>OX123200.2:56038801-57396097 GCA_944739405.2 Euclidia mi | reverse complement strand
TCGAGCTTGCGGGGCCGCATCGCTCACCGGTAACATTGCGCCTAATTGGTCTTGCCCAGATTGTAAAAGGAAGGAAGGTGGACAGCAGAGGTCTGAAGAGGTTTCTGGCAAAGACGATAGCTTTGACAGCACCAAGGACATGAGTCCAAACATGTCCAGATGGATCAACGAGGAGATGCGTAGAGTGCTGAAGGAGGAACTGCGCACTGAATTTCAGAACATGCGTACTGATTATCAGGCAGAGTTTCAAGGGTTACGCGCCGAAATAATTAAGTTGCAAGCTGATAAAGACAAGCTTATTGAAAGAGTTGGTATGCTCGAGAACCAATTAAAAATTTCATCCGAAGTGGCCGAGGATGTAGCTCAATTGAAAAACCAAATTAATGAGCGAGACCAGCAGCTTTTGAGCAATGAGATAGAAATCAGTAATCTCCCAGAAACGGCCAATGAAAATCTGTCTCACATCGTAAAGCTTATAGCAACAAAGCTTAACGTAACTCTGGCGGACTACGATGTAGCCAGCGTAAACCGCGTCGGCGCTAGACATCTAAACGCGACAAGTGCCGCGGGACCAGTGGAGACGCGCGCGCGTGCAAAAATTAAAACAAAAATTAATCGGCAGTTGTTTCGGAGAGCGCGGGACGTTGCCAAACAACACGGATGGCAGTATACATGGACTAGGAACGGTCGCATCCTTGCCCGGCGCAAGCCCGGTGAGTCAACGTTCACCATACGCACGGAAGCAGACCTTGCATGTATACAATAATATATATTATACTGTAGTAATTATTAATGTCGTAGCATATAACCGGTATTCGTATCTTTTGTATAGGAATTCATCGTCTTTCTATTTTATTTTAGGAAATATTATAGCTCCTTTTCTTTGTGTCATGCCATGTGTACGATGTTTATTTGTTTTGTTTAAAACTTTATCGTGTGTTATGTTGAGAAATATAATGCGATTGCCTTCTATTGGGATATCAGCATATCATAGTAATAGTATTTTGATTTGTCAAGGATATGAGTGGTCTGACATTACATTTATGGGTTCAGTATACAAGTGTATTTTTGTCAATATAATATGTGTGTATTTTTGTGATAGGATGTATGTTGTGGCGTTGCGCAATTATATATATTATGGTCACTGCCTATTTTTTAAGTTTGAGGTGATGCCAGGTACCTACGTCAGTGCCATTCGAAATGTAATGTATGTGTATGTGCCATTTGTAATGTATGTATGTGTAGCTTCTATCAATGCCGCGAAATAAAATCATCAAGTTTGGTCTGCTAAATGCGGGGTCACTGGCAACGAGCCATGACGAATTCATCATAGCGATGGACATCCACTCTGTTGATATCATGGCGATTAACGAGACATGGTTGCGCAGGGGGGAGGAAGGTCGAGCACCTGTCGTACCAGGCTATCGGTTACGTCATATTCCGCGCTCGCAAACAATACGCGAGGGTCGAGGTGGGGGTGTCGCATTTTACGTGAAATCTGGCATGGCTATCCGAGTAAAGTCACACCCGCTGCACGACCAAGTTGAGGAAATGTGGATGTCCATTAAGACCAATTCAAAGACATTATTAATTGGCACTGCATATCGGCCGCCATGGTTGGACGTTAACATATTTCTTGACGCTATTTCGGACAGTATTTGTGCATTATCGTCGTTTGACAACATAATATTACTGGGAGACTTCAATGTTAACCTACTTGACACAAATAATTATAAAACTAAGCAACTCGCGGCATTTTTGAGCTATAGTAATTTGAGTGAAATAGTGACAACGGCTACACACTTCGTTGGTGACAGTGCAACGTTAATTGATGTGATCTGCACGGACGCACAGTGCAGGGGAGTCTCGGTAGATCATATACCAGAACTCGGTCATCATTCGTTCGTCTCATGTGAGCTTTTATTTAAAAAAGAAAACCCAGTAAAAAGATATATTACTTTCCGACCGTTTAGGGACATAATACCAGAGTACTCTGATATGGATCTGAATGAGATCCCGTGGGGGAAATAGGTAAATTAAGCGACGTAAACGAAATGGTTGATGTTTTTAACTATTACATAAATACCCTATTTAATATTCATGCACCTTATAAAACCAGATTATTTAGAGGTCCACCAACACCTTGGATAACAGACAACATTAAACTCATGTTTAAATTACGGAACGAAGCTCATAGTAGATATCGTCAATCCCGGCTCGAAGTACACAAGCGATACTACTTAGACCTTAAACACCAAACGGCAATGGCGTTATACAATGAAAAAAAGGCATTTTTTAATAAGTATGTGAATGAAAACCAAAACAAATCAAAATTACTATGGTACAATTTAAAAAAGCATGTACTTCCCGCAAGCACAGACGATGGTATGCTTGTCGGGCAATTTGAAGATCCTGAAGGCCTGAATGTGGCATTCTTGGATGTTCCAGGGGAACCCAACGTTAGTATCTCGCAACTTTCATATTTCGAGTTTAACCGATATAGTTCAGCAACCTTTTCATTGCAACCAACAAACAGCCAAATAGTTCTTAACATAATTAAAGACATTAATACCAACGCGCGCGGAATAGATGATATTTCTAAAGAGATGCTTTCGTTGACATTGCCACAATCACTTATGGCCATAACAGATATCGTTAACAAATCCATCACATCGTACTCATTTCCCAGGTTATGGCGGAGTGCTATTGTCAGACCAATTCCCAAAAATAATAATCCGCAAAATTATAAAGACCTTCGCCCTATTAGTATTCTTCCTTGTCTGTCCAAGGTGTTGGAAAGGGTGGTGTATGTTCAAGTCATGAGTTACTTGGAAGAGAACGGCATTCTACCGGACCTTCAGTCTGGGTTTAGAAGAGGATGCGGTACAGCAACAGCTCTAGCAGATGTAGTGGATAATATTCTCCAGGCTCGCGATCGAGGAGAGGGTTCGATACTAACCCTGCTCGATTATTCGCGCGCATTCGAATGTATAAATATTTCACTGTTGCTTTCCAAACTTTCGTTTTACGGTTTTTCGTTGCAAACAATTAAATGGTTTGAGAGCTATTTAACAGGCAGGCTACAACAAGTCGAAATACGCAGAAGTGACGGATCAGTGGTGATGTTGACTCCGCGTTCGGTACCTCGGGGTGTTCCCCAGGGATCACTTTTGGGACCACTCCTGTTCGTTTTATACACTGCCGACATAACAACCAACTTCAGAGACTGCTTGTACCACTTATACGCTGATGATACGCAACTACATCTACCATTTAAACCACAAAATACTGGGACCGCCGTAGCGACCATTAATATGGAGCTCAACAGAATCGCGGCGTGGTCCAAGTGTAACTCGTTGGTTCTTAACGCGCATAAATCGAAATTTATGGTTATGGGGAGCAAACATCAAATTAATGTAATATCATCTTTTAAACCAAAGATCGAAATAATGGGTGATGAAATTCAACAAGTACAAACTGCACGTGACCTTGGTTTATTGATCGACCCTGAGCTGCGTTTTGAGGATCACATCAATGGCGTTGTAAGAAACTGTTTCTACAGACTCAAAATTCTCTACAGAGTAAGAAGCTATCTCAGCCTTACTCTGAGAAAGAGGCTTGTAGATAGCTTGGTGCTGTCGAAACTTAATTATTGTGATACTGTATATGGTCCCTGTATCTTGACCAGGACGCAACATCTAATACAGCGTGTACAGAATGCGTGTGTTCGATATTGCTTAGATATACCCCGGAGAAATTATATCACACCTCATTTAAATAATAATGAGATACTCAAAATGTCAGCGCGGCGTAAACTTCATTTAGCAACATTATTATTTGGAGTTTTGAGTACGGGTAAACCTAAATACCTTTATAATAAACTAAGTTGGCGACAGGATCACTACGGCTACTCCACTCGCTCCACCGCCAGACCGCTGTCCATCCCTCGGTACAAAACCACAGCCTTCAGAGGGTGCTATAAGTATGCGGCTACTCACATTTGGAATGACCTGCCTCCGCCAATAAGGTCCCTGAGTACAAAACATAAGTTTAAAATTCATCTTAAAAAACATCTTTTACAAGAACAAAAATGCGACCAGGGAAATAGCTACAAATAAATTATACACCAAACATCAGTATGAAATACTTACGCTTTGTTTATGACCACTGGGCAGCATGCGTGATGGTCGTGACAGGTGCGTGTATGTGCGCCCTTCTTTGTACGGTTACGAACGCAGACGTGCTTGCTTCCATTGTGTGTTAGGTTCTCGTATCAATACAATAAGTATATCTTTATGTTTTGCCGCCGTAGTCATGTTATTAAGGTATTTGTACTCATGTCCTCTACAATTTATTGTTAAAATGTATACTTTGGTCGCGCGACGCCAACGGCCGTTCTCGGGCAGCGCGGTGGCTAAGTGATGCCGACCGTGTCGCTCGCAATTGCATAATCGGACGAATGAGATGCCATTGTGGGCGCAAGCAGGATGCAATTATGCGCGACAAACTGCTTTTAAACCGGTTCGCCTAGCTGTTGTGACAAGCATTTGGGATAGGTATTTGGTGTTCTTATTATTATTTTTTCCCCATTATTGTAAAGTAGATTTTTTTAATTTTATTTTTTTACATATTTAGCTTTAAATGTTATTCCATATTTAAATTATACGAATGTTTGCATGTTTTTGTGTGATCTCTGTGATCGTCACTTGGGGTTACCAACTAATATCAGGGTTGGTTTGAGGCTTATACCTCAACCAACATAAGCCTGAATGGTAACCTCATTTTTATAATATACCTCTTGGCTATTAACTGTGTCACTAATTATTAATTTGTCATACTTACTGTTGTGTGTATATTATAAAAATAAATGCTTTTTCATTTCATTTCATTATGGGCAACTACGGAACCCTACATTGCGCGTGGCCCGACACGTACTTGGCCGGTTTTTAATAATATTTTTATGTAGCTGAAAATATTGCAATCTTTTTGCGCAGAATATTTTTTACCTGCAGGGAGTGTTACTTTTAAATTCTGATACCAATATTTCACATGTACGTTATATGTGAATTATTTTGATTATAATATTGACCAAAATATAAATATAAATATTTCCTCTCGTATCCTGTAATATATTTGCAGGACTACCCCGGCTTAAAAGAACATTTAAAGTTACTGTTTCAGACCTTCGCAATCCAAAGCGATTGAGATATATTCTATAAGTGTCTCTATATAATATTCTTACATTCCTGCTTCACTGACTGACTGACAGGCAAGCTACAGCCAAAACCATTTGTCAAAGGAAGCGGGAATTATATGAATATAATTTCCTATACATTTAATGGGGCCCTAGTGCACGCGCATTATATAAAGAAATCGCCAAAAGGCTGATCGATGCTTCCCGTGACCAGAGGGCTGGTTTATATCTCGCTGAGAGAATAAGCATTGCCATTCAATTGGTCGCGGGAGATAGGGCGCGCGGCAACGCAACACCGACACGCCTCTCCTCCCGCGACCGCACCCGACTGCGAGGGACAGACATCTGTCCCCCGCACCCGCACTTTGGAGGCATCCTACGAAGACTTCACTCAAGCCCACGTGGAGCGTCCCCTCCCAGGAGCCCGCTTAGCTTCGCCGTGGGTGTACCTCAAACCCACGGTTACTGAGTCCCCCAAACCCTCCCCCCCCACGACAAGGTGGAGATCCCACGGGGGGTGTTCTGCCCAACCCTGTGGGAATTTCGAGAAATTCCTTCTTCCATGGTATCCAAGGAATATACATACTAGAAATATATGTTTATATGAATATGTTTTAAGACAAGTACAAAAAAAAAAGTTGGGCAGAAGTAGTTAAATAAAAAAATTATGTGGGCATCCTCTATTTTACAATAAAATTATAAATGTCAGTATATGGAACGAACTAGTAATCACTATCAAAGATTATTCTGATAGCCAAAATCAACAGTTTAACCTGCTTTATGCTCACGTATGCACAGAATTTTCATAAGTTTGTGACGGACATCGCGGATTGAAATCTGAGACATTCTGTGTGGTAGTCTTTGTTCCTCTTTGTTACTGCCCTTCTTGCTGAAGTGAACTTTCTTCTTTCTCTAGAACTGCTTGTCTATAGGCAACTGCTAGTAGTTGCTTACTATCAGGTAAGATATTATATTATATTCTAATTTGCCCAACTACTATAAGCAAGAGGTGTCCGTGTGGTGTGTCGTTGGAGCAGAAAGGCTTTGGCGCGGCGGGCACGCACCGGACGACGTAGTAGAGGTAGGCCACCCGCAAGGTGGACTGACAATCTTGTTGGGAACGCGGAAAAAAAATGGATGTGAGTGGCTTAGGATCGGTCCATGTGGAGAGCCTTGGGGGAGGCCTTTGTCCAGCAGTTCTTTCGGCTGATATGATGGTGTGAAAATTCTAAGTACACAAAGTTGCTACACAAGTTCCTATTTCTTTTAACGTATTATATATACCTTTAGTATCTACCTCCTAATAAAGTCAGCTATCTTTGACTGTTACACTAGATACTTCCATAATAAAATTACATGAAGTCGCTTGATAACAAAACCAATGCAATATTATTTGTATCTATATTACCTAAGATAGCAGTCGTAAGAATGGAGCTTGTACCATGCTAGTATCTTTATAATCCCTGTACTAGGTTTCTGTTAGCTTATCTACTAAAATGCTGGTTATACAGTTCTCGAACAGTTGTGCACGAGACTGTGGACCGAAGAGTAACGTTAGTACACTCCCAAACGAGGTACAGTGGTGTCTCGTATGGGGCAGCATTTAGTGAGATTAACAATTTATTATATCGAATTATTTGCTTTTATATTTAAGAACACAACATTCCACTGCAGGGCAAAGCCTCAAAGGCCACCCCTCTTTCCTTTAATTACTCTCTATTTTCAGCCATAAGGGGCCAGTTCTAGTTAAAAATGTTAATTTAAAGCAACTTTTTTTGTTGGAGCCACTTCTCTAACGCTCTTCGCCTTCGTGGATTATACTCCTTCCGAGGAAGGCCCCAGGAATCCGACATTTTTTTGTGAAAACCGTACAAGGATCAGTTTGATAGATTTTCACTTTATTACGTTCATACAGACAGGGAACAGCGGGGACTTCATTTTATAACATGTAGAGATTGTTTTTTGAGTGTCAGCTATGTACTAACAAAATAAGTCACACACAATCTCACGGCGCGTGAACATCGTAAAAATCGCAATAGTTGCCGTCCCCAGACTTTAAAACTCGTAAATTACGTCTTACGAGACAAGATAACGGTTTATAACATTGTATATTTCTTTCATTATCAAATCCTGGGATGTGATCGAACATGCTTTAGTAGCAATAAAAGTGAAGAAAACAAATTGTAATAATTTATTATACTTATTCGTAAATACTACCTGTCGGCAAATTTCATCTTTCAACAATTTTTTTTAAACAACTGTAGCAATAAAGTTTGTGCTATGATACGTAGGACTTGAGGATATAATATTCAATCAACAGATCCAAAGTATAGGTGCCCAGACTCGAAACAACGACATCGTGTGGAGATCGAACTCACAAAACTCGGCGCAGTATCAAGCGATGAGCCGGCCACTTCTCAGCCTTTTTTATTCTAGGTGGAAAATCCCTTCGGATCTCCGACTCTTGGAGAAATGCAAGCCGGAGTATGTGGTGTTTCCACAAAAAACCACCTTGACTGCTGACCAAAGACGTCGTAGAGGAAGATGACAGGGCACAAGTGCTGTCTATTCTTCCTCCATGGCGCCATGTTAATATAAACCTATTCCCAGGGATGCCACTTTACAGCCTAGTGAATCTAGTACCACAGTTTTATAACTATAAAGTAGCATCGAAATTGGTACAGTAGTTTTTGCATTAAAGAGTTTTAAAAACATTCATAAGTTCATCTTCACTAACCTTCACGTTTATAAATAAAAGAAAGGTAATGCAGTTTCAATTAGCCATTTATAACAGAACTCTATTATTTTCTCCCACCCCCGACTTGCCTACATCTTTGAACAAATTACCTAAGAATATCGCCTTTGAACTACAACCGTTCTCACTTAACTTCCAACTCTAAGTTGCCAAGTAAAGTCGTCAAAGTTAAAACTTTTAACTTGTTACTCGCGCTGCCAATATAAGTAGTGCGATACTTTATGCTTCGCTGAATGAGAAAATATTGAGGGTAGTTCAAAATATATCAGCCAATTACTGTTTCCATCTATATTGTTAATATTTTTAATATTAACTATTTTAGAACAGAATATAAAATTAATTAAAATTGACAGCGGATGCTTAGCGGAACAGACTTCTACGCAGAGAGTATTGAGGCGTTATGCAGTGTAGTACGTACGTATTTACTTCACAATTATTGCTTGCTCAGCGGTGAAAAAAATCACGGTGAGGCAACCTGCATGACTGAAAGTCCTCCATAATGTTCTCGAAAGATATGTGAAGACAGCCAACCTGCACTTGATCGGTGTAGAGGATTGAATTGAAGAGGAAATTGAAATGAACAGCAGCCGGACAGACTATATAATTAGGGCCAATGATAATGAACCAACAAGTAGTAATAGGCTACGCAACTTTCTTCCAACTGCCACTAAAGTTGCACTTGCCCAATCTTTTCTTCTGCCCATTATTGACTATGATGACGTCAGCTATCTTGATCTCACTGAAGAGCAGCTAGATAAACTTGAGCGTCTCCAAAACTTTTGCATACGATTTATATTTGGACTGCGCAAATATGATCACGTTTCTGATTTTCGCAATTAACTCAAGTGGCTTCCAATTCGTCTTCGCAGGAATACTCACATTCCAACATTATTGTACAATGTTCTACTTAATCCTAGTAAGTTCTTTAAGATAGGAACCTTGAAGAACTTTTTGTGTTCGTTTATGACACACATGTGAAATCCTTGAGGTCGTCTGAGGATCTTACACTGAGGATGCCAAAGCATTCCACGAATTACTTTTCGAAATCTTTCACTGCTCAAGCTCTGCGTCTGTGGAATGTCTTACCCTGGAGATTCGAAAAGTAAGATCGTTAAATATCTTCAAAATTTTGATCAAAAATCACTATCTGATTTAATTTGATGATTTTCTTGTTACATAAGCCTTATTTACTCCATCCGTATTGTCTGTCTTGACTGTCTCTTATATTTCTATAATGTATGTAAGTATAGATTATATTTGTAATTTATTTTATGTAATATTTTATACTTAGTTGTATTTTATTTATGTACGTATATTCATCGAATTATAATTTATATGTGTATGTATGTATATAGTATCTAAGATTTTCGTGTTATTTTTAGCAACTACACCATCGCTCCACATTTTTGCTCATATCATTCCTGTCCACCTCAAGGTTGCCTGGAAGAGATCACCCTAGGCGATAAGGCCGCCAATTGTACATTAACGTAATTTTAAGTCTCTTCACAAAACATGTACTGTTTAATGCTATGTTGGTGTGCAATAAAGCGTATATCTATCTATCTAATCACTAATGCCACACTGTGTCAAAATATTGCGATTTTTGTGTCTAACAAAAACTAAGCAACTTTCTTAAGAAGAAAAAAATTAAGACCTTTAAATCTTTCCTCTCAAACCGCAAACATCAAACATTGCTTCAGATCAACCATCTATTCATTTTTATAACTCTACGGTAAACAAAAAGAATTAGCGGCACAGCTGTATTTAAAATTAAATTTTTAAAATTTTTGACAGCAGCCTCGCGCGGAAAATGCTTCGCGAGGCTGCTCGGTCTGTGTGGACGTGGCTCGGTCGAGGAAAGCGCACGACAGCCGCGGCCGGCCGCACGCGTGCGCCCGAGCTACCGAATTAGACACGTCCACACAGAGCGCGCAACCTCGCGAGCAATTGGCGCGCGAGGCTGCGCGCTCTGTGTGGACGTGCCCCGGCTGAGGCAAGCGCGTGTGCCGCCGCGGGCGAGCGACCGAGCGGCCGAGCCATCGAGTTTGGTTTTTTGTTTTGCCGCGGTGTGTACGCTGTTTTGTGCCTCACTCGAACATAATAATCCCTACTAATAATATAAATTCGCAAGAGTGTTTGTATGTTGGACATTTTTTTTATAGACTCACGTCAGTATCCGCGTAAGGATAGGCAGAGTTGTAATATTATTACATCCACATTTCACCATGAAATGTTTAGGTCCCACGTAATAGGGGACTATTGCCGTTAACGGGCACATCAGCAGACTCCGTGCTGCTTCTGAGAATTCGGGAAAAGCCAGTAACACTTTTGCCCGACCCGGGAATCGAACCCGGGACCTCCACTCAGCAGTCGCATACCCTATCCATTGGTCACTGAATGACGGAGGATACATTTATCATAACATTCTCATCTTTGACGCTATTTATTGTACGAATAATAATTTTTATGTTGGTTGATAGAGAAAAGGGGAAGGGCTAGGAGGATCTGGGCCTTACTTCCTGTTATTTCATATCAGCTGTAAAAACAGTTAGTCAGTATTCAAAATACAGAACAGTGAACAACATTACTCATGAAAATACATGTCATGGCTGGTATCCACCTAGCCCTTCCCTACTTCTCTATAAAATAACTATTGATGGGCTCAAATTGTCTGTGGGTCACTCAGGTATATACATTATCTTAAAATAGCAATAAATAGGAGTCTATGCTATAATCTAAAGCAGATTCTATAACTTTCTCGAAATATTGTAGAAGTCTTATTAAATATTAACTTATTCGGTTGCTGATTTCAGTTGTATATATCGATTTTTAAGTTTTTATATATCAATGTAGCATGGAATCTTACGTTTTTCGAGTAATTAAAGTGTTAATTTTAAAAAATCGGTCTTGAGGTTGTTTCATTTCTTTGCATTTTCTGAGAACGTTTACCTTAGTAATGTATATTTTATTCACAACATCAGACAGTAGAGATTTCAACGAACAAAATGCCGAACAATTTAAAAAAAAAGCAACGAACAAAATGCCGAACAATTTAAAAAAAAAGCTTATATATTGACGTGAGATTTTTTTTGAAAATTAGGGTTTTATTTCGATATTAAGTCAAAATAAGGCGTAAAAATAAATATTTCAATAAAAAACATTAACAGTGTGTTTGGAACATGAAAAGTCAAGTTTGCACCAAATTTCGTGTAAAAGAAAAAACTATTGTAAAAGTTAAAAATAAAAAACCAAAAACATGGTTATTTTAATTTTTCACATAAATTATGACAGTGTGTGAATAAAGTGTTGAAGTTTTTCTCGTAGGACTTGTAGTTTTGCTGGCAATCGAGATAAACCCTTTTTTACCCTTAAAATCGCAATCCCATCCACTTCCCTACCTCAGATCGCCCGTAATTTATGTTTCCTTAAATTTTTGCTATATTCTCTTTCTTTTACAATGGGTATAACCCTACTATAATTTTCTATCGTTTCAAAAATTATCTACCCTGGTCTACAATGTGAAATAAAGATTCTGTTCGTCTTACTTTTATAGTTTCCATAGAATAATATTATAGAGTTGGAGAGTTCTCCTATTTTAGAATACCATACAATGTATTCGGCAAAGAACCGAAGGTGCGTCAGTATACATTTCATACATTAGCAAACCTAGTAATAAAATCACAAAACATAAATACCGGGTTTGGTTAGATTCTAGTACTTAATATCAACAAGTTTGTAAAAAATGTACAGGTAACAGAAATTATTTCAGAGTTGCATTTTTGAACACGATCGGCCTTAGGAAATTATTTAGTTTAAATATTACACCTAAATATTGAAACTCATCATCATCGTCCTAGCGTTTTTCCGGTTGCATCCAAGATCTATGACACGTCTAGGAGCCTTTTTTTTTTTGTTGTTTTACGAGGTGGAAAATCCCTTCGGATCTCCGACTCTTGCGGGAAATAAGAGCCGGAGTATGTGGTGTTTCCACTAAAAACCACCTCGACTGCCGCCATGTACCCGTGTGTCGGAGGGTGGGGCATCACCTAAGCACTCGTCGCCACCCTCCGACGGGTATTGGCCCGCCAGATGGTCAGGCGGGCCCCGAACAAAACCCCCTTGGCGACGGATTAAGGTGTTGGACTCCGCCGCCAAAACTCCCAGCGGCCGCAGAGGATAGGGAGGACGGCAACGCAACACCGCATCTCCTCTTCCTCTGCGGCCCCACCGCGACGCATCGAATGGTGCGCCCCCATTTGGTCGCGGGAGATAGGGCGCGCGGTCGCAACACCGACACGCCTCTCCTCCCGCGACCGCACCCGACTGCGAGGGACAGACAGAACTGTCCCCCGCACCCGCCCGTTGGACGCATCCTGCGCAGGCCCCTCCAAGCCCACGCGGAGCGTCCCCTCCTGGATCCCTCTTAGCTTCACCGCGGGTGACCAATCCACGGTAACTGAGCCCCCCCACCACGACAAGGTGGAGATGCCACGCACACAGCATAAAATAATTTAAGTTAAAAGTATTTAGCGTCCTCTTGCACAACGACAACAACGCTTAGATTTAGTTAAACATTTTATGAGGTCGATAGAGTAGTTTCTACGTTTTGTTTCATGGCATGAAGTCTTTTTGTTACGATTTTAACGATGTTATGCGTATGCTTTCGCATAAAACCTTAGACTATATATACTTTGAGCATAAAACAAAACGCATTATCGTCGCCTAGCAACGAAATGATAATTGACAAATAATAACTAGAAACTTTTGAGCATTAACCCTAGAACCCTACATTGGGTGCTGGTGCACCCCACACCGATTTGTTTTCTAAATATCTCAATTTCTTTAATATCCACGAATTCGCGCGTCGGAATATTTTAGTTTGGTGTCAACCGCTCGCGTTACGTCAATACCGTGACGAGGACCGCGTTGTGTGGTCGCCTGTATAAGTGCTGTAGGGTACGCCAGTACCCCAGTGTAGTAAAATCGTAAGATTATTTATTTCTTACGATTGATGCATTTATATGTAATAAGTTATTAAAGATTATTTAATAAAACAATAGTCTTATATGAATTAAATACAGATATTTTTAGATATTATGAAGGTAAAATTCAATTAAGTTTATTTATTTTGTTTCGGATGGCTGTCAGAGGTTTGAATTACGAAGAAATAAGCTCTATTCTAGACCACAAATCTGGCGAGGAAGTAATGGAAGTTGGGACCAGTTGTAATTCCTGGGTTCTTTACAAGTGTTCAAGATCAAATAATAGGCCAAATATAAAGTTTCAGCAGACAGTTTTGAAATTAGGTTTGGAACTGATACATGAACATTTGGAGGACCGTTACCGGATGCCGACTTAGTCCATTGCAGTGATCCTCAGAAAAGGACCAAATCCTAAAAGCGCTGTTGCTCAAACTACATTTAACTTTGTGTAATAAGGCTGATTTGTGATCTCAAGTTACCGATTATGTTTAATAAAACGTATTTTCATGAATTGTTTTTTTTTTATTTTAAGGATTACAGTCATTTTAGTATGGGGTGTTCCAGCACCCCAGTGTAGGAATAACATGTGCGCAATTGCACTGCACGGTTGGCGTAGTGGTTTAAGCGGCCACCTCACCGCTTGGTACTGCGCCGAGTGTTGTGGGTTCGATCCCCACACGAGACAACACTTTGTGTGATTCATAAATTGTTGTTTCGAGTCTGGGTGTTCATTTGTGTCCGTTAGTTGTATGTTTGTAAAGTCCCCCGCGACACAAGATTTAGTCCTAATGCGGGAGTTGTGTTTAAAAAAAAAAATAGTGTAGGATTCTAGGGTTAACAATAACACAATTAGGTACATAGTTATCAGTTATATCATCATCATCATCATGTCAGCCTAGAGACGTCCACTGCTGGACATAGGCCTCCCCCTGCTGCGTCGTCCGGTCCAGTTATATAATTATAGATAATTCTCGTCGTTAATGACAAGTTGCCAACGTCAGTGTGACAGTTCTTAAATGAAATTAGCCACTAAACAGCCGATTTTCGGTAATTAATTTTGACAGTTCTAAAATCATATTAGTCGACAAATTTTTCGTTGTGCAAGGCGCTAGTGGTGTTTAATATTTTTTTTTCTCATTAAATACATCTTAATTCAATTTAAGAATCGTTGTGCAAGTGGGCCTAAATCTTGAAAATATTTTTGTATTAACCCTAGATTACGAACCTTCGTCAATTCGACTACGCGGGTTTGTTTAAATCGTGCTAACTTTTGCGCGCGCGATCGCACTGCTTCCACACTTTAGCTAATCTCAGTCGACCCGTTGCACCCCCGACTGACGATAGTGTTTTGAGTCCGTGGCACCGTGAGTGCCGTTCCAGCAACCATGGCTCGTCGTATCGGCGAAGGTTAGTATTAACGTAACATTTTGTCTTATTTTGTTGGTGAACTCTTGCATTTTTTTGTTTTGTTTATTTATTTTATTTGCGAAAATAATGCGACTGATTTACTTCCTACCTAAAAAAGAAAAATATAAGCCTTGTGTCCCTCCGCAAAGCGAAGGATGACTAAGAGTAGTTGCACCCAGAGCAATAAATCGTTGTGCGGAGAGCACAAACTTGACGTTTGTCACAAGTGTATAACTTGATAGATTTTTACCAAATTTTTTTGTCTCATTATTTTATTTCATTCGTTGTTTTAATATTTGAAAATTATTTTACACATTTACTTTTAAATAATACTTTTAAAAAATCTTTTAAAATGTTACCATTGTTAATTTGCTATAAAACCTACGATCTCATTTATAAGGCTGTTTTTTTTTATAATAAATATGCCGTTTTGGTTATGTAAATGTATTAATTAATAAGAAGAATATAATAAATTTATAAAAATAAATAAAAAATATGCATGTTTAATTCAAATAAAACCCATTATCCCCTTTATTAAATACCGTAGTTGAAAGTACGAAGGTTAGTAATAAGCGTCGAAAAATAAGGTTAGTGATCTAGGGTTAAGGCTGGTCAGGTCTTATTTATTATTTACGGTTATTTTGCTTTCTCTGAATACCTTTACTTTTTCTGAGTAAGCCAGAAAGTTACTAAAGCTGTCAAGATTTTCTAACAATATAATACCCCATTCTTTCAAGATCTCCACAAAGCTATTAAACTATGATTGCACTTCAAATACTGATCCTGTTCACAATGTAAGTCCCAATACCCACTATGCTCCCGCGAGATGTCTTCTTGGGCTATGGGTTTCACCCGCCGTATTTACAGGGTGACTAATGTTCTGCGGTGGGTCTCCAAGAAGTGCAGTATTCGGAACTTAGTTGGGTCACTGGGTCTTCAAACAGTTACTGTCATGGCACTGGTAAAAAAGCTTTAGCACAGTGGAGATACTAATAGGCTGCTATGCAGAGGATTATCAGATTGACGGATTTGTAGCTTTTCCACGAAGCGATTGCCCTCTGACCTTCTATAAGGATAGCGATATTCCAGGGCATAGACTATGGTACTGATTGCCCATAACGACTGTAAAACTCTTAATGACAACCGGGATCGAGGTCGATATCTAAAAGTGCTCTCCGAAGCACAGTACTAACAGTTTAATATGCACACGACTCTAAAACCAGTGGGTTCGTAGCCGATATTATCTGCAGGGTCATCTGTTGGTATCTCCACTAAAATATCACTGCCTTTCACACTCTCATACTACTGGACCATAAACATGTATTAATAATTTTCAATGCCACGTAAATCCGATTAAAAGCAGTTTGTTACATCTCTAAAGAAGTTCAAACTTGGAACAAACATAAGGTGCTCACACTAGTCCGGTCAATATAGACATTTGAAATAACAATAATTGCCGGAGAGCCAAATATTGGTGGAGAGCTAGGGTTTACGATTACAAATAAAGTCTTAAAAGTCCCCATCGAGCCTATGTGTGCTACAAAAGTTATTTGGGATCAAACGTCAAAAAATGAGGATTTTTGGATTTTTCTCGAAAACGGTAAGTTTTATCTAAATAAAACCTGAACCAAAGTTGTAGATCTTAAAATTCTCTATAAAAATGGTATTAATGATTTCTTCCTAAGAGTTACCTTTCCTGAGATGTCGCGATTCTAAGAGTCACATCATACATGATATGCACGCATTTCCACACCACCTGTAAGGTAGTGTACTCGGCGCGTTTTTTTACCGTGGTTTCCCCTGTAGGCCTACTCCACTAACTGTCACGACAACTTTAGGATAATATAAGGGAACAATATCCGTCAACTTCTAGATATTAGCTTATTATTGATATTGTGTATTGATATTGCTATTGATTATTGGGTTAACTATTGTTTTGATTTCTTTAGATACTTTAATCAGATTTGTACTTCAAATTCAAAATCCTTTATTCATTTGGGTCACAATGTGACGCTTATGAACGTCAAAATAATAAATTTATAAAATAATTACTAAAAGACTCTACATTTACATTTACTGCCACGTTCGCAAAACAATAGGTAGAACCATGAGAAAGAACGGGCAATAAAACTCACGGTCACTCTTTTTCATCGCCAGGTTTTGCATAATACACATAATTTACATTTTGTAAGGTGCTGCAACTGTTACACCTTCTATATCACTTGTATATATTTACTGTACATAATAATACTCAAGCATAATACTTTTGCTGTTCATTTGGTTAGCCTCCTCAGAATAGACATGGTGAAACAGGAGCATCCACTTACATTATATATACCTAATAATGCAGACAATCCGCGAAAGTGATCAGACCCATGATGGAAATAATGCAGTTAAATATTAAAATCTAATACCAGCGCGCAAGACCGTCATCGACCAGTCATCGCAAGTAGCACCCGTTCACGAGTATGACGCATGTGCCAGCCATCATCCCTCTCGCCATATTAGAGGGACAGGGATGACCCGACACACGACGCCACCACAAGAAATGACATTTTAGTGAGCATGACGATAATGGTATATGTCGGCGATACGCCAGGGTTATCGTGTCCAGACTCCATTATAATAAAACACTCACGTAATATTACTTGGTTTATTTTCAAGCGATTTCTAGCACAGAATTGAAATAAAATGTGACCTACAGTCCTTTTTATACACTAACCGTCATTACACTTAATGTTTAACAACTGTCACTTCCTTTACAATATATAATTGAAATTACTGTACAATTAATTATAAATTAATCAAAAGGCGACATTAATATTGTAATGAATTTTGAACAACACCAAATGATTTATTTTACACGAATAACAAATTTATTTTATTAACCAAACGCTGCTTTACAACATTGTCAACAGATGGCGCTATCAACAGGATGCAAATATAAACGCATGTTATTTATTACCGTAAAAATAAGTGTCAGAATAATGTTATTTAATACTAATTGATTTTACTTTGAAAGTTTCTGGAGTTATCTTAATAACTAAGCGATAAATTAAATACCCAATCTTTTTAAAACAGTTAAGCAGCCAATACAGTGTCTAATATTGTAAAGTAGTGAAGTTCTCAGTTCTGTGTTCACAAATAGTTATTTAAATATCAATTTTAAATATAATTAACATTTTCGTAACAATATAATCATTATATATTAATTTGCGCCCATATATACGAACCGGCAGTAAGAAACAATCTATTGGTATACTGACCATGACCGCCAATTACCTCCATTTTCCAGATCGTTATTATTAACATAAATTAGTGGAACGCGTGAAGGAATGCAAATGTAGAAAGAATTTTGTGAAGGTGACAAGTGAACAACGATATGATCAGGGATAAATAATGTTAAACTACATTCAACAAATCATAATAATATCCAAATCCTGCAAAAATCATGTGTTGACGAGGCACCACCACTTAACATGTTACTAATTAAGAAGAGAGTATTTTACACAGTCATAAAAATAACAATAATGGTGAATTTAAAAAAAGCAACTAGACCCATGATGTCTTGTCATCTAGAAATTCTTTAATAGTGTAATAACCCCTTTTTAAAAGAAAATTCCTAGTAGTGGTTTTAAATTTGTGCAGAGGTAAATTCATTATTTCCAGAGGTAATTTGTTGAAGAATTGTATACCGAGTCCCGCAAATGAGTTATGAACTTTATGTAGACGGTAGTTAGTGCCCACTAGTTTATGCTTATTCCTTGTGTTCACTTTGTGCAAGTCACTATTTTTACGGTAAAGAGTTTTTCTTAACGTACATTAAATTAGCAAATATATACTGCGATGCAACTGTAAATATTTCTACTTCTTTAAATTTATCTCGTAAATAATCTCTAGCACCTAACTTATATATTGCCCGTATGGCCCTCTTTTGAATAACAAAAATTGTCTGAATATCGGCCGCCGTACCCCATAATAGTATCCCGTAAGACATTACACTGTGAAAGTAACTAAAGTAAACTAGTCGAGCAGTATCTACGTCTGTGAATTGGCGAACTTTCTTAACTGCAAATGCTGCAGAACTAAGTTTGACTGTCAGACAGGATATTTTTTTACTCTTGAAAATCTACTTCAACAGTCATGACTTCCTCGATTTTTTCTTCTTCGTCTTCTTCTTGCTGGATGTTAATAAATTATTCAAATGTGGCTGAATCATTGGTCTCTTCATTAATATCACAGGAATTTTCCTCTATTGTACCACATAAGTAGATAAACGGAACAGAGACACAGCTTCATACAACAGCGCGAATCGGTTGCACTACTACGAGCACGCGGCTTATGTGTGCGTGACCACTGGCCGCTTATCATGTATGCGGCGAGACTGGAAAGAACCGGTTTACGTAGGCACAGGCAGTTGACAATCTTAGGGTTATTACGACGCACGTTGTTTGTTTTGTACGTTGCAAGTTTTAATATTTTAATGTAAAGAAGTGGTATTTTATTATTAACCCGCCATTTGTGACGTCACTTTGACTTACGTGGTTTGTGACGCCGGTCTTATAGACCGGGTTTTTCAAATTGAGATTTCCTAAATGGTTTTACTGCATGGAGTTTCTACTTATTAATATATTGAAAAGCAATGATTTTTTTATAATAATACAATGTTATATCTTAAATTAATTATCATTTATTTATCTTTAAGCTTATATCGTTAAAACATTAAAAATAACCGAGTTATTTTTAATGCTCTTCTAAAATATCAAATTTTTTAACAAAAGTATTTTTTTTCTAACTAAATCAGCCTCTTACAGTTTCATGACAATAGGAATTATAAAAAAGCAACCAAAAAAGGTACCCGTACTAAACAAAAAAGTATTAAAAAAAACCTCAAAAATTAAAGTAGGAATTGTTGTTGCCTGATGTTTCCCGATCGCTCTAATCTTCCTCGTTGTCTGTGTTTCGTATGTAATCTGGAGACAAATTTTCTGGTTCGCCGTCACTTTCAGCTTCACTATTCGATGGTATTTGCGATATTTCCTCATGAGATATTAATTCCTCTTGCAAAAGGGCTTCTAAGCGACGACTCTCACGTTCGTAAGACATGCTAAAACAAGATTTAGAAATTAGGCAACAAATACGTATGAACTGAGTGAAAAAAAATTATACAATCGCAATAACTACACTATAAAACTAAATAAAAAAATAGATGCATATACTTATAAAAAAATGAATATTAACATATTTAACTATGACTATTTTACTTACGTAATCTGTGACCCCGGTCTCACGCACCGGGTTGACGCCAAAACTCAAAAACTTGCGCCTGCCTCACAGATGCGGGGTATACTGACGGTGGGGTACGCGAAATCGTACACCAATATACAACCCAATTGATTAAGGGGTAAAAAAGTTATTCGACTTTTTCGATCCACCCGGTCTCACAGACATACAGGTCACAAATGGCGGGTTAATAATGGTTGTTTATTGTACTGTGTGTATGAATAATACTAGATGAAATAATTAAATCACTATAAAGATTTTAACAATGGTAACGTACAATTGGGATTTTAATTAGGTATATCTCCTGATAATTTTGTCGCATTTGTTGAATTGTTCGAGCAAAAGTTTCGCGAATATTTCGATCTTGAAATAAATATTGTCAATGTTGGCAACGAAATACTTAACAACTCATTAGTTGTGAAATTGTGTAAAAGCAATTAATGTTTACAATACCAATGACTATCAGAAAGTGATCAGCCATCGATAGGGATTACAAAAAACAGGTGCATGCGATTTTCGACCTTATTGACGTAACTCAGAAAGCAAGCAAATACCAAAAAAATATCTGTCATGAATTATCAATAAGGTCGAAAATCACATGCACCTGTTTTTTGTAAGCCCTATCAATGGTTGATCATTTTATAGTCATTTGTTTTGTAGACGTTCATTTGTCTTACACAATTTCTTTTTTAACTTATTTTAGATACCTATCCCCGTGGTAAAACTAGTGGCCATAATAGCTAAAGGAGATGCCTATGTTTATTAGCAAAATAGATCATATTACCAGTAAATATTCAACACTATTAGTGGTATCGTTGGGAATGTCAAATAAATCACGTCGTCACGTCGTGTCCTTGGTAACAAATGTATATTTTTATTCCGTGCTTTTAAAAGTTTCAGGTGCATGCCTTTTTTGGTTCCACTCGCTACTTTATTTACAACTGTACTTCTGCCGTATAGCGAATCCGTCGAGTCCAAGACTCTGCCCAATCCACGAATCTGTCGAGTTGGGAATCTGCCAAATCACGAATCTGTCTAATCCAGAATCTGTCGTATACCGAACAAGCGATTTGTCTTAACCTATTGTGAAAACCCTACCAAAATAGGTAACAAATTTACAAGCTCTTAAGAAGCTGTCTCTCTGTTCGGTTTATTTACTCATGTGATTGTACTCAACTGGACATTTTAATTTAAATTATTCGAAAAAAAACGATTTGACTGACTGCGCCAAAGTATTTACAGAAATTGATTCCACACCTCAAACAATAATTACGGAAGAAATTAGCTTTCTTCTTGCGGTTTATGGAGCTCCAAAAAAAATAACTTGCATTGATAAATTTCGTTACTTAACTTTTGTAAAAAATACG
The DNA here is from genome assembly GCA_944739405.2 of Euclidia mi. NCBI lineage: Eukaryota > Metazoa > Arthropoda > Insecta > Lepidoptera > Erebidae > Euclidia > Euclidia mi. The sequence goes on along the minus strand of OX123200.2, from coordinate 57,375,109 downwards.
CGAAACAAGAAACAAGAACAACTATCATGTCTTCCTCCAAGATCGGCATCTGCTATTCAACACTTGTATCGAGTATACTATCAAGTTCAAACATGGCTAGGCAATCAACTGAACCCAGAAGACAGGGGTTGGAAATTGATAGACAATACTCTGGAACCGATTCAAACTTTAATTCCACCTGCGCCAGAAAAACTCCTCAACACTACTTTTTGCAATTGCAAGAAAGTTGTAGTGCTAAATGTGGCTGTAAAAAAGTCGAATTGCTGTGTTCTCCAGCGTGTACCAATTGCCAAGGTTAGTCTTGCTTAAATGTCCAGTTAAGTACAATAGAGGAAGATTCCTATGATTTTAATAAAGAGAAACCAATGATTCAGCCACAGTTGAACAATTTATGAACATCCAGCAAGAAGAAGAGGAAGAAAAAGCAATCGAAGTAGACATGACTGTTGAAGTAGACTTTCAAGAGTATGAATCTAATTAAAATATCTAAAGAAATCAAACCAATAGTTAATCCAATAATCAATAGCAATATCAGTAATCAATATCAATAATAAGCTAATATCTAGAAGTTGACGGGTGTTGTTCCCTTAAATTATACTAAAATTGTCATGACAGTTAGTGGAGTATATATATAATAGGGGAAAACCACGGTAAAAAAAACGCGCCGAGTACACTACCTCACAAGTGACGTAGAAATGTGTGCATATCATGTATGATGTGACTCTTAGAATCGCGATATCTCAGGAATGGTAACACTTAGGAAGAAATCATTTATACCATTTTTGTAGAAAAATTTAAGATCTACAACTTTAGTTCAGGTTATATTTTGATAAAACTTACCGTTTTCGAGGAAAATCCAAAAAACCTCAAATTTTGACGTTTGACCCCGAAAAACTTTTGTAGCACACATAGGATCGATGGGGACTTTTAAGACTTTATTTATAATGGTAAACCCTAGCTCTTCACCAATATTTGGCTCTCCGGCAATTTTTGTCATTTGACCACTATTTTTATGTCTAAATTGACCGGACTACACACACTCGCTTTAATTGTTCCAAATTTGACCTTAATTTTATAATTCAACCGTTCAAAATTTGAACTTTATTTGTCTTTGTTCAGTGAAATCGCTGGTTTCATTACGACTCAGCTTTTGATATATAAGTAAGTAGTATGTTTGTATGTTAGGTACGATGAAATTTTGTTCTCATTTTATTTTTATTTAGACGGTATTAGAGATGTGGCAGAGATTGGATGGCGTTTCTTTTATTTTATACTAATAGGAATCAAAAGCAGGTTGAGTTAAAAAAAACACTTGATTACAACCTAAGTATTTTAATTATACTTGTCACTACAAACAAGACAAGAATCGAGAAAGGCATGTTAATATGGTTTGGCCACGTGGAAAGGATAGATGACGAAAGACTGACAAAGAAAATATAGAAAGCAAGTGTGAGAGTGGGACAAGATGAAGGGGAAGTCCCAGGCTTACGTTCTCCTACCAGATTGGAAATATTCTAAAAGAGGATAGGTCAGAAGAACCCTAAACAGAAGAGCATGCATGAGAAATTTGTTGGGAGTGAATGAAGCAAGAGAGATATGTCAGGATCGTTGCAAATGGCGTTCCGTAGTCTCTGCTTACCCCTCCGGGAAACAAGCTATGTATGTATGCATGTAGGTGTGTAACTATCTGAAATTGTTTTAGCATTTATACACTGCACAAAATACGTTCGTAACGCACATTCTTGATTCGCAAAAGGGAAGTGTGGTGTACACCGCCTTTTATAGTCACTTAATAAATCATCACTTAAATGACTCAATTCGTCTACAAACATCCCTTAATGCTAATTCGTTATAAAAAAAAAACAATACTTAACAACATTTTTAACTATGCTGTATTGATACAGCTTCGCGCAAAGTATAAATCTATAAGCGAATAATTTATCATACACCGGAAGGTAAAACTTGTAGGTAAACTTACTGACTTATTCGGCAATTCCATACGGACATACGACACTTCCCATTACAATTCAAAACTTATTTCAAACTTTTGCGATGTGTCGCGATGATCATACAAGTTTATTTAACTAATTCAAAACTTGTTCTATTCACCGTAAGTGTATTCAGAATATTATAATCAGCAATTTATAAATACTCTTCCGTCACTGACTGACTGACAGAAAATGGATGGCTGAAACTACGGGCACAAGAAGCTTAAATTTGGCATGCATGTTGGCGAGCGTTGAGGTGCAATAATAATAAATTTTCCGAAATTCAGACGGGATCGGGCAAAAGCCGTTTTATACAAATAAATTTACGGTCTAGTTGGTCCGTCCTCTAGTCAGCAATATAACTCAACCTTTCATATCAGCAGTGCCAGACATTTATAAAGAGAAATTTCTAACGTAGTCGATAACGCAACGACAGCTTTTTAGATTGCCGTTTCAGCTCCTGTTTCATGGCTGACATGCGCCACGTAAGTATTTATTTATTTATATGACACTTGCGCTTGTATAGAATCTTGTATGAAATAAATAAATAAAGTTTTAAAGCTAAGAACAATTTCTAGAAAACATATTGAAGGAGTCCATCGTTGTCTAATACTAGGAAACAAGCATAAACTCATATTCAAGTGGCACGTGCTTGCTGTTATATATTGAGGCTTACACTCAATATTTCCATAGAGTTCTGGAAATATTCTATTGATTGTTGCATGCTAATAGTACTGTATCGGCGTAAAGCTTCTATTGACACTTTATCATCGAAGCAAATTCAAATTGAAGAACATTGAAAATTTTATTTAATCGTTTTTTATTTTACAAGTTCCATATATTATTATGTCCGCATTTGTTATGCGGATTTGCTAGTCTAGGAGACAAAAGGACATGAGGCTTTTCTTTATAAAACGATATTATTTTTCCATCTGTGTACCTACTCGTCAGGCTTAACTTGGTTACAGTATATTAAAATACTATAGGACGCCAGCAGCTACGCCTGCCATTTTTTTATTTATCCGTTTTGGCCGATCCCGTGGGAATTTTGGGAAATCCCTTCTTAGTGCACCCCTACGGTCCCCAAGGAACATACATGCCAAATTTCAGCTTCCTGCGCCCAATATTTTCAGCTGTAGCGTGTCTGTCAGACAGGCAGTAACGCAAGGATTTTGTATATTAAGAAGATATATAAAGACATAATAAACTACAGTCAAATAGGTACCAATAGGAAGAAATATTCTCGATGCAATATCATTCCAATGTCCAAATTGAAGCTTTTTCAAACACAAAGCTAAAATGTACACGGGGCAGCTCAAAGCTGACAATGAACCGCACCGCATCCTATTACTCTATTTCAAAATTTAGAAGTATTGCAGGCAGAATGCGATTGTTTGATTTTTTATTTGTTTCTTTTTTGTTCCGAATATGCCAGTTTGAAATTCAAAGCGCAGTTTTATTTCTCAATTAGCAAATGTCAGAGAGCTCCCGATCCAACTACTCATATTTCCAATAAATAAATGCATTTTTGATAGTCCCGAACTAGGTTATGCCTTTGTTTATTTATTTTTTTATTTATTTAAACTTCATATACATACACAATGTATACAGGCGGACTTAATGCCATAGGCATTTTCTCCCAGTCTACCTTAAAGTGGTGCAGAGAGAAATGAAGTAGTTGTAATATAATAATAATAATAATAGTACTTAGGGCAGACGCCGGCATTCATCCATAGTTTTCATCTAAACCTATCCATTAAATACCCATCCCAATAGCCCAGAGTAATTAGTTTCCATATAAGTAGCAATAGGCCGTCACCTGCTGCGGCTAACCCGTGACTGTACTTAATAGTGCAGTGATGGAGGCGCCTCAGTAGGTATTCCATTACATTCTAGATTAAAACTCTCAAAGGGCCTCTGCGCGTTGGACCTATGTCTCCGTGTACGCCTGCCAAAGGGCCGGGTATTGTTCTAACAAATTAGAATAATACCCGAGAAAGAGAAACAAATAATAATAGTAATAATATAATAATAATTGCCGTGTGGTTGACGGCATAGAATACAATTGTCACCACCCCCTATCTTCCCGTGGGTGTCGTAAGAGGCGACTAAGGCATAAAACGATGCAAATACTATCTTGAGACGGAAAACTTGACATCAAACCCCATACGACTGCCTCGTTAATCTCGCGGCATTAATGTGCGCGTGGGATCGGGAGGTCCCGGGTTCGATTGCTGGATCGGGCAGTGTTATTGGGTTTTTCTGTCACGAAATTCTCAGTAGCAGCACGGAGTCTGGAAATGTACCCGGTACGGCAATAGGCTTGCCCCTTATAACGTGGGACTAAAGTATATCTGGCGAAAAGTGGGTGTAGAAATACAGCTCTGCCTACCTCTTCGGGGTTATAGGCGTGAGACTATGTATATATGTAATAATTTTGCCATGATCTAAGGTTTTATTACAGAGGTCGTTAATATAGACTAGGAAAAGGGTAGATGCGAGGATTCTTCCTTGTGGAATGCCATATTGAGGTATTTTTAATTCTGTGCTAGAAAACTCGCCGATTCGAACACTTTGGTACCTGTCGTTTAAATAGTCAGCAAAGAATTTTAATTGTGTGCCTCTTATGCCAATGATTTCTAGCTTTTTCAGAAGTTTAGGTATGGACACCGTGTCATAGGCCTTAGCTAAGTCAAGGAAAATCCCAATGACATGCTTTCTCTTCCCCAGTTCTTCTGTCACATAGTTCGTCAATTGATGTACCACATCTGCTATAGACAACTTAGGTCTAAAACGGAACTGAGAAGTGGATAGAAGAGCGTTACTTTCTAAGTATGTCATTAATCTACGGTTGACTATTTTCTCTAAGACTTTAGCTATTGATGGTAATAGCGAAATTGGCCTGTAGTTTGTTATACGACCTTTTGTACCGTTTTTGTAAATTGGACTACCACTGCCTTTTTAAGATATGTGGGAAAAACGCCCTCAGCAAGACATTGACGGTAAATGTGGGTCAGTGGAGGCACAAGAATATGTTTAAAATGCTTTAAGATGTTGTTACTAATGTTGTCCCATCCTGCTGCGCTGTTATTTTTTAAAGTTAGTATGACACGTTCCACTTCGTTTTCATCTGGATCTAGCATAACAAAAGATCTGCCGCTCTTTAAATGGGTTAAGAAATTTGAGTGATTATCACAAAGGTTGTTGCCACATTGACTTTGTATTTGTTGTGCAAGTTTTGTTCCTACGCTGACGAAAAAATTATTTATTCGTCAGCCGACGATTGAGGCGATTCTTTTAAATTTAATAAACTTGTATCGACTATATTTTCTTTAAAGGTATAGGTAACGGTTTTTAGGTACTTCCACAGCTTTTTACTGTTATTACCTGCGTCATTTAGTTGTTGTTTATCGTACTATATTTTTATTTTCCTGAGCAGATTACTACAAAAAATTCGGTACCCTTTATACGAAATTTGCAGTATAGGGTTGTCGGGACACTGTTTAGCTCTTAAATATAGCTTGTCTCTATGCCGAATACATCTAATCAAACCTGAAGTTATCCATGGTTTCAAGTTATATGTAGTTTCTCTTACTGATGGAATAAATTGTAGAATTTCTAAAAACGCTGCTTTGCACTGTATTAATAACATAGGCTAATGAATTATTTGCATCAGCACTATTAAAACCTGGGCTGAAGTCAATGTTGCTCAACGTATGATCTAAACCACTCATGTTTATTTTAGTTTTTACTTGCGGTCGTCTAATGTTCTGTGACTGCGCTAAATCTAGTATGATAAGGACAGCACAATGGTCAGTTATGGAGGAGTTAGTGACAAGTGTTATTTACGGAAACCTAGCTTTAAGCATGACGTGATCTAAGCAGAAGCCGCTCTGGTGTGTAGGGAAAGCATGAGAAGGGAAAAGGCCATGGTATGCACATAGGTTTAGGTAGTCTTGGGTGCTGGCGTCACAGGTATCAGTATTTAAATTTATATTTATGACACCGATTAATATAAAATTTTTATAATGAGATAGGCTTTGTAATATGCAATTTTAAGCGTCATTGAAATGGTCTAGGTTTCTAAAACATGGAGGTCTATAAATGGCAAGAATTGCAATATCGGTACCAGGCTAGAGTTTGGGCTAGAAAATGGGTAGTTTGCAGAAGACAGTGGAAGCGATTAATTCATCCAATCTTTAGCCCAAGGCAAAGGCCTTAACACTATTACTGTGATTGCACAGTGTATTACAAGATTGCAATATTAATTTACTTACCAAATCTTCACTGGATGTCAGGCTTGGTGCTAAGTTAGAAACAACACAGATCTAAAATTGGCCAATATTAGCTAGTGAATTATCTAAATACTTAGCTATTAGGCTGCAACCGCGAAGTCTTCAAGACACGATGGCACGTGGACATCGAAACTGGATTCACACAATTTTCGCAAATGTTCAATATTTCACAAATCTTTTATCACAAATAAACCGATGCCGGTTATAGATCAAGGAAGCGGCATTCTCTCGGGTTCCAATTTTTTTTTAATATCACAAAGCACGCGAGATTACAAAATACGGCGAGGGCGGTAAGCCGACAATGAACCAAAGTGAATGAATGACAGTTCATAGTGTGACCATAGTCAAAATTTACAATAGACTAAACAAACGTTACTAAACCGATATAATCGATTTGACTTATCATAAATAATATTTCTATTTCAAACATCCACCCGCCCTGGACCGGCCTACCGGTCCGCCAATCAGTTGGTAGACGTGACAACGTTGCAACTGCTCTCCTCAGAATCGAACCGTCCACCAAGACCTCAGCAAATCGGTGAACTCCATCAGCCCCAGTTACCAAACGAAGTATGCGCCCCCTGCGCCATCTGAGTGGCGGAAGGTTAGCGTCCTTGATCAAAACGAGTTCTCCAATCTTGGGTGGATCGGTCTTGTCGGTCCACTTAACGCGTTGCTGAAGTATGTGCAAATATTCCAAATTCCAGCGTTGCCAAAAGCTCTGAGTAATCTGGCGTACCAATTGAAAACGCGAGTGACGACCAGGTCTCGTATCAATATAGGGGTACTCAGGCAAGGCGACAAGTGGGCGACCAATCAAAAAATGGCCCGGCGAAAGATTGATTTGAGATATGATTTGGAGGCCAAATCATTCGGATCTGAGGAGATCGGGCACAATGGCCAATGGCCGAGAGTTAAAAACGGCCTCAATCTTACAAAACACAGTTGCGAGTTCCTCAAATGTAAGGACAGATTCACCGATTGTCCTGCGCAAGTGTGTTTTGGCCGATTTTACAGCGGCCTCAAATATACCACACCAGTGTGGACAATTTGGTGGTGAAAACTACCAATTTATCCCGCGTCGGGCAAGCCTATTGCCTATATCAGCCTTGTTGGTTTCAAGAAAATTAACGACGTCATTCAAATAATTATAAGTGCCCTTGAAGTTAGTGCCGCAATCAGAACGGATCAAGGAAGGCAGCCCTCTGCGGGATACAAATCTGTCAAATGTGGCTACAAACGCCTCGGTCTTAAGCGAGGAGACCAGTTCTAAGTGTACGGCTTTTGTCGAGAGACAAACAAAAACACACAAGTAGGCCTTAACAGTCTTGCTGTTTCGAAGTGTCGACGTTTTCACCAAAAGGGGACCAGCGAAGTCCGTGCCAACACCGTCAAACGTCCTGCTCTCAGTTACGCGATCTGCCGGTAAGTCTCCCATCAAGGGCTGCATGGTAGAAGCCTTGAGCTTATAGCAAGGGATGCAGCGAAAGACTACACTCCGAATAATTCTTCGGGCAGACAAAATCCAAAACTTGCGTTGCAAAATGGCCAACAGCGTATTACAACCAGTTTGTGAATTTTTAAGGTGACGGTCAGTTACCAACAAGCGTACCAACTGACCGTCCTTGGGTAACAAAACAGGGTGACGTGCCCCGTAAGGGAGGTTGGCGTTCTTGAGACGCCCTCCAACGCGCAAGAGACCCGTATCGTCCAAAAAGGGGTTCAATTTAGATACAGCTCCCGATAATTTCGATTTCCCTGACTTAAGGATAGCAATCTCCTTCTCAAAATGCGCCAATTGCACAGAACGAATCCAAAAGGTGAGGGACTCCTGTCGTTCCTGTGGTGAGAGTAACGGTGTCAGACGTTTCTGTTGTGGGTGCCTTAAATTAAAAACAAAACGCTTTATCCAAGCAGTAACACCTAACAACTTGTCGAGGGAGCTGTAGCGATTTAACAAGAAATCGGGGTCGAAGGCGCATTCCACCTTCTCAAGAGCGAGTGTTCGCAGACCCGGCAAATTAGAAGTATTCAAAACTGGCGTTCGAGGCCAATCAATTGCTGGTCGACTCAACCATTACGGACCCTACCACAGCGAATGACCTATCAAACTAGGCGTCAAGCATCCGTGCGAGGCACAATCAGCGGGGTTGAGCTCACCTGGCACGTGTCTCCAAACAAGCTTGACTTCAGATTTTTGTCTTTGGGAAACGCGATTAGCGACAAATACCTTCAAGGTGTGGACAGAAGCCTTCAACCAACACAGAATAATTTGGCTGTCTGTCCAGGCGTAGGTCCCATTAATACAAATGCTTTTACCCAAAGTGTTAGACACGTGATTCAACAATCGCTCAAGTAGTGCTGCTCCCGAGAGCTCCAATTTTGGAATGGTCAAAGATGTCCAAAGGGTGCAACCTTGCTCTTCGCCATGATCAGGGAAACCCTCACCTGACCTGAGGCACTAACTGTGCGCAAGTACACCACGGCCGCGTGACCACGCTCCGAGGCATCACAAAACCCGTGAAGAGTTGCCTTGTACTTCCCGGGAGGAAGGATGGGACGAGGCAAGGAGATCTCGTTGACGGCAGGAAGTGAGGATACAAAATAGGTCCATTCCTCAACAAGAGTACCGCGTAGAGGTTCGTCCCAGGACAATCCAGCTGTCCAAAGCTTCTGCAAGAAGCATTTTGCCCAAAATATAACAGGACAAATCCAACCGTTTGGATCAAAGGTTCTGGCGACAGTAGACAACACGAGACGTTTAGTCCAAGCACAAGGCAATTTCAGGTCTACGTTATACGTAAAGATGTCTTGGACTGGTCTGTACTGAACGCCGAGAACAGCCATAATGGCGGGGTTGTCAACAATCTCAAACAAATGTGGATCCTGCTGATGATCCTCGGGTAAGCCCTCCAAAAGCGCTGGTGAGTTGGAAATCCATTTGCGCAACTCATAACCAGCGGAGGCCAAAATACCTATCAATGCGTCCTGCAGGAGGATCGCCTCGTCCTCTATGGAGGCGCCCGAGCAAATGTCATCGACGTAAATATCGTCCTTCAAGATGGCGGAGGCTCGTGGGAAACGTAAGCCTTCGCGGTCTGCGAGCTCTCAAAGAGAACTTATTGCCAAGTAGGGGCTTGACCTTAACCCGTACGTATTTGTATTGAGCTCGTAGACGACCATGGGATCGCGAGAATTCTCTCTCCAAAGGATCAGCTGGAAAAGCTGGTGATGACGTCACAAAGGTCCTTGACCAACTTGGGACCAGAATGCAAGCATTGGTTCAAGGATACGCCCGTAGAAGTCTGCGCAGAACCATCAAACACCGTGCGCAGCTTGCCAGTTGATGGCTTCAATATCGCATGATGCGGGAGAAAGTAGTGCTCCACCGAACGCCAATCCAAAGGAGATGTACCATTTGGCCATACATTATGGGCCTGGCACGGCCAAACACAATACCATGTGTGTTTTGAAGATAAATGACTACTCTATTAACCTGTATAATTTCTTTTTAAATAACTTTTGGTGGAAATAAGATACGAGATATTTGAAATGGAAATTATTCCGCAACTAAATATACCTCAAAATTGAATTTTAATATAAATATAATACCTAGATGTAAATAAAAGTATGTCTTTGCGTCTTAAAGAACAAAAACTACATAAAGAGTGGCCAATAATAATGAATAATCACCTGTGTACTAGGGAACCTCGTACTATGTATACTCGTCCAAAAAAGCTAACCACAATCACAAACACCGCTGCATATTCTTAGCATGGGTAGAAGGTACTGATCATTATTATTGAATTTATATTCAATTACATTACATTAAAACCGTACGAAAACACCAATAAATCAGAGCAAAATATTTACGATACACAGTAGCAACACGAATGACATAACAGATAAAAAAAGTGTTGCAAATGGTTTGAAAAAATATTTCTATTATCGATTAAAAAACAAAACGATTTTTACCGATTAATAATTATGGAATGTATAATAAATTATATATTTCTTGATTCTTTTTACAAATATACTTATAAAGTAAATAAAATATATTGTTTTCTAATATATTAATAAAAATATGATTTCCTTAAAACAATTTCTGCCTACCATACTTCATTTTATTTTTAATGCTGGCTACATAAGACATTCATCCGCTATTACCATAGCTTATTCAAAATAATTAATCTTTAAAAACTAAATTCTTTCACCGATACTCTATCAAGAAACGAAAACGATGTAAAATTTTTAAAAATTATATGTTTAATTTCAACGATTCACAACTTTCTGGCCGCTACAGGCCGTATTTGGTCTTTCTCCTTTGATACGGACATGTGTCCCAACTGTTATCATATTCAGTAACATATTCTCTCATGAACTCAATAGATTTCTGCCTGAGCTCCGGATCACGACCCATGCGGCGCTCCATAGCCAACAATCTCTTTTCGGCTAAAGGTCGTGACTCACCAAGCGGAGGCCGAACAGACAGAAAAGGTAGCTTCGTAATAAGCTGACCAGAACGGAGTCGACCAGTGTTGTTCTGGAAGAACAGCTCGCACTCTTCATGTTCTGGATTCAAACGGGCAGCTTGAGGGGGCTCCTCTACCTCCCAAAACCTCTGAACCGCATCAGAGAGAGCGGAGCCTACAGCCAACAAATTATCAAGTTCAGGTGGAGGGGGGTCCCTAGGTACAGGTCCCATCAAAGCAAATACAAATATGGTTGGGATGGCAGTCAAACCATTTGGCACCAAGACCCGTTTCCCACCAATCAAAATTCCAACGAGGTAATCAGAGCCAATCAACAAATCGATTTGTCCCGGTGTGTCAAATTTAGGGTCTGCCAGTTCCAATCCCGAAGTCAAATTCACCATAGCAGCAGGTAGCTGTTGCTGTGGATGCATACCCAAAATATTCTTCAAGACAATAGCCGAGGTTTTAATCCTCGGTTGTGAAGATTCAACAGGGGCAAACAAAACCTTGACTTGCCCTTTAACATTAGATGCTACATCACCTATTCCCCGTATACAATTGGGAAAAGAGCCCATATTTAATTTAACCTACCCTACCAAATAAGTGGAAACAATGCAACCTTGTGAACCTGTGTCCAATAAAGCACGGACAACAACAGAGTTCCCCGTGGGTCCCCAGACCCTAACAGCAACCGTTGGTAGGATAAAGGTCTCAATGGGGGTGGTTGGCGTTATAGGGCAGGTGTCAATGGCCTATTGTTGCCTGGGCGGCGACCGTTGGCCAGGACCAGGCAAGTTAAAACGAAGGTGCGGCTTAAAGTCCTCAAAGGCGCGATGACTCGATCCACGCGCCATCTGTGGGGGGTCATAATGACGCACCCGCCCAAAACGAGGTGGGTGCGAGTCAAGGCGGGGACGCTCCGCCAAAGGAGGGGAATACCTGGGGCAGCAGTCATGGTGCTGGTGACGTTGAGCGGTCGCACATTCAGGTGCGCGAGAGAGAGTAGGCGTGCGCACGCTACAGTTCTCCAAGCGGGGTGAGTGGTGCGGGCGATCAATTGAGCGAGGCGACTCTCGGCTGTGCACCGCTGAGCCTCAGCTGCCACCTTCAAAACACCCGCCCGTGCGCGGCGTCGGCTGATTGGACAAGCGGCCTACCTCTCTGGCATTCATGCAGAGAATGTCCAAATGCTGTCCTCCACAGTGAGAACAGGGGCGAGAGTTTGGGCTGTCTCGCTGGTAGTGGGACCCCAAGCAAGAGAAGCAAAGGCGGCAGGCATTCGCGATGCGCCTACGAGAGGCGACATGCAGGTCCAAGAATGCTCTACAACTGGCCGTTCTGTGCCCCGTGACCTTGCAGTAAGAGCACTCCGCTGGGATCTGCGTAACTGCAAAGCGAGGAGGGCGCCGGTCAACATGGGCTCGGGTGTGAACGCGAGCCTGCTCCTTGACGTTGGGCGGCTGCGACTTAGCCGGCGTGTCACCACCGGAGTTATCCAAGACCCGGCACTCATCCTCGAGAAACTTCTCCAAGTCTGCAAAGGGGGGCAGATGGGTCGCGCTATCCCCACCAAAGAGCTGTTCAAAACGCGACCTCAGGTCGGCAGGTAGCTTTTTGAGCACAATGTGCACCAATAGGTAGGACCATTGGTCCACGGGCAGGTCCAAGCACTTAAGTGCGTTGATTGCCACCAAAAGCGGGTTCAAAAGTTGGGTGCGCAACCCAAAGACCCGGGTGAGCGTGGGCAAACCCAAAATCTGCTCGATGTGCGTGTCTGCGAGGCCACGCTTGTTGTGGTACCTACGGGTAATTAAGCCCCGAGCCGTCTGGTACGCCTCGTCAGACACGGGCAGATGCTGGATGAGGCCTTTGGCCTCCCCATCCAGAACCGACATCAAATATGTCAACTTTTGTGCTGGCCGAAGATCAGCCCTGTCATTGACCAGGCTGTCAATTAAATTAACGAAGCCCAGGTAGCTTAATAGGCAGCCATCAAAATGCGGAAGGTCTAAAGTGGAAAGCCTACTCACCAATCCCAGTCCCAGTGCTGTCCTAGGAAGCTCCTGCTTCAAGCCGGGTTGCCCGTCCCTCTCGGCAATTAACTGTCTTGCACACTTGGAGACAGCATCATACAGGTCTAAGACCTGGGTATAATCTTCGCTGACTCTATTTCGCTGGTCAGCGGTGAAGTCATTAACTGACACTTCGAGTCAGCAAGCGCTGAAAGTACGAAATTGCTGTTCCACATTTGCCAGGCGATCATCGATCCGCTCATATCTTTGTAGTAAGCCCTGCTGGCGATCAGGCCGGTTCACCAAGGCACTGGCTGAGGCAAACCAGCGCAAATCTGACGCAATGGCACCAGCAGCCTAGCCAAGTCCTTGATAGCTGACATATTAAGTTTACAAAAGAGCTCGGACAAGCGCTAAACAATGCTATCAATCAAAACATATTATTATCAAAATATATTAATATTTGTTAATTCTTTGAAACCAACAAATTATTAGCCTGTTTACTACTGGTACAAGCAACTGACAGGTATTTACTGTTCAACAAAATTAGTTTCAATATATTAACACAAAAACCAAAAGTCAACTTACAGCAAATTAATAAGTTGAAACTTCAAATTAATTAATTAATTACTTGCAACAGACAGACTTGCTGTGTTGTTTGAGATATACAATAGTAGAGGTATGTGTTACCTAACAGTATTATCAGTATATTATACAAACAAAGGTTTATCAATGTGACCGCCCAAGATGCAAGGTCAAGTTTGAATGTTATAATGTTTCAAACCCAATATATGCAATAAACTAAATTGACTAAATTTATTGATACATACAGCTGTTATGTATCCAAACAAACTGACTTATTAATACTAACAACAACAAATTTAAGCTGGATTTCAACAATTACCGATTTGAGGTTATGTATGACATGTGTTTCAAATTATGTAGGTCAACTTATACAAATAAATATTATGTATTTTAGACAAAACTGACCTGAGAACACCACAACACTTTTAACAAATGAGATATATAGCTCAGATACAAGTTTATTCAATACTAATCTGAGTTTAGATACAATCAACGGCTAGATACCAACTACGCTCTGCTACCAACAATTATGTCTAGAGTTTGGGCTAAAAACTGGGTAGTTTGCAGAAGACAGTTTAAGCGATTTATTCATCCAGTCTTTAGCCCAAGGCAAAGGCCTAAACACTATTAATGTGATTGCACAGTGATTACAAGATTACAATATTAATTTACTTACCAAATCTTCACTGGATGTCAGGCTTGGAGCTAAGTTAGAAACACACACAGATCTAAAATTGGCCAATATTAGCTGATGAATTATCTAAATACTTAGCTATTAGGCTGCAACCGCGACGTCTTCAAGACACGATGGCACGTGAACGTCGACACCGGATTCACACAATTTTCGCAAATGTTCAATATTTCACAAATCTTTCATCACAAATAAACCGATGCCGGTTATAGATCAAGGAAGCGGCATTCTCTCGGGTTCCAAATTTTCTTTTATATCACAAAGCACGCGAGATTACAAGATACGGCGTGGGCGGGAAACCGACAGTGAACCAAAGTGAATGAATGACAGTTCATAGTGTGACCATAGTCAAAATTTACAATAGACTAAACAAACGTTACAAAACCGATATAATCGATTTGACTTATCATAAATAATATTTCTATTTCAAACAGTACCGATATAAATCACTAGACAGTTGTGTTCTTCAACCTTCGGTTCTTCAACAGTGACAAGTGGGGACTTTATTGAGTATATTACCACGCCGTCATTTTGATTTAAAGATACTGTGCTTTGAAACCTGTTGTACCCTGACAAAGCTGGTAGTTTATTGTTTCTGTTAGCTAGCCAACATTCTGCAAGAATGATGACGTCGCTTTCAGCTTTTAACCTATGTAAAAATATGCTTAAACTATCAATATTCTTATAAATACTGCGGATGTTCTGGGTTAGTATTGTTAATGGTTTGTTAAAGTTCGATATGTATTGACTGCAACTTTCCGTATCGCACATTTTTGAAGAATGTACAGAGATATTGTCTAACTCACTAATGACTTCGTCAATCATAGTATTTACGAAAACTAGGGTGTTACGAGATCTAATAGAACTGCAAAACTTATAAACAGGGACGGCACTTTTAGGCGCCCTCACTATAATCTACAGAGTTAATGTACCTTGTCTCTGCCGTTATCGTCGCTGGACACTTGGGGTCGCCTGTTTGGTGGTCACTCGGCTTTTTGAAGCGGAAGCACGTTGCACATTTAGGAGTACTCTCTTTCTTAGTGCATTCATTTGCTTGATGACCTACCTCACCACAATGTCCACACGTGTCTACGGTCTCACGGCAGGTCTTTGCAGCATGACCATACTGCTGACATTTAAAACATCTGGTCACGAGTGTAAAATCTCTAACTGGGCAAGATGTCCAGTTGATGAAGACTCGTCCAGAAACTTCTAGTATGAAGTTGCAGGTATGGGCTTCTCTTTTGCCGGATTTGTGGCTAAGTTTGATGGACGACTGGAACGATTCTCGGGACAGGTTGGGCAGCTTGTCGACTAGATTTTGTTCGAATATACAGTCATAAACCTCATGTTTTCGCATACCCGCTGGTACTCCGATAACTACAATACGTGGTCTTCGTTTTGGGGGCTCCTCCACCTTCAGGCCCGAGCTACTAAGCTGTGTCACTTGTCTAAGCTTTTCAATATCGTCCTTGGATTCTGTGCTTATAATCACACCTACGTTTTTTGTCTTGTGTAGCCCTCGAACCTGTAATTTCATTTGCTCTGCGCAAATGATTTTCTGGACGAGAGATTTTGTTTCATCACTAGATTTTTGCTTATCACTTGGATAAATAGCGATAGAGCTCATATTTTTGGGTCACAAAAAGGTAATTTTGTTGGTTTTAACCATATCAGCAAAGGACTTCACCGGCTCTGGTTTAGCGCAACTTTCCTCTATGGTTTCCGTAATCGATTGTTTGAATTCTAGATATTCGAAAAGGTCTTGTTTTTCTCTCAGAGCTTCCAGTTTTGCAGTTACTAAAATGTTGTTTTGCTTCAGTGCTTGATAATGGGCAGTAATTTTCGCCGCGCCACCGCTTATTTTTCTAGCGATGTAGTTGATTTTTAACGTTTGATCCGAATTTAACTTTCCTTCGGCCGCAATCTGGCATATTTCATTAAGGTAAGAATCCATTGAAGACATCCAGGATTTGATTTCACTGGAGGTCAGGACTTCAAATGACTCCTCAGCAGCATGTTGCTGTGGCTGCGGGGTGCTGGGATGGCTGCGCTGCGTCATCGTACTCCGATTAAACGGGCTATTTTGTATATTAGCCATATCTAAACTCATATGACTAACATAATTCACGAACACACTGACTCAGCGTATAAGCATATAACGCGGTAAGTAGGTCACAGATTTTATGAATTGCTAAAAACATGTATTATTTAAGTATTGGTACAAAGGCACGTCTACTTGCTTTGAATGCAAAACATAACTCCCAATGTAATATATAACTAAAGAAAAAGATTTTAAACTAACAAAATTACATACATTTTTAGGTTAATAGATGCAAACAAATAAACGTATTTTATATACATTCTTAACAAATAACACATAATTACAAATTATACACAAATATGTATATCCAAGTTATAAACCTACAAACAAATATACATGACTAGTACATAATATTATATCCTTTCTCTTCTCGGGAGGACAATGTCCAGCAGTGGACATCTCTAGGCTGACATGATGATGATTATGGTAAAGGGGTATTGCATGGCTTATACTCAAGCGTATTTACTCACTATAATAATTAATCTTTTTATAACCTTCGAGGCCCACGGCCTTTCGTGGACTACAAGGCACGGGGCAAGCGATAATTGTCCATAAAATTTTACACGCACATAACTACTAAAGTCACAGCTGTTGAAACTCTTTCGCATAGCAATCTATCGAAATTGCAACAGAGCTATCGCTGACATCTGCTTTAAAATTATAAGCAACGTTACCTTATCATTATATATTTTAGTTCATAAATAGAGTGGATATAATAATATTATACTATTAAGATAGGGTTAGCAAGTCTAACAGAAGCCCGATATTATTCTGGCAGCAATAGTTAGATCTATGCAACTGATGCTATTTCAAATGCACCGATGATATCCACGGGGACTGTAGCATAGAATTCATAGAATGATGAACACAGTCATACTGACAATTGACTTAGGTTACGTATTTAACAAAGATGAGCGAAACGAAGCTAAACGATGTGTGAGGGAAACGTCCGCCAAATCCAAAAACAATTTTGTTTTCCTAGCCTCACTAATCACATTTACACTAGGAATGTAACTAGGTTTGACACCTATCATAATGTACATAATTATAGTATCGTATTAGATTTTAATCAATATTTTTTTCTATTATACAAAATTATAATAATTCTGTAACTATACTGCATGCTAATGATCCGCCATCGGCGCAGCGTCGAAAAATAAATAATTTCACTAAAGTATTGTAAATCTTGGTTTCGTCAAAAGATGATTTGTTTCTAAGTTTTTCACACATTACGTAACACCTGGAGTAGCACGCCTTCCACTTAGCTTCCAGATTTTGTCAATGGTGGATCCGCGACCAAAATTTAATTAGCAAAAAAGCCATAGAGCATAATATTCAAATTTCGAAATGGTACTCATGTAGAACTTGAATTGCATTCATTTTGAATTTCTTTTTGTGCTATCGGTATTCCCGTTTAAAATTCAAGAATGTTTTAACCCCCGATCAAAATTACTGTTGAATCTATTACCTCATACCTATAAATAACATTAATTTTTTCAAAGTTTAATTTTGGCTGTCTTTCTATCTTTTGTTAGTACGGGGTAATCTCTGGAAAGGCGGAATCCATTTTAATAGTTCTTACCACAGAAATATATAGTAATAGAACGGTGACACGGGCGTGGCGAGCGTGCCAAACTATTGCACTATAGTGCATGTGTTTTCGAACGCATTCGCATTACGCATCGCGTCTCCCTTTCGCGCGCTCAGGAGGTAAAAAACATTAAATTCGTTACGAATATGCCATATTGTGCAGTTTCCAATTGTAAAAATTAAAAGTGATGCAAAAATATGGAAAAGGGAGGCATTTCATATCACCAGTAAGTATTTAAATTGAGTAAAACTTAAGATTATTGAGATTTAAAACAAGTGGGCTACTTTTACCATGTTTGTCTAATAAGAACATCATCGTTCATTTCTTCGTTATGTTAAATTTCCATTGCTTGAATTATACGATACTTGTTGACATATTTATGAAATAAACACGCAATTTAAGGCGAGATACGCGATATTCACAAGATGCCAAAAACAATAACAAATCAGGGGGCACGGGTCAAATAAATAGCTGTGATTGGTCAGTGCGCGCTAGGGATTGACGTTCGGTTTATGGTTACGTTTTAAATTTATCGATAAATAAAAGGAATATTAATTCGAATTAATTATTATGTCTCTGGCTGTCTCTCTCTCTCATAAAGAAAGCAAGCATCATGTTCATGCTTTCAGATCACGAAAATGACATCTATTTGGGAATCGAAGATGGCGAACGAAACATTTTTAATAAAATTAATATGAGTATCATTTTAGGGGTTTTTATGGATTCTAGTCACGAAAATGACATCTATTTGGGAATCCAAGATGGCGAACGGGTCATATTTAATAAAATTAATATGGGTATCATTTTCGGGGTTTTTATGGATTCTGGTCACGAAAATGACATCTATTTGGGAATCCAAGATGGCGGACGGGACATTTTTAATAAAATTAATATGGGTATCATTTTCGGGGTTTTCATGGATTCTGGTCACGAAAATGACATCTATTTGGGAATCCAAGATGGCGGACGGGACATTTTTTATAAAATTAATCTGGGTATAATTTTTGGGGTTTTCATGCTTTCTGATCACGAAAATGACATCCATTTGGGAATCCAAGTTGGCGGACGGGACATCTTTGATCACGAAATAGATGGTGATGTTGGATTACCCATCCTTTTAAACATCGGAGACGATACCCATATTGTTTCTTTTTTAAATCCCACCCACCATCTTTGATCACGAAATAGATGGTGTTTTTGAATTTCCCATTCCTTAAAATATCGGAGACGATACCCATATCGACTTTTAAAAAAATCCCGTCCGCCATCTTTAATTTCCTATCCGTCATCTTTGATCACGAAATAGATGTTGTATTTGGATTCTCCATCCCGTATATCAACGGAGACGATACCCATATTGATTTTTAAAAAAAATCCCTTCCACCAACTTTGATCACGAAATAGATGGTGTTTTTTAATTTCCCATTCCTTAAAATATCGGAGACGATACCCATATCGCCTTTAAAAAAATCCCGTCCGCCATCTTTAATTTCCTATCCACCACCTTGAATCACGAAAAAGATGTTGTATTTGAATTTTCCATCCCTTTTAACATCGCAGACGATACCAATATATATATTTTTTTATTTTCCCATCCGCCATCTTTGATTTCCCATCCGCCATCTTCGATCACGAAATAGATGTTGTATTTCGATTCCCCAACCCTTAAAATATAGAAGGCGATACCCATATTGTTTTTTAAAATTTTGTCATCCGCCATCTTTGATATTCCGTCCGCCATCTTGAATCACTAAATAAATTTCATATTATTTAATCAGCATCCCGAAAATCTCGAAAACGATACCCATATAGATTGTATCCTATTCGTTAAGCCTTTTTTTTGCCTTTGACCCAACCCTCCCCCTTCTCGTTTGACCAAATTTATTATTTTTGTCTGGCCCCTAAAAGTTGTGGCGTAATTTTATATAGCCTATAGCCTTTCGGAATAATTGGGCTATCATAGGCAATATCAATTTTTAAAAGCCGACTGCTAGTTCCTGAGATTAGCCGACGTTATCTTTTAGCCTTTTGCCCGGCCACAAAGGGTCGAAACGTTATGTTATATAGCCTATAGCCTTCCGGAATAACTAGGCTACCGTATACAAAAAGAATTTTTCAGATCCGACCGGAAGTTCCTGAGATTAGCGCGTTCAAACAAACAAACTCTTCCGCTTTATTACATTAGTATAGATATTTTATAATATAGTCAAAAGTTTTGTAAGATTTCAATACAGATTTTTAACTAAATAAATACGTTTTATTTTTATAACAGTATACTATAACCAAACTATTCATAATAAAACATTTTATATAAACAATAACATAATTTCATTTTCCATAGCTCTCACATCGATAATAATTCCTTAGTGTCCCCTCACTATCTATACGTCACTGTGGGCGGGGCTTGCTAAAATGTGGCACGTGCGAAATGTACGCGATGACGTGACATTCACCGTTCTATTACTATCTATTTCTGTGGTTCTTACTCTCGAAGATAGATGAGTTTTTTGGGCAATATATAAGTGGCGCTGTTGTCGAGATACCGAAAACAATGCGGGTGAAACCACGGGGAGAAGCTAGTCTATAATAATAATAATATCCTAGGACAACTCACACAAGGTTTTAATTATAATAATAATATAATACCTAATATTTTACCACATTCACACAACACCATCTAGTCCCAACCTAAGCAGAAGCTTTTAGTATGGGTAATTGTGATGTATGTGTTGTCGCGTTGTGATCCTTAGGGATTGTAGGTATGCACTATAAAGGGATCGGGATGAAACTTTAGTTAATTGTAATACAACATATCGCTACGCAAGACAAGCAGCGGTGTAAGAAAGTCTGGAATACTATTACCTATCTAAAAAAAAACCTTTAGCTATTTGTGAAAATCGAAATTCGGGACATTAGTTTAAGCTGTTATCTTTATTTTAATTATTACAGCAGTTTCATTAAAGTCATTGATGTAGGCAATCACTTAGATTTCATTTCATTTCAGATTAAGATTTCATTCTTAGCAACTGTCGATCTATACTACCAAGTCACCGTGAAAGGCCTCCGATTACCCATGTCTGATATTGGTCGCGTGTGACATCGCGACTCAGTATATACATATGTACAGTACATACATACACTCATGCCTTTTTCCTGTCAGGGTAGGCAGAGACAACAGAACGCCCTTTGCTTCTATCCTTATAAACTGCACGCGCATTCTACAGGTTACTTTTAAATCCTCACCATAGTAATAAATGTGTAACGCTGAAAACTTTACGCACATACAACCAACAGTGTCCTGACAGATTACCTACCATTACAGTGTCACTACTCCATTTGATTCCATTTCTAAATTGCAACATATAGCTGTCGCAGGTACCTTATTTGTCTCTATTACGGACTGTCTTATTATAATAATATTAAATCTAATTATAAAATAGTTTTCCTACTCAATGATGTCGAGAAATAAAGGTTAACACTAATCAGTGGATTTCCTCGGACTTCTGAGAGCGTATAGAAAACATTTTATGTACTTACCGGTAAAGGTCACAATGGCGCCCAGCCGCATCCAACGACAGCGCTGTTTTACAATAGACTATTTCAGAATAATCTATTGTAAAATATGTTTCAAATAAGTACCTATGTATGTCTCTATGAGAGATTTTTTTTTTGTACATTTGGTAATAGTTTTAAGGCACTAAAGTCCGACATTTTCTTTGCGGATTGGCGTTTAAAGGTAACCAAATAGGCTTGCTGGTTGACCATTTTCACATACGACAGACGTGGTCCGCCCAGGTTTATTTTAGTGTGGCACGGTGACAAGAAACTAAATTTGGTGAAATATATGCTCTAAGTGTCTTTCGAACAATATGGCAAAAGCTATCAACAATATTCGAATCAAATACAAAAGTTAAAGTGTTCTAAAATAACTTCACTTTTAAATACATACAACTTTATCGAAAATACGAATATAAAAACATGTTATACAATATTATTTAGCGGGTCTTAGTCGCGATAATTTATTTATTTCAAGGCATAAATACCTCTGTTATTCTCCTACGTTTCTACCGGCTTGCAACGGTTGTGGTCGCGGAGGGACTCACAACCGTTGCAAGCCGGTAAGACTGCCTCGTTGGTCTCGCGGCATAAATGTGCGCGTGGGATTCGGAGGTCTCGGGTTCGATTCCCGGGTCGGGCAAAGTGTTATTGGGTTTTTCCGTTAGGAAATTCTCAATAGCAGCACGGAGTCTGGTAATGTGCCCGGTACGGCAATAGGCTCGCCCCCTATTACGTGGGACCTAAAAATCCCTGGCGAAATGTGGGTGTAATATTACACCTCTGCCTACCCCTTCGGGGATACAGGCGTAAGTCTATAAATAAATATACTATAATTTTTGTCACGTAGGATCGAACTAACGACGGTGACACAAAACGGCAAGTTTACCGCTTAAACCACAATAGGTACTACTGGCTTCTTCTAGTCTTATGATAACTGAGGGTGTGATAGTGGTCATCCTCTTCACACCAATGTTTCGGCGTCTTCGTCCTTCTTTTTTACTCACGATAGCTTCAAGCTTGCCCTACATTTAAGCATTAGCAGAATCTGCCATCTCTGCCCACCTCTTGCGAGAATTCGGGTGACCACTGCGTTTCGTTTTTGTAAAAAAGCTCATGAGCTGCATGCGACCTTGAAGTTTACGCAAACAAGTATGTCGATCGTGTGTTGGTCTGTGATGTGGATACACACACAGTGTGAGAAACCTGTAACAAATGAATCAAACATACATCATAACCTATTACTGCCCGAAGTCCCTACTCTCGTCTTTACGAAATAGATAATATATAAAGTTTACCTCACCTTTGGGGTCTGGTACTCGCGCTTGTGTGAGCTAGGTGCATCACCTCCCGAGGTATTCTACTACATTGATCGACAGCCGCCAAGTTTACACCTGACACCTAATAGCCAATTAGGTACTTACGACATCCTGCGTGAATCTGAAACTGCACATACATACGCAGGTATATTATATAACATCTAAAATAAAATGCACACAAAGTATGTATGTACTGCTATACACTTTGCCGGATAACGAACTAAGCTGCACTTACCATAGTTGTCTTGAGTACTTCGTCTCATATTATCTTGTTCACAAAGCAATGTTATATTCTGCGTTATTTTATATATGTATGTATTTACTTGCTGAGTATCAAATCATTGAAAGGGTGCTCGTGATAAATTTTATATGCGCGCAGATACGCCAGCCGTAGTGCAGCCACTGGACTGGCGTCCTGGCCAAACAAGTGTCCCCCCGTACCACACGCGGCACACGCCTTCACGCGCCACTCTGGCGCCGAAGCATTAATTCACACATAAGAGACATAACTCAGTTATGAGTAGCTATGGCCGTACTGTTTTTGTTACTTAAATACTTACTGATGATGCGTATACTCTTATTATAAAACTTTATAACTATTTAAGTGTATTATGTTTTAATAAGGTATTTATTTACGTAAATTTATTACTATTAGTACATTATTTATTTTATATTATGTATCTACCCATCTATTTATACCTATATATTTTCTGATATCTCTTTCGTGAGTCACTTCGGGCCTAATAGAAAATCGGCGCATAGGTACCTGACCTATGCGCCTGGCACATGCCGAATTAGGTCCTTTTTGACCACACTCACCTGACCTTAAACAACTTTTTTCTTCTCCTGTCTGTATAAGTATGTTATCTTTTTTTATCACTGTTTGTTCTACTGTAATTGTTATGTAATTTCTTTTTTCTTTTGTTCTTATGACTGTTCTTTATATCTTTTTTTTTTATTAAAATAAATTATATCTTTTTTTTTTGTCAAAATAAATTTATTTCATTCATTCATTCATTCATTCATTTATTTCATTCATTCATTCATTCATTTCATTCATTCATTTCATTACCTGCTGCGTGTAGTTTGTACAAAGTGAATTTAGTTGTGTCGTGTAAGTGTACGTGTACCCTCAAAGTTAAGTAATGAGTATCATGCTGAAAGTATGATGCTTTACCCGTATGAGGTCAAATATCAAGTACTTTTGCAGATAGCATCATGAAGTATAATGCCTGCGATAAATCATGTCATTACATTATATTAGAAGGGAAGATGGAAATGCGTATTTAAAAACACAAAGCCCCAAAATGATTTGTTTTATTCATTAAGGTTTAAGAGATAGTTAAAATATGATAACATTTATCGCAAAATTTGATAGATTTCGTAACTGAAATATTCAGTAGCAATTTCTTTTGCCTTTAATTCTTACAAACAGAAAATCAAATCCTCGCCAAGCTACAACAGCTTGTTGGCGAGGGATTAATTTAGTTCAAATAGCATGGCTTGCTCTTTCTCATGTTTACTGGATATACCGTAGGTACTGTGCGCCTACCAAAGTGCACAAAGTAGTTATAAGTTGATTTATCTATGGTCTTTTATTAAATATCATGAATTTAAAATTATCGAAGATTTATGCAAGGCAAATGGTTTCTTAAATAAACATAAGCGCAGCGTAGTAGGCACAAAACGAGCTACAAGCACTCTGATTTTGACTATAACTTAGTCTCTGCCAAACTGCCCGCTTGGGAATAATGCTGTCAGCGTTATGTCATTTTATGAGGTCTACTACGATCAAACTTTTGACCTCATATTTTATTGTCACACTAATGTATCTATGAGGCCATTATCAGACATACGTCATCGAGTTATTATTCTTTATCACGTTATAAATTGTTTGTTATGGACTGTAGTACCTTGTAATACTACTGTTATTTGATTGTCTGCTTTTAGGAATATGCTGTGGCATTCATTTTGTACAGCTCTCAACCGCGTATTTTTTTAAAAACCTTTCAGCATTCGTTACACATGCGGATAACTGATTTTGAATTTTGAATTTGTTCCTGTTCTATTAATATTTATTTTAGCATTTTATTGAAGCACTAGAAGATGAAGTTCTACAGCTTATGCACATTTTTTTATCATCTAACCATTTCTTACCGATTCCGTTGGAGAAAATCCTTCTTAGTACACTCCTACGGCCCTAGAGGAACATACATGCCATCATAAATTTATCTCTTGTATCATGTTATTAAACCGAAAAGTATAAGCTGGTGGTATGTGGTATTCACCCCTCGAGTTAGTAAAAACACGGTATCAGCTAGTTAACTACAAAACATTACAAGTAAAAGCATCAAAGTAAATAAATGGTTACAGATGATCGATTGCCCGTCAATATTAGTTAGCTAACACGATACCAGTCCATCAATTCAATCATCATCACAGGAATAAGGCTTAAAATAGCGTCAACAAACAAGCGTTTTTGTAAAATCACGGAAATAATCACCTATTTGATTGATATTTGATACTCTTGGGTGTGAAATCCATAAGGGCTTTTCCTGTTATGTAAAAAAGATGAAACAATCTTTAAACCTCGACGGACAAAGTGGTGATAAAGTTTAGGTCAAGGGAATATGCATTTTATCTTAAGGTAGTAAATTCAATTTCACTTAAATGTTTGTGAAGCAACGCTTTTGTGGAAATGGTATTCCGGGTTAGTAAATGACACATTTTACTTTGCAAGCTTTTTCGGTAGATGCGTTTTTACCTTAACAAAATATGGATTGCTTGCCCAAAAGAGACTTGTTTGTTTCTTGTATATGTATTTTTTTCTCAAATTTTGTAGTTCAGCCGATAGAGTACGGGGAGGCAAGCAAAATTTGTTGCAGCTGTAAATAAAGAAAATAATAATCTTGTACTCGTTTTCTCATTTCCCAGCAGATGCCACGTCAATTTCTATAAATTGTCTCTTGTTATTCAGATCCGTCCGTCATCCCTTAAAAATGATCCCACCTATATTGTGTACAACAAAAGCCGCTTAGATGTAATCTAACAAATTATAAGAGTATCTGCGTTCACCACGCGGACAAAAGCTATATTAATTTACTTTTTGGTCACTTCGCGATTTTAAGGATGGGTTTATCTAGAAAATAACTGAATATTTATGAGAATAGACAGCAGGTATATATTAATTATTCGTTATAGCAACGAATATACAAGTTTTTTTTAGTTCGGATAATATCGAGGTATTCATGCCTTATACACCGCTATTTTTTAATTAGTACAAAAACTTTAAGGACAGATTAGCGAAGATATTATTATCATATATGTGACGTAAGAATTTCATAATATCAATAAAGAATAAAGTTATTATCATTTGTTTATTGTAGAAAATCTCACTTAAATCATAGTCATATTTTACAATCCATTCACTAATTCATTGATAATATTCCATCCTGCTCATTCGCATTCTCTCTGTCGCACTTATGATGTAGGTAGCAATAGAAAATAAAATGAAGAAAAATAATAAATGTAGGTAGTTATTTTTTAATTTTGTTAGTTCTACCCTCTCCTTCATACTTCATTCGGGCGTAGGACCGGTAAAATTTATCGTTTAACAAGTAATTAAATACGGAGGTATGTAATTAGAAAGCAAACAAATATCAAAATAAAAGATGGTGTTCTGGACTAAAAGAAAAGAGTAATTTTGGAGTATTTATGAAGTTAGAATCATCTGCTATTTACAAATTATTTTATCGTCATCATGTCAGCCTAGAGACGTCCACTGTTGGACATAGGCCTTCCTCAAGGTGTGTGGAGAACACAGACCGATTTTGAGGCGCCTGCATCAAATTATTATTTACTTAAGTACGTATTATTTACTAAACTTACAAAGTATTTCCATTGTCCTTCGAAATGTCCACCACCATTGTCAAAAGCATCCAATATGCACTGTTTTAATTGTTTGACACTGACCCGGTCACTTTTGTACACTCACAATACGATGTCCATGGGTACACAGCTGCACTCGCGATTTTTCCACTCAAAAAGTACGCACGAAGCATAGCTACATACTCCCGTGATATGAACTGATATGATAGGCCATCGCGTCGGGCAAACGTAGACAAACAATTAAGTTTTGCAACGAAATTAGATACGCTGACTTTCGCTAGTAATTTAGTACTGTTTTTAGCATCGTCGGGGCGTGGCGCAGGCGCAGAGGGGCGGGGAGGGGGGGGGGGTAATTTATCAATGGTATGATAGTACACGGGTCGGTCATAGTATTAGTATTGCATTTACCAATTATCACGTATTTTTGTGGACAGTTTTGAGACAGTTTTGGGACTTAGTGTTTTTATTTTTCAACTACATAATTATGATCAGTTAAAGATACTTAGTGCCCTGTTAAATTTTTTGTACTAATAAAAAAATAGCGGTGTATACCTACCTTAGTTATCGCTAATAAAACCCGCTAAGTAAACTTGTATAATAGCTACGATTATATAGTCCGGCATAGTTTTAGTCTAAAATATGACTATCAACATTTTGGACACTTATTGGAGATTGGAGATCGTCATAAGCCGCTTTGAATTTTTTCCCAATCATCATAGTCATTAGACTGCGGACAGTGGACTGCTAAATATAGGCCTCTCCAATCGCAACAGCTAATAATATGATACCTTCACATTGCAGGTTTCCATAGTCATAGAATAGAGCTCTGCTCCTGTATGAGTGCCTAGCTCCAGATGTGATGCTGGTGGTCTAGGATACTAAAAAGGCTTCGATATCTGGTACAAAGACTGTATTGCATAGGTCGCAAGTACAATACTAGATATATGGCCGTAGCTGTAGTATATATTAGAGCTACAACTATGGAAGTAACACTGGGTAGGCCGATGAGTAGCTACGATTTACTACTAGAATAGAAAAATAAAAACTGTACGACAGAGTTTTCTATTTCAGCAAAAATATGGTAACAAAAATGTCCACATGTTTTTAAAATACATCGGTACCCGTAGTATGTAGTAAGGCTTTCACAGATTCAGATTTGAAATTTGTTTTTGAAACTATATTCTCATGGCACACCTAGGGAACTTGTATCGCGTGAATAAAAATGGACGCTGGCATTTACATTCATGAAAAGAATTTAAAATGTTCGGTGTTTGAAAATTTCAGAACTTATCTGAAGAATACTTTGTAATTTCACTTACTAGTTTAGGCACTAGTGCATTCGAGTCGTCCGTCGATGGGAATTTTTTTCCAAACATTTCCTTATGACCGTCATAGACGTTCTAATAATTTGATCATACAGGCTGGTTCAAACAGTTAAATCAAATAAAAATACGACTGTTCATAAATTTCTTCTAGCCAATTGACACAATTTTATCAAAGGTTGCCAAAAATGTTCATGAATTGCTATTTTAGCCAATTTGATTAAATTGTCTTTAGTATCCAAATCGGACTATGTCATCTGAATTTATATTAAAACTAAACTATCACTCCTTGATCTATAAATTTAAACTTCATAGTCCATTACATAGAAAAAGGAACCCTTCCTCAATTCCGCCACGTCTGTTCGTCTACCGTTACTTTGTTCACTAAAGTCCTAAAAGCCATCATTTTATAATTAAATCGCAGCTAAAAGAAATAAAACTCTTTATTCCCTTCATAATATTATCGAAGCGTATAAGACCAGTCAATATATAAACAAATCACGATGTCCGCAAATAAGCGCTTATATTTTTACAATTTACGCTTTGCGGAGTTTTAAACCCCTAGCTTTCGATTTTCCATTCGCTAAAATCATAAAATAAATCGGCTTTGTTGATTACAAATAAAACATGTTCGTGCATTAAAAGTTCAATATATTTCCATAACTCGTATTAGCAGAAGTGACCCTAAACCAACATTGGATTAAAATTCGGGACCATTCGCGTACTCATGTAAACCTTCTTGGTACTTGGTCAATGTTTTCGCAAGCAAACTGCAAGACAAACAGAATTGTTCCCGATCAAGATTGTTTGCTCTTACTTTAAAGGTTTACGTTAAGTGATGAGTGGAAGGATGATACGGTTAATTAAGTGATGTGTGTTGGCGATTGCAGGTTGATAAGATATAAAATTATTCTCGAAACGCAGCATTTACTCTTTTAACATTTTGAATAGAACTTTGCAATCGTAAAAATATTTTATCAGAATTAGAGGGTTAGGGCAAAAACGACTTTCAGAGATTACCTAGTACGTCCGAACCGTATACGATAATGTTAAACAGTGTACAAAATTATCTTGATTTTATATTGAAGAGGTTTTCTTTAAATAAGTACAACATTTGTATTCTTACTCTAATAGGCTTACTAGTATATAAATTAACAATAATAAAAATATTTTTTTACCACACACACACACACACACACATAACACCATCTAGTTTCAAACTAAGCAGAGCTTGTATTATGGGAACTAGACAATGGATATACAAACATATTTACTTATTTTTTGTATTTAAATATTAAACACAGAAACGCCCAGACCACGACAAACATCCTTGTTCGTGCACACAAATGTTTGACTTGAGCGGGAATCGAACCTGGGACCATTGCGCATGGCAGTCGTTTACACTCCCGACAGGGGCACTACCACTGATATTCATCTCTGTGTTCCGAAATCTGCGTGTTTTCACAATACAATAAAAGGCAGGTCTTCTTGGGGTTATTTGGGACCATGTACATTGTATTTACAAAAATAAAAGCTAAATCTGTCTTTCTTTTTGATAATGATGAGAAGGGTGGTTACTTTCAAATGAGGCTTATATGGTTTTACAAACCCATTTTAGCTTTGAAATTCACACATTTAGTCAAACTTCCCAACAGAAGCTTCCCAAGGGCTCTTTGGATTTTGTTACCGCACCGTTATTGAATTTGATTGCAAGCCATTCATGATGATAGGTGTATGACGACAAAGTCATTTATGAGGCCATATCCTCAAAAATGACTTTGTCATACGTTATATGCACTCCTTTGCTGGATATAGGCCTCTTCAATTTTGCGTCACATTAGCATTGTTAGGAAATTGGAGGCTATCGTCCTATAGCAGGGTCTATGACCACGTAAGCCAGAGTATGGAGACTTTGGTATAGAGTTTGATCTCGAGTTTCCCGTCTTTTCCCAAAGATACTACTTCCTTCATGTATTTTCTCATTTGCCTCTTACGATATCGATAGAATCAAATGGGATAGTGGCACTGTGTATTCTTAATCTTTCACCACAAGTAGTGAACTCAAGTTAAAGAAAATTTTACTACAACACGATTAGTGTTTACTTAGTTTAGCTTCGTTTACAATATTGCGTTACTTACCAACAGAGTGGTCAGACCAACTGATTCAATACTCTAGTTTTATGACGGTACACATCGAGTGTTATAGATATTTCACATTCACAAAAAAGGATAGGCATGAAATCCTGGCAACTTTTCCAAAGCCTTTGCCCCATTCCTAAATTAATCAGGAAAAGTTCAGAGACGGTTTTTTTATTTATCACACTCATTCAAATACCCAAGGAAAGGATTACCCTGACCCGGATAAATTGGTCTAAACATAAATTCCATTGTGTTACAACCAAACGAAGACCTCGCGTTGTTCAAAATTTATCGCGATTGTCCACTAATGCAGTGTGACACCCTAGGCTGAATGACAGGTAAATCCGTCAAATTAAAAAAATGCCATTGATGTTCGAAAACTTTAACCAATTTTGAACCTTAAGCAAAGGTGTTAAAAGTGATGAGGTGTTTTTATTTTGTGTGCTAGGGATGGCACACTGATATAATAAATTGGCTGGTGTGATCTATCGCGCTGTATACGTCGGTCGATAGTAAATCTAAGTGACGTGTTTGCTCACATGAAGCTGGTGACTTTATTTATTGTTTATTTGGCGGTAGTTGCCGCGGACAGTGAGTATTGCGATGACGATGATGTTGGTGAGCCTGTGAGTACTCAACACTTTTATAATTGTCTACGCAATTACTTACATGTGTCTGTTTCTACATCAAATTCGCAAACTTTTCTAAATGCGTAAGAATACTAAAATTATACAAAAAGATGCTTTTGTTGTCTGGCTGCATATTTACTTCGCCCAAAAAAGTTAAATTATTGTGTTGGAAGTTTCTTTGACAGAGAGCTGGCCGCACAATACTTTTTACATTTACCTTACAATAGATTCAACAAAAAATAATAAATAGCGTATTGTTTTTTTTGGTTATTATAAAAAGTATTGTGTGCATAAAAATATTAATTTTGACACTGTATTATTTTAACTTTATCTTTCTTCTTACAACCATAGGCGAATTTACGAGCACAGCTAGTGTTGCATAAAACTATTGCAAGCATAGAGCGTTACTGATTTCAATACGAATAGAATAACTGCAGGAACCACTTCAGATCTATTTTCACCTATAATTTCCATAGTAAAAGCTTGAGAATCCTCACAGATGAAAACTCTGCGATTCACGCGTCTCATTAGCATTTTTTCAATCATCATAAAAATGTAAACACACTGTTCTATTCAACATATTGCAGAGCGGAAATAATAAGAAAATGCAGATAGAACACATATACAACTTTAATCTTACATCTCGTTTGGTTCAATTCTCCGCAGACCAGTTTACTGAGCATTACACTTGTTGATCTAATGATAAAAGATTTCATTTGTATTTTCATCTAAGTGGGGATTATATTTTCAAATGAATCTAAAGTATTGAGAGTTGACCGATATACTACTGATTAAATTAGATGAGAGTTCCAAGACAGGACTTCATAAGTTTCAAAACTTGGCGTCTTCTATGGTTCGGCTAGATTCCTATCTAGCCCACTTTACTAACTCCTGGTATTGGAATTGTGTACAGTGGTGGTGCGAATGAGGGTGGGTCTAACTAGTACCAATAAAAAGTATCAAGAGTTGAATCCATTCCAAATCTATAATATAAAAGTGAATCGTTGAATGTGTTGCTAAGCGTAAAGCTCGAGAGAAGCTGAACCGATTTCGCTAATTCTTTTTTTATAATATTCCTTGAAGTATGAGGATGGTTCTTACGGAGAGAAAATACATAAATTAAAGAATCGACTGTTGGGCGGTACGAAATTCGCCGGGTCAGCTAGTAGAAAATAAAATATTACTTAAAACAAATACCAGAGGTTCGTTCTTATATTAGAACCCAATAAATAATTTAAATGGGATATCATCGTCCTAGCATTTTCCCGGTCGCATCCAAGGCTTTCGCATTAGAGTCCGGAGTCCGCTTACTGGTCTAACCATATTTGACAGAATATTAACTTTTCTGCAGAGTGAATATTGTCAAATGGCTCCGCGAGCCAAAGATATAGTTAATCCATATCTAAGTCCAGTAACCGCTTGACCGCTAGCGCCAATTCGCCGAATTCGCTAGACCGCTCACGTTCTAAACAAAATGTCGCGCCGCCGCTCGCCAGATGGGCGCGCTAACATAAACATTTATTGTTGATAAGTCGGTAACATGAGTAAGTTGAAATGATCATTTTTTTCAACCTTATAAATGACTTGTTCAAGTCGTATGAATTCTTTGTTGATATTTAGTTTCTAATTTATTATACTTAGCAGCGAACATTGACTATCGTTGAAAAAAACACTTTGTGTATTTTAAACAGGATTATTTAAAAAATAAATCGATGACATACATATTATGTGAGTTTTCACTGTAGAGGGATTCTATCTACACCGAATAAAATAAAAAAACATGTATCATAGTATAAAAATATTTAATTACACGCATACGATTAGCACGTAATCACGGAGCGCGCGAAACAAAGAGTGGCATTTGACATTATTTTTTCGTTCCGGGTTAACGATTTTAAGACTCGCTTCGTATTTTTAGCATGAAGAAATGTTCAATGATTTGAATAGAACAGAGAAAAAGGATTTAAAACATTACATAATAGAAAGAAACAGTAAATTCAGACCTAGTATAGCGCTGTAACCAAAAAGGGAAAATAGTCACTTGTGCGCTGTCTACGGAATTTCGAAAAAGGGAGAATAGTCACTTGTGCGCGGTCAAGCGGGTATGAGTATAACATGCAAGGCATTGATTATAGTGGTAACATTGGACTCTACTTTCACAGCTCAAGCCTGCACTAACTAGTAACTACGTTCAGAGCATATTATTAATTATTATGTTTTGGTCCGAAACCGTCTTTTTAACATTTTAATAGAGATTGAAATCAAGTAAGGGTTAACATAGAGCAAATAATAGCGTAAATAAACTCAACTTAATTATTTTCCTAAGTATCCGTAATATTAGTATTACCACACCTAAACACCGATTATTTTTAAGACCATTAATTACGACCTCACCACAAATTCATGGTAAGTAGTCATTAACTATCCTTAATGTAAACATTAAATTCAAACAACAAAACTAAATTATAACAAACAACATTAAAAACAATTATCGAGCAATCACTACATAGATCACTTGTTGCACAAAATAAAAATAAAAACATAACACAAAACCATAATGTTTTCATTAATCTGTGACACAAAAGAACTTTCACAATTGTTATAAAAACATACCGAATATTTATTACCCATATTATGCCAACCTATTCAGGCGTTTAATTATAGACGAGTGTTATTGGACCCCTGTCCCCGTACCACGCGAAATAAATTGAGAGTGGAGAGGAAAACCTTATATACATTCAGGGACCTTATTAAAGTGGTGGGTGTTTCGACATCTCACTTAAAATTGGTGTGGAATTGAATGTTTTGTTAGTAATACTGTAAATAAAAAATATACATTATGCAAAGTATTTTCGCCGCTAGAGCCTTAGCAGAAAGTTGGTTTGTTCTTGAACTTGGAATTCTAAGTTCGTTTCCTAAGATAGACGGTGATATACTGCTGTTTCATATAAGAAAATAAAATACCTGTATCATTAGCACATTGTATTATTGTTGGTGTTAACTACTTTCTTTTTAATTTTATAGAACACGTAAATACATAGAATAAGATATTGCGTGAGAGCTAAAATTTCTCGAATTTAACATTTTCCGTTTTTATAATTATCGTGCTTTCTGGGACATTGGACTAGCGATAATGTAGTCTATATCAGTATCATCGCACCACAAATTAAATAAGGACACGAAACGAAGAAAAGCTATTAGTTCCTTAAAAAATTTTTTTTTAGCTTGTACCCTTGAGTGAAATCGGCAACTATGTTTTTAAATAGAGAACTCAAATATGACATTAAGAACTTTATTTAATTAACTCCTCAACATATTATTTGTCAGCCAATAACCTTAGATAAACATCAATATTTTCATGACTTACGTAATCTCTATTGCTATCGACACGTAATAGGACGGTGCACCGGCTGTGCTAACTCGGTCATAATGGACGAGGTCGGCCGCGCGGACGCATAACCGCTACATTTCGTATTTATATGGGTATTAGTGTGATAGAGAATAATTTCTCAGGCAGGTATTTATACCTGTGACAGTTTTAATAGTGTAGAAATATAGTGAAAACATGAGAACTTTCATAGTGTTTGTATTTAGTTGTGTGTATGTGTGCGTCGGACAAGACTGTAAAGTTGGCGGGAAAAGAGTTGAGTGTTCGATTTTAAATATGTTCTTATAGCTTTCTTTTTAAATTTTCCATGGTCTCGTTGATGCTACCGGTTAACAAGTTGTCTTAAACTAGTGCTGCGAGTTTATAGGAATTTAAACTTTCGTGGTCATTTAAACTTATTTTAAATTGTTTTTCAGGATATATACCACGTACCTTTGTTTGGAGTAACCGATATTTCGGCACTGTTGCAAGCGCCATGTTCACAGAGTAGTACATCCGTGAACATGGCGCTTGCAACAGTGCCGGTTACTCCAAGCAAAGGTACGTGGTATATATCCCGCAAAACAATTTAAAATCAGTACTGCGAGGTTCTGAGTCCTATAGCTGGGTGATACATAATATTTAAAGTTTGCAAATGAACTGGAGTATATTTCTCAATGTAATATTTCTAATAACTTAGGCTGATTATATATTATACTTAAATTAGGTTAGAAGTATTTCCCTTTGATTATAATAAACAAAGATACACATTTTTGTCTGTTATAATCAAAATTGATACCTACAATTAAAAAATGCACACATACAATGCACTTCTAAACAACTACTTATACCATTAAAATATTCTTTTAAATCGGCAGATGGTTTTCTGCCGATCTATATTTACAGCTCTTCTGACGTTTAAACGAAGTCTAATACGTAATTAAGTATTTTCTTTATCCTCATGACTGAGGGTCGTGATTGCCATCCATTTTCTCACAAAAACATTCTATTCATTTTTAGTTTGGTAATAAAGGTTGCTTTTAGGGATTCTTATATTTATAGACATTCGATGTACTAGTAAATAGTGTTATTTTACTAACTTTTATAACGACCATTATTTCAAATGCGAACTATGTGGGTTATAACTTGACAGTGTCAATGCTATGCACTGCTTCGCCGTACGTGCGCTGGCCCTAAGTCCTCGGTTTTCCATTTCAATTGGTCAAACGCTAATAAATTACACGTAAACTAGGACATAGTGACGTCATAAGAGCCTTGTTTACGTGCAGAACGTGAGGAAATGTTCCATAATTTATTTCATGACTATTGTTTTCATATTTTACCACCAACTTTGTGGTTATCTTATTGCATATATGGTTTTGCGCAGTAAATCCACAGTCCTTGATGATTGACTATGATGATTCATCATCATGGAATTAATAAACAAAGCAGAAAAATTTGATAACGGTAAACGTTAAAATGCACCTACCATTTTTTTTTTCTCTGCTCCACCTTAAGGTTAACAGGTAGAGAATGTCCTGGCATTATGTACAACCATGTACACATTGTTTTCGCAAAAGGTAAATAAATAAATAAAAAGTAAAAGCGCAACTAGAGCTTCACCTTCTTAAATAAGCGAAAGGCCAATCATCTCAAAAACCGCTGGACGCATAAAGATGAATTTGGCAGAGAAGTAGTTTAAACGTAATAGGTAGGTAGATATTCGCTAAGAATGTATTTTTCGAAAAGGCTGGATTAAAAAATTCTGATAGATAACATATTGTAATTTCTACTCGCAAGTGAAGCCGTAGGTAACAGCCTAGTATAATATACCTATTCTATCCGCGAGTGAAGCCGTAGATAACAGCTTAGTATAATATACCTATATTAAAATTACAAATTAAACCAAAATATATTACGCTAAAGTGATGAGTAACTACGACACTGCTTGGAGCGTGACCTAATGAATCAGCGGCAATGATCTTATCGATATCAAAGCAAGGCAATTGCCCGGGACCTACTAGTAAGTAACATAACTGTGAGAAAGCGACAGAATTAATTCATACGAGATCTCATCATCATCTTCTAGCGTTATCACAGACATAAAACCCGGGATCCGCTTTCTAGTCTAACCGGTTTGTTGACTGAATATTAGCTTTTCCACAGAACGACTGCCTGTTTGACCTCCGCAATCCAAACGAATAGCTATATTCCATGGTTAGACTAGTGTCAGTTTATTCATAGTACTGACTCCCAATAACGACTGTCATAGATCTTCGTCCGCCGCAGCCGTCGGTCCGACGGCATAGCGTGCTCTCCTCATTAAATCTCTTATGACCCTAAAATGCAGACAACAACTTTCGACAACAGAACAATCATTATGATTTATTATTTAGTACATGGTTATATCAAACCATAATGGTTTATTATAACATGATGATGTTAATCAAAACGTTTGACATTGCAGTGCAGCGGTCACGAACAATGCTGTGGCGGCTGTTGCTTCTATGGAGAGTGCATTGACAGTGAGTACAACACTATTTATTTTCGACACTAGTTGTGCCCCGTGGTCACATCCGCGTTTTTTGCTCGGCTTTGCTTATTGTTTTTTTTTAATTTATTTATATATAAGTGTGGGCGTAAAATTACACCCACATTTCGGCATGTTATTAATCTGCAGGTCCCACGTAATAGCGTCGTGAAAACCTATTGCACTCAGTAAAAAATTTGCCCGACCCGTGACCTCCCGCTC
Organism: Euclidia mi; assembly: GCA_944739405.2. Lineage (NCBI taxonomy): Eukaryota > Metazoa > Arthropoda > Insecta > Lepidoptera > Erebidae > Euclidia > Euclidia mi. The sequence continues at coordinate 57,338,397 of OX123200.2, read as the reverse complement.
AGCTGAAGCAGATAAGATATCCACTGGATCAAGGAGGCAGTCCCTATGAGTTTTGTCGTTTGAAGAAAAAAACACAACTAGAACCTTATAGTACTTTTTATTGTTTTTCAAAGTATTCATCACGTAGCATAATACACTTTTCTTAACCAGTTATTATAACATTTGGGGTGTTCAAAATGGCTGACTTGAAAGCGTCGACCGTTTCTTCACCGGACTGGAACCTTTGACCACGAAAACTTTTCAGCTCAGCTGATGCAGATAAGCTATGCACTGGATCAAAGAGACAGTCCCTATTGATTACACTTATTAATTTAAATCAGAGAAATGAAAAATTAAATTTAATATAAGTACCTAATTGAACTGATTTTTAATTTTCGTGCTGGTATGCAATTTTTCGGAGATAACGTTCAATATAGCTCTGTCCCATTAATGCAAACTCTTCTAGTTTACAGTGAAAGTACCATTTAAATCGCTTCAGCCATTCCAAAGTTTGCCATTGACTAACACGTCTGTTATTTTGATTAACATTGCCAATAAACATGAAGCACTCGAGTAAATAATTCACACAGACATGTTTCCATTTTTCCATTTTCAGATTCTTCAATTTTCATAGATGCAAGTCTGTGGATATAGAATTCTTATGCATACAGCATTATATTTTATTCAGTTACGTAACTGTGGTATGAGAAAAATTTGAGTGATAATGCAAATTAAACTGCCAAATTCGTTTCAACGGTGGTCACGCTTTTTATGTCAGACCAGCGGTTTTTAGTGGTCAATGACCCCGACAGCTAAGCCAAAGTTGGCGGGTTTGATTCCCACTTGGGACAAATCTTTGTGTTATGAGCACGATTATTTGTTTTGTGTCTGGGTGTAATATATCTTTAACATGTATTTTATGGTACAGTATAGTACGTATAGTAGTAGTTTTGGTTGTAGTGGCGTGCCATTGGAGAGGCCTATATCCAGCAGTGGACTACGGCAGGCTTATGATGATGATGTATTTTATAAGTAAAATATAACTTTTTTTCAGTAATCTTGTACGTTAATACATGCTCTACTTTGATTGGAATCTGATGGCCGGTTGTGATCACTCAATAAAATCAATCAATTTAAACCACGATTAATAATAACAATGTTTGGAACTTTGGACAATACAATAAACACTTTTTTATTTATAGTTTCTTTTTGGGTACTAAATATCTTTCATTCTATCGCTGCCGTTTTAGTCGGAGCAAATATTATAACCATGCGACAAATACGGAAAACTTAACAATAAACCCAACCCGTCTGGCCATCGTGATGTAGTAGGCCAAATCTTGCTCTTCAAGGATGCTATTGTGCCGCAATACGCAAATAAGGAGAGCCCAATGTCCAGCAGTGGTCTATAGGAGGATGATGATGACAGAAATAGTCGATTTTAGACTTTCGTGATTTGTATATGTCGGCGATACGCCAGGGTTATCGTGTCAAGACTCCATTATAATAAAAACACTCACGTAATATTACTTGGCTTATTTTCAGACGATTTCTAGCACAGAATTGAATTAAAATGAGAGCTACAGTCCTTTTTATGAACTAATCGTCATTACACTTAATGTTTAACAACTGCCACTTCCTTTTCAACATATAATTGAAATTACTGTACAATTAATTATAAAATATAAATCAAAAATCGACATTAATATTGTAATGAATTTTGCATAACACCAAATGATTTATTTTACACGAATAACAAATTTATTTTAATAACCAAACGCTGCTTTACAACATTCGTCAACAGATGGCGCTATAAACAGGATGTAAATATAAGCGCATTGGTTCGACGATACACCGAAACCGTAGGTTCTAGGCGACTTGGGAAGGATTAATGGAATGGACTGTATTCAAAGGATAGCAGGTTTTAGTCGCCTAGGATTGGAATGGGAGAGATGATTGTGAGTGGGTATAGGATATTCCAAGGATGAAGGGGACTTACCTTGTTCGGCAATCTTCTTCGTCTCAGAAGGGCAGTCTCCTGGTGGTTTCGGGATGAAGCTGCTGGATTCACTTCACTACACAAATCACCTTCACTTGCGATCGGTTTATATAAGCGGTAATAACTATAGCGGGAGCGGCGCGGTGATACGGTATGGCGGACGCGTATTTAGCGAATCGAATGTTCTCGAAAGTTCTGGACTGTCACTCGCGTCGACGATCGCCGCGACCAATCCGAGAAGGCGTGCCCCCTTCTTGGGAATGGGATAGAGAGGGATAGAAACAAAAGGCATCGCTCGCATTGGCCAAGCAGCGACTAACCATTGACGTTGATGGGATTAGTTTCGATGGAAAGGTAGATGGCGCTACCATATCCCCCGGCCCTAAAGGGTTGCCTTTAAAAGAAAATAGAATTGAACTTAGCTATGTTGGGTGTACTACCGCATAACCCATCAATAGGCTAAGACAGCGATATGACAATAAAATTAATCTAAATTAACTTTAGCGAAAACTTCAAACGCAATAATAGCGAAAACTACTAACTAAATACTTAAACTAAGAGGTAGGTCCAACTTTAGGCTAGATCTCACTGAGTTGGAAGCGGACAGAGACGTACAACAGGGCGCATGTAACTCCCTTTAGCGGTTTTCACGGTAACAACGCGGGTTGATCAGTACCTCGACTTGTGCAAGGACAGTTAAAAGCTCTTCGTAAGAGAGGATCTGTTGACCTATAACCTTGAAGAGATGCGTTTTAATTACTTTGACCATGCTTTCCCAATATCCACCGAAATGTGGTGATGCTGGTGGAATAAACTTCCAGTCAATATGATCTATGGAAAGTTCTTCCTGAAGACGAGTACGATAACCCGCGACGTGATTGAAACAAGTAGCGGGAACAAGCTCAATCAATTTGCTAACGCGGTTGGCGACAAAAGTCTGCCAGCGGTGAGGAAATGAATAAATCCAAGCGAGCACTACTTTGGAGTCGGAAAATGCGTATATTTTATTAATGGGGTAGTGGGGCAAAACTGTGTATTGAACCTTGCGGAGCAACTGAGACAGCAGAAGGGCCGCGCACAACTCCAGTCTCGCAACCGAAATGGTTTTAACGGGCGAGACCTTAGACTTGGCACAAACTAACTGCACCAAGTAGTTAGAACCAATGCGGACTTGCAGATATACGACTCCGCCGTAAGTTCGCTCGCTGGCGTCAGCGAAACCTATTAAGTTGATGGTACATCCATCTACCAACCTAAGATGACGCGGAATAGTAACTTGATTGAGCGCGGTGAGCTCAATACAAAACTGGCCCCAAGCGGCGACAATATGGTCAGGGGGTGTTTCATCCCACTCACACTTTGATAGCCAAAGCTCTTTGATCAAGAGCTTGGCGTACAAAATTGTGGGAGCCACAAAACCCATTATGTCCCATAGTCGAGCCACTGTGGACAGCATAGTGCGTTTGGTGCACTTATCATCTGGTGGTGAGACGTCAAACCGAAAACTATCGCAGGATTTGTCCCAGCGTAAACCGAGAACCTTATGCGGTACAGACTTCTCAAACTCAATGTCTGGAGAAGCCTTATGAGAATCTGGTATGCGTGCGAGAACCTCCTTAGAGTTGTTTGTCCATTTAACAAGATCAAACTGGCCTCGCTTGAAAAGCTGAATGAGCTCTTCACAAAGCGAAATTGCTAGCGGAGCGGGTATGACATTACAGGCAATGTCATTCATATACAAAGCGGATGTGTAGTATAGTATAGTGTAGCGTAGCGTAGCTAAGCATAGCATAGCGTAGCGTAGCATAGCGTAGCATAGCATAACATAGCTAATTAGTGCTTTATCTTACACCCAGTTTTAGCACCCACCTTGATCCCTTGAAGAACAGAACAACAACAAGACGTAATACAATGAGAAGTATGTAACGTAGGTACGGTACCCATAATCACATACCCAAATACCGTCTCAATAGCGGGCGGTAAATCATATCGCTCACCACGTACTATGTTAGTTAGTAGCAAGTGCGGAAATATTGAAGCTCCGATCAAAAGATCAATGCCTGCCGGATTCGCAAACTCCGCGTCTGCTAGCGGCAATGACTCGAGGTGAGTGAGTGATGCTACGTCTACATTAGCGTTCGGCAATGCGTCCGTGATACGCTCCATGATAAGCGAAGAAATGTTAAAATTAATGTCCCTATCAAAACGCGAATGTATTTTAATATCTACGGAACCCTTGCAATGTTTTTCTGATCCGCCTATCCCTTTGACGGTTGAGTTAGTATTTTTAAAGTTATTCCATAATCCGAGGCGTTTGAAGCATTCCGATGTTATTAGATTGGTCTGAGATGCGCTATCTAGCAGACAACGTACCATGTGCGGCGATCCATTAACATCATATACGATAACTTGCGCTGTCGCTAACAGAACAGTCTTAGACGTCATACACTGGGTTTTGGCCCTGCGCGGATCATTATAGATGCGCGAGTGCCGTCCTCGCGTGCGCGTCGCCCGCGCAATGGACGTCGTACACAACGATACCTCGCCCTGAGGCGTGCAGGGGGAAGGCACCGTGGCCTGCATCTGCGACGTAAGTGTGTCAAGGTTAGCAGCTTGGCTTGACAACGGGTTATCTTTATCGAAATGTAGCAATGAATTATGTTTTTTATTGCATAAGCGACACTTTGTCTTACTAGAACAATTACTTGTTTTATGTTTTATGCTTAAGCAATTAATGTAAGGTTTGTTATCTTTTACGCATTTAAAACGAGCGCTTGCATTCAAATTATCGAGGGCGGGACACTTGTATAGATGGTCGTGCACTATATTACTGCACAGACACTTCTGTGAATTATTACTATTAGATTCTGAGCATGTTACGTAAGATTGTGGATTAGGGACCGAGTTATTATTACTATTTCGCGATTTATTCAACCTTTGTTTGTTGCTGTTAGTGTTAGACGGGCCAGGTGAACCAGACTGCGTATTATGAAATATTTGACACTGATCTTTGATGAACGAAATAAAACTATCTAGTGTAGGTATTTTATTATTGCGTTCCGTCATCTCGATTGCGCGAATTGTATCAGTGTCAAACTTTTTTAAAGCCAGTTGAAGCAACATAAAGTCGGAAAGATCTTCTAATTTTAAGTTCCTAAGAGAATTAACCACGGTTACAAAGCTATCAATAAACAGCTGGAAATTCGAGACAGACGCGTTGCTGGACAGTTTGAGATTTAAAGCTTTGTCAAAGTAAGTAGCCGCTAGGACGCGCGTGTCCTGATATCTATCAAGTAGTGACTGAAATATGACCTGATAATTCTCAGCACTGGGTGTGACACCTGCAAATACGGACTGGGCCTTCGGTGACAGTTTACCTATTAAATAGTACAACCTGTCAGCATCTGTCAGAGAACTATTATCGTGCACTGTAGACTTAAAACTCGCATAGAATAACGGCCAACTTCGTATATCTTCGTCAAACGACATAATCTCGATTGGCGGTAATCTCGGCTTGCGGGCAACGGGCTCTGCTGAACATTTACCCTCCAATTGCGATTGTATACGCTTAATAATACAATAAAGATCTTCGAATGAGTTGTACGCCTGATAGTTCGGTTTTTCATCAGGATTGATAGAAAGTAATCTTGCGTTATAATCGTCTAACAACTTATGAAAATCTGTTCGAATTCTATCTACTGTCATACAATAACTGAGAAATGCTTCGCTATTACTGTCAGAAATAGAAGCGGTTTTTGAACGCTCGTATATGTTTTGAATGCGCTCAAATAAAATATTGCGTTTTGCTTCTAAGATTGTCATCTCTTTGTCTTTCGACACACGTGACTTCTTTTGTTGTGACATGCTTACGTAAGTATAAGCTAATGAGACCGAAACAAAATAAGAATATCTAAAGTACCTATTATTTTACCTAAGTAGGCTAAGTAGGCAACACTTTAGAGCTGTGGAATTAAAAGTTGCTCGAAATATGAGATTTACAAGACAACTATGATAGTTCCAGAAATAATAATTGAGTAAGTAGGTAGCTACATAAAAGTTTACCTACTGATGCGGGCGGAAACAACCATGTGACGGTTATGTGAATATATAAGGAGTATAGCTAGGTGCTATAACTTCCTAGGTATAGCGGTATAACGTATAAAAACGTAAATGAATCCGACTCGTATGGATCAAAAAAATGGTTCGGCGATACACCGAAACCGTAGGTTCTAGGCGACTTGGGAAGGATTAATGGAATGGACTGTATTCAAAGGATAGCGGGTTTTAGTCGCCTAGGATTGGAATGGGAGAGATGATTGTGAGTGGGTATAGGATATTCCAAGGATGAAGGGGACTTACCTTGTTCGGCAATCTTCTTCGTCTCAGAAGGGCAGTCTCCTGGTGGTTTCGGGATGAAGCTGCTGGATTTACTTCACTACACAAATCACCTTCACTTGCGATCGGTTAATATAAGCGGTAATAACTATAGCGGGAGCGGCGCGGTGATCCGGTATGGCGGACGCGTATTTAGCGAATCGAATGTTCTCGAAAGTTCTGGACTTTCACTCGCGTCGACGATCGCCGCGATCAATCCGCGAAGGCGTGCCCCCTTCTTGGGAATGGGATAGAGAGGGATAGAAACATCGCATAGCATCGCTCGCATTGGCCAAGCAGCGACCAACCATTGACGTTGATGGGATTAGTTTCGATGGAAAGGTAGATGGCGCTACCACGCATGTTATTTATTACCGTAAACATAAAATAAGTGTCAGAATAATGTTATTTAATACTAATTGATTTTACTTTGAAAGTTTCTGGAGTTATCTTAATAATTAAGCGATAAAGTGTGAAGCAGTCGATACAGTGTCTAATATTCTAAAGTAGTGAAGTTCTCAGTTCTATGTTCACAAATAGTTATTTAAATATCAATCTTAAATATTATTAACATTTTCGTAACAATATAATCATTATATATTAATTTGCGCCCATATATACATCATACAAAATAATTTAACTGCTCTTAATCGCGTAAATCTATCAGTCCCATCAGTCTCTCCACGACCACGATCGGTGCAAGAAGCTCGTGGTCGAAACGTCGGAAACAAATAGGTATTTATACCTGAAATAAGTTAAGTTTACGCGATTAAGACCCGCTAATACCTAGTAGGTAAATTAATTAAATCATCTTTCTCCCAGCTTACAGATCCTGCTACTCATCGCTAGACGTGTGTGAAGACCATGTGTGTGTTGGTGAAGAAGAATGTGTCGTATACATTCCACCGGAGTGCCCCGGCTGTGAACCACTACCACTGTGCAGGATACCATTGTAAAATAAACATAGCCTAAAAAAATTGTAAAACTAAAGGAATTTATATTGAGGCTATCTAGATGAGATACATTTTGGAATTCTAAACTGTCCTAACTTTGTGCAGGATAGTTTAGTTAATAAATAAATATATCTCACCTTAAATTTAATAGTAATAAAACCAAAGGAAAACTCAGGCTATCAAATTAAGATAGATATTGGAATTGTAGAGCAGCCGTGACGTTTAGTTGAAAGGAAAACAGTTACCAACACTACAAATTGAAATTGTACAGTGGAAAGTATATTCTAAAGCTTGTTCAACAGCTGTATATTTCAAAATCATCATCATCATCAGCCTTTGACAGTCTACTGCTGGACTAGGCCTCTCCTTTGAAAGGAGGAATTGGCCTCCTATACCACGCTGGACAAACGGGTTGGTATAGGGTTTGTATCCTGTTTTCCTTCTCTTACGGTGCTGTTCTATGCATAATATGCTCCATCTGTCGGCTCTTACGACCGACACCCATGGGATGAAATGGGGTGGTGACAATCCGTATTCTTAATCCGTCACCTCACGGACGACTCTCTCAAAATGAAAAATGTATATTATCTCGTTACCATAGCTCAATTAGAGCCAACGGTTTGCAAAGACTACTCTCGGATTAGAATTATTTCCTGTACCACAGAACGCTTTTTGTTCTTAGCCGTCAAAATATACAATTTATATGTAATAACTAGCTTTTGCCCGCTACTTCGCACGCGTAAATTTAGCTTTTATAAAATGTTTTGTACGCACTTCCCTAAACCATAGATAAATATAATACTTTACAGTACAGATGCCGCAAGTCGTCCATAAAAATTGGCCACGTTAGATCCTTAATATTAGACCTTTATTTTTATAAGTACTTGTTAATACCGTAAATAATACAACAGATGGCGCTAGCGACGAAAAAATGGGAGTCAATGGTAGCGACATCGTACGTCTCATTTTGTAAGCAATTGTTATTTTAAATTAAAAAGAAGAGATGGCGCTATAATAAAAAAGCATTCTGTCTAAAATGTAGAAATATTATGATATTTCACCTTGTCACCCAAGTGTGCCTCATTTCAAGGTTATAACACGATCAACCGATCTAGAAGGTACCTATTTTACGTATGTACCGGTGGCGTTAAAACATCTAGCGATATTTTTATGACTTCGTCTCATATTTCACCTTGTCACCCAAGTGTGCCTCATTTCAAGGTTATAACACGATCAACCGATCTAGTAGGTACCTATTTTACGTATGTACCGGTGGCGTTAAAACATCTAGCGATATTTTTATGACTTCGTGTCCGTCCTTCCGTTCAAAATTTGGAACGCACTTTGTACACTGTTCCATAAAGCTGATATTTGACATACTTACGTAAGTTTGGTGGCTATGTTACGGTAACATTGAAATGGTGCAGTGATGAATGACCTTGTGAATGCACCTTGGTCTGATAATGAAGCCGGGAAGATGGTTACAGGAACTCCTAAACTACATATTATGATAAACTACTCGTGTTTGGGCTCGTTTGAATTGACTTGTCAAAACCTATGACCTTGTAAGGTTGCCTTGGTCTGATGATGAAGCCGGAAGGTGGTCACAGGAACTCCTAAACTACACATGATAAACTAGTCGTGTTTGGGCTCGTTTGACAAGACTTGACAAAACCTATGACCTTGTGTGGTTGCCTTGGTCTGATGATGAAGCCGGAAGGTGGTCACAGGAACTCCTAAACTACACATGATAAACAAGTAGTGTTTGGGCTCGTTTGAATAGATTTGACAAAAACTATGACCTTGTGAGGTTGCCTTGGTCTGATGATGAAGCCGGAAGGTGGTCACAGGAATTCCTAAACTACACATGATAAGCTAGTCGTGTTTGGGCTAGTTTGAATAGACTTGACAAAACCTATGACCTTGTGAGGTTGCCTTGGTCTGATGGTCGGTGGTCCCAGGGTCTGTGGTGCATGCTACAGATAATATAATAGGTACATTACTATACTAGGTGGTGCTTTCCTTTGAGTTCTGCTTCGTGAAAATTGTTATTCTTTATTTGTATTATTATATTCTTAATTAAATTGGTATTGAATCGAAATTAATGTAACCTAAATGGCGAACCCCAGGCGAAGCGAACGTCGAGATTGCAAAAGGGGAATAGGTAGGTAACTATTAAAATGTAGAAATGAAACAACAGTTCATTTTATTTTTTTATTTACGAAACCATGATACCTCGTCAACTAACAAAAAATCTTGCAAAAACGTTGGAATTTTTTCTCTTCATCTTTCACGGGAACGAAGTCGCGCGCAAAAGCTAGTCATTACAATTGGTTTATTAATTCGGCCGTACAAGCAAGTTATGCAAACGTGCAAGTTAGTTATTTAGATAATTAACTCAAATCCAGATGTTGGCAAATTAATATTTTTAAATTGATAAATTAGGTCGTTTTTATTCCTCCATTAAAGTGGATAGACAGAATTAGATAAAAAACTAAATTTAACTATTATAAAATCACTAGCTTTCGCCCGCGGCTTCGCCCGCATGAAATTTTAATAAAGAGCAGCCTTTGTACTTCTCCAGGATTCAGACCATCCATAAAAAACATCATCACAAACGGATCTGCACATTAGCCGTGTAGCATAGGTACATCATTATAAACAGATAATACTTAAAATTACTTTTGTTTTCATAGTCGTCAAACTTCAGGTAAAGATTGGTATGTAGGTATACTATTAAAATTATTGAAGAGCTTATATACCTATTGAATAGAATAGCAGCGAAAATAAAAACTGAAAGGATTACCACAAAGTACATAATCAGATCGCCCCTCCGTCCCCGCTGCGCTTAAGCGCGCCAACTCATAGTAAGCGCTTTTAATAAAGCTGCGCTTAGGTCAATTATATCGTGATTCGCCAAAACTACTTACTGTAAAAGACAAAGTTCATGTACATTAAATATTAAAGACAATAAATATATCAATTTTGAAAACAATTTGATAACTACTCCAGAATAAGCATTGTGAAAAAGTTTCAAATTTAATTATTTTTACGGACCACTTTTTAGTGTATATTGGCTTCTACATAAAAGGTTGGTATATGCCGCCGCGGACTTTTGTTTCGAACTTTTTAAGATAAACAATATCACTTATATCACGGTGCATTATCTTCATGTAACTTCAACGGTTTAGGCAACGCACGCGATGATAGGTTTCAGAGCTTAAGATTTTTACCGACTTAATTGATACTTTCCTTATATTATGGCAACATTATACAAAATCTTTATAAATTGTAGCCTAAGTGTTATTCTGATGTATAAACTATAATACTGTAAAGTTTCATCCAAATCCGTTCAGTAGTTTAAGCGTGAAAGAGTAACAAACATCCATACATACATCTTCACAAACTTTCGCATTTATAATATTAGTAGGATTTATTTTGTAGGATTCGTAATTTTGAAGCTGATTGTAACGATTTTTTTTTAAATACTTGCAACACGTTCAAAGTATTTCTTACTTGAATTAAACGTACGCGATCGCGTCTCGCGTTTTGCCGATCCACGATCGTAACGGAGTAGGTACTTTTACTTTCATGGGATATTATTCCTTACCGCCATACATTTACGGAACTTTGTCGCGCAAAACACTAAAATATTTGCAACACTTTCAAAGTATTTTTTACTTGAACGTACGCGAACACGTTTCGCGTATTACCGACTCCCGACCGTAACGTAGTAGGGTAAATACGCTAAATGTCGGCATCCTTACGGTTTTTCTGTTTTAGACTCGGTCTGGCACCATCAATTTGCAATGAAAGGATAGCTTCTGATGCGGTTTTGGATAGTTTGATAAATCTATTTCATGTTTATGGGCATAAGGTTGACATTTCTACTACAAGGAAAAATTACTAAGGTTTATATGCGTCGAGAACGAAAAATCCCTAAAGTCGGCCATTCACGGGCCATAGTCGGTCGCGTTTTTCCCAAATATCGGCCGGGTATAGGATGTTTTAAATTAAGACGGATAAATATTATTAATATGATTTATTTTGGCAGGAGTCTCACTAAGTATACGTTATTAATCGTATTTGTTTAATAGTAGGTAAAGTATATTTTTATTTGCACTTAAAAAACGTTAGGTAAGTATTACAATTTATAACAAAGTAAACATCAAAATAATTATAATTAGTTCTGGATATCTTTTCAAAAATAATTCATACCATTTTTGGCGCAGAGTATCATTATTGAACATATTTATATTTTTAAGCTACGTAATTAACATGGGTTAAGGTAGCAAGTTCCAAAGAGCAATTTATATCTTATATTTCCATACCATACTAAGCTAATATAAATGTTTTCAATAATATCAACTCCTACATTTAAACTTAACTCTTTATATTATAAATAAATAAACGTATAATAAATATTTGATTTTGAGAAAATAAGAAAAGTTATCAGCCTGTATAGTTGGGCTCGAATTCGAGGCTGGTCGACATTACGATCTTTAATGTTTCTAAAGCCAGCCTCTATTTTGTGTACATTATTTCTCGAGATTTAACTAATATCACCCCGGCCGGTATTTGGCGATTAAACGTAAAATAGATTTATTTGCCTATATGCGTTGCAAATTCTCTTATTAAGGCCATGGAATTAGTACAATTGGAAATTATAAAACAGACTGCATTTACTTTTAGTCGGCCACGGCTGAGAATCCGGTTTTAATTCAAAATTGGTATTCTATTGGCGGCCTCCTATTTTCCCTTAAAACAATACGTTAAACATTGAAAAATCTATCTCAAAATATAGTAAAAATCACTAATTACTAATAATAATGCTTAAAACAATAAAAAAGGAATGTCTGACCGTCCTAATATCAATCCCCGAAGTGTGGGTATTCACAGGAAGTAAGGTACTTTAAATATGAAATTGACGCTTCGACGGCGCAATCGCTACTGACGCTCAGTGTGCGTAGAGTGTGTAACGTAATCGGAAAGTAACGGTTGTACATATAGATTATGAACTAAGATTGTAATTCGAGTGGCAAATTTGTAACTTCAATACGTTTTAAATGAACGCAAGCCGAAAATGTGCAGACGGCCGAAGTTTGGGGAGGGGCCGACGTATGGCGTATTTACCCTACAGATACTTTTATGAAATAATATTCCTTACTGCCATACATTTACGGAACTTTATCGCACAAAACACTAAAATACTTGAAAGTATTTTGAGTACTCAGGAATATAAAAATTGCAAGGTTTTGCGCGACAAAGTTCCTTAAATATATGGTAGTAAGCAATAAATTTCCATGAAAGTATTTAGAAAAGTCCATTACCAAATTTTGCGATAAACATCCTTACTCATATTAAGATAAGGTTTATTTTTCAATACAAACTTGCATTACCAGGGCGTCACACGAAGTTTTCTATACTCGAGTGCCCAAAACTTGCAAGTATATTGATACCTGGTTTTTGACCCTGGTATTTTTATAGAGACGCACTTGGTGTACTTGGTACGCGATTTTGCAATTGTGCGACTCATGAAGTCATGACTATCGGCATAGATAAATTTAATACTATACCTATCGGGAACCAAGCGAATGAGTTCTAGACTTCTAGAGAAGTCGGCTATCAAAGTTTAAAAATGCGTTTTGTTTTTGTCATTAGCTTGATTTACAACATACTCAACATCAACTGTTTATTAGTTGCTATTGTCTGTTCAAGATACCTACGAAAAAAATAAAAGGTAAAAAATATACAATATCATTTATGAATTGAAGGGACAGGCGTATTTTTGTAAAACTAACTGCATCTTTCGCTTGGAGTATTTAACTTAAATCTACTTTTGTTGCGAAGGCGACATTAAAAGAACCATTTTACGGTTTGTTTACATTTTATTTTTTCGTATCTTGAACAGACTATAGGTGTAAGACGTAAGACCTATAAATACCTATAAATGTAAGACGCATATTGATTAACATAATTTATGAAAATTTATTATATAATACTACTACAAACACAGTAAGTTTTTATTATGTATAAAATTTAAATTACACTACTTTTACGTACTTAAATGTAAAAACAAAACGCAATCGCTCGACTAGGTACCTATACCTACAGGTACTTTTTAAAATAAATGCTCATGGCCGTTCATTGGTTAACATAATATCTTACTTTTTCAAATATTTGATGTTTATTTAATAAATATTTATTTATTTTACCATCTACAGATTAATACCAAATTAAATAAAAATAAATATATACATACGTAAAAGCGCCATCTGTGAATGCCGAGTGAAAGTTAACTCATTGTAACGTTTTACTACAAGCTAGTACGTATTTTGGCCACCAGAGCAACGAAGTGCACATCATATTTTTCAAAAATATTCATATTCAATTAAATGTTTCATTTTTTTATTTAATCGTAATAAAGGGATTTTTTAATTAATAAATATCATATTTTAGAACTTTATTTTCTTATTTATCATTTATGCATTAAAATCATCAATAACAATCAATACTAGTAAAGCCATCTGTTGAGAGAGTTAAGAATGACGGAAAACGTTCTAAGGAATGAGACCCCATGCCTAAACTCTACTTGCACTCAGTAGATTCGGCTGTAGCGTGTTTGTCAGTCAGTAAGTAACGCAAGGGTTTTATATATACAGATTGAAGTGATGCCATTGAGAAAATAAAGGGTTTTACACAAACTTTGACTCCCTTTTCTGCCTTTTTAGGGTAAAAATTTCCAAAATAAATGTCTTTGGGTGGGTTAACGTCATTTGAGGATCCAATGTAGAAAGTATGAAGTTAATCTCTTGAAGTATTCAAAAAGTTTCATACAGTTTTTGACTCCCCTTTTTATCACCATAGGATAATAATTTCCAAAAATATTTTCTAAGTGTTCACTAACATCATTTGAGGAACCGAAAAGAAAATTCACGCCTGTTATTTTTAAGACTTAGTTGCTAATGAATGTAAATAAAAAAAAGCTTTATAAAAATAAATGAGTCTTTGTTATAATTTCCACAAAGAAATAGAAAGAAACTCATAATGGCGCTGATACACTTGAGCATTCACTGTAATGAGCATTCGCGCGAATGGTGTAAAATAAATATATTGGGTAAAACTGTTGTTCAAGTGCGGTTTCTATATTTTTTTCTATATTCTAAGGATTAGTGTGTTCGCTGGAAAGATCGTGAAAACTTTCGTAGCAATATTCGGCTCGGTTTGTTGTTCGGTTCGACAAAACAAAAATCGGCGAATGCTTACTGTTCTGTTACAAGTGAATGCTCAAGTGTATCAGCACCATTAGGATTTTGAACTGTTTTCATATAATTAAATTACTAAAATTCATCCACATACGTTGTATATTATACCTGCCTACGCATTTTCTAACTCATTGCTGATTTAGTTAAAGCACGGTTAGTATAAATGCAATTTATACTAACCGTGCTCACAATTATGCTTAAATATCATTTTATCTAGATTCAGTTCTGTTTTATTAATTCTAAACCTGTTACATTAGATTGTGGTAGTGGGAGGAATGGCAAATCAAGTATTTTGAGTAATGTTTATATTTATCTTTCGAAAATACGGTGGTATAGGAGACTATTTAGATTTTGTCCACATTTTTAGAGGCGAAGCGAGATGGACAAACAAACATATAAACATTTATGTTAAGACATCAATAGCATTATCCTTACATGTATTGAAATATTTTTGTATTTAAATATCAAAAGTGTTTCCACAATTATTTTTTGTATTTTAATACGATTCATTGACCTTCTGTATGTTAAATTTTTTATTATGTTTTTAGTTGAAATATGTTATTTTTTAAATGAATAGACTCACGCCTGTATCCCCGAAGGGGTGGGCAGAGGTGTAATATTACACCCACATTTCGCCATGAATTTTTAAGTCCCACGTAATAGGGGGCGAGCCTATTGCCGTTACCGGGCACATCACCAGACTCCGAGCTGCTACTGAGTAACCGGAAAAACCCAGTAACACTTTTGCCCGACGCAGGAATTCATAATTTTTTAACAATATCCCAAGCACCTGAGATTCGCCTTCTAGTCCCATTAGGTGTGGAAAAGTATGGAGTTGGTGACTATCTTTTACTTGACCTAAGTACACTATGGAACGATAACGGAACGGAACGTACGTCTGACAGCTCATAAAAACCGAGAAAATAAAATAATTTATATAAATAATAGTTTAAACCCTATAAATAATTACAATAGCACTGGAAAATAAACAATAGTAAATATTTTAAAATAATGTTACTCAGTTTACAACAAATTCCAATGCCAGCATAAATATTACCATTCCAGAAGCTAACTGTCACGTGAAATAAAAACCGCCACATTCCGAGTCAAATTATTATAAAGCCGTTTGCAAGTCATAACTCCCAGAATAGCACGAGTAAATTAACTCTTACTCTTCACGGCCGTATATGAGAAGCACAAGAGCTCGATACAAGGAAACTGCAAACAGGACGGTGCCACTGCACCAAAAAAGTCTGGATGCCAGCATACAACTTCCGATACAATCTGTGGATCAAATATATAAACAACAATTAATTGTCTACATATAAAATGTTTATAACTATTAGCAAGCATGCGCAAGTGGAATGACGTTGACAGTTTATTAGTATCAGTCTGTATTGTAAATATGTTTTATTGTGTATTTGTTTTGTAATTATTTTTTGCAATAAATTGCATGCAAGACCGATATGGCGATACGGACGTGAGTGCCAGTCAACCTGCCACATCATTGACTGGTCTGGTGCGTTGTCCGGATTGTTCCCAGGACCGTTTTTTTAAAGGTAAGCGGGGCTTGAAAGTCCATTTTGGTAAAGTACATAAATCCCAAAATGTACTTCCAGGCCCATCAATATCTTCACAATCAGGATCAGGAGACACACACCAAATTCCTTTTTGGCAAACTTTATCTAAATTAAAATATTCGGTTCCGATTATTAAAAGAGTTCCCCGTGGGGCAAGACCATCAGTGTCAAAAAAATTGGCTGAATGCATAGGTCTTGTCGTAAGAGAGAACTCAACAACGGCCTGGGAGCAATTATTAACATTCCCTTATAGGATTTTACATGTTGATAAAAATCAGGCAGCCCAAAATTCATTAACACCCCAAATTAAGTATAATTGTCAAATTTCGGCCAACATACAAGCATAAATCGCTCTATCAATATGTAGAATCCAAATTAAGGGATGGTGACATACGGGGCGCATCTAGACTATTATTCAGTAGTGATGTGGTGGCGCCTTGCTCTCCAGAGACGCTTGCGGGTCTGAAGAGCAAGCATCCAGCGCCCATTAATGATCTCTCCTTTCCTGAAGCTCCCGACAGTGAATCAGAACATCTGATCACCACGGCCAAGGACGTGTTAGCAGCAGTTTGCTCCGTCCGGAGTGGCTCGGCAGGTGGCCTCGATGCCTTGACACCCCAGCATCTAAAAGATCTTGTGTGTGCAAGTGCTGGGGTGGCTGGCGATACACTTCTGAAGGAGTTAACTGCCCTAGTAAATATGATGCTCTCCGGTAATGTGGACGATGCTATCATTGACATCTTGTATGGGGCGAATCTATGTGCCCTTAACAAGAGGGATGGTGGCATTCGTCCTATTGCCGTGGGTTGCACATATCGGCGTATAGCAGCCAAGATATGCTGTAAATTTTACAGCAGGGAGCTATCAGAAAAAATCCAACCCCTACAACTAGGTTTTGGTTCCAAAGGGGGTTGTGAGGCTGCTATACATGCCCTTTCCACGTACCTTGGAAGTGGTGATGGAGAGGTCATTTTGAAGGTTGACTTGAAAAACGCCTTCAATTCAGTGAATAGGGACACTTTGTTGACACAAGCAAAATTAGAAACCCCCAACATTTTTAAATTTCTTTGGCAATGTTACAGGTATCCCACAAAATTACTATACCAGGACAATCTTTTGGGATCTGCAGTTGGATGCCAACAAGGTGACCCTCTTGGACCAGTTATTTTTAGTTTAGCTATACAACGCATTATTCGGCAAATAAATTCTAAATTTAATGCATGGTTTTTAGATGACGGGACCCTAGGGGGCGCTGCAGACATTGTATTACAAGATTTAGCTTTCATTATAAATAAATTCGCATCTGTTGGCTTGGAACTAAATTCTAGTAAGTGTGAATTGTTTATAAATACAACAGACTCCACAAAAAAACACTCGATAATATCAAAATTTAATAATTTGGCATCAAACATCAAAATTATTGATAAGACTTCTCTTCGCCTCCTAGGTTCTCCAGTATTTGAAGAATCTTTGGATTCTTTCTTAGACGAAAAGATACAAATTTTTTGTGAAATTTCAGATCGCATATTCAAAATTAATATTCATTCGGCCTATACTATAAGAGCGGTTACGCACGCAGTGAAAATATGGATCAAGAAAACTCGGACTGAATTCGGATATCGCTTACGCACTAGTCCGATCTCTGATACTAATCCAAGCCACCTTTTGGCATAATTCATTTTACTCGGAGCCACAGCAAAGTGTTCACGTCGTTGATCATGAGTCCTTTCAATCGACGTCAACTTTTGGCAATACTATACGTACGAAGACATGGAAGAAGCAAAGAATTTTGGGTGCACACTCTCTTGCTGGATCGAAGATTAAATGGAGCTTTTTACAATCACCACGCAGTCTTACGTCAATACGACAGGAAATTTTACAGTCACTACCGAATGAGTGTGTCTACTTTTGATGCATATTTAAATCCATGCATTCCTTGTCAATGTTGTGTTTTTGTAATTGTCTATAGATTTGTCCCATAAACAGGGTTTATTTTCAACATTTTCAATTAAAGTAAAAACATCGTAGGGAAACATAATACAAAAACCAACGCGCACGTGCGCTCGCTGCCACACCAGATGGATGCCTGCCGCGTCACCCACCCCGCCGCATACATCGCCCGCCCCGCTGCCTCTCTGTTCGTACGTAGTTCGGATTCAAGTCGGACGCAGTGCGCGAGCGTCCATACAAATAATACTATGGCTACGACGGTCCGTCAAAAATTATCTCCGGGATGGAGATTCTAGAATTACGGACAGAAATCGGATGACGGAAATCGGATATACTGCGTAAATTACCAAAGAAATAGTTCTACGCCTACGCCGGACCTGATTTTCACGGGTTCGGATCGGATTCGGATCGAACGTAGTGCGAAAGCGCTCTTATTCGTTATTGTCTTTTCGTCCCAAAATTCACACATGCCTTAACCTCTTGTATGCCGGAATACCAGACACAATTAAAAAGCTATTGTGTCTCGCGTAGATCTGCGTTCCAGCATACAAGGGGTTAAGATCTTCCCAACTTTGGAAAAAAAAACACTTTTAGAACAAATCGACCAAATTATCCTAATTACTTTAAAGAGAATTTTAAATGTGGACTTGGAAGATCGAGCCTGGCTACAAGCGTCTTATCATACGTTTGGGTGGGCTCGGCGTTCGCAAAATTTCCAGTGTCAGTTTACCGGCGTTTCTGTCTTCGGTTCACAGCACGGAAGAGTAAACTAGGAAAATTTTATCACCTACACTAGTTAACTCAGAAGTGTTGTGCAAAACCGAAGCCATAAACGCCTGGAAAATGGCTTGTCCAAGCACTGATTTGCCTACCAACCTATTCTCCTAAAGACTGTGGGACACGCCGCTTTGTAACATAGTAAGAAATAATCTTTTGGATACTTCTTTAAATGTTACAGAGCGTGCTCGCTTGCTGGCTGTGGGAGAATGGGAATCCGGTCTATGGCTTCAGGCACTACCATCGTCCAACACTGGAAGTATGTTGGACGATGAGACATTCGGTATTGCCATTTGTCTTCGTTTAGGTGCTCCGTGTGTTTCTCCGCATCGATGTCATTGTGGAGAAGACGTCGATAGCCTCGGCCACCATGGGCTATCTTGCAGCAGAAGCGCTGGTAGAATTCCTTGTCATGCGCATCTGAATGATATAATCCGTCGTGCTCTTGTCGCGTCTGGCGTACCAGCTGTACTTGAACCAAATGGTTTGGTACGCGACGACGGTAAGAGACCTGATGGTATGTCATTGTTGCCTTGGAAAATGGGTAGGCCTTTGGTGTGGGACGCAACCTGCGTAGACACCCTCGCGCCATCACACGTTCCAAGCACGGGAGGCCATGCTGGCGCTGCTGCTGCAACTGCGGAAACCCTCAAACGGCGCAAATACAGTAATTTAGTAAGTAATTACGTGTTTGAGCCGTTTGGGGTGGAAACGCTAGGCTCATGGGGTCCGAGCGCTCGTTCTCTATTCCGGGATATATCTAAACGGTTAATCGACGTCTCACGTGACCAGAAGGCTGGTTTATTCTTTGCTCAGAGAATCAGCATTGTCATCCAGCGTGGCAATGCTGCCAGCCTTCTGGGCACGTTACCCAATGACATTGATGCGGAGGCATTCTACGACGCCTAAACCATGTAAATATTTTCACTTTCTAAATTTGTTTTTATGGTTTTTGTATTAGATTAGATTAAGCTTCACTTAAATGCTACTTATAAATTATGTTACTTTAATGTTCTAACTTTAATAAAAAAAAAGTCAATATACAGTACACTATTAGTAATTCAGTTGAATTGCATTGTTGGTACAGTGTGATGTTAATGCTGTTTTACCAGTAGTTTTTATTTAATGGCATAGTAGCAAACGATCAGACTGGTTGCCGGATGGATTTGCAGTAAGCGATTACCGCCACCCATGGATACCTGTGACCCCAGAGGGAACCTGTATGGGATAAAAAATAAGATTAGGAGCGGGATGAGGAAGTATTAGGTGACGGGGCCTCCGGTATCCCCGTTCACCGAACGAAACGCAACAGTAGAGATACTGTTACTTTACGTCGATATTCTGTTAGAGGGTAGTACTTCCTTAGTCGAGTCGTGGCGTATCCGATCTAATACTTCAATTTTATGCCAACGTACCAATGCAGCTCTACTTTAAATACTAAAGCATTAATTTTAAATTGCATTTGCTTTATGAAAGTTTTCGTAAAGAAGGCTAAACACTTACAAAAGCATCATTACGTCCAAGAAGTGCAGAATTATAAATTGGATAGCACCAGACGCAAATAGAGCTTTTATGCTCTAATACAACTGTTTTATGTTCTTCAATTTATCTTCTAGCAATCGAAATACGAACTGGTCAGATTTTCTCAAAAACTATTTTTATATTAATATGTCCTACGC
The DNA here is from genome assembly GCA_944739405.2 of Euclidia mi. Classification (NCBI taxonomy): domain Eukaryota; kingdom Metazoa; phylum Arthropoda; class Insecta; order Lepidoptera; family Erebidae; genus Euclidia; species Euclidia mi. The sequence goes on along the minus strand of OX123200.2, from coordinate 57,317,841 downwards.
TAGCGTATATATGGAATTATAATTCGGATGCGGAGAAAATAATAAAACTAGTTTCTGATTATTTATGGAAAGCAATTTTTTCGATGATTGTAATCCCTATTTGTTGGCATAAGATTCATAATGCTATTAGGTTATTAACGAAAGCCAATCAGTTAGTTTTTGCAATAATTGGCTATGTTCTATTTAGGACCAAGGCTTAAGAGCATTATGTACATATACATAATTTATATTTTACCCTTATATATTTTGGAAAATAATCTGTAGTAACTTTCTGTAATTATAGACAGCGACAGAACAACATAAAAGAAGTCCGTAGGTATATATAAAAACTGGTAAATCATTAAAGTTCTTGATAAATATTTCGGAATGAATTATTGTAATGAAATATTTATTATTCAGTCGTATTTCAATTATAAAATTAGTTTAATATGCAAAGTAGTATAGAAGGAAACAAAACAAGGTTACTATTTAATACTGTGCTTTAAACTACTTTTCGCCGCCATATTGCCGCCAAATCAGTGAAAAAAAAAATGAAAATATAGGCATCATTTTTAATCACTCTGTATAATTATCCTACTTCCTAAACAGCCAACTCCAAATTATTCCAAATCGTTTCTAAAATTAAAACAAAATATCCACAGAAACTTAGATTCGTCTCCAACCTACACTGTACTTGTAACCGAAGCCGATTTTAACACACTTGGTGCTATAAAATGGCGAAAAGAGCATTGAAGCACGCAATCAACACTTTATGACCACCCCGAATAGTGCAGTAACGATAATACCCACAAAATACACAAACTTTCAACATGAATACAAATTTACTTTAAAACAAATTAATTATAAACGTTGTAAAGTAAAGTAAAGTTACCACCTATTTCAATGGCAGAACAAATCTCTGTAGTTAACAAAATGACAAATTAAAATTAAATAAATAATTCATGTAAAACTACGCTAGTTTTGTAGGGTCGTAGAGATGACCAGATTAATTATGGACATATCGAAGTTGCCCGGTCTAGGGTAACATGCCACTTTACTATGACAAGTACAGAAAGACAAGTTTGTCAGATTCACAGAACAGCACACGCCACAGTACAGCCAAGTGCGAGTTGGCAGACTCCGCGTCTTTCGAAAACAACATATGAAGAACTCTCATACATTCAGGTTTCCTGAGGATGTTTCCCATCGCAGTTTAGCAAGATTTGATAAGCACTTAACTTCAAAAGCCAGCGGTGAATCACAGGTTTATGTTTGAGACGCTCTGCGAAGCAGTCTTTTAGTCTCTTCGAGTATTGATCTTCACAAAATATTGATTAAAGAGACCATTAGGTACCACGTTCTAACTGTATATTTAGCCATGCCCCACACCGCCCCCAGTAATATCCTCAGGTCGAAAATGGCAATAAACAAAGTAAAGTAAAGCAATAAAAAACCGTATTATATATGTATATGGCTTTTTCTTCCCACTTAACTGCAAATTCCAAAAAAGAGAATTGATTACTTTGAGTGGAGACCAATACAGTGTCATGTAGATGGACTCGTATTCAAAGTCACGACGTGCCTTTTCGAAATTGTATTCGTATTCAATCGAAAATTGTAGTTTGCTCCGTGCCTCGAAGAGTGCAATGCTCTTGATTTTTATTATCACTGCGAGTAGTTAAGCTTAATCTACATAATATTTTCTTGGGTTTACGCGAATGTTACACATTGAAATTAAACTACAGTTTACGGATTTTATCGCGTTATATTGGTTTCACTGGTTACTAAGTTATTAAACCGAATGATCTAGAAACTACAGTTTTATTACTAGCCGACGTTTCGAATTCTTTGCAGGATTCATGTTCACGGCAGACTGAGGTGGTATTTGTCTTTGTCTTGAATTCAATTCAAGACAAAGACAAATACCACCTCAATTCCTCAAATCATCAAAAACCTCCTTGAATTCAATTCAAGACAAAGACAAATACCACCTCAGTCTGCCGTGAACATGAATCCTGTAAAGAATTCGAAACGTCGGCTAGTAATAAAAATGTAGTTTCTAGATCATTCGGTTTAATAACTTAGTAACCAGTGAAACCAATATAACGCGATAAAATCCGTAAACTGTAGTTTAATTTCAATCTTAATCTACATTTTCTTGTGTAGTGGCACTTTTCCTTTAATACGTATTGTTGCAGCAATAAACTGAGATTACCGCCAGTAAGTAGTTACTGCAAACACCTCATTATTATACTGACCTACTATTTATACCAACGTAAATTTTTAAACACTTATGTTAATATGGTCAGTAGCAGCACGGAGTCTGGAAATGTGCCCGGTACGGCAATAGGCTCGCCCCTTATTACGTGGGACTAAAGTATATCTGGCGAAAAGTGGGTGTAGAAATACACCTCTGCCTACCTCTTCGGGGTTATAGGCGTGAGACTATGTATGTATGTATGTTATGTTAATATAAACTCTAGAATTCATCTAAAAAATTAGTCTCTATTCGTATATTTGCTCTTAAATTTAATTGGACTTCTTTGAAAAAGAGATAATCATGGTTGTTCTTGGTTAAAAGTACAAAAATAGTAAATGGTTGGATAGATAATGAATTCGCCTTCTTATACATAGATCACTATTAACCATAATTTCATAGAAATTTTATAAAATTTTAGTTTATTTATGCCATTCCCATTCATACAATGTTAATAATTGGCAACTTTATAACTAACTTACGTGTAGATCAGAGACTTAATTAAACAAACTTAGAACAAGTTTCGGCAACATCTGTACATAAACAAGGTATTTAACCTGTTCATTTAATAACGTGAAAAATAAATACATACATACATACATAGACTCACGCCTGTTTTCCGGAGGGGTAGGCAGAGACTACGGAACGCCATCTGCAACGATCCTGACATATCTCTCTTGCTTCATTCACTCCCATCAGATTCCTCATGCATGCTCTTCTTTTCAGGGTACTTCTAACCTGTCCTATTTTTAGGATGTCTCCAATCTGGGGCCCAATTCTGCTAATTATATTTGTTCAAAATGCAGTTTCGATATGATGTCAGTGTCATATTTACGCCATAATGGTATTCTCCTAAATTAAGAGACATTGAAATGATATTGCGAATATATTGAGAGTTGAACAATACATAAACGGTATTCTGCTAAATATATTTTCGTACAAAGACAAACGTCAAACTGTAAATACACATAATATTCAAAACACCCATATTTTAAATGTTCGATTTCAAATCGTACGTAACATTATTGATTATGTATCAAAAAATCTCTCACAATCCAACGAATAAATTCATTTACTAAAATGGTACTGGTTAGTATTATAGACGGCCATATTGCACTGCTAGGTAGTATCATCTGTATATATAAAATTCATTCACAATTCCCTGACTAACAGCAATGCACAGTCGAATCTACTGGGCACAAGATGCTAAAAATTGGCATGTACGTTCCTCGAGGACCGTATGCTGCACCCTTACGGTCCCTGAACAGAGACACAGCTTCATACAACAGCGCGAATCGGTTGCACTACTACGAGCACGCGGCTTATGTGTGCGTGACCACTGGTCGCTTGTCGTGTACGCGGCGAGAGTGGAAAGAACCGGTTTACGTAGGCACAGGCAGTTGACAATCTTAGGGTTATTACGACGCACGTTGTTTGTTTTGTACGTTGCAAGTTTTAATATTTTAATGTAAAAAAGTGGTGTTTTATTATTAATAATGGTTGTTTATTGTTCTGTGTGTATGAATAATACTAGATGAAATAATTAAATCATTATAAAGATTTTAACAATGGTAACGTACAATTGGGTTTTTTAATTAGGTAAACTCCTGATAATTTTGTCGCATTTGTTGAATTGCTCGAGCAAAAGTTTCGCGAATATTTCGATCTTGAAATAAATATTGTCAATGTTGGCAACGAAATACTTAACAACTCATTAGTTGTGAAATTGTGTAAAATCAATTAATGTTTACAAAACCAATTACTATCAGAAAGTGATCAACCATCGATAGGGATTACAAAAAACAGGCGCATGCGATTTTCGACCTTATTGACGTAACTCAGAATTTACAATTTTAGGAACGTATCAATGTCAGAAAGCAAGAAAATACCAAATAAAAGTCTGTCATGAATTGTCAATAAGGTCGAAAATCGCATGAACCTCTCTTTTTGTAAGCCCTATCAATGGTTGATCATTTTATAGTAATTTGTTTTGTAGACGTTCATTTGTCTTACACAATTTCTTTTTAAACTTATTTTAGATACCTATCCCCGTGGCCATAATAGCTAAAGGAGATTCCTATGTTTATTAGCAAAATAGATCATATTACCAGAAAATATTCAACACGATTAGTGGTATCGTTGGGAATGTCAAATAAATCACGTCGTCACGTCGTGTCCTTGGTAACAAATGTATATTTTTATTCCGTGCTTTTAAAAGTTTCAGGTGCATGCCTTTTTTGGTTCCACTCGCTATTTTATTTACAACAGCTGTACTTCTACCGTATAGCGAATCCGTCAAGTCCAAGAATCTGCCCAATCCACGAATCTGTCGAGTAGGGAATCTGACAAATCACGAATCTGTCCAATCCAGAATCAGTCGTATACCGAACAAGCGATTTGTCTTAACCTACTGTGACAACCCCACCAAAATAGGTAACAAATTTACAAGCTCTTAAGAAGCTGTCTCTCTGTTCGGTTCATTTTCTCATGTGCCAGGGCACATGAGGAATAGTCAGGACTAAGAAGAGATTTCCCGAAACATCTACCAGATCGTAAGGAACTGTTAAAGTGAGATAAAATGTGAGAGCGTACTTGCGTGCATATTACATAAAAAACTAATCATAGGCAACGCTGTAACATCAAATTACCAGCAATAAAGTTAATTATTTCATTAATGGCAATACCTACTCATGTCAGGATATTTGACATTAAATTGAATATATCGAAATTAGAATAGAATGACATTGTGTAGCAGAATACCGATTTTGAGTCAATTCAAAATATAATCTCATTCCATTCAAAATATGATGTCGATGTCATCTAAAATAGCAGAATTGCGCCCCTGGTCAGAGAACGTCCGCCTAGGTCTTCCCCTTCGTCCTGTCCCATTCACACTTGCCTTGTATATCTGCTTGATCAATCTTTCGTCAAATCTTTCTGAAAAATAAGTTAGCCAATTTAAACTGAAAATTTCATTCCTGCATTATTTTTTCATATAAGCAACACGCCTGTGATTGCCAAGTAAATAATAAATAAAACCACTGACACAGCAACAACACGCTGCATATATCACATTAAAAACTTTCCTGCACAAGGTGTTTCATCGACATTGTATTGACTTGCTAACTCAACAACCTCTTGGGTGCGCTTGGCCAAGTTTCTGAATCGTATTAATGAAGCCCCGTATTCACATCGTTAGCATGCTTAGTAAAGTGGAACAGGTCCACTCTCGGTAAACTCTGTTATGCAAGTGACTAATTTGGTTACAAGACTCTTTGGGATTAGTGGGATTACAAGTTGGTTGTATCTAAGTATCTGAGATATAGAGGATGTTAAAAGATAATCTCGTGATACACGTTTATCTTGCGTTGAGTGAGAGCGACACAAGGAACATTCACACATGAAACATTCGTTGTTTTGTGGTTCGTCTCGACCGGAGGAGTACTACTCTCTCGCTGAATATCAGCGTGCAATTAATAATAGCATCTATACTCTTGCGTTTCGTTCCATGCTCTGAGTGCCGGAGGCTCCATGCCATTTTACCCCCCTCTTACATCCCGCTTCTCCCCTATTCCTTCTGACATCTCAAAATTGGCAATTTTTGACTTCTCTGGAGTAAGGTTACCGCCACCCATGCACTCTCAGTCCATGGCAGTAATCGCTTACCATCAGGTGATCCGTCTGCTTGTTTGCCGCCCGTTACATAAAAAAATAGGAACAACGAAACGACGCAGCAAAACTTTCTTTACACAAAGCAAAGAAATACTCCGATACTTCGCGAAAAAGTAAACATCCAATTTCCACAATTCTTTAAAGTCAGTGTAACCCGAGCACAGTTCGGTCATTACTTAAAGCTGTAAGTTCAGTGTTAACTTCCCTCCCCTCCCGTGGGATCTCCACCTTGTCGTGGTGGAGGGGTGTAGTAACCGTGACTTGGATACCCGCGGTGAAGCTAAGAGAGATCCCGAGAGTGGACGCTCCGTGTGGGCTTAGCGGGTGGTGCCCCGCGCCTGCACAGGATGCGTCCAAAGGTGCGGGTGCGGGGGACAGTTCTGTCTGTCCTTCGTATTAGGGCGCGGTCATGGGAGGACAGGCGTGTCGGTGTGGCATTGCCGCGCGCCATTTCTCCCGCGACCTGGGTGCACACCATTGTTGCGTCGCGGTGGGGCCGCAGAGGAAGAGGAGATGCGGTGTTGCCAGGTTGCCGTCCTCTCTATTCTCTGCGGCCGCTGGGTGTTTTGGCGGCGGAGCCCAACACCTTCATCTGCCGCCAAGGGGGTTTTATTCGGGGCCCGCCTGACCATGTAGCGGGCCAATACCCGTCGGGGGGTAGCGAGGAATGCTTTGGCGATACCCGACCCTGTGACACACATGGTCAGTAAGAGTCTGACAGTCCCCTTCGCCCTTCCCCCAGGGCGGAGGGTCTTCATGAGGACTTTCCAACCCGACAAAAAAAAAAGTGTTAGCTTCCCCGCGTCCGACTGTTTGATCATTCGCACTGAAGCCAATACTTTATAGAACAGCTAACAAGCAATAAAGGCGTTTTAGATTTCACGCTGAATTACTTCTAATTTGTTTTAATTCAGATTGTGTGTGCGATGTGTGTGGGGAGTCATGTTGCTGGTTATTATATTTAAAAATATATTTTTATTTTGTTTTTATAAAAACGTTATTTTTATTAGTTGGACCCTTATGTTAGCGAATGACAGAATATATGCAAGAATTGTGATAATTGACTTATCAATTGCAGCATGCATGCATTCTACTCATTAGGAAATTTTAAGTGTCCAGAATTATTGGATGCACAAAAGGCCTGAGCTGGCAAAATTTTAAGTCCATTGAATTAGGACTAGATTTCTTCACCAAAGGTGAATATTTTTTTTTGTAATTGAAACTGTTTGATTAACAAATATCAAATTTGGTTTAGCAGATTCAACGAAAACATAATGAGCAGCCACTGTAGAAGTTGCACTAATTGGGCTTTACCCATCTTTGAACTGGACGCGAACATCTGTGAATGAATGGTATTTCGAGCTTCTCCAATTTGTTGAATTAATGAATATCAATAACAACATATCAATGGGTGTTACATTTTCTTTTTTTTTTTTGGTGTCGAGTTGGAAAATCCTCATGGAGTCCCATCGCCCTGGGGGGAAGGACGAAGGGGACTGTCAGACTCTTACTGACTAAAAACCAACCCGCTCCTCATGTACCCATGTGTCGGAGGGTAGGGTTTCACCGAAGCATTCCTCGCTACCCCCCGACGGGTATTGGCCCGCCAGATGGTCAGGCGGGCCCCGAACGAAACCCTCTTGGCGGCGGATGAAGGTGTTGGGCTCCGCCGCCAAAACACCCAGCGGCCGCAGAGGATAGGGAGGATGGCAACGAAACACCGCATCTCCTCTTCCTCTGCGGCCCACCGCGACGATGGTGCGCCCCCATTGGGTCGCGGGAGATAGGGCGCGCGGCAACGCACCACCGACACGCCTCTCCTCCCGCGACCGCACCCGACTGCGAGGGACAGACAGAACTGTCCCCCGCACCCGCACCTATGGATGCATCCTACGCAGGCCTCACGCAAGTCCACGTGGAGCGTCCCCTCCCGGGATCCCGCTTAGCTTCACCGTGGGTGAAAATCAAATCCACGGTTACTAAGCCCCCCCACCACGACAAGGTGGAGATCCCACGGGGGGGATGGGTGTTACCCTAAAAATACCGGAAAAATATCAAGGCAGATGGAAGGTACCTATTTCACCTTTCGTTACGAGTACGGAATGATGTATTTTTATTCCAAAACTGAACAGTTGATCACAGATCAGTTGACACATCCCTTCTGCATCCCGGACGTGGTCTGTACTGTAAATAGAGCTTTAATATTCTTAGTATCATACATCGCAGGACCATGAGACGTTGTGATATTTGACACGCCAACATCCTCTAAAATATGATATTGCATGTCCGTCGTCCGTGAACCGGAGCAAATTTCAATCCTCAAAAATTCGATGTTTATATCTGATCTTGTTATGGTAATTACTCCTTTTATGAGGAGTCGGAACACGAAAACTATGTATCAAAAATTGATCAAGTCTCTATAAGCTTTGATTATTATGATGGCTCATCTAATGGGCTGATGAGAAGTAAGATCTTATTTAAAACCTTATATGGTATTTTGACATATTATTTGTAATTATCACTTGGCCCGTGTCTCAGAGAGCACGTTAACACAGCGGTCTCAACTGTCAAACAAAAACTTTAATTATAGTTATGGGACTTCCCATAACTATAATGAAGAAGACTGCCTCGCTGGTCTCGCGGCATAAATGTGCGCGTGGGATTGGGAGGTCTCGGGTTCTATTCCCGGGTCGGGCAAAGTGTTATTGGGATTTTCTGTTAGAAAATTCTCAGTAGCAGCACGGAGTCTGGTAATGTGCCCGGTACGGAAATGGGCTCGCCCCCTATTACGTGTGACCTAAAAAATTTATGGCGAAAGGTGGGTGTAATATTAAACCTCCTTCGGGGATACAGGCGTGATACTATAAATAAATATAAATAAATAATGAATAACCTTTGAATATATGTAGTGATACTAGTCTTAGCCACGGAATATCGCTATTCCTTAGGCTTGTGGAGGCAGACGGCAGTTCTTCTGTAAAAAAACGAATATTCTGTCAAATCTGGTTACACTTGTAAGCGGACGGCGGGCTTCAAGGCTGAAGTATTAAATGAAACTGCTATAAGGCTAGGACACAATTCGATACCAAGGATATAATTCGCGAAGTAATTTATACAAAGAGGTCACCGCTGAGTCAAAATAGTAATTTCAAAACGTTTTTAAATATAATCCTGTAGTTATCATGTAACTTAATTGAGAAATTGATTCTATTCTGGACGTAAATCGTCACTATGATTTCCAATTTGCGAACACTTGTTCAGAGTGATATCTCAGAGAATTCAAATTACTTTGCTGACTACATCAGCTGAAACAATATGATGATTCATATTATTATTAGATTATCTTTGGAAGAGATTTTAATTAGAAATTATTTACTCAAAGACAGCGTACGCTTCTTAAGAGCGCTTGTACACGGTAGGGTTTCACTACGGTTTAATGTCGGTTCAGCGAACTTGCCGCATCCTAGTAAAAATGCGTCTACGACATTTTTACACTTGGCGAACTGTCATTATCGGACAAAACAGCAGTTATGTGCGACTTGCTTGAGTTTCATTTTTGTAGATATGTTGATGTATTATAAGTAACAGTCCTTCTTCGTAAAAATAGACAACCAAACCAAGATAAACATCTATGTTTACGCACTGATGTTTGACATGAGCGGGAATCGAAACCGCGAACTTTAGCGTAACATTCGCTTACACGCTATTACGCCACTGGGTCTTTAGCCGGTAGCGTAACTGCGTAGCGGGATATAAGCTTCTTGTTACCGAACTAATTTAATTCTCGTCACTTGTTTACCGTACATTAGCAAAAGTATAAGTCAAGTCAGGCGAAAAAACTTAGTCACGAGGCCAAGCTTAAATGACTTGGCAAACTGTATAAATTACATAAATTGTTCTTCAAAACAACGCATTAATTCACCCACAAGCACGCAAATAACTTCCGACAGTCCCTTCCTTAGTGAAAGTTCCTTTAAAAACACCATTAAAACTGCTTCATAATAATAACAAATAAAGTTATAAAGGTCTAAGAATTAAACATTTGTTCAATAAGAATAAACGGCAAACATTTGTGCAATTGAATAAAAGACAAAATAAAGGGTCTCCCCCCGTGGGATCTCCACCTTGTCGTAGTGGGGGCCTCAGTAACCGTGGGTTTGAGGTACACCCACGGTGAAGCTAAGCGGGATCCCGGGAGGGGACGCTCCACGTGGGCTTGGGTGAGACCTGCGTTGGATGCGTCCAAAGTGCGGGTGCGGGGGACAGTTCTGTTTGTCCCTCGCAGTCGGGCGCGGTCGCGGGAGGAGAGGCGTGTCGGTGTTGCGTTGCCGCGCGCCCTATCTCCCGCGACCAAATGGGGGCGCACCATTGTTGCGTCGCGGTGGAGCCGTAGAGGAAGAGGAGGAGCTGCGGTGTTGCGTTGCTGTCCTCCCTATCCTCTGCGGCCGCTGGGTGTTTTGGCGGCGGAGCCCAACACCTTCATACGCCGCCAAGGAGGTTTTGTTCGGGGCCCGCCTGACCATCTGGCGTTTTTAAATATAATCCTGTAGTTATCATGTAACTTAATTGAGAAATTGATTCTATTCTGGACGTAAATCGTCACTATGATTTCCAATTTGCGAACACTTGTTCAGAGTGATATCTCAGAGAATTCAAATTACTTTGCTGACTACATCAGCTGAAACAATATGATGATTCATATTATTATTAGATTATCTTTGGAAGAGATTTTAATTAGAAATTATTTACTCAAAGACAGCGTACGCTTCTTAAGAGCGCTTGTACACGGTAGGGTTTCACTACGGTTTAATGTCGGTTCAGCGAACTTGCCGCATCCTAGTAAAAATGCGTCTACGACATTTTTACACTTGGCGAACTGTCATTATCGGACAAAACAGCAGTTATGTGCGACTTGCTTGAGTTTCATTTTTGTAGATATGTTGATGTATTATAAGTAACAGTCCTTCTTCGTAAAAATAGACAACCAAACCAAGATAAACATCTATGTTTACGCACTGATGTTTGACATGAGCATTATAACCGTCGGGGGGTAGCGAAGAATACTTCGGTGATAGCCGACCCTCCGACACACGGGTACATGAGGAACACGGGTTGGTTTTTAGTCAGTAAAAGTCTGACAGTCCTCTTCGCCCTTCCCCCCATGAGGACTTTCCAACCCGATACCAAAAAAAAAAAAGAAAAGAGGGTAAGTGTTAGACAAAAAAATTAAACAACTCTATCCAGCCATTACTTTATAAAACCTCCTTTGATCTAAGTACAAAAAGAAACAGCAGCATAAAATATTTTTGACCTCTTTCAAATACATTTCCGCCTTTATTTTTAGTTCAAATCGACTCGTGAGATCGAGTCATGAATAGACCATGGCATCCATAGCATTTAAAATATTCAAAAAATCGTCTTTGATCTTCGATTTTTTTGCAAATCACAACCGATTCCTTTTACATCAATGGATTTATAATAAAGAAAGGCTTTGTGAAAATTTGTGTTTCAGTAATAGGCTTATAACAGCGATCGATTTGCCTTGTTACTATGTTAGATACTTGCATTGATGCAGTTGAACGCTAATGAAGGACAAAAGTAACTAATAAATGGATTTAAGAATAAAAAAATAATGTGAACTTTCATTGTCAATTTAGGACTTTTGACAGTTGACTAGGCAATAACAGAATTTAGTACTATGCTGTGTGAGCATCATCGACAGCAGCCTTTTTTGTTATATGTTTCTAGGTTGGGTCTCTTCTCATACGACAAGTGTAAGACCATAGTCCACGACGCCGCCGCCGGCCAAGTGCGGGTTAGCAAACTTCACAGTCATGTCATTCCAAAACCAAATGGAGAACTCTCAGATATGCAGGTATTTCATTCGGTGTGTAGTCACAATCATAGACTAGTCACAATGCGGTTGGAGACTGATCAATCTGATGAAAAATCCGTTAGGTAGTTTTTCCGTTTTTTGCGTTCATACAGACAGAAAGAAATTGACTTCATTTTATAATATGTATAGACTTAGATATAATATGAAGCTTCCATATAAATATAGCATTGTGCAGTATTTCAATGGTCCTAGTTTTATCGCGGTTGTATCCAAGACTTACACACCTTGAAGCCCAGGGTCCGCTTACTAGCCTAACCAGATATGACAGAATATAAGCTTTTCCTCAGAGCGACTGCCGTCTGACCTGCGCAACCCAAAGGGATAGCGATATTCCATGGTTTACACTAGTGTAAGTTTATTCACAGGTTCTTAGTTACCCTATAGCGACTGTCAAAAACATTCATGTTAGCCAGGGCCGTCGGCTTAGAGCAGAATTAGTTTATTTCAGGGTACTGACTCCCCGGAACGACTGTCAAAGAACTTCCTGACAGGCGGGACCGACAGTTTGACGTGCTCTCCGAGGCACGGGGCAAGCGATAATTAACAATTTATTTGTCAATTATCAAGAGATTATTTTTTTTATACCCACGTGACCAATGCCACACTCAACAGCCATGTTACATAAATTCACAGTTAATATCTACATTATATTACATTCCTTAACTAATTAAATGTTTGTCTACAAACAAAAAGATTTTTACGTTTCCTAACATCCCAGGGAGGCTAATATTTTAATAGCATTAAAGTGGGACGTTTGGGAGTAGAGTTTATAAAGTTATACAAAACTGTATTTCACTAAAAGATGTTAAAGCTTCAAACAATAAATGTGAACTGAATTAAAGATGTGGCGTTGTAAATCCCTAGTAAATCACTAAAGATGGCGGAACCGAGCTGAGTAAGAAAGAAAAATCATAGGAAAAAAGGGAGATAGAGTTATTTTGTATATTATGTCACACAGCACCTACCTTTATGCCGCAAGACCACCGAAGAACCACAGAGGCGGTCTAGGACCGCCTCTGTGGTTCTTCGGTAGTGTAAACGACTCTCGGATCATGAGATCTCAGGTTCGCTACCCGGGTCGAACAAAAAGGGAAATTAGGTTTTTCTGTTAAGAATTATCCAATAGAAGTTCTGAGTCAAGGAGTTGGCGGTGTTACAACCCTGTGCCTCGGAAAGCACGTCAAGCCCTCGGTCCTGCAACCAATTTCTCTCCGATCGTGTCGCATGTGGCGTCCCATCGGACTATGGGTGTAAGGGAATAGAGAATGCACTAGTGTTTGCGTAACCACTTGTACACTTGAGACGTGACTTTGAGACTAGCTAATTGCGCAGGACGGAACAAATAACAATAGGCGTTTCGAATCGATATACCTACTATCGAACTAATGAAAAATCACTGTAGTGTACCTATTTCGCAACAAGATTTTTTGCACTTATGTTACATCGCACCAATAACGCTTTTAGTCCACCGACGCAATCGCACAGTTGGTATGTTGGCAGCGTTTGTTTTGTTTATTAAAATATTGCTCAATTTAATTCGATATTATCCCAAAGTAATGCGGTTGGATGCGTGGATAGTAAAAATGCATTTAAAAAAATCTACATCTACCCCTTACCAAAACTATAATGACAGTATTCTTCGTTCCGCACATGTTTCGTCGACACAATAGTTTCGCAAAAGTTTCGCAGTCGCATGTGAACGCGTCGGTGGGTCGGTGAGGCTAATAGCCTAAAGCATCGATTGATCAAAACATCGTAGAAATGAATTATCGACACACCGTGTGCGATATAGGTACCTACACGTCGAACACGGTGAGCATCTAAAAAAATCTAATCAACAATTTTCATTCCCACATAGGAAAACCCAGTTCGGACGTTTCAGGTCCACAACTTTAAAAAATTGCCGAATATCTAGACACAAAACTTTTCTCGTTTCGAAAGACTCTTCAACTAAATTAAAATGTAATGTTTGTACGCACTTTGTTATTCGACAAGCCATTCGCCTAATAACCGTTTAATATCACTTATATAGAATACTAGAGGACGCCAGCAGCTACGCCTGCATTTTTTTTTAACTTACCCGGTTTGGCCGATCCCGTGGGAATTTCGGGAAATCCCTTATTAGTGCACCCCTACGGTCCCCAAGGAACATACATGCCAAATATCAGCTTCCTGCGCCCAATAGTTCCGGCTGTAGCGTGTCTGTCAGTCAGTCAGTAACGCAAAGATTTTATATATTAAGATAATACGGTGCGTACGAAACAGCCTATTTATCGCTACAACGTACTCCTCATAACTCTGAAAAGGGGGAACATTGCGTCCACACTTTTTTGTCCTCTCTTAACACGTATTTCCAGGTAAGTAGAAAACCCGATAAATCGTGAATATTGCAAAGTACGCGACTTTATACCACATAAACTATACAGGAATACGTAGGCTGTGAAGCCCCAATCCATTCTTCGTATACTCGTAATATCACGCTTAAAATACTGTTGCATTGATATAAACTTTGTAGGCCTGTAGGAGTTTCTATACTGATAAATCTGCAGTAAAATAAATAACACAAAATACTGAAATATATCCCCAAAAGTGTAAGCAGAGGTGTAGGAATACACCCACGTTTCGCCTTATGATTTTTTGAACGATGTAACTACTCTACTGGCACCAGTTAGTAAATATCGATATAAAGGTTTTCTGAATACGACCTAGATGATTACAATTTGTAGCGTCAGCCGCTACAACTATAATTATGAGTATTATGTGGCCATGTGCCGTTTGATTGTGTAGTCCCAGATTTGATTATCGGTTAGTATTGTACCTATTTTTATAAAGATAGCTACTGCAGCACATTTACGAGACAGGAGTTTAAAAAATCTATCAATGGTCACTAAGAAACCTGCGACCCAACAACGAATTATGGATCATATAATTTATAGGCTCGTCTGGGATTTAAACCTCTGAACAATACGTAGACACTATGTTGTTCGTGCATTGAAAATGTATTGGATTTTTCGTTATGAAATTTTCTGTGCTAAGTATGGCAAATCCAGTAAACCAAACCGCAATGACCTCTTTGCCTAACGTGAAAAGAAAACAGCTTGCTAACTATTGATGTGTTTATTATGTGGCTGACGCTCTTTTTATTTGTACAAACAAACAGCATACAGAAGCATGGCATACCCAATACACAAGTAAGGCATACTTGGAAATCCAAAACAAGCCACTAAAGACGAACCTAAAGCCAACCTTATTTCCGGAACCACGAATTTATTCCTGTGCCACATAATAGCATAATAGAACATCTGCATAATTTTAATCCGCACAAAATAAGCTGCCTATTTTAAATCACTGGAAATAGTAGAAATGCATTTCGCAATGCAGCAAATTCCGACTTTATGTGGTAAATTATTTTAAGAGCTCAAAGAGATTTGAATTGAAATTTCGGTGAATTTTATCTGCAAATACAATTAGTGCTAGTCGCGCTTTTTAGAAGTTTGATGCGATAAAATAGTTAGAGCAAATATGTTGTATTTGCTCCCTCGTACGGAACAAAAACAATAGTTTTGTTCAAAGAAAACAAAATACAGAACATATTAGGTAATTAAAAATGAGACAAAAATAGCCATTGATTAATTTTGGGTCAAAAAGAAGCTTGTCTGTTAGTGAGTGGTAATAGTCTTACAGCTGGTTTCAATATTTTATTTTATTTATTTATTTGGTTTACCAACATTTAATTACACTGGTGCAGCACAATATTCGAATAACACAAATAATTACAGTAGTGTATTAAACCATTATTGGTAAACACCACATGCAATTGTTACAATAATTTCATAGCTCGAAGTATAGTTACTTAAGCAGAACTTCATAGAAAAGGCAATACAATTGACAACTCTTCAATTTTACATATGCCAGGAAACAATAATAAAATATTATAACATCGTGAAGGTGTTCTCAATTATTTTAAGATCATGGCTTGATGTACGAAAAGTCAAAAAGCAATAACATTGACAGTTAAGATACAGTACTATTCAGGCAACTGGTTGAGGATTTTTTTTTTGTTTTATTATAGAATAAGTATGTAGATCTATGCAATCACTGTAAGTGTTTATAATTTTACACATCCTTGCATAAGGCGAATTCGACCCTAATACCGTCCTTCTGCAGGGCGGGCAAAGTGGAGTGATATAGCTGCGCAGGAGTCTAGATGGCACACGAAATTTGAACAAGGCCATCAGTTGAGGAGAATCAATCTTATGTTTTAAAATTGTAATCTCAAACATAGCGTCATTTAAGCATCTGCGCTTCTCTAATGAATTGATTTTGAAGTGTTTTAATCTATTTTTATACGATTTAATTTTATTTGTGTTGCCTGTAAAAAATGCTAAGTGCCAAAGAAAACGCTTTTGCACACGCTTAAGACGCAACGAGTGAACTGCATAATGTGGCCTCCAGACAACACTGCAGTACTCGAAGATGCTACGGCTCAAACTATTGTAAAGTGTTATTTTTCTGTTTATATTGCGAAGTGGCTTACAAAATCTTAAACTAAATCGCATCATCTTGGATGCTCTCGTAACAAAATAATTTATATACGGCACAAATGTTAATTTGGAATCAAACAGAACACCTAAGTCACGGATAACGGACACCTCCTCTATCACATGACCGTTTATATTCGATCTATCTATCGATTTACTAGATATCGATTCTTAATTTTCACGATTTGTATTCATCATACAAAATAATAAAGCGGATCTTAATCGCGTAAAATTAACTTTATTTAAGGTATAAATACCTATTTGTTTCCGACGTTTCAATCGTCTTGCACCGATCGTGGTCGCGGAGAGACCGATGAGAGCTCAGCGTCTGTGAAAGTGCGGGTTTCAGCACCTACCCTCACTTGGTTTTTGTTTATGTTCGCAATGCAAACTTCGATGAATTAGGTACTTACGCCTTAAATAAGTTTATTTCTCGTGATTAAGAGCGTATACGCCTCGAGCGGCGGCTCGAGTTTAGGTTTTTATAGTACCGCGGTCGCCCGCGCACCGCGCATGCGAGACCCGGCGGTATGACGGTATCGGGTGGAATAATAATCATGATCCTTCTTGCCATACATGAACAGTATTCGTCTATGTAATACTTCGATTATGATATGATAGTATTCAAATTCATTATTTTCAATGCACATGCATTTAAAGGTATCAAATAAATCTAGATATTATTTTATTTAGTAGAATGATGTTTCTCAGGATAACAACGACTATTTATAATAATTTGGCGCAGTTTTATTATAATATGATAGAAATAATTTATAATTGTCATCTACATATTTGTCACATTTCAAATATACATTTATGATTAATGTATATAATACTAGCTGTTTCCCGCGGTTTAAGGGAACTTCTTCGCATACCCGGTTAATCTATAGCCTAAGTTACTCCTACTGTCCGTGTGGTGACGGATTAAGAATACGGATTATCACCACCCCATATCATCCCATGGGAGTCGTAAGAGCCGACAGAGGTAGCATATTATGCAGAGAACAGCACTGTAAGAGAAGGAAAACTTGATACAAACCCTATACCAACCCGTTTGGCCAGCGTTGTATAGTAGGCCAATTCCTCCTTTCAAAGGAGAGGCCTAGACCAGCAGTGGACTGTTAAAGGCTGATGATGATGATGATACTCCTTAGTACATCAGCTATCCGCCAGTGAAAATCCCGTCAAAATCGGTCCAGCCCCAGCCGTTCTAGAGATTAGCGAGAACAAACAGACAAAAATTAAAAAAAAAAATCATTTCGGTCTATGTACCGTGTATACATCCATATGCATTTAGTAAAGTGCTGTTATTTTAATATTACAAACAGACACTCCAATTTTATTTATGTTTCTAGATTGATTTCGCCATTCCGTTGGTTCTGGCGCAATTTCGGTCTCAATTTCCTTGAAACAAATAATGAAAAGTTATTTTGACTGCAAAGGGATTTAAATGGGGTTGATTAAGTATAATTTCTTGGAGCGATCGATTCAGTTGCTGATAACCCAGACTCAGAAAAAGAAGAACTTGAAAAAATAAAATACCGTCATAACAGCAGATTACATAAGTATAGAAAATATTCGATTTCAAAACCATTATGGTCATTATCTCTACATGGTAAATGTATGGAAAAATTATGGATTTATTTTTTAATAAAGAGTAAATCAAGGGTTGTTTTTATTCAAAAAACTAGTGAATTTATTTTTAGTAAAACGACTGCTGATAATTACGTAACCACAAAATTAAGTAAAGTAGGCATAATACTGACCATTGTATCATCGGTGTCGTCGTAATACGTCGCAAGTGTGGTGATAGTTGAGGTTGTGTTAAAAGGTGGATCACCCAGGTTACCTTTAGATGAATCAAAAATACATGATCTTGCTGATGCATCTCCTGTCTACAAAATATTGGAGGGAAAAGGTCATTGGGCATATCTGACCCGCTTTGCGAACAGTGGCGGACATTAACCAAAATAGTTTTAAACAAAGGGGAATAATATGACCTTTCATTGCATATAATTATTTGATTAAAAATTGTCGGAGATCCATTGATGAATATACTCTGCTATATTTTTGTTTGTTTTCGCCATGTGTGTGGTTTCCATACTAAGGTGCCAAACTGCCAATTTACCTGTCAATTGATAAAATTTCTAATAAAACAATGGTTGAAAATCAGTCCAAAATCAACTGACTGAATATCTTGTTATTAAACTCCTGTTTACGGACTTTTTATGCTGTTTATGTTTAGTTTTGTAGTGATTCCTTTTAAACTGACAGATCTTGAATTGATAATTAATTACTAACTAGCCCGTGGTCCATTTGCGTGACTACGGTTCATGTAGAACAGCCGAAACGTCGCTTTACTTCATCTATTTATCATCACAAAACTAAATTAAGGCGGGGTTGCAGTACAGTGCGTAGCTCGACCTCACCCCCCGCAAAAACAAAAACACGGCGGTGGCGTCAGCGAGTGAGCGGGGAGAGGGGACGGGGGGGTTTCGTGTGTGCGTGTGCCAAAGCGCAGCGTAAAAAAACCGTAGATGAGTTATGCGAACTTCAAAAGTGGCACATTAAAAACAGGCTAAATGTCTCGTACGTGCTGCGGTCGGAAGCGCTCGCTCTTTTACTCGCGTGTGTGTACGTTACATTTGAAAATGCCGTCGTGTGTAATGAGATTTTGCACAAACTATAGAAGGAAAATTACTAAAAGTTATGGAATCACTTCTCATTCATGAGTATTACAATATTACAACGTTTCATTTACAATTTATAATAAATTCAGTATCACAAATAATAGAGTGAATAAAAAAATGGCATTTAGCGAGTGTAAAAGAGAAGCAGTATTGTGCGTGTTCAAAGACTAAAAAACAAAGTATCCAGAATCCAGATGGGACATTCGTAATAATAAAATAGTGATGTGTGTTTTTGTCAAGTAATAAAAGTGATTTGAGGCTGAATCAACACAATATATTATTATGATAGAAATACAAAATCATACGTAAGTTACAAACATTGACGGATTATCAAAGTCCATTCACTTGTTCTTGTTTTTCTCCTTTTAGTATTAAACAACTAAGTAGATTGTACTGCACAGTTTTCGCTGCCGACGCACCGTACCCCTGGCAGTACCCCTGGGGGTATGGTGGGTCTTTCAAAGCTTAACCGTACTCCCAGATAATATTGTTGTGTAATTCGTTTATTAATTTCAGTTCATTAATTTCAAGTTCTACTATTTTGTGGGATCATTCCCAGTATAGCAGTAGTATTGAACAATTCTATGATAGAACTGTCCTTATTCTATAAGCACAACTTGATGAGGAGAACAGAACTAATGGGATAAGTAATAGGAAATGTCTGAACTACTGGGAATGATCCGTAGTGTCACGACATCGCGCTCATATATCCGAATGAATATGTTTTGTAGACGTTCATTTGTTTAATGTGTAAAACAAATGAACGTCTACAAAACAAATGAACGCCTACAAAACAAATGAACGTCTACAAAACAAATGGCTTACAGAAAGTGATCAGCTATCGATAGTGATTGCAAAAAACAGGTGCATGCGATTTTCAACCTAATTGACATTAGTCAGAATTTATAATTTTATTACCCTAATATTGCCAGAAAGCGAGAAAAACAAAAAAAAAAGTTTGTCGTGGATTGTCAATAAGGTCGAAAATCGCATGCACCTGTTTTTTGCAATCACTATCGATAGCTGATCACTTTCTGGTAGTCATTTGTTTTGTAGACGTTCATTTGTTTTGTAGACGTTCATTTGTTTTGTAGACGTTCAATTGTTTTGTAGACGTTCATTCGCTTAACACATTTTTATACATACATATTTATTCGGATATGTGACCGCGATGTTGTGACACTATCCTTGTAAAACATACATAGAACTAGTGGTAAATTTCCTATAACTGTTTCCCATTAGTTCTATTCTTCTCATCAAGTTGTGCTAATAGAACTAGTGGGAAAAAAAGTATCACTAGTTCTATCATAGAACTGTTCAATAGAACTAGTGGGAATGATCCGACAGCGCAAGGATGATGATGATGACGGGTCTTCAACAGTACCACAGATTATACCTATAATATACAAAGCATTATAACCATAAGCAGTAATACCTAAACGTTTTATTCTCTAATTTATCTCCTTGTTGCACTATATCATCGTACTAGCGCTTGTCTTCGCTTGTCTAAAAATACAAAAACGTAAGTAGTAAGTCATTATCATACGAGAGATAACACTGTTTAGTTTAATGTCCACGTAGCACGTTGGTATAACACTATGAGCATTTCAGCCAGGAGTACGGTTAAGCTTTAAAAGACCCACCATACCCCCAGGGGTATTGCCAGGGCTACGGTGGGTCCGCAGCGCACAGTTTTTATATTAACGTACTGTTTTAGGTTTCCATTGAATGAAATGAGAAGAATAAAATGTACTTTTTTAATAAATGTTATAAATAAATCACATCGATTTTTTATTTCCCTACCTTAAATGAATCAATCAAATTTACTTTGAGGCGAATTGAATTTACTCAAGACAGACAAAGTGATCATGTCGCATCTGAGGCAAATTATTGTTTGTGAAACGGTCAGCATGATGTCACAATGCGCGTCGGTACAGAGAGTATATGTTTATCTCTTTTTCGCGCTTGCGATTAGATGTGCTATCTCACTTACACTTCTTATCTAATTCTTAGTGTGTCGTTTTGACATATTTATATTAGTGTGCGTACGCTTTTCGCGATGTGTGCCACTCGTAAGCTCCGTCATGTTACCTTGTCAGTAACCTGTCTACGGTTTCTTACTAGTATGTCTATGGTTTGAACGATTGAGTTTGGAATACGAATTACTTTGTACTTTTGCGAAAACGTACATGCGGGGGTGGAGGGGGATTTTGCGGAGCAACGACGTACGTCCGCCCTCAATCACGCCTAGACAGGCACTGATGATCGGCCGGCGAGCGATATAATGCCAACATTTTGACTATTTTTTTTTCTTGGAATGGAAATGGAATCTCTAAGCAGTACACGTTTAAAATTGAGATTTAGTGCCATGTTTGACATTTTTTTTTATCGAGCCAATCATTCCAAATCGTGTTTCTATCTTTACGATTTACTAGAAGATATGTTCAACTTTTATACTTTAATTTTTATTCATTAAAATATCATAGTTCATGGGACTTTCAGACGTGCAAAAATCTTAAAAAGTACTGCAACCTCGCCTTAAATAAATATAGTCACCATTGTATCATCAGTGTCGTTATTACTAATAGAACTTAGCGAAGTGGTAGGTGGAGGTGTGCCAAAAGGTTGATCGACCAGATTATTTTTTGAGGAATCAGAAGTACATGTTCCCACTGATGCATGCATCTTCTATAAAATATAATACAATTTTGAAAGAATCGCAAAGTAGAACGTATATAGAGGGAAAAACAAATTTATTAAGTATAAAATTACTTGATTTTGCAGAATTGCATCTGTGTTATCTAGTGCCTTTGTGTTAGCTGCATTAGAGAGTACCTTTCTGTAATTCAATAATTTGATATAACACTGTTACAACATTTCTAAAAGATTGATTCTAACAAAAATATAAACATATTTTACTACTTATTAGCCTCTCTTGCCCTTTTCAAATTATTTTCCGCAATGTTTTTTTTTTTCATTTCACGTTCCCATAGGGATGTACCCAGGGTTTTGTCCTTTACCCATATTTCCTGTTATCTGAAAATAATACATAGATACGTCTTAGGTACCTATATACATGCCTCCTCAAACCCAACCATGGCGTCCATGTCTAACATCCGACATACGCGGGAGGTGGACACGCGACTGTGCATATTACTGGCGCGGCTAACATGGCAACGGTACGGTCCGGGTGAACTATGGCCACACGCCAGGACGGAAGCCTCCTCTCCACATGTCCCTCTGCAGAGTTAGAGGTTCTGTGGATGAGCTGGGCTTTTTCCGAGGAGCGACGGGACTGCCGTTGGTTACGATGCCGACGGCGGGTATAGCCTTAAAAAGGCAACCGTTCGGCCCGACCCGTAATCCTGAACGGACAGGGTCGGGAGTCTTTCTCCTGTACGTGGGGAGGAGACAGACTGCGAGGAAGAAAACCTCTTTAAAAATAACCCGAACCTCAAGCTCTGGCGCCCGGTGAGGAGGTGCGTGGCTGGGGGGAACCCAGTCGCTAGGGCGTTACCAGGGGAGCTCCCCCTTAAGGAGCAAAAATAAAAATGGCGACGGAACAAAATAAGATATTACGCCAGGAGGGTACCTGCCGCTTAGCGGGTGGAGAATCCCTCGGCACCCCGGCTCCTGCTGTGGTGTCCAGCCCCTCTTATTCTGGGGGGGGGGCAAACCGCGCCAATACCCGAGTTCGGGTTCTAAAGATACGGGCCTGCACACGCCCAGTTTTGTGCGCCCCATAACGCCTAGTTCGGCGTCGTCCCGAGTCCAGTCGGGTGAAAGGGATGCAGATAGGAGTAGGCCGACTACTCCAAATGGAAGAAGAAGGTGGCAACGAGGTGTGTCGGAGGAGAGTGACAACTCATTCATTTCCGTATCCTCGCTGTCGTCCCAGACCCCCAAAGAGGGAAGGGGGCACAAAAGGAAACCAAACGTCCCGGCCGATGTAAATCTGCCAAATAAACTACCGCGGTCCAAGAGGCTGCCTAAAAGCACCGTTAGTGGGAGAAGCGGGACGGGAACAGGGACGGAGACGGAGCGTGAAGACGTGCTTGGCCCGAAAGTCTCCTCGGGCAATGATCAGTCTCGCGCGGAAGAAGTTGCGGTGGAACTGCGAGACCAACCGTCCGCTGACGTGGGTTCCAGAGTTCTGGAGGCACTGTCGGTGGTGGAAAAAGTTCTGACAGGGACCAAAGGCCTCAGGGGCCAAAGAAAGCTGTCCCTGAAAGAGGCAATCACAGTTGTTAAGGTCGGAGTATCAGAGCTCCACGGGAGAACCGATACAATAGTCTCGGCGGCCTTATCCGGGAGACTAGAGCAGGAGAATCGGGAGCTCCGATCCCAGCTAGAAGCTTTGGGAGAGCAAGTGGCCGTCTTGACTAGAGAACTGGAAGAGCTCCGACGAGGTGATCATCAGTTCCTTGAAAGGCCCTCGTCAGTGCCTGCACGGGAGACCGGCGCGGCTCCATCAGCTCCGATAGATGAGAGGCCAAGGTCGAGCCCTGCATCCACCCGAGACCAATATGTATCCCAGGTGGACCGGGTACTAGCTGAGGTTCGGGTGGAAGCGCTAGCAAGGGCTTTTCCCGATGAGGGTCTTCAGCCTTCCTTGCACAGCATCCCAGGTGGAGTGAACAATACAGTGTCACCCGGCAAAGGGACACGCAGACGAAAAATGCGGCGGCGGGGAACGCAGGAACTGCCAGCGTCATTGCCCAATTGCCCCTCACCATCACAACGACAGGCAGCCCCACCAGCTACAGAGGTCTGGGCCACAGTAGTTGGCAGAAAGGCTAAGACCAGGATCACCAAAACGACGACAGTGGAAACCCAGGTGGCGGAACGAAGCGCTCCGTCGCCAAAGGAAAAGGCAATTCCGCGGCCCCCTTCGACTGCTGCCATCACGGTCTCCTTGCCCCCTGGCTCAGAGACGTCAATGGCCAGGGTAATGGAGGTAGCCGAGGCAAATATTAGGCTCGCTGACCTCGGCATTGCAGGAGGTGTCCGCGTTAAGAGGGCAATAACCGGGGCTCTGATTTTACAGATCCCCGGAGAAGGAAACAACGCTAAGGCGGACGCCCTCGCGGCCCGCCTGCGGCAAGTCCTCAATGGCACGGGCGCGATTATAGCGCGTCCCTGCAAAATGGGCGAGGTGCGGGTGAAGGACTTGGACGAGTCCGTAATCCCAGCCGAAGTCGCCGAAGCTATAGCTGCGGTAGGGGGATGTCTTGCATCCGACATAAAGGTCGGGGCTATTCGTATCTCCCCATCGCGGCTAGGTACGGCCTGGGTCCGCTGTCCTCTTACAGTGGTTCGTAAGTTAGCGGTTGCCAAGCGGCTTCAAGTGGGCTGGGCTTCAGCCAGGGTAGAGGTTCTGTTAGCACGACCTTTACAGTGCTACCGGTGCCTTGAAATGGGGCACGTGAGGGCAACGTGCCGGAAATGGTCTCCATTGCTCGCTCCTTCAAAGGGGGTTAGGGTTTGTGGCAGTAGAGTGGGGTCCCATGGTCATTGTAGGCTGCTACATATCCCCAAATTGCGGTCTCCCCGCTTTCGAGGCGTATCTGGATGGTCTCAGAAACTGCGTGTGCGGCTACCTGTCTCGTCCAGTACTCGTTCTAGGCGATTTCAATGCCCGCTCTACTGAGTGGGGCGATCGCCTAGACGACGTAAGAGGAGGTACACTCATTGAGTGGGCGGCGGGACTGGACCTCAGCATTTTAAACCGGGGTTCGGTCAGTACCTGTGTACGATGGCAGGGGGAGTCGATCGTCGACCTGACATGGGCCACTCCAGACGCCATCAACCTAGTGTCAAGATGGAATGTGGCAGCGGAGGTGATCACTCTGTCGGACCACCGCCATATCATATTTGATGTTGCCATCCGTCGCCCTAGCGCTAACCCGACCCACCGCAGTGGTAGCCTTCCGCGACGGTGGTCTCTCAAGCGTATGGACAAAGACATGCTCGTCGCCGCAGCCACCGCCGCTGACTGGCAAGAGGAAGAACAGGTCTCGTCTGATCCCGAAACACAGGCGGCCTGGTTCCATCGCATTATGACAGACGTGTGTGACGCATCGATGCCACGGGTCCTGTCGGGAGGGAAGAAGCGTTCGACATATTGGTGGTCGCCCGAAATAGCGGCATTACGCACAGAGTGCATCAGGGCCCGCCGCCGATATCAGAGAGCCCGACGAAGACGACGAGCCACAACCGA
This sequence comes from Euclidia mi, assembly GCA_944739405.2. Lineage (NCBI taxonomy): Eukaryota > Metazoa > Arthropoda > Insecta > Lepidoptera > Erebidae > Euclidia > Euclidia mi. The sequence goes on along the minus strand of OX123200.2, from coordinate 57,292,586 downwards.
AGAGGTTGTCGGAATGAGGCGGGAGTATGGAGTCGCTGCAAAGGCACTCAGTTTAGCGATCGCGGATGCCAAGGCTCGATCCTGGAAAGAGCTTATAGAGGGACTGGGCATGGACCCATGGGGGCGTCCGTACAAATTTGTACTGGGCAAGCTCAGACCATGGGTCCCGCCACTGACACAGACTCTGGACCCACAACTCGTGAGAAGAGTGGTGGAAACCCTCTTTCCCAGGATCGAGGATTATCTCACAGACCCCCCAACATCGTTGGAGACCGTGATGTGGTCCGACAACTTCGAGGTGACCACGGCTGAGCTAGACCGAGCTGTGCGTCGACTCGCAGCCCGCAACACCGCTCCAGGTCCCGACGGGATCCCGGGTCGGGTTTGGGTGTGCACCTTGGCCATCTTGGGGGATAGACTGAGGCGGCTATTCAGCAGCTGCCTCCGGTATAGTGTACTCCCCACCAGCTGGAAGGAAGCCAAGCTTGTTCTTATAAATAAGCCCGGCAGGACCGTTGACACTCCCTCGGCGTTCCGACCCATATGCCTGTTGGATGAGGTGGCGAAACTTTTCGAGAGAGTTATCGCCGCCCGTATCACTGAGCATCTATCATGTGTGGGCCCCGACTTATCGGACAGCCAATTCGGCTTCCGGCAGGGGCATTCGACGCTGGATGCGATAAAACGCGTTCAGCTCCTGTCAGCAGAAGCTGTCCGTCTCAAGGGAGTGGCGTTGGCAGTCAGTCTTGACAGTCAACGCCTTCAACTCCCTTCCATGGCAGGCCATTGGGGAGGCACTGTTATATCATAACGTGCCACCCAACCTGCGTGAAATCATCAGGGCGTACCTGCGCAACAGGTCCATTATGTACATGGGTCGGGATGGCTTAGAGCATCGAAGGGAGGTCACGTATGGGGTTCCCCAGGGATCAGTGTTAGGACCCCTGCTATGGAACCTCGCTTACGATGCGGTTTTGAGGACCAGCCTACCCCCTGGTGTAAGTGTCGTCTGCTATGCGGACGACACTCTGGTGTTAGCGACAGGGCATGGCTTCACAGATGTCATTCGGCTCGCTGAATTAGGAGTAGATTGTGTCGTCCAACAGATTAGGGGGCTGGGCCTACAAGTAGCGCCTCATAAGACCGAGGCGCTGTGGTTTCACAGGAAACGACAGTCCGTGGTTCCATCTAGCTCGGTTATTACAGTGGGTGGTGTGGAGGTCCGAGTAGGCCAGGTACATTAAGTACCTCGGCCTCACCCTCGACAGCCGCTGGAGCTTCAAGGAGCATTTTGAGCGGATGGTCCCCCGAATTCGCGGATCAGCAGGAGCCCTTCAAAGGCTGCTTCCGAACCTTGGAGGTCCCAGAGAAGAAGTTCGCCGCCTTTATTGTGCGGTCGTACGATCCATGGCCCTCTACGGGGCGCCTATATGGGCCACACGCCTAGCGGCCTCCTTACGCTGTAGAGCCAAGCTCAATAGAGTGCAGCGGGTGGCGGCCATTCGGATCATACGAGGATACCGCACAATTTCATCAGAGGCGGCGACAGTCCTGGCACGTTTCCCACCCTTTGACATCCTGGCGGACATGGACGCGAAGGTCTATAGCCAAACTCACGCAGATCATCGGGAAGCGAATGGGGATGTCCAGGACGTGCTCGAAATGCGGCGCAATGCTCATCGACAGGCTTTGCAGCAATGGCGCGCGCGGCTGGAATTGCCGCAGAATGCGCGCCAACGCGCTGTCGGTGCCATTCTGCCAAGCCTTGAGGCGTGGGTTGGACGCAAACACGGCCGCGTCACCTACCGATTCACTCAGATACTCACCGGGCACGGGTGCTTCGGTGAGTATCTGAATCGAATCGGACGCGAACGGACGGCACAATGCCACCACTGCGCAGGGGACCAGGATTCCGTACAGCATACGCTGGAGGATAGCCCAGCATGGGCATCGGAACGTGAAGTTCTGGTCGACCAGATCGGACGCGATCTGTCCCCGCCAGCAGTTGTTGCTGCCATGCTGGCGAGCGAGGAGGGCTGGCAAGCCGTGGCCTCCTTTTGTGAAGTTGTTATGCTCCAAAAGGAGGCTGCTGAGCGAGATCGGGAGAGGTCCAATCCCACAAGAAGACAAGGCCGGCGTCGCAGAGAGCCGCCAACGGGGCCGCGAGCCGCCAGACCATGGGGAGCTCTGGTGGCTGATTTGCAATAGGTTGGTTGCTGGAAGCTGCCAGTAAAGGCAGATCAGGGCTTGTAGCCTTCCTTGGGATTGGTTTAGTTAAACGTGGTGCCATGGGAGGAAGACTGGACAGCTACTATACCCGGTCTTGTTCCCGTAGGGTGCCTTTGTTCGGCAGTCGAGGTGGTTTTTAGTGGAAACACCACATACTCCGGCTCTCGGTTCCCCGGAGCTGGAGATCCGAAGGGATTTTCCACCTCGAAAAAAAAAAAAAAAAAATGTACCTATATACATGTGCGTGTAAAGTCTAATTGTAAAGAACCATAATCCATACAAATATTATTTAATGACGGGAATCAAATCATAGATATACTCGTATGTATGACTTAGCAGTCTGGTAATACTAATCGTTAGACTAAACCAACAGGCCAGTCAAGTTACATAACAATAACATGAACAGTTACATGAAGTATTTATATGAGTAAAAAAATCTTACGGATCAAGAAGGTTCGGCCGTGCTATAAAAGTAGTGAAATATTATATTTACGTAATATGGCGTGCGCGGCGACGAGCGATACGTCCACCCCTTGAGAGCGCTTGGCGTGGAGTGGCTGAGACGGCGTTGCGTTTCAAGATTTATAGGTCACTTTAAAAAAATCATATAAATTCCAAATCAAATGTTTAGATTCAAATTTTTTTATATGATGTAATATGCAACCGAAACTTCAGATATGTGTTTGTATTTATATAATTATCACAGTGGTTTATTAGAACTAATAGCAGGATTGAGCGCCATAATTGAGCTATAACTCTGTTTTGAACGACGGTTATCTTTAAAAACTTGAATGAAAGTACACAATTTTGTTAATACATATTCAGGAACGTCTTATGATTATATAGATTGCATTTACAGGATTAAAAAATAACTTGCCTTTTTTGCACAATCCAGCAATGAATCTACCTTGTTCTACAGATTTTACGAAAACGTGCAATTTTAATTCGTCAGTTTTCAAATATTTATTATGAAAGGTCATATATTTTTCTAATACACTTTCTAAGTTATAGAATGACCTTTCAGATTTTCAAGTTGTTATTATTCAGTGTTATTTATCTTCACCGTAATCTTACAATGAAAATCCATGAAATCCGCGCGGCCGGAATAAACGCTCTTAAGACCCGCTAAATTATTTTTGTATGTTGGCTACTAGCGATACATATTTGACAGCATTAAGCATCAAGCTACACTCAAAATATATCAGAAATGTATATCTAGTAGCCAAATCCATGTAAAACATCTCCTTAAAAAAAACTGTTTGAGGAAGCAGACAGATGTGAACTACAAGGTTTATTTTCTTCTAGTTAGGCAAAGCTAGAAAAATGTGCCTAAGGTGTGTCGTCCACAGGCAATTTTTTTTAACTGAATCAAACAAGTATCATACTAAATACAATGTCATTAAAATACGTACATTTAAACAAAAATCTGCCAACGATTAGATGACAATAATAGCCTCCGACGCCATTGTTTTATGTCTGAATAGAAAATTAAAATTGATTCATTATGCTGAACCGAAGAGGTACCTGTTTTTTTTATAGAATAAATAATTAATTCATTAATATAAGAAGATAATTTTGTAAACAGTATTTTAAAATGTGCACTACTTACCGTTGAAAAGTACTCTGCTGAAAATAATAACATATTCACGAACTTGTTTAGAGCAATACAGATATTATGATGACTGCCTCCGTGGTCCAGGGGATAGCCTCGATTCCCGGGTCGGGCAAAAGTGTTACTGGGTTTTTCCGAATTCTCAGTAGCCTCAGAGTCTGGTGATGTGCCCGGTAACGGCAATAGGCTCGACCCCTATTACGTGGGAACTAACAATTCATGGCGAAATATGGGTGTAATATTACACCTCTGCCTACCCCTTCGGGGATACAGGCGTGAGTCTATAAAAAAAATAGATAAAAATATTTTAATTCTACATTCACACAGGTACATTCTACCCTAGCACCCCGGCGGATAGCCCGAAGACCACAACCTCCTTAGCGGCAGATGAAAGTGTTGGGCTCCACCGCCAACACACCCAGCGGCCGCAGAGGATAGGGAGGACGGCAACCTGACAACACCGCATCTCCTCTTCCTCTGCGGCTCCACCGCAACGGTCGCGGGAGATAGGGCGCGTGGCAACGCAAGACCGACACGCCTCTCCTCCCTCAATCACACCCGACTGCGAGGTACATACAGAACTGTACCCAAGCCCAAGCGTAGCGTCCACTCCCGGTATACCGCTTAGCTTCACCGTGGGCGTCCAAACCACGGTTGCTGAGCCCCTCCACTACGACAAGGTGGAGATCCTTGTCCATTGACACTTCAGCTTGATTATTAGGACAACATCAAACAAATAATTGTACAAATTCAACATATTACTGCTTAGCATGATTCTAGATACAAAAGGCAACGGTCTTCAGATAATTAAGCTATTTTTTATTAATAATTAAACATTAAATAAACATAATTTTATAATCTATATGTAGCTAAATCTAATCTAAAAAAAACGTAAAAAGAAATTAAAAATTGAAAATATTTACAAGGTTAAGGCGTCGTAAAATGCCTCCGCATCAATGTCATCGGGTAACGTGCCCAGTAGGCTAGCAGCATTGCCACGCTGGATGGCAATGCTGATTCTCTGAGCAAAGAATAAACCAGCCTTCTGGTCACGTGAGACGTCGATTAAACGTTTCGAAATTTCCCGGAATAGTGAACGAGCGCTCGGACCCCATGAGCCTTGCGTTTCCACCCCAAACGGCTCAAACACGTAATTACTCACTAAATTACTGTATTTGCGCCGTTTGAAGGTTTCCGCAGTTGCAGCAGCAGCGACAGCATGGCCTCCCGTGCTTGGAACATGTGATGGCGCGAGATTATATTTACAGATTATATTTTACCTTTTTAATATGCCTCTGCCTACCCCTTCGGGGAAACAGGCGTGAGTCTATATTTTACCTCTGAATCCAATAACTAGATGGATCAAAATCTTTCTCGAATAAGGATCCTAGAAGAAGACTTCTTGGGATCCTAGACCATAAGGATCCTAGACCATAAGGTTTTGGGTGGAATAAAATTAGAACATTTTCCAAAATAGGCAACTTATGATCTACATACTCCCCTCACTATAGCTGAGGGAACATGCTGACTTTAGTAAGATGACATAATAAAGATGAAGGAAACTCAAAACATCCACTACTCAGAACATTCTTTAATTGAATATACGAGTACAGATTTTTCTAAATTTGCAGAAATTCGTATTAAACTTTCATCATCCTCAAGCAATGTGAACGTAGATAAGTTTGGGCAATAATCATATTAGGGGAGAGGGGGGTAGCCCCGGCCATTTTTTTGTTTTCGATATTATGACTATATTTATTAAGAAAGATATAAATAAAACTATAAAAAATAATCAACGTTATATTTATTTAAGATAAAAATCAAAAACTTAGACAACAACATAATAACTCTGTAATTAAATCCACTTGAAATATCAATCAAATTTTGGCATCTCTTAAAAGTCGCGGGTAGCCCCGGCCACCTACGTATTTAAAGATTAATCCTTTTTTTGGCGACACATACATCACAGTAATAATACAAATGAGATGGATTTATATCCACACATGCTTCGTGAGCCCAGTCCTCACATATTTTGCATTGGATCCAGTCCTCATCGAATGTTTCACCGCAAATAATGCATTCCGTCTCCTGATGTTTCGAATCTGGCTGAGATAAAACCTTCTTAACTTTTACTCCCGTTTTCATGCTCATCTTGTCCTTTGCCGCAGCTTTGGTGTCTTTGGCCTTCTCCATTAATTCCTTTTTATAAGGCGAAGACGTCAAAATTTCACTTTTTTGTGTTCTTCTTCTCCGGGCTGTCAGTCGTTTTTTTGAGGCATCCGGAAGATGTGACAAATCCTGAAGCACAACATCAACCCTTGCACTTGGTGCTGCTTCTTGTAAAGCTGCTAACGGCGCAGCTACCTTTAATACGATCTTGCAGAGAAGTACGTGGAACTTCTTATCGATCTGCGGCTGCTCTTTCAGAATATTTTTTATCAAGGACGGCTTGAATTGCTTTTTTCATATTCTCTTCACTCCAGTCTCCGCGAATTGTAGTCCTATTTTTAAATTTAGGCATTTTACCACTGCAACAAATTAATATTAGGTGTTAGATTTAAATTTATGGGGAATAACAGCATCAGCTCCTGTGGCCGGAGATACCCCCAATAGCGATGGACGGGGTTACCCGACACGACTTTCATCAAAAAAAAAAATCTTACTAAAAAGCATATTATTACACATTCAGATAAACTTAAATTTATGAAATAGAAATGTATTGAAATATGTAAAAAATATAATATAAATGATTACCTACGTTTATCCAATAAATATAGCCTCAGAAACAATTGATATCCCGCGCAACCAGTCTGCCAAAAACAAAATACACTCAATTTGCGTCCGAGCGCCGCGGTCAGGTGACTTCAAATGTCAGTATCTGTCGAATGGCGAATAAACACACACAGACATAACACGTACGTGTGGGTAACATCACGCGATTCACTAGTATTAGCGGTGGCCGAGGCTACCCGCCGGCCGGGGCTACCCCCCGCTCCCCTACTTCTTAACCCTAACGCACACCTTTATGATTTTTTTAATTCAGTATATTTATAAGTATTAATATATTCTAAAGTGTTATTTATTACAACATGCGTCAATATTTTTTTTTGAAACTTGTTATTTTCCGAGAAAATCCAAAAAAAACTAGTGGCCAGTATACTTTTTTTTTTGTTTTACGAGGTGGAAAATCCCTTCGTATCTCCGACTCTTGGGGGAAATAAGAGCCGGAGTATGTGGTGTTTCCACTAAAAACCACCTCGAATACCGCCATGTACCGTGTGTCGGAGGGTGGGGCATCTCCTAAGCACTCGTCGCCACCCTCCGACGGGTATTGGCCCGCCAGATGGTCAGGCGGGCCCCGAACAAAACCCCCTTGGCGACGGATTAAGGTGTTGGACTCCGCCGCCAAAACGCCCAGCGGCCGCAGAGGATAGGGAGGACGGCAACGCAACACCGCATCTCCTCTTCCTCTGCGGCCCCGCCGCTACGCATCAAATGGTGCGCCCCCATTTGGTCGCGGGAGATAGGGCGCGCGGCAACGCAACACCGACACGCCTCTCCTCCCGCGACCGCACCTGACTGCGAGGGACAGACAGAACTGTCCCCCGCACCCGCACCGTTGGACGCATCCTGCGCAGGCCCCTCCAAGCCCATGCGGAGCGTCCCCTCCTGGATCCCTCTTAGCTTCACCGCGGGTGACCAATCCACGGTTACTGAGCCCCCCCACCACGACAAGGTGGAGATCCCACGGGGCGGAGTGGCCAGTATACTGACCACTGACCGTTCTGCATCATTAACTTGATTAACTATCCCCATCTAATCAGTGGCCTGTAAACTGGGCACTCATAAAAATCTATTATTTTTGGTGAAAATAACGCAGTAAAATAAAAGAATTGTGTAGGAAATACATCAGTCTTTAATCAGCCTCAACAACATAACATAATTAGCAATACATTTGTAACAAAATTAAAGTATTTCTCTTTCTTAGCCTAAAAAAGACACAAAAATAATAATAACATCTTCTCTGAATAAACACTGAAAAATAAAAAAATAAGCAATTGTGGTATACATAATTATAGAAAAAGATTATATATTTAGCATAGGAGCTAAAGCTATAAGCGGCGAAAGCATAGGCAGTAGTGAATATGGCGGAGCTGTTGTGAGTGGCGGTGAAAGCTGAAATTGAGGTGCTGATGGAGGAATTTGGGGTAACAAAGATCCGTACGAGGGGAGCTGAAGAAAATGATCCTGGTTGAATTCAACTACGGGTGCTCAGGCTGTTGGTACTTGAGACAACGTCGTCAAGACAGACATCAATATCGGAATTACCACCAATATCAGAATGGATGGCTTGGTCATCAGTAATGGCCATAATTTCTGCCCATTCGTCTTCAGACATTATTTCTAGATCTTGGTATCGAAAGTTATTTCTAAAACAATGAAAAAAAACGAGAATGAAAACTCAATGTTCACGCCTGAACATAAGAACTTTCTAGAGCCTGCCCCGGAGAGACGCTAGAATGTTCACGCCAGAACATGACCTTCCTGAAGCCTATCCCGGAGAGACGCCAGAATGTTCAAACATGAACATGACATTCTTGGCATTCCAACACACATCCAACTTATCACCGAGGAAGATGCGTGATATTTTAAGATCATGTAATTTATCACGTACGGCGGTCGGCTCAGACATGCTGCATCGGCACAATACACCGACGGCACACAACTAAATACGTGTATATGTGTACATAGAATAAGTTTAGTATATAAGATTATAGTTTTAAGAAATAAACCAGTCATTAGCTCACTCCCGGCTTTGACTTATGAGTCACAGTATGGGTAGGGTATGCCCTACCCCTCACCTCTCACTGCGGCCAAGAAACCCTTAGCCGTCACCATGATCGGTCTTGTGAGTCTGCTCGACCGGCAGTGAGAAAACCCACTTCACTACACCCTAATCCTACCCACTTTCCGTCTGTCGCCTTAGGTCTCCCGGCGACAGATATCCCGGCCTAGGGATCCCAGGGACTGCTAGGGAACTAGGGATTAGGGTTGTATACGCGACAGTCTGTGTGACCACAGTGTACACGGCCTCGCTATACACTATACCTAACAGGGCTAGGGTAGACTAGGGAGATAGGTTAGAGTTAGATCTAAAATAGGGATAGGTATATCATAAGATAGGTTAGGCTAGATATAGGAACCAGTAGGCTTAAATTAGGGTAAGTCTAGGTTTAGGTACGTGCAAGCTTAGGGCTATACTTAAGAGCTATCGAAGGTTAGGCCCCAGCTTGTACACTCAATATACTTAAAATTATTACAGGAACCTATAAATCGACATTATTTACCATGAAAAATACCTAAACAATTACGATATTCGGTTATAACTACCGAACCCGTATATTTGTACTAATTATGATACGACATTCGAGAAATAGACTATTTACTTCGTGTAAAATTATATAAATTAAATGTATTAATCCAAATATATACTTATGAGACAACCTCCAACTCATATGTGTCATTTCTAGATGAGATTTTTACAACACACTGGTCTGTTTTTGATTGCCAAAATAAGTGCTTTATTTTACTATATTCGGTTATATTTGCACATAATAATAAAGTATATACTATAATACAATCGTTTTACTCACTTTTGGTACGATTACGTGTTTCTTCTTTTCATTGCACTTATAAATATGTGACGTTTGCTTGCAATGCCATCAAATACCAGCGCGGGTATGCACAGTGGCCAGTTAACAGGCCACCGTAAAAATTGGCGCGATTTTTTCCCCGCACGTGACGTTTCAAAACGCTGGCTAGTTAAAAGGCTGGTGTGCTTCATTGGGAATTGTGTATGATCGTAAGATTCAACATTGCTATAAAAATCTTTGAATTATCGACCTTAAAGTGACTGTCCAGTTTACTGGCCACTTTGTATGGGCCGTCCTATAACGGGTTAAAATACTGTTGCACACGGAAAGCTCTCCTTATCCTCTCACGATATGTAATCGCAGCAGCATTAAATATGTATGTTGCTTCAGTTTTACGAAATCTACCTTATTTAATAAACTAGGACTGTTCATAGTTTAGGTGCGATATGAAGCACAAATTGGAATGAAATGCATACATGGCACCATATAATGCTAGCATTTGTTTTCTTTTATGAAGGAAGAAAGATGGAAGAAAAATTAAATAAGATACGCTAAATTTAGTTTCTAAGGACAGAAAGGGATTAACGGACAAGGTTGGAACAGTACTCAAGAAATACTCCATCAAGACTGTATACAGTCCGCTCTCTAAGATAGCACATAATCTGCGTACCCCAAAGGATGTCATTCCTCTCCAAACACCTGGCGTCTACAAAGTTGATTGCAGCTGCGGTAGTTCATATATCGGGCAGACTAAGCGTACAATCGCTGAAAGAGTAAAGGAACATAGCGCAGCTGTGAAAAACCGACATATTAATAAGTCAGCTATAGCTGAGCATTTGTTGGAGTCTGGACCAAACTACTGGATAAAACTGCATCAACCACAAGTCTTATCCACCGATCGTCACTATTACTCCAAAATAGTACGTGAAGCGGTAGAAATCAAGAAATATGACAATTTCAACCGGGAGGATGGATATAGATTATCGGCTACGTGGAATCCAGTCATCAGCAAATGTAAACACCGCTGCAGTGATAAATCTCGACAGTGTGTAGACGTCATTAGTGTAGTGTGTCGAAGTACCGACAGTGCGAACTTAAATAAAAACCACTGGTGCCGAAACCCGCACTTCCACAAGACGGCGCTGAGCTCACATCAGTCTCTCCGCGACCACGCTCGGTGCAAGACAAGCGAAACGTCGGAAACAAATAGATACTTATACCTTAAATAAATTAATTGTACGCGATTAAGACCCGCTAATTTATTTTGTATGATGTATACAAATCGCGAAAGTTTAAAATCGACAATTGCACAGAGCTCTAGAGTATTTGGTAAACCGTAATAATATTGTCGTATATCGCGAATCAGAGGCAATTTTCAAGGGCGTATACGTGCAAGGGCGTATGCGTGCAAGGGCGTTAAGACTTTTTCAACTTCCCCGTTTCTCCGACACAGTGAGTAAGCCAGACAATTACATGCAAAATTTAATAAATTATAAACTTATCCGGTTTTTCGCCATCAGTTTCATACGAATATCAAGAATCTACTTTTTCGAAGTAGTTGAAATAAATATTTATCATTTTTAACCGACTCCAAAAAGAGGAGGAGGTTCTCAATTCGGCTGTATTTTTTTTTTTTAATATTTGTTACCTCATAACTCCGTTATTTATTGACCGATTTCCAAAATTCTTAAAATTCTTTTTGTTTGAAAGGATATACTTTCAGGTGATCAAAATCAAAATCAATCCAATAGTGTCATTAAAAACTGCAAAAAGTATGTCATCCAAGTAAACGAATTTAAGCATTTGCTGTGACTTTTCATCAGTGGACACTAGAATAGTCGCAATGAATGGGCCTTTTTAGGGCTTCATTATCAGGTATTGAAGAAACCAGAAGGAAGAAAGGTTGGAAATCTAGTTGGAAAGAAAGTTATCTAGGTTTGAATCTGATATGTAACATAAAACGGTATTTAAAAAAATAAAATATGAAAATCGGCGCCAATTAAAAAAAAATCTTTGTTTTATTTTTTATGTTTAATATTAAAATGTTTCTTTTCATTATATTTATTTCCTCTAAAAGTCAATTAAATAACCTTTCTAACTGTGTATAATACTTAGATACCTCCCATAATAAAAAACGACGAGAAAAAGGAATATGTCAGAAATATAAAATCGCGCTCAAAAGTGGCGGGAAAAATTTATAATTTTCACATTATACTGCCCTTGCGTGGGCTTCAGCCATATTATATGGTTTTAATTTAAATCATTGGAAAGCTCATTTAATTACGCGTCTATTGATATGCAACATACCACAATCGGTTAAGTTATCCGAGTTCCGTTCCGTTAACAGATTAGTGCGCAGCGGAAAAGCGTGGGAACAATAACAGTTTACGTGCTCATCTGTTTTTGCAAAAAGGGAAAATAGTCACTTGTGCGCGGTCAAGCGGATAAGTATATTATATTTTTGGACTAAGTACTTAGAAAAAAATTATTTTATTAGGATTATAATATACAATTATACTTTTTTTTTGGAGTCGGTGCCAGCCAAGCGTTTTAGTAAATAATTTCTCGATAATGTACAAAATATATGAAAAGCTGTATTGATACGAAAATTTAGCAAAACCTCATCAAACTTGTAAGTAATTTACAAATGACGAGAAATCAAATCAACAAATATAAATCAAATTTTAGGAAGTTTTCTATAACACAAAATATACGTAAAGTTTATTTGTGATACCACAAATAAACTTTACATATATTTTTAACAATAATTTAACATTAATACCACAGTTTAAAAAATGTAGGATCGAACCAAACCTATTCTGCAAATAAAGAAAACAACGCAAACTGGCAACAGGCGCGACAGCTCAGTAACAAATTATCCTAAATACCTTTTTACAATTAGCTATCTAACCAAAGCAAGAACTTAAAGCGATACTTGGAACAAATTAAATTTTGAGAAGTTTTTACAAAAAGATCTCAAGGAGTCCTTATATTACCTCGAGTGATATAGGCTATATTTTTTTACTTCATAGTTCTTAATTGATTGCAGTGGGGTTTTATTAATTTTGAAATAATTGTTTATTTGATTCTTAATCTCAGCTGGCACCGACTCCAAAAAAAGTGTTATTGTATATTATAGTCCTAATAAAATAGTTTTTTCTAAGTACTTAGTCCAAAGATATAATATACTAATCTGATTTCTGGTGATAGGTATTTAATTTAGTTTGTTAGTCATATAAAGGTCATATAATATTCAGTTGAATAGGTGATGTTTATAAGTAAATTGAAGTTCAAATAACGGAATTTATTATTTACTTTTTAGTGCTATTTTCACACATTTTGCAGATTTTTGGAGGCGGTCTTTTTTGTAATTTTTTTTTTATCAGAAAGCAGCTTACAGGTCAGTTGCTATAAGTGATTGAAAATAAACGGCAAGTGAAGGGTGACCTAGTTTAGAGACGTTAAGTCTACTTAACGAAGTAATTTCATGACCGCGGTCGAAGCGCCGATATCTGGCTATTAAAGTCGTTGGACCGAAGTAAATTTAGTTTAAGAGGATTGTCTTCTGATGCTGTCGGATTCTGAAGTAAGTTGACTGAATTGTTTACTTTGAAAGTTTAAGTAATTAAGATGTAAACAATTTTATTGAGTACTAGAGAATGCTCGTTGTTACACCCGCACATTTTTTTTTATTTAACCGTTTCTTTCTGATACCCTAGGAGGCGTAGGAATTTAAAAAAAAAAATATGCACAAGGAAACAAAATTCACTGCGATTGCAAAATAAAGGAAACAATTAATCCTTGGTTAAAAAACCATTTTCTATCTACACTTTTTCGACACGTCGGATTAGAGTGTCTAGATTAGTGTGATATCAAAAATTGCAGTTTGAAAGTGTCCATTAAATATTAATTTTAATGAAAATATTTTTATATTTTTTAACATGGGTCAGCTTGAGACATGTTCCACGAGCGACGGCTTTCCGTCCCTTCAAAATGACTGTATGATTGTTTTAGTTTTTGAGGGTTCAAAATATAACTAATATTAATAACATCCCTGCTAAATTATAGATGCGAAAGTTAAGTTATGATTTTTGTAAGCATGTGCAGAAAGGCTAGAGAGTGACACAGGCTACTTTTACCACGATATCCGACGTTCATGCGGGTGAAGACGCGGGTGAAGTCTAGTTCTGTGTAAATAAGCCACTTATAACACAAAGAACCGTTCATTACCACACAACCTATTCATTTGCATACGCCGACATACAGGCGCTGTTTAATAAAAACCCATAGAATACAATAGATTTAAATAAAATGTCGCCCACACTTATCTGAAATGCAGATAAGTATTCCGGATGACTTTATTCAGTGGACGATACGGCTATTAACCACAACACGGAAACCACAACAAATAGTTGTGCTTCTGTGTGTTTCTGTGTTGTTTGTACTGTGAGAGCCTGGGCGCACTAGCGACTTAAGTTGGCCGATAGTCTGATTGGTCAGAGGATCAGTATAGAGTTATATGTCAGTGTGCGCACTTGAAGATTAAAAGTTGTATAACAGAACTATCGAATCCGACTGCCCGCTCCCTATTCGATCAAACGATTGAACCACTATCGGTCGATTCATATGTGCATGAAGTTGTGTGCGAGTGCGCGCATTACATTCAACTAAACTGTCGCCCAACTGTCGACCGATCGCACAGTGAGTGTGACGCAGTATGTGTGTGCGCGTACTTGTCAGTCGATTCGATTCATAGCGTGGGAGATAGGGAGGTGACAAATTCAATCGTGTAGAGCACGGACCACCACGAGACTGAACTATCGAGCGATGGTTTGAGCACTATCGTTATACGATTGCGACTGAACCATCGGCCAACTTTAATCGCTAGTGCATGCAGGCTCTGATGATTCATCATCATCATCTGAACGTTATCCCGGTTGCATTCAAGACTTGCACGTCTTGGAGCTTTAGGTCCGCTTACTGGTCTAACCAGATATGACTGAATATCACTGCCGCAATCCAAAGGGTTAGCGATGTTGCATGGTTTAGACCCACGTCCATAAGCTGTTCTCAAGGGTCATTACAAATCGTTTCGCGCGTAGATTTGACGAGTTTCAGCCATCCGAACAGGCCAGTTTTCGAGAAGGATACGGCACCATAGACCACATTTACACAGTGCGGCAGATTATACAGAAGACAGAGGAATATAATCAGCCCCTGTGTCTAGCGTTTGTGGACTATGAGAAGGCCTTTGACTCCATTGAAATCTGGTCTGTTCTGGAGTCCTTGCAACGGTGTCAAGTCGATTGGCGATATGTCCGAGTGCTGAGAGGTCTGTATGACGCCGCGACTATAACCGTCCAAGTACAGAACCAGCAGTCTGAACCTATCCACTTGCAGCGAGGTGTGAGACAAGGGGATGTTATCTCCCCCAAATTGTTCACAAATGCAATGGAGGATATGTTCAAGACGCTGCACTGGAAAGGACGTGGTATAAACATTTACGGCGAGTACCTCTCACACCTGAGATTTGCAGACGGTATCGTCATCTTGGCTGAAACCATGCAGGACTTGC
Source organism: Euclidia mi (assembly GCA_944739405.2). Taxonomy (NCBI): domain Eukaryota; kingdom Metazoa; phylum Arthropoda; class Insecta; order Lepidoptera; family Erebidae; genus Euclidia; species Euclidia mi. Next base: position 57,277,516 of record OX123200.2, on the reverse strand, counting down.
AGTATATCCTGAGCAGCCTGGCTGACTTTTCTGCTCGCATCGGTCTCCGGATGATCTTGAAAAAAACCAAGATAATGTTCAATGAACATGTCTCTCCGGAACCTATTACCCTAAATGGGGTCCCTCTAGAAGTTGTTCAGGAGTACGTCTACCTTGGGCAAACCTTGCTGTTGGGTAGAAGTAACTTCGAGAAGGGGGCTGGCAGAAGAATACCGCAAGGCTGGGCAGCATACAGGAAACTCCGTCAAGTCCTTTCGTCACCCCTACCGCAAAGCCTTAAGACAAAGGTTTTCAACGAGTGCGTCCTACCCATTATGACTTACGGAGCCGAGACGTGGACACTGACGGTAGTAGGGTAAAATTGGGGCTTCTGCATCACTTGCTCTCGCGTCGCCGCTCGAGCTGCGTGATACAGAAGCCCCAATTTTACAATCGAGATCGATTAATATAAATGTGATCTGCATCACTCAGAACAAAGTGAGCTGACGCAGACGCTCCCAATAATACCGTTGTTATCTGTGATCCGTCTGATTCACGATATAATATGGCACCATATAATGCTAGCATTTGTTTTCTTTTATGAAGGAAGAAAGATGGAAGAAAAATTAAATAAGATACGCTAAATTTAGTTTCTAAGGACAGAAAGGGATTAACGGACAAGGTTGGAACAGTACTCAAGAAATACTCCATCAAGACTGTATACAGTCCGCTCTCTAAGATAGCACATAATCTGCGTACCCCAAAGGATGTCATTCCTCTCCAAACACCTGGCGTCTACAAAGTTGATTGCAGCTGCGGTAGTTCATATATCGGGCAGACTAAGCGTACAATCGCTGAAAGAGTAAAGGAACATAGCGCAGCTGTGAAAAACCGACATATTAATAAGTCAGCTATAGCTGAGCATTTGTTGGAGTCTGGACCAAACTACTGGATAAAACTGCATCAACCACAAGTCTTATCCACCGATCGTCACTATTACTCCAAAATAGTACGTGAAGCGGTAGAAATCAAGAAATATGACAATTTCAACCGGGAGGATGGATATAGATTATCGGCTACGTGGAATCCAGTCATCAGCAAATGTAAACACCGCTGCAGTGATAAATCTCGACAGTGTGTAGACGTCATTAGTGTAGTGTGTCGAAGTACCGACAGTGCGAACTTAAATAAAAACCACTGGTGCCGAAACCCGCACTTCCACAAGACGGCGCTGAGCTCACATCAGTCTCTCCGCGACCACGCTCGGTGCAAGACAAGCGAAACGTCGGAAACAAATAGATACTTATACCTTAAATAAATTAATTGTACGCGATTAAGACCCGCTAATTTATTTTGTATGATGTATACAAATCGCGAAAGTTTAAAATCGACAATTGCACAGAGCTCTAGAGTATTTGGTAAACCGTAATAATATTGTCGTATATCGCGAATCAGAGGCAATTTTCAAGGGCGTATACGTGCAAGGGCGTATGCGTGCAAGGGCGTTAAGACTTTTTCAACTTCCCCGTTTCTCCGACACAGTGAGTAAGCCAGACAATTACATGCAAAATTTAATAAATTATAAACTTATCCGGTTTTTCGCCATCAGTTTCATACGAATATCAAGAATCTACTTTTTCGAAGTAGTTGAAATAAATATTTATCATTTTTAACCGACTCCAAAAAGAGGAGGAGGTTCTCAATTCGGCTGTATTTTTTTTTTTTAATATTTGTTACCTCATAACTCCGTTATTTATTGACCGATTTCCAAAATTCTTAAAATTCTTTTTGTTTGAAAGGATATACTTTCAGGTGATCAAAATCAAAATCAATCCAATAGTGTCATTAAAAACTGCAAAAAGTATGTCATCCAAGTAAACGAATTTAAGCATTTGCTGTGACTTTTCATCAGTGGACACTAGAATAGTCGCAATGAATGGGCCTTTTTAGGGCTTCATTATCAGGTATTGAAGAAACCAGAAGGAAGAAAGGTTGGAAATCTAGTTGGAAAGAAAGTTATCTAGGTTTGAATCTGATATGTAACATAAAACGGTATTTAAAAAAATAAAATATGAAAATCGGCGCCAATTAAAAAAAAATCTTTGTTTTATTTTTTATGTTTAATATTAAAATGTTTCTTTTCATTATATTTATTTCCTCTAAAAGTCAATTAAATAACCTTTCTAACTGTGTATAATACTTAGATACCTCCCATAATAAAAAACGACGAGAAAAAGGAATATGTCAGAAATATAAAATCGCGCTCAAAAGTGGCGGGAAAAATTTATAATTTTCACATTATACTGCCCTTGCGTGGGCTTCAGCCATATTATATGGTTTTAATTTAAATCATTGGAAAGCTCATTTAATTACGCGTCTATTGATATGCAACATACCACAATCGGTTAAGTTATCCGAGTTCCGTTCCGTTAACAGATTAGTGCGCAGCGGAAAAGCGTGGGAACAATAACAGTTTACGTGCTCATCTGTTTTTGCAAAAAGGGAAAATAGTCACTTGTGCGCGGTCAAGCGGATAAGTATATTATATTTTTGGACTAAGTACTTAGAAAAAAATTATTTTATTAGGATTATAATATACAATTATACTTTTTTTTTTGGAGTCGGTGCCAGCCAAGCGTTTTAGTAAATAATTTCTCGATAATGTACAAAATATATGAAAAGCTGTATTGATACGAAAATTTAGCAAAACCTCATCAAACTTGTAAGTAATTTACAAATGACGAGAAATCAAATCAACAAATATAAATCAAATTTTAGGAAGTTTTCTATAACACAAAATATACGTAAAGTTTATTTGTGATACCACAAATAAACTTTACATATATTTTTAACAATAATTTAACATTAATACCACAGTTTAAAAAATGTAGGATCGAACCAAACCTATTCTGCAAATAAAGAAAACAACGCAAACTGGCAACAGGCGCGACAGCTCAGTAACAAATTATCCTAAATACCTTTTTACAATTAGCTATCTAACCAAAGCAAGAACTTAAAGCGATACTTGGAACAAATTAAATTTTGAGAAGTTTTTACAAAAAGATCTCAAGGAGTCCTTATATTACCTCGAGTGATATAGGCTATATTTTTTTACTTCATAGTTCTTAATTGATTGCAGTGGGGTTCTATTAATTTTGAAATAATTGTTTATTTGATTCTTAATCTCAGCTGGCACCGACTCCAAAAAAAGTGTTATTGTATATTATAGTCCTAATAAAATAGTTTTTTCTAAGTACTTAGTCCAAAGATATAATATACTAATCTGATTTCTGGTGATAGGTATTTAATTTAGTTTGTTAGTCATATAAAGGTCATATAATATTCAGTTGAATAGGTGATGTTTATAAGTAAATTGAAGTTCAAATAACGGAATTTATTATTTACTTTTTAGTGCTATTTTCACACATTTTCCAGATTTTTGGAGGCGGTCTTTTTTGTAATTTTTTTTTTATCAGAAAGCAGCTTACAGGTCAGTTGCTATAAGTGATTGAAAATAAACGGCAAGTGAAGGGTGACCTAGTTTAGAGACGTTAAGTCTACTTAACGAAGTAATTTCATGACCGCGGTCGAAGCGCCGATATCTGGCTATTAAAGTCGTTGGACCGAAGTAAATTTAGTTTAAGAGGATTGTCTTCTGATGCTGTCGGATTCTGAAGTAAGTTGACTGAATTGTTTACTTTGAAAGTTTAAGTAATTAAGATGTAAACAATTTTATTGAGTACTAGAGAATGCTCGTTGTTACACCCGCACATTTTTTTTTATTTAACCGTTTCTTTCTGATACCCTAGGAGGCGTAGGAATTTAAAAAAAAAAATATGCACAAGGAAACAAAATTCACTGCGATTGCAAAATAAAGGAAACAATTAATCCTTGGTTAAAAAACCATTTTCTATCTACACTTTTTCGACACGTCGGATTAGAGTGTCTAGATTAGTGTGATATCAAAAATTGCAGTTTGAAAGTGTCCATTAAATATTAATTTTAATGAAAATATTTTTATATTTTTTAACATGGGTCAGCTTGAGACATGTTCCACGAGCGACGGCTTTCCGTCCCTTCAAAATGACTGTATGATTGTTTTAGTTTTTGAGGGTTCAAAATATAACTAATATTAATAACATCCCTGCTAAATTATAGATGCGAAAGTTAAGTTATGATTTTTGTAAGCATGTGCAGAAAGGCTAGAGAGTGACACAGGCTACTTTTACCACGATATCCGACGTTCATGCGGGTGAAGACGCGGGTGAAGTCTAGTTCTGTGTAAATAAGCCACTTATAACACAAAGAACCGTTCATTACCACACAACCTATTCATTTGCATACGCCGACATACAGGCGCTGTTTAATAAAAACCCATAGAATACAATAGATTTAACCCGTCCCACGGCCGCGCGAATTTATTGCACATGCACTTTAATGTCAATGCAATTTACGTGATTCGCGAGTTCAAGGTCATACACCTATTTGAACCATAATTTAGATATGTAAATAATAATTATATGTTATGAAATGCACATCATTGTAATGGTAATATCATACTATTGCTACCGTTTATCCAAAAAAGTTAAAAAATACGTACATTTCCAAATAACGACGATATAATTTGCACAGTCGATGTTTTTTGGCGCCAAAATCGACAGCGCGCCATCAAATAAAACATCAATAAAGTCACACTGTTAACACAAACACTTGAATAAACATCACTACAATACACTAGGATAACGTATCATTCATATCAGTATATTTTCATTTGCACTAGACACCATAAAACTAACTAATTACGCGATTTTTGACACTTATCACTTTATTTGCATATAAACAATGGCGCCATCGTTGCCGACGGCTCGCGCGCATTCGCGATACTAACCTACTCGGACACCTGCGCGAATGACGTCACAATCTAGTGATTGACAAAATCAAAATAGTATCGATAAACAAATGTAAATAAATATTTCGTTATGAATTGTGTGTTTAGTAAAAAGTTGAGTTTACAATACTTGATATTCTGATTTAGAGTATTTACATACCAATAAAAGTAATTATAATCTCTATAGTACACAAAAAAAAACGCTTTTCAGTCGTTATAGGTACAGAGTTAAAATTTTCACTGAACGTATATTTTGTTGCTATTGGCTTTCGTGGCGTAGGTCATGCTCGTAAATGCTCGGTGAGGTTAACTGTTTGCTTACCAATATCTTTGTAGACCCAAAGGCTACGTGCTTTCACTTATTACGATTTCTTGCTGATATTTTATATACGATGATATTTATCATTTCAATTTCTCTTAGTATGCAACTATGGTTATACGACGTTAAACCGACCGTCATGTATACGAAGATGCCCTATGAAACGCCATTGGCAGGTATACCTGTCAGCGATAACCGACAGGGCTATCGTCGGTGAGGCCGTGACCTGGGTGGATTGCCGCCTACTGATATTTTGGACTCGGTGGTCTCTAGCTGATTAACAAATAAGTAAAGACCATGGGTGTAATATTACACCTCTGCCTACCCCTTCGGGGATACATGCGTGAGTATATAAAATAAAAAAATAGAATAAATAAAGAAAATATATAAAGACCACGGTTCGGGTTATCATTTAATCGTGTTACCTGTTAAGCTAGTTGAAGGTCTTCTAGAGGGCTTATACCAGTTTGGCTTGAGTACCTGGCTGAATAATTTTAGAATAATACTAAGAAATAGTATATCTGGTTCTTTTTAAAGCCATTAGTTAATGGCTAAACCATACAATTATCTATACATGCACGCTATAAAACCTACCTGTAAATATTTTCTTCCAAAACATCAGTGGGTCATAGTTTAGCGATAGTCCTTACGGCCCGGTCACGGCCTACAGCGGCGGGTGCTGAGTGCTGGTGAGCGTTTTCGATGTACATGTCGCGTTTGATGTGACCCGGCGCGCGGCCGCCTCAGAGTGAATGCGCCGCCATGTACATCGCCCCTGCCGCGCCGCTCGCCGCTTAGACCGATCTCGTGACCAGGCCCTTAGACTACTATTTATTATAGCTCTTTGAGTTATGATAGTCTTCATATATTTGGATACATGATTTATGCACGTGTTCGAAAGCTGACCTAGTCACAAGTAAAAATGAAACAGTTGGGCGAAAATGTAATAAAACAACATATGTATGTACATTTTTGTTTATTTTAAATTACTTTTTTAAATAATATATTTATAAAGTATACTTTATATAAATGGCAATCCTCCTGTTGGCATAATATTTTAAGGCATAATTTCATTTGGCATAAAGTTCTCGCCAGAATTTTATAAGCACACTAAGACTTCGGCATAATACCGTTTTGGCATAATGAAAAGTTTAGTATATCTATAATTTGGTCTAATGTATGTCCTCGTAATATTTTTGAAGCATAATATTTATTCGCCTAATAATCACGAGTCATAAATATAAAAGAGACAGAGTATCATATGAGCTCGACGAATGGCTCGAAAATGGAAGTGCGAATGATGCTTGTGCGAGAAAATCGGACTGCGACTCACCATAGTTCGAATGCACGCTTGTGCGTCACACCAAAGTTCGAAATTAGGTTATGTTAGGTTTTCTTGTAATGCTGCACCTAAAGATAGGAGCACGAGAAGCAGAGCTCCGTCAACTTGCTTGTCAACTTTATGAATAATTATTGAAATGCATTTACTAAACCATATTTAAGTTTAGCATAACGGTATGTTATGCTAAAATTCAGAGCTCCGTCAAGTTGCTTGCCAAGTTTATGAATAAATATTGAAAAAAATTATCTAACCATGTTTAATTTTGGCATAACAGACTCTCATGCTAAAATTAAACATGATTAAGTGGATATTTTACCGCGTCATGTCGAGCTTCAGTGAGTTCAGTTTGTCAATTGGGCGTATGTAGCCAAATTCACATAATTTTGACTGCTTCGGTTAGGTTAGGCTGCTTCGGTTAGGTTAGGTTAGTATGTTATGCACAGGATTGGCTAAAGGGATACGCCCGGCTGTCATCACTGCTTGAAGTTATTGTGGCTTATTATTTTTATAATATAGAATTTTATGTGTCAATATCATTTAAATAATTTCAATGTATTACGCTTATCATTAGTCAACCTAAATAAACACGTCTACCATTACAGAATATACTAACATAATTATTTTATTTTTAATATGTACATAATTATATATACATAGACAATTGAATAAAACTAAATAATCTTGTCCATTCGACGACTCCATCTGTCACCCGTAGAATGGACCAGAATGTATCGTATAGACAAACAGTACTGTCACCCATAAACAGGTGACCACCTAAAATATGATAGAGTTATTGACTTGTTACTTGTACGTAATTTGGTATAACTTCAACGTTATTTGCTCAAAAACAAATATTTTTTGTTTCTAGAAGCTTACAAGTGACTCTGTAGGTACGTAAAGACATTCAATGAAAACGTTTATACCTTGGGTACAATTAAAAAATTAGAGAGACATTTCACCAAAGATAATAATAATATAATCAAAACGATTTTTTTCTAAAAAGTCTATATCTTAGAAGCATGTTGAAAAAGCTATGGATGACGAACTATAATTGGCATTTAGGAAACAGTGCTGATCATTCCTTGCATCATCTTCCATGACCAATAAAAATTCTCACTCATCACGGCGTCTCTTTCGCCCACGTACTTCTTGTGTCTGCAACTCTTCGAGTGTGTGCCAGTCTATCCAACAATTGCCAAGACACAAGAGGACGTCGCAAGGGACACAGCGGAAATGAGAATTTTTATTGGTTTTTGTCCTCGCATAACATACACGACATCTCCTTTTATTCTTGCCCCCGGGATGGTACGACGGATCGTGAACAATATCACGCCTCAGCCTCGTAAGCTCCCCAACAGGTTGCTGAACCCCTTTTTGAGAAGACTGATGTCTCGCAATCAGAGATTCAGCAAGTGCATAGCGGAACTCACGATGCGTCATTGGCAATTGTCCACGTCGTTCCCGAGAGCACCCATATATTATCATACTATTTAAAATACTTACATTCATCAATCGTTTAAACAATTTCATATACTATTTCACTCCCCTCTTGCGCTCTAACAAATACATGGAGAGTTTTTGATCTTTTAGATCAATTCCCCCCATGTATTTATTGTAATCTCTTACACACACAGGCTTAACAACTCTCTTACCAGCCCTCGATCCGACGTAAGTGTCCGCATTGTGGTAAGTGGATATTATACTCACCAATCTGGAGTCCTTCCACGACACGATTGAAACATCTCCAGAATGGCGAGATACAATAGTCCCCTTCGGCACGTTTGCGGGCAATTTCGCAATCTCATTGGGCACATACCGACGATTCGTACGAAGAGTCCCTAAGCAATCAAAGCCTAAACTCTTGAGGTATCGTGCCAACGATGGACAATTGTAAAAATTATCCATCGTGACACAATGACCCCGATGTTCTAGGCCTTGCAATAGCTCAAGGACCGTCTTCGTACTCTTCAGTCCCAGATCAGCACTGATTTGCGTATCTGATAAAACCTCATCTGTCTTTCCAGTATAAATTTGGAACCGAGCCATATAGCCGGTGTCTGACTCACACAGCTCATAAGATTTTATGCCGAATCGCGCTGCCTTGGATCTAATTGTCTGCACCCAAGACAGGCGACCCTTGAAAAGTGTGAGCGATTCGTCGATTGACAGATGAGGTTTTAGCTGATACAGCGAATCAAATTTGTTTCCTAAATGCGCAATTATAGGGGCCAATTTATGAAGTCTTCGCGACAACACTTTTGTTGAACCTATTGCCCCATCCCGAGGCATATCCCGACCTGGGTCAGAATTGTCCACGAAATGGAGAAATTTGTTCAACAAAATGTAACGATTATAGGACATCAGGGTCCTAAATACTGGCATACCTAGGACACCTTTCTTCCAATACTCGTCCTGTGATGTACGCGAATCGATGGCCATAAACTGAAATATAGCAAAGAGAACCATGATCTCGTCTGCATTAGTGGGCTCCCACCTATGCAAACGAGAAGATCGTGCCAAGGTTCCCTTTGCTTTCAATTCTACGATCGTCTGTAGGGCATATCGATTTGTTTCACTGACGATGCAGTCTATGATGTCTTTGTCCCAGATGTCGACAAAGGCATCATAAGCCGAATCGTAGGCTTTGAGTGATCCAGGAGTAGGTCCTGAAAATTGTTCAGGAACCCCTCTGAACGACTCAAAGTCTTCTCGCCATGTGAAATTTGGCGACATGCCCAAGAGACGATCGGCTTCGTCATCCATACCTATTCCAACAGCTTCTACGATATTCCTGACCGGCGCATCCAGGACTGCATCTTCAGGGATATCCCTAGGTGCAGCGGCTTCGATAGTTGACTGTTCGAACTCGTCGTCCCAGTCACTATCGAAGCCACTGCCATCGCTGTCATAATCCGGCCAGTTGGGCGACGGAAATGCTCCCGATGTCGACGGGCCCTGAAGAGCCGGCTCGGTGATCTCAGGTACCCAGCGGGTAATGTGGTCCCGGTCCCTCTGCAGCACGTCTTCAATCTCACCCTCAGAGATGTCCAGTGCCTGAATGCGCTCCACCACGTTATCACTAGAACAAATATAAATAGTATGATAATCTAACTTTCGAGTCATATACACAGCGCCATTCAGTTCCTAATTCCATACATTTCTTTGCAGAAGAATTGTCAGTAATTAGAAACATTACATGTTTGCTCTATACAAATTCATAACTTTGTAGGACTGCCTACAAACTTATGAATTTGTAGGATCACTAGGCAGTTATCCAACAAATTATATATTTACATACACTGTATCGAGACTGTTCATTATGATGTACAGTCACATGCTAAAACACTAGACCACCGTGACAGGCAAGACAGACAACATAATTATAATATTATAAATTGCAAACAGCTTTTGGACCAGCATCAACAGCTAGGAAAATAAAAAAAACCTCTTACCGAATCAGCTCGGGTGATTTTCTTAGACTGCCACCAGGGCTCTTATGCAACATTATATTGCTCCCTGCATGGAGAGAGCCCCCTGGTGTGCGGTCGACCGTGATTGCTCGGACTTGCCTACAAAAAAATACAAAATTACTAAATCATCAAGTGCATTGAAAAATAAAAGAAAAAACATATGATTGAATTTACCGGGTAGGTGACAATTCCGCCTCCCTCATCTCGGACCTGGCAAGAGCGCCGAGCAAAATGGCCCTCCGAGCTGCTGGCTGCTGGACGTGTCGGTGCTGGCTCGATGGCGTTACGGAGCGCGACCGACTCCCTGAGCTTGTAGATCGAAGACGGGCAAGGCTAAAAAATATTTTACATATGTAACTAAGAACGTCCCCTTTTTGTCACTACAAGACTTTTTTTTTCTATAACGTAATGCCCATATAATATGCCCATGCTTATTGAAGGATGTGGTCCGTGAAGCGGAGTCACCTACGTTTTCGTAGAAAATAAAACTAAATGAGCCGATATCGTCATTAACTTATTGCCAATTTAGTAGTGACAAAAATAATTACCTAATATGCATTATACATACAAAATAAAAAAATCTATGAGAATTATTATTACAACAAAAATCCCTGTCGAACTTCTTTTCACCTTACTTCCTTCCTCACCAAAAGATTTATCGTAAATTTTATCGATATTCGATTGACAAGCGTCCCGTCCCTACACGACGACGTAGGCGACTGTACGTACTTACTTACTTTGTAAATCATTTTGACATGGCGGCAACAGAATAATTTCAATACCTAGTATGATTTGAATTACAATTGTGGTGAAACTAAAGCAAAATGTATGAAACTAATTTATACATATTGTTCTGTAATATATTTTCTAAGAACTTATCTATATAAATCCAAGAAATAAACAATATTTACTGAATATATAGCTTATATGATCGATGATGTTTGTTAGAATTCATTACTTCAAAAGTTTGAAACGAATTTCTGTAACATAGGTAATTCTTACACTACACGTGAAATACACCTTACACATACACTATAGTTATTTGTAAGTAATTATTTGATAACATTTCACAAGAATACTCACCGAGCTCTCCTGTTATTCATTTTTTCGTCGACACAAAAACTCACAGACGCGCGAAAAAAATGTCGGTTGATATTGAAGTGCAACGCTCGAATATTTTTTTTTTCTTAGACACCAAAATGAGTTTATATCTTTCAAAAACGCAAAAAAGACACAGATTATATATTGAATGAATATATTAAAAGGATTTGATGTTCAGTAATGGAACTTTTTGGTATTTTTTTCGCGACCAATCACAAAGAGGTTTGCATGACTCCACGGTAGGGGTCATGGACGCGCGACGCATACGTTTTACTTGACACCACCGTAGGATTCATGGACGTTTCAAAAGTTAAATAAAATGTCGCCCACACTTATCTGAAATGCAGATAAGTATTCCGGATGACTTTATTCAGTGGACGATACGGCTATTAACCACAACACGGAAACCACAACAAATAGTTGTGCTTCTGTGTGTTTCTGTGTTGTTTGTACTGTGAGAGCCTGGGCGCACTAGCGACTTAAGTTGGCCGATAGTCTGATTGGTCAGAGGATCAGTATAGAGTTATATGTCAGTGTGCGCACTTGAAGATTAAAAGTTGTATAACAGAACTATCGAATCCGACTGCCCGCTCCCTATTCGATCAAACGATTGAACCACTATCGGTCGATTCATATGTGCATGAAGTTGTGTGCGAGTGCGCGCATTACATTCAACTAAACTGTCGCCCAACTGTCGACCGATCGCACAGTGAGTGTGACGCAGTATGTGTGTGCGCGTACTTGTCAGTCGATTCGATTCATAGCGTGGGAGATAGGGAGGTGACAAATTCAATCGTGTAGAGCACGGACCACCACGAGACTGAACTATCGAGCGATGGTTTGAGCACTATCGTTATACGATTGCGACTGAACCATCGGCCAACTTTAATCGCTAGTGCATGCAGGCTCTGATGATTCATCATCATCATCTGAACGTTATCCCGGTTGCATTCAAGACTTGCACGTCTTGGAGCTTTAGGTCCGCTTACTGGTCTAACCAGATATGACTGAATATCACTGCCGCAATCCAAAGGGTTAGCGATGTTGCATGGTTTAGACCCACGTCCATAAGCTGTTCTCAAGGGTCATTACAAATCGTTTCGCGCGTAGATTTGACGAGTTTCAGCCATCCGAACAGGCCAGTTTTCGAGAAGGATACGGCACCATAGACCACATTTACACAGTGCGGCAGATTATACAGAAGACAGAGGAATATAATCAGCCCCTGTGTCTAGCGTTTGTGGACTATGAGAAGGCCTTTGACTCCATTGAAATCTGGTCTGTTCTGGAGTCCTTGCAACGGTGTCAAGTCGATTGGCGATATGTCCGAGTGCTGAGAGGTCTGTATGACGCCGCGACTATAACCGTCCAAGTACAGAACCAGCAGTCTGAACCTATCCACTTGCAGCGAGGTGTGAGACAAGGGGATGTTATCTCCCCCAAATTGTTCACAAATGCAATGGAGGATATGTTCAAGACGCTGCACTGGAAAGGACGTGGTATAAACATTTACGGCGAGTACCTCTCACACCTGAGATTTGCAGACGGTATCGTCATCTTGGCTGAAACCATGCAGGACTTGCAGTATATCCTGAGCAGCCTGGCTGACTTTTCTGCTCGCATCGGTCTCCGGATGATCTTGAAAAAAACCAAGATAATGTTCAATGAACATGTCTCTCCGGAACCTATTACCCTAAATGGGGTCCCTCTAGAAGTTGTTCAGGAGTACGTCTACCTTGGGCAAACCTTGCTGTTGGGTAGAAGTAACTTCGAGAAGGGGGCTGGCAGAAGAATACCGCAAGGCTGGGCAGCATACAGGAAACTCCGTCAAGTCCTTTCGTCACCCCTACCGCAAAGCCTTAAGACAAAGGTTTTCAACGAGTGCGTCCTACCCATTATGACTTACGGAGCCGAGACGTGGACACTGACGGTAGTAGAGTAAAATTGGGGCTTCTGCATCACTTGCTCTCGCGTCGCCGCTCGAGCTGCGTGATACAGAAGCCCCAATTTTACAATCGAGATCGATTAATATAAATGTGATCTGCATCACTCAGAACAAAGTGAGCTGACGCAGACGCTCCCAATAATACCGTTGTTATCTGTGATCCGTCTGATTCACGATATAATATTGTATTTCATTCAACGACATATCATTGTAGTAGCAATGCAATGGGACAACTTACTGTCGTTTCTAGTTTGAGATGCTAATGTAACAACATACTCAAGTTAGACTGCTGTGTTCAGTCGACGCGATCAGTCCGATCGGTTGTTGTGTGTATCATAATCTGGTATGGTGTCGAACTGACATAGCCAAGCAAAAATTATCGCGCGCACTTAAATAAGTACAATAAACAACAATATCATGTTCGATCACGGCACATCGTTGCATCGAAACGATTTGGTGCACATCTTGTACTAATGAATGCATAGGCCTTCCGTATAATGAGAGGTTAGCTTTTACTAGCAACTATAACTCAATAATAGAGTTGTGGACACTACCACAATGCAACAATATAGCACATCAAGTGCACATATTTGTCACAGACTAATCTTATGCCTTGCAATGTTTTCTTTTATATGTAATACTTTTTCTGTGTCTGTGACAAATAAATAGTTTTTCTCTTTCTTTCTTTCTTAGTAAGTAGCCAACAGTAGGTATTATGGAGACATAATAATTGCTTATAATACAAAAAAAATAATGTAAAAAAAAACATAAAAACAAAATCCAAACTGGAACAATACTCATTTGTTCCGTGCGGGAATCGAACCCGCAACACGTTGGTGCATTAGTTGCTGCGTCTATTAAACCTACTATTTACATTGTGATGCGAGTCATACTCTTAGCCAATGCGCCAAACGTGTCGTCAAAGATGTGATAAAATATTGGACCACTTTGTCTTAACATGACGTGTATAGAATTATCCAAGATAATCAATAACTCAGTACAAACGTTTATTTTTTATAATGACGATAGTAAAATCTTCTAATATATAATATATTTAAGTAGTAGACAATTAGGATTCTTGATGGATGATTTATATATCTTAGTCTTAAAACAAATAGCACTTTAAAATACAATAAATGTTAGATTAGGAATCACTTATTTCTTATAAGATTATTTAATTACTCTTTTAATAATAATAATTATGCATTTCATTTTCATCTACTACAGGCATTCAATCCAGCAAACCTGCCGTCTTTCTGATTTAGTCAAATCGTAAAAAGGAAATGGTGGTTTGATTAAAAACACTTGTAGGTTTTTATTACACCATACAGCTATTTCTTTTAGTATAAATTCATTTGCTTACTGCATCACTCACCTCGCTTCGCTCCGTTCGCAATGCAGAGCGCCCCAAAAATCACACTACTAACATAATCTGCGATACGGACGGTTGGCATTAGAAGTATAATATTATTTCATTCATCGATGCATCGTAATACTGGTAGCATAGTAACAATGTTTTTACTTGGGATGACATAATATAAACAACATTCTCAAGTTCGTTCGACGCGCTCAGTGCGGCTCGGGCACAGCGATGCATTCATAATAATTTATATGTAGGTAGGTACATACTGTTATCTTTGCACAGCTCGTTGATAATTTTAATGAATGAATGCAAAATCTTAACAATGTTGAAAGTAGGATCGGGTGGCTCCCGGGTTCGATTCCCGGGTCGGCCAAAGTGTTATTGGGTTTTTCTGTTAGGAAATTCTCAGTAACAGCATGAAGTCTAGAAATGTGCCCGGTACGGCAATAGGCTCGCCTCCCTATTACGTGGGACTTAAATATATCTGGCGAAAAGTGGGTGTAGTAATACACCTTTGCCTACCTCTTCAGGGTTACAGGCATAAGACTATGAATGTATGTACTTATGAATTATATAATTGTTTTATCCACAACTAGCTTTTGCCTCTGACTTCGTCTACATGGAACTTGAACCCACGGTCACTCGGATTCCAGGTGATGCGGACGTATCGAGATAAAGCAGATTGACTGCACGTGTAGTGTTCGATCGATTAATATAAATGTGTTCTGACTTCTGCATCACTCAACTCGCTTCGCTCGTTTCGCGACGCAGACGCCTCCAATAATACCTACTTTTGTTATCTGCGATCCGTTTTATTCACGATATAGATTATTAACATTATGTTTTCAGCTTAGAATAATAACACCTATTCTAAGGTTTTCAGGTTAGGAATTTAACTCCTTGTCTTAGTGACCAATGTAACTGTTCTCTTTGCTGAGTTTTTTATTGTACTTATGAATGTGTATCAATTCATGTAATATTCCAATCATAGTATATATTAAAACTAAATGGGTATGTTAGTGAGTATAGGAAACGATTAAGTAAAATGAAACAATCCATATTGTATCTTTTTAAAAAAGTTTATTATCAAAGCACCATTTTTTTAAGCACATAACATTTTTTAATGCACATATTGAGTCATGATAGATACAATTGTACAAATCTCCGGAATATTTATAGCGATCATATAGGGTTAACAAATTAGGACCACCTTTATCTTCTAAATTAATTACATTAACACTATTTAAAATATTTTTCAACCATGACACTTTTTCAAGACCTTTAACGAAAACAAACTTATCTTTTAAGATATCTAAAACTAAATATTGATAATTTGAGTAAGGTATAAATCCTTCGCTCCAGTATATTTTTCTATTACGCTCAATCCAGCAAACTTGTTGTCTTTCCGATTTAGTCAAATCGTAAAAAGGAAATGGCGGTTTGATTAAAAACACTTGCAGGCTTTGATTACACCATATAGCAATTTCTTTTATTATAAATTCATTTGCTTCTGTTTTAAAGCCTTGGATGTCTACAATAGCAGTCATGATAATCTACGCACGAAGTTGCTCAGAGGTTTGTATTCCACAAGTCGGTCGTTTATAATCAAACAGTATGCAGTTGTCTTATCTGGTATTTGTGTTGAACATTCAAATTCCAATCTTACATCCACTGGACCAGTTTTTAAACTATCGTTTTGCCTCGAGCAGTCTAAGATGAAGACTGGGGCCTTTTCTTTGAAATCCTGCAGATCAAGCAACGGTTCTACCGGAGAGTTGTAATACGACTGGCGAAATTTCACATACATTTCATATAATATACTATATTTGTTCTCATAAAACTTTAAAGATAAAGGCTCATATGGATAATATTGCAAATTTAAAAAGAGCGTAACATTTGTCACCTCACAATGATCAAATACCGAACTGTCTTTAGTTCTATTATTTTTTCTATTAGTTTGCAAGCAAAAAATGACATACCGAGGCTTTTCTAATTGAGAAGCAGTCTTTACTGACCAAGAATGCTTTGTGGTTTTAGGTAGTAAAGGATACTCATATAAATCCCAATTTCTAAAGGCCATCTGAATAGGTTTATCTCTTTCTAAGTGCTTTAAAAGTATTAAACGTTCTCGATCGAAAACTTTTATATGTGGTACTCTCCTTTGAATTCTCTGTATATCTATTTGAAGCTGAACGACTTCATCAGTAAGAATAATACTATTTAAGTTAGAATTACTCCTATTCAATATAAGTTCGTGTTTACAATTTATCACAATTTTATTGTAATCCTCTGCAAACCCTAAAATCTTATTTAAGGGCACCACAACGCTAAAATGTCCATCACTTTGGAAACCGTTTAAATTCCAACCCCATAATGCAGAAACTTTACTTTCTGCTTCATTAAATGAGATGAATGACTTTATTGTTGATGTTATTCCAGAATTTTTTATACGGTCTATTTCAATTCCATTCATTTCGTACCTGATGTCTTGGAACAAGTACATAACAGGGTTATTAGTAAACGTAACAGCTTTCTTGATCTGATGCCCATCCTTACCAAACAGCTTTGCTTGACCTTCGATGTAGATGGAACTGGCTGATGGTAGCACGTATATATCTTGCTGGTGTATGGGGATTCTGATTTCATCGTTTTCTCTAAAACTGTTATTGTAGGGATTGTATGAATGGATTTCATAACTTTCGATCGAACTATCAAAGTGTGGTAAGTCGGTAATCTGTAGTATACTCATACTTTAAACCCTAAAGCTTTAAGAAAATTTTTATTTGATTTAGTCAATTTCTTCACGTTTTTCTTACGTCTGTGCACCTTTATGGTTGTTGACGGAATAGGACGTTTTATTTTCACTGAAGGGTTTTTATAATATACTATCATTTTGCTTTTCTTAAATGAAGACGTAATTGAATATTTTCTTCACCAAAGTCAATACGGTAACCAAACTGATCTACAATCCTAACAGATATGGATGAAATTATATTTTTGTTAACTGGAAAGTAAATAACGTTCTGAGGTATTTCTATGGAGCCGTGACTTGGAGCAGTATCAGATATAAATTCATGAATAAAATGAGTCGGTAATCCGTTGCAGTATGAACCGTGTATAAGATCACATTCAATTCTGATAACAGCTGTTAAACTGCTGTATTCACACACTTTGGGCACATTCGGTCTTGTTTTTAATACTGAAAAGTATAGTAAACCGCACTCGTACTGATCAGATAAATGAAGAGGTGGTTGAAAATACGAAATCAGTTCCGATTTATTTCCAGAGATGGTAACCGTAGTAGACATGCTTGCATACTGAACTCTTTTAGATGATCCTTTTTATATTATTTCATGATTATACCAAAAATTCTTTAAGAAATCTAAACATAAATGTCCACAATTGAAGGGGTGATCACGTTGTATATTTTCATAATTATATTGAATGTTAGAACCTACATATTTTATAAATTCCTTCGGAGGTTTAAGATTTCCATAACTGTCAAAATACTCAACATAATCATTATATTTTGCATAGGCTACCCAATGAGAACCAGGATTTTTTGAACTATCCAAATTAATAACTCCACATTCTTTTTTATAAGGACATTTAGGGAGCTCATCTCTCATAAAGACACCTCTAAAATAAGGAATTCTATTCCCGTACTTTAAAATGTCAAAGTTAGTTAAGGCCCGTTTGGGTAGCCGATATCTTAGTTTTTTCTTTTGATACGAAAATTCCAAGGCCGCCTTTATGTGGTTTAAGGTGTAGTCCTTTCCCAATACATAGAGCTTCCATTTTTTCATTATGTCTTCTCGATTCTTCATACAGCTTTTTAGCCATTTTGAATTCATTTATGGTTTTAGCAATACCAGCTGCACCGCCTGCTAAAGCTCCCGCAGCTGATAATCCCGCAAAAATAGGAATCAAAGGTAATACTCCCCCAGTTTTTGGAATAGGAATAACGCGAGGGAGCTTAATCGATGAATCATCAGCCAATTCTCTAGTAGCGGCAATAGCTAATTCTATTGCCATTTTCTTGCTCTTAGGTTTTAATTTTTTGATATGCCTTTTTGCTTTTGTAATAACAGATTTTAATTTACTTTTTAACCCTTTTCCAGGTGTAATTTTTGGAGAAGGCTTTTTGTCCAAACCAGAAGCAGTTTTAATTTTTGCTGACATAGCCTTACTTACTAAGCGTGCCGCGAGTTTTTCAGCTATACTGGCATCGGAAGCAACCGCTCGCTCTTTCGCCATTTTTAACAAAATTAAATCAGCCTTATGTCGATCCTTTAAGTTTGATGACTTGTGATATGCAATATCGTGATCTTTGCAGTATTCGTCCAACTTATTTACGTCGTTATCTCCTTTTGTTAGTCTTTTTATTAAGTTAGTACCTGGGCCACAGTAATTATATCCTGGTTAGTGTAATTCAAATGGTAAATTATTAATAAGCCAATTGAGAAGACTACTCTCTCCAAAACACATTATAAGACTGATGATTCCGGTTTGAATACTTTAATAAATAGTTATGTGATTCGAGTTTGTTAACGTTATTTTATTTATAATATTACATTCGATTTATCAATCCAACTGCTTTCAGTTGAAGACAAACCTAACCATTTTACTAAAACCCTGTTGCCTTTTCTTCTAAGAACTTTCTCGACTAGATATATATTGGGATGTTTTGTTTTTTGAAGTTCTTGTGAATAAAATGCTCCTAAAATAGGCAGACCTCTGATAGTGTCTTCAATTAAGTAAGTTATAGGAGTTGTATTTTGTATTTTACGAATTTCAAATATTTCTGTTGACCAGTTGGGAGTATAACCTTTTTCAAATGTACCTTTGTATTTACTGATACGCACATAATCACCTACTTTGTACTTGCTTTTTAAATTATCATTTTTTGGCAATTTTAAATACCTTTCTAATATCAGTTTTTTATTCATATTGTTCACATTAGCAGGGATTTCATTAATAGTGAGATGGTGAGTGTGATTGTATTTGTAAATAACATCCTTTTAAACTAAATTCCTTATAGATTTTAGATTTCAATGTTCTGATAAATCGTTCGACTATTGAAGCTTTTTTTGTTGAGAAGGTTGAATAATGGTTAATATGAAACGATTTCATAAGCTTCTGAAATTTGTTATTATAAAATTCTGTTCCATTATCGGTTTGCAGATTTTTAGGAACACGCCCTTTATCCAACAAAGTTTTGAAAGAGTTATACACATCTTCTTTGCTTTTACTTCTCATAGGAAAGGCCCAAGCATATTTCGAAAATGAATCAATAACGGTAAGAATATATCTATAATTTTTATTTTCTTTTGAAATTGATTGCAAATCAATTAAGTCTGCTTGCCACAAGTCATCTATATCTCTCATTACAACATGTCTTCGCGGATAGTTCACTCTCGAATTTTTATGAATTTCGTTTACCACGTCAGCTTTGCTCATGTTCACAACTCAGTAGGTATGTTTGTCTCGAATTCTGCTATAATACTGAATAAAAAGCATATTATTAGGACTATTTATTATTTAATTATGTCAGCTTCTTTTAACTCTTCGATTATTGATAAAATTTCATTATCATGATTTGTATTACCAGCATCTCGGGAAGCAATTAATAGTTTCAATCTTTCAACCAGTTCGTTAGGATCGTCCCAATATACCAAGTCAGTGCTATTTTTGTATTTCTTTAACGTTGGTAAGCTTCCTCCAAATTTAGTGACAATATTATTGTTTGACGATTCAGAAAACAATGGTTTGATTATTTCAATATATTTTATACCTTTATCGCCTCTTATTTGCCCATTAGGATTGAAATCTCTCTTATGTGCATTTGTATAATGCAACATATCTTTATAGACAAGTTTATCTTTGCTCGATATTTGTTTCAAATCAGGTTTTCTTCGAAGTAAAAGTTCTTTTAAACCAGGGGTTAAATTGAAGCTTTTGTCACCAACTTTAATTAAAATGGTATTATCATTATTTGCACTATCTATTTTAGAAAACGAAACTATTGAATTACCCATTAATATTTTTTTGTTTTCACTCCTTATTCCAAATGGTATGTTTAGGTCATAAATATCATGGATATCACGACCCTCTAATGATATTTCTAAATCATCCGGTAATTCCGTCTGGGGAGGCTTTTTAACGTTCAGTACAGAATTCAGTTCTGGGTCATAGCATTCTTCAAACTTAGTAGATGAGCTAGTATTAATGTCACCTAATTCCACGTCTTCAAAATTAGAGTGTGTATTCTCAAAATTTTGTATTTTTTCTAATGTTTTATTTGAATCAACTAGAGTTTTAAGGGGATCTGTGACAGGTTTTAACATTTTTTCAAGTGATAAGTTCGTAGAGTGTTCCTGGTTTTTCATTTGTTTTATTTTATTCTTTATGGAGTCTACAGACTTCATTAATTCTATTTTAATATTTTTCTCCATGTTATACTTATTAACAACTGTATTCAGCTAAAGAACAAATTATACTGAATTTGAATTGCCATGTTAATTACTTATATATATATATATACATATAAACAGTCAGTCAAATTTAAAAAACATATCAAAGTTCTGTCTGTACCTTCCATTATTTAATGACGATTCTTTATTAATAAGTAGAAAATTATAAGGTTTACTCCAAACAGTTTGACAAATATTTCTAAACTCTTTCCACTGTAAATCAGAAGTAACATGCTCTTCATAAATATGTTTTAAATTCACATCATCTTGTTTGAATATAATAAGAAAATTCACATTGTCACGCAACAGTTGTTTTGGAATTTTGGAATAGGTTTGAGATAAATAGAAACAATCTATTTGTTTATGTCTACCCATACAAAAATAATTGCGAATATTAACTTGATTTTCACACGCAACATCATCAAAAATAAACACAGAATTTGTTAAAGCTTCACTCGGAGAAATTACCTCTTTATCATCGCTAAATTTGTAGAAGTTAATCTGCGAGACTCTTCCTAATACTTCACTCAAGAAACGATACTTTGGTTGAAATGAAGTTTTGGAATAAAGATAAAGATTTTTAAATTTTAGACCATTTTCATGTAACAACAAACTAATCATAACGTTTGTTTTACCACAGTTCGATGGACCGCACATTATACATCGAATCGTATTCGGTAATAAAGGACTATGTCTGATCTGGTGAGAAGTTTCATTTAAATCTATATTATTAATTTTCAAAGATATGGGTTGCTTGATCAACTTTTCATTTTGACAATTACTGTAATGAATGTCTAACACGCATATTTATAGGTAGCTATAACTTTAACACTAAATTAGATATACATATCATAAAGTATAAATAACAGCATTTAACATGTTTGAACAGGTCTAGAAAGTTAGGAATTTTGTATTCTCGTATTACAATATTATATTTTTAATAATTGATTTAATTTGGTATTGAATATCATACAGATTTAAAATTGCATTCCTTATTTCATTATGCTGTCATAGTCAGCCGAAACAGGACCTGTTGCTAGCAGAGAAATCAAGTTTTATTGGTAAGTACGTTTTTAATGTTATTAGTTATTACAATATTATATTATATTATTATATGAATAATTAGATATCTTACTTTAGTTTTATTTTTAGAATCATGTCATACAGCCCCAGCATTCTCAACATTGGAGGACTTAACAGATTTGTATTTGATAATGTTGATTCTCAAATCCCAAGTCCTTTGGACGAAGTTGACCAGACAGAAATACAAGAGGTTAGTAAATATTATTTTATTCCTCATAGTTAAATTCATATAGTTATGAACTTTTCATTTATATTTTTTATGTTATTATATTGCAGGACAATGCTTTGGCAGAGAATGGTAGACAGTTAAAAAACAAGCCATTTTTTTACTCTCAAGGAAATTATGAATGTTTTGAATAGCATCGGAACAAATCCTCTGATCAGGTAAGCACTACATAAAATGTATTTATGTTTATAAACATTTATTGTGCGCGTCCACATTATTATATATTTCATCATATCAGCCAAACGACGTCCACTGCTGGACATAGGCCTCCCCCAAGGTTCTCCAAACAGACCGGTCTTGAGCCGCCCGCATCCAACCTCCTCCCGCGATCTTGACAAGATCGTCGGTCCACCTTGCGGGGGGCCTACCTCTGCTGCGTCGTCCGGTACGTGGCCGCCACTCCAGAACCTTTCTACCCCAACGGCCATCGGTTCTTCGAGCTATGTGCCCTGCCCACTGCCACTTCAGCTTGACTATCCGGAGAGCTATGTCGGCGACTTTGGTTCTACTGCGGATCTCCTCATTTCTGATTCGATCTCGCAGGGAAACTCTAAGCATAGCTCTCTCCATCGCCCTCTGAGTGACCTTGAGCCTTCTGATAAGGCCCATAGTGAGCGACCACGTCTCTGATCCGTAAGTCATCACTGGCAACACACACTGTTCAAAGACTTTCGTCTTGAGACACTGCGGGATATCGGACGAGAAGATATGTCGTAGCTTCCCGAACGCTGAAGAGGAGAAGGAGGTCAATCGTCGAATCCAACCGAGTTGGATTCGACGATTGACCTCCTTCTCGAAGTTGGACCTACCTAATTGGACTACTTGTCCCAGGTAGATATACTTGTCGACAACTTCGAGCGTAGAGTTCCCAACCTGAATTATATATTTATGTGTGATTTATTTTTTTACAGGTTACTAGCCCATATTTCTCCACTCAAGACGATGGCATAACATACATTGAACCAAACTTTTCTACACAGTCAAAAAAATTGTCACCGTCTAAAAAGCGCCAAAGTTTATTAACGTCATCGGTAAATTCGTACATTGTTCGAAGAAATCGTCCTAAGCAAGGACGTCTTCTAATTAAAATAGATATTCGTGAATTAGATTATGTAGACAAAAATAAAAAAAACGAGGCTTGCTTAAGTGCACAATATGTGGTTGAGGAGCCTTATGATGATGTAATGGATATCACAGAGACATTAATAAAAAAAATAAGTAAGAAATTGTGTGATACTGAGTAGTCTTAAGATAATGTTTTTATTTAAGTTTAGTTGTATTTCTAAAAATAAATAAATGTTATCTTTTTAAAAATGTGTAATTGTTATGAGTCAATGTTTGTATGCATGCTTTATATTTATGTAAAAATTAAATAAATGTTGTGGCTGAATTTAGTAGCTCAGTACCGAATTGTGGAATACAAACCTCTGAGCAACATCGTGCGTAGGCTATCATGACGGCCATTGTTGACGTTCAAGGCTTTAAAACAGAAGCAAATGAATTTATACTAAAAGAAATAGCTGTATGGTGTAGTAAAAACCTACAAGTGTTTTTAATCAAACCACCATTTCCTTTTTACGATTTGACTAAATCAGAAAGACGGCAGGTTTGCTGGATTGAACGTAACAGAAAAATATACTGGGGTGAAGGATTTATACCTTACTCAAATTATCAATATTTAATTGCAGATGTTTTAAAAGATAAGTGTATTTACGTTAAAGGTCTTGAAAAAATGTTATGGTTGAAGGATATTTTAAATACTAATAATTTAATTAATTTAGAAGATAAATGTTGTCCTAATTTGTTATGTTTATATGATCGCTATAAGTGTTCTGAAGATTTGTACAATTGTATTTATCATGACTCAATATGTGCTTTAAAAAATGATTTGTGTTTAAAAAAATGGTGCATTGATAATAAACTTTTTTTAAATTGATAATATACATTGTTTTATTTTACTTAATAGTGTCCTAGACTCATTAACACATCCATTTATTTTTTAAATTGATAACATGATTACATTGATATTACATGGAGTGAGGAATTCATTAGGTACACACATTCATAATAAAAACTCACTAAAAGTAACGCTACCCTTGATCACTAAATAATTGCTAAACTTAAAAAAATATGTTAACTATAACAGTATGGTATTACTGGGCACTCTGAGTTATGCAGAACACATTAATATGAATCGACCTCGATTGTAAAATTGGGCCTTCTGTATCACGCAGCTCGAGCGGCGACGCGAGAGCAAGTGATGCAGAAGCCCCAATTTTACTCTACTGACGGTGCGACTGATCAACCAATTTAAGGTCGCTCAGCGAGTTATGGAGAGGGCTATGCTCGGAGTTTCTCTGAAGGTTCGGATTCGTAATGAGGTGATCCGACAGAGAACCAAGTCAATCGGCATAGCTCAAAGAATAAGCAAGCTGAATTTGCAGTGGGCCAGCCACATTTGACGAAGAACCGATAACCGTTGGAGTATTCGTCTTCTAGAGTGGAGACTGCACCTTGGCAAACGTAGTGTAGGACGCCCTCCGGCTAGGTGGAGTGACGATATACGTAAAGTGGTTGGCAGCGGCTGGACACGAAAAGCCGAAAATCGGGCTCAGTGGCGTGCCATTGGAGAGGCCTATATCCAGCAGTGGACTCTTGCAGGCTGATGATGATGATGGTTTAGACCAGTATCAGTTTGTTTGAGGGTAGTGATTCCCGTAACGACTGTCAAAGATCTTCATGACAGCCGGGACCGACGGTTTAACGTGCTCTCCGAGGCACGGGGAGAACGATAATAACAATCGATGATCATCATC
The DNA here is from genome assembly GCA_944739405.2 of Euclidia mi. Lineage (NCBI taxonomy): Eukaryota > Metazoa > Arthropoda > Insecta > Lepidoptera > Erebidae > Euclidia > Euclidia mi. Next base: position 57,252,511 of record OX123200.2, on the reverse strand, counting down.
ATTGTCTGAGTGTAATTCCGGTTTTATCCAAACCTTGAGATCTGGGGTTCACTTATTGGTTTAACCAGATTTGATAGAATATTAGCTGTTCCACAGAGCGACTGCCGTCTGATCACTGCAACAAATATTCCGTACTTTCATCATCATCATCAGCCCCTTACAGTCCACTGCTGGACTAGGCCTCTCCTTTGAAAGGAGGAATTGGCCTACTATACCACGCTGGCCAAACGGGTTGGTATACGGTTTGTTTCAAGTTTTCCTTCTCTTACAGTGCTGTTCTCTGCATAGTATGGTCCCTCTGTCGGCTCTTACGACACCCACGGGATGATATGGGGTGGTGACATTCCGTATTCTCAATCCGTCACCACACGGACAACTCCGTACTTTACACCAATGAAAGTATGTGTAGGAATATATAGAACGCTTATAAATTTTCTACTACATGTCCTAAGCTTTAGATTCCACTGGAGAAGTTTGCAAAAATGCATAAGCAGATAAACAGGTTAAGATTTAATTTCAATTTTGATCCATTTACTTGTGCAGAATAAAAAAACTTAAAAAGACAATAACTCTCTTGAAATAAGCACTGTATCACGGATGATATTACAAACACTTATTGTGCTTTACATTATTTGGTGGACAATATGTGGTTCACGCGTGGTATTATAACGTGTGAGATCCAAACCGCAACTATTGGTACAGTATGAAGCGGCTACATCACGACACCGCAACAGTTTAAAGTATACATACCTAAATTAAAAGGGTTCATCGTAAGTAAACAAGTGGTCCCCGAAATCCAAGGCGAGAGCCTTGTATCGCAACCAAGTATAGCGCAAGGATTAAAAGATCTTTAGCCTGTACGCCTTTTGCGCAAACCTAACCTTCTGCTAAAATGTTACTTATAACACAACCGACCTAAATGTTTTATTGATGAGACCACCTTATATAACCATCACAAACGAATCAGCAAACACGAACCTTCACCGTAAACATTGTCAAAATAATTCCGAAATGGCAAATCCTTCAGTGAATTGATACATGCACATCCCACCAACGGTTTTTCTTTTCATGTGAAAGTGTAGCTTACGGAGTATTGAAGTTTATAGGCTGCCCGAAGACCTCCGACATAGCCTCAATATTTTTGAGAGACTAGAACCCGGAACAACGACTTTACGTACCACAGCATAAGTAGGCAGGAAACTCTGCAGAGTGAATAAACACTATGAGGCAAAAAAATTTTGTTTTGCAAACGTAATTCATTTTCTGGAGCGTCGTATGCAAGAGACATGGCCTTGCTAAGAATGTTATGTTTGTGGGTGACACGTAATAAATTTAGCTGCCGAGCAACTCAATTAAGGGAATGCTTTGAAATATAAAGGACAATTTTGGCTTATATACAGAAATTCTTCTTTTTATCTGTACAAGTGTACACCTAATGTAGAGAAGTCATAATCATGAATGGCCTAGTGCCTCGATTGTTGCTTTTCGATACTTTTATATATTTTTCTATAGCTGAAACTGAGTAAACATAAATCTTTATGCTACATGGCCAAGGCATGTCCCTGTGCAAAACCGAATATTCTGTCTAATTATCGAGCGATTATTATCTAATATTTCATTTCGGTTCACAACAGCCATTTAAACGCGTACCCGATTAAGTATTATGTCTGACATTGGATAATGACAAAAATTACTTTTAGGGGATTAGAACTAACTCCCTTAAGCCCTCTACACCACAAATACCCTCAAATTCAGGCGACTCGTTTTGAAACCCAACCCAGTAACAAATATGTAGACGTGTTAAATTTCAATTTCTAAATTGATTGTGGTGCCTTTTATAAAAAAACGCCCTTTAAAACGTAGGTATAGGCAAATTACAACTTTTTAAGAAGATGAATTTTGTATTGATTGGGCAATGATGATGTCTTGTAAAGTTACACTTATTATATCAAACGGGTATAATATGACGTAACCAAAAATAGGAATATAAGGAAATAACTTAGAAGTAGTATAGTGAAAATGTAAACGACCAGAATTTTTTGAAGATGAAAAATACTTCCTAAGAATTCGTCAAGCCAACTTGAAGTAAGTCATCAAAAATATCACTAACCATTAAAAACCATCAAAAAATTACATGTAGTTTGTGGACTAGCTATACGCAGCGGGTCGTCAGTGCCTTACGGGTTCAATATAACAATGCTTTCAGGTTGCTGATGGGGTTGCCTCGCCACTGTAGTGCATCAGCGATGTTTGCTGAAGCACGAGTGGATGGTTTTCATGCCATTTTCGTAAAAGAGCAGCATCGCTGATGCGAAGGGTCAGGGACAGTCCCAACAGCTACCTGAGAGTCATTGCAGAATATATCCATAGTCCAATCTGGAGGCATTGGATAAGGATGCACATATCGTAGGTACTGTTTTGTTTTGTTTCTTTTTTGTTTTTGTTTTTGTTTGTGTGCTGTAGGTATGTGTATGTATAAGTTACTAACATAGTTTTAAGTTGTCTCGATGTACTACTAACATTTTATGGACTGAAAAGTCTGCAATAAATTATTTGAATTGAATTGAATTGAATTAAACAAGGATATATGTAGATTTGTTTTAATTTAGTTAAATTTACTGTGTAACCATACGCATTAAACATAGGATAATTATTTATTGTTAGGTGGTCAAGTAGGTAGATAGACAGCTTACAGTAGCAAAGCGGTCGCTGTCTAGCGCGGAGTGACGCACTAGCTGTCGCGCTAGGGTTATCGACTTGCCGCTGCTACTATAAGCTGTCTATCTACCTACTTGACCACCTAATAATAAATAATTATCCTATGTTTAATGCGTATGGTTACACGGTAAATTTAACTAATTAAAACAAACCTAGATATATCCTTGTTTAATGGTTTACTATTGTTTAACAAAAAACGTATGACAAAAGATCATTTTACAAACAACGTTTGAAAAACTAATCATTTGACAAACTTTCATTTCGTAAACATATTACTTTAAAAACAATCATTTGACATAATACAGGTTTCGCAAATGTTTTACTTAGAAAATAAATAAAATGTTAAATAATTATTTTAAAAATAATCATTTGACTAAATAATTCGTTTGCCAAATTGGTGATTTTACAAAAAGTTAGAAGATAAATTATTAGTTTTTAAAAATAACTAATTTCTAACCAATACTTACGCGAAATTTTGAAAATATTTAATTGCATGGTTGCAATTTTCATCTTGGACAGATTATATACAGGCAAGTAATAATTTTGTATTAATACTAATTCCATAGAAACTTAAGTCTTTAAAAAAATACACACTGCCTGAAATAAGCGAAATAAGTAGAATTCGTTGTGGTCGCAGTTCTAACCTAACCTAACCAGCCCTTGTTTCAGTTGAGCCTACACAAAGATTGTTGTATTAACGTAGATTTTGGTTACTTAAATATTTACCAAGCAATGCATTTTGTCAAATGTTATTTATGCTTTACGTTGTTTTGCCAAATAACATGTTTAAAAAATAATCAATTTGTAAGTTAATGTTTTAGCAAAATAACTTTTTTAAAGTAAATATATTGTCTAATGAGTAGTTTATTAAACAATAATGTGTAAAATAATAAATTTATCAAGTATAATTTTGTCAAATGTTATTTGTCAAATGAAATTTTTTCATTTGTTTTTTGTCAAATGATCGGACGGATGTCAAATTTGTGCGTCCCATTCATTTGCTTTCGAGTGCCTAGGGTTAGGTGCGACTGTAATTCAAGTAACTAAATAGGTTGTGTTAGGTTCTCTTTTGACCCTTAACCCGAAAATGGGAGCCCTGCTAAGCAGGGTTCCGTCAACCTCAGTTTATTAAACTAGTGGAATTAATAAAAGCGATATTTAGGTTTTATGTGAAAAACTTGAAACGAAACGCAACCCAAATGATATTGACTGCTAATGTCGAATTTGTGCGTCATATCTTTGCTTTCGACTATACATATACCTATTATGTGAATTGTGAATGTGTTCTTCCGTATTGATTTGTGTTTTCTACGTCTTGGCTTCGTTCTTGGATTTTATTTGGATTCTTTTACTGTACTACCTCGGCTTTCTAACTTCTTGACACTGAAATAACGCTATCGCAGTTTGCTATCGCAGTTTGCAATGGCGTTTGGAAGTAGTGGAAGTCGACACCCGGAACCGGACCGTCTACGAGTTCGGGGCTTGGTGGAGCATCGGCAGTATATGAAGATGTTTTCGAGGACGACGGGCCCTTTCTCGATCGACATCTCTACACAGAACAGGTGCTTACGATGTGGAATTTGCCGAGAAGAGTTTTGTTTCAGAGGAAACCAAGTATTTCCGGCAAGTGAAAATGGCAAGGGGGGTTCCGAGACCTAACACCTCCCCCCCCAATCACTCACAACCCCTAAAACGCCTTACCTACAAAAATGTCTGGGGTCACGACAGTGCCCCCGCCATGTCGAGCGCAAAGCGTCACTGCCATCCTTTTCTCGCACCATTTCGCCGCATTTTTAGCCCTCTATTTGAGAACTTCTGGATGGGACTAGAACGCTGCATTTTTTTATTATTCTTTTTAATGTTCTGTTACTTGGCCATTGACCTGTACCCACTAACGTGTAAAAAAATGTTCAACCGTTGATCGTATTTTTCTCAATATCTAAAGTGTGAAACGTTTTTATGGGTAAAGGTCAACAGCCATGTTGACAGCTTAGACTTGGCTCAACTTAGCCTAGAGTTTTCATTACTTTTTAGAGAAAAGCAAGCAGTTCCATCAAGACTTAGCTATTTTTACATAATTTTTGGTAGGATAAGTATTTTCTTATGGCTTTCTTCATAACTTTGTCTCTTACTAAGCCTTTTAGCAGATAATGTTTTAATGAGAAAAAAGTTTTTTTGTTTTTTAACGTTTAATCAAAATTCGCTCAGTAGTTGCTGAATAAAGGAGTAAACAAGCATCCATTCCTGTTTATGTTACTCGTAAAAGTAAGGTTCCTAAACATATTATATGACTCTATAATAATCACTACATAGTATAAAACAAAGTCTGTCTTCTGTCTGTCTGTCCCTATGTATGCTTAAATCTTAAAGACTACGCAACTGATTTCAATGTGGTTCTTTTTAATAGATATAATGATTAAAGAGGAAGGTTTATATGTATAATTGACGCGGGCGAAGCCGCTGGCGACACGTCTAGTAAGGAATAAATAAATACATAACACCACCACACCACATGGCCAAGTCAACGTAATGTCTCATCTAGTAAAATAAATTCAATTTTCGTGAGCTATTCATAACTATCTATCCATAACTTGCTCACACAGGAACTTGACTTCTGTCCAAACACGTTACAATAATATATCACAACTCACAACGCATATTTCGTCTCTGTATGAAGGTTATAACGGGACGCACAGATCAGGCTCACGCTTGATCGATCTTCCAATCTCGACCGTGATAAGACTCGGTACTGTGGTACTGGCTGTTTCGTCGGACATTAGAATGATGAAAATTTTATATACAATCTCGTTTGTAACTCATCTCAATTTCCTTATGTAGAATAGATGCGGGTTCTCTATTGATAGTGCGTGTTTATATTCCGTTCAATATTATGTATTTGGAGGTTTCTTTTTACTTGCTTGATGTACTTATAAAGACTGTTTTTCTTATTTTATAAACAGGAAGGCAGAGAAACGCGCGCCTGCATGGTAATCGAAATTTGTACCAATAAAATTCTTGCGTATAATTAAAGAGTCAGGCAGGTGCACCAGACCCATTTTAATAAATGTTTTAGCAAATTAATAATAACTGGATTAGATAAGATACCAAAATATTAGATTAAGAATAGAGCCAAGCTGCCTAGGTTTAGTAAGAAATTAAGTGTTTAATTTTTATGTCTCCGTGTTGTGATGTATTAAGAATAAAAAATATCACTATTCACTATCCTACTGTACGTGTGTCGTAAGAACCAACTAAGGAAAATGCGCGAAGCAAGTAGTATCTTTAAAGGGAGACTTAAAACTCAACAACCTTTACCAACTCTTTTTGTCAGCGTGGTACATAATAGTGGGCAAATTCTCCTATTATTGACTCACAATGCTTTTGTACCGCAAATTTGGTGAAGATGTCTAGTAATAGACTGCAGAATGTCATACATGATGATGATATTTTATGCAACTTCGTAGAGGAATATAATGACACAACTACTCACTTTGCTGCAGTGGACACGCATCGGGCAGTATCTACTCGCTACGATTTCAACAGCAATTTAACTAAAACGAGGATCAAATTATTTCGAGTAGACATAAATTGTACCGAAAGGCTATTTGGTAACAAGTAACGCTGGAGTAGGTCGTGCGAAATCAAATCAGGTGTAATCGGTTTGTGAGGTTAATTTTATTAGGCAATTTCAGTACTTGCATCTGAATGCAAGTGGCATGTTGAGCGTATGTATTGGCGTCGTTTAGTATCTGTAAAATGTGCTTAAATGATATATTCTATGATACACATCCACATCACATATTTGATATTAGTTTTCTTATACTAATGCATAGCGATTTGCGTTGATATGTTGATTTCCAATATCATCATCAGCAGGCTGATTTATTTGCTCGTTTAAATTATCAGTCCCCTGCAAGACACAGGCAGACGGGTTGGTAAGAAGTAAAATGGTTAGGTACTCTACAACGCTTGTTTAGAAATATCACCGAGCGCACCTTTTAGGCTATAATAAGACAGGCTCCAAACTTCTTATAAATGAGTTAAACTATTTATAATTCACAGAAGTCCCGGCTGTATTTGGCATAACAGCTAATTAGCCGGTGCTCGAGGAATCTCACTACATTATGCACGTTATTACAGTAATAAATCATAGCTCAGTTTCTGCAGGCATGTGACATTTTCAGCGTTAATTTAATGTAACATTATCACACGACTAACCTAGAATATTCACGTTTTTTAAAGGTCATGAATATTTGTTGGTTAGTTTATGATTTTTCTTCATATCTGCTAAATACATGAATAAATAAGGTGCACGGTGTGATATAGCCAGATTTTTCACCTAACTCCTAGTGTAACAGACTATTAATATTTTAACAACATAGGCAGTTATTTTAGTATGCCTTAGACTATGTCTGTCACCATACTCAAGAGTAATGACTCCCCCACTTCAAAGAACTTCATAACAGTTTTCAATCTGATACCTTTTTTGAGTGGCAGTCTGATGATATCCCCACTCGGTATATAAATGTAGTATTACAATCTTTATATATACAATTCTTGTGTATTATTACAAAAGAATGTGGGTGTAATATTACACCCTCCCTACCCCTTCGGGGATACAGGCGTGAGTCTATAAATAAATTCTTGCGTTACTAACTGACTGACAGACAACCCACAGACACCAAAATAAAATTTGGCACGTATTATGTTCGTTGGAGACCGTAGCGTTGCACTAAAGAGGGATTGGGCAGAAGCAGTTAAATAAAAAAGGGCGGGCGTAGCTGCGGTCTCCCTCTAGTAAGTATATCATAAAATAAACAAATTGTTCAGCAACACCACTAAATCATAACTCGAAAGTTTATCGAACAAGAAACTACAGGATCCGTACAACTCGCTCAACCGTTAGGAGATAAGCTTATTTTATATAGCGCTAATGTTTGTCCTAACGTTATTAATACAATATAAACAAGCTCATCCTGTGCTGTGGACGGATCATCACATAATATGGAAACTAATATAATATATTATATTAGCAAACGACTAAGTATTTATGGACTATGTGATTGGCTTATTGACGATTTGTGAGATGAAATATTATAACAATACTGTTGTGACAACGTTCTTTCGCTTAAGCCTCAATTAGTGTGTTAGTTGTTATACTGATTACGGCATATTCTCGCTCTTTCTTTGTTGACGATTGTAGTCTCGAAATAGAATGTCAGGTCGCGTAAGTATAGCGGTTTTAGTTAAAATGCTTTTTACGATAAATATGTATTACAAACCGTAGTTGCGCTTTGATCACGGTTGCACTGATAAATATTTTAAATAAAGTGTAAGTGACCACGAAAGTCTCTTTATAGCACTTTCCGATCGTAAACGCCATTGCATAACTAGTACCTAAATATTCAGTCAATCTTGAGAGGGACAGGAATGATATTAGCATTTACGTGAACCGACAGTGGTTTACTAATTTGAATGGAATGGTAAGCGCTTGAGAGTATCTACGTTGCTGGAAACCTCTTTAAAACCAGCGTACTATCTGTTCATTAATACTGTTTGTTTAGTTACTGTCTAATAAATTTCTATAATAATATTCTACTCTACCACATACTCACAACAACGTTCCAAACTAAGCAGAGCCTGTAGAATGACTACTAGACAATGGATGAACTTAATATTTAGTTATGTACATACTATACTTCTTATTTATAAATACTTTATATATATGTACTTATAGGTGTGTTTAGGCGTCGTAGAATACCTCCGCATCAATATCATTGGGTAACGTGCCCAGAAAGCTGGCAGCATTGCCACGCTGGATGGCAATACTAATTCTTTGAGCAAAGAATAAACCAGCCTTCTGGTCACGTGAGACATCGACTAACCCTTTAGATATTTTATATTAATATGATAATATACTTTAGATTAATATGGGATTACATAGTTATAGTGGCGTCGGGACGTGACGACCCCACCGCCCACTGGGGGAGTTACTCTGACGAGTAGATACTCGTCATAGTATCTCCCCCAGCGAAAGCAGTCAACCGAAAGATGGCGGTCAAACCATCCGAACCTGGCGGAAGTAAAACCCAAGATGCTAGATGGGCAGCAGCGTCCAGCACTAAAAAATTATGCCACTGCGATCGCCAATACGCCTGCCAAGCGTGGCGATTATGGCAAATCCCCCCAAATATGAACCACACCAATAAAAACCGGCCCCTAGTCCCCGGCGGCCCCGCTAGTCCTGGTTATGGTAGCGGCCATGGTAATGGCGGGGCAAGGGGTGCGAAGAATCTCCGGAAGAGATCGAGCTACCACCACCAACGACAATTGGCCCTGGCAACCAAAAAGTAAGTAAAAAGTTGTATAATTCATTATTTAAATTGATTAATGATGAATTTTCTACTGTATTTAAACCTAAAAAATTAAATGTAACTGACCGTCTGATGTTTAGTGATTGGGCAACTGAAGGCATTCATAAAAGTCGGATTAGGTTATATGAACTTTATAATGAAAAAACTTTTAATAATAGTCCAGCCTTTATTAATTATGTAAAAAAATACTCAAAAACATTTAGACAAGCTTGTTATGCTGCAAAATAAATTTGAAAAATAAAATAAAAAGCGCTGAAAATACCATAAAAGCAACTTGGAATGTGATCAATAGCGAAACAGGTAGAGCCAAAACACGCAGTTGCGACTACCTACTAAATATCAATAATGTGAGTATTGCAGAGGACTTGGAAGTAGCGACGGAATTTGAAAAGTTTTTTGCTAATATACCCATTGTAACTACAGCGTCACTCAAATCGTCTTCCATGTCTGCTGAAATGCTGCTTAAAAACTGCGTGCCGGAATTTGTTACGGCCTTTGAATTTGTTGCTGTTACTACAGATGATGTTCTTAAACAATTTAAAACTATTAATATGAAAAAGACAAAGGATCTGTGGGGATTGTCAGTAAAGACTGTTTCGTCTATTATTACATTAATTGCTCCACATCTTGCAACAGTGTTCAATGGTTGTGTCACTTCTGGAACATTTCCTGATTTAATGAAGTATAGCAAAATAACACCTTTATTTAAATCTGGTGACACATCAGACCCCTCAAATTTTCGACCTATTTCTGTATTGCCAACACTTAGCAAAATTTTTGAGAAACTAATTCTTAGTCAGCTACTTAGTCATTTCAATAGACAATTTTCTTCACAAGAAACAGTTCGGATTCACGAGGGGTTGTTCAACTACTGAAGCAGCAGTTGAGTTACTGAAAAGTATTTTTGCAGCTTGGGAGAAGTCGCAAGATGCGATAGGTATATTTTGCGACTTGTCTAAAGCCTTTGATTGTGTTCATCATGATACTCTTATCAGGAAACTATATCATTATGGCATTAAAAATAAAGCTCTCGATCTCCTGACTTCTTATTTGGGCAACAGAATCCAGAAAGTCGAGGTTAATGGTAAGACATCTCCAGGCTCTGCTTTGAAAATGGGTGTCCCGCAGGGTTCAATTCTCTGACCATTTCTATTCTTGATATATATTAACGATTTACGTTATTACGTTAAGAATAATCATGAGATTGTATTGTTCGCTGATGATACCTCTTTGATTTTTAATATTAAACGACGACAGAGTAACTTTGACGAAGTAAACAATGCACTCTCTAAAGTTATCAATTGGTTTAATGTTAATAATTTATTACTTAATAAAAAGAAAACTAAACTTTTAAAATTTTCAATGCCCAATGTTAAACATATGCCAACCAATGTACAACTTAATGAATCTAGGATTGAGCCCGTCGAGACAACCATGTTTTTAGGTATTATGCTGGACACCAACCTACAATGAGGTCCACATATAGAAAAGCTTTCGGGCAAACTCAGTTCTGCAGCTTATGCAGTTAAGACAATTAGACGCCTCACAGATTTAGAAACAGCTAGAATGGTTTATTTCAGTTACTTTCATAGCTTAATGTCGTATGGGATTCTTCTCTGGGGGAATGCTGCAGACCTAAATACAATATTTGTTCTGCAGAAAATAGCTGTAAGGGGAATTTATAACCTCAGTCCAAGAGTTTCTCTAAGAGAAAAGTTCAAAGAAATAAACATTCTAACTGTTGTATCACAATATATTTATGAAAATCTGCTATATGTACATAAAAATATTGACAAATTTTGTAAAAAATGTGATATACATTCTGTAAATACAAGACACAGGAATAATCTCGTAGTTCATAGCACTCGTCTCCACAAAATAAGTAGCTGTTTTATGGGGCAATGTATACGCTTTTATAACAAGCTCCCTTATAATATAAGAGACCTATCTATAAATAAGTTCAAAATTATTGTAAAAGCGAAATTGTGTTCAAAAGCCTATTATAAAATATCTGACTATAAAGACGACCAAAATGCTTGGGACTGAGCTGTTCTAATTCGACACACAAAAATAATTGTATTAAATATTTCTTTTAAATGACGTTTCGTAAGTACTTTCAAAGTTTACACGAAATAAAGAAGTATTTCATTTCATTTCATTTCAACACTGAACACGCGCACACTGCGGGCCGACGAGAAGATTGTCGAGCTGGAAGAAGAATTGAGCAAGTTGCGATGGGATATCATAGGCCTATCTGAAGTCCGAAGACAGGGGGAGGACTCGATAGTTCTCAATTCCGGTAACTTGCTCTTCTACTGGGAGGGCGACCAACAGTCCCAAGGTGGTGTCGGGTTCATCGTCCACAAATCTCTCGTGACCAACGTGGTAAATATCGGGAGTGTGTCGAGCAGGGTAGCGTACCTTATACTCAGAATATCCAAGCGGTATTCGCTGAAGGTCATACAGGTATACGCTCCGACCTCGTCGCACCCCGATGAGGAGGTGGAAGCCATGTACGAGGACATATCTCGGGCTATACATGGCTACAAAACCCATTACACCGTGGTCATGGGAGATTTTAACGCGAAACTGGGCAAACGCGACGGTGATGAGCTGAGAGTGGGGCAATTTGGTTATGGGCATCGGAATTCCCGGGGTCACTTGCTGGCTAGCTTTACGGAGAAGGAAGGACTCTATATGATGAATTCCTTCTTCAAGAAGCGAGAATGCCGCAAGTGGACCTGGGTAAGTCCAGACGGTGCAACCAAAAATGAGATCGACGTTATCATGTCGACGAAGAGGCAGATATTCAATGATGTCTCCGTGATCAATTCACTTAAAGTGGGGAGCGATCACCGAATGGTAAGAGGCACATTGAATATCTGTAAAAGCCCCGAACGGTCGAGGTTGATAAAGTCCACGCTCCCACCGGCACCGGTTCATATCCAAAACCCCGAGAGCTTTCAGCTCGAACTCAAGAACCGTTTCGAATGCCTGGGTGAATGTGTAGACGTGGACGAGTACAGTAACGGGTTCGTGGATGCAGTCCATACAACAGGGGCTAAATTTTTTAAGCCCCAGAAAAGCCAGAGAACCAGCAAGATCTCGGATCCGACCCTCGAGCTGTTAGAGGAAAGGCGCAAGATGGTTCTGCTATCCTCCGACGACATGCCGAAATATCGGCACCGCCGACGCCGCCAATACAACACAAAATGTGTTTGTGAGGCGATCGAGCAAAATAAGGGATCCAAAGTGTTCCAGAGGGATCTGTCTGTTGGGCAGAGTCAGCTGACAAAGCTGAAGACGGAAGATGGCAGAATCGTATCGTCCAAGCCTGAGCTCTTGGAGGAGATCAAAAGGTTCTATGGACAGCTATACACGACATCGCAACAACCCGCAAGCACTCCAGCGTCAGACCCTAGAGCTGGATTGACCCGACACTATACCGAAGATATCCCGGACGTCAGCATGCACGAGATTAGTGTGGCTCTCAAACAGCTCAAAAACAACAAGGCGCCGGGTGATGACGGAATTACGAGCGAGCTTCTGAAGGCCGGCGGTGCACCCGCTAGAGAAGCCCTCCGGAAGCTATTTAATTCCGTCATTCTCGATGGTAAAACGCCACAGGCGTGGCACAGAGGTATGGTAGTGCTTTTCTTTAAGAAAGGGGATAAAACCCTCCTAAAGGACTACAGACCCACCACACTTCTGAGCCACGTCTACAAGCTGTTTTCGAGGGTCATCACGAATCGTCTCGAGAGCAAGCTAGACGACTTCCAGCCTACCGAACAAGCCGGTTTCCGTAAAGGCTATAGTACCATAGACCACATACATACGCTGCGGCAGGTTATACAGAAGTCCGAGGAGTATAACCAGCCTCTATGCTTGGCGTTTGTGGACTATGAGAAAGCCTTCGATTCGATCGAAACCTGGGTGGTGCTACAGTCTCTCCAACGGTGCCGGATTGACTACCGATATCGAAGTGTTGAAGTGTTTGTATGAAAACGCCACTATGTCAGTCCGCCTCCAAGACCAGAGTTCGAAACCTATTCAACTCCAGCGAGGGATGAGACAGGGGGATGTCATATCCCCGAAACTGTTTACCACTGCGCTGGAGGATGTTTTCAAGCTTCTGGACTGGAATGGACTCGGCATCAACATCAACGGCAAGTACATCACTCACCTTCGATTTGCAGACGATATCGTAGTCATGGCTGAGACCATGGAAGACCTAGGCACAATGCTCGATGGCCTCTGTAGAGTCTCCCAACAAGTAGGTCTTAAGATGAACATGGACAAGACGAAAATCATGGCGAACGTCCATGTTGTACCTGCTCCTATTCAGGTTGGGAACTCTACGCTCGAAGTTGTCGACAAGTATATCTACCTGGGACAAGTAGTCAAATTAGGTAAGTCCAACTTCGAGAAGGAGGTCAATCGTCGAATCCAACTCGGTTGGGCAGCGTTCGGGAAGCTACGACATATCTTCTCGACCGATATCCCGCAGTGTCTCAAGACGAAAGTCTTTGACCAGTGTGTGTTGCCAGTGATGACTTACGGATCAGAGACGTGGTCGCTCACTATGGGCCTTATCAGAAGGCTCAAAGTCACTCAGAGGGCGATGGAGAGAGCTATGCTTGGAGTTTCCCTGCGAGATCGAATCAGAAATGAGGAGATCCGCAGTAGAACCAAAGTCGCCGACATAGCTCTCCGGATAGTCAAGCTGAAGTGGCAGTGGGCAGGGCACATAGCTCGAAGAACCGATGGCCGTTGGGGCAGAAAGGTTCTGGAGTGGCGGCCACGTACCGGACGACGTAGCAGAGGTAGGCCCCCCGCAATGTGGACCGACGATCGTGTCAAGATCGCGGGAGGCGGTTGGATGCGGGCGGCTCAAGACCGGTCTGTGTGGAGAACCTTGGGGGAGGCCTATGTCCAGCAGTGACGTCGTTTGGCTGATATGATGATGACATAGATATTTATGCAGTTGATGTATCTCGAAAACAAGACAGAAATTTAAAAATATATAATTTTACATATAATTTTTCCTTAATTTATATACTAAACACTAATCGTATTCTAAATTTAAAGCTTCTATGTCTGCTAAAAGTGCCTTAGACTTTTGATGATCGGTCAGTGAGTGACAAAATTAAGAATTTTGACTCGTTATATTTCTTAAACTTCAAGTTTAAATTGAATGAAATTCGAAATACATCATGTTTATACAATGCCTGCATGGTTACTAAAAACACAGACTTCTAGTTTTATCTATAAGCAAGTTATAGGGGGTCGAAATGGCCTGAATTGCTTCGAGAAAAGGATTGTACGGCCGTGCCGCTTTTTGCTCGACTTGATGGGGGCACCACCGTGCCCCCAGATGGTGGGGGCACTGCCGTGCCCCCAGATAAATAAGTAAGATAACATAATGAAATAAAAATAATAAGAAAAGTCACTTGCAAGCCATCGAGCTTGCAAGTAACTTCCGTCGTCACCATCGGGTGACGACGGAAGTCTTTTAAGAATAAAGTAAATTCAATAAATCACCATCCTCATTGCATAAAACTGAAAAGATATCACGAGCCCTGTAATTGTAAACATAGTAACTAAAGTCGGGCTCCATTAGAATCAGGAATGGCTCAAATTTCTCTGCCCATATATTAATTTCGCTGTTTCTCGCTGCGTTACCCGCGTGGGACGTCGATAAAAAAGTATACTATTTGTAAAACCAGACATAAGAACTGCAATCTGGTCGCTGATTTTTTTTTTTTGCATTTCGTCGTTTTGCCAAAATATATAGTAATACTGTCCGGTTTGAGACAGATTGTTTGAACTAAGAATCATCAAATATCACACATATGGCCACATCTCGACTCTGCAGTTATATAGAGCAACGAACGGATTTACATCAATATTTGAATGCTTATAGTTGTATGGGTTGGATAAAATACTATTGTAACTAAATTATAGCACAGTATTCATTCCTTCAGACTATAAAGGTTTCAGCCCACACCAAAACTGCAAAGTTTCTTAACAGTGTAACAGTACCTTCTCGAAACTCGAATAATGATCAGCATTTATACAAATAGTCGATTATTGTTTGAATGTTGACAAGAGTCACCATTATAAGATTTACGTCATTAAATACCGAGTTCTCACTTTAGGAGTATGATATCTTTTTCAATCACATAGAATATACTTTGATAGAAACGAGATGCAGTACCTACAGATTCGAGAGTAATATCAATTAAGCGCGGTTTTCCCCGCAGGTGCGGCTTGTGGAATATGTGAGTGGAGCGTGAATCAAGTAAATGAGATCAAGGGATCAGTGGTCGAATGAAATCAACAGCCACAGAGGATACTTATTGCACATTTATTGGTGCAGAGGGTTTAATTTTATTCACATTGAAGCCACATACTTAACGCTTTTCGGGTCTTTCTATGTATAATATGTATGTATTTACAAAAAAAAGAATATAAGTATGTTTATCCATTATCTAGTACCCATTATACAAGCTTTGCTTAGTTTGGGATTAGATGGCGATATGTGTTTGTTAAAGAAAGCTCGGAAAGACTCTGCTTTTGGGTGCGCTCGAATAAAATTGACGGTAAAATGTAGTGCCACCTTTTAAAAGCTAATAGCTATACAGCCTTTAGCAGTTCAGTGCTGGAAGTAGGCCACTCCGAATATAAGTCACACTGCGAAGTCTCAATATAAGTCATATTGCGAGTCAATAGATTTGTCATTGTATAGCAAGCTGGCCAGACTGGTTGGGATAGAGTTTGTTGTCAAGTTTTTGTAACTTCGCAGAGGTAGTATTTGTGTAATTTATTTTCTTCAGTAGCCTCTTATGGCACCCATGAAAGATACAGAGGAGTAACACGCAGCCGACGTGTCGCCGCGTCATGTCACAACAACGTGGCAATGTAGTTATGATTTCAAACCCAAGCAGAGGTGGCAGCTCCGTATTCCTATTGGTTATGAGTGTTCTATGAGAAAAGATGTCTGATGTCTTTGAGAACACCGAACAATACTTAGCCTACTACTACAAACTCTTACTTGTATGCTTTATGTACATCTGCTCCAATGATGGTCGAATAGTGTCTTCCACTATTCTACCGTCATTCTAAGGTCTTTAGCCTGAGAGAATTTTCTAGCGTCTTTATTAAACTATTCAATAAATAAGAGAACTGGTCAGTAATACCGTACAATATTTTTTCATTTTCTAACGACCTTGTTAGGTCAGCTGCGTGTGTGACAGCAGCGAGGCCGTAACATACTAGGAAATGAAATAATGAAATGAATAGATTACTGGCGATTTGGCCTCCTTGCGACCAATGAATGCCCCGGCAAATTCTCATATAATAAGGTGACCGATTGAGATTGGTCAGAGACTTATTAGAGACGTTTGTTCTTAGTTACTAGAATAAGGTAGCCAGGTAGATTTCATAATGAAGGACTTAGGACTCATAAAACGGTGATATCGAGTGTTATTAAAATTTAAGTACTGCCTTGTACAAAACTACGCGTCAGAAACTACAAAACACATCTATGACTAGAGGATGGCCGCAGCTACGCCCGCAAATAATTTATATTTCAACCATTTCTTCCTGATCGCGTGGGAATTTCAGGCATTTCCAAATGATAGTGGTATTTTGGTTAAGTGAAAGGTATATTTAGTGAATACCTCCACTACAGAGCCCTTCATGGGAGGGTCCGAATAGCACTGGATTTAATTATTTTTTTACTTGCCATTTAAGCAACTGTATGGTAATAGTACGGTAATACATGATAATACTCTGAAACTTGAGAGTATTACCTCTCAGGATTTAGAGTATTACCATACCTTTTAAGGTGTTTTCAGTCAGTAACAATTTTATACACACAGATATAAGTATAGCAGTGTTTTAACCACATTCACGGGCGAGTACATCTATCCGGCTAATTTAGATAATCCGTCAATATTACGAGACGCACAATTTAAATATAAGCAGCCTAAGTTATAAACCTGAATAATGTGCTGTCCGTGAAAAATGGCTCTTAAAGTTGCCATTTGTTTTTGACATCATAAATAAAATGCTTTTTTTTTCATTTCGTCGTGTTTTTTTTCACAAATGTTCTCTCCTAATTGTTTCTTTTTTATCTGTATTTTTATATGTGGACAGTTTTATATGATCGACATTTGTACTTGTATGTTTTAGTCAATTTGTTTAAAAAAAAAATTTAGAACATGGAAGAGGGATCCGAGTTGTCATAGGGCTTTTTCCGTGAACATTGGGTTTGGAGAAATGAAATCAAATATGTTAGTCCCTTGTAACATGACCCTATCTTTGTGGCAGATTTCATTTATTTCATAATCCAAAATGATCTAAATTGTTAGGCAACACATTTTACGGTGAAATGTCTTTTCATTAATTACAATCGCTCATGGAAATTACAGTGGATGCTGTTCTATATGTGCTTATAGTGACTTGTTCAGCTGTTACAATATACCTATAACAGGACGGAGCAATCACAAAATTCTTAAAAGAGAAAACTTAAGTTTAATTTGTACTTGCTCAATACTACAATATTATTTTTTATCTAAAGCTCAGTTTCAAGTAATACATTTTGTTTTGTAATTCCAAAGTTTTTTGTCTAAATTACTTTTTCTCTACTTCGGCGAAGCGACAGTATACCGATTCGATTTTCGAGTGTCGTTTTCAAACAAAGAATGTTTCACTGCGACTGTAGTTGAACTAAATTGGATAGCTCGTGCAGTCGAACACGTTCAAATAAAAGGTAACGCTTAGATCAAATTTATTTCCCGCCTTTTTATGGCGATAGCTCATTCGTGAAAAATCAATAGTGTTGTCTCACAATGTTGATTTAGATAATTGTTTAAAAAAAATTGTGTTGTTCTTTTCTTAGTGTCGTATATTGCCTTTATTTTATGTAATTAAATAAGCAATGATTAGTTTTTATTTTCGATTTTTTTATTCAATATATTGGTAAAGTTAAGCAACGCTTGTAAAGCTTACCACTCGGATTGGTGACAGTTTGGAATGGCAGAAAAATCAGGCAGAAAATGCAGGCCTTGTAAATGCATGGATCCCGGTTCTTGCTTCAAAACAATGTGGTCTTGAATCTATAAACTCCAACGATATAGACAAATATAAAAAAAATATAACTCTATTTAGAAATAGGTACATCTGGATTGTATCGTGCAAATTATTTCACATATGCGAAACTGTACAGCAGTGAAGCGATATGGTTGTTTGTATCACCACTCTTGTCTTATATAATAGAATACATGATGCTACAGCGGCATAGCGCGTTAGTACTAAACTTAATGGCCTCTGGCCTTGTCGTGCTGTTACATATTAGCACATGCGATGCAATTTTGTAGCGCGCGTATTCTGAAGCGTTAAATGAAACTCCCTACAGTCTTGTATTGACCAAGAGACCGTGAGCTACGAAGAAGACCGTAATGAAATTTGTTAGGAGCAGCATAATTCCGACCGTGTCCGTGTGATGACGGATTGAGAATACGGAATGTCCCCACGCCATATTATCCCATGGGTGTCGTAAGAGCCGACAGAGGGAGTTTATTATGCAGAGAACAGCACTGTAAGAGAAGGAAAACTTGATACAAACCCTATACCAACCTGTTTGGCCAGCGTGGTGTAGGAGGCCAATTCGTCCTTTCAAAGGAGAGGCCTAGTCCAGCAGTGGGTAGGACCTACAACAACTGCATTCAACCTTGTAGACGCCTGGTGTTTGCGCGAGCGGACTATATATATAGTCTTGATGGTGTATTTCTGTAGTACTGTTCCAACTGTATCCGTCACTCCCTTGATATAAGGCATGTAAGCCGGCACTCTGCTTACTTCAGGTTTGCGGTCCTTCTTCTTCCGACGGAGTATCTCCTTTTTATATCAATTAACCTTAGTACACAATACAAACAACGCCGCAGTAAGTAGTTTGTCGAAGTACCGGCCGGCAGTGCGGATAGAATCAAAAATATAAAACAAGTGAGGCTAGCTGCGGAAACACGCGCTTCACAAGGACAGCGCTGAGCTGACTTCAATCCCTCCGAGCTCCACGACCACGACCGCTGCAAGCCGGTAGAAACATAAGAGAATAACAGAGGTATTTATGCCTTGACATACGTAAATTATCGCGACTAAGAACCGCTAAATAATATTGTATGATATGAAAAGTTACTAAGTACACAATAACTTCACAATACAAAATGGTATTTCTTTTTAAATCCGGTGAGTGTGTGGCCAACACTGATATCCAAATCCATTGATTGAATACTCGACAAAATGCATATTGTACATTTCCCACCAAATTATGGCCAGCACGTCTGGTGTTCGATACCTACACATACATGTTTCTAGAGCACCCAAATAACTATTTGATAGTTTCCTTGATCACCAAATATGTACAGTTCAGTTTTGAAAACCATTCGTACTAGGAACAGTCTAATGGTGAAAGAAAACATCATCAGGAGAGTACGTCTAAAATTTCTCCATAATGATCCTGGAAGGCAAGTGAAGTCTTCCAACTCACAAGTGGTTAGCGTGTTCGTCTATGGCCTAACTTTCCCATTGTGGCAAAGCCCGTGGCTAACAATGGATGAGTTCACAAAAAAGGGTGATATTTTCTTATTGTTGTAAAAACGCCTCCATGGTCCAGTGGATAGCGTATGCATCTACTGATCGGAGGGCCCGGGTTGGATTCCCGGGTCGGGCAAACGTGTTAATGAGTTTTTCCGAATTCTCAGTAGCAGCACGGAGTCTGCTGATGTGCCCGGTAACGGCAATAGGCTCGCCCCCTATTACGTGTAACCTAAAATTTCATGGCGTCACCTCTGCCTACGATGGGCGTGAGTATATAAAAATAAATAAAAAAATTTAAAAACTTTCGTTTCCTCGCCTTACAGCCATACATGCCGGTAGGTAAACTTTCCATAGTAAACCATGAGTAAATTCTACAAAGTTAAATATTACATTTTCCGCTTAACTCAAATACACACGTCCTATGGTATAACAAAATAGTTGTCAAAACGCTCGTTGTTGTCGCCGTAAGTTGCTGTACGGCAACTTTCGGTCGCGCTGGATAACATACGGATTATCCGTGTCAGTGTTGTCACTTTGATATGCCCGGTTAAAACTATCTCGGATAAATATGGGAAAATGCGCTATATTCTTTTTGTCGTGTATTTAAAGTAACTGTAAATGTATCATTGTGATCGTTTCAGCGTTATCCTAGTTGCATTCAAGACTTACGCCTTGGAGCATCAGTATTGCATCGTGATACAATAAGTGGTCAAATCCTCCTACTATACCACGCAGGCCAGACTTTGAGTTTTTCGTCTCTTCCGCAAGATACAATTTGCTTCGTTTCCTTAGTCGATTTGAATGTAAATACAAAGTATTACTACCACAGTGATACGTTGTATTCTTAATAGGTACGTCGCCACACAGATGAACTGTTTTGCACAAATAGGTATTGGTGGGTAAAAAACCCAATAAATTTCAACAAAATTCATATAAATGTATCCCCAGTAGAAAAGTATCTCAACAAAATACAAATAAATATTTGTGAATATGTAAATGTATGAAACAACGAATGTATTTCTATTTCCTTGACTTTATCGTTTATTCTTTTCGTTAATAAATCGCTATGTTCCTATTTCCCTGGCGTGAGCTACTTATTCAAGTTCTCTATGGTACAGTTTACTTACCTACGTGATAGAAATAAACTTCGGTTTATTTAAACCGAAGCTCTAGATGCATTTTAGTTGATAGTTTATGTCGATAAATCGCCGAGCATTCTCTGCTGATAACTGATTTAGAAACGTATATTTCCTATTATAGACGTGGATTTTGTGCTGCACAGGGTTGCAAAGGCAGTATTTTGTTGGAAGTAGAGTCATCTGGTCATCAAATAGTAAGTGGTAACCCACTAGAGTTACCTCTAGGTTGCAGTGTACAGCAAAGAATATATTTGGAAAAATACAGGAAAGTTACGAGTAAGGTGATGAGATTTCATAATCCTTAAGCTCTCTTATTTTCATCACATATCGGAGAAAGGGATAACACCAAGATCTAGGAGTCTATGAGAAGCCAGTAATCTCAAATATCTCGGTACTGGTATAAACATATAAAGAACAATTATTATCGTTCTTCCCGTAGCGTACTTCTGCTTGCGAGATGAGTAACTGCTAAGTATAATTTGTACACAATAGCGCAGCTAACATTTTCTAGAGAAATAATAAAAAAAACTACATTGAACAGTGACCGAGAGTCGGATTATTTGATTTTTGTTTGGATTTACCAGTGAAGAGATCTTCAGTCGGAAAATACACACTATATTTCATACATACATACATAGACTTACGCCTGTTTTCCCGAAGGGGTAGGCAGAGGCATATTAAACGCCCACCCTTCGCCAGTGCTTTGATCCCACGTAATAGGTGGCGAGCCTATTTCCGCTTATCGGGATATTTTGTTTGCCAGAGCCTCGTCCATTGATGGGCAGGTGCACCACTTGCAGGTGAGGTTGGCTTGGGACCCTAAGTTCTTGGTGGGAACCCTATGCACCCTATTCATATTCATACACTATATTTCTGAGACTATAAAACTGTACCAATAATCAGCACTCGCCTCTCTAGAGAATTGCTGTGCAGAGGACTGTTTTTCTAACAGAACATTGTTTTATTAGCAAAACAAAATCTTTCTTTCTTCAAAATTTCCTGGTCATCACTAGTTTTAAATTGTCCTTCGCGCACGTGCGGCACGTGCCATTGTTTCAAGTAACCGATATTTCGGTACTGTTGCGAGCGCCGCCATGTTCACGGATGTGAAGGACATGAGAAGTATCCTGAAGAATAATAAAAAAAAACTACTTGTTTATTTTTATTCAATGTATCTGTAGTGAACTCTAGTCTTATTTACTATAGAAACAAATAGTATCACGACAAAAAGTAGGTGTTATTGTTTTGTTAACAATATAACACCTGAATTAAATAAGTATCTACAGGGTGGCGCTACCATAGGGGCACTTTTTGAACAGAGGCATAGCGTACAACATTCTGAAGCCTTGCACCAAAAATCAATTAAATCGGTGCAGTAGTTTAGCCACAATATCGATTTTAAGTTCCGCAATTTTTGCACATGCTTTGAATTCCACACAGCTGATACAAAACGGTCAACGACCCTACATTGCGCGCCGCGACTTACTACGATGCGGGCGCCGACTCGACGCCGCGCCAGGATTCCCGCATATCTTCGAGGACGCGCAAATGTTTTTTGTCAGGTTCAAGCATTTATGCACTTTATTGTAAAAAAAATATAGTTTATTTTCAAGTGCGTTAATAAAATCTTCTCAGCTGCGCTCCGTTTTATCTGCGCTGAGCCTAACTTCTGATGACGTCGAGGCGTCGCGTCGGAGCGAGTCGGGGCGTGCAATGTAGGGTCGTTGACCGTTTTGTATCAGCTGTGTGGAATTCAAAGCATGTGCAAAAATTGCGGAACTTAAAATCGATATTGTGGCTAAACTACTGCACCGATTTAATTGATTTTTGGTACAAGGCTTCAGAATGTTGTACGCTATGCCTCTGTTCAAAAAGTGCCCCTATGGTAGCGCCACACTGTATATTCTCTGAGCTTTGTGGATTTTTGTGACATTGTTCAAACGTAAAATAATTAAAAACGTAAAAGCTTCTCATACGAAAATGGTATTAAAATATTTTGTATCATAATTTCATACTTTTATGCATATTTGCAAGTTTGTGACTTTGTCGAAGCCGGTTTCCTAGCTTAGCTTACCAGACATTGGGATTCCTGACATTTGCCCTCTTTTCACGCCTGACGGGACGTTACAATTAAATTCTATTACGAGAGTAAACTAAATAAACTATGTAATTTAGCCAAAAAGGCGTTATCTCGTAACTACATAATTCTGAAATGATCGAAAAGTAACTATACCCTGTTGAGTTGTTTGAATTATTACTCCTCCGTACTCACCGAAGTTAAAAGTCAGTTTATTTTCCTTCAAAGCTGTAGATGTGCCCTGGTGGTTTTAGTGTGTTTGTGGCACTACTTCTGAAAAGTTCATATAAACCGCCATATCCGTACACCCCGTATTACGTGGGACTTACAATTCATAATTTGGGGACATGTGGGTGCGTTATTACACCTCTGCCAACCCTTTCGGAGATAAGGGGGAGGCTACAAAGAAAATCTCTTTAAACGACATCGTTTTCACAATAAAGTGGATTACTTAACTATGCGCCCCCTCTAACAATTAAACAAAACCGGCCAAGTGCGTGTCGGGCCACGCGCAATGTAGGGTTCCGTAGTTGCCCATACCTAATGACTTGCTGCAAAGGGTATTAATGTACAACAAATCCAACTGTTTATTTTGCTGAAAAAATAATTTTAATAACACTATTATAAGAACCTAAGTTTTGTTTAGAAAAATACTAGGTATGTATCCAGTTATGTATTGTAAACATAAAATGTGGTTTCCAAGATATACTACTACTATACATACGTAGTACTGTAGTACATTACATACCAAAGTACGTATATCTTTAAGATTAAGCCAACGCGCCCAATGTAAACTCACAGAAATAGGTATTTATAAGTTAACCGACGATTACTCGTAAACTAGTGATATCTACTTAGCCGTGATAGTTTTCCTTTTAAATTCGTTATATGTACTACATTTGTGATTTTTTTCACCTCTTCCAAATTAATAGTTTAGCCGGCAGAGGGGGGACACTTGAGTCTAACAATTTTTTTCACTTCAAAGCTTGATATTTGACAAACCAATTACTTGATCGAAAAATGATTTGAGCAAACTAATAATATTTTTCTAAAACCTATCCAATGATACCCCACATGATGGGGTACTCAACCAAAAAAAAATCAACCCCACTTGTAGGGGAGATACCCTTACAAAAATATTTTCCTAAATTTTATTCTACAGTTTTGTTGCAATATCTTATGTCTATATTCATGTCAAATATCAGCTTTCTAGCACCAGGCGTCTTTGAGCTAGGCTGCGGACGGACAGACGGACGGACATGACGAAACTATAAGGGTTCCTTGTGGACTACGGAACCCTAAAAAGCAGCAGACGCATTACATTTTACAAACACAAGCTGTACGAATTAGTAAATTAAATGCGCATACTTAAGTCTTATTTTATACGTCACGGAGAAGTTATTAAAAAAGATTTAATGATATTTTAGAGACATCACTGAGCGCTACATGTTGATTCAGTTTGAAACGAATATAGAAAACTTCGTGTTTACAATTCAGACTTTACACTAGTACTATGAAGTTGTATGTTTGGATGTTGGACTTAACTCAGGTGATATTGGACTGATATGAGACAAGATAAACATTAATTTATTCTTAACTAGCTTTTGCCCGCCGCTTTGCGCGCGTTTAATTCGGGGTAACACAAATCTACTTTCAGTCTCAATTTGTGTGAAGGCTCTCCTGATTATTCTAAGGATTTCAGAAACTCTAGAGGGTACAAAGTAACTCGGTCAGTATCCATAATATTATCTATCGAAAGGTACATAATAACATCACCTTGCATACAATCAAATGTCAAAGCCATGTTCTAACACATGTCGAATATAATTATCTATAAACATTTTCGCATTTATAATATTAGTAGAGAAAATCGTTTCAGCGGTTTAAGTGTAGTATATAATTTATTAGTTTATTTAAGCGAAAAATTTACTACGGAATTAAATATTCGAACTATAGATAGATCTGTAGATTTTAGATTCGTTTTTGACATAAGCTCCATACAAAATATGTCAAACACGAATCTCGTATCTCAAACTCCATGTATGAATCGAATATTGAAAAACAGTACTGACTGATTCTGTCAGTACTGTCACATCATACATAATGTCATATTGTGCACGGTTACGGTCATGTTCAATATTCGATTCATGATATGCGATAGCACATGCGCAGCGCTCAATTATTGCGTTCTTACTTCCAAGAGGTAAATTTGTGCCGTACAAACTTCTACCCTCCCTAAAATCTCTCCCAGTTTATTTTTTGCAACTTACGGTAGCCTATATCCGTCTCCATCGTCCCATATATCTCTATATTAAATTTCAACAAAATCGGTTCAGCCGTTTTAGCGTGAAAATGGAACATACACTACCGCTCATAAGTATTTGCCCACCTTCAACTGTCTGTGCCAAATTTCAATTTAGCTGCCTGTTATTGTAGACCTTGTCAAAAAAGAGGTGGAGCGTGTATATTGGTCAGAAAGGGACATGAATATAAACAACTACCAGAGGTTGCCAAATTATCCTTAGTGGGCATTTTTGAATGTTGTGCAGTGGAACTATCGAACTACAAATTATTAGTGATGTGTATTTATCGAACACCTAAAACTGAGCATTTAAATATATTTTTTAGTAAGCTTGAACAATTATTGGCTATAGTATCGACAAAGACATTTTCTAACATTATAATTGCTGGTGATTTTAATATCGATGTTATAAAAACCAATGGAATAACATTAGAGTTTAAATCCCTATTATCTAACTTCAACCTACAACTAGCACTACAGCAACCTACACGCATACGAAGTCAAACTTGTATAGACAATTTTGCACACAATTTCTCTACCAAAACTTGCAAAGCCGAAATAATAGAATTTGCCTTGTCAGACCACACAGCCCAAATATTAAAATGTCCTGTAAAAACCAAATGTATTCTCAAGTACTGGCGTAAGAAAAAACGAGACTACGCAAAAGAGAACATTGTTAAATTTCAAAACTGCCTTAAAAGCTTATCTTTTAATGAGGTTTACGCGACAGACGACCCGAATACATCTTATAATATTTTTATTGAACAATTCTTACTGTTCTATAATCTGTGTTTTCCATATCGTGTGATTACAATAAATGTTAATAAAAAACCAAAATGGATATCACGCGGTATAAAGATTTGCAGTAAGAAAAAGAGGCACTTATTACAAGTATATCGACATAAAAGCACACAATCTAATTTCGATAAGTTGAAAAAATACACTAAACTATTCAAAAAAATTATTTCATTAACAAAAAAGGCACAGAACTGTTTTAATATAAAAACATCAACAAATAAAATAAAAATGACATGGCAAATTATAAATAATAATAAATTTAATATTCCTAATGACTACATAATGAAATTAAAAATTGACAATAATTACTTAACTAACCCATTGACGATAGCAAACACATTTAATAACTATTTTATTGACAAAGTTGTTCCAATACGCGGCTATGGAAACAAAGTTACTTCGCACATAAATATTAATCGAGATTCAATGTTTATGAACCCATGTTTGCCTAGTGATATATTAAACATAATAAAAACACTAAAAAATACGAACAGTGTAGGAACGGATGAAATTTCAACAGTTATACTAAAATCTGTAGGTCATTCGATATGCTTCCATCTTAGTTACATACTAAACTTATGTATAACGCACGGTGTATTTCCAGACGGCTTAAAAACTTCTTTAATTAAACCATTACATAAAAAGGATAGTAAAGATATTGTACAAAATTATAGACCTATTGCCCTTCTATCAGTAATCTCTAAAATATTTGAAAAGTTCATATTCAATCAATTATACGCATATTTAGAAAAAAAATGCATAATTTGTAGAGAACAAAAAAGTTTCCGTCAAAATATGACTATAAATATAGCTGTATATGAATTTCTACATAATATAATGTTAAACGTCGACAAAAGAATACCAGTGTGTGCAATCTATTGCGACATGACCCAGGCATTCGATTATGTTGACCATGCTATCTTGAAAGACAAATTAGGATGTTATGGCATAAGAGGCAACATACAAAAACTTCTAGAATCCTATCTTTCAAACCGCAAACAAATAACAGCTATTAAAAAATTGGACATGAATACAAAAACAGAATTAACCTACACATCAAATGAGCGCTTAATTAAATTTGGTGTCCCACAGGGGAGTGTATTAGGACCTCTTTTATTTATTTTATACATAAATGACATGCCAAATTCGACATCTCAACCTATGACTCTTTTTGCTGACGACAGCACCCTGACAATCGCGTGTAAAAATTCTAATCTTAATTCTTATAAAAATGACATAAATAATTCTTTGACTGCTTTAATATCATGGCTAGAAAATAATAATTTGAAAATAAATCTGACTAAAACAAATATCATGCATTTTAGTCAACGAATTGAAACCCCCTCACAAATTGACATTGTATATAGTAACAAATTAATAGAACAAGTAGATAATACGAAATTTCTCGGTATCTATATTGACAAAAAACTTAATTGGAAAAGCCATATAGATTATGTTTGTAAAAAACTTAGCAGACACTCCTACGCTCTTTATAAGCTTGCACCAACGATCGATACTCATACTTTACTTACTGCGTATCATGGATTAGTAGCATCTACCTTGAGATACGGCATAATCTTCTGGGGCAATGCAGGTGATAAAGAGATTGTGTTCAAATTGCAAAAACGCTGTATACGTGCTATGTTTGGACTGAAAGTTACAGATAGTTGCCGGCCATTTTTCATCAAATATAAAATTTTAACGTTACCATGTTTATATATCATGGAAGTTTGTAATTTCGTTAGAATGAATCCTCAATTTTTTCCTCGCCTTTCTGATACTGTTAAGCGTAACAGGCGAGATAATGATAGACTCTGTATGCATAGCGCCAAGACTGCTCATATGGGTAATAGCGTATTTTGTATGGCACCAAAACTTTATAACAAAATTCCAAGAGAATGGAAAAGGTTAAATACAAACCAATTTAAACTGAAACTTAAGGAAATATTATATTATAAAGCATACTATAGCATAAAGGATTTTTTGAATGACACTATTTAAACTTGAAATTTATGTTTTGACATCTATCCTTAATTATGTAACAATTTGACATTTTAGTTTTATTATTATTAATGTACACTTATCATTTAATTTTATTTTGACTGACCAAATTCAATTATGTTACTAGCAATACGTTGACATGCATGAATTTATTTAATTATTTTGAATCCTGTACGCATACTTTGATAATAACATGTTTTTAAATTTTGTACACCATACTCTGGTCGAATATGACGGAAATATTATTTTGTAACACTACCATCTGTATTTTGTACTCATATTCTTACAAAATAAATTATTCTTATTCTTATTCTTATTCTTTGATCTGAGGTTGTTTGAAGAAAATTATTTTCTTCTAATTGTACTAATTTTATGATGACAATTCATTGCCGTATGTTATTAAATCTAATAAAGACAGTTTCCCTAGGCAGCGATAGCCGAGTGGATATACCAACAGACTGCAATGCAGAGGGTATCGGGTTCGAATCCACGGCGCGCACCAATGACTTTTCGGAGTTATGTGCGTATTGAATTGTTAATTATCGCTTGTCCCGTGCCTCGGAGAGCACGTTAAGCCGTCGGTCCCGGTTGTCATGAAGATCTTTGACAGTCGTTACAGGGTGTCAGTACCTTCTAAATAAACTGACACTAGTCTAAACCATGGAATATCGCTATCCCTTCGTGTTGCGGAGGTCAGACAGGCAGTCGCTCTGCAGAAAAGCTAATATTCAGCCAAATCCGGTTAGACTAGTAAGCGGACCCCAGATTGAAACTGGGATAACGCTAAGAGAAAGAAAGAAGAAAGACAGTTTCCCTATTATGATTTAACTAAAAAAACTTAAATAACCAAAAAGCAGTCAACGATAGCCTAACACTACCATGTAGTGTTGAGCGGCGAGGCGGCCGTTCAAACTACTACGTCATCCATACAATTAAAGGTGACCATACTCCTAATGCGGTCCACATTATAAATAGAACGAGGTAGCTATTGTGGTACCATGTCACGTAGAATTCTTGTAACTTATGCGGAATATTATCAAAAGACGACCGGTTGGCGCAGCGGGAGTGTAAGCGACTGCTACGCCGAAGGTCGCGGGTTCGATTCCCGCACAAGTCAAACATTTGTGTGCATGAACATGGATGTTTGTCTTGGTCTGGGTGTTTCTATGTATAATATGTATGTATTTACAAAAAAAAAAGTATATATGTATGTTTATCCATTATCTAGTACCCATAGTACAAGCTCTGCTTAGTTTGGGACTAGATGGTGATGTGTGTATGTGGTAGAATATTATTATATAAAAGTCATTATTAGATATTGACAAATGTCTTCTGTGGCCGGAGATTTCGCTTTAAAAATCTTACGGAACTTTTTATTTGAAGTCTTCAATTGTTTTATACCTTTAGTCTTTTGGAGACTTCTTTAATAATTTTAGTAGTGAGCTGGATCCCGGACTGTATAATCTTTTGAATATGCTGCTTTAATCCGAAAAATTCCTTTCAGAATATTATATTACTCAATTGCTTCCACTTTACCGACAACTGACGGAACTTTGTATACTCGAACCTGTAAAAATTTCCTGTAAATTGGATTGAGGAATATCTGCGGTGGCTATTAATCAAGCCGCAGACTGAAAGCCATTGGGTATTATGTTGTCGAACCACCATGACTTGGGTCTTAAGTCATTAGTGCGGACACTATCACGCAGGAATGCGCCAATAATTGCTGACGTAAGACAAATATTTGAAGCTATCGAATAAAATAACAAGGCCTATAGTCGAGTTATTGGCATGTCAGTAAATGAGGCTTGATATTAGATAATGGGTTAATGGATTGAGCTATACAAACTCTATAAGTAGATGATGTGATGAATGAAAGTGATTTCTAAAACACAGTCGTCTTATGTAACGTATTTTGATGTATGTACTGTTATGCTTCTATTATCTTCATCAGGCTTGATTATAATCTGTTCTTCAGCTGGATATAGGCCTTTTTTTATTTAGGCAATAGTCCACCACTCAGATCAAGTGCAGGTCGGCAGTTGTGAGGTCTTCACATTAATTTCGAAAAGTTACTGGAGCACACAGAAGACCTCAAACTTCCTGTGTAGCTCTGTTGGTTTTCCACTTATATAGCTATAACCACTTATTCACACACATAAATTTGAAATTTATTACTGTTAACGATATGTGTTTGACCCGTGTAGTTTTCATATGCTTGGAGTTACCAGCAACAATTTAAGTTACCAACTGTCGTCAAAGTTAAGAAGGGGGAGCGTCATTGTGTGACATCGGTCGCGTATCTTCATAATTACAACCCCTAATCTATCCAATCTTTGTCACATTTTCGTAATCGATAATACGCGTGTAGAGAAAGGTGTTAAACGAGAAGTGATTTGGATGCTTAATGAGAGATATATTACGCTTAAATATATCTTTCACCTGTAGGAATAACTAGCCGGATGACGCAATTATCAATTAATTTATTTTTGAACAAGATAAATTACGCGCTCGGAATAAATCCTATATCGCGTGGGACTCTACCAACATTTAAATACAGACACGAAGTAGACGGAATAAGATTTTTTGTGTCCCATAAAGTGTCTATGGTACCATGCGGAAATCGAAACAAGTACTTTCAGCGCTGTTCTAAAGGCAAGGCGGCCGCTTAAAGCACTACGCAGGTATACTGCAGTAAAAAAGTCAACACCATAATTCATATATTTTTTATTTCATGCAACTTTAATGATTCAGCAGTGGTGTTCTTGGGAGAGTGGTGTAGATGAATTTCTGTATTTATAATCTACCTGAAGACTTTTGACCTTTTTATATTGGACTGCACCAGCAAATGAAATGTCTAAAACATCCCTTGAAAGGCGATTCCCATTTGAAATATAGAATTTTGATAGAATTTCTCCTCGTGCGATACGTCCGATATATTTGACCACGATTTCATGCTTCACTCTCATATGAAGGAGGCAATCTGTGCTCCAAATAACACTGCACATGCATCTGAGATGTACAAGCTAGCTGAACGGTGTCCGAAGAAAACAACCATTTAGTAGTTAAGATAGTCATTTAGATACTAGAGGTAAAATCTTCTAGCCTCTGTCTAGTTGATCGTGCATGGTGGACTGTAGACCGACCCACCATGTTTAGCAATAGTGTATTACAATGTCGATATTAGATCAAATATTCGTACACAATATTCTTGCTCTTTCAGGTATAAATGCAGCGGTAACAAAATCAAAGAGCAAATTCAGGCGGACGGCATCTATGGAGGAAAGCGGCAGTTTAACTACTTCATGTATTATTATGTGATTGTGTACTGAATGGCAATTGTGCTATGGTTATTTAGTGTGGTAGTCATGAATACTGTGGTTGTTTGTTTCATCAATAAGCTTCTCTGCTTGTCTTTGGTAGTTACACTGTATGTATTCAAAATCATACAATAAACAGGTATACCCTTTGCTGAGTCAGGCTGTAGAAATGAAGTAGTATTAGTGACTGTTCGTTTCACCCCACTCCGCTTCGCCGCACATCTTTGGAAACACAGTATACATATACTGTCTTGCAGCTCCTTTGTCTGTGCTAAACTGTTGCACAACCCGTTTGTGTCAACTCAAATACACTTTATTAGATTTCTCGGAAAAGGTTAGTCACGATTGTGTTGACCGTCGTTTGGTGTTGCACAGATTGTTACTATATAGAAGCACTTGAGTCAACTGGGGCCAAAATGAAAGTTTATAGTTTTAGTTTCTTCTTCTAAAGGTGGATACAGACTTGCGCTACGAACGGCGCACACCGAATGCCTCTATTTGAAGCGTGCGTGTTGAAAAACTATACCAACATATGCTCGGGTCGAGCCATCGCGTACGAAGCAAACGCCTCGTTTGTCTGTCTTCATGTTTGCTGCGAGGCATGTGCTACGCACAGACGCGCGCGTGCGAGTCGCACGTGTGCGCAGTAAGGCATCCGGCTCATTGCAAGCAGTGCGTTGCGTTTGGACGGTTGTGTCCGCATCGCTGTGATGTTTGCACGCATTATGAACGAAAAATTTTAATTATACGAAAATAACCGATCATCCAAAACATCATTATTATTATAATAAAAACAAAAGAGAAGACACATGGCATTTCATTGCGAATGAAGTAATGTAACCGTCGCTGAGCTGAAAAAAAAAAATCTTCTAGGATCTTATAGAAGGAAAAATCTCGAGAAAATAAAATATATTATAAAAGCAGCAGCGGTTACGCGCACGCGATGCAAAGGTGCCATCTTGACTGCTGCTGTGTGGGTTGGATCGGCCCGAGCATGCGCTGCGCGCTGTTTGGCCCGAACAAACGCAGTTTCATTTTCGCAGTCGAGGCGTACGTGGATATTGTATGCGGCGCACACCTCGAACGTGCATGCGCGGCACCGTCCACAACTAATGTAATGCTCGCACTGAGGCACTTTGATCTTGTAGCATTTGCCGACACTCGTTGGCTCGCCCTCGCACGTGCGTAGCATATGCCATAACACATATTTTTCTACTTATGATAGTAATATTTTAGGTCACCTCACAACACACAATCATCTGATTCTAGACTAGGAAGAGGTTGGAGTGTGTAATATATATTCTCTTTTTTTGTTTTTGTATAACGAATGTATGTGTTTAAAACGAATTAATAATAATATAAAGTTACTAACGTAATTAAAACTCACGAGACCAAACGTTGAAATGACAACAAATTTTCCCATTTAAACCTCATTATCTTTCTGCACAGAAAGCTGGTCTTTACTAATACGAGGTAAATCATGGCAGGAGCTTTCGATATAATAGTGGGGGTATTAGCGAACGTATGAGTTATGTTTGCAATAAACGTTGATTCATTTGCTCGCTCGTAATAAAGCTAGATTGGACCACGATATGTTTGTTAATCAATTAATGCATTAACCAATAAACGGTAGCTGGAAGTGCCTAGGTAGAGCCTTTGATATTTTGCTTCAAGAGCTTTTGCGTCACACTGCGTCTGATATTTTACAGGTAATTAATTTTGTAAGTGGACTGGTCTTCATAGAGCGACTATGTTATATGCTTTGCATAGTATTGCTAGAGCTTATAGACTTTGGTTCTACTTAGGTTGCATGCTGTGAAATAAGTAAACATTAAACAATATGTTTCTTGTCGCATCAACATAGTTCAAGCGTTATGTGAGCACTTAATTGTTAATTTTATTATAAATATCGCCGTGCCTTGGCAAGTCTGTATAAAGTTAAATGTAGTAGCCATCTGTGAGACGAATAATCGAAACCCGAGCTCCAACGTTTATAATGCTAGGACAATGATGATTATTTAGCTTTACCAGAGAGCGATGGCACATGAAACTTTTATTAGCACAATTTTGGATCGTCCACCATTAGCTGTCTTCGTAGTTCTACCGTGCTCAGTTAGATGTCACTAATTTACATTAGGATTTGAATCGCCGTCGGTATTCAAGAATGTCCTTGTCAAAGGGCGGTTTCAGATTATTTTTCAGCGTATTTTTCAGCGCGTATACGTTTCAGCTTACTCGCTTACACGCGCGCTATATCACGCGCTTCAAAAAACCCGACTCACGTAAAAGAGCGCTCGAAACGGTAGTCATATCGTGTCAGTATCAACATGGATTCTTGCGGCTCGCGCTTATACGAGCTTAGAAGCGCGTCAACGCTCGTACGAATTGCGTGTGTGCTTTCAAAAACGAGCTTATACGCGCGTATAAATCGCTCGTTTGAAACCGCTCAAAAAGGAATACTTTTAACTGACACAATAACTGAAGATATTATTATTCAGGCGAATAACTGACCTGAGCATGCTTTTTTGAAGAGTAAGGAGAGATGTTATGTTAGGGTATTATGTATGTAGTGTGTACATTTCTCGGAGGAGCGAAGTCTCAGGTGCGAACACAAACCACGTTGTGACGCGAATAGTGATATTTCTTGCTCACTGTCGACAATCTACTTATCACTATCAGTATTCACCTACGTGCTTTAAGTTATATGGCGAATTTCAAATGTAAATGCCTTATATATTTTCTTATTAAACGTATAGTGTATTGGGAAATTATGCTTTAAATTGGTAATGGACCATGTGGAGGCACTTTCTTTGTGAGATTTGACTTCCATAGTAAACAGTCTTTCGAAAGCCTCTACTGGACTTAAGCCTGTATTTATTTGCTTTACAGTGATATTGTGACTCAATAGAAGAATTTGATCTACTATACCACGCTAGCCAAATGGGTTGGTGTAGGGTTTGATGGCTAGTTTTCTGTCTCTTTGCAAAGATATTATTTGCTTCGTGTATTTTCTTAGTCGTCTGTTACGACACCCACGGAATACAATGGGGTAGTGAAATTTAGCATTTTAAATTCGTCACTCCTTGGATAGTAAACTCGCAAATATAAAATCATACCTGCACATCACATAATTCGACTGCACGGTTGGCGTCGTGGTTTAAGCGGCCGCCTCGCCGCATGACACTGCGCCGAGTGTCGTGCGTTCAAATCCCACACGAGACAACACTTTTTGTGATTCATAAATTGTTGTTTCAGTCTGGGTTTTCATTGTGTCCATTCGTTGTATGTTTTTAAAGTCCCCGTGACACAGGATTTATTTCTAGGGCGGGAGATTTCCGTTTTAAAAAGAAAAAAAAAGAGAGAAAAAGATAAAAAAAATACATTTTGATGTTGCTCTTTCATTTACAAATCACGGCAGTTTCGCTGGTCGCCTTGTTAGTTTTATCGCTCCGTGTGTTTTTACATTGCAGAAGTCACTTACTTCTCTCCTAGTTAATTAAAATGGTCACTGCGAGTCCGTTACAACATTACCCGAGCTTCGTAAAGAGTCTTGTTAATTTTACCTTATTTAGTTCAAGGTTTTCTTATAATTATTCAGACTTTACCCGCGCCGCTGCCTGCGTGAATTATGCCCCTAAACCTTCTTCTGGAATAACACTTAGTATTCGGGAATAACACTTGTACACTATGTACAGTCACATAGGTGAAAATTGTACAAACATTTGTTTCGTAGTATTTGAGTTTATCGCGCTTAAGGTACCGGAGCTTGTTCTTCCGCAACAAAAAGCAGAACTAACTTGCAAGCCGATCTCTATAGCATGTTTTTGCTTGGATACGAGCATGCGCCCATTTTCCTCGAGGCAAGTTGTGTTCTGTGGTTTGCATTCCTTCATGTGTATACGGACGCGACCGAGATACTTTATTTTATAATACTTATAGGGAATTCTGATTCAGCTCGTCTGATGATGGACTGGAGCAGAATGAGTTCTTGAACGTCACCGGCTTTTCTCGCAAAAAATACTGTCCTAAGGCATCGTCAAAACAGTTTAGCGACGTTATTCTTAGCTAAGATTACTTTTCTACTACAAATTTGCGAGGCGGTATTTCTTCCACTGTAGCATACGTAAACAGTTAGAATAGTAATCTTATAAGAATCATCATCATCATCACACTAGCGTTATACCACTTGCATCCAAGACCGGAGCCCGGGGTCCAACCAGATTTGACAGAATATCGGCTTTTCTACAGAGCGACTGTCGTCTGACCTCCGATTTAAAAGGATAGCCATATTCCATGGTTAATACCAGTATCTGTTTCTTTGAAACTGACTCCCCGTAACGACTGTCAAAGATCTTCATGACAGCTGGGACCGACGATTTAACGTGCTCTCCGAGGCACGGGTCAAGCGACAATTAACAATTAAAAGCGCACATTACTTTGCAAAATCAATGGTGCGCATCGTGGATTCAAACCCGATACCCTCTGCATGGCAGTTATAGTAGTTTGTTGGTATCTCTAGTCGGCTATCGCTGCCTGTACGGTGCCCAGTAAGCTAATAAGAATATCGTGTAATAAAATTAATTAAAATAAAGTATCTAAGGACTATAAGGGAACAACAAGCAGCTAAACCCACTGAGTAGCCATAAAAGCTTAGTGAAATACTTGTTGATGCGTACTGTTTCCCGAAATTCAAGATTAAGTAATCCATCACATTATTCCAACAACGTATACCAATATCTTGTAAAGATAAACTTTTCTTATTCCCATTCCATAAAAGCGATGAAGAAAATGGTCTAATGGAAATTTCTCGAACATTGCATTGTACGAACGTATTACGCGAATATTAAGCGTGTTTCATAAAATAATACATTGTCTTATTTGTTTTTGAACCGATTACTTTATGAATTTTGCCGAATATAGCTGGTGCGGAGTTTTGTGCTATGCTGTGTTTAAGTATTACAACAATATTCTGAACAAGGTCCGGATACAGACAATGATCTACTTAATTATGTAAATAATACTTATAAAATTAAGCCTGCTGTTGTTTACATGTCAGACATCTGGAATAAATCATTCACTTCTAAAATAAAAGAACACTTAATTTTATACTGTACACGAATACTAAGAAACTATTACTTATATAAGTTAATTTGTTGTCTAGTACCCATAGTATAAGCCCTGCTTAGTTTGGGACTAGATAGTGATGTCAGTAGAATAAAAAAAATATTTCCGAATTTATCTGTTACTACTATTCTCCAGTTTGTTGTTTTCTGAGGACTTGTGTGGGCGTTTTATACACTCGGATCAGCCCACGCGAGATTTTTATAATACGGCACCATCACGTCATGATCGCTGGAAACATTACAAGATCGTGGTTAGTTCTTTATGTACTCGTACCTATGTTGTTTCAAAGTTTGTACCTAGAGGCAGAGTATTCATAGTGCAGCAGATCTTTATCGATAAATCTTTAAAGCAACGATTGTTGCGACAAATTTGTCGAAAAAGTACATGTGCAAATGGAAAAGCTCAGTTTACACAATTTTGAACAGATAAGCGTCTAATACTCCGAACTGTGGAAGCACACACATTCCAGCAGTCATTAAATAATTATTATCATAGTTTATCCAGAAATCATCAATTCATTGCCTCTTCTTTGTATAATCACGTTTAAATGCAATGCATGCTGTTGTTCACACCATTAAAACTGCTGTCGCATTTGTTAAATTGGCAACACAATTTCATGGCTATTATTTTACGCTGGCAATATTATTAATGGTTTGTTTGATAAGCTATTAAGCTGTCGTACCGTGAGGTCGTTTCGTTCGAGTGTAAATTGCATCGTCGGTTAATGCTATTTAATGTGCTTTATTTAATGGAAACTGTTTAATAATGTTATCATCATCATCAGCCCCATACAGTCCACTGCTGGACTAGGCCTCTCCTTTGAAAGAAGGAATGGGCCTACTATACCACGCTGGCCCAACTGGTTGGTATAGGGTTTGTATCAAGTTTTCCTTCTCTTACAGTGCTGTTCTCTGCATAGTATGGTCCCTCTGTCGGCTCTTACTACACCTGGAATGATATGGGGTGGTGACATTGCGTATAATATTCTTAATCCGACACCACACGGACATTTAATATGATGTTATATATGGATGTTATTAAACTCTTCAACGGGAAAATGGATAAGTGGGTTAAGGTACGTTTATGTTTCTTGGTATCGGTTAAAATCAATTTATATTAGATAAAATTCATGCGTTACCTACTGACTAACTGACAGACACTGTACACAGCCTAAACTACATATTACCAGCAGGAAGCTGAAATTTGGTATGTATGTTCTTTAGGGATTGTAAAGGTGCACTAGAATAAGCTTTGTCATTCAATATTACTTCAAGCCTTCACGGCATTCTAGAGGAGGACGCAGCAACGCCCGCACATATTTCTGAATTAAACCGTTTCTGCGCGATAGCGTGGTAATTTTGTGCAATCCCTTCTTATTTTGCATTTCTTAATGTACATAACAGACTGAAAAGGTTATATGAATCAAATATGAAGGTAATTTTGCATATGTATATTTTGAATGTCTCTAAATGTGAACTTACCAATGTATACAGATTACCAATACACATGCAGTAGCATACACTACTAAAACGCTTTTCTCAACGGCGTTATTCCATGCACAAAAGCATGCAGATTGAAACAGTTTCCCATCGTTTCATGCAAATGGCTGAACTCAGCGGCGGTAATCACACTATTTTGCGACAGATTAGAGCGTGTTATGTTTACGCTTTAGCTTTAGCAACTATCAACGATGCAAATGTTCTTGATTATGCCGATTTATTTTTTAATAATAGAGGTATTTTTATTGAAATAAAACACATAGTACGTACAAAAACCTCAAACCAACTTCCAACAAACTGTAGTGCAGTTTGCACTATAGTTTGTCGGATTTGCGCTTGATTATTTAACATATCATATTATGCAATCGGTTTTACGCTCGTGGTTGACAAATAGACTTTAAAAATAATGTAAAACAGTAATATTTCATTTAAACACTTATATTTTGGCATTGTCACGAGGGTGGCAGAAATGTAAATGTAGAGTCATGTAGTAAATAACTTAAATTTGGACGTTCATAAGCGTCACCTTGTGGCCCAAATGAATAAATGATTTTGACTTTTTGACTATGTGGCACGTAACTTGACTTGCTGTTCGTAATAGGTCGGCAAAGTTAAGCAACGTTTGGACAGGTTACCACTTGGATGAGTGACCGCGTGTGGCATTTACATCAGAGTAAAACTGTCTGTTTTTGTTTTAGGCCAAAAATCATTCGGCCATGCCTTCATAAGAAAAAGAGAGTTATTAGGGTTCCGTAGTCCACAAGGAACCCTTATAGTTTCGTCATGTCCGTCCGTCTGTCCGTCCGCAGCCTAGCTCAAAGACGCCTTGTGCTAGAAAGCTGATATTTGACATGAATATAGACATAAGATATTGCAACAAAACTGTAGAATAAAATTTAGGAAAATATTTTTTTTAAGGGTATCTCCCCTACATATATAGTGTGGTTGAATTTTTTTTTGGGTGAGTACCCCATTATGTGGGGTATCATTGGATAGGTTTTAAAAAAATATTATTAGTTTGCTCAACTCATTTTTCGATCAAGTGATTGGTTTGTCAAATATCAAGCTTTGAAGTGAAAAAAATTTTTGGACTCAAGTGTCCCCCCCCTCTGCCGGCTAAACTATTAATTTGGAAGAGGTGAAAAAAATCACAAATGTAGTACATATAACGAATTTAAAAGGAAAACTATCACGGCTAAGTAGATGTCACTAGTTTACGAGTAATCGTCGGTTAACTTATAAATACCTATTTCTGTGAGTTTACATTGGGCGCGCTGGCTTAATCTTAAAGATATACGTACTTTGGCATGTAATGTACTAAGGTACTACGTTTGTATAGTAGTAGTATATCTTGGAAACCACATTTTATGTTTACAATACATAACTGGATACATACCTAGTATTTTTCTAAACAAAACTTAGGTTCTTATAATAGTGTTATTAAAATTATTTTTTCAGCAAAATAAACAGTCGGATTTGTTGTACATTAATACCCTTTGAAGCAAGTCATTATGGGCAACTACGGAACCCTACATTGCGCGTGGGCCGACACGCACTTGGCTGGTTTTTTTGTATTAAAATGACAAATTTTATGCATTCATGCGTATAAGCTTCTGCTTGTAAGATATAAACGTTAAAAATACTGTGTAAAAATGCCAACGGGTAAGAAAATTACGCTTGTATCGGTGTAACTCGGTAACCTTAATGACACAATTAGCATACAATTTTAATTGAATTTTTAGTTGTTTGTGTTTGTGTTTTCTCCGCGAAGTACGTCGAGTTGAGAAAAATCTCCTGTGACTTCACGTCGACATGCGCTACTGTACATCAGTGGAATTTTGGAAGTTTTACTTTGTGAAATAGTGAGATATTGACACTAAAATGCCGCATGTATGCCTAAATGACCGGTGCAGAGAAATCGATTATCTTAAGAGTCTGACAGTCCCCTTCGGCCTTCCCCCAGGGCGGATTGGACTGGATGGATTTTCCAATTGGAAAAGCTATTGATTTTGATAAAAGTGATCCTATTAAAGAATTAGCACATATTCATTACATAAAATATAAAACCAGGAATAAAGAAATAAAAGTGATATTTATTCATCAGTTTATTTTATTTACTCTGCCTAAATGTATTTGGTTTCAATTTCTACATTTTTCTTAACAGATTTGTTATTTTAATGAATATTAGTATTGAATGAAGTGAAATTGAAACTAAATACGTTTTTGACCTTTAATTCCTTTTAAATAAAACAATGTCAAACCAGAAAAGGAAAAGTACCAAGAACCGAGAATCTAACTCGCTAGTAGTACTGAGTTTCGTAACTAGATGGTAGCTCTTGTCGAACAAAATCGAGAAATGGCCGTCTATACCTACAATACACTTATCTATGGTAAAGACCGCCAAGGATTTTCCCGACAGTTACCTAAGACCAACGGCTTAACGTGCTCTTCTTGATAATTGACAATTCAATACGCATATCAACTGCAAAGCGTCGTGTTTGTGAAACATTTCTTTTGCAAATTCTTCTTCTCATTTGAATGGCAAAACTTCTCACACGGTTTTAGCTCGGTACTCGGCAACCTGAATCTTTTGTAATTAAAAAAACTACAAGAATGGTATCTGGTAACACCAAAATCTAATAGGAAAAACTTCGTTCTTATGGTTTACCCTTGCGGGAATGAATTATCGAGTCGCCAATAGTTCATTAATTTCTGTCCCGCCCCACTCAGCTTGCGCAATCAATTTCATTTCTTTAATCGCTGGAGTCGGTAATGTACCGCGAAGATTATTCTGAGGGTGTTTAATTACGCTCACAAAAAATATTTGGCTATATAAATCTTCTGTATAAATAATATCTTTGCATTACTGACTGACTGACAGACAAGCTACAGCCAAAACTATTAGGCACAAGAAGCTGAAATTTGGCATGTACGTTTCTTGGGGACCGTAGAGGTGTACTAAGATTTCCCGAAATTCCCACGGGATAAGGCAAAACGAGTAACTTAAAAAAATGTGCGGTCGTAGCCGCAAGTATCCGCTAGTCAATATATCTTAAACTCAACTCACAGCCGAAACTTCTGGGAGCAAGAAGCTATTTGACGCGATTAAGACCCGTTTATTTATTTTATATGATGTATACAAATCGCGAAAGTTTAAAATCAGCTTGGCATGTACATATATTTCTTGGACAGCGGCAGCGTAGCTGTGCGCTAAGAAGCGATTGCCGGTATTTCGGGAAATACCTTCTTAGTGCACCACAACGGTAGCGGGCATACGATTTAAGGTAGAAATATACAGCTTATAAAGCATTTGCTTCATTGTATACTCATAAACGAATATTTTGAAAGGATTTGCACAAGTTCGTACAACCGTGTTATTAATCAATCAATATAGGAATAAATTAAACAGCGATGAGAAATACCACTGCCGTACACAGAGATAAAATTACAATTAACGAGCTGCTGGCGATTTGTGAAGAGGCTTTTATAATGTGATTTCTTTTCGCTTAATGTTATTTATTAATTTTTAAAATACTTGAAACTTCAAAAGCTTCTCAAAATACATACATACATAGACTTACGCCTGTTTCCCGGAGGGGTAGGCAGAGACTACGGAAACCCATTTGTAACGATCCTGACATATCTCAAAATACATAACCTAAAAAACGCAATTTATAGGATAACTCAAAACTACACGTCAGCGGCCCAATTCTGCTAAATAAATATAGTTTCGATATCATGTCAGTGTCATACTTACGTCACAAAAAGCGTATTCTTCTAAATTATCTGATAATTGAACGAAGTTGTAACGAGATCGTAAACTGAAACAAGTGTCAAAATATGTGTCAACGACGAACCGTTTGTTTCAAATTATACGATAATGTCATAAGGTTATCAGAATGCCGCTTCTGAGTCCATTCAAAATATAATATCAATATCATATAAAAATAGGAGAATTGGCCCCCAGATGTTTATTAATTTATGAAATGGTTTTTACTTTAAAGTCGGGTAAAAACGGTTAAATCTTACTTCTATTGTAAATGGGGACGTCCTAAAAAACGGCAAGGTCTGTAGTACCCGAAATCGGCGAGCATTTATGAAAAGAGTATTGAGTGTAGAGGAAGCGCGTGAGGTCTGTAAGAATAGAAGCAAGTGGCGTTCCGTTGTCTCTGCCTACCCCGACGGGAAAAAGGCGTGAGTATATGTATGTATGAAAACCAGAATGGTTAAAAAAAATTAAAGTTATGTATTTTATACATCAGAATAACATACCTATTACATACCAGGTTTCTTTTCTCCCGATAACCGACACCGACGCGATTGAAACTGAGGGCAAAAACTAGTCATTTATACATTTACTTACGTTATCATGAAAGGATTTTGAAGAGATTAAAGTGCAAGCTTTCTCTTGATCAAAAAGTCTCACCGCTCCTATTCTAGGCCGCGCGCTCATCCCTTCAGCGTTTATCAGACGTCGTCGGGCCAAGTTCGTGTTCCAAGCAAGCTGTGTATTAACGTAATTGCATTCTACGCAAATTCATCTAAAAATCAATTTATGAATATTGCTTCGACGTCACTTGTTTTTACGAAGTACTTCGATTTTTCGACATCTGCCTGTTCTTATATTATATATTATTAAGCCCGTTATATTATTAAGCTTTTTTTAGTAAATGTAAATATATTGATTTGTTTTGATAGACGTTTTACTGGAAAGGATATTTATTGCTTTTGATGGACTATATCTGAACTGATTACGGCTTATTAAAGACGTGTATACTTTTTGATTGCAGTTTATTTAGCGTTACACGCTCTTATTTATCTTGCAATGCCATTTTGCAAGTTTGAGAATAGTTTTTTTTAACTTCATTGTAATGTTATCACTAATCACTACAAAACCGACAAAGGACGTATTTTAGTGATGTGATAATAGTGCAGGAAAGTTGTAATTGCTGCACTGCTTCTACATTACTGCATTGTTTTACTTTACTATACTGTTTTTTTTTAAATCATATTTATTTGGATATAAACTCATCTTAAAGGTTTAATGTCTCCCATTAAGATCCATATAAACTGTATGAAGTAGATCAAAAAGATACTAGCTGAATATTTAAATCGACTTAAGTATAAAAAATATTCGGTCGAAAAAAAAGTCCCGCGCATTTTGTACCTGTACCATTGTAGATATTTAATACCTGTTTTTCATAATTAGCAAGAATAGATAAAAGTTATTGATTTTTTTATTATTTTGTCACAGAAGGTAGATAGGCACTCGGTGCAACAATCTAATATTAGTACCTAATATGTATTTGGGACCACAATAAAAGAACAAATTTACGTCTTGGGAAACTGCGATCAAGCATAGGTACATTTTAAAGATATTTTCCACTTGTTGCCAAAATTGCAGCTTTATATTACAATTAAACCTAAATAGTAATAAAAAATATACACTCATATAAATAGCTTATTTAAACAAGTATATTATGATTATTTATCAATTGTGTTGCGAGTAAGATACTCGCCATAC
Organism: Euclidia mi; assembly: GCA_944739405.2. NCBI lineage: Eukaryota > Metazoa > Arthropoda > Insecta > Lepidoptera > Erebidae > Euclidia > Euclidia mi. The sequence continues at coordinate 57,209,033 of OX123200.2, read as the reverse complement.
GCAATACCCTCAGTTTGATGTCATGTTTTATTTTGTTTAATTGTGTAGAAATAAAAGTTGAAATTTACAGAAAATTACTATATTTTTTTATAATCTAATCTTTACTCATAAATTAAAGCCGAACAGTTTGAATACGCTTATCTTAGTCACTACTTCTTAGATTGTTTTGTTGACAGTTAAGTTATTTATATCATCACGTTACGATTCAAAGGTTCGGGCCAAAAGGAAACGAATGTTACGCGAAGAGGATATTCGGGTGAAAAACTGGGGCACAGCTGGTCTAAATTATAATACTATATTACTATAGAGACCTAGGTACTACTTATTACAATAACAGCAAGAAGGTAGGTAACCTTACTCACCTACTTACTTTTATGTATGTCTCACTACTTGTTTAATATTAAATAATCTGTAGTAAGGTCAGGGGGGCTAATTCCGGCATAGTTTTTTTTTCTACTTACATTTGAGTGCCCGTAACCGATGAGCGTTTTGATTTATGATCAATGTTAGGGTCTCATGAAAATAATAATGTCTTAAGCTTTCAAATACAGTGATCTTATTTAATTAAACTATCACCAGTACTAGGATATACAACTTATTTTTAAACTTGACCAGTTGACGGATTTTCCCTTCAAAATCGGGAAAATCCGTCATACTGGATGAATTTCATGAAATCTTTAGTGGTTTTAAGGAAACACGTAATAATGTCATGCGTGCGTAAGAGACAGTCAATTCTGTGCTTAACGATCTTAAAAATAAGGTCTCTATCAAGTTTAATACGTAAAAAACATTTTGGGGGGCTATTTCGGCATGCCTAAAGAAGCAGGGGTGGTCAAGCGTTATTAGCTCAATTTCTTATTATTAATTAAATAGGTATTGTTATTTTGCACTTTTTTTTTCATCTTATAGTACAAAACATTGGGTGATTTGATTTATGAGAGTGCAATCATGTTATTTGGTACTTACATATCTAAAAACATGCTAATTAAATTAACATAACGAATGATTACATTCCCGTAATATTCTTGTGAGATAAACAAAATGCTGACGACGTCGCCGATAAAATAAACACTTTTATTTAGCAAACTTGTTTCGTCCAAGTTCCAGATCGCAAGTGGTTTATCTTGTAAATTAATTTTTTTGTAGTATTTTCTAAGGGATCAAAGTATTCCCTAAAATTGATTGTGGTGGCGATTTTTCTGTAACTGTTACACAAATTATATGATATCTGTTCTCTTTGAAATGAACTTTCTTTGAAATGCAAGTAAGTACATTATGCGGAATATTGATTGATTCGCTATTTAAAAGTTGGGACGAAAAAGGTTTACGATCTCAGAAATGGGGCAAATTTGAAGTTAAAAGTAATGCTGTTTTACCGACACTTCTACAAACTCTGCAACTCGACTGTAACGAGAATAATTTCATTTTTTACGCTCCATAGACGAAATATGCCACCCTAACCTTATCACAAAAATTATTTGACGTACCTACTTATTGCATAGCTCTTGTTTGTAAATTTGTGAAAGAGAAATAAAATACAATTATTTGTTATACACAAATAAAAACATATTATTTTTAACTACGTAAAAGCGGCCGCAACTAGTCTAAAAATGCGGTAAACATTGAATTCATGTAGCGAACCGCAGTACGTGACACGCTGCGATTACAGAGCGAGACGGCTAAACGGGTTAGAGCGCGACACTACTTATCGCCTATCGGCACAGAGCGGCAACGTCGCGCGGTCAACCGGCGGGCGAATGCGGCGCGGCAACGCGAGACGCGAAGCGATAGCGAAGCGTGTCTGTCGTGTTATTGAAACATAACCTATTACGTAATTTTAAGGAAATAATGGATACTGTATTAGAAGTTTATTGAGTGTGTTAAGAGTCATCCTGTGTTATATGATACAACGCATAGACAGTACAAGAACTTTCTAGCTAAAAACGACATATGGGAGGAGATCGCCAAAGAAATGCAAGAACCTAGTGAGTATTATTTTTTCACTACACGTCTGTTCTGATTCGCCACAGATTAAATAAGTTTGTTTCGCTTTATGTCAAAGAGCTCAGATATTCTTATGTTTATGATACGACTATGGTATTATATATAATTATGTATACGGTATTCGGTTCTTGAGTTAGATATACCTATCGATATTTTTACGTATATCATGCCATTTATATCGTTAAGAGAGTATGTTAAATTTTTGTGAAAGTAAAATAAGTAGTTGAGAAATTATTGCTTTCTTTTCGTTGTTTTGTTTTGCTTTGTTTACGTTATTTTATTATATTATATGCTGCTCCTTTTTATTTTTATATTCTTGTTGTGTCTGTTTATAAAACCATGTTGATACAAATAATCTTAATATATAAAATCCTTGCGTTACTGACTGACTGACAGACACGATACAGCCGAAACTATTGGGCACAGGAAGCTGAAATTTGGCATGTATGTTCCTTGGAGACCGTAGGGTGCACTAAGAAGGGATTTCCCAAAATTCTCACGGGATCGGCAAAAACGGGTAAGTTTAAAAAAATGCAGGCGTTGCTGCTGGCGTCCTCTAGTACTTTATAAATTAAGAAGGGCTTATTGTGCTGGCAGCAGTGTTATCAACAACTTTATAAACGATTGCACGGAAAGTGTGGTGGTTTAATGATTGCACTGTGGCATGCGTTTTTGGTTCTATCCACGCACAGAACATTTTTTTTGATTCAAAATTTATTGTTTCTAGGCATCGATCACTATATATGATCGAAGTTTCTAGGTGTTTTGAGGTATAAAGTATTTCAACGCTCGAAACAACAAATAGTTGAATACACAGTCTTATCTCGTGTGGGGATCGAACATATTCACATAGCTAACAATTAACGTGTTATCATCATCATCAGCCTACTGTCCCACTGCTGGGCACGGGCCTCTTCTCACTATGAGAAGGGTAAGGCCATAGTCCACCACGCTGGCCAAGTGCGGGTTGGCATCCACATGTATTTCGAGAACATTATGGAAAACTCTCAGACATACAGGTTTTCTCACGATGTTTTCCTTCACCGATTAGCAAGCGATAATTAACAATTTAATACGCACTTAACTCCGAAAAGTCATTAGTGCGTGCCGTTTATTCGAACCCGAGACACTCTGCGTAGCAGTCTGTCGGTCTCTCCACTCAGCTATCGCTGTTTTTTTGTGTACGTGTTACATTTATAGTAAAAGTGATAATAATAATTAATGTTTTGATTATTACATCGCACCTATGCACATACCCAGCTGTCAATTAATATGATCTATTTGTGGTTAAACTGATAATAGGTATAATTAATGTTTTGATTAAAGGTAATAATTATCTTTATAATTCGATAATAATCGTCTTTTGTGCGACTTTTTCAACCTAATTGATATTTGAGTTTTTGAGAATCAATCAATAGATATTTAATACTTTGAACTTGAACTACAGTTTACCGATTTTATCGCAACATATTAGCTTTACTAAGTTATCTTCTTAATATATAAAATCCTTGCGTTACTGACTGACTGACAGACAAGCTACAGCCTAAACGATTGGGCGTAGAAAGCTGAAATTTGGCATGTATGTTCCTTGGGGACCGTAGGGTTGCACTAAGAAGGGATTTCCCGAAATACCCACGGGATCGGTCAAAACAAATAAATTAAAAAAAATGTGCAGGCGTAGCTGCTGGCGTCCTCTAGTTACATTTAAACTGCATGATCTTGAAACTATATTTTTTATTTATTACTAGCCGACGCCGACGTTTCGAACTGTAGTTTAACTTCAATGTGTTCACATTATCTTTAATTCTGTTTCCCAAGATAAACTGTAATAATTGTATTATTTATAGAAGTTTTAATTAGTTTCCTATAAAATATTTTCTAAGTAAATATTAAGGACTAGCTGATCCCGCGTTTACACAGCGTGAAACACGGTTTCATCAATTTCGCCTCCGTGGCTCATAATTAGCGTTACATTATATGTAATAATGGCTATAGCCTTCAGAATAATTATTCAAATCGAACAAGTAGTTCAAAAGAAAAATCCTCTTTAGCTTTTGTATATACTTACTAGCTGTGCCCGCGACTCCGTTCGCGCGTAATTGTTTTTTCATTAGACTACAGAATTCTTAACCAAAACGTTTTGAGTTGCTTATATTATGTATGTAATAGTAGTATTGTGAATAGGTTAGATTTAGATACCCTAAAAATAACTCAAATAACAATAAATTAGAATATAGGGTGTCACGGGACCCATCGCCAAGCCAAAGTCTACTCTTTTTGCACATCATGCCAAGTCGTACTACTGGTAAACAAATTTTTTTTGTGGACACATTTTTTAAGACGCATTAAAAGTGCGCGCATGCAATGCTCGAAATACCTACGTATCCATGGGTGCATAGGACATCTATAGAACACATTCACGGTGTAAATGCATCGATATTGTACCTAATTAGAAAAAAAAAGTGTCTTTGAGCCTCAATATCTCCTAAAAAGCCAGTTATTTCCCAGGTATGGTGCCCAAGTAAAAAATGTTCGTAATTATTGGTACAATATGAGATTTCAGTTTTCGTTAAGAGTCCTTTTAAACCCCGTATTATAGCAAAAATTTCTCAGGTCATCTTAATAATAAAGGTACTATAGGTATAACGTAAAAGTAGAGAAAAATAAATCACTAACTTATTATCTAATAGTCTACATTAAAGCTTCTTTGTACACTATATTAGACGTATAGCCCTCGGTGATGAAAACATAAAGGTGCCTAGTAACACTTAAACGTGGCAGAGACAAATAACGCTGACCAAACGCAAAACAGCTGTTACTTAGATCCACACCCGCAACTTTCAGCCTTTGTTCTTTGGCTTACTGAAAACTCCTTTGAAACGAAAAATTTATTTAATTTCGAATTAAAATCCGGGGTATATAAACATTATCACCTGCCCATCGCACCCAATCAAAATCTTTGCTTCGGTCACGTTTCGATGTAAATTAGTCACTTTTCTGGTGCAATCACAAAGCTTGAGTTGGGTTACATTTCTAGGAAGTCTTATAGGTACGCCGACTTTTAAATTAATCTTTTGAGATGGCAATCCAGGAGCATTGATGGATTCCGAAAATTGCACTGGTATTTCAATAGTTTTTAGACACACATAATTGTTATACACAGGTGATAACAGATTTTACATCAATGAAACTCTGCAATACAGGTTTTCTTCATTTCATAAGAATGACTTTCTCTTAATCGTGGGAGTACACACCGCAAAGACGCCAATCGCGAGTAAAAATCAGAGAAATCCAATCCATTTTTGTTGCCTCCGAATCGCGCTCGCATGTTTAATCTCATACAATCCCACAGTCTAGAACTCTTTAGACAGGTCTAACTTACTCAGCTCTTTTCCCACGTGGCATAACAGGCAGTCTGACGAAAATCGCCACAAAATATAACGCTCATGGGTTCATTTTGTTTGATATCTCTTATTATGTGATCTACTTGCTTCGACCGCTTCACTCTTTACCATCGTGTAGTCATCCCATTATGGTAAGTTACCATTACGTAAAATCTTAGCTTTGTCGCTATTTCTAGATATATTACAAACAGAGCTCTGTGTAGTCTAAGCCAATTGGAATTTTATATGTTGAAGGACACTTTTTCCTCCTGGCGACAATGTGGCTGTTATCAGTCTGTATATAAATATAAAATTATTGCATTACTGACTGACTGAGAGACAACGCAGTGCCAAAACTATAGGAAGCAAGAAGCTGTAATTTTGCATGTATGTTTGCTTGGAGACCGTAGAGGTGCACTGTGAAGGAATTTCTCGGGCAATTGGAAATTATAAAATTAATAAAAATGTGCGGCCGTAGCTGATGTCATCCTCTAGTTCCCGATAAAGTGACAGCAATCGCAATCTTACTTTAGCTTCGTTCCTTCGGCAAAATCATCTTTAAGAAAAGTCTTTCCCATTCCACCCAAAGTAATAGTATTTGGCACAAAGCACTATCCACGCCCACGATCATACCTAATTATATTAAACGCTGTTCTTCAGTTCGTCTCGGGACATAATTTTGCAGAATTTCGGTTAATTCTAATCGGTAATAGTTTATTTATATTGATCGCGTAATCTTTATCAATGCTTACACCATCAAATGATGGTTCAGTCAGACATATTGAGTAATAGAAAAGATATAGCTATGTCTTGAATAGCAAGCAAACAACGATTCATTAGTTGGTTGTGCGTGCCTGAAAATATCTGTCAATGTGTTTTGAAATCTATGCTATAACTGTGCAGCATCTGAAAGTTTGCAGAACTCCAGCATTACTGCAAACAAATGGCGCAATCGATGAGGACTTTCACTGATACTTGCTTCAGACAAAGCGTTATCCCAGTGTTGATACTCGTACCCTCCAGTAAATGACTTGCTACTCGGCGCACTTATTATACGTACACCCGCGATATTATCCAGCCTAAGCTGAACCCTATATAATATCATAAATTGTACAGAATAAAGCTCATTTGAAATTGTTAAATATTAATTTTTGAAAATGACCATTTTTAATCTTTCAACCTTGTAATTTTACATTTTACAAATCATACTATATTAAGATTCAACCAATTCAACTAAAGAGTTACTTATTTACATTGCTATAGGATAAATTTCAACCGAAAAATACATCTTAATGTTTAAATTGGCATAACTTGTTTACTTATGAACCGATTCGAATAAAACAAACCTAAATGTTAAGTGAGACTTCCCACAATATATCAGTGAAAACCGCATTCAGATCCGATAAGCCGTTTCTGAAATTAGCGTGCACAAACGCACAGACAAACAGATAAACAGACAAGCAGACAAAAAATCTAATAATTATATTTTTGGTTTCTCTTCTTGAATAATGATCCCTTAAAATAGTTTTCTCCCAAATATCTTCCATGTACAGACATCGATCACTTACAGATTTATTATATGTATAGATATGTACCTTTTTCTCAATAAGGCAAATACCGCACATATAATACACACAATAAGCACATCCAATCTCGGAATAGCAATTGGTAGTTCACAAAAGCCGGAATCGAGCCTATTAGACGCAATGCATTGGTAGTGAACACTTAAGTCACTGCACCATACGTGCAGACAACAATCACCCCTAAATAATAATTGTGCTTTATGTAACGCCAACATTTGAACTCATGACTAGATTCCACAACTGACTACGCCCACGTGGAACTCATTTTGCCTACAGTAGTGTACTACTACTCTACAGAAATATGCGGAATATGCCTATGTATATGCCTATATATAAAATATGTATACATTAGGATACATATTTTAAACTGAATTCCCCGCCGCGTCTAATCTTCTTAATATATAAAATCCTTGCGTTACTGACTGACTGACAGACACGCTACAGGCGAAACTTTTGGGCGCAGGAAGCTGAAATTTGGCATGTATGTTCCTTGGGGACCGTAGAATTGCACTAAGAAGGGATTTCTCGAAATTCCCACGGGATCGGCCAAAACAGGTAAATTGAAAAAAAAATGCAGGCGTAGCTGCTGGCGTCCTCTAGTATGTAATATGTATGAACGCGATAAAACCAAACACTGCCGCATGGATTTTTGTACAGTTTTCACCAATAGATAGTGTCATCTCTGAGGAAGGTTCAGGTGCATAATTCAAGCTAGCGCAGCTACGCGCGAAGTCAGTACACATAAATCTTACTTGCTTCATTTTCACATTTCAGGTGAAACCTTGCGAACCAAATGGAAGGGCTTAAAAGACGGGTACACAAAATACAATAAATGGGTGCTCTATCGAAAAGCGAGTGCAAAGTCCCACAGCAATTGGTACTGGGGACCTTATTTGGAATTCTTAGAGCCTTTTATACACTCAAGGAAGAGAAGCGACCGAGACAACCAGGACACAAGCTTTCTACACTTGGAAGTGTCACACAGCGGTTCGAAAGACCACTCGGAGCTCCGAGACTCGCAGAATGTTCTGGAAGAAGACTTGATAGATAACGAGTGTCTTATCAAATTGGAAGAAGTCCCAACAGAGATATCATCTCCTTTGTCTTCTAGAACACAATCTCGTGCGTCCCTTAGAGACCCAATTACTACGCAACAGGTAGAGACAGATAACACGAAACTCTTGACTTTTATTCAGAACAAACGTTCGAAAGGTGTCGATGCGGTTGACCTTTTATTTATGAGTTATGCTGACTCCTTTAAGAAGTTCTCCTTGGTAACACAGAGTAAACTTAAAGTCAAAATGGCTACTATATTTGCGGAGGCGGAGTTGCAAGAGCATAATTTGAATCCTAGTTTATTGTCATGATGTGCCTAGTTATGTGTCCCTTAGCCTGTTATCATGCGTAATTTCCTCGTATTTTCTCATAAGCCTGGAGACATTATTTATACGTAGGTATATATGTAGGTATTGTACTTGTGGTAATGGGTTGATTACACCTAACGAGTACAGTTGCGAGTCAGTAAATGCGCTCTCTTTTATATATTAAGTGTCTAGAATTACCGTAGCCAGGCAGGAAGGTGTATCAGAAGTGCGCAGTGGAAGGTGTAATACATCTACCTGACCACGATAGACAATATATCCAGACACAATGCACTGCGTTGCACAGTGAGTAAAGTATTGAGTAGGTACATGAAAATTGTACCTTATATATCCTGGTGATGTCTTGAAGTGGACCTATAGATTAACTTATAATTTTGGCCAAAATAACAAGAGAATCAATAGATACCAGTTTACAATTGGGCAAAGTCCTTCTCCAGACCACGATGCACGTTGCGGTTCACAAAACTTTTCACAAAAATGTTCAATATGTCATCAATTTACAACAAACTTTGCCGGAAGTCAAAAGCGGCAATTACGTATTAAGTTAATTACAAGTTGATTCAATTCGCGTTAATTCAAAGGGCGATCAATTTAATTTAGGTACAAGGCACGCGAGCTTGCAAACGGCGTGTTAATTTTTCAAGCGGAAGGACGGAAGTGACAGTTCAGTGTGACCATTGTCAGAAATTTTCAATAGACTAAACAAAATGTTACTCAATCGATCTAATCGATTTGACTTATAATAATAAAAACTAATTCTATTTCAAACATTAAGATTAGAGATACTAGGATTATTTAATTTGTAAAGGTTTATTGAATGACGTTACCTTTCTTCGGCAGTCGGGTAATGTATAAACGAAATATAGTTCGAAGCTAGGCTATATTTAATACAGTTTTTCATAGTTTAGTTCTTGACGTTATTTGTGTAAATGTTTTGTTGTTGTCATTGGCGTATCTAAGGTTATTTTAGGGTGAACCAGGCTCTTTACTAACAAGAAAAGCTTAGGACATTTTGCGTTCAAAACTATATTGTGTAACTAAACGGAATGTATTTTAAGTATGTGTGATAATCACTTATCTTGTATAAGTATAGGTTTCTTATAAGTAAATAATTTATTGGTTTTTATTATTTTGGCGTAAAGTTCCTTGGGTGTTTTAGCATTTTGAACCAATATTCTGGGATGGGCTAGAGACATCCCAGAATGTTGGTCTAGAGACCATACTGGGATGAACGCGCGACCTACCTGACCCCTATACACGCCAACGATGTTATCATATGTAGCGTAATACAAAAGTTTTGTGAAGCATGTGTGTTTTAAATACCTTCAATCTTTTATTGAAATTAATTTCAAATTGAAATAACGACCTTATTTGGGTAGAAGATTTTATGGTATAAATATAGAACTTAGCCATGGGTTTTTTTAGTTTGTATTAAAACATGAATATGCCATTTCAGCGATATAATCCTACGTGAGTATTTATCGCAACACAGATTGTTCGTGATTTATATTTAATTAGCTTTTGCCTGCCGCTTCGGGCGCGTTAAAATCGGGGTAACACAAATCTACCTTCAGTCTCAAGTTGTGTGAAGGCAACTCTATAGGGTACAAAGTAACTCAGTCAGTATCCATTACATTACATCTACCGAAAGGTACTAACAACATTACCTTAGATACAATCAAATATCAAAGCCATGTTCTAATACATGTCCAATATATATCTATAAACATTTTCGCATTTAAAGTATTAGTAGGAAAAACGTTTCAGCCGTTTAACCGTAGTATATAATTTATTAGTTTATATAATTATGCGAACAATTTAATCACCGTGCACAATGACATTATGTATGATGTGACAGTACTGACAGATTTGCGATGGCACATGCGCAGCACTCAATTATTAGCGCATGCGTTCTTACTTTCAAGAGGTAAATGTGTGCCGTACAAACTTATACCCTCCCTACAATCCCTCCCAGTTTAATTTTTGCAACTTATGGTAGCCTATATCCGTCTCCATGGTTCATTATATCTCTATATTAAATTTCAACAAAATCGGTTCAGCAGTTTTAGCGTCAAAACGGAACATACATACATACATACACACTTTCGAATTTATAATATTAGTAGGGATTAAGAAAAAATCACGTATTCACCTAAGGCATATATCGCTGAGATGGCACCTTTCACACACAGCACACAACTGTAAAGTTGTGTGTGTGAGTACATAGGATAAGTTCAGTATATAAGATCATGTAGAATAACAAACAATGTCGAATGAAAAAAATTGACGTCTGTCAGATCGGCCGGAAAACAATTTTTCAAGATTTTTTATTTTCCTATTCAATTATGAACCCAACAGTAGCCGAAGAAAATAATATATTTTTAACAGTTTGAAGGCAATATCAATATATATAATATACCTTGAAGCATCAACACCAGTTTTACGTCTTATGTGGCCTACTGCATCTTACCTACATTATCTGCTGGAGCCAAGGAAATTATACCTAATAGCAAAACTAACCATCTCAGGCTGGCAGGCGTGGAAGGCTACCCGATGAAGCCTCCGCCAACATACTGGCCGCCGGCCGCAAACCACCGCGTCAAAAATTAAAAACTTTTATTCGTGACAAACGTCAAGTTGTATATTTGTGTTTATAATTTTTATTTCTAGTTTGTTATTTTAAGTGTATATTATAATATTTCCTAAGTTTTCCGTATTATGTCTTATAACGGTGGCAGAAGTGTTGCGGGAATAGGTGCCAGTCTACCTTGCACATCAGCTACGCTGGTGCGTTGCACCATTTGCTCCCAGGAACGTTATTTTAAAGGTGAGCGGGGCCTAAAAGTACATTTTGGTAAAGTCCATAAACGCCAAAATGTGCTTTCTGGGCCCAGTATATCAACACCCCACAGCACAAACACAGAGCAAACAGTCTCCTGCGAAATTCCTATTTGGCAATATTTGGGTAATTTAAAAATAAGAATTCCCCGTGGCGCAAGGCCTTCAGTGGCTCAAAATCTAGCACTGTGCATAGGTCTTGTGGTACGGGAGAATTCAGTAACGGCTTGGGAGCAACTCTTCACCTTTCCCTACAGAATTTTACACGCACAAGATGATCGGCTATCAAAAAAAAAAACACTTACAACAAAAATAAAGGAAAACTGTAATGATTCGGCGTCAAAATTACAGCACTATTCACCCAAACCATACCGCAATAGTACTATCTACCACCACGTAGAAAACAAACTGAGGGAAGGTGACATCAGAGGAGCATCCAGGCTCCTATTTAGCAGCGATGTGGTGGCGCCTTGCTCTGCAGACACACTCGCGAGTCTCCAGAGCAAGCATCCAGTGCCACAGGACAATCTTTCCTTTCCTGACCCACCTGACACTGATTCAGTTTGCCTCAGGATTACAGCCAAGGATGTGGTTGCGGCCGTTTGCTCCTTCCAAAGCGGGTCTGCTGGTGGCCTCGACGGTTTAACACCACAACATTTGAAGGACCTTGTGTGTGCAAGCGCCGGGTCGGCCGGCGACTCGCTTTTGAGGGAGCTTACGGCTTTAATGAACCTTATGCTCTCCGGCAATGTGAACGATGCCATCGTCGATATTTTGTATGGCGCCAATCTCTGCGCCTTGCGGAAGCGCGACGGTGGCATTCGTCCCATTGCCGTTGGTTGTACGTTCAGGCGTATGGCAGCCAATATTTGCTGCCGCCATTATAACACCCTTTTAGGCAGCAAATTTCAGCCCCTGCAGCTTCGATTTGGATCCAAAGGGGGCTGCGAGGCGGCCATACATGGCCTGTCGGCATACCTCGGCTGTAATCAAGGTGAGGTTGTCCTGAAGGTAGACTTAAAGAATGCCTTTAACTCGGTTAATAGGGACACCTTGTTGACACAAGCTAAATTAGAAACACCCGAAATTTTTAGTTTTCTTTGGCAGTGTTACAGGCACCCTTCAAAATTGATATATAAGGAAAATGTTTTGGAATCCGCCGTTGGCTGTCAACAAGGCAACCCGCTTGGACCACTTATCTTTAGCTTGGCCATTCACCCAATTATCAAAGAACTAAATTCAAAATTTAACATCTAGTACCTGGATGATGGGACCCTTGCAGGTGGTGTAGACGTAGTTTATTTAGACCTGGCACTTCTAAAGTCGAAATTTTTATCCATTGGCCTAGAACTTAATCCCAGTAAATGCGAAATTTTCATTAACAATAACTTAGACCAATCACATATACTTTCTAAATTTCAATATCTGGCTCCCAATATTATTCACGTTAAAAAAAGTTATCTTCGCCTCCTTGCGTCCCCAATATTAGACGAAGGTTTCGATTCATTTATACAAGAAAAAATTCAAAATTTTAGTGATATTTCAGACCGGTTACTCAAAATTAATATGCATTCGGCTTTTACTATTATCAAGTATTGTCTTTTTGTGCCTAAATTTACACACGCTCTTCGATCTTCCCCTTTTTGGAAAAACCCATCTGCACTCGTCCAAATTGACAAACTTATACAAATTACTTTAAGCAAAATTCTAAATCTGGACCTGAACGACCGAGTGTGGCTACAGGCGTCTTTGCCTGTACGCCTGGGCGGTCTTGGCGTTCGCAAAATTTCCGACGTAAGTTTACCAGCATTCCTGTCTTCGGTCCACGGCACTGCAGAATTGACCAGGAAAATTTTAGCACCCACACTGGTCGATCCTGAGGTGCCGTGTAATATCGATGCCATGAATGCTTGGAGAATTGCTTGTCCAAGCACCGAGTTACCCCGAAATCCACCAGAGACAGTGGGACGGGCCGCTTTGCAGCGTTGTACGAGAAAATCTCTTAAGTACGTCGTCCAATGCTGCGGAGCGTGCTCGTTTGCTGGCTGTGGGAAAATGGGAGTCGGGTCTTTGGCTTCAGGCACTGCCATCGTCCAACATAGGTGCCATGTTGGACGATACGACTTTCCGTATTGCTTCTTGCCTTCGTTTAGGTGCGCAATGTGTCTCTCCACATCGCTGTCACTGTGGAGAAGCTGTCGACAGCCTTGGTCATCATGGTCTGTCATGCTGCAGGAGCGCAGGTCGTATTTCACGACACGCCAACCTTAATGACATACTTCGCCGGGCTCTTGTCACCGCTGGCGTTCCAGCCCAACTTGAACCTCAGGGCTTGGCACGCGACGATGGCAAAAGACCAGACGGTATGTCTTTACTGCCGTGGAAGCTGGGTAGGCCTTTGGTGTGGGACGCAACTTGTGTCGACACCCTTGCGCCATCTCATCTTCCTAGCACAGCGGGTTGTGCGGGCGCTGCTGCAGCTACAGCGGAGACTCTCAAACGGCGCAAATACATAAATCTAATAGCAGATTATGTATTTGAGCCGTTTGGAGTCGAAACGTTGGGACCATGGGGTCCAAGTGCGCGATGTCTCTTTTCAGAGATCTCTCAAAGAGACTGGTCGACGCCTCGCGTGACTAGAAGGCTGGTATTTGGCGCAAAAGATCAGCATTGCCATACAACGTGGCAATGCTGCCAGCATTCTGGGCACGCTCCCAATTGACGGCGATGTGGAGGATTTCCATGACGCCCTCTAAATTTAGTTTTCCTTTTTTTTTTCTTTTAATGTATTTTAAGTTATTTAAGTATAGAAATTATTGTTTTATTTTATGTGTAAATAGTCATTTAGCTATGTTAGTTTTAATTTGATTGCAAATAAATTATAGTTATTCATTGTAGAATAAGAAATAAACCAGTCACAAGTTCAATCCGACTTTGACTCAATACCCTTCCTACACCTCTGACGGTGGCCAAGACACCTTTAGCCATCAATACCGATCAGCTCGATGAGTCTGTTGAGTTGTCCGTCAGAAAACCATTTCCACCATACCTGATTCCTACCCACAGTCCGTCTGTTATCATAGGTCTCCGGTGGCAGATATCCCGCACCTATCTATATAAGTATATATAAATACGTATAGTAGGGCTAGGATCTAGGGATTATAGGGACATATAGGATTAGGGTTTTAGGCGCGTACGAATCGTAGGTCTGTATCACAGCATACCGAAGTAGTACCACGATAGTACGTGCCCTAGGCTAAGGGCCTAGTAGTAGGTGCCAATAAGTGCTGGTCTGTATCACAGAATACCACAGAGCACCAAGCCTATACGCATTATACGCTAGGTATAAGTTAGGATAGGTTTAGGATACATATAGGTATAAGGGGTAGGATAACTAGGATATGATATTGTAGATGATAGACTACGACTCTAGGATAGTGTAGGTTAACAAGTTACATTAGTCCCTTAGCATTTAGGCATTCCTGTACAGCAGGGTTAATAGCGTAGGGCTGTTATCCCGCTGTTCAGTTTGTAATAAAACGTGCAGGGTGTGTGTCGTAAATACCGCTCCCATATTCAGACATCAAACTACCTAAATATCTATATTATTACTCCACAATGCCAACTGCACGGTTGGCGTAGTGGTTGAAGCGGCTGCCTCACCGCTTGACACTGCATCGAGTGTTGTGGGTTCGATCCCCACACGAGGCAGCACTTTGTGTTATTCATAAATTGTTATTTCGAGTCTGGGTGTTCATTGTGTCCGTTAGTTGTATGTTTGTTAAGTCCCCCGCGACACAGAATTTAGCCTTTTTAAAACGAAAAAAAAACAATGCCCCAAATAATAATTATTAGGTATAATGTACAGATCTCTATGGAGAGAGCCTTACACAATAATATAAGGTACCCGTTCCTAAATTATACTATTTACAATGAGTATTGAGGAAAGACTCAGTTAAAAGAAAGTTTATTTTTATCTTTGACGGAAAATATGTTCTATTGATTTATGAATTGTTAAATAACTTATTGTCCGTGTGGTGACGGATTAAGAATACGAATTGTCACCACCCCATATCATCCCAGGGGTGTCGTAAGAGCCGAAAAAGGGAACATATTATGCAGAGAACAGCACTGTAAGAGAAGGAAAACTTGATACAAACCCTATACCAACCCACTTGGCCAGCGTGGTATAGTAGGCTAATTCCTCCTTTCAAAGGAGAGGCCTAGTCCAGCAGTGGACTATTAAAGGCTGATGATGAGAAATAACTTATGAAAGCGGTCACAAATTACATGTAAATATCAATAAAAATATTGAGTACAATTTATTATAGAATGTATTTTATTTCTCTCCGGCAATGTGAATTTGCATTTGGGTAACGGGTCTATATCGCGTATTTATTTGAAAATAAATGTAAAATATCATTTATTTGCGACGATTTGGCATGGGTTATACCTGTAACATAAGTAGGTACATATGTGTACAAATAGCGAATGTTTAAAAGTATTCATTGTGAAATTGAGTTACAAATTGTCGGTATTTTTATTGATCCTCCTCTGCTAAATGCTTATATTACGTGGAAGAGACTAACCAACGACAAGTCTTAGGACTTAGAATGGACACTAACGGCCCGGCCACAACCTACAGCGGCGGCGGCAGCCGTCGTTTTTAGGGTTCCGTACCTAAAAGGTAAAAAAACGGGACCCTATTACTAAGCTTCCGCTGTCTGTCTGTCCGTCTGTCTGTCTGTCACCAGGCTGTATCTCATAAACCGTGATAGCTAGAAAGCTGCGCACAAATTATGTATTTCAGTTGCCGCTATAACAACAAATACTAAAAATAAAAAAATGTATTATTTTTCGTATTTTTTGATCAAAATTACTAATTGTTACAGGTAGACGCTTTAAATTTTCACAGAATATGTAGTTGTATATTACCTTTCAAAATAAATAATTAAATTTAAAAAAAGTAAATAATAAAGAGGGGCTCCCATACAACAAACGTAATTTTTAAGCAATTTGTTACTCGATCTTAATAAACAGGTAGAAACTTAAAAAGTATGTAAGTATACTTACAACGAACGTGTTTTTTTATAGATAATGGTACGGAACCCTTCGTGCGCGAGTCCGATTAGCACTTGCCCAATTTTCTATGTACATGGCGCGCTTTGTTACGCCGCGGCGACTGATGTCGCCTCAGAGTAAACGCGCTATGTAGGTACATAGATCTCCATACCAATATGTCGACATCAACTTTGTACCAATACGTGGTCAGCGTGGTAGTTAGGCAAAATCCTGCGAAAGACTCGAAGCACTGTATAGCAAATTAGGAGAGGATATTGTCCAGCAGTGAGCTGCGAAAGGTTTTAGACAGAATAAAGTGTAAGGTATATTATTTTATGCCTCCATTACCAATATAGTGCATAGGGTTCCCAACAAGAACTTAGGGTCCCAAGCCAACCTCACCTGCAAGTGGTGCACCTGCCGATCAACGGACGAGGCTCTGGCAAACAAAATATCCCGATAAGCGGCAATAGGCTCGCCACCTATTACGTGGGATCAAAACACTGGCGAAAAGTGGGCGTTTAATATGCCTCTGCCTACCCCTTCGGGGAAACAGGCGTGACTCTATGTATGTATGTATGTATGTCCATTACCAAATTACGCTCTATATAATCTTTTTATTTATTTATTTATTTCTTTCTTTATGCACAAACATGTTGTACAAAGGTGGACATAATGCCAGAAGGCATTCTCTACCTGTCAACCTTAAGGTGGTGCAGAGATAACAGTGGTAGGTGCATTTTATTAAGTATAAATTTAAATACTAATTATAAGGAAAAACAATAAAATAGTTATATACATAATAGGGATAAAATACATACAATATATTATATATTTCTATAAATACATACATAAACATAAATCTATATACACCTAAATATACATACATACAATATATACATAAATACTTATAATAATGGATGAGACTGATGTGCTGATTCCTTCAATCTCTCAAAAAGAAGCTCTCGAACTTTCATTTTGAAAGCATAACGGTTGGTGGACAATCTGATTTCAGGAGGGAGTGTATTCCAAAAAATAATAGATTGCACAACAAAAGAAGAGTTAATGAACCCAGTTGTGTGACTGGGGCAAGAAAGAAGAAGATTATGAAAAGAACGAAGATCTCTCTCATGGATAGAAGATAGACATCTTTTTCTCTTTTTTATAGACTCACGCCTGTATCCCCAAAAGGGTAGGCAGAGTTGTAATATTAGGTACACCCACATTTCGCCATTAATTTAAACACGTAAAAGGGGACGAGCCTATTGCCCTTAACGGGCAGATCACCAGACTCCGTGCTGCTACAAAACCCAGCAACACTTTTGCCCGACCCGGGAATCGAACCCAGGACCTCCGATCAGCAGTCGCATGCGCTATCCACTGGACCACGGAGGCAGTCTATATACATACCTATGAACCTAATAGCTACAAAATGTTATCTAACAAAAATGTTTCATGATCCCAATCAGGCTATTAATTATTTGTAATTAAAATGGATACTCCATAATTAATTGGATATTTGGCTTAACATCACTAGGGTTACTAAGAGGTAACTGTACTAGTGTTGATGTCTTGTCAAGTTCT
Source organism: Euclidia mi (assembly GCA_944739405.2). Taxonomy (NCBI): domain Eukaryota; kingdom Metazoa; phylum Arthropoda; class Insecta; order Lepidoptera; family Erebidae; genus Euclidia; species Euclidia mi. The sequence continues at coordinate 57,191,198 of OX123200.2, read as the reverse complement.
TTAATAGGTTTATATTTATAGGTAGAAGTAGGGTTCCTTGTGAATACAAAGTGTCACTACCCCATTTCCTTCTGTAGGTGGCGTAATAGACAACTGAGAAAAATACTTTTAAAAAAAGTTAAGCATATTTATTAAATCTTACTTGCGATAGCTAAGTTAATAAGGCATAAATATCTCGTTTCCCGAAGACATTGGGAAGAGACCAACTAGCCAAATTATCATATTGACTGAAGAGATGACTCGAGGACAGCGATAGGCTAGTGGAGATACTAACAGACTGCCATGCAGAGGGTATCGGGTTCGAATCCACGGCGCGCAACCATGACTTTTCGAAGTTATGTGCGTAGAACATAGTTAATTATCGCTTGCTCCGAGCCGCGGAGAGGGCGTTAAACGGTCGGTCTCGGCTTTCATGAAGATATTTGAAACTCGTTACGGGGAGTGAGTACCCTCAAACAAACTAATACTGGGCTAAGCCATGGAATATTCCTTTGGGTTACGGAGGTTAGACGGCAGTCGCTCTCGACCTCGGGCTCCTAGGCCTTGGATGCAACTGGGATAACGCTAGGACGATGATGATGATGACTGATGAGATGACTCACAATGCTTACCTATAGTAACGTAAGGGTCTAGCGGTGGACTTAGGAATGCTTTATGATATTGTTAGTAGTTAACCACAGCCGGTGATAGGCATCACACTTCTGTGATGCCTATCAGGAATCACGAGAGCGTTTTCTATCTGATATTTCATAATACTTACCCTTCGTGGATCAACGGGTCTAAGTATTGCCTTAAATTTAAGCTCATCTTGCCTTTACGCGCCAAAATATAAAAATGACAGCCCTATTTCATATCAGGATAGCAAAGCATCAATCAGATTAATCAGACTAATTGGCGTAATTAGACAACGACAAAGACGTACTAACAGACACATATTATATACATGCGATGACGTCACCTCAATCTCAGGCCACCCGTTACCGCAATTAGACCCTGTGTTGCCTCATAGTCCGAGAGCAGGCATCAATTTTGGGTAGGTATTTGAGGCAAAGTGAAAACATGCTTCATGCCTCTCCTATTATACACAGAACTACAGACCTGGCTGGTGAGTAGCGGGGCTATAGGAAATTATGCATGCAAAAATATTTTGTAAACTAATATAAAAAAAACGCCTGGCAATTTTAAAGCCCCGACTAAATATGATTTATTAAAATAATTGAACCTATAGTATTTTCATCGACATCGATCGGGTCAGTGTTATGTGTGGCATCTACCTACTTAAAAGCTTCATCTGGCTGTTTTTTATCTATCTATCTATATCGTCACGCCTGTCTCCCATTGGGGTAGGCAGAGACTATGGATCGCCACATGCTTCGGATCAAACATACATCTTTCGCTTCCTCGACATTCATTAACCTCGATCGGTAATTGTTCAAAACTTGATATTAACCCCTGTACCCATTCTCCTAGCCAGCGTGGTATACTAGGCCAAATCTTTCTATTGACCAAAGTCTGTAGGCCAGCTATAAACTTTAGAGGAGACTCACACCACAAGAAGCACTCTGGAAACGTATATGCTGTACTACACTTGTGTATATTACTAAGCGTTGCTTAGAATAGCTGTCCTCGTCCGACAACCTATCACGGGTTATAGTGCAGTAATTACGTCACATCGGGTATAACAAACACTCAACATTCGGCCACAGTCTCCTAGGTCACTCTTAAGGACGCGTTTACAAAATTAGTAGGTACAAAATCGCGTCACTACAGCGACACGGCGGCAACAGTACGTACTACGTACGGTAACTTGCGGAAATGTAGTTCAACTAAATAACTTTGAGACTTAGAATTTTTTGTGACATGTATCTATGTGTTATAGGCCTGGCTGTGCGAATTACGTACAAATAAGTTTCTTATTTTTATATACCTAAATGGACATTATTACTTTATTTTTTCCATTATGTTGATTCAGGATATATTTCGGTATTTAGATATTATTTTGTTTCTTGCGTTGAAATCTGGTAAGATTATGTGGACTGATGGTATACCATCCCATTTAAGTGTTGCGACTGGAACTCATAAAAGAATAGACCTAGTTATGCCAGGTTGGGCTCATTTTATTTGTTTTAGTGAGTCCCTACCACTGGTACTAGTGAAGTAACCTTCCAAGGTTATTCGATGAGTCTTACTGGTACTCTTATGTGAGTAGAGCTAGGCATGCCGAGTTTGGGCTTATTTTGTTTCTACATAAGAGACCCTACCACTGGAACTTATGAAGTAACCTTCCAGGGTTATTAGATGACTCTTGCTGGTACTCATATGTGAGTAGAGCTAGGCATGCCGAGTTTGGGCTCATTTTCTTTGTACATAAGAGACCCTACCACTGGAACTTGTGAAGTAACCTTCCAGGGTTATTCAATGACTCTTGCTAGTACTCATGTGTGAGTAGAGCTAGGCATGCCGAGTTTGGGCTCATTTTGTTTGTAAATAAGAGACCCTACCACTGGAACTTATGAAGTAACCTTCCAGGGTTATTCGATGACTCTTGCTGGTACTCATATGTGCGTAAAGCAAGACAAGCCGAGTTTGGGCTCATTTTGATTGTACATGAGAGACCCTACCACTGAAACTTATAAAGTAACCTTCCAGGGTTATTAGATGACTCTTGCTGGTACTCATATGTGAGTAGAGCTAGGCATGCCGAGTTTGGGCTCATTTTCTTTGTACATAAGAGACCCTACCACTGGAACTTATGAAGTAACCTTCCAGGGTTATTCAATGGTGAAGAGGTGGTAAATTAATAGTTTCATTTTGAGGTTATGGTTGTTGCTTTGTAAATAATATTCAATATTTACCAGCCTTACCATTATTTGATAAACATATCATACAGTAATAAGTACACATTTTTAAATTAAGGAATTAAAGTATGTCTAAGGTGAAAATAAAGGTTATCAGTCGTAATCCAGATGACTATTTGCGTGCTACGAAAAGAGATATCCATAAATTACCGAGGAACTATGATCCAAGTTTACATCCATTGGAAGCGCCGCGCGAATATGTGCGTGCGATGAACGCCGTAAAGCTTGAAAGAGTTTTCGCCAAACCTTTCATTGGTAATCTTGACGGGCATCGAGACGGAGTCTCTAGTTTAGCAAAACATCCGAGCAGACTCGCGGTTTTAGCGAGTGGAGCGTTTGACGGAGAAATTCGCGTATGGGACTTAGCTGTAAGGAAATGTACAAGAAATTTTGTAGCTCATGAGGGCTGGGTGCGCTCATTATGCTATACCCCTAAAGGAGATACATTTACTAGTGTTGGTGATGACAAAACTATAAAAACATGGAAGTCTGAGGTAGTTTCATCAGAGGATGAAGAACCTGTAAATACTCTACTAAGTATGTCAGTAGTAACTGGTGTAACACATCACAGAAATAAACCTATATTTGCTACATGTGGTGAACACTGCCAAATGTGGGAGAACACCAGAAATGAGCCAGTGAAGGTGTTCAAGTGGGGAGTGGACAGTCTGCATCATGTATCTTTCAACCAGGTAGAACACAATTTGTTGGCATCATGTGCAAGTGACAGGAGTGTGATTCTGTATGACTGCCGTGAGTCTGGACCACTGAGGAAAGTGGTGATGGAACTGAGATCCAATGCTTTGTCTTGGAACCCTATGGAGGCATTCATATTCACAGTTGCTAATGAAGACTACAATTTGTACACATTTGACGTAAGGAAGCTAAAGCAACCAGTAAACATCCACATGGGACACACATCAGCCGTCATCGACGTAGACTATGCGCCTACTGGCCGGGAATTCGTCGCCGGTAGTTACGATAAGACTGTTAGGATATTTGAGAGCCTCAAGGGCAATTCCAGGGATGTATACCACACTAAACGAATGCAGAGATTGACATGTGTGAAATGGACGTTAGACAATAAGTATATTTTGTCAGGATCAGATGAAATGAATATCAGGATGTGGAAAGCAAGAGCATCTGAAAAACTTGGTGTGTTGAAACCCCGCGAGCGAACAGCTTTGAACTACTCGGAGTCTTTGAAAGAGAAGTTCGCAAACCATCCGCAAGTGAAACGCATCGCACGTCACAGACATGTACCGAAACACATATTGAACGCTCAGAAGGAACTGAGAACTATAAAGGAGAAAGTCAAGAAGAAGGAAGCTAATAGGCGCGCGCACAGTAAACCTGGCAAGATACCATACGTGCCCGAACGACAAAGACATATTGTTAAGGAAGATGAATAAAATACAGTTTTGTTTGTTTGACTAAAATGACTCTTGCTAGTACTCATGTGTGAGTAGAGCTAGGCATGGCGAGTTTGGGCTCATTTTGTTTGTACATAAGAGACCCTACCACTGGAACTTATGAAGTAACCTTCCAGGGTTATTCGATGACTCTTGCTGGTACTCATATGTGCGTAAAGCAAGGCATACCGAGTTTGGGCTCATTTTGATTGTACATGAGAGACCCTACCACTGAAACTTATGAAGTAACCTTCCAGGGTTATTAGATGACTCTTGCTGGTACTCATATGTGAGTAGAGCTAGGCATGCCGAGTTTGGGCTCATTTTGTTTGTACATAAGAGACCCAACCACTGCAACTTAAGAAGTAACCTTCCAGGGTTATTCGATGACTATTGCTGGTTCTTATATGTGAGTATAGCTAGGCATGCCGAAATTGGGCTCATTTTGTTTGTACATAAGAGACCTACCAATGCAACTTATGAAGTAACCTTTCAGGGTTATTCAATGACTCTTGCTGGTTCTCATATGTGAGTAGAGCTAGGCATGCCGAGTTTGGGCTCATTTTGTTTGTACATAAGTGACCCTACCACTGGAACTTATGAAGTAACCTTCCAGGGTTATTCGATCACTCTTGCTGGTACTCATATGTGAATAGAGCTAGGCATACTGAGTTTGGGCTCATTTTGTATGAACATCAGAGACCCTTCCACTGGAACATACCTAGCTCTACTCACATATGAGTACCACTAAGAGTCTTCGAATAAACCTGAAAAACCTGAAAGGTTACTTCATAAGTTCCAGTGGTAGGGTCTCTTATGTACTAACAAAATGAGCCCAAACTCGGCATGCCTAGCTTTACTTCCATATGAGTACCAGCAAAAGTCATCGAATAACCCTGGAAGGTTACTTCATAAGTTCCAGTGGTAGGGTCTCTTATGTACAAACAAAATGAGCCCAAACTCGACATGCCTAGCTCTACTCACATATGAGTACCAGCAAGAGTCATCGAATAACCCTGGAAGGATACTTCATAAGTTCCAGTGGTAGGGTCTCTTATGTACAAACAAAATGAGCCCAAACTCGGCATGCCTAGCTCTACTCACACATGAGTACCAGCAAGAGTCATTGAATAACCCTGGAAGGTTACTTCATAAGTTCCAGTGATAGGATCTCTTATGTAGAAACAAAATAAGCCCAAACTCGGCATGCCTAGCTCTACTCACATATGAGTACCAGCAAGAGTCATCGAATAACCCTGGAAGGTTACTTCATAAGTTCCAGTGGTAGGGTCTCTTATGTACAAACAAAATGAGCCCAAACTCGGCATGCCTAGCTCTACTCACATATGAGTACCAGCAAGAGTCATTGAATAACCCTGGAAGGTTACTTCATAAGTTCCAGTGGTAGGGTCTCTTATGTACAAACAAAATGAGCCCAAACTCGGCATGCCTAGCTCTACTCACATATGAGTACCAGTAAGAGTCATCGAATAACCCTGGAAGGTTACTTCATAAGTTCCAGTGGTAGGGTCTCTTATGTACAAACAAAATGAGCCCAAACTCGGCATGCGTAGCTTTACCCACATATGAGTACCAGCAAGACTCATCGAATAACCTTGGAAGCTTACTTCACTAGTACCAGTGGTAGGGTCTCACCAAAACAAATAAAATGAGCCCCAACCTGGCATAACTAGGTCTACTCTTTTATGAGTTCCAGTCGCAACACTTGAACGGGATGGTATACCATCAGTCCAGATAATCTTACCAGATTTCAACGCAAGAAACAAAATAATATCTAAATATATCCTGACTCAACATAACGGAGAAAATAAAGTAATAATGTCCATTTATACAAAAGAAATTTACTTGTACGTAATTCGCACAGAATACGAGAAGTATCAAATTGATTTTAGCGAATATTTTGTATTCGTATATTGCTTTTTTCGTCTTCGGGCTGCAGCGACAAGCGACATAGAGTCCACTCCCGACGGCGCTCAAGCGCAGACTGAGATCTCATTGCAGAATTTGGATATATAAATCAAGAAAGTGGCTAAATAAAACGAACCTTATTGCCACATATTAAGACACACGTATGCGAGCAAAATAGAAGAAAAATGTAAGATGATTTTTTGCTTTTTTTGAGTCAATTTACAATATTTTGAAAAAATAAAATCAAATTGTTTTTGAGTTGACTATATTTACTACCCTATTCTATCTTTGAAAATCTAAATAAATGTAAAAATAGAGAGAAAATTGTACCCAAAAATAGCAGTATATGCCTATTTTTGATTTAAGAGGCCGTTTCGAATCGATTTTACATTAATATTAATTAAATATTTTTTATTTATTTTCAAATTGATTTATAGATAAAAAAGTAATCAATTTATCGTAATCATTAGTTTTATTAGTTATTATCTAAAATTGTCGTAAAATGTACCGGAAATATGTGGTTTTTTGATACAAGCGTAAACGCGTCCTTAAGAGAACTATTAACAGCAGACATCGCTGAGCGATCACGCTAATTGCAAGTACACACGAATACTGACGACCCGGTGCCGTAGCGGGAGTGTTAGTGACTGGTTTGATTCCAGCTTAAGTCAAACAGTTGTGTGCATCTTTGTCTTGGTCTGGGTGTTTGTCTGGGTTCTACGTATAATATAATTACAAATACATAATTATGTATTTCCAAAAACTAGATATGGTCATATATTGTCTAGTATAGATAGTGCAAGCTCTGCTTAGTTTGGGACTGGATGGTGACGTGTGTATGTGGTAGAGTAGAGCATTATTTATAGAAATAATACGCGGGAACTAAACAAACATACTTTCCTGTATTATTGAACAGATAGTACGCTGATTTGAGAGGTTTTCAGCAACATAGAAACTGGAATTTAAACTTTCGTGGTCATTTAAACTTATTTTAAATTGTCTTTTGGGATTTATACCACGTACCTTTGTTTGGAGTAAAATAAGCTGACGTAGTGAGTGTAGCATGTCGTGATCGGGTACAGTGCGATAGTGAAAACAGTGGCAGTGGTGTTGAACGCAAAAAACGAGTAAGAAAGCGGGTAGACCGTTATACTTGCTCGTAACATTCATCCACCCGTAATACCCTCAGTACATCCGTGAACATGCCGCTTGCAACAGTGCCGAAATATCGGTTACTCCAAACAAAGGTACGTGTTATAAATCCCGAATGACAATTTAAAATAAACATAGATACTCTCAGACGTTTATCATTCCGTTCAATTTCGTAACACCAACATCACTTCCTAACATCATTCCCGTCCATCTCAAGACTGACTGAATATTTAGTCGTTATGCAATAGCATTTATGGTCTGAAAGCGCTATGAAAAGAATTTCATGGTCACATGCTCTATATTCAAAACGTTGCACCTTAAAAGTATATACGGTACGTATGGTATGGAGGTAGTATTTATCCTACAAGGTACTTTAATTACACGAATTTGACACGATGCCACGCCCGAGCGTCCCTTTAAGTTACGAAACGAAAACCAGTGCTGGGCGCTTAGTTAATGTTGATTTAACCACCTTTGGGTGGGTAAGCAGAGCAGTATCACAAGATAGAAGATACCAACAGAAACAATAACAAACTATGTAGGTTCTAGTTTGTTCTTGATTCTTATGGTATCTTCTATCTTGTGTATTGTGTGTATGCTGTGTGGCTTGTGCCGAATCTCTTTTTTTATTTTTAAAACGAGGATACGAGACTTCAAACGTCTATAAACAAAAGCTAAACTTATGTATGCCTTAATCAATATTACTAATAATACAATTATTAAGGCATAAGCGAAAAAAGGTTGTCACTACAGTATTACAATATTTCATCTAAGAAATCGTCAATAGCCCTACTTATTCGTTCTCCAATATAACATATTATGTATATAAGTTTCTGAATGATGTGATGAGCCGTCCACATCCTGTGCTTGTTATTTATATTAATGACGTTAAAGCAAACATTAACATTGGCGCTATATAACATAAGCTTATCTCGTAACGGTTGAACGAGTTGTACAGATCCTGTAGTTTCTTGTTCGATAAACTTTCGAGTTATGATTTAGTGGTGTTGCTGAATTATTGGTATATTTTATGATGTACTTACTAGAGGGAGACCGCAGCTACGCCCGCCCTTTTTTATTTAACTGCTTCTGCCCAATCCCTTCTTAGTGCAACGCTACGGTCTCCAACGACCATATGTGCCAAATTTTATTTTCTTGCGCCCAATAGTTTTGGCTGTGGCTTGTGTGTCAGTGAGTGACTAACGCAAGAATTGTATATATACAGATTGTAATACCACATTTATATACCAAGTTGGGATATCATGAGACTGCCACTCAAAAGGTATCAGATTCAAACCTGTTATGAAGTTCTTTGACAGTTGTCTTTCAAGAGGGGGAGTCAGTACTTTTGAGTATGGTGACAGACATAGTCTAAGCCAATAATAATAAATGCCTATGTTGTTAAAGTATTAATAGTATGTTACACTAGGAGTTAGGTGAGAAAACTGGCTATAACACACCGTGCACCTTATTTATTCATGCATTCAGCAGATATGATGAAAAGTCATAAACTAACCATCAAATATTCATGACCTTTAAAAAACGTGAAAATTCTAGGTTAGTCGTGTGATAATGTTACATTAAATTTACGCTCAGAATGTCGCATGCCTGCAGTAACAGAGACATTAATTATTAATGTAATAACGTGCATAATGTGGTGAGATTCCTCGAGCACCGGCTAATTAGCTGTTATGCCAAATGCAGCCGGGACTTCTGTGAATTATAAATAGTTTAGCTCATTTATAAGAAGTTTGGAGCCTGTCTTAATATAGCCTAAAAGGTGCGCTTGGTGATATATTTAAACAAGCGTTGTAGAGTACCTAACCGTTTTACATCTTACCAACCCATCTGCCTTTGCCTAGCAGTGGACTGATACAGGCTGATGATGATATTGGAAATCAACATATCAACGCAAATCGCAATACATCAGTATAAGAAAACTAATTTCAAATATGTGATGTGGATGTGTATCATAGAATATATCATTTAAGCACATTTTACAGATGATATGATCATGACATAGTAAATAATAAATATGCATACTTTTACGATAGCAATCGATCACTCACATTTGCAATGTTCTCACATAGAACACGAAGAATAAATAAATACGGCTGGAGAAACATCTATCAGGAGATCATGTCAAATATATTGGCTGACTGGAATTTATATTCAAAAGAGGATGACTTGCTTATAACTAGCCAAACTATCATAAGTTCAAATAGCAAGAATGAAGACATACCACTGACAGAGAATGCTAGCGAGTTTTTTCTTTTATAAACAGATGTACGTCATGCACCAAAACATAGCTGGTCTTCTAAACAAAAGTGACTTATTACTCATTCACTTACAAGAACTATTAAAACAACAAATAGATATTGATGTAATCTGCCTATCAGAACATTTCGTGATGTCGGGAGAAGAGTCGCTGATAAAAGTTCCGAATTACAAACTTGCCGCATATTACTCAAGAAAGCAACAACGTCGAGGAGGCGCCTGTATCCTTATTAAGCGTCACTACGAGTTTAAGGTATTAACTGAAGTGTCTAAATTATCTATACAAGGTGTCATCGAGCTCTGTGCAATTGAATTAATAAAGCAACAATTAGTAATTATATGTCTTTATAGGCCGCCTAAAATGTCTAATTTTAATTTGTTTTGTGATACATTAGAATTAGTTCTAAAAAAGTAAGTTCATATAAAATTAAAAAGTTGTTACTATGTGGGGATTTCAACGTGGATATACTTAAGCAAAATAGATATACTTCTGACTTCGAAACATTGCTTCTTCGTCATAACCTTAAATTAGAAATACGACAACCTACAAGACCTAGCAGCAAGTCTTGTTTAGATAACTTTGCACACAACAGTCATAGTAAATGCGTCAGTGAAGTTATTGATTTTGCGTTATCAGACCACACAGCTCAATTAATAAAAATTCAGGTAAATAAAACATGCACAATCAACTGGTGGCGTGTAAAAAAGCGAAATATTACTAAAAACAATCTAAGCCTATTTAGAAGGCATTTAATTAAATTGTCTTTTTCGGAGGTATTTGACACAACTGACCCTAATAAAGCTTATAATATTTTTATAGAATTATTTAAATTTTTGTTTGATTTATGCTTTCCTGAAAAATTAATTAAAATTAAATATGATAATAAAATTAAATGTATTTCGCGGGGGATTAGAAATGGTAGTAGAAAACAAAGACAACTTCTATGGCATTATAGACTGAACCCTACGTCGCAAAACAAAAACACTTTTAAAAACAACTCGCGAAGATTTAAAAAATTGTAAGGCTCACACAAAGAGCACAGAATAATTACCTCATAAAAAAGGCTACAAACAAGTCCAAAACCTCTTGGCAAATCATAAACGGTAGAAACCAATTAAAAGACACTATTTTACAGCTCAGGCACGGCAGCAATGTTATAAAGGATGCTCAGGAAATAGCAGAGTGTTTTAATGAATACTTAACTACATAGATAACTCAAAACAGAATAACTTTAACAAATTGATTAAAATACCTAATAATCCGAGGTCTATCTTTATGGTACCCGTTTTCCCGGAAGATATATTAAGAGTTATCAAGGCATTAAAAAATAAAAAGAGTAGTGGGTATGATGGTATAACTACGGACGTGATTAAATTCATCGCAGATATCGTTGCCTCTCCCTTGAGTCATATTATGATCATGTGCATCAGCCAAGGCTCATTCCCAGAGAGTCTAAAAAAGTGATAGTAATCCCAGTTCACAAAAAGGAAAGCAAGGATGAGATGTCAAATTATAGACCTATAGCCCTCTTATCTGTCTTTTCTAAAATATTTGAAAAACTGATATATAAGTCAATTTACGAGTTCCTGGACAAAAATAACATTCTGTGTAATGAACAAATGGGGTTTCGAAAGAACAAAAACATTAACATGGCTATATATGACCTATTAATTAAGATTATGACAAATGTTGACACTAAAACGCCTGTGTGTGCTATATTTACTGATATGAGCAAAGCTTTTGACCACGTGGACCATAACCTGCTCTTAGCAAAACTATATAACTATGGTATTAGAGGCAAAGTGCTTAGTTTGATAAAATCGTACCTTATAAACCGCAACCAACACACAGAGATCTCAAGAGTATGTACTAAACGGAAATTAGAGTATAAGTATCTTTCAGGCAGTAGGGTTGTCAAGTTTGGTCCCACAAGGTAGCATACTCGGACCACTGTTGTTCCTCTTATATATAAATGATCTACCTAAACATGTTCAACAACCAATGGTGTTATTCGCTGATGACAGCACAGCCATAGTAAAATGTGTTGATAAAGTAAAATATGAGAGCGATATTAATGATACTTTAAAATTAATAATAAACTGGTTTTACTCAAACAATCTGGTCATCAACCTTAGAAAGACAAGAGTTATGCATTTTTATCAACGTATAATCCCTGGCAACCTCACCGTTGAATATAATGGACAGGTAGTAGACGCCACAAGTACTGCAAAGTTTTTAGGTATAAATATTGATAGTCAGTTGACATGGAAACCTCAAGCTGAGGAAGTGTGTAAGAAATTGAGCAGAGCAGCTTACATTCTATATAATATGTCCAAAAAAGTAAGTCTCGAAACTGTTATTATAGCTTACCACGGTCTGGTTGTCTCAATCCTAAGATACGGGATAGTATTTTGGGGTAACTGTTGTGAAAGAGAGGCAATATTCAGAGCTCAGAAATTCTGCATACGCTCAATGACTGGTATGCATTCCACAGATAGTTGTGTACCTAAGTTTAATTCACTGAAATTATTAACTTTCCCATCACTATATATTTTTGAAATTGCCATGTTCGTTAGAATGAATCTAAATTTTTTTAAATCAAAGATTAATAACTCAACAAGGCCAACACTTATTAGATCGCAATATAAAAATCGTCTATGCACAACTGGTTTTAACACAGCTTTAAAAACTAAAACGGAATATCATGCATATGGGACCAGCTATATATAATAAGATTCCCAATAACATCAAAGATATGACACATAGTTTAATAATATTTAAAAAGAAATTACATGAATTACTGATAAAAAAATGCTATTTTATGCCGTGTGGTTGACGGCATAGAATACAAGTGTCACAACCCCTATCTTCCCGTGGGTGTCGTAAGAGGCGACTAAGGGATAACACGATGCAAATACCATCTTTGCGTAGAGACGGAAAACTCGACATCAAACCCTATACGACTGCCTCGTTGGTCTCGCGGCATGGATGTGCGCGTGGGATCGGGAGGTCCCGGGTTCGATTCCTGGGTCGGGCAGTGTTATTGGGTTTTTCTGTCACGAAATCCTCAGTAACAGCACGGAGTCTGGAAATGTGCCCGGTACGGCAATAGGCTCGCCCCTTATTACGTGGGACTAAGGTATATCTGGCGAAAAGTGGGTGTAGAAATACACCTCTGCCTACCCCTTCGGGGATAAAAGGCGTGACGTTGTGTATGTGTGTGTAAAAATGCTATTATTCTATAAATGATTATTTAAATGATAATTCCTTATAATTATTTTTCGTATTGGACAAGTGCATAGCTCAATTTTAACTTCTCAACTACAACTTGACTAACTGTTATATTATTATGTTTGTGTTTTTGTATATGCTTTGTCTTGTTTAATTTTTATTTTTGTGACATTATTTTATTTTATTTGAATGTATCAAAATGACATTTATACACCGCTATTTTTTAATTAGTACAAAAACTTTAAGGACATATTAGCGAAGATATTATTATCATATATGTGACGTAAGAATTTCATAATATTAATAAAGAGCAAAGTTATTATCATTTGTTTATTGTAGAAAATCTCACTTAAATCATAGTCATATTTTACAATCCATTCACTAATTCATTGATAATATTCCATCCTGCTCATTCGCATTCGCTCTGTCGCACTTATGATGTAGGTAGCCATAGAAAATAAAATGAAGAAAAATAATAAATGTAGGTAGTTATTTTTTTATTTTGTTAATTCTACCCTATCCTTCATACTTCATTCGGGCTTAGGACCGGTAAAATTTATCGTTTAACAAGTAATTAAATACGGAGGTATGTAATGAGAAAGCAAACAAATATCAAAATAAAAGAAGGTGTTCTGGACTAAAAGAAAAGAGTAATTTTGGCGTATTTATGAAGTTAGAATCATCTGCTATTTACAAATATTATTTTATCATCATCATGTCAGCCTAGAGACGACCACTGATGGACATAGGCCTTCCTCAAGGTGTGTGGAGAACACATACCGATTTTGAGCCGCCCGCATCAAATTGTTATTTACTTAAGTACGTATTATTTACTAAACTTACAAGTATGTCCATTGTCCTTCGAAATGTCCACCACCGTTGTCAAAAGCATCCAATATGCACTGTTTTAATTGTTTGCCACTGACCGGATCACTTTTGTACACTCACAATAAGATGTCCATGGGTACACAGCTGCACTCGCGATTTTTCCACTCAAAAAGTACGCACGGAGCATAGCTACATACTCCCGTGATATGAACTGATATGATAGGCCATCGCGTCGGGAAAACGTAGACAAACAATTAACTTTTGCAACGAAATTAGATACGCTCACTTTTGGTAGCAATTTAGTACTGTTTGTCGCCTCGTCGGGGCGTGGCGCAGGCGCAGAGGGGCGGGGGGGGGGTTAGGGGAATTTATCAATGGTTCATTTTACTATGATACTCGTAGTACTCGGGTCAGTCATAGTATTAGTATTGCATTTACTAATTATCACGTATTTTTGTGGACAGTTTTGAGACAGTTTTGGGACTTAGTGTTTTTATTTTTTAACTACATAAATATGATCAGTTAAAGATACTTAGTGCTGTGTTAAATTTTTTGTACTAATTAAAAAATAGCGGTGTATAATTTACTATTTATTCTAATGCTTGACTTATAAATGAAATGTATATTCTTACTGACATTATGTTTGATTATTGTTGTAATTTAAATGATTTATTGATAAATTAATTGATTGTCATAATAATGTTTTTAATCTTTAAAATAATTTGCATGCCATATCATGGTAAAATGTAGTGGATCATATTGTACTGCTAACATCTTTATTTTCTTTGTTGCCTACATTATTAGCAAATAAATGAATTCTATTCTATTCTAAATACGACGCCAATTCAACATGCCACTTGCATTCAGATGCAAGTACTGAAATTGCCCAATTAGCCTCACAAACCGATTACACCCGATTTGATTCCGCACGAACTAGTCCGGCGTTACTAGTTACCAAATGACATTTCAGACAACTTCTGCCTACTCGAAACAATTTGATCCTCGATTTAATTCAATTGCAGTTGAAATTGTAGCGAGTAGATACTGCTTGATGCCTGTCCACTGCAGCAAAGTGAGTAGTTGTGTAATTATATTCCTCTACGAAGTTGCATAAAATATCATCATCATGTATGGCATTCTGCAGTCTATTACTAGACATCTTCATCAAATTTGCGGTACAAAAGCATTGTGAGTCAATAGGTAATAGGAGAATTTGCCCACTATTATGTACCACGCTGACAAAAAGAGTTGGTAAAGGTTGTTGAGTTGTAAGTCTCTTTTTAAAGATACTACTTGCTTCGCACATTTTCCTTAGTTGGCTCTTACGACACACGTACAATAGGGTAGTGAATAGTGATATTTTTTATTCTTAATCCATCACAACACGGAGACATAAAAATGAAACACTTAATTTCTTACTAAACCTAAGCAGCTTGGCTCTATTCTTAATCTAATATTTTGGTATCTTATCTAATCCAGTTATTATTAATTGGCTAAAACATTTATTAAAATGGGTCGGGTGCACCTGCCTGACTCTTTAATTATACGCAAGAATTTTATTGTTACAAATTTCGATTACCATGCAAGAAACCTCCAAATACATTATATTGAACGGAATATAAACACGCACTATCAATAGAGAACCCGCATCTGTTCTACATAAGGAAATTGAGATGAGTTACAAACGAGATTGTATATAATATTTTCATCATTCTAATGTCCGACGAAACAGCCAGTACCACAGTACGGAGTCTTATTATGGTCGAGATTGGAAGATCGATCAAGCGTGAGCCTGATCTGTCCGTCCCGGTATAACCTTTATACAGAGACGAAATATGCGTTGTGAGTTGTGATATATTATTGTAACGTGTTTGGACAGAAGTCAAGTTCCGGTGTGAGCAAGTTATGGATAGATAGTTATGAATAGGTCACGAAAATTGAATTAATTTTACTAGATGAGACATAACGTTGACTTGGCCATGTGGTGTGGTGGTGTCATGTATTTATTTATTTTATTCCTTACTAGACGTGGCCAGCGGCTTCGCCCGCGTCAATTATACATATAAACCTTCCTCTTGAATCATTCTATCTATTAAAAAGAACCACATTAAAATCAGTTGCGTAGTCTTCAAGATTTAAGCATAAATAGGGACAGACAGACAGAAGACAGACTTTATTTTATACTATGTAGTGATTATTATAGTCATATAATATGTTTAAGAACCTTACTATTACGACTAACATAAACAGGAATGGATGCTTGTTTACTCTTTTATTCAGCAACTACTGAGCGAATTTTGATTAAACGTTGCTGCAATATAGGTATATTATATATCACTTTTTGTCGTGAAACATATAGAAACTAGCTCCTTTATATAAGTAGAGCAAATCGCAGTCCAGACAAACTTCGGATGGCAATATTATTGGTCAGAAAGAAATTGTAGTACATATAGCAAGTGTACAAGGCAGGTATGCCCAATGAAGTATATTTAATATTTACTACATTTTTGGTACATAACTGACGCAGTAATATACATAATGAACAGTTAGATACTCCACCTAATTGTATTGATAATACTCATTATACTGGATGACAATAGCAACTCTCTCTTATTTTCTCCTTTTTGACCACAAAAGGCACAGCCTAATCTCTCATAACAGTTTTGTAGTATACCTATTGATTGGCAAAAAAAACTATCGTATTTCTTAGTAACGGCTTTTCGTCACTAGCTAGCTAGTTGTAGCTTATTGATGTAGAAAATCCTCTTCATCTATTTGATATTTTTCAAATAAAAACAAATTTATTTTCCTTCGATTTAAAGTTATATAACATAACGTTGTAATAAATTAAGAGTGCCATACAGTTGCCAGTGTAAATTTACGCTTTGAAACAACAGAGTTTTACCCACAATCCTAGTGTGTAAGAAATTGAGCAGAGCAGCTTACATTCTATATAATATGTCCAAAAAAGTAAGTCTCGAAACTGTTATTATAGCTTACCACGGTCTGGTTGTCTCAATCCTAAGATACGGGATAGTATTTTGGGGTAACTGTTGTGAAAGAGAGGCAATATTCAGAGCTCAGAAATTCTGCATACGCTCAATGACTGGTATGCATTCCACAGATAGTTGTGTACTTAAGTTTAATTCACTGAAATTATTAACTTTCCCATCACTATATATTTTTGAAATTGCCATGTTCGTTAGAATGAATCTAAATTTTTTTAAATCAAAGATTAATAACTCAACAAGGCCAACACTTATTAGATCGCAATATAAAAATCGTCTATGCACAACTGTTTTTAACACAGCTTTACTAAAACGGAATATCATGCATATGGGACCAGCTATATATAATAAGATTCCCAATAACATCAAAGATATGACACATAGTTTAATAATATTTAAAAAGAAATTACATGAATTACTGATAAAAAAATGCTATTTTATGCCGTGTGGTTGACGGCATAGAATACAAGTGTCACAACCCCTATCTTCCCGTGGGTGTCGTAAGAGGCGACTAAGGGATAACACGATGCAAATACCATCTTTGCGTAGAGACGGAAAACTCGACATCAAACCCTATACGACTGCCTCGTTGGTCTCGCGGCATGGATGTGCGCGTGGGATCGGGAGGTCCCGGGTTCGATTCCTGGGTCGGGCAGTGTTATTGGGTTTTTCTGTCACGAAATCCTCAGTAACAGCACGGAGTCTGGAAATGTGCCCGGTACGGCAATAGGCTCGCCCCTTATTACGTGGGACTAAGGTATATCTGGCGAAAAGTGGGTGTAGAAATACACCTCTGCCTACCCCTTCGGGGATAAAAGGCGTGACGTTGTGTATGTGTGTGTAAAAATGCTATTATTCTATAAATGATTATTTAAATGATAATTCCTTATAATTATTTTTCGTATTGGACAAGTGCATAGCTCAATTTTAACTTCTCAACTACAACTTGACTAACTGTTATATTATTATGTTTGTGTTTTTGTATATGCTTTGTCTTGTTTAATTTTTATTTTTGTGACATTATTTTATTTTATTTGAATGTATCAAAATGACATTTATACACCGCTATTTTTTAATTAGTACAAAAACTTTAAGGACATATTAGCGAAGATATTATTATCATATATGTGACGTAAGAATTTCATAATATTAATAAAGAGCAAAGTTATTATCATTTGTTTATTGTAGAAAATCTCACTTAAATCATAGTCATATTTTACAATCCATTCACTAATTCATTGATAATATTCCATCCTGCTCATTCGCATTCGCTCTGTCGCACTTATGATGTAGGTAGCCATAGAAAATAAAATGAAGAAAAATAATAAATGTAGGTAGTTATTTTTTTATTTTGTTAATTCTACCCTATCCTTCATACTTCATTCGGGCTTAGGACCGGTAAAATTTATCGTTTAACAAGTAATTAAATACGGAGGTATGTAATGAGAAAGCAAACAAATATCAAAATAAAAGAAGGTGTTCTGGACTAAAAGAAAAGAGTAATTTTGGCGTATTTATGAAGTTAGAATCATCTGCTATTTACAAATATTATTTTATCATCATCATGTCAGCCTAGAGACGACCACTGATGGACATAGGCCTTCCTCAAGGTGTGTGGAGAACACATACCGATTTTGAGCCGCCCGCATCAAATTGTTATTTACTTAAGTACGTATTATTTACTAAACTTACAAGTATGTCCATTGTCCTTCGAAATGTCCACCACCGTTGTCAAAAGCATCCAATATGCACTGTTTTAATTGTTTGCCACTGACCGGATCACTTTTGTACACTCACAATAAGATGTCCATGGGTACACAGCTGCACTCGCGATTTTTCCACTCAAAAAGTACGCACGGAGCATAGCTACATACTCCCGTGATATGAACTGATATGATAGGCCATCGCGTCGGGAAAACGTAGACAAACAATTAACTTTTGCAACGAAATTAGATACGCTCACTTTTGGTAGCAATTTAGTACTGTTTGTCGCCTCGTCGGGGCGTGGCGCAGGCGCAGAGGGGCGGGGGGGGGTTAGGGGAATTTATCAATGGTTCATTTTACTATGATACTCGTAGTACTCGGGTCAGTCATAGTATTAGTATTGCATTTACTAATTATCACGTATTTTTGTGGACAGTTTTGAGACAGTTTTGGGACTTAGTGTTTTTATTTTTTAACTACATAAATATGATCAGTTAAAGATACTTAGTGCTGTGTTAAATTTTTTGTACTATTTAAAAAATAGCGGTGTATAATTTACTATTTATTCTAATGCTTGACTTATAAATGAAATGTATATTCTTACTGACATTATGTTTGATTATTGTTGTAATTTAAATGATTTATTGATAAATTAATTGATTGTCATAATAATGTTTTTAATCTTTAAAATAATTTGCATGCCATATCATGGTAAAATGTAGTGGATCATATTGTACTGCTAACATCTTTATTTTCTTTGTTGCCTACATTATTAGCAAATAAATGAATTCTATTCTATTCTATATACGACGCCAATTCAACATGCCACTTGCATTCAGATGCAAGTACTGAAATTGCCCAATTAGCCTCACAAACCGATTACACCCGATTTGATTCCGCACGAACTAGTCCGGCGTTACTAGTTACCAAATGACATTTCAGACAACTTCTGCCTACTCGAAACAATTTGATCCTCGATTTAATTCAATTGCAGTTGAAATTGTAGCGAGTAGATACTGCTTGATGCCTGTCCACTGCAGCAAAGTGAGTAGTTGTGTAATTATATTCCTCTACGAAGTTGCATAAAATATCATCATCATGTATGGCATTCTGCAGTCTATTACTAGACATCTTCATCAAAGGAGAATGGGCGGTTTCGTCCCAAGTGTTGTAACATTTTCCTACCTATATCATATGAAAGATCTCAATTAGTGTTATGTTTTTTTGTATGGGCGTAACTCTGTATCTTGTGCACGGAATCTGTTATAGTTGTTTCATTTATTTAATAAAATATTAAATAAAACTTAATCAATTAGTATTTTAGTGACGAAAGGGCTGAAACTATTTTAAAAATCAAGTGGAAAACTACACGGGCGACTGTGCGCCTACTCTAACCCAACACCCCCCCGCCCACCACGCGCCACACGCTGCCATATTGTAAGCGCAGGAGCAGCGAACGATATTTTATGACACAGCGATATACGTTAGAAAGAGATGATTGCCGGTGCCCGCAAATGCTATTGTTTAGCGAGCGCTATATGCACATTCAGTTTTTGGTAGCTGTGCTGCACTTCCGTTTTTTAAATTGTTACTCCCCTGTTTATTTATTGTCGACTTACGCATTGTTAAAGGACTTCTGGTGTTTATACATTTGCAACTATCAACTTCGGCTTGTTTTATGGACTTGATTTGTTATTGATTGGCTTATTACGAACTATGGAACATTTGTGTGTGACTTGTAGTCGGTCTTTGACTCGACAGCGAGTTCGAAATGAAGTTGTGCTCACATAATGAGTATCATTTGGTACCTTGGCTGGGCTAGACACCAGCCAAGCATATTGTTACCCGCGACATGTTTAGATGAAGTTATCATAGATAATAATCACTATTAAAAGTACCTGTAAACGATTTGCATATGTTTGAGCTGTACTCTAACGTAAGGGTTATATTCCTTTATTATTTATGTATTTGAAAATATATAAATAACAAAGGAAATAATACAATTATCAGAATTGTATTATTTCCTTCGTTATTTACATATTTTCAACTGTGCAGTTGTTAATAACGGCAAAAAAATAACTACTACTGTCTGTGATTACTGTACAATTATTATAAATGTAATAATTATGTTTTCATGTAACGCAAAGTGTAATAAAGTAAGATTAAAGCATTATTTAAAATAAAAACCTTTTTTTACTTGACGCCCAGTAACTTTTGACCTGCACGCAATTACAGTAAAAACTTAGCATATTGATCATAAAAAAGCTTAATTGAACATGCTTATACTAGTCGCAACTTGTTACAAGGGTTGGGACACAGCTCCTACAATAATGCCCATTGTCCTTTGCGGTACAAAAGCATTGTGAGTCAATAGGTAATAGGAGAATTTGCCCACTATTATGTACCACGCTGACAAAAAGAGTTGGTAAAGGTTGTTGAGTTGTAAGTCTCTTTTTAAAGATACTACTTGCTTCGCACATTTTCCTTAGTTGGCTCTTACGACACACGTACAATAGGGTAGTGAATAGTGATATTTTTTATTCTTAATCCATCACAACACGGAGACATAAAAATGAAACACTTAATTTCTTACTAAACCTAAGCAGCTTGGCTCTATTCTTAATCTAATATTTTGGTATCTTATCTAATCCAGTTATTATTAATTGGCTAAAACATTTATTAAAATGGGTCGGGTGCACCTGCCTGACTCTTTAATTATACGCAAGAATTTTATTGTTACAAATTTCGATTACCATGCAAGAAACCTCCAAATACATTATATTGAACGGAATATAAACACGCACTATCAATAGAGAACCCGCATCTGTTCTACATAAGGAAATTGAGATGAGTTACAAACGAGATTGTATATAATATTTTCATCATTCTAATGTCCGACGAAACAGCCAGTACCACAGTACCGAGTCTTATTATGGTCGAGATTGGAAGATCGATCAAGCGTGAGCCTGATCTGTCCGTCCCGGTATAACCTTTATACAGAGACGAAATATGCGTTGTGAGTTGTGATATATTATTGTAACGTGTTTGGACAGAAGTCAAGTTCCGGTGTGAGCAAGTTATGGATAGATAGTTATGAATAGGTCACGAAAATTGAATTAATTTTACTAGATGAGACATAACGTTGACTTGGCCATGTGGTGTGGTGGTGTTATGTATTTATTTATTTTATTCCTTACTAGACGTCGCCAGCGGCTTCGCCCGCGTCAATTATACATATAAACCTTCCTCTTGAATCATTCTATCTATTAAAAAGAACCACATTAAAATCAGTTGCGTAGTCTTCAAGATTTAAGCATAAATAGGGACAGACAGACAGAAGACAGACTTTATTTTATACTATGTAGTGATTATTATAGTCATATAATATGTTTAAGAACCTTACTATTACGACTAACATAAACAGGAATGGATGCTTGTTTACTCTTTTATTCAGCAACTACTGAGCGAATTTTGATTAAACGTTGCTGCAATATAGGTATATTATATATCACTTTTTGTCGTGAAACATATAGCAACTAGCTCCTTTATATAAGTAGAGCAAATCGCAGTCCAGACAAACTTCGGATGGCAATATTATTGGTCAGAAAGAAATTGTAGTACATATAGCAAGTGTACGAGGCAGGTATGCCCAATGAAGTATATTTAATATTTACTACATTTTCGGTACATAACTGACGCAGTAATATACATAATGAACAGTTAGATACTCTACCTAATTGTATTGATAATACTCATTATACTGGATGACAATAGCAACTTTCTCTTATTTTCTCCTTTTTGACCACAAAAGGCACAGCCTAATCTCTCATAACAGTTTTGTAGTATACCTATTGATTGGCAAAAAAAACTATCGTATTTCTTAGTTACGGCTTTTCGTCACTAGCTAGCTAGTTGTAGCTTATTGATGTAGAAAATCCTCTTCATCTATTTGATATTTTTCAAATAAAAACAAATTTATTTTCCTTCGATTTAAAGTTATATAACATAACGTTGTAATAAATTAAGAGTGCCATACAGTTGCCAGTGTAAATTTACGCTTTGAAACAACAGAGTTTTACCCACTATCCTAGTACAGCAACAACAGCCACTTGCAATGTACCTAACCCGGTATCTACTCTAACAGAAAACTGTGCTACCAGATGAGAATGGTGTAGAAAAACGGAGATATGGGTTGACAACGTTCACTCACGTACCATCAAACGAAAAAAGGAGAAGCTCTGAAATGTGAAGGAACAAGATGTACTGTCCTTTTAACTGTACGGTTAGCACAGTGTTGTGGGTTTGATTCCACGAGACAACACTTTTTGTGATCCACAATTTTTTGTTATAATTGTTTCGAGTTTGAGTGTGCTTCCGTCCGTTGATTATATGTTTTTTAAAACATCCGCGAGGCAGGATTTACTTCTAAAGCGCAAGTTGCCTTTAAAAATTAAATTATATATACCTACATCGGGGCACTTCTGCCAGGCTTCTCAAGCTCGCAATTGACAGTGATGTGGAGGACTTTCATGTTATTAAATTAATGTTATTAAATTAATTTTAATATCATTAGTAGGTTGTGTTTGTATGTTGTGTTGTATATTAAATATGACGCTTCAACTTAACTTTAATAGCACTTTCGAGTGTTATATAAAATAATCCTAGTAGCTGGTAATTTTTTCTGAACGAGGTAGTAAAATCTTTAATCTAAAATCTTTAAGTAAAATCTTTAAGAAATAAAACGTGCAATAAAACAGACGCCAGGGATTAAAATCTGGACTCTGTTCGGTCTTATATAGTGCGATCCAGTAAATGTAATGTTTAGATATTCAGTAAACACAATAAGGTAGAGTAAATAAAGAATCGTTAGCAATAACTGATAAAATTGTCTACGGTGATTTTGCTCTTCGGGACATGCGGAGGCGAGACGACACAAGACAAATTTTCTAGTTAAATTATCTTCATTTTCATTTCCTTTATTAATTTGCGAAATATGGGTACAAAAAAGATGTTATAATTAAACAAGTCTCACCATAATCAGCTAAATTGGCATGCAAATATAGATTGAGATATAAATTCAAATTAATAATATTAATACAAATCAAAAGTAATTCGAATGAGCCAATGCAAAACAGAAGTAATATGAAATTAGTGTCAAATAAAATTAAAATATTATAGTCTTACATACATTAAATTACAATTTTACTTAATATATGCCACAGATAAAACCAAAACAAAATAAAAATATGTCCTTGAGAATAGCATTTACATAATATCAATATTTAAGTATGTCAGGTAATGGAGAAGAAAATTTAATAAACAGCATAAATTTAAATTAATTGATATATCTAGTTCGGTTTTCTTAAATTATCTAGTTAGTTTTCCTTGATAAAGCAAAGCGTGTTTTCTGAAACTATGTATTTATGTAGCAGTGCAAAGAAAAGTTACGTAAGTACTTATACGTTCCAAATTGCTTCGAGAAAATTCGTTAGTGAATAGATGAATAGATCATTTCAAGAGACGAAATCCCAATATTGGTTGTATTGAAATTCTGCGGGTTGAATGAAGCCTGGGGGCTTGTTATAACAAAGTTTATTTCGCTTTTATAACATTATTGGAGGACTATCTAATATTGTTAATGTATAGGTGTGTTTGTTGATTTTGGTAAGTCTATAGTATAGAAGTAAACTGTATCACAACAAAGTAATTGAGTCGAGTATTTTTTGGTCGTGTCAGACTTCACGGTAGACCTAAAGTTGTCAGTGATACGCTACAATCAAGTCCCTTTTCTTTCATTGCTGGTAACGGACCTATTCTTACTGTGAAATGAGTATCCATTCACAGATTAGAAAATATTATGGAAAGTTCTCAGATAGTTTTCCTCGCGATGTTTACTTACACCCACCGTTTAGCAAGTGATAATGAATTAAGTACTATTTGATACGCACATAACTTCGAAAAGTCACTGTGGGTTTGAATTGTCTGAATTGCAGTCTGTTGGGTTTTCCACTAGGCTATCGTTGCCTTTTGGTTGATTTTATCTTAAGACATAGAAATATTTCTTTTCTTTAGAATTAAAAATAGAAAAACTCTTACATGATTTTATCTATCAAGTAATTTAAGTGGAACTTGCCAGAGCGGGCGGGTCGTAAACCAGGATAAAATATAATTATTTTCATCATTTAGCTCGTTGATTAAGTACGACTTGGGCGCTCAAAGTAAACAATCTGCTGGGGACGACGATTTTTTATAGAGATTATGTCGGAAATTCAAGCTTTGTGGCTACAATTGCATGTTCATTAAAGTTTTCTGCCGCTAAAATTTAGGTTTTTTAGCTAACAGATTCTGGTGAATGATAATAGGTCGTTTTTTTCTTTTCGCTTTTTAAGTTTCCGTTGCAAGCTTTGTTTATTAGTTGGAACTTTTATTTAAAAGAATATTCCAACGAATTGGCAAACAACGAAGATTGAGAAAAGTCTATGTGACGGTTGATTGAATGTATGTAAAGACGCCCGCAATACAGGATTTAAGTTTGTGAGTGATCTTTAAAAACAATAATTAATTAACGATTACACCCGTTAAAACCCAGCTTCCATAAACGTTAAACATTTAAGATCAAAGTACTCGTCAATACGAATCAAGCTCGATGGGGTGGATGGGAACTTCCAACTTCATTATCAGATCAGTTCCATGATGTCATAATATTAAAATTCTTATATTAAATAAGTATAGTATTTTCATAAGATGTGTAGGTAACACATGTATGAAACATTATAGCTCAATTGAAAATCACGAAGTGGGTTAAATTCATCTTGCAAGATTTCATTTCAGTCTCACAGGTGAATTTAACAAAAGCTTGTAAAAAGAAAACAAGTACCTAGTATCAATGGTAAGAAATAATGTCAGTTTAAAGATTGTGAGGTCAGTCAGTCTACTAGGAGATTTTAAGGTACTTTATAATACTTTTGCGCCACTTTGGAGTCCATTATAAACCCACTTTTCCATATGAGTTTCTTCGCTGAAGCACGATTATGTAAAAGCAATCTACTGATAATTGGATGTCTAAAAAATACATCCTGTCGGCTACACGCGCCATCATCATTTTAGCGAGGTTATTACACTTCATCGCTTGGTAACTGATATCAGCTACAATATTTTGTTTACCATTTATGTATATTCTGTCTATATATTTGGATTAATAGGTAAGCAAATTTTCTGTTATATCTGGTTTGGTTAGTACGCGGACCGGGCACGGGTTCTAAGTGTCGCGAGTGTCTTGAATGCAAAAGGGAAAAAGATGGATCCTGAAGATGAAAACTTTTAATGAAAAGGCAATTTCACTGATGCTTGAAAGCCTGTATCGTAAGGACTTTACAAATACTAAACAAAACGACACAAAGGTATCTCGAAGCACCGCACCTTTTATATAATTTATTAAATAAAAGTTGCTGTGCTACTTGGCGACGCAAACACTAAAACCACTACTCCGCCACTACTAACACTAATATATTGGCCCTGATGTATAGTTTCTTTTTATTTTTTGGTAACAACCCATTGTCAAGACCCGGCTTCGAGATTTTCAACTTCGTGGATGGTGCTCCCTTGGAGATGTTCTGGCCTACTCACTAAGACATGTAATGTGCTAACTAATTATTAGTAAGACTAACGCGGGTGTTCTACAATACAGACATTATATGCTGGCAGGCTTCAGGAAACAAAATTATGAAGAATATCATTAGAGAATATATTTTATTATTTGAAATTGGAACAAAAGTAAGCATCTAAAATTTCAATTTCCAAATTGCCTGTGTGCCTTTCATAACAATAATGATCTATAAAACGTAGGTATAGGCGAATTACAACTTTTTAATAATCCAAGAGTCCGTTACGCGTAGCCATTGTAAACCGAAATTAAATATTAAAAAAATAATTAAATTATCGGTGTAAAACTTTCGTTTCATTAACTTTTATCAGCACATTAAACAAAGCCTACATAATTTAATCAAGAATAAATTAATTCGCAACATTGGTTTTTCATAATTACATAGTTCAGGCCTCATCTTCGTTTGTCTGATTACTTTTCTATACAGTAAAGATGATTCAAAAGTAGACAAGTACTCCAGGTAAGCTGGGTAGTTTTAAAACGCAGTCTATATTAGCGAGTTATTATCCAAAAACAGAGCCTTAAAGAGCTATTGAGTAAGATGATGAAAAATCTTCCTCAACTCTCCTTGCCGCGGTTTATCTCAACCACTTTTATCATCATCATCATTCTAGCGTTATCCTGGTTACATCCAAAACTTTCGCTTTGGAGCCAGGGTCTGCGTTCTCCTAGTCTAACCAGGTTAGACAGAATATTAGCTATTGCACACATTGTCTGTCGTCTGACCTCTGATACACAAAGGGGTAGCGATATTCAATGTCTTTGTGCTATTTTTAATAACTGTAATTAGTTATTTTCCATCGATAAAAAAAATACGCGAAATAACATAACTTCAAAAAGTCAGTGTTGCGCTCCGTGGGTTTGGTCCTAAACTCTCTGCATATAGTATGTTGATATCTTCACTCAGCTATAGCGGCCTCTATTTCAACTACTATATTTAAACTTTAGTTTAGTCCGAAGATTAATTGTTTGCTTTATTTGAAAACCGTTGGTGTTATGTGCTTGTGTGTTGTGTAATTTCACTAAAAGCTTTTTCATTTCGTGGTTATTTTGTTGATGTTTACTGCAAAGGTTCGTGGTTGCTGATTCCTTTGCGATGATTGCATGAGGTGCCCTCATAAATAAAACTTGCAGGTTGATTGTGTCATAAGCAAGATTGTAGCAGAAGGTTAGGCCCGTGCAAAAGGCATTTTTAGTTACGATCATCAACATCCTAGCGACAACCCGAATGCGATCAAAGGCTTAAGCCCTGGAGCCAGGGTTCTCCTTTTTGTACTTACGATATACCATTTATCGGCGGCGGCTTGACACTGCGGCGATAGTTGCGGGTTTGAACTTAACACTTAAAAATACTATATCTGACCCGTGATACAGGACTTATTTCTAGTGCGAGAAATGTGCATAAATAAAACTTGCAGGTTGATTGTGTCATAAGCAAGATTGTAGCAGAAGGTTAGGCCCGTGCAAAAGGCATTTTTAGTTACGATCATCAACATCCTAGCGACAACCCGAATGCGATCAAAGGCTTAAGCCCTGGAGCCAGGGTTCTCCTTTTTGTACTTACGATATACCATTTATCGGCGGCGGCTTGACACTGCGGCGATAGTTGCGGGTTTGAACTTAACACTTAAAAATACTATATCTGACCCGTGATACAGGACTTATTTCTAGTGCGAGAAATGTGCTATTCGATTTACATAATTATGCGCAAGTAAAAAGACGAAAAAGGAATTAAATTCGAGAATAGAAATTGAATCTTAACCTGTTCTGCTTGTGTATTTTTTTATTGGCAAACCTCTGCGAAGAAATCTAAAGCACTGGCCATCTATAAAATTTAATAAGCGTACTATTTGTTTTCTGCACGTAGTTTGGTCTAAGAGCGGTTTCAAACTAGCGTTTTATACACGCGTATAAGCTCTATTTTGGATATTTGCGTATAAGCGCATATACCTACGCGCCTACCTTGTGGTAAAAGCGCAACTCGCACGAATGTTGACGCGCTTCTAAGCTCGTATAAGCGCGAATCCATGTTGATACTGACACGATATCACTACCGTTTCGAGCGAACAAGCCGAAATATGCCCGTTTACGCGAGTCCGGTTTTTTGAAGCGCGTAATGTAGCACGCGCAGAAAAATACGCTAATCTAAAATCGCCCTAAACCACGGTATATCTGTTGCAGGGGTCAAACGGCAATTGCTCTGTGGAACTGCATCATATTATATTCTATCAAATCAGGTTAGACCACTAACTGCGGAATTCAATATTCGATCTATCCATTTTTTGAGATTTTAGATTAGTTTTTAACATAAGCTCCATACAAAATATGTCAATCACGCATCTCTAATCTCAAAATCGAAGGATTGATGGGATATTGAAACCGGCCGTAACTAGACTCCAGATTACTAGACGAAACGTCCTGGATGCAAAAGGGATTACGCTTGGACGATGATGATGAATGTTGCGACGTCGTCGCTGACATCGTCCGCCCACTTCACTTGGCTGGCTGCTTCGCCCGCCCCAACGGGCTATATATACCGTGGCGTGGAAGTCACCGTCCCTTTCTGGCCGCCGCAGCACGCAAGCTAACTGTTTCTCTGCTTCCCTGAGCAACGCCGGAGAGGCATTCCCGAAGATCTACGCCGAATCACGCGACCCTGGTTCTATCTTTGTAACTAGTCCAATTGTTTTAGAATCACTATTTTCCAATTGAATTCTTTGCTTAAGGCTGTATAGATTATTTTATGAAAATATATAAATTTTCGTTTGTAACCGAAATAACGATTTTTATTTAACAACGTCACAGTGGCGACCCAACGTCACAATATCATCACAGTTCAAATAGTTGTACTTCTGTTTATTTCTGTGTTGTGGTTAATAGCCGTTTCGTCCACTGAATAAAGTCATCCGGAATACTTATCTGCATTTCAGATAAGCGTGGGCGACATTTTATTGAAATCTACTGTGTTCTATGGGTTTTCATTAAACAGCACCTGTGAGTCGGCATATGCAAATGAATATGTTATTAACCGTGGTTTGTGTTATAAGCGGCTCATTTATACAGAACTAGTCTTCGTCCGCGACTCTGTCCACATAAGTGTCGGTTAGCGCTAGGTTGTCGTAGGCAAAGTGCATAGCGTGACTTGGCTTGCCGTGCGCTAAGCGATGGCCATAAACTCCCACGAAAATTTTTCTTAATGAATCGCGATAAAAAGTTTTTTTTTTTTTAAGAGTAGCCTATGTAAGTCTCTAGTATAGGCTAGACTTGATACTGGACTAGATACTGGATATAGATCCTCACACAAAAATCATACCATAACTAAGCTCTGTTATGGTACGATTGAAAGCCGTGTGGTTGACGGCATAGAATACAAGTGTCACCACTGTCACACATCTTCCCGTGGGTGTCGTAAGAGGCGACTAAGGGATAACACGATGCAAATACCATCTTTGCGTAGAGACGGAAAACTCGACATCAAACCCTATACGTCTGCCTCGTTGGTCTCGCGGCATAAATGTGCGCGTGGGGTCCCGGGTTCGATTCCTGGGTCGGGCAGTGTTATTGGGTTTTTCTTTCACGAAATTCTTAGTAGCAGCACGGAGTCTGGAAATGTGCCCGGTACGGCAATAGGCTCGCCCCTTATTACGTGGGACTAAAGTATATCTGGCGAAAAGTGGGTGTAGAAATACACCTCTGCCTACCTCTTCGGGGTTATAGGCGTGAGACTATGTATGTATGTATGTATGAAAGATTAAAGAAGTGTTTTGGAAGGGACAAAAAGACATCGGTCCCGGATTTTGTCTCAAGTTGGCCCATCCTAAAAATAAAAATTAATATTTGACGGAAGTGTTCAAACGGCAATTTCCGATATCACGTTAATCTGAACACTCTAATCCGACTTGCCAAAGACGTGTAGAAGTTTAATGGAATTTGTATCCAAGGATTAATTGTTTGTTTTACTTGGAAATCGCAGTGAGTTTGCTTCATAAACTTTCGTTTTTAAGTTTAAGTAGATTATAAATATTAGCTCGTAAATATACTAAGCTAGCGTATCTCGTGGGTTGGATTTTATTGTTAGCATTTTCAACAACATAGTTTGCATACAGCTTAAGTACAAATTTGAAGCACAAGCAAACTGGGCAATTCGTCCTTTCAGCTTAGCAGTAATGTTGGAAACTCTTCCGTTACTGACTAAATAGCAAGCAAGAAGCTGTAATTTAGCATTTACCTTACTTTGGGATTTTTGAAAACGTGGGTAAGAAAGCCTCACGCGAGCGGAACCGCAGGCGAAGTCTATTCTGTCGGTACATATTAAATACTTGCGTTATTGGGTGACTGACAGACAAGCTACAGCCAAAACTCTAAGGCGAAAGAAGCTGAAATTTATCGTATAAGATCCTAAGAAACTGTAGGGGTGCAGTAAGAAGGGTTTTCCCGAAATTATTATGAGATCAAGAAGAAACGGTTACAAATGTGCGGGCAGTGCTGCGGGTATCCTCTAGTGCCCAATAAAATTGTTTACATCTTAATTACTTAAACTTTCAAAGTAAACAATTCAGTCAACTTACTTCAGAATCTGACAGCATCAGAAGACAATCCTCTTAAACTAAATTTACTTCGGTCCAACGACTTTAATATCCAGATATCGGCACTTCGACAGGGGTCATGAAATTACTTCGTTAAGTAGACTTAACGCCTCTAAACTAGGTCACTCTTCACTTGCCGTTTGTTTTCAATCACTTATAGCAACTGACCTGTAAGCTGATTTCTTAAAATAGCACATAATTTTTGTCGACTACTATGACAAAGTGGACTACTGAATATGGCATATATTATACTAAAAAGCTTGCGAAAAACGGATAAGTTTATTATTTATTATATTTTGCGTGTAAGTGTTAACGAAAAAGTAGACCAGTCATTTATATTATATGCTATATACTAAATAGCGTGCGAAAACCGGAGCAGTTTATTATTAATTAAATTCTGCATGTGACTGTCTGGCTTACTCACTGTGTCGGTGAACCGGGAAATTTAAAAACTCTTATTGCTCTTGAACGCTACGCGCTTGAAAATAATTGCCACTGATTCGCGATATACGGCCATTTACGGTTTACCAAATACATTATTAATTATTAATTTTTCTTTCCATCTCTTTCTTCCTTCATAAATGAAAACTGGTAGCGCCATCTATCTTTTCCATTGCTAGTTAATTATGTTAACACCTAGCTAATAAATTTCTTTGCATACCGCAGTGTCGAAACAAGCGATCTTTTGCCCCTATCTATCCCATTTGCTCCCAAAGGCACGCCTCGCTCTAATTGGTCGCAGAATTCAATGACGCTGCGACGGAGTCGAAAATCAACGGTCCCGCTGACCGGCTGCGTCCTGGTGCAGCTCCGCGCCGCGACGAATACATGCAGCACCGCAATATTTTACCGCTATTTAATACTATAAACGAGAACTAAACCGCCCGCGGGTGTAGTGGAGTGATCTATGCAGCTTCAAGACTCTCGAAGACGCCGGCGGCCGCCATTTTGTAAAGAAGAAGACTGATTTACAAGGTTAGGCGTGCTCACATACCTCCGCCTCCTATTCCTCCCATGAACCCACTCCTATAGGCGATTTATCAGCCATCCTGTATACAGTCCACAATAATTAATATTTTTCCATATCACCAAATCGCCTAGTACATACGGTTCGGTGCAACGCCGATCCATTTTTTTGGTCCTTCGAGCCGGATTCATTTACATTTATACGTAACCTCTCGTTTATACCACGCAGGTATCTTCTAGATGTACCTACCTAGGTAGTTATAGCACCTAGCTATACTCCTAGTCCATTTACATACCCATTACGTGGTTATTTCCGCACGCTTCCGTAGGTAATATACTTTTATGTAGCTACCTACTAACCCAATTATTATTACTGGAACTATCATAGTTGTCTTGCAAATTCCATATTTCAAGCACCTTTTAATTCCACCGCCTTAAAGTTGTTGCCTACTTACGAATAACTACCGCATAAACACTTACTTAGGTATAATAATAGGTACTTTAGGTATTCTTATTTTGATTTGGTCTCATTAGCTTATACATACGTAAACACGGCGCAACAAAAGAAGCCATGCATGTCGGAAGAAAAAGAGCTGACAATCTTGGAAGCTAAACGTAATATTTTATTTGAGCGTATTCAAAACATTTACTAGCGCTCAAAAACTGCCGCTACTTCCGATATTAATAGGGAATCATTTCTTAGTTATTGTATGACAATAGATAGTATTCGTACAGATTTTCGTAAGTTGTTAGACGATTATAACGCAAGATTGCTTTCTATTAATCCTGATGAACAGCCGAATTATCAGGCGTACACCTCATTCGAAGATCTTTATTGTATCATCAAGCGCATACAATCACAATTGGAGGGTAGGTGTTCCGCGCAGCCCGTTTCTGCCTCACCGATGGTTCGAGCGCCGAGATTACCGCCAATTGAGCTTATGTCATTTGATGGAGATATACCAAATTGGCCGTTATTCTATGCGAGTTTTAAGTCCACAGTGCACGATAATGGTTCTCTGACAGATGCTGACAGGTTGTACTATTTAATAGGTAAGCTGTCACCGAAGGCCCAGTCCGTATTTGCAGGTGTCACACCCAGTGCTGAGAACTATCAGGTCATATTCCAGTCACTACTTGATAGGATCATAGCAGATACTCGTGTTCTAGCACCTACTTACTTTGATCAAGCTTTAAATCTTAAATTGTCCGGTGCCGCGTCTGTTTCGAAATTCCAGCTGTTTATAGACAACTTTGTTACCGCAGTTAATTCACTTAAAAATTTAAAATTAGAAGATCTTTCCGCGATATATGATATTAATAACGAACCGCACATAGTTCATTGTTTACTCGATAGCGCCTCACAGAGTAACGCGGAAGGGGAGGCCGCCAAGAAATCGTGTCAAGGTTACCGGATTGGCTCGACAACGGATAACTTTTATCAAAATGTAATAATGAGTGATGTCATTTATTACATGAACGACACTTCGTCTTACTAGAACAATCACTCGTTTTATGTTTTATACTTAAACAATTAACGCAAGCTTTGTTTTCTTTTACACATTTGAAACGAGCAGTCGGATTTAAATTATTAAAAGCGGGACATTTATAGAAATGGTCGTGTACTATATTACTGCACAGACACTTCTGTGAATTATTATTATTAGATTCCGAGCATGCTACGTAAGATTGCGGATTAAGGACCGAGTTGTTATTGCTACTTCGCGATTTTTTCGACTTTTGTTTGCTATTATTATTATTAGACGAGCTAGATGAACTAGGCTGCGTATTATGAAATATTCGACACTGATCATTAATGAAAGAAATAAAACTATCTAGTGTAGGTATTTTATGGAGTGTAGGCCTGAAAGTCAGCAAAAGCAAAACTAAGTACATGTTTTGCGACTTCGGCGGTCTCTCCAGTCCTGCGTCCATATCCCTTGCTGGAGAACGCATATCAGTCTGCTCCGACTTCCGGTACCTCGGGTCACTTATTCAAGGGGACGGTGAAATAGACCGCGATGTCACGCACCGGATCAACTCAGGTTGGATGAAATGGCGACAGGTCACTGGAACAACGTGTGACCCACGGATGCCCCTTAAATTAAAGGGCAAAATTTACAAATCCGTTATAAGACCTGTCGCACTATATGGATCGGAATGCTGGGCCGTGAAGAAGACGGATGAAAGAAGATTACATGTAGCAGAGATGAGGATGTTGAGATGGATGTGTGGGGTCACAAGGATGGATAAAATTAGAAATGAGTATATTAGGGGAAGTTTGAAAGTTGCACCGGTGCAAGAAAAGCTGAAAGGATATCGTCTAGCGTGGTATGGGCATGTTATGAGGAGGGATGAAAAGCATGTGACTAGAAAGGTGATGAATATTAGAGTTGAGGGATATAAAGCAAGAGGAAGACCAAAGAAAAGATGGATGGATTGTGTGAAAGATGACATGAATGATAAGGGAGTGAATAATCAGATGACGGCTGATAGGAGAGAATGGAAGCTAAAGACATTCTGCGCCGACCCCAAGTAAAATGGGAATAGGGCAGGCAAAAGAAGAAGAGTGTAGGTATTTTATGATTACGTTCCATCATCTCGAAAGCACGAATTGTTTCAGTGTCAAACTTTTTTAATCCCTCCCGCGGCCTGTAGCTCGATGTCCCGCGTGATGCGCGCGCCCTGCTCGCGCCGGCGCCGTCTGCTGCCACCACTGCAACCAGCGAGTAATTCACCACATAATGGTGTATGTTATGCGGTGAATATGTCTCTGCCAACTCTACCTGGGATTTTTTCATCTCGTTTATGAGTGTGTGCAGATGTTCCAAAGCATCATGTAAGTCTGTTGTATCGCTAATGTTCTCGATGTTTTCCCATGGCAGCGACGTATTAATCAGGTAATTGAGCTGATCAATGTTAGTTGTATAAACATCTGCCGACATGTGGATGTCGTTTTTCAACTGTTTAGGTAACTGCAGAGTAAAATCCGTACCTTTGAGTAAACAGCCATTTTCTACATACAAGATACCAGCACAACTCAACCGTTCTATAGCGACTCGATCATTGCAAATTATTTTTATAGTGTAGTTGCCACAGACGTGATAAAGGATGAGCGAAGGGTTTGTTAGTGCTATCCACTCATTTTGGCACTTGAATTGAGTAAGCCTACATTTCTCGGTACGATGGTCCATCTGACAAAAATTGTTATCGCTACTCAGATGATATACAGACTTCTTCAGATCGCACATATACGCTTTTTCTTGTTCGACACACGTAGACAGTTCCTCAGCGCTCATTGTGAAATATGTGTCTTTTTTCAATTCCGTTGCAATATATTCGGCTATCGGCGTATACTGTATCATGTCGTTGCCCACTTCATGTGGTATGGAAACGACTTTATACAAATGATACTCCTCTCTGTTGACAAGCGGGAATGTTATTTCAAATAAGAAGTATTCTGATGTTATCCTTGACTTTATCTTCAAGAGTTGGTAGATGGTTCATATGTTAGACGGTCTAACTGGCAAGACAACATCGGCAGATAACTGTGATGATATGAGGCGAATCTCTTGTTCAAGTTGTTGTGGGGTAAGTAGATGCATATTGAAATCTCCATGGTGAATGTCCGTAAGTATATCCAGCAAAAGATCTTGACTTCGCCTTAAGTTGATGTACAAATTGTTCGCTGCTATTGACATTAAAGTAAAATGTTGAAGTAAGGTAATGTTATTGATTTCCAGTTGTATTCTATTGTTGCTTTGTTCAATTTTCACTAAATTTTGGTTGATAATTTTGTGTTGTTTGGCCATTAAATCTTCCGTCCGCTTTAATAAATTGTACTCAGACTCCACAATCGATGTCTGGTTCTTCCATAGACTTAATAGATGGTTTTCATTACGTTTTATGAGTTAGATGTCTTGAGCATATTTTTCAGCGAATCGTTCGTCCAATACACCGAACAAGGAATTTGCAACGTAGCCTATTCCATTGACGAGCCCGCGACGTCGTCGCTCGTGACCCGACACCTGCTGGTTCGTAAGTAATATATTATAATATTTTAATTCCTCGAACTCGTGCGACAATTGCGGCATTATCAGATTACACTGGTCTCCTATTGTTATGCATGTTTTATTGAGATAGGTCATGGTCTTCTGCAATGTTGTTATACCTTCCCAATACGGAGCCATGTTGTAATAAACTACTAATGTCCATCTGTCTTTGACCATATTCACTTGTTTTACAGGGTCAAAGTAAAGTGAATGATTGCTCCCCAGCCTTGTTATGTTATGCTCGGCCTGCACAGTTCCGGACAACGTTAAGAAAAATAATAACGCCATAGCTACGCTTGATAAACTGGTTCTTCTCGATGTTGGTTTTGTTGTGCTAGGTTTCTTCTCGGGGGTTGGAGAAGAGACTGACGAGGGGTTGCTATATTGGTCCTCTTCTCCGGGTGTTTCGAGGGGTAAAATGGATAATTTTACGATCGGCCGTTTCAAAATGCCATTTTTTGTTTTTAGGGTGACTACTCTGACATAGCCGTCATTCCCTGGGTGTAGTTCAATAACTCGGCCCATGGCCCATTTTCCTGCGGGGATATTGTCTTCCCGAATAACCACCAAATCACCAATTTTAATGTTGTTTTGAGGTCTGAACCACTTCTGTCTTGCCGTTAACTGACTAAGATATTCGAGTTTCCACTTTTTCCAAATATCTTTGAACAGTTCGTTAGTTAAATGCCACCTTGTTCTGGCATCTTCTTTCGTCTCAATAACTGTTAAGTCTGCTCTTCCTGTTAAAAAGTGGGCGGGCGACAAATAATCTAATTCTTCTATGTTTTCCGTCAATGAACACAATGGCCGTGAGTTCAAACATGCCTCTAGCTGTGTCAAAAGGGTAGTGAATTCTTCAAATGTTAATTTTTGATCTCCAACTACACGTTTCAGGTGAAATTTCAAACTTTTGACGGCTCTCTCCCACAAACCTCCAGCACTCGGCCACGATGAAGCATTGAAGTGCCATTCAATGTTCATTGACGTGATTTCCGTGAAGAAACTAGTATCACTAAATATTCGTTGTAGTTGTTCCATTTCTTCCTGGATCATTCGGTTAGCACCAATAAAGTTGGTTCCTTGATCACTATACAAATGGTGCGGTGTTCCTCGCCTGGCTGCCATTCTCTTCAAAGCGGCTAGAAATGCAGAAGTTGTAAGGTCTGACACTAATTCAAAATGAACCGCCTTTGTCACCATACAAATAAAGACCGCTACGTATCCTTTATTTGTTTTTACACCTCTTCCTTTGTTTATTTTTATGTCCATAAATCCCGTGTAATCTACTCCTGTGTGGAAGAATGGGGCGGCCGGATTTGTTCTCGCCCACGGCAAATCCGCCATCAGCTGATGTTGCGTTCGTATATCGTGCTTTCGACAGATAATACATTTTCTAATTTGCTTCTTCGCAGCGTAACCGAACAACGTACCGTCCATCCCGATTTCTCTTTGTTGTTTTTGAGTAAAAATCCATACACTCCTGTTCCTCTAAAGACATGCCCTTTTGCTCACTAACTTCTTCAACTTCCCAGAATTTTTTGATCTCATCGATGTTGTTTAGCACTACGTGGCAATGGTATGTTTTCACATTACCACACAACAACCAACCTAAATGAGTTTGTTGAGCTATTGGCTGGCTATCATTTTCTCCTCGTATAATTCCTCCTAACATAATGTTAGCGTAAACATCGGCTCCAAGCAACAAATCCACAGGGCGACTTTTATAGAACTCAGGGTCCGCTAGGTTTATGTTTTCTAAGTATCGCCACGATGGTTTCGGCAATGTTTTGTTAGGAAGATTTTTAATTAAATTATTCATAATATAAACTTCTGACTTGAAGGTAAAGTCACTGACCATTGACGCACAGTTAATTTCCAACATGCCCTTGCAATTGTTTTCCTTTTCCCCGACGCCATAAATGATTCCCTTGCATCTTTGTCTTTTAATGCCTAAAAGTTGAGCCGCTTTCTCCGTTATTAACGAGATCTGAGACCCTTGGTCGATAAGGGCTCTGATGGGATAGTAAGTTCCCTCCGCGTTCTCTACTTTTATTACGGCAGTAGCTAGCAAGATCTCCGAAGTCTCCTGCTGCGAAGCATGCGAAGTCCCTGCTACAGGTTCGAGTGACTTTTCGGTGTGTTTCGACCTCTGATACCCAGTGGAACTCGGCTTTGATTTCGTGAAAGCATCGTGTAAAATAGTATTATGTGATTCGGGACATTTATGACATGTTTTGGTTGAAGTACATTGACTTCCATTGTGATTAAATAAACAATTAGTACACAATTTTAATCGGTAAGCTGTTTTCAATTTTTGTTCGTCTGGCATTTCTAAATAAGTTTTGCAGTTATAAATGCCATGTTGTTTATTGCAAAGAGGACATGTATAATTCGACGCATGCATTGTTTTCGCAATAGGCTTGTTGCTATAGCTCTGATTTTGATGACCGCTGTAATTATTGGAGTTCGATGGCTTGAAATTGTACTTTTTAGAATTCATAACTGCTTGATTATAATTATTTTTTTGTGGAATAATTTCTTTACGGCGCGATGTTACAGTCTCTAGGCTAGTAAATCTCCCTTCTAAAAATTCTAAGAATTCCTTGAGGACCGGTAGTTCCTTAGAGTTTTTCAATGATTCTATGTAATCTGTAAACGTGTCTGAATCCAGCTTTTGGCTAAGTATGTGCACAATCATGGGGTCCCAGGTTGATGTATCGACGCCCAAGTTTTTAATGGCATTCAGACACTCTAATGTTGTATCGTGGATTTTCTTAATTTGTTGAAGGGAAGGTTGTTGTATGCTAGGTAGTCCTAGTAATATATTCATATGGGATGAAAATATAAGTTTTTTGTTATTGTACCGATGGTTGAGAATCTCCCAACATACTAAATAGTTGTCTGTGCTTATTTGCAAATGTTGGATTAAACGTTCTGCCTCGCCACGGACTTTCGCTTTCAAAAACTGCATTTTCTGGCCATTAGAGAGAGAATTGTTGTTATGGATTGCTTCCGAAAATAAGTCCCTAAACGATACCCACTGATTGTAGTTACCGCTAAAAACTGGAACGTCTAATTTAGGTGTCGACTTCTCTCTATGTACCACCGAACACATCTTCGTACCTAAGGCTCGTTTTAGCAGGTTGAATTGTTTTTCGTATTTATTAAACAAGTTTTCATACTCTCGATTCGTACCATCCAACTCAATATCTATTTCCCAGTGTAGGGAATCTATATTAGACCATCTAGTTTGCAAGGATTTTAATGCGTCTTCGTATTCCCACTTGCTTTGTATCGAGTCTATCTCTATGTTAGCCGCTGTCCTTACAAAAGCCTTAAAGTTCGCGTATTGTTTGCGCATCAAGTCGTCAAGTTTGCTGTTCGTACCCTGGTTTGAAGTAACAGATCTGGAAGTATACTGTTCCTTCATCATGTCATGAGATGCGTCTTCAAAAGATTGTTCGTTTTCTCCTAGCTGCATGTTATGTCCACTAGTTGACGGACCTTTCAACTTGGACAAAAATTGTTGACTTTGTTGTTCAATCAACGCTTTGACGGACTCATATGCTTCAAATGTTTTGGCATGCTCTAACTCAGTAAAGTACGGATGCGTTTTCTCAGCATACTTATTAATGTTAGCGTGATTAGTTTGAAAATCTGACCAGTATTGCTCCAGCGTTTCCAATCGTTTCTTAAAATACTCGGACGATTTTCTGTCAGAACTATCCTTCTTTATGTTGACACCGATCTTGACGATGTTCTCGTAGATCTTTGCTTGATTTTCTACCAAACAGAAAGAAAAGAAATAATAATAAGAAAAAAGAAAAATGTTACTTGTTTTGCTATATGCTATATGCAATATAGCAACTCTCCGGACTTGCTGTTTCTGCTAAATCCTTTGTTGTTTGTTGAATGTTAGCACTGCAATCCTGGCACTTCAATCCGGGCACTGCACTCCACACACTGCACTTTGTTAGCTAGTTCAAACCCTCACTCCACGGAATCGCGAGATACGAATACGCGGCGCGCGAAGGTCTCTCGAAGGACCAATGTGGCGGTGTTTAGCTTACAGTGAGATTGCGAAAGGATAGATAGGATTGAGTGTAGATTAAATGTTTATTCCACTTCACAAATAATAGTAATTACACTATCTTAAATACTAGTTAAATTAATGTTGATGTTCTATGAAAGTGAAAAATGTTGATGAGTACAAAATAATGTTGAATACTAATTGTAAGCTTGACGCGAATGTTAAGTATGTACTGCCTTGCACTTATTTTGTAGGTCAATTTATAAAGAGTATTTTATTGATTACATACACACAAGCATGTATGAATGTAGGTGTGATGACGGTGTTCGGGTAATGACCCGAACAGGCAGCTAGGACTAAATATGTCATATATAGTGCTGGAGTCGTCGCTAAAAAACTGACTTGAGATAATATCTCAAGTGATTTTTTTAGGGTACCTAATAAATATTTCTATCTACACCAACAGATGCGCACTTTTCAACGGATAATAGTGCACATATTAAAATACTGTTTACGAAATTACCTTCTAATATTAATTAATTTATTATTCTATCAAGAAACAGGCACCTCTTTGGTTCAGCACAATGAATCAATTTAAATTTTCTATTCAAGCATTAAACAATGGCGTCGTCGAAGGCTAACATCGTCATCTATTCGTTAGTGGCTTTCTTTCTGCCGCTTCAAATATAAAAACAAATACTGCTGCAAATAGTACGATACTTTTGGAAAGACATGTTTTTTTAATGACATTATATTATTTTTTTATACTTGCGGTAAGCCTCCGTGTTGCAGAGGATAGCGTACGCTTCTGATGATCGGGAGAGCCCCGGGATCGATTCCCAGGTCGGAAAAAGAGTCTGGCAAAATGGCCACTAACGGCAATAGGCTCGCCCCTATTCCGTGGGACCTAAAAGTTACAATTTGGCAAAATGTGGCTGTAATATTCACATTCACATATACACCTCTGACTGCCCCTTCGGAGATATACTTACAGGCGTGAGAGTATAAAATAACTTGTGGTAAGCTAGAAATATAGAGTAAATAAAGTTGACTGTTAACTTTACTTACACCTTAGGCACAAAGGAGAACGGCAGGTTTGGTACCCATAGTGATATAAATATGATGGATGATGTTGAGATTTGTACCATTTAATAAGTGAATTAACCTTACTATTTTCAGGTAATTATAATATTTTTAGAACTTTTCAAAAGTATGAAAATTTGACA
This sequence comes from Euclidia mi, assembly GCA_944739405.2. Classification (NCBI taxonomy): domain Eukaryota; kingdom Metazoa; phylum Arthropoda; class Insecta; order Lepidoptera; family Erebidae; genus Euclidia; species Euclidia mi. Next base: position 57,150,275 of record OX123200.2, on the reverse strand, counting down.
ATTGCAGTAACTAAACGTGCAAAGGTTAATAACAAAACGCAGTATTCCTAACGATTTGCCATAATTATGTAAATAAGAAATTGTTAAAAAATCGATTTAGTTTAATCAATTGTTATTCATTTGGGTAATCTCGTATCCAAAAGCTAAGACCAAATATACTTTAATTCATAATAAGTATTACACCAATCGGGACTGAACTGTAAAGCGTTATTTAATTAATAAACTTTTAAAATGACAAAATCGTTTGTATAAATCGATAAAAAAAATCATATGGCAACATTTTTATTGACGGAATGAGAAAATCGTAAACAAACCGGCGATTATCAATGGCGTCTACGTAGTATCCCTATAGTCTGTGATGGCGTCTTTGCTATTGCTTTGGATTGTGGTGTATACTCTTTGACAGATCGGTGTGTATGCTACATCTAAGCGTTTCTGCTAACTTGTATCTATCCGTCGATACGTTGAGTTGAGCTCCGGTTCGACCGATCACGGCATTGATAGTGTTAGTGTATTATTTTGCGAAACGAAGCTTGTCAATTCATTTTGTGCTGCACTATGTCTAGTCGGCAATACCTAAATTGCAACTGCATTTAATTTCCATAATATCCTAAAAAAATTATTGGTGTAGGACTAAGGACATCAAAAGATATTTTGATGTTTGACGAAACTACCAACAGTTCTGTCTGGAACAAACCTTTACGCATTCTCGAAGGAATAGCTATCTAAAACGGACATAAGAAAGATTTATGTAGATTGTCTAATTAGGATAAATTGTCTAATTACGATCGATTAATAATGTTAATAATTATCTTGCATAACGTAAATAAACATGACAAAAATCAACAAGTTATACTCATTTATGTCATAGCTGTCATTAATGTCATAGGTAAATAGTCAAAGGACCTATCTACTTACAGCCTTTAGTAAATCATACAATTTTACAAATCGCGAAAGTTGAAAAAAGCCTTTAGTAAAGTTAAAACTGAAATAACTTTTGAACGCAAAGTTCTAAAAATCTCATAATTTAAACAGTAATGACATAATATGCTACCTGTCAAATAAATAGTTCCTACCATGCAAAAAGAGTGCCTACCATGCAGTCTCACATATACCCATAGGCCGGTACTAAACGCCCATACATTCCTGCCATTACCCTTTGCCGTTGCAAATGGCGTTCCGTAGTCTCTGTCTGTATGTATGTAGGCACAAATAGAGCCAGTGCGCCAACGGCTCTATTTGTGCTTGACTAGTAGAATAGACTTGTAGTTTATATTTCTTTGCTTCTTCAAGCAGTTCTCTTCCGAAAGTGACTAAGAATATTATCAATAACAGGCAAGCTTGTTTCCGACTCAAATTTATTAAAGGCCATTTTATAATATAAAACTTTCTATTGTTGAATTAAAACATCAGCATCCTCCCAGCATTATCCCGGTTGCAACCCGGGGTCCAGTTACTAGCTCAACCGGATTTGACTGCTTGCAGCTTTTCAGCAGAGTGATTGCCTGTCTGACCTCAGCAACCCAAAGGCAAAGCGATCGAATGTTCCATGGTTTAAACTCATCATCATCATCAGCCTTTAAAAGTCCACAGCTGGACTAGGCCTCTCCTTTGAAAGGAGGAATTGGCCTACTATACCACGCTGGCCAAACGGGTTGGTATAGGGTTTGTGTCAAGTTTTCCTTCTCTTACAGTGGTGTTCTTTGCATAATATGCTCCCTCTGTCGGCTCTTACGACACCCATGGGATGATATGGAGTGGTGACATTCCGTATTTTTAATCCGTCACCACGCGGAAGTGTCAGTTTATTCAGATTTACTGACTCCCTATAACAATGTCAAAAATCTTTACAAAAACTAGAAGAGAAAGCTTTACGGGTTCTCCTAGGCACGGGGCAAGCGATAATTAACTATTCAATGTGCACATAGCTTCTAAAAGTCAGTGGCGGTAGCCGTGGATTCGAACCCGATACCCTCTGCATAGCAGTCTGTTGGTATCTCCACTAGGCTACTGCTTTTATTGAACCACAAGCCCTTTAATTTGATATCTTCGGCTTTTCTCTTTTTCGTACGGCATTTGTTCTAATTATTTTATCGTACCTGACTTCTGAGAAGGCAGCGACTGGCGCTAAGTTTATTTAGCAGATAAATTTCGCCAAATTTTCAATTTAAATCTCTTTGAGCTCTTAGAATAATTTACCACATAAAGTTGACATTTGCTGCATTGTGAAATGCATTCCTACTATTTCCAGTGATTTAAATAGGCAGCTTATTTTGCGCGGATTAAAATTATGCAGATATTTTATTATGGTATTATGTGGGATTAGGATTTTAAATTAGGTTCGTCTTTAGTGGCTTGTTTTTGTTTTCAATGTATGCATTACTTGTGTATGCGTTATGACATGCTTTTGTGTGCTGTATGTTTGTTTAAATAAAAGGACCGTCAGTTTCATAAAATAACGCATTTATATTTAGCAAACCATGTTTTTCTTTCTACATTAAAGGTAGTTAAGGTATTGCAGTTTCGTTTACTGTATTTGTCGGACTCAACACTGGAGAAATCCACTAATATCTGGATGCACGAATAGCATAGTGGTCAAGTATTGTAGGTTCAAATACCACACTAGTCAATAATTTCCATGATGACTAAATCGTTGTTTTAGGTATTAGAGTTCTTCGTGTCCATTGATTGATTTGCATGTTTGTTGATTGATTTTGATATAATCTCGGGTCTCGTGTATGTAGTCTAGCAGCTATCTTTATAAAAATAGATACGATACTAATCGAGAATCAAACCTGGGACTACACAACCGAACGAAAAATAACCACATAATATATAGTTGTAGTGGCTGACGCTACAAATTGTAATACAATGCGCATTATTAGTATTAGCGCACTCATCTAGGTCGTAATCAGAAAACCTTTACACCTAATTCGATTTATTGACTGGTGCCAGTAGGATAAAATAAGATAAAGAAATACTACAAAATACGGAATTAAATAGCATTTTTCAGTATTCTGTATTATTTATTTTATCGTACATTCATCAAAATAGAAACTCCGGCAGGCCTATATAGTTTATATCAACGAGACAGTATTTTAAACGTGATATTATTATATACTAAGAACGGATTGGACTTTCACAGCCAACGTATTCTTGTATAGTTAATGTGGTATAAAGTCGCGTACTTCGCAATATTCACGATTTACCAGGTTTTCTACTTAACTGGGAATACGTGTTAAGAGAGGGCAAAAAAGTGTTGCCGCAATGTTCCCCCTTTGCAGAGTTATGATGAGTACGTTGTAGCGATAAATAAGCTGTTTCGTACTCACCGTATTATATTTTATATAAGTGATATTAAACGGTTATTAGGCGTGTGGCTTGTCGAGTAAGAAAGTGCGTACAAACTTCTTCTTTCTCTTAGCGTTATCCCAGTTTCAATCTGGGGTCCGCTTACTAGTCTAACCGGATTTAGCTGAATATTAACTTTTCCACAGAGCGACTGCCTGACTGACCTCTGCAACCCGAAGGGATAGCGATATTCCATGGTTTAGACTAGTGTCAGTTTATTTAGAAGGTACTGACGCCCTGTAACGACTGTCAAAGATCTTCATGACAACCGGGACCGACGGCTTAACGTGCTCTCCGAGGCACGGGACAAGCGATAATTAACAATTCAATACGCACATAACTCCGAAAAGTCATTGGTGCGCGCCGTGGATTCGAACCCGATACCCTCTGCATGGCAGTCTGTTGGTATATCCACTCGGCTATCGCTGCCTAGGAAAGTGCGTACAAACATTTCATTTTAATTATGTTGAAAAACCACAGTCCACAGAGAATCTTCACAGTCTAGATATTCAGCAATTTTGTAAAGTTGTGGACCTGAAACGTCCGAACTGGGTGTCCATATTTGGGTTCGAAAATTGTTGTTAGAGTTTTATTAGGTGCTTACCGTGTTCGATGTGTAGGTACCTATATTGAACACGGAGTGTCGATAATTCATTTCTACGATGTTTAATCATATTTTTTTTACACGCCTGTATCCCCGAAGGGGTAGGCAGAGGTGTAAATATTACACCCACATTTCGCCATGAATTATAACGTCCCACGTAATAGGGGGCGAGCCTTTTGCCGTTACCGGGCACATCACCAGACTCCGGGCTGCTAAGTACTGAGTATTCGGAAAAACTCAGTAACACTTTTGCCCGACCCGGGAATTGAACCCGGGACCTCTGATCAGCAGTCGCATACGCTATCCACTGGACCACGGAGGCAGTCCTAGTCCTAGTATATGTTTTAATCAATCGATGCTTTAGGCTGTTAGTCCACCGACGCGTTCACATGCGACTGCGAAACTTTTGCGAAACTATTGCGTCGACGAAACATGTACGAAAAATACTGTCATTGTAGTTTTGGTAACCTGTAGGTGTAGATATCTTTTTCATGCAATTTTACTATCACGCGTCCAACCACGTTAATTTGGGAAAATATCGAATTAAATTTAGCAATATTTTAATATTTCCGTCTTCCATCATTCGAAAAGAACAATGGCAGGATTATACCTGTGAAGTGTTAGAAGCGTCTATAAACGTAACTTATGAAAAACTTATTAATATAATTATTTCGTATTTTGTACGTTTTTAGTTTCAAGTATAAAAGCGTACGTTAAATTATCTAAATTGATAAACTATTTATTGAATACATTCATTTCCGGTGCTTGTTTAGTGTCATTTTCAGAGTTACCATTTACAAAACAATCGTATTTGTTTAATAGAAAAAAGGTAAGTAATATTTTTAACCTACATCTAGAAACAATTCACGATAATGTAAAAAAAATATTTTACGTATACAAAAAATATTTTATTTATATATTATAATATAATTATATAAAAAGAAGATTTTATTTATGATATAAATAAATATATTTTTTTTACTTGATCTGAGATATCATTTAATTAGAGGTATCAGTAGGCAATTGAAAGACAATTAATGACAACACTAAGTGAAAATGTCTACATTGTCAGTATCCTTACTCCTTGCCCTTGTCTATGATCCCTATAGACCGTGCCACGAGAACATAGACTTTTTGAAACAAAGAATTTCTACTAAGTAACTTAGCGATAGATCTGTCAAAAACAAATAATGTCAAATCCAATGAGCGCAACGGTACACAAATATGTGTCATTCCTAAGTAATATGTCAATTGATCGGGTTTTTATCGGTATATGCGTTGCCAACAGTGTTTTGTGGTACTGGTATATGTCAGACGCCTGGAATGTCAACATTTTGCGTTAATCCATATTTTTTTTTAATTCTTAGGCATTTTTCAGAAGATAAAACATATTTTTTTGATGTCAAGAATATTTTTGTTGTCGCAATGCTTGTCCTACGGTCGGCATCTCCGAAAAGCGGGTGCAGTATTGCAGATGGCAAACTATTATAAAACGATTTTGTTTAAGTTCATTGTGACGTTTTCATTCATACACAATGTAAAATCTCTATGCCTAGACATTTTTATGTAATGTACTAGCTAGTGGTCTGTAATATTATTCATTAGTGGTATGTTTTATATTTTACGATAGCTTAGCTACTGACTATACGATCGAGTACCATGTTTGTACTCTATTATTGACATACATGGCTCTCTTTTTTTATCTTGCATTTACAGAATTACTTACGTGTAAAAACTAAAAAAATCGGCAAATTCATGAAAATACTTCCGGGAAATTCGAATACTCAAACACAAAATAAAATAATGTTTATTTTTGTAAAATTAGAAAAAAAATTGTCACGACAAAAGTCATAGATAATAAAATATAAATTCGAATACTTAGTAGCATAATTGAGCATTGAAACAAAAAAACTACTGTTCAAAAAGCATAAAAGTTCACTAAGGCATAAAATCTCAAAAACAACTGTTAGAAACAAAGGTTGTGAAACCCTGAATGTGTGTTTGCAAAAAGTCTATATTTTCGTGGCACCAACTATATAGTCTGTGACATTGTCAACGTTCTTTTCTTTTCGAAAAGCTTGTTTGGTAGTGTTCTCGTTGTTTTCGCAGTTTTTTGTTGAATTATCCTTATTTTTGATTCTTGCTTACCCCCTGGACTTGATTCGCTGCCCCATACGAAGACTTGTGCTTTCTTACGGACTATCTGCGCTCAAATCATCTGGACCTCTAGCTTTTTCTACACGGACTTCGATTGTGCCTTAAGATTTTGTTATGATGTGAATTAGCAGGCCTACACGCATATTGTGCGTGAATTGTAATATTTGCGTCAATACTCTCCGGCGATATCGCATCTTAGATCAGAACACAAGAGTTTGTACTTTGCTCTGCATTTGGGTTTATCCACAAATCGTAAGTTTTTAAACATTATTATATTTACTTACCAGTTTAGCGTTAGTAAGTTTCATTGAATTTTCAAAGCAGTTTAAAATATTACAAAATTCGGTAACATTAGTGTATCTAGATGTAGTGTGATGCGTTTTCTTTGCCTGTAGTAATAATTGCTTTTCTTAATTTTTAGATTACTGATGATGATTATGTTTGTGAAGCATGTTGGGAACTCGCTATGGATTGAGTAAATCAGAGTTTGCAGCAAGATGCTAATGAAGATGAACAAGCTGGACCGTGTCCACCAGGCCATAGAAATGTGTGCCTTCTGTGTGGATGTTCATTAGTACGAAGGCAAAGTGACAAAATATCAAAAGATAGCCCGACCGAACTACAACAGAACATGATAAATATTATCCAAATGAAAAAAGAACCACGTCAGGTCCATTCATCTTTAATATTTATTAAATAATAAATCCTTTTGCAGTGTTTTATTACTAAAGAGTTTTATAAGTCTATTGGTGTCTCTTTTAAAGCAATGTATTACAAATTGTCTGTTTTTTATCAATTATGGAGTAAGTATTTGATTACAAAAACATTCCTTTATTTCATTTGCAGCTGTCACCTTCAGATAAGGTTTGTCATGCCTGTTGGTGGCGCACTAAGAGAGATCCCATATCCTTATCCTTACTGATATTATAAATGCGATGTTTATTTGTTTGTCTGTTTGTTACGCACGAAAAAACTACTGAACCGATTAGAATGAAACTAGGCGCACAGATAGACCATAACCTGGAATAGGATAAAGTATACTTTTTATCCTGGTATTGAGTTCCTGTGAGATAATTCTCGACTTCCACGCGGGCAAAAGCTAGTTCCTTATAAAAGCAAGTGACTTGTACCTACTTATTAGAGAGATCTAACATCATGCCATGATGTCTAATCTTAAGAGCCCTGCCTCACTTGTACGCCATGGCGACGTCGCCGGCTGCGTATCCAAACAGTTTATATTGAAATGTACCTATGGCTGCCAAAACGTGGCCATGTGAGTTAGGTACCATCAATATAAATTTTACGGTAGCTGGCGACGGCCTCATCATGAGGTGGAGCTCTACTACTCAATAAAATTGTGGAAGATAAAGGATTACATAAATCCTACATAGTCTACATCCCCATTTCGTGATGGAACTTTGATTTTTTAATATTAGGTACTTATCAAGTCTAGACACTGATCTTGAATCAGTCTAGGTATATCCTATCAATGCTTTTTGCACATCACCACCCCTTATCTAAATGTATTTAATGCATTTGTGTAGTTACAAAGTTGTTTTCTATGAACATAACCTTAAAATATAAACAATGCTCATATCTTTTTTTTACGGCCTCCTAAAATAAAAAATCTTGATGATAATGTATAAATAATAGAACCCCTTTGTTTTTAACATTTTTTCATACATAGACGCTTCGAATCGATTTCAAATAAAGTGTTGTATGGGAACTTGCCATTGTTCTTTGTATGTCTTGACAGAATGTGCGGTGACGCATGTTTTATCAAGACGTCTATGTAACGTCGATTTTGCAGTCATCGGCGGAACAGTAGCGATAAGGATGAAACTAATTAATCTTGCTGTGTGGTAGAATGAGACATAGCATATACAAAACAAAACAAACGCTGGCAACATGTCAACTGTGCGATTGCGTCGGTGGACTAAAAGCGTTATTGGTGCGATGTAACGTTAGTGCAAAAAATCTTGTTGCGAAATAGGTAAACTACAGTGATTTTTCATTAGTTCGATAGTAGGTATATCGATTCGAAACGCCTAACGCCTATTGTTATTTGTTCCGTCCTGCGCAATTGGCTAGTCTCAAAGTCATATAGTGCACAAGTGGTTACGCAAACACAAGTGCTGTATTCCCTTACACCCATAGTCCGAAGGGACGCCACATGCGAAACGATCGGAGAGAAATTGGTCGCAGGACCGACGGCTTGACGTGCATTCCGAGGCACAGGGTTGTAACACCGCCAACTCCTTGACTCCGAACTTCTATTGAATAATTCTTAAAGGAAAAACCCAATTTCCCTTTTTGTTCGACCCGGGTAGCGAACCTGAGACCTCATGATCCAAGAGTCGTTTACACTACCGCAGGACCACAGAGGCAGTCTAGGTCTTGCGCCTTAGGCTTGCGAAGTCTAGGTAGGTGCTGTGTGCCATAATATACAAAATAACTCTATCTCCCTTTTTTCCTATCCTTTTTTCTTTCTTACTCGGCTCGGCTGTCTCCGCCATCTCTAGTGGATTTACAACACCACATCTTTAATTCAGTTCACATTTATTGTTTGAAGCTTTAACTTCTTTTAGTAAAATACAGCTTTTTATAACTTTCTAAACTCTACTCCCAGACGTCCCACTTTAATGCTATTAAAATAATAGCCTCCCTGGGATGTCCGACGACGTAAAAATCTTTTTGTTTGTAGACAAACATTGAATTAATTTAGAAATGTAATATAATGTAGAAATACGCAATGAATTTATGTAACATGGCTGTTGAGTGTGGCATTGGTCACGTGGGTATAAAAAATAATGTCTTGATAATTGACAAACAAATAGTTCATTATCGCTTGCCCCGTGCCTCGGAGAGCACATCAAATTGTCGGTCCCGCTTGTCATGAAGATCTTTGACAGTCGTTCCGGCGAGTCAGTACCCTGAAATAAACTAATTCTGCTCTAAGCCGCCGGCCCTGGCTAGCATGAATATCTTTGACAGTCGCTATAGGGTAACTAAGTACCTGTGAATAAACTAACACTAGTGTAAACCATGGAATATAGCTATCACTTTGGGTTGCGCAGTTCAGACGCCAGTCGCTCCGTGGAAAAGCTTATATTCTGTAATATCTGGTTAGACTAGTAACCGGACCCTGGGCTCCAAGGCGTGTAAGTCTTGGATACAACCGGGATAAAACTAGGACCATTGAGATACTGCACAATGCTATATTTATATAGAAGCTTCATATTATATCTAAATCTATACATATTATAAAATGAAGCCCATTTTTTTCTGTCTGTATGAATGCAATAAACTCAGAAAGTTCAGAAAAGATTTTTGTACGATTTTCATTAATAGATAATGTGATTCCTGAGCAAGGTCAAGCAATTCACGCGGGCGGAGCCGCGGGCGAAGTTTATAAAAAGACGAAAAAGCAGTAATAGCAGTGCTCATACTTTTATAAACAGAAACTAAAGAAGATATATGAAATATCGAGCTTGTTACCTTTTTCAACAACATCCATATTTTTTTATTTATTTTTATTTATAGTCTCACACCGGTATTTCCGAAGGGGTAGGCAGAGGTGTAAATATTACACCCACATCTTTCCATGAATGTTAAGGTCCGACATAATAGGTGGCGAGCCTATAACATTGCGGACTCCTGCTTCTGAGTATTCAGAAAACCCAGTAACACTTTTTGCCCGACCCGGGAATCGAACCCGGGACCTCCGATCAGCAGTCGCATACGCTATCCACTGGACCACGGAGGCAGTTATCCATATTTAAAACCAAACATAGTCTCCAACCGCATTGCCACTACACACCGAATTAAATACCTGCATATCTGAGAGTTCTCCATTTTGTGTTGGAATGACATGACTGTGAAGTTTGCTAACCCGCACGGGTTTGGCCGGCGACGGCGTCGTGGACTATGGTCTTACACTTCTTATATGAGAAGAGACCCAGTCTAGAAACATACTACAAAAAAAGCTGATGTCGATGATACTGACACAGCATAGTACTAAATTCTATTATTGCCTAGTCAACTGTCAAAGGTCCTAAATTGACAATGAAGGTTAACATCTTTTTTTATTTATTCATTAGCGTTCAACTGCATCGATGCAAGTATCTAACATAGTAACAAGGCAAATTGATCGCTGTTATAAGCCTATTACTGAAACAACAATTTTCACAAATACTTTCTTTATTATAAATCCATTTATGTAAAAGGGATCGGTTGTGATTTGCAAAAGAATCGGAGATCAAAGGACGATTTATAGAATATTTTTAATGTTATGGATGCCATGGTCTATTCATGGCTCGATCTTACGAATTGATTTGAACTAAAAATAAAGGCGGAAATGTATTTGAAACAGGTCAAAAATATTTTATGCTGCTGTTTCTTTTTGCACTTAGATCAAAGGAGGTTTTATAAAATAATGGCTGGATAGAGTTTTTTAATTATTTTGTGTAACTCTCACCCTTTATTTTGTCTTCTATTCAATTGTACAAATGTTTATCGTTTATTCTTATTGAACAAATGTTTAATTCCTTGACCTTTATAACTTTATTTGTTATTATTATGAAGCAGTCTTAATGGTGTTTTTAAAGGAACTTCCACTAAGGAAGGGACGGTCGGAAGTTATTTGCGTGCTTGTGGGTGAATTAATGCGTTGTTTTGAAGAACAATTTATGTAATTTATACAGTTTGCTAAGTCATTTAAGCTTGGCCTCGTGACTAAGTTTTTTCGCCTGACTCGACTTATATTTTTGCCATTGTACGGTAAGAAGTGACGAGAATTAAATTAGTTCGGTAACAAGAAGCTTATATCCCGCTACGCAGCTACGCTACCGGCTCAACACCCGGTGGCGTAGTAGCGTGTAAGCGAATGTTACGCTAAAGGTGGCGGTTTTGATTCCCGCTCATGTCAAACATTTGTGTGTGAACATAGATGTTTGTCTTGGTTTGGGTGTATCTTCATCAGCTTATCTACAAAAATGAAACTCTAGCAAGTCGCACATAGCTGCTGTTTTGCCCGATAGTGACAGTTCGCCAAGGGTAAAAATGTCCTAGACGCATTTTTACTAGGATGCAGCAAGTTTGTTGAACCGACGTTAAACCGTAATGAAACCCTACCTTGTACAAGGGCTCTTAAGAATCTGTCTTTGAGTAAATAATTTATAATTAAAATCTCTTCCAAAGATATTCCCATAATAATATGAAACCTCTTTTGTTTCAGCCGCTGTAATCTTCAAAGTAATTCGAATTCTCTGAGATATCACTCTAAACAAGTGTTCGCAAATTCGAAATCATAGTGATGATTCACGTCAAGAAAATAGAAGATCATCAATCTCTCAATTTAGTTACATGAAAACGAGAGGATTATATTTAAAAACATTTTGAAATTACTATTTTGACTCAGCCATCACCTGTTTGTATAAATTATTTCGTGAATTATGTCCTTGGTATCGAATTTTATTCTAGCCTTATAGCAGTTTCATTTAGTACTTCAGCATTAAAACCCGCAGTCCGCTTACAAGTGTAACCAGATTTGACAGATATTAGTTTTTTTCACAGAATAACTGCCATCTGACCTCCACAAGCCTAAGGAATAGCGATATTCCATGGCTAAGACTAGCATCACTATATTCAAAGGTTCTGACTTCCCATAACTTTAATTAAACATTTTTATAACAGTTGAGACCGCTGTGTTAACGTGCTCTTTGAGACACGGGCCAAGTGATAATTACAAATTATATGTCAAAATACAATATAAGGTTTTAAATAAGTTACTTCTCATCAGCCCATTAGATGAGCCATCATAATAATCAAAGCTTATAGAGACTTGATAAATTTTTGATACATAGTTTTCGTGTTCTGACTCCTCATAGAAGGAGTAATTACCATAACAAGATCAGATATAAACATCGAATTTTTGAGGATTGAAATTTGCTCCGGTTCACGGACGACGGACATGCAATTTCATATTTTATAGGATGTTGGCGTGTCAAATATCACAATGTCTCATGGTCCTGCAATGTATTATACCAAGAATATTAAAGCTCTATTTACAGTACAGACCACGTCCGGGATGCAGAAGGGATGTGATCAGTTTGGGCATAAAAACACATCATTACCGTACTTGTAACAAAAGGTGGATTAGGTACCATACCTAGGTATTTTTACGGCATTATGGACAAAATCCATTGATATTTTTGTATTACCAATGGTAACACAAGCTAAGGATGTTTTAATAATTCAACAAATTCATTCATTCACAGTTGTTCGCCTCCAGTCCAAACGTGGGTAAAGCCCAATTGCGTGCAACTTTTTACAGCGGCTGCTCATTTCGTTTTTATGCAATATACAAAAAAAAATTGATGTTTGCTAATATTAGCTTAGATCCTCAATCTATATCAAATTAAAAAAATATGTAATGTTTTCATCTTTGGTGGTCCTTATTCTATGGACTTAAATTCTATGGACGAAATAATTTAGCCAGCTCATACCTTTTGTGCATCTCTACTATTTCTGAACACTTAAAATTAAAAATTTCCTAGTGAGTAGAATGCATGCATGCTGCAATTGGTATATCAATTATTAGTGGCATCTCAAGCAATAGCAGCGATACCGTCCATATAGGATTTTTACAAATTTTGCATATTATATTCTGTCATTCGCTAACATAAGGGACCAACTAATAAAAATACCGTTTTTAGAAAAACAAAATAGAAAAAAAATATAAAAAATATACGAATCAGCTATCTTCATAATCTGAATTAAAACAAATAAGAAGTAATTCAGTGTGAAAGCTAAGACGCCATTATAGCTGGCTAGCGGTTCTGCATAGTATTAGCTTCAGTGCGAATGGTCAGACAATTGACCGCGGGGGAGTAGACACTGAAAGTACAGCTTTAAGTAATGACCGAACTGTGTTCGGCTTACACTGACTTTTAAGTATTTTGGAAATTGGATGCTTGTTTTTTCTCGAAGGATTGGAGTAGTTCTTTGCTTTGGGTGCAAGAAGTTTTGCTGCGTCGTTTTATTTTTTCTGTATCAAGTTTGTGTTTATCATCAAACATATAATTTGTCCTGACTGACCACTATACCATCGCAGGGTCAAATTACAAAGTCTAGAAACATACTTTTAGACAATGTGTTCTTTATATTTTGCGAAGCCACTGGCAACACAAAATCAAATTCTATTAGGGAATTATCTTTTAACAAAAATGTTGGGAAAATTGTTACCTAACATCACGAATGTATCAATCCCCATATCTCAGATACTTACATACAGCCAACTTGTATTCCCTCTTATCCCACAGAGTCTTGTAACCAACTTAGTCAGTTGCATAACAGAGTTTGCCGAGAGTGGACGTGTTCCAATTTACAAAGCATGCAAACGATGTGCATAAATGTGGCTTTATGGCTTTATTAATACGCTTCAGAAACTTGGGTAAGCGCACCCGAGAGGTTGTGGAGTTAGTTAGCGAGTTACAATGTCGATGGAACACCTTGTGCAGGAAAGTTTTTAATGTGATCTATGCAAGGTATTGTTGCTGTTTCAGTGGTTTTATTTGCACTTAGCAACACCGAGCGTGTTGCTAGCATAGAAAAATAAAGTAGAAATGAAATTTTCTGTTTAAATTTTCTCATTTATTTTTCACGTTATTACATACCTTGTACTTGTACAAATGTTGCCGAAACTTTCGTTTATACACGCAGAAGTCTAATCTACACGCAAGTTGGATAAGAACTTACTTAATATTGCTATTGTATGAATAGTATATAGGAATGATATAAAGAAACTTAAATAAACAAACATTAATGTATATTAAATTATGTTTCGTTTACAGAAAAGAGATAACAATTTAAAACAATGTTATTTATTTCTTTTCTTTACAATTTTTTGGTGATCTATGTATTAAAAGACAAAGGTTTACGTAACAGAAAGCTAGTTCAGTATCTATGATGGCAAGACTTTACTATTTTTACCAAAAAAAACATTGTTTCTCTACTTTTCAAAGTCAAGTCCAATTGAATTTAAGCGCAAACATAAACTGACGAACGTCTAACAAATATAAGACAATTCCACAAGCCAAAAAATCAGCTGTAGACGGATCCTAGATTTTATATTAACTTGTGTTTAAAAATGGACGTTGGTATAAATGGTAGCTTAATATAATAACAAGGTATTTGTAGTAATTACTTACTGGTAGTAATCTCAAGTATAAATTTGAGATTACATACGGCATAAGGCGAAATTACGCGGCAACATTATGTATTAAACTTGGAAAAGTGCCACTACACAAGAAAATATAGATACACATTAGTTACCCGCAGCGAAAACAAAACATCAAGTACATATGGGATTTTTACTGTTTGAAGCTCGGAGCAAACTTCTATTTGCAATTGAATACGCATACAATTTTGAAAAGGCGAGTCGTGACTTTGTAGGGCGGTTTCAGATTAGCGTATTTTGCTGCGCATATACGGTCGTTTCAGCATAGGCGCTTACACGCGCACTACATTACGCGCTTCAAAAAACCGGACTCGCGTAAACTGCATATTTCCATAGTAAAAACAGAATAGTAGGATAGCTTCATACAAATCGGCCGCCGCGCCGCCGCGCTGGTTTGAATGTACGCGTGAGTCGCCGGCGCCGTGGACGCACGCACTTTTCACGCACACAATCTCACGAGCGCGGCAAGTTCGGCGCGGATTCAGTACGGGATGCGCCGCGCGTCTGATCGAGCGCATTCATGTAGGTACTACACTGCTCGCCCGCTGGAATTGTTTATATACATTCAGTTTTGTAATAAACGTTATTAATAATATACAATGTGTTAAACGTCAGTAAATTTAACTTGTTACTTTTTCTCATTAAAAAAGGCATTTAGATAGTTATATAACGCTTAGGTAGTATTTGAAAAAAAAAAATCAAGCTTAAATTGTGAAGTATTCAGCGCGATCACTTAAAAAAGCGGCGAAACAGCGCGAGCGCCGACAAAGCCGCCGCGGCGGTGTAAACAAGTGAAAACCCGTGCGTCAACGCAAGAGAAGGCAATTAACTCGCCGAGCGGCCTTAGCTAACATACTATTCTGTTTTTACTATGATATTTCGGCGTGTTCGCTCGAAACGATTCTGACGGCTCGCGCATAAACGAGCTTGGAAGCGCATCAACGCTCGTACGAGTTGCGTGTGTGCCAAAAGGCGCGCCTATAGGCGCCTACATGCGCTTCCAAAAACGACCTTATACGCGTGTATAAAACGCTAATCTGAAACCGCCCGAATACTTCGGAATGACACTGTCTCCTCACAAAATAACCAATTCTCTTATTTGGAATTTGCAGGCAAGAGGGAAGAAAACCCGTATTATGTGGCTTTACTTAGATTATTTACATTTTGGATATCAGGAAATGATATGGGTCGTATGGTATGGCTAATATGGTATCAGTATGACTAATTATACAGTTAGATCGTTGTACTTACTTAATAGTTTCTTTAAACAATATTTTGTGAAGATCAATTACTCGAAGAGACTAGAAGAGTGCTTCGCAAAGAGTCTCGAACTCAAACTAATGGTGCACACCGCTGACTTTACGTATGTAGCTAAGTGCATATTAAATTGTTAATTATCGCTTTATTAATGGCGAAGGGAAACATCGCCAGGAAACCGGCATGTCTGGGGATCTCTATAATGGTCTCGTGAAACATGCGAAGTCTTCCAACCTGCACTTAGCTGGCGTGCCGGACTATGGCCTAAACGTTCCCATAACATACCATGACTTTTATCCCCGAAAGCGTAGGCAGAGGTGTTATACACACCAACTCTTCGCCAGTTATGCTTCGGTCCCAATGTAATAGGGGCAAGCCTATTGCCATCTACTGGGCACATTATTAAGCGAGCGATAATTAATATTTTGATTGTTCCGTACCTAAAAGGTAAAAACGGAACCCTCCATCCGTCTGTCTGTCACCAGGCTGTATCTCATAAATCATGATAGTTAAAAAGCTGAAATTTTTACAAATCATGTAGTATTTGTTATTATAGCGGCAGGGATTTCCCTGCCGCTATCATAACAAATACTAAAAAAAATGTATTTTTTGCTCTATTACTAACGGTAAAAGTTAGACGCTTGAATTTTTTACAGAATATATAGTTGTATATTACCTTTCAAAATAATTAATTAAATAAAAATAAAGTAAATATTTAAGAGGGCTCCCATACAACAAGCGTAATTTTAAGCAATTTGTTACTCGATCTTAATAAACACGTAGAAAAATTAAAAAATATATTTAAGTATACAACAAACGTGATTTTCTTTTATAGATGATGGTACGGACCCCTTCGTGCGCGAATCCGATTCGCACTTGGCCATTTTTTAAATTTAATAGACACATAACTTCGAAAAGTCAGACGTGTATGCCCTGAGTCCATCGTCTCAGCAGTACATACTGTTAGAGGCTATGGACTAAAAGAGAAACACTTTTATAAATATTCACTTGATATTTATTTACTTTGAATATCACTAGGAAGTATATAAATGTCCGTTCAATTTGAGAGCGTTTAACAGAGTGAGCAATCATTATAATAATGATACCCTATTTATAAAAAATCTAACTGTCAAATGTTGCCATACTATTCGTATTGTTTTACACTTAAATATGAATGTAATTTAATTTTTGCATACACAATAATAATATAATCTAACACGCCCCCTCAAAAATTTAAATTATACAATTCAAACAACAGATCATATATATCACTTCCAAGTGTTTGCTGGGAGTACATATGCGTAAACATGGTCCAACATTTGTTGCTAGGATTAGGGAAAACCCAGAAAAACCTAATCAGACCATTTCAATCATTTGTTAATGATTATGACATAAACTTAATAGCCGAATCTATGCGGCACAATAATCGACGATATATTTATTGTGCAATACAATATGGTTAATCAAAAAATCAAACTATACAATAATAATAATACTTATTCTAAACCCATTTTGTATCTGAGGTCTTGAAAAGAACTCGCTGGTAACGGCTTAGTCAAAACATCAGCTAGTTGGTTACCTGTTGGAATATAATTTAATTTAATTATATTTCTCTCTACTTGTTCCCTTGAGAAATGATATTTAATATCAATATGTTTTGACCTCTTATGGTTAGATGGATTATTTAGCAATGCTAATGCAACCGTTATTATCTTCAAATATAATAATAGGTTTATTAATTTGTATATTAATACTTTCTGCTAGAGACTTGAGCCATAAGGCTTCTTTCACAGCCTCGTACAGGGCCATATATTCAGCTTCAGTAGACGAAGCTGCCACTGAAGTTTGTCTCTTTGTACACCAAGTTATACTACATTGCTCAAACAATTTGAATAAATAACCGGTAGTACTTTTTCTATCAGAATAGTCATGACCACCCCAATCAGAATCAACATATCCACATAATATATTGTCATAGTTATTCCTTTTATAGGTTAACTTTAAATTCATAGTACCTTTAAGATATCTTAATACACGTTTTAAGCAATGCCATAGTTCTTTATTATTATTTTGTGTATAACGGCTTAATATATTGACCGATGTACTTAAATCAGGGCGAGTACACAACATAACATACATTAAACACCCTATAAGGTTACGACATGGTGCATCATATTTATCTTTCAGATTTAATGAGTCATAATTCAACTTAGCTTCAGTAGGGGTACTAACAGGGTTGCAATCGATCATATTAAACTTATTCAAAATTGTTTGAATATAAGCACTTTGATCTAATGTAATTTTATCAGAATACCTTGTTACTTTGATACCAAGAAAAAACTTTATATTATGCAAATCAGTCATTTTAAATTTAGTCATTAAATAACCTTTGAATTCATTCATTGTATGAATGTCAGCACATGTGATAACCAAATCATCGACATACAATACAACATATATGTTTTTCTTGATATTTCCTTTATCTAACATATATATACACCTATCAACTGATGAATTTCAAAAACCTTTATCTTTAAGAGAACGTTCGAATATCTCAAACCAACACCGTGCAGCCTGTTTTAATCCATATAATGCTTTATTTAATTTACATACATAATTATTAAACTTACATACAACGCCTTCAGGAATTTTCATTTATATTTCTTCCTTTAAGACGCCATTTACAATCTATTATATTTTTATTCTCTGGTCTTGGCACCAGAGTCCATGTATTATTTATTCTATGGGATTCTAGCTCATCTTCGATAGCTTTCTCCCAATAAGACCCACTATCAAGTGACTTTATATCATGAAATGATTTAGGTATACATGCAAATGATTGTGCACCAAATAAGCAATCATCGTCACCATCACTTTCCTTATAACAAATAGGGGGTCGACCTTTGAGCCTATTACTCCTCCGTAAAACATTATCTGTGCTTTTATTAATCTCAACTGAAGGAACATCAGAGTGATTATCAGTTTCACAATTTGATTGAACACAGTCCTCATTTAATTTCTGAATTTTCATTGGGATGAGACTTTCATCAGATTTCAGGCTATCTGATTTAGAGCTGTCAATATTTTGACCCTCTTGTGACACTGATTTCGATGTTATATCATAAATATCAGTTTTGTCACTGGAAGTTTCAGAGATACTTCCTTCAGGCTTTAAACATGGAACCTCATTTAGCACGTTGCGAATTTCGTTATGACTTGCTAGTTCATCAGATTTCGAATTATCTGATTTAAGTATACTGGTATCTTGAGTCTTGAGACTCAATACAGATATCACTTTTGTGATGAGAATATTTCACATTATTCCCTTCAGGCTTTATTGTAGGCCTGGATACCAGAAAATTTACCTCGCCGACTATAACATCTCTAACAGTCATATACCTTTCGCATTCTGTGTTCCATACCTTATAACCATTTGGACAATAGCCCACCAGTATGCCTTTCCATGACTTGTCGTCAAATTTACATTTACTGGTTTTATTATGGACATACACAGTTGAACCAAAAATCCTAAGGGTTCTAATATTCGGTTTCCTATCATGCCACATCTCATATGGTGTTTTATAAACATTTAAGGCTTTTGTTGGCGAAATATTTATTAAGTAAACAGCAGTTAACACTGCTTCCGCCCAAAATCGCTTATCCAGCTTTGCACCAGTTAACATTGAACGAGCCTTTTCGGTTATGGTTCGCACCATACGTTCAGCTACACCATTTAATTGCGGCGTTCTAGGAACCGTTAAGTGATAACTAATACCCTTTGATTTACAGTAATCTTTCATTTCGGTTGATAAATATTCGCCACCGTTATCACTATACAAAGTAACTAATTTAGAATTAAACTTTGACTCACTTTTCGCAACGAAATCTTTGAATGCCGAAAACACATCTGACTTATAAGTCAAAGGGTAAACCACACAATAATGGGTAAACTGATCGACAAACAAAACAAAATATTTTTTATTATCAAACGTTGAAGGAGTGATAGGTCCACATACATCTGAATGTACAACATATAGAGGACGCTTTATGTATTCCTTATTCTTCATTTTATTTAAAGGTAGTCTAGCCTGTTTGCCATTTATGCAAGCTTCACATAAACTATTGGTAGGTAATATGGATTCAATTTGACGTACATCTTCAATCAAATTATTACGTTTTAATTCTATAAATTTAGTGTTACTAATATGACCCAGGCGTTGATGCCATAAATCATAATCATTTATATTATCCTGGCGCAATTGGCAAACAGAATGACCCTCCCTCACATTATTAAAAGGTATCACAAAATCTAAAGTAATTAAGTTATTTAAAACATTACCTGTCATGATTATTTTACCATCCTTCAAAATGAGTGTCCCATTCCGATCAAAAATTATGTCCAGGCCAGCCTTCTGCATCCTTGAAACTGACAATAAATTGTACGGTACCTCAGGGCAGTACAGAACATTCTCCAGTACACCTGGAACACTGTTGTTGCTTATAACATTGATTGAACCTCTCTTCGTGGCTGAAATAAATGTATTATTTTTAGCAACAGAAATTTTTATTGGTTTACGTAAATATTCATATGTAATAAAAATATCATCCCTGTTTATAATATGATCCGAAGCTCCCGAATCCAACAAGAATGTAATTTTGTTTGGACTATTTTCATGCCGACACTGTCCAGTCATGAATGCATAACCTGAAAAGTCGTCAGATTTCGACTCTTGCGATAATCCGACAGTTTGAATCGTTCTCGTTCTGTCCGCCATATTTTTCTGTTTATTCGTCCGTTTAAAATAAAAGCAATCCTTTTTATTGTGCCCCTTGCGTCCACAAATATGACATTTTATAGATTTCGTATTATTCTGCACTTTAAATTTTTTATTATACTGATGCGGGTGTTTCTCAAACTTCCGCTTATAAGTCGTTCCGTTTTTATTTTCAACATTTAAAACTTTTACACTTAGTAACGAACGTATTCTAAATTTCCAGATACTATACTTATCGCCGTCAAACAGTTTAATATTCCTTTTGTTCCATTAGTTATAGCACTTTTTATTCCACACGACAGATTAACGATTTAAACACTATAGACTGTCGGTAGTCGTAACAAATTTTTAATGAATTTAAAAACGCGGCACTGGGCCCATAACCTGTTAGAGGTTATGGACTAAAAGAGAAACACTTTTATAAATATTCACTTGATATTTATTTACTTTGAATATCACTAGGAAGTATATAAATGTCCGTTCAATTTGAGAGCGTTTAACAGAGTGAGCAATCATTATAATAATGATACCCTATTTATAAAAAATCTAACTGTCAAATGTTGCCATACTATTTGTATTCTTTTACACTTAAATATAAATGTAATTTAATTTTTGCATACACAATAATAATATAATCTAACACATACACCACTGGGCTATCGCCAGTTTCATAATAAGGAGATATCTGTGCCCAGTAGTGTGACAGGTTATAAAAAAGGCTTGATGATGATAAATAAATGACAAACTTATAAGACAGTCAGTAAGCTATCCATGTGCTGATTTGTGATCATCCTCCTGACCTTATCCCAGTTGTAACCCGGGGTCGGTCTAGTCTGACCGAATTTGACTGAATATTAGCTTTTCCATGCAGAGCGACTGTCTGAGTGACCTCCGTCACCCAAAGGGATAGCTATATTCCATTGGTAAGACTAATGTAGGTAATTTTATTTAGAGGTACTGATTTCCTATGACGACTTTCAAAGACCTTCATGACAGCCGAGACCGACGGCTTAACCCGCTCTTCAAAGCAAGGGGTAAGCGAGCATTAAAAAATTAATCTGACAAACTTGTCCTTCTGTAGTTCTAATGTTAAAGTGGCACGTTACCTGAGACCGGCCAACTTCAACATGTCCATAATTTATCTGGTCATCTCTATGACCCTCCTAAACTAGAGTTGTTTTATATGAATACTTATATTGAATTTTAATATGCCATTTCGTTAACTACAGAGTTTTGTTCTGCCATTGAAATAGGTGGCAACTTTTGTAACTTGTGATATTTATTGTTGTTTATAATTAATTTGTTTAAGAGTTAATCTGTATTAATGTTGGCAACATGATGTTTTGTGGAAAGTACCGTTACTGCGCTATTCTGGCTGGTCATAAAGTTGTGATTGGGTACTTTTATTACTGAATGTTACTATGAGGATTCATTTACAAAAAATATATAATGGTTAAAATATATAATAAAAAATGAATGTCTACATCATGCTCGTAAGCTTTGATCATAAATAGAAAATTGCCGATTATGACAAAACTAACCAACTGCCTTTCGTTAATCACTTAATAGCATAATTCATACTATAGCAACAAGTAGGGATCGTAATAATCAAATCCTAGTTTTATTCATTTTTCCGCATTCGATTAATCATTTAATATATACACTACGGAGTGTAGGACATATTGATATAAAAAAAATCAGGCAAGTGCGAGTCTGAGCCGCGCACCGAGGGTTCCGTAGGCATTTTACCTTATTTGAGGTTGGTGCTAATTACGCTAATCCTCTAAATCTGTATGAGCGCCCATACAACTTAGAGCACTATCATAAATTGAGTCTACTATGTATGTATGGGGACACCCTTAAAAGATAATGCAACTTTTCCTTTGACTGCTGGTCCAAAAATATGTAACCTCTTGTGCATAATTGAAACCTATTCCAAACGAAAGTACTAACCATTTATTCCAACTTTTACTCTGGGGCCAAATAAATCTATCCCAGTAAAAAAGATACAGGGTAACAAAAGTATTAAAAAGTGTATATATTTTTATCACTTAATTATAGGTTTTGTTTGTTTTAAACAGATTTTAAATGTTGCCAATTGCAAACTTAATGGAGATTTGAGCACCTAAAAATAGATAGATAGATAAATCTTTATTGTGCAAATACAGTTGGTACAAATTAGGTACAATAGTTTAAATGTAGGTAATAGGTAGGTGGTAGCGCCATCTACCTTCCTATATATAACTAATCGCATCAACATGAATCGTTCCACGCTTGTCTAGTGCGAGCGATATCATATTTCCGTCCCTCTCTTTCCCTCTCCCTGGAAGAGGCACTGCCTTGCGCCTGATTTCGTCGCCGCGATCGTGAACGCGACGGACAGTCTCGAACATTCCGCTCGCTGAGAACGCCGTCTCGATACCGCTCCGCGCCGCGCCGCTGTATGTGATTTTGCCGCTTCCACTAAGGAAAACCCGCTCGTGAGTGAAGTGAAAACAAGCAGCTACATCACGAAAACACCAGGAGGAAAAGAAACGAAGAAGGCTATAAGGTAAGTGCCTTCCATCCTGGAAGTATCCTATACCCACTCAATCACCTCCTCCCGTATCCATCTCCTCTTCCCTTAATTCCTTTCCAGGCGGCGAAGAACCGCTATCCTCTGAATACAGTCCATTTCCTTCTCCAAGTCGCCTACCCTAACCGGTTTCGGCGCCACGCCATACCATTTTTTTTGGTCCTTCGAGCCGGATTCATTTACGTTTTATACGTTATACCGCTATACCTAGGCAGTTATAGCACCTAGCTATACTCCTAACATATTCATATAACCGTCACATGGTTATTTCCGCCCGCATTAGTAGGTAAACTTTTATGTAGCTACCTACTTATTAAATTATTATTTCTGCAACTATCATAGTTGTCTTATAAATCTCATATTTCAATCAACTTTTATTTCCTCAGCTCTAAAGTGTTGCCTAATTAGCCTACTTAGGTAAAATAATAGATACATTAGATATTCTTATTTTGTTTCGTTCTCATTAGCTTATACTTACGTAAGCATGTCACAACAAAAGAAGTCACGCGTGTCGGAAGACAAAGAGATGACAATCTTAGAAGCAAAACGCAATATTTTATTTGAGCGCATTCAAAACATCTATGAAAGATCAAAAACCGCATCGATGTCTGACAGCAATAGCGAAGCATTTCTCAGTTATTGTATAACAGTAGATAGTATTCGAACAGATTTTCATAAGTTGTTAGACGATTATAACGCAAGATTACTTTCTATCAATCCTGATGAAAAACCGAACTATCAGGCGTATACCTCGTTCGAAGATCTTTATTGTATTATTAAGCGTATACAATCGCAATTGGAGGGTAAATGTTCAGCAGAGCCCGTTGCCCGCAAACCGAGATTACCGCCAATCGAGATTATGTCGTTTGACGGAGATATATGAAATTGGCCGTTATTCTATGCAAGTTTTAAGTCTACAGTGCACGATAATGGTTCTCTGACAGATGCTGACAGGTTGTACTATTTAATAGGTAAACTGTCACCGAAGGCCCAGTCCGTATTTGCAGGTATCACACCCAGTGCTGAGAATTATCAGGTCATATTTCAGTCACTACTTGACAGATATCAAGACACGCGCGTCCTAGCGTCTACGTACTTTGACCAAGCTTTAAATCTCAAACTGTCCAGCAACGCGTCTGTCTCGAATTTCCAGCTGTTTATTGATAACTTTGTAACCGCGGTTAATTCTCTTAAAAACTTAAAAATAGAAGATCTTTCCGACTTTATGTTGCTTCAACTCGCTTTAAAAAAGTTTGACACTGATACAATTCGCGCATTCGAGATGACGGAACGCAATAATAAAATACCTACACTAGATAGTTTTATTTCGTTCATCAAAGATCAGTGTCGAATATTTCATAATACGCAGTCTGGTTCACCTGGCCCGTCTAACACTAACAACAACAATCAAAGGTTGAATAAATCGCGAAATAGTAATAATAACTCACTCCCTAATCCACAATCTTACGTAACATGTTCGGAATCTAATAGTAATAATTCACAGAAGTGTCTGTGCAGTAATATAGTGCACGACCATTACTATAAGTGTCCCACCTTTAATGATTTAAATCCAATTGCTCGTTTTAAAAGCGTAAAAGCTAACAAAGCTTGCATTAATTGCTTAAGCATAAAACATAAAACGAGTAATTGTTCCAGTAGAACGAGATGTCGCACGTGTAAACAAAAACATCATACACTGTTACATTTGGATAAAAATAACCGGTTGTCAAGCCAAGCCGCTAACCTTGACACACTCGCGCCGCAGGTGCAGCAGACCACGGTAGCTGCGCCTTCCGCGTCTGAGGGCGAAGTATCGTTGTGTATGACATCCATTGCGCGGGCGACGCGCACGCGAGGACGGCACTCGCGCATCTATAATGATCCGCGCAGGGCCAAAACGCAGTGTACGGCGTCTAACACGGTACTGTTGGCGACAGCGCAAGTTATCGTATATGATGTTAATGGATCGCCGCACATGGTACGTTGTCTGCTAGATAGCGCATCTCAGACCAATCTAATAACATCGGAATGCTTCAAACGCCTCGGATTATGGAATAACTTTAAAAATACTAACTCAACCGTCAAAGGGATAGGCGGATCAGAAAGGCATTGCAGGGGTTCCGTAGATATTAAAATACATTCGCGTTTTGATAGGAATATTAATTTTAACATTTCTTCGCTTATCGTGGAGCGTATCACGGACGCATTGCCGAACGCTAATGTAGACGTAGCATCACTCACTCATCTCGAATCATTGCCGTTAGCCGATGCGGAGTTTGCGAATCCGGCAGGCATTGATCTTTTGATCGGAGCTTCAATATTTCCGCACTTGCTACTAACTAAAATAGTACGTAGTGAGCGATATGATTTACCGCCCGCTATTGAGACGGTACTTGGGTATGTGATTATGGGTACCGTACCTACGTTACATACTTCTCATTGTATTACGTCTTGTTGTTGTTCTGCTCTTCAAGAGATCAAGGTGGGTGCTAAAACTGTGTGTAAGATAAAGCACTAATTAGCTACGCTATGCTATGCTACGCTATGCTACGCTATGCTACGCTATGCTACGCTATGCTACGCTATGCTATGCTATGCTATGCTACGCTATGCAATGCTAAGCTACGCTACGCTACACTATACTATACTACACATCCGCTCTGTATATAGATGACATTGCCTGTAATGTCATACCCGCTCCGCTAGCAATTTCGCTTTGTGAAGAGCTTATTCAGCTTTTCAAGCGAGGCCAGTTTGATCTTGTCAAATGGACAAGCAACTCTAAGGAGGTTCTCGCACGCATACCAGATTCTCATAAAGCTTCTCCAGACATTAGGTTTGAGAAGTCTGTACCGCATAAGGTTCTCGGTTTACGCTGGGACAAATCTTGCGATAGTTTTCGGTTTGACGTCTCACCGCCAGATGATAAGTGCGCCAAGCGCACTATGCTATTCACAGTAGCTCGACTATGGGACATAATGGGTTTTGTGGCTCCCACAATTTTGTACGCCAAGCTCTTGATCAAAGAGCTTTGACTATCAAAGTGTGAGTGGGATGAAACACCCCCTGACCATATTGTCGCCGCTTGGGGCCAGTTTTGTATTGAGCTTACCGCGCTCAATCAAATTACTATTCCGCGTCATCTTGGGTTGGTAGATGGATGTACCATCAACTTAACAGGTTTCGCTGACGCCAGCGAGCGTGCTTACGGCGGAGTCGTATATCTGCAAGTACGCATTGGTTCTAACTACTCGGTGCAGTTAGTTTGTGCCAAGTCTAAGGTCTCGCCTGTTAAACCATTTCGGTTGCGAGACGGGAGTTGTGCGCGGCCCTTCTGCTGTCTCAGTTGCTCCGCAAGGTTCAAGACACAGTTTTGCCCCACTACTCTTTTAATAAATATACGCATTTTCCGACTCCAAAGTAGTGCTCGCTTGGATTTATTCTTCTCCTCACCGCTGGCAGACTTTTGTCGCCAACCGCGTTAGTAAATTGATTGAACTTGTTCCCGCTACTTGTTTCAATCACGTCGCGGGTTATCATACTCGTCTTCAGGAAAAATTCTCCATATATCATATTGACTGGAAGTTTATTCCACCAGCATCACCACATTTCGGTGGATGTTGGGCAAGCATGGTCAAAGTAATTAAAACGCATCTCTTCAAAGTTATAGGTCAACAGATCCTCTCTTACGAAGAGCCTTTAACCGTCCTTGCACAAGTCGAGGCACTGATCAACTCGCGTCCGCTTCCAACTCAGTGAGATCTAGCCTGAAGTTGGACTTACCTCTTAGTTTAAGTATTTAGTTAGTAGTTTTCGCTATTATTGCGTTTGTAGTTTTCGCTAAAGTTAGTTTAGATTAATTTTATTGTCATATCGCTGTCTTAGCCTATACAGGGTTATGCGGTAGTACACCCAACATAGCTAAGTTCAATTCTATTTTTTTTTTTTTTAAAGGCAACCCTTTAGGGCCGGGGGTATATGGTAGCGCCATCTATCTTCCTATATATAACTAATCGCATCAACATGAATCGTTCCACGCTTGTCTAGTGCGAGCGATATCATATTTCCGTCCCTCTCTTTCCCTCTCCCTGGAAGAGGCACTGCCTTGCGCCTGATTTCGTCGCCGCGATCGTGAACGCGACGGACAGTCTCGAACATTCCGCTCGCTGAGAACGCCGTCTCGATACCGCTCCGCGCCGCGCCGCTGTATGTGATTTTGCCGCTTCCACTAAGGAAAACCCGCTCGTGAGTGAAGTGAAAACAAGCAGCTACATCACGAAAACACCAGGAGGAAAAGAAACGAAGAAGGCTATAAGGTAAGTGCCTTCCATCCTGGAAGTATCCTATACCCACTCAATCACCTCCTCCCTTATCCATCTCCTCTTCCGTTAATTCCTTTCCAGGCGGCGAAGAACCGCTATCCTCTGAATACAGTCCATTTCCTTCTCCAAGTCGCCTACCCTAACCGGTTTCGGCGCCACGCCATACCAGTAGGTATACAAATAGTAAATGCACAAAGGCGGCCTTATCGCTAAGTGCGATCTCTTCCAGGCAACCTTAGGATGGACAGACTGAACAAGACAAATTTGATGGTGTAGTGATCAGATATATATGGACACTAATAGTTATTTAAATAGAATATACATACATGTGTAAGTATATATCGCCTATACATACAAATAATACTTAATATACATACAACCTATACGTATAATATATATATATATATAATTATACATACAAACTATACATATAATACATAGCTATACATACATACATATTCATATTATAATGATATCAATGCAAAGTACCGAACCAATAAATAAATAAATACATTGAGAGAATTTAGATTAAAATGACAGGTAGTGCTTCTTTAGTGCGTCTTTAAATATGTTGAGTGATTTTGCTTTCTTAATCTCAATTGGCAGCGCATTCCACAAACGTACAGCCTGAACGGCAAAGGATTTATCGTAGAAGTTTGTGGGATGTGTTGGCATCTGCAGTCTCAGATCCACTGACGACCTCAAGGTCTTTGAATGTGTGTCATGAAGGAACTTAAAACGTTCTTTGAGATACATGGGGCTATTAGGATTGAACAGCACATTATACAGTTGCGTAAGAATATGAGTATTCCGGCGAAGACGAATTGGGAGCCACTTGAGTCTGGATCGAAATTCAGATACATGATCATATTTAAGTAAACCAAAAATAAATATTATAATCGTATATATTTATATTATATCATAATAGGACGTAGGATAGGATAGTTAGGATTCAAAATAAAAATTAATATAACCCAGACAGATAAAATGATTCCCTCCCGCAATAGATAGAGATTATTAATGTGCTGTAAGACCCTGCTTTTGGCCAAATTTCGTGATTCTAGTTCAACGGGAACTACCATATAGGTTTTCGACCCAAAACCTATAGGGTACTTACGGTTTACCTAAAATTGTCAATTTTGGTTAAAACCAAGGTCTTACAGCACAAGTAAAGGAAAAATTCCGAAAATTAGAAAAGTTGAAAATTAAGGTTAATTTTGGTACTTACTTAAAAGTTTTCGCAAATATATAATATTGACCATATCTTTTTATCGGGTTGACCCAGGACCCTGATTTACCATACATCTAATAGGAACCATGATAGACCTCAGTATACAGTATACATTTCAATTGGCTAGGTCCACCCGTTCCTGAGAAAATCGGTGGTGACACACGGACAGACAGACAGATAGACAGACAGACGGACAAGAAAGTGATCTTATAAGGGTTCCTTTTTTTACCTTGTGAGGTACGGAGCCCTAATAGTCACAGAAATAAACGCTTTATTTATTTCTAATAGAAATGGTTATTGAGAAAATCTTACCTATTCTTGTTCCGATTGCTAAAAGATAGGTTTAAGAAAATCAAATAGTTCTATTAGAGCATGAAAGCTCTATTTGCGCCAGGTGCTATCCAATTTACAATTCTTCGCTTCTTAGACGTAATGATGCTTTTGCAAATGTTTAGCGTTCTTCACCAGGACTCTCAGGTAGGAAAATCAATTTAAAATGAATGCTTTAATATTTAAAATAGTGCTGCATTGGTACCTTGAGGCTAGATTGAAATATTCGATCGGATGCGCCACAGTTTTGATGACAGTAGAGACTTATTGACGTTTTTATTTATTTAATAGTTTTATGTACACGGAAGCGTATAAAGTTCCTAGTATATAAATCGTATTTAAAAGCTTTATATTCACGGAAGCGTATAAGATACGAACACGCAGTATAGAGACTAATCCTTTACTCGGATATTCAGTGAAATTGTCAGTCTGCCAGAGATAGCTTTAACGAAACTGGGTAAAACTTCGGTCAAATCATATATATTCCATGTATAATATATTTTAAATAAATTTTATGGAAATATTCCGCACGTGGGTCTACTGATCCGGACTTTGACCCTAGTAGAAGAAGAAGTACTTACCACTCGAAAAGTAGGTACTTGGTTACTAGCTAAACTTTGTGGAATAATTACCAATATCGTACTTGCGATACTTTTAGAGCTCTCATCCCTAAACACGGGACTAACTTAAGTAGCATTGAAATCAATGGTTCAATAACTTCTGTAAATTTTGCTTCAATTATCTGTGGTTTGCTATACATGGATCTGTATTTTAAGCATTACAGGAGGTATGCCAAAAATCTCGTTAAAGGCGCTGTCTACCCGGAAACTGCAGGATTGTGACCGAGGAGCTCTACTTAATACGTTGGGTTGTGATTGTGTCTCCAAACGATCAGTTTTCGAGGATTGCACTCCCAAACGAAAACGCAGCTGTACAAAATATGGACACTGACACTTTACATCGAGAAACTGCGAGAAAGCAGTAGTAGTGGTAAGTAGTGCTTCCGCGAGTGAAATATTCGGGGTGCCCATCGGATTGACAAACTCGTCGGATTCACACAGGGATTTAGAACTACGCCTAGTGCTGTGAGCTCGAGCCTCAAACAAGGGAATGCTTTGTTTGATCCACTAATTGTTGTTTTGGCTTAGGATTATAGGCTAGGCCACAAAGGATTTATTTCTTGTGCCTATGTAAATATTGCTCAAAATCGCCAATCTCTTACATACGGCAAGTCTGGTTACGCTACAAGCACTACTTTAAGTACTTACACGTATTTAGATAACTTACTGGTCTAGATCACGGCTCGCACCACCAACATTTTGAAGCAGTGTGTTAAATAAATGGTTGATAATCGCTTGCCCCGTGCTTCTGCGAGCACGTTAAGCCATAGGGCCCGGCTATCATAAAGATGTCTGACACTCGGAGTCAGTATTGCTGAATAAACTGAAACTGGTCTTCCGACCAGTGTCAGTTTACGATGTAGCATGGTTCGCCATGCTATATCGTTATAACCGGTTGCTTTAGTCAGACGACTCTGTGGAGACCCTAGTATTTTGTCAAATCTGGTAAGGCTAGTAAGTGGACATTGGGTTTCAAATCTTTGATTCAAGTGGGATGTCTGTTACCTGATCTTATAACTCATAATGTACCATAACATTTAAAGACTTCATTGATTGGAAATGTTAATATTTGATATACAAAGTTTTGATTGGCAATTAATATGAAATCTGCCATATAAGAAGTAATCAAATTCAAATTCGTTACTTATTACTTTTTGTTTGTTAGAGTTCTTGCGAGGACTTTTGAAATTTTCCACCGATAGATTTTGTGCTACGTGTATGCGTAACTTTACTTGTCGTTCTGGACATAGGCCTTGTAGCGTATGACCGGTACCTACCGAGTGTACGTCATAATACCGTCCATACGCTCGGCCAATCAGAGAAGGCCATCGTCCGCGCTCGTAAGATTTGCCTATATTTGGTAATGCGCCGACACGAACTGATGGAGGGCCCGGTATATAAAGGGGCCGACAGAGAGGCCGGCACCGCTACTCTACACTAACCTACTACCGCTACTAAATTCTATACCGCTATATCTATAATTATACTACTTCATACGTGTATCCTGGTCCCAGCTGTGGGTGAGTTACTACATTTACTGCGTTAGCGTACTGCCCATCTCTCTACCTGCTAGCTGAGGCCGGCTGACGCCGCCTGCCTGACTCTATTGGTTGTGGCTTTCCTAATGCTGTTTCCCTTCAGGTTCCAGGTTCACGTTAAGACTCCGGCTACGCTCCTAGACCGCTACACTTTCCTGCATCGCCTTCGGCTTCACCTCTGGCGAAGAGTCTGGCCTGCCCTGCTCATCGTACCCACACCGCCGGCGTCTGCCAGCTGAGCCAACGTCAGCGAGGGCCTGTACCGCTACGCGCAGCCTTCGAGCAGCCTGCCTACACACTACCGGAGGGAACAGCGTGGGAGACTGCAGCCCTTAGTGTTCAGGCCAGTGTCGTGTTGTTGGTCGGTCATACTCGACAAGGGAAGTGAGACAATACTCGGCAAATAAACGCATAGAACCTTTTCTGCGTTTTACTACCAGAACCCGTTACAGTGGCGCCCAACGTGGGGCCGTGCTCATCGTACCCACACCGCCGGCGTCTGCCAGCTGAGCCAACGTCAGCGAGGGCCTGTACCGCTACGCGCAGCCTTCGAGCAGCCTGCCTACACACTACCGGAGGGAACAGCGTGGGAGACTGCAGCCCTTAGTGTTCAGGCCAGTGTCGTGTTGTTGGTCGGTCATACTCGACAAGGGAAGTGAGACAATACTCGGCAAATAAACGCATAGAACCTTTTCTGCGTTTTACTACCAGAACCCGTTACAGTGGCGCCTACGTGGGTTATTGTCTCGCTTTCCGTGCTCGAGTTCTCTTCTAGCAGGTCTCCATTATTGTAAGCGAGCAGGTGCGGCTACAGCGAACCGGTACGTATTGCTATACTAACTGTCTACCTTTTAGTGTAACTACCTACTACGTACTAGTTCGCAAATTTGAATCTAACGTTTTTCTAATTAGTCCTAACGGTCGAACTTTTACGCCTAATCGTAAAGTAGGCCATTTGTAAGGGCGGAAAGCTTGCGCACTAAGTGTAGTGTGTAGTGTTATACTTACGCGGTACTCCTTCATACACAATGGGCTCACACCCCATAAAATACTTCCTGCTAAATAAGAACGAGTTAGCTTACGAGGTCGCGATTAGCGGTGAGGAGCCGGCTACCTCTGTCCTAGGTCTGCGGAAGCAGCTCCCTAAATTACTGGAAGCCATTCCAAATGATGACATTTTGGAGTCGGGTCTAGCCATAGCGGTGGACTTCGAGGGCGCTAGCGAGGCCGTCTCTGAGCTGGCCAAGCGAGTAAATTTATTAACCAATTCCTACGACGCGAACCTAGCTAGGAGGTCTACCGCACTGCACAACCACATTTTCCATAGACTCCGTAGGATGGAACGTCCTACGGCGTATTCAAAACGAATAACCGAATTGTGCAGCCGGTTCGACAAGCTCTCGGCGGAGTTGTCCGCCATTGAACAATCAGGTGTTCGCTCAGCTGATGCTGTGGCTGAGGCCCAACCTGCGCCGTCTACCTCGACGCAGGCAGGGTTAGCCCCAGTGTTGCATTGCGAGCATTTGAGAGTTAGCGAACTGTCTAAGCTAAAATACGACGGTACGGGATGCGTCCGAGCGTTCCTACAACGCGTATCCGAATTCCAAACCGCTTCCTCTCCTTCCACAAAATTTTATCATATGCCTCCGAAATTTTCACCGGTAACGCACTTCACTGGTACCGCGGCCTAAAAGAATATTTCAATACATGGGAAGAACTCACCACTAAATTAATAGACGATTTCACACCGTACGATTATGACTATCGGTTATTAAATGAAATTCGCCGACGTACTCAAGGTGCTACTGAAACTATAATAATTTATCTCTCGATAATGAATCAGCTGTTTGCTAGGCTGTCACCGTCAAAGCGATTGTCCGAACGCGAAAAGTTAGACATCCTTTTGCATAACATATGTCCATGCTACTCACTAGTGCTAGCTCCGTCAATATCTTCAATAGACAGTATAGCAACACTGCAGACGTTATGTTTAAACTACGAACGGATGAAATGTTTGAACTCTCAATTCCGCGAACCGTATTATAATAACGACACGTTGGCACCAGACCTAGCTTACAGTCACAAACCTAATAACCGAGCGCGTAATAATTCCTACAATAATTATCCCGTTGCTACTATAGAGGGTACGTCCGAATACACTGATAACAACGAACCTAGCAAACCTAAGTCTAAACCTAGCTCTGTCGCTCTAGTCACGTCCAAGTACTGCCCGCGCTGCCATATCAATGATCACAGTTTGAATGAGTGCAAACGCGATCGGTTTGCAATTTGCTTCAAGTGCGGCTGTAGGGATGTGTCATTCCCTAACTGCCCGAACTGTAAATCGACGAAACCAAAAAACTAGTTGGTCAGGGTCGGGGCGTGTCAAAATCTAAATTAGGTTCTACAACCTATTCAACCAATTTTGACAAAGATGATTGGAGAAATTGGCTAAACACTCTAAAAGTGTATTTCTCTAGTTATTCCGTCGCCTCGATCCTGGATAATAAACCTAAAAATGACCTACGGCCCTATGTTAACGTAACGATTAACAGTTTACCTATTTGTGGATTGCTCGACTCCGGTTCAGCCATTACAATTCTAGGTAACAACTCCCATCTGGAGATAATTACTAAAACCGGGTTAGAAATACAGCAGTGTCACAACACTAATTCCATTCGGTCCGCGGGTGGAAATATCTTGTTGCCGCGCGGTTTTATCAACTTACCCACTACTTTTAATAATCAAACCCACTTATTGAAAGCTTATATTATTCCAGAAGTTACAAGTAATTTAATTTTAGGCATCGATTTCTGGAAACTATTTAAATTACTGCCTGACCATATCGCATCCGTATGCATGTCTAAAACATTGCCGTGTAGTGTGTTAGGTGAAAATAAGCTAAGTAACACGAACGTATTGCAATCTTTTAGTGAGTTGAGTGAGTCACAACAGAGAACGGCTAAGTTAATTATAAAGCAATACGAGTCGATTTCTACTGAAAAAACCGGTTTAGGATGAACTCACTTAATAGAACATGCAATAGACACTGGCGATTCTGCGCCGATACGCCAAAGATATTATAGGTTACCGCCGGCGAAATTAAAAATAATTATTGATGAATTAGACGAAATGCTTGCATTGGGAGTGGTAGAAAAATGCGAAAGTCCGTGGTCATCACCGATTTTACTAACGCCTAAGAAGGACGGAAAACTAAGGTTTTGTTTAGATAGTCGGAAACTTAATTCTATTACTAAAAAGACGCGTACAAACTACCTTACGTATCCGAAATTTTAGACAACCTTAGGAACGCTAGATATCTAAGTAGTATAGACTTATCTAAGTCCTTTTGGCAGACGCCTCTTCGCGAATGTGATCGTGATAAGACTGCGTTCTATGTGCCTACTAGAGGAACATTTAGATTTGTGACTATGCCGTTTGGTTTAACGAATGCGCCTGCGACACAACAGCGTTTGGTGGATCACTTGTTTACGAACAGTCCTGAGTTCGCAAACTCTGTATTCGTTTTTTTAGATGATATCGTGCTTATATCGCCATCTTTTAATGCTCATGTATCACTATTAAATAAAGTATACGAAAAATTAAAATCGGCCAACCTTACAATAAATTTAGAAAAATCTAAATTCTTCCGTGATGAATTGAAGTACTTGGGCTACGTAGTAAACTCTAAAGGATTACAAGTAGACCCATGTAAGGTGGAAGCCATTCTTCAATATGCTACGCCTAAGAATAAAAAAGAAGTCAAAAGGTTCTTAGGCATTGCATCATGGTATCGGCGATTTATACCTAATTTTAGTACTATTGCGGGTCCTTTGAACAAACTTACCTCTACCGGTAAGAAAGCCGCACCATTTCAGTGGTCGGTGGAAGCTGATGACTCGTTTTGTAAACTAAAACAATTGTTAAGCTCCGCACCAATATTATCGTGTCCCGATTACGAGAAACCTTTTCAAGTTCACACAGATGCGAGTGCGAGCAGCATCGGTGGGTTACTTACACAAGAAATAGATGGCGTGGAACTACCTATCGCTTACATGAGTAGGTCACTAAATGCACAGGAACAAAACTACAGTATAACAGAACGGGAGACATTAGCAGTTCTAACAGCCCTCGAATATTGGCGCTGTTATTTAGATAACGGGTTAAAGTTTGTTGTGTATACTGACCATTCCGCACTGAAATGGTTCCTAAACTTGAGCAACCCGACTGGTAGATTAGCTCGGTGGTCGGTTCGTCTGTCAGCCTTCAACTTCGAAATAAAGCATCGGCGCGGTGTGGATAATATTATAGCCGATGCGTTATCACGATCCCTACCTGTAAATATAATTAACGCGAATAATAATAACGTGAATGACCCTAATGTTGACACTGATCAATGGTATTCAGCCACCTACAATGGTTGTTTATCTTCGCCTAATGACTATCCAGACTATTCTATTAAAAATAATAAATTGTATCGTTTGATTAAATCTAGGTGTATGCTACGTAAGGAGTTCGAATGAAAAGAAGTACTACCTTCTTCTGATCGAAATAATGCCATATTAGAGAACCATGCCGAACCCACTTCGGGGCATTTCGGTATATTTAAAACTTACAAGCGCTTAGCACTGCGTTACTATTGGCTCAAAATGCGCGATGACGTAGTTAAGTTCATAAATTCTTGCGACACTTGTATCGCGCACAAACATCAGAACCATGCACCATTGGGAACCATGGGACGACCCAAAGTATGTTCACGACCCTTCCAAACCATTAGTGTAGATTTGGTGGGGCCACTACCCGTCACAAGAAAACAAAACGCCTACATCTTCGTAGTAAGTTGTTGTTTTAGTAAATACTGTCTACTTTTTCCTATCAGGCGCGCAACTGCTGAAATAATAACTAATATTTTGGAAGAAAAAATATTTTTAGTTCATGGTATACCATCTACAATTATATTGGACAATGGTAAACAGTTTGTCAGTGCTACTTTAAAAGCTATGTTGCGCAAGTACAAAATCCCTAATCTTCATTATACTCCTAAATATTCCCCACATGTCAATACGGTCGAACGCTATAATAAAACCATTGGTTCTACCTTAGCGGCGTTTGTAGGAAATGACCAGAGATTATGGGACACTCTCCTACCTAAGGTGCAGTTTGCATTAAATACTGCAGTTAATGAAGTCACGGGCTATACGCCTAGTTTTTTAGTCTATGGACGTGAATTAGTTCCATGCGGCTCACACTATGTCGACACGGACGCTGATGATATAGTATACATACCTAGGGACGATTACGCAGAAAACATAGGTCACTTATCAGGCATATTTGACAAAGTTCAGGCACTCCTCATTCAAGCTCATGCTAGGAATTCCCAAACGTATAATTTACGCCGTAAACCAGCTGAGTTTAATGTGGGAGACACTGTGTGGAAAAGGACTTTTTATCAGAGCGACAAGGATAAGTCCTTCTGTAAGAAACTAGCCCCTAAATTCGAGAAGTGCACAGTGATTAATAAAAAGTCGCCCCTCGTTTACGAGTTGTCGGACGCGTCTGGAAATTCTATTGGGTTTTGGCACATAAAGGACCTAAAACTTATACACTATGGTGCCTAACTATTTGTTACAAACCGTAGAAGACTTTCCCTTCCTTCTCTCTATATGCCGTCTTAGCTTGGACAGTAGCGGACTCATAGACCTAACGCAGCTAGTCGGATTTTCCTTGTTAGCCACGTAAAATCCTCTCCTAAGGCGGGCGGTATTGTAGCGTATGACCGATACCTACCGAGTGTACGTCATAATACCGTCCATACGCTCGGCCAATCAGAGAAGGCCATCGTCCGCGCTCGTAAGTTTTGCCTATATTTGGTAATGCGCCGACACGAACTGATGGAGGGCCCGGTATATAAAGGGGCCGACAGAGAGGCCGGCACCGCTACTCTACACTAACCTACTACCGCTACTAAATTCTATACCGCTATATCTATAATTATACTACTTCATACGTGTATCCTGGTCCCAGCTGTGGGTGAGTTACTACATTTACTGCGTTAGCGTACTGCCCATCTCTCTACCTGCTAGCTGAGGCCGGCTGACGCCGCCTGCCTGACTCTATTGGTTGTGGCTTTCCTAATGCTGTTTTCCTTCAGGTTCCAGGTTCACGTTAAGGCTCCGGCTACGCTCCTAGACCGCTACACTTTCCTGCATCGCCTTCGGCTTCACCTCTGGCGAAGAGTCTGGCCTGCCCTGCTCATCGTACCCACACCGCCGGCGTCTGCCAGCTGAGCCAACGTCAGCGAGGGCCTGTACCGCTACGCGCAGCCTTCGAGCAGCCTGCCTACACACTACCGGAGGGAACAGCGTGGGAGACTGCAGCCCTTAGTGTTCAGGCCAGTGTCGTGTTGTTGGTCGGTCATACTCGACAAGGGAAGTGAGACAATACTCGGCAAATAAACGCATAGAAACTTTTCTGCGTTTTACTACCAGAACCCGTCACAGCCTCTCTTTATTTGCGTCACATTAACATTGTTAGGATCTGGCCTTTATTTTACCAAGCTGGTCAAAAGGGTTAGAATAGGTGAAAGGAGTACAAACAAATAAACAAAAATACACATTTTCCTACTTCTCATTTAAATCGTATAATATCTCAGGTAATATTAGCGTAGGTACCGTATCTTTACAAACAGTTTCTGAGCCCGAACTGTTCTGTGTATAATATTTATCTGTACCAAGACGAATAACAGAATATTTTCTTACCTATCAGCAACTACGTCCAATAATGGTCCAGCCACGCGTTACATAGTAAATGTACATGGTGTACATAATACGCAAGCACAAATAATTTTCCGCCCCATTCGCACGTCGCACGCTCGTCTCTAAGATTTACGAGATTGGAACGAACGCTAGAGGTGCGCTTACATATCGTCACGCCTTTTATACGCGAAGGGGTAGGCAGAGGTGTATTTCTACACCCACTTTTCGCCAGATATACTTTAGTCCCACGTAATAAGGGGCGAGCCTATTGCCGTACCGGGCACATTTCCAGACTCCGTGCTGCTACTGAGAATTTCGTGGCAGACAAAACCCAATAACACTGCCCGACCCAGAAATCGAACCCGGGACCTCCCGATTCCACGCGCACATTTATGCCGCGAGACCAAGGAGGCAGTCGTATAGGGTTTGATGTCGAGTTTTCCGTCTCTACGCAAAGATGGTATTTGCATCGTGTTATCCCTTAGTCGCCTCTTACGACACCCACGCGAAGATAGGGGGTGGTGACACTTGTATTCTATGCCGTCAACCACACGGCTAAGAGGTGCGCTTTTACCCAAAATATTTATCTACAAGTTGAACGTACTTGTTTGTTGATTACACATGTGTGATTTCTGTTAATTTAATTCTAATTTTGGTAGGCGATTGGCCTTAGAAAATAAAGTTTTACTGAAACAATGTTAGCTTGCATGCTTGTATGGGTGTTCATAAATTGTTTAGGCCGGTTTACGATATTCGATAACCCGAATGTTTGTAAACACTCAAGAGGTAAAAAGAAAACGCCGTACTAGGAAAACATTTTGTGTCACAGACTTTAAAATATTAAATTTAACAGTTTGTAGATCACAAAAATTGTTATCTCGTGTTGGGATCAAACCACAACCACGTACTTGACGCAGTTCTGACAGCACGTTGACTTCTTAGACTACTATGCCATATGTGCAATCACATGTGTTAAATGTGGCTTAAGTATTAATCTACGATTTAATTAGTAATTATATAGTTATTTAATTAATTGGTAAATGAGCCAGATTGCTGATTTAACTGGTTTACCTAAGGATATCAAAACAACAATCCTTCGTCTATATTAGTAGGTAAATGTGTGTGTATATTATCTACTTAAAGTCAAATTTTATTGCTATTGTAAACGCGAAAGTTTATAAGGATGTGTTGATGAATGTTCGTTACTCTTTCACCTAAAATCTACTGAACGGACTTTGATAACATTTTTTAATCTCTTCACCAACCACTACGCGAGTGTAGCTACAGGAAGAAGCAAAGTTGTTGGCCAATAAAGCAGAATACATTTTCCTTCATCGAAAATATGAGTATCATAAAACAAAATGTCATGAATACACTCCAAACACTGCCGTGTGAATGGAGTAGTCAGATATAAATCAAATGATTTAATTAAAAATGCAAATCTAAACGTGATACGTTAATTACACAGTAAATTAAAGATTAGATTTAGTACTTGATCTATTAATTTAAGACAGTTCTAGTTAGCATGCATTACTAGTGCATAATTTATTGTTTTTTCATAGATAATGGGCGGATTTGTTGGTGTCCTCTATAGTATTTTATCTTCAAATTGTATGTAACCTCTGACACAGATCTTTATAACGACACAGAGAACTTTATAGCGTCTGCTTGCAAACAAAAAAAATCGCATAATAATTCGTCTATTTGTTTGAAGTTCTACGATGACACAGACAGACGCCCCTCTTTTTGTTTTGCTGATTAACAATGCACTTTTAAGTAATTAACAAGTTAATAAGATAGTCGGCTACTTAATTTAATAATTACATCGTCAACAAACAAAGAACCACAAAGTAAAATGAAAATGCCAGATTTTCTAATTAATCTTTTATTAAGAAAACTTCTTCATTAAAATCAAAAGAAGTTTTTGTGTTATTCCCTTTGTACTTACTTTTAATAATTTATTCATTAAAAAAAAACGGCACTTTTGGGCACGATTAGTATAAATACAAACTTTAATTAAATCAGCAATGAGTTAGAAAATGCGTCGGCAGGTACAATATACAAC
Source organism: Euclidia mi (assembly GCA_944739405.2). Taxonomy (NCBI): domain Eukaryota; kingdom Metazoa; phylum Arthropoda; class Insecta; order Lepidoptera; family Erebidae; genus Euclidia; species Euclidia mi. The sequence continues at coordinate 57,110,456 of OX123200.2, read as the reverse complement.
GTATGTGGATGAATCTTAGTAATCTTAGTAATATAATAATATGAAAAAAATCGTGAAATGTTCAAGATCCTTATGGCGCTGTTTTTTTTTTTTATAGTATAAGGCGGCAAACGAGCAGACGGATTGCCTGATGGTAAGCAATTACCGCCGCCCATGGACACAAGTAACACCACAGGAGTCACAAGTTCGTTGCCGCCCCTGGGGTAGGGAAAAGGGATAGTATAAGAAGTGGGATGAGGGAGAAGGAATAGGGGATAGGGCCTCCGGCACTCTCACTCACCGAACGAAACGCAACAGTACAGATTCTGTTACTTTACTTCGATTTTCTGTGAGAGGGTAGTACTCCCCCGGTCGAGCCGGCCCATTCATGCTGAAATCAGCAAGGCTCTACTACCTACAAAAATCTGATACACTCTGATACACTTGAGCATTCATTTGTAACAGAACAGCGAGCATTCGCCGATTTTTGTTTTGTCGAACTGAACAACAGACCGAGCCGAACATTGCTACAAACATTTTCACAATCTTTCTAGCGAACTCACTAATCCTTAGAATATAGAAAAATATAGAAACCACACTTGAACAGCAGTTTTACCCAATATATTTATTTCACACCATTCGCGCGAATGCTCATTACAGGTGAATGCTCAAGTGTATCAGCGCCATTATGAGTTTTTTCAATTTCAGTATAGTAATAATATTTTATTTTCACTTTCATACTTTGCGCGAACCCTAGAACCTCCTGAATCAAGCCCTTTCGTAAACATCGTTCTTAGTGGACACCTAAAATAAATCATTTACATCTCAGCCAAATTAACTTTTTTATACGCCTGGCGATTTTCGAAAGTTAATAATAACTGAAAATATACACATATAGGTATATACACTACGTGGTGTCGGTATCCTGACAACAGCGCTACCTATCGGGTCAAGTTGTAGCCTATATGTAGCGCTATAACGTCCCCTACCTTGCAGTGAAAGTCTCATTTGAATCGGTTCAGCCGTTCCAGAGACTACCCCGGACAAACAGAAAGACAAACAGACAGACAGACAGACAGACAAAAATGTTAAAAAATGATGTTTTGGACTTAGAATCGTCTAACTATATGCACTTGAAAAAACAGTTATTTTGAAATCACAGACAGACACTTCAATTTTATTTATATGTATAGATTCTTTATTTACATTCATTAGCAACGAAGTCTTAAAAATAACAGGCGTGAATTTTCTGTTTCAGTTTGTCTTTACAGAATTATGCCGTATGCTTATGGACGAAAGGGATAAGCGTTTATCTGCATAATAATGTAAAATCCTTGCGTTACTGACTGACTGACATACACGCTACAGCTGAAACGACTGAGTGCATGTAAGTGAAATTTGGCATGTATGTTCCTTGAGGATTGTACAGGCGCACTAAGAGAGGATTTTTGGAAATTCCTCCCCTAAGGGGGTAAACAGGTAGTCAGAGTTTGTATGAAACTTTTTATTCCCTCAATGGATTTACTTCAAACTTTGTATATTGGTTCCTCAAATGATGTTAGTGATTACTTAGAAAGTTTTTCTGGCAATTCTTACCCGATGGGGATAAAAAGGGAAGTCAAAATTTGTACGAAACCTTTCAAGTACTTCAAGGGATCTACTTCATACTTTCTATATTGCATCCTCAAATGACGTTAACCAACCCAAAGAAATTTTTATTTTGGTCATTTTTACCCTAAGAAGGTAGAAAAAGGACTCAGAGTTTGTGTAAAACCCTTTATTTTCTCAATGGTATCACTTCAATCTGTATATATAAAATCCTTGCGTTACTGACTGACTGACAGAGTCGGCTATAGCCGAATCTACTGAGTGCAAGTAGAGTGTAGGTGAGTGCGTACAAAACATTTAATAAAAGCTAAATTTACGCGTGCGAAGCAGCGGCAGCGGGCTAAAGCTAGTTATTACAAATAAATTGTATATCTTGACGGCTTAGAACAAAAAGCGTTCTATGGTACAGGAAATTATTCTAATACGAGAGTAGTCTTTGCAAAGCTTTGGCTCTAATTGAGCTATCGAAACGAGATAATATATATTTTTCATTTTGAGATATACTCGTACAGCTGTTGTACAAGCTTTAGAATATACTTTCCACTGTACAATTTCAATTTATAATGTTAGTAACTATTTTCCTTTCAACAAAACTTCATGGCTGCTCTACAATTCCAATAGCTATCTTGTTTCGATAGCCTGAGTTTTACTTTGGTTTTATTACTATTACATTTAAGTTGACATATATTTATTTATTAACTAAGCTATCCTGCACAAAGTTAGGACAGTTTTACAATTTCAAAATGTATCTCATCTTGATAGCCTTAATGTAAATTCCTTTAGTTTTACTATTTTTTTAAGGCTATGTTTATTTTACAATGGTATCCTGCACAGTGGTAGTGGTTCACAGCCGGGACACTCCGGTGGGATGTATACGACACATTCTTCTTCACCGACACACACATGGTCTTCACACACGTCTAGCGATGAGTAGCAGGATCTGTAAGCTGGAAGAAAGATGATTTAATTAATTTACCTACTAGGTATTATGTAACATTTCTCTCATCAACTCATCATACAAAATAAATTAGCGGGTCTTAATCGTGTAAACTTTAGTTATTTAAGGTAAAAATACCTATTTGTTTCCGATGTTTTGACCACGATCGTCTTGCACCTATCGTGGTCGTGGAGAGACTGATGGAATGGGACTGATTACGCGATTAAGAGCAGTTAAATTATTTTGTATGATGTATACAAAGCACGAAAGTCTAAAATCGATTATTTCTGTCTTACTCATCCTCATGTAGTCCACTGCTGGACATTGGCCTCTCCTTATTTGCGTATTGCGGCACAATAGCATCATTGAAGAGGAGACAACAGAAAGATTTGGCCTACTACATCACGATGGCCAAACGGGTTGGGTTTATTGTTGAGTTTTCCATCTTTGTCGCAAGATTATAATATTTGCTCCGACTAAAATGGCAGCGATGGAATGAAAGAAATTTAGTAGGTACCCTCAAAGAAACTATAAATAAAAAAAGTGTCTATTGTATTGTCGAAACATTGTTATTATTAATCGACTGCACAGTTGGCGTAGTGGTTTAGGCGGTCGCCTCGCCGCTTGACACTGCGCCGAGTATTGTGGGTTCGATCCCCACACGAGACAACACTTTGTGTGATCCAAAAATTGTTGTTTCCAGTCTGGGTGTTCATTGTGTCCGTTAGTTGTATGTTTGTAAAGTCCCTCGCGACGCAGGATTTAGTCCTAGTGCGGGAGTTGTCTTTTTAAAAGAAAGAATGAATCGTGTTTTTTATTGATTGATTTTATTGAGTGATCACAACCGGCCAACAGATTCCAATCAAAGTAGAACATGTATTAAGGTACTAAATTACTGAAAAAAAAGTTATATTTTACTTATAAAATACATCATCATCATTAGCCTGCCGTAGTCCACTGCTGGATATAGGCCTCTCCAATGGCACGCCACTACAACCCAAACTACTACTATACGTACTATACTGTACCATAAAATACATGATAAAGATAAATTACACACACACACAAAACAAATAATCGTGCTCATTACACAAAGATTTGTCCCAAGTGGGAATCAAACCCACGACCTTTGGCTTAGCTGTCGGGGTCACTGACCTCTAAAAACAGCTGGTCTGACATAAAAAGCGTGACCACGACGTTGAACGAATTTGGCAGTTTAATTTGCATTTTCACTCAAATTTTTCTCATGGCACAGTCAGGTAACGGAATAAATAATGGTGCATGCATAAGAATTCTGTACCCGCAGACTTGCACGTATGAAAATAGAAGAATCTAAAAATGGAAAAATTTAAACATCTTTGTGTAAACTATTTACTCGAGTGCTTCATGTTTTCTGGCAATGTTAATAAATATTACAGACATGTTTGCCAATGTCAAATTTTGGAATGGCTGTCGCGATTTTAATTCTACATTCATTGTAAACTAGAAGAGTTTACATTGATGAGACAGAGCTATATTGAACGTTATCCCCGAAAAAATAGCATACCAGCACGAAAATTAAAAATCAGTTCAATTAGGTACATATATTAAATTTAATTTCTCATTTCTCTGATTTTAATTAATAAGTGTAATCAATAGGGACTGCCTCCTTGATCCAGTGGAAAGCTTATCTGCATCAGCTGAGCGGGAGGTCCCGGGTCGGGCAACAGTGTTACTGAGTGCAATAGGTTTCCACGACCCTATTACGTGGGACCTGCAGATTAATAACATGCCAAAATGTGGGTGTAATTTTACACCCACATTTATAAATAAATAAAAAAAACGATAAGCAAAGCCGAGCAAAAAACGCAGACGTGACCACGGGGCACAACTAGTGTCGAATATAAATAGTGTTGTACTCACTGTCAATGCACTCTCCATAGAAGCAACAGCCGCCACAGCATTGTTCGTGACCGCTGCACTGCAATGTCAAACGTTTTGATTAACATCATCGTATGTTATAATAAACGATTACGGTTTGATATTACCATGTACCAAATAATAAACCATAATGATTATTCTTTTGTCGAAAGTTGTTGTCTGCATTTTAGGGTTATATGAAATTTTTATGAGGAGAGCACGATAAGCCGTCGGTCCCGGCTGCGGCAGATAAAGATCTTTCACAGTCGTTATACGGAGTCACTACCTATGAATAAACTGACACTAGTCTAACCATGGAATATAGCTATTCCTTTGGATTGCGGAGGTCAAACAGGCAGTTGTTCTGTGGAAAAGCTAATATTCAGTCAACAAACCGGTTAGACTAGAAAGCGGATCCCGGATTTTAACTGTGATAACGCTAGAAGATGATGATGAAATTGTATGAATTAATTTTATCACTTTCTCACAGTTATGTTACTTACTGGTAGGCCCCGGGCAATTGCTTTAATAGATCATTGCAAGGTAATTGCCGCGGATTCATTAAGTCACGCTCCGAGCAGTGTCGTAGTTACTTATCACTTTAGCGTGATATATTTTGGTTTTAATACAGGCTGTTACCTACGGCTTCACTCGCGGATAGAATAGGTATATTATACTAGGCTGTTACCTACGGCTTCACTCGCGGATAGAATAGGTATATTATACTAGGCTGTTACCTACGGCTTCACTCGCGAATAGAAATTACAAATTAAGGTATCTCTCAGACATTTTAAATCCAGCCCTTTCTAAAAATCCATTCTTAGCGGATATCTACCTACCTATTATGTTTAAACTACTTCTCTGCCAAATTCATCTTTATACGTCCAGCGGTTTTTGAGATTATTGACCTTTCGTTTATATAAGAAGGTGAAGCTCTAGTTGCGCTTTTACTTTTTATTTAGTTGTTTACCTTTTGCACAAACAATGTGTTAAATGTGTACACGGTTGGACATAATGCCAGGGCATTCTCTACCTGTTAACCTTAAGCAGAGATAAAAGTGGTAGGTGCATTTTACGTTTACCGTTACCAAAATGTTTTGCTTTGTTTTTTTATTTCCATAATGTTGGTATATTAGTAAATCATCATAGTCAATCATCAAGGACTGTGGATCTATTGCGCAAAACCATAGATGCAATAAGATAATCACAAAGTTGGTGATAAAATATGAAAACAATAGTCATGAAAACCGAGGACTTGGGGCCAGCGCACGTATGGCGAAGCAGTGCATAACATTTTTCACTGTCAAGTTATTACCCACATAGTTCTCAGTTTAAATAATGGTCGTTATACAAGTTATTAAAAAAACACTATTTACTCGTAAACCTAATATCTAAAAATTTAAGAATACCTAACAGCAACCTTTATTACAAAACTGAAAATGAACAGAATGTAATTGTGAGATAATTGATAGGAATCACGACCCTCAGTCATGAGGAGAACGACTCAAGGAGGAGGAATTGTGAGAAATCTTTAGTACCTAATTACGTATCAGGCTTCGTTTAAACGTCAGAGGAGCTGTAAATATAAATCGGCAGAAAACCATTAGCCGATTAATAGGGATATCTTAGTGGTATAAGTAATTGTTTAGAAGTGCATTGCATGTTGTGAGCTCGCTTCGAATTCGATTCTCTTTTAAATAGTATCGCAGAAAAGCATAAAGATGCCCTACAAAAGGTGTATTTTTTGTTACAAGCAAAGAGAAATACTTGTAACCTAATTTAAGTACAATATATAATCATAGCCTAAGTTATTAGAAATATTACATTGAGAAATATACTCCAGTTCATTTGCAATCTTTAAATATTATAATATATTACCCGGCTATCAACCTCAGAACCTCGTAGTACAGGTCTAGACGACTGGTTAACCGGTAGTATCAACGAGACCATGGAGAATTTAAAAAGAAAACTATAAAAACATATTAAAATCGAACACTCAACTCTTTTCCCGCCAACTTTACAGTCTTGTCCGACGCACACATACACACAACTGAATACCAACACTACAAAAGTTCTCATATTATCACTGTATTTCTACACTATTACAACTGTCACAGGTAAACACAAATACTTGTCTGAGATTATTCGCTATCACACTAATACTCATACAAATACGAAATGTACTGGGTATGCGTCCGCGCGGCCGACCTCGTCCATTGTGACCGAGTAAGCACAGCCGGTGCACCATCCTATTACGTGTCGATAGCAATAGAGATTACGTAAGTCATGAAAATATTGATGTTTATCTAAGGTTATTGGGTGAAAAATAATATGTTGAGGAGTTAATTAAATAAAGTGCTTAATATCATATTTAAGTTCTCTATTTAAAAAGTTAGTAGCCGAGGATGTCACTCGAGGGCACAAAAAATAAAAGTAATTTATGGAACTAATAGCCTTTCTTCGTTTAGTGTCCTTATTTAATTTGTAGTGCGATAATACTGATATATACTATATTATCGCTAGCCCAATGCCCCGGAAAGCACGATAATTATGAAAACGGAAAATGTTAAGGTTGAGAAATTTTAGCTCGGACGTAATATCTTATTCTATGTATCTACGTGTTCTATAGAATTAAAAGGAAAGAAGTTAACACCAATAATACAATGTAATAACAATACAGGTATAGATAGTTCAACTCAGTTGTGCGCGCGGCCCTATGTGTGGGTAAACCTTGTACATGTACAGTGACTTTGTGTGCGTGACAAGAGGTACAAATACAAATACAGTTATTTGCGGGTTATATACGGGTTTTTGAAAAAAACTGTTATTTCGTAATTTAATGTTTATTTATTGAACATTATTCTGAATCTCTCGCATCTATTTTCAGAAATTCGTATACCTCAGCAATGGTTTCTCGAGTCTAAAACAATAAAACGTAAACGTCAACAAGAATATTTTTTTTCGTATATAGAATTATACTAAATATTAATTACATTTAAATTTAAAAAATATTTCCCTGACTCCTTAAACATTTTCTCCGTGAAGAACTAGACATTTTCGTATACGGCTGTACCCGTAAGAAAAAGCGATAAGAACACGTCTTGCTCGGACGACGCCTGCCGCGTCACTGCCAGTGCCACACGAGTGAAAGTTGTATATTTACAAGCCCACGCACGCATAGGGCCGCGCGCACAACTGAGTTGAACTATCTGTATTTTATTGTCCTTATGAAACACCACTATTTCACCGTTCATCTTAAGAAACGAACTTAGAATTTCAAGTTTACAATCACAAACCAACTTTCTGCTAACGCTCTAGCGGCGAAAATACTTTGCATAATGTATATTTTAAATTTACAGTATTATTAACAAAACATTAAATTTCACACCAATTTCTATCACACGTATTACCACTGCAGGTAAGTGAGATGTCGAAACACCCACCACATTAATAAGGTCCCTGAATGTATATAGAGTTTTCCTCTCCACTCTCAATTTATTTCGCGTGGCACGGGGACAGGGGTCAACTAACACTGGTCTTTACTTATACGCCTGATTAGGTTAGCATAATATGGGTAATAAATATTCCGTATGTTTTTTATAACAATTGTGAAAGTTCTTTTGTGCCACAGATTAATGAAGACATGATGGTTTTGTGTTATGTTTTTATTTTTATTTTGTGCAACAAGTGATCCATGTAGTGATTGTTCAATAATTGTTTTTAATGTTAGGTTGTTATATTGTAGTTTTGTTGTTTGAAATTAATGTTCACATTATGGATAGTTAATGACTGCTTACCATGAACTAAAGGTGGGGTCGTAATTAATGTTCTTAAAAATAATCGGTGTTTAAGTGTGGTAATACGAAATAAAGTTGTCTGATTGATTTTGGAAAATAATCACGTTGAGTTTATTAACGCTAGTATTTGCTCTATGTTAACCCTTATTTGATTTCAATATCTATCAAAATGTAAAAAGACGGTTTTGGGCCAAAACATAATAATAATTAATATGGTCGGAACGTAGTTTCTAGTTACTCCGGGCTTGAGCTGTGAAAGTAGAGTCCAATATTACCACTCTAATCCATCCCTTGCATTTAATACTCATACTGGAATCTCTGGTCTCTCTACTAAGCTATATATAGACTGCAAGGTTGGCGTAATGGTTTAAGCGGTCGCTTTGCCGTATGACACAACGTCAAGTGTTGTGGGTTCGATTCCCACACGAGGCAACACTTTGTGTGATCCATAAATTGTTGTTTCGAGTCTGGGTATTCATTGTGGCCGTTGGTTATATGTCTGTAAAGCCTCCCGCGACACAGGATTTATTCCTAGTGTGGGAGGTAAAAAAAAAGAAAGAAAGCTATGGATAAACTATCTCTTTGGCTCGCGGAGCTATTTGACAATAGTTACTCTGCAGAAAAGTTAATATTCTGTCAAATCTGGTTAGACCAGTAAGCGGACTCCGGGCTCTAATGCGAAAACCTTGGATGCAACCGCGGGAAAACGCTGAACGGTGATATCCCATTGAAATTATTTATTGGGTTCTAATAGAAGAACGAACCTCTAGTAGGTATTTGTTTTGAGTAATATTAATTTTCTACTAGCTGACCCGGCGAACTTCGTACCGCCTAACAGTCGATTCTTTTTATTTTTTTCTCTCCGTAAGAACCATCCTCGTGTTTCAAGGAATATTATAAAAAATAATAAACGAAATCACGTTAGCTGCTCTCGAGATTTGCGCTAAGCAACACATTCAGCGATTCACTTTTATATTATAGATTTGGAATGGATTCAACTCTTGACACTTTTTATTGGTACTAGTTAAAACCACCCTCATTCGCACCACCACTGTACACATTACCACCAGGAGGTAATAAAGTGGGCTAGACAGGAGTCTAGACGAACCATAGAAGGTGCCGAGTTTTGACACTTAGGAAGTCCTGTGGAGTTTAACTGTCTTGGAACTCTCATCCAATTTAATCAGAAGAATATCGGTCAACTCTCAATACTGAACATTCATTTGAAAATATAATCCCCACTTGAATGAAAATACAAATGAAATCTTTATCATTAGATCAACAAGTGTAATGCTCAGTAAACTGGTCTGCGGAGAATTGAACCAAACGACGTGTAAGATTAAAGTTGTATGTGTAGTTCTATCTGCATTTTCTTAGTATTTTAACTCTACAATATATTAAATGGAACACAATATATTTACATTTTTATGATGATTGAAAAAACGCTAATCAGACGCATGAATTGTTGAATTTTTATCTGTGAGGATATGGTAATTTCAGGTGGAAATAGCCTTCACGTGGTTTCTGCAGTTATTCTATTCATATTGAGATCAATAAGGCTCTATGTTTGCAATAGTTTTATGTAAGGCTAGCTGCGTCGCTTTTAGAAGAAAGAAACAATAAAAGATAAATAATGTTGCAGTCTTAAAATAAACATTTTTGTGCACACAATACTTTAAATAAATAGATTACAATAAATTAAAAAATAAAACATAAATAACTTCTGTCAGAGAAACGTCGAACAAAATGGATTAGCTTTTTTGTAGATTAGGCTAAACAAACAGACAGCAAGACAAATATATCAATATGTTATCTCTTTTATTTTATATAATCATATCATATATTATGTCTTCTTACGAATTTAGTAAAGTATACGAATTTAATGTAGAAAACGGACACATGTAATGTGCAGTAATTGTGCAGTCAACTATAAAAAGGTTTTCAGTACTCACAGGCTCACCGATGTCATCATCATCACAATCCTCACTGTCCGCGGCGACGACCGCCAAATAAACAATAAATAAAGTCACCAGCTTCATGTTGGCAAACACGTCACTTGGATTTATTACCCGAGGTATACAGCGCAATAGATCCCACAAGCCAATTTATTATATCAGTGTGCCATCCCTAGCACACAAAACAAAAACAACCTCATCACTTTTAACACAAAGGCTTAAAGTTCAATATTCGTTAAAAGTATCGAATATCAACGGTATTTTTTTAATTTGATGCATGAACCTGTCATTCAGCCAAGGGTGTCACACTGCATTAGTGGACAATCGCGATAAATTCTGAACAACGCGAGGTCTACGTTTGGTATTAACACAATGGAATTTATTTTTAGACCAATTTATCCGGGTCAGGGCAATCCTTTCCTCGGGTATTTGAATGAGTGTGATAAATAAAAAAAACCGTCTCTGAACTTTTCTTGATTAATTTAGGAATGGGGCAAAGGCTTTGGAAAAGTTTCCAGGATTTTATGCCTATTCACAAAAAAAGAATATCTATAACACTCGATGTGTACCTACATAAAATTAGAGTATTGAATAAAGTTTGTCTGACCACTCTGTTGGTAAGTAACACAAATTTGTAAACGAGGCTAAACTAAGTATACACTAATCGTGTAAACAAAAATTTCCTGTAACTTGAGTTCACTACTTGTGGTGAAAGATTAAGAATACATAGTGCCACTATCCCATTTGATTCTGTTGATATCGTAAGAGGCGAATAAGAAAATACATGAAAGAAGTAGTATCTTTGGGAAAAGTCGGGAAACTCGAGATCAAATTCTATACCAAAGTCTCCATACTCTGGCTTACGAGGACATAGACCCTGCGACGATGGCCTCCAATTTACTAACAATGCTAATGTGACGCAAAATAGAAGAGGCCTATATCCAGCAATGGAGTGCATATGGCGTATGACAAACTCATTTTTTAGGATATGTCCTCATAAAAGAGTTTGTCATCATACACCCATAGATTTTGTCATCATGAATGGCTTGCAATCAAAATCAATGACGGTGGGGAAATAACATCCAAAGAGCCCTTGGGAAGCTTCTGTTGGGAAGTTTGACTAAATGTGTGAATTTCAAAGCTAAAATGGGTTTGTTAAACCATATAAGCCTCATTTGAAAGTAATCACCCTTCTCATCATTATCAAAAAGAAAGACAGACTCAGCGTTTATTTTTGTAAATACAATGTACACATGTGTCCCACATAACCCCAAGTGACCTTTGTTTTATTGTATTGTGAAGACACGCGGATTTCAGAACACACAGATGAATTGCAGTGGTAGTGCCACTAGCATGAGTGTAAACGACTGCCATGCGCAATGGTCGCGGGTTCGATTCCCGCTCAAGTCAAACATTTGTGTGCATGAACAAGGATGTTTGTCTTGGTCTGGGCGTTTCTATGTTTAATATATAAATACAAAAAATAAATAAATATGTATGTATGTTTATCCATTGTCTAGTACCCATAATACAAGCTCTTCTTAGTTTGAGACTAGATGGTGTTGTGTGTGTGTTTGGTAAAAAAATATTATTATTATTGTTAATTTATATACTAGTAAGCGTATTAGAGTAAGAATACAAATGTTGTACTTATTTAAATAAAAACATCTTCAATATAAAAATCAAGATAATTTTATACACTGTTTAACATTATCGTACACGGTTCGGACGTACTAGGTAATCTCTGAAAGCCGTTTCTGCTCTAACCCTCTAATTCTGATAAAATATTTTTACGATTGCAAAGTTCTATTCAAAATGTTAAAAGAGTAAATGCTGCGTTTCGAGAATAGTTTTATATCTCATCAACCTGCAATCGCCAACACACATACACACATCACTTAATTAACCGTATCATCCTTGCACTCATCACTTAATGTAAACCTTTAAATTAAGAGCAAACAATCTTGATCGGGAACAGTTCTGTTTGTCTTGCAGTTTGCTTGCGAAAACATTGACCAAGTACCAAGAAGGTTTACATGAGTACGCGAATGGTCCCAAATTTTAATCCAATGTTAGTTTAGGGTCACTTCTGCTAATACGAGTTATGGAAATATATTGAACTTTTATAGGCAGCGATAGCCGAGTGGATATACCAACAGACTGCCATGCAGAGGGTATCGGTTTCGAATCCACGGCGCGCACCAAAGACTTTTCGGAGTTATGTGCGTATTGAATTGTTAATTATCGCTTGTCCCGTGCCTCGGAGAGCACGTTAAGCCGTCGGTCCCGGTTGTCATGAACATCTTTGACAGTCGTTACAGGGCGTCAGTACCTTCTAAATAAACTGACACTAGTCTAAACCATGAAATATCGCTATCCCTTCGGGTTGCGGAGGTCAGACAAGCAGTCGCTCTGTGGAAAAGCTAATATTCAGCCAAATCCGGTTAGACTAGTAAGCGGACCCCAGATTGAAACTGGGATAACGCTTAAAGAAAGAAGATTGAACTTCTAATGCACGAACAATTATTTTTTTATTTGTTATCAACAAAGCCGATTTGTTTTATGATTTTAGCGAATGGAAAATCGAAAGTTAGGGGTTTAAAACCCCGCAAAGCGTAAATTGTAAAAATATAAGCGCTTATTTGCGGACATCGTGATTTGTTTATATATTGACTGGTCTTATACGCTTCGATAATATTATGAAGGGAATAAGAGTTTTGTTTCTTTTAGCTGCGATTTAATTATAAAATGATGGCTTGTAGGACTTTAGTGAACAAAGTAACGGAAGACGAACAGACGTGGCGAAATTGAGGAAGGGTTCCTATTTCTATGTAATGGACTATGAATTTTAAATGTTTAGTTTTAATATAAATTCAGATGACGTAGTCCGAGTTTTAAAGACAATTTAATAAAATTGGCTAAAATAGCAATTCATGAACATTTTTGGCAAGCTTTGATAAAATTGTGTCAATTGGCTAGAAAAAATATGAATTGTCGTATTTTTATTTGATTTAACTGTTTGAACCAGCCTGTATGGTCAAATTATTAGAACGTCTATGGCGGTCATAAGGAAATGTTTGGAAAAATGTTCCCATCGACGGACGACTCGAATGCATTAGTGCCTAAACTAGTAAGTGAAATTACAAAGTATTCTTCAGATAAGTTCTGAAAATTTTCAAACACCGAACATTTTTAATTCTTTTCATGAATTTAAATGCCAGCGTCCATTTTTATTCACGCGATACAAGTTCCCTATAGGTGCCGTGAGAACATAGTTTCAAAAACAAATTTCAAATCTGAATCTATGAAAGCCTAACTACATTCTTCGGAAACCGATGTATTTTAAAAACATGTGGACATATTTGTTGCCATATTTTTGCTGAAATAGAAAACTCTGTCGTACAGTTTTTATTTTTCTATTGTAGTAGTAAATTGCAGCTACTCATCGACCTACCCAGTGTTACTTCCATAGTTGTAGCTCTCATATATACTACGGCTGCGGCCATATATCTAGTTTTGTACTTGCGACCTATGCAATATAGTCTTTCTACCAGATATTAGCCTAGACCACCAGCATCACATCTGGAGCTAGGCACTCATACAGGAGCAGAGCTCTATTCTATGACTATGGAAACCTGCAATGTCAAGGTATCATATTATTATCTGTTGCGATTGGAGAGGCCTATATTTAGCGGTGGAGCAGTCTAATGACGATGATGACTGGGAAAAATTTTAAAGTTGCTTATGACGATCTCCAACCCCCAATAAGTGTATCTTTAATAATTTTAGACTAAAACTATTCCGGACTATATTATTATAATCGTTGCTATTATACAAATTTACTTGGCGGGTTTTATTAGCGAAATATGTATAAGGCATGAATACCTCGGTATTATTCGAACTAAAAAAAACTTGTATAATCGTTGCTATAACGAATCGCTGCTGTCTATTTTCAAAAATATTCAGTTATTTTCAAGATAATAGGTAAAAGTGTGAATGGAGCTCTGAAGGCGTCTATGAACAGTCAAAATGTGTCCAAAAAGGCGCGATTGGCTGTGCAGAGAGGGGTGTTAGTGCCTACCCTTATGTATGGTAGTGAAAGTTGGGTATGGCAGAAGAGACTTGAAAGTAGAATAAATGCTGTAGAAATGAGATCACTGAGAAACTCAAACTCAAACTCAAAATCCTTTATTCATTTAGATCACAAAGTGACACTTATGAACGTCAAATTTAAACATTATTACTGAATGCTTCTACATTTACATTTACTGCCACGTTCACAAAGCAAGGGCGTAGAACCATGAGAAAGAACGGGCAATAAAACTCACGGTCACTCTTTTTCATCGCCAGGTTTTTAATAATACATAACAATTAAACTTTTGTAAGGTGCTGCAACTGTTATACCTTCTATGTTACTTGTATATATTTACTTTACATGATACTCAAGCATAATCAAGTTAAATTTTGATGTTCATTTAGTTAGCCTCCTGAACATAGACATGGTGAAGCAGGAGCATCCACTTACATTATGCACCTAACAATGCAGGCAATCCGCGCAAATGTTCAGAACCATGATGGAAATGATGAAGTTAAATATAAATAAAAAATTATACCATCCCATAAGACCGCCATCGACTAGTCATCGCAAGTAGCACCCGTTCACGAGTATGACGCATATGCCAGCCATCATCCCTCTCGCCATATCAGAGGGACAGGGATGACCCGACACACGACGCCACCACAAGAAATGACATTTTAGTGAGCATGACGACAAGTATGTACGTAGAAGTATGTGTGGTGTGTCTTTGACCGACAGAGTAAAGAATTGTGTGATACGCGAGTGGTGTGGGGTAAAAGAAGATGTAGTGACAAGCATCGAGAAAGGCATGTTAAGATGGTTTGGGCACATGGAAAGGATGGATGACGAAAGACTGACAAAGAAGATATATAAGGCAAGTGTGAATGGGACAGGACGAAGGGGAAGACCTAGGCGGACGTTCTCTGACCAGATTGGAGACATCCTAAAAGAAGGACAGGTCAGAAGTACCCTAAACAGAAGAGCATGCATGAGAAACTTGATGGGAGTGAATGAAGCAAGAGAGGTATGTCAGAATCGTTGCAAATGGCGTTCCGTAGTCTCTGCCTACCCCTCCGAGAAACAGGCGTGAATCTATGTATGTATGTATTTTCAAGATAAGCCCTGCTTAGAAATCGCGAAGTCATCAAAAAGTGAATTAACAGAGTTTCTGTGCGTGTAGTGAACGCAGATATCCTTATAATTTGTTACATTACATCTCAGCGGCTTTTGTTATACAGAATATAGGTGGGATGATTTTTAAGGGATGACGGACGGATCTGAATATCAAGAGAAAACTTATAGAAATTGACGGCATCTGCTGGGAAATGAGAAAACGAGTTCAAGATTATTATTTTTCTTTTTTTTACAAGCAAGCAATCTTTATTTCGTTAAGGTGAAAACGCATCTACCGAAAAAGCTTGCAAAGTAAAATATGTCATTTACTAACGCGGAATACCATTTCCAAAAAAACGTTCCTTCGCAAACATTTAAGTGAAATTGAATTTACTAGGTCCCTTAAGATTAAATGCATATTCCCTTGACCCAAACTTTATCACCACTTTGTCCGTCGAGGTTTAAAGATTGTTTCATCTTTTTTACATAAAAGGAAAATTCCTAATGGATTTCGCACCCAAGAGTATCAAATATCAATCAAATAGGTGATTATATCTGTGATTTTACAAAAACGCTTGTTTGTTAACGCTATTTTAAGCCTTATACCTGTGTGGGAAGGTTTAAATTGATGGACTGGTATCGTGTTCGGTAGTAAGCTAACTAATTTTGACGGGTTATCGATCATCTGTAACCATTTATTTACTTTGATGCTTTTACGTGTAATGTTTTGTAGTTGACTAGCTGATACCGTAGCTTTACTAACTCGAGGGCTGAAGAAAATATACCAGCTTATACTTTTCGGTCTAAATACTTCACACAAATAGATATATTTATCATGGCATGTACGTTCCTCGACGGCCGTAGGGGTGTACTAAGAAGGATTTTCTACAACGGAATCGGTAAGAAATGGATATTATAAAAAAAAATGTGCATAAGGTGTAGCTGCGGCATCCTCTAGTACTACAATAAAATGCTTTTAGGCCTCGCAATTTAAACACGTATAAATATTATAAGAACAAGAACAAATTGAAATCAGTTATCCGCATGTATAACCCATGCTGATAGGTTTTAAAAAAAATACGCGATTGAGAGCTGTACAAAATGGATGCCACCGCATATTTCTAAAAGCAGACAATCAAATAACAATAGTATTACAAGTTATTACAGTCCATAACAAACAATTTATAACGAGATAAAAATAATAACTCGATGACGTATGTCTGATAATGGCTTCATAGATACATAAGTGGGACAATAAAAGCAAAGGTCAAAAGTTTTAACGTAGTGGACCTCATAAAATGGCATAACGCTGAAAGCATTATTGTCCCAAGAGGACAGATTGGCAAAGATTAAGTTGTAGTCAAAATCAGAGTACTAGTTGTAGCTTGTTTTGTGCCTATTACGCAGCGTAGTTGGCGTAGCTTATGTCTTTTTGAGAAAGCATTCATCTTGCATACATTTTCAGAAATTTTATGGAGTACTTTTTGTCAGATTATTTTTTAACAAATAAAGGGACACAGTTAGCTGAACCTAATGCTCATAAAAACAGCAAGGCATGCTTTTGTATTTGGAAATTCATTGCTACAATATAGTATTGCAATTCACGATATTAAATTCTCGCGGTTAGTGTACATTATACATGAAACGTTGGCAAATACCGAGGTATTTATTCCTTAAATACAGTATTTATTGCGAGTCATCACCATCATCAGCCCTTTATACTGTCACACTGCTGGGCACAGGCCTATTCTCACTATGAGAAGGATAAGATCATAGTCCACCAAGCTGGCCAAAAGTGGATTGGCAGACTTCACATTACTTTCGAGAACATTATGGAGAACTCTGAGGCATGCCGGTTTTCTCACGATGTTTTCTTTTACCGATAAGCAAGCGATAATTAACAATATAATACGTACATAACTCCGAAAAGTCATTGGTGCGTGCCGTGGATTCGAACCCGAGATCCTCTGCGTAGCAGTCTGTCAGTCTCTCCACGCAGCTATCGCTGCTTTCTTGCTTTTTATCGCGAGTAAGACCCGCTAAATAACCGTGTATAATATAGTATGCTAGTAACAAAATTCTACAGAATTTTTTCATCTGACATATACATTAAAATTTCACAGGTTAGTAGTAATCATTTTACTCTGAGATTGGTGGACCCATAATTGTTATCGCCTCTTCTAATCTAATAGTATGAAAACAACGGTGTGTTCACATGCCTGCAATGTTCGCGTACATTCGCAAATATGAGTGTAATGAATACGGGTGTAACACTACACTATTCTACACATTTCGTTTCTGAAAAAATAAGTAAGGTCTGGCGGCCCTGGAATCTTACTCTACTACGCGACACGCGTCACTCAAAATCACCGATCTGGGAATGACATGGATATGGCATGTCCAATACCTACAAATTTAGCGTGCATACCTACGAAATGTTGGGCAATTTAAAATGGCTGCCATTTATGTTGTACTCCAGAATATAATCGATATCGATATGGAGCCGGTCAGAGGAAAATAATACATTTTTGTAGTAAGTTACTTTAGTTAGTTTAAATCTTTTGCCAGATTAGTTTATTTCATAATGCAAATGTGGGCGAACATGGCAAAGCGAAGGACGACCCTTGTATCAAATATGTAACAAAATATTCTCTGAAAGCCAATATCGATACTGTGTCGCTGAGAAAGTACCGGACATGAATGGCACCATACATACGGTAATGAAACACACAGCGTGAATCACTGATTCATCTGGTTTTTAGACATATTTATGCACAAAAACAAAATTATTATGTTCGATATACAACGATTTGCACGAACGCAACGACAATGGCACGAATGACATTTCTAATAAAATATCGTCATGATTAACTTATTCAGTAAACTAGGGCTATCTCTTTTTTCTGACAGAGATATCCCTAAGACAAAACGAGACAACACTATGTTTGGTGGCTTTATATCGATTTCGTATATATGTGTATAAAAAAGATCATGGTGAAATGTGGGAGTAATATTACACCTCTGCCTACTCCTCCGGGGATACAGGCGTGAGTCTATAAAAAAAAAAAATAATATATGTGTATAATGTAATTATTCTATATGTACTATTTGCCCTCTCCATGTATATTCCTTAATCAATGGTCAAAATTCACGTGGTGCGTGGGGCGCGCGACGTCGACGGATAATCCGTCAGTACGCTCGACGTACTAACGGATCTTCGGTCAGGTGTGAAAGGTTGAACGTTTTTCTATACATTTGTATGTATTGGCGTTACGCGACGGATAAAACGCGACGGATCTTCCGTCAGATATGTTCCGCCCCTAAAGATCTCTATCATTTACGCGGCTGGCACGATTATGTTTTATTGTACTGGAAAGAACTGTACCTACTTATTTCGTTTGGATGGCCATAGAATTTAGTATGTTCGCTTTTGTTATTGAGTGTGTTCGCTTTCAATCTGAAATATTTCGAAACCATTTCAAAAACAAATGCACAAAAGCTTTTACAATACTGATGTTTTTATTCCTTTTTCAAATTTATCTGTCCATAGACAATCTTCAATTATGATGACTATCTATTGACAGATAAATTGTCCCTAAAAGAAAGTTTATACAAAATAATATTTCTTTAACTTGTCAAACTAAAACTGTTCCACATTTGTACCACTAATTCCACCTGGATAGTATCAGACCGCCTTACACTGGCGGCACAGTGGCGCCACGCTGTATCGGCATCAATCACAACTAGACACCGACAGCACCTGTTACTCTTATTGTCATGCACTGTAATTGATTGGTCCGCTAACCGAACTGATTTTATTTTATTGATATATTCTGGTATGTAGAGCAATGATACCAATGTAGGACAAGGATGATTGTCGAGTTAGAGCGAATGCTTTGACGGTAGCAATGTTATGTACATAAATCAATCTTTATTGTACACCAGATAGTGTCCAGGAGTTTCTTGTCATAGATCCCCCGGGCTCTCTGAAACAGAGACATTCCAATAGTAGCTAACTGTTTAGGATAGTGGTGAGTTTCACCGTTTAAGTACCTATTTCTATGGGTCTTTTTCCTATACACAGTGTGGTTTAAGGCGCTGTTATACCTCAGAAGCCGTGAAACACCTAATTTTTCGTCGCGCAACTAGCCATAACAGTACATACTACAAACTTGCAAAAAATAGAGCTTATAGTCAAAAGTGTGAACAAAAGACTTTTGAAAGAATTTTTCATGTATGTAAAATAGAATCACGGTAAAAAAATCACAAATACTGTTTGCAATATTTTGATCGTAAACTGTCATATTTTATTTGATAATATTGTAGGAAACCTAATGAACTAAAGAATTACCCTATTTATTTTCATATTATACGTGTATATTTTGTAAAATTAAATAAAATCTGCCAAACGTCTATGATTTTGACGCTCGGTAGATCCCATCAATATCAAACGCTTCGGCAATTTAAACCTTATTAGCATAAGCGGTGTACTGAGTATCAGTTGCTAGTTTACGCCCCGCCCAGACCTCATTATTCGGCTATGAGCCCTGTGAGAGATAGGTCTTGTCGCTTGCGTCTCCGCTGCACGAAATTTTACGTAAACCTGTTTGTTAATGTAATACGCCGATTTGAGTTCGTAATTTCATGTTTTATGTTATAGACTGAATACTTTGTATCAAATAGGCTTCTCATGTGACTATGGGCACATATAATTAGGACCTAAGTTTATATTCTTGTTGCGTTTAATGTGTTATTGTTTCTGTGCTTATAAATATATAATTAGATATGGATATGGACAATTAGAGAAATAAAGTTCTACGAAGGATTTGTACAAGAAAGCGTCGTACTAAAATAGAAATTCATCCATGGCCAAGTGATTATGAAATATGAAACATTTTTATACAAATTATTTTCATAAAAGTCTTTTATGACTGACTATGTTATACATTAGCGATTATGCATAATATAATTATATAAATTATTCTCACAATACATAGCTGCCACAGTTTTCAATATTTGAAAGAGTAATAACATAAAATCGAATCATTTTATGTACCTATATTGCAAAATCATTAGCTTGTCAGAGCGCCTGGAGCGCTAAGATGCCGCCACGGCGAACAATAAACAGCGCTAATATGGCGCTCTGCAGTCCGCACACAAGCAGTAACGAATGTTGTATTATTATTGTGTTGTGAACATAAACCTATTTAGGTACATCGGGTAAAACTTTGATTATACATAAACTATTAGGTATGTCTCAGTACATCTAATATCTTTTTAATTTCTAAAATCAATAATTATAAGTAAGTAGGTGACTTCTCTGTTTGCTATAACACAAGTTATAGTATTTTTGTAAATAATAAAGTACCTTACTAATTATCTTTATTGTAATTACAGTGAAGTTAAAGTTATAGTTTAGCAACGTCTTACACACATTTGACTGCAGTAATTCCTAACACGATTCGTTCAAGAGTGATAAGCAAAATATACACGAGGGATAGCAGTGACTGGTTTGAATTCCGTAAGAATATGTTGACAGATTCAAATTTTTGTATAGTGGTAAAAAGAAGAGATAACAGCAGTAAAGCCAACTTAGTAAAAATTATTTTGTACAAATAAAATATTTGCAATGTAAAAGCAGTTGCGCATGGAGTCTAAAATGAACCACTGGGTTTGCAATAACTGGCGAAGCAAGAAAATCCAACAATCGAGCCTTGTGGATTATCCGTTTATTGGTGCCACGCCAGATGGATTAATAGGTCCAAACACAATTGTGGAAATTTAATGTTCTATAGTTGCCTATAAAAATGGCCTGGAGAATAGTATAAGAGCAAATAAAATACAAATATGGAAACATGATAAAAAAGTTAACTGACTAGTCTAAACAAATATTGTAACTGTTATTACCAAATTCAGGGGCAACGCCACGTTACACGCAAACGAAAATGTTTATTTGCTGTGTGGAGTGGCGAAAGTATACCACTAAAAATAGAAATGATAGAAAGAGATGATGTTTTCAGGAAGACGAAAATTAAAGACAAGCTTGTGGCGTTTTATATGAATTGGCAGTTGCCTGAAATTGTTGATTCTCGTCGAGCTCAAGGGATGGCATTGCAAAATCACGGAGAGGAAAATGTTTCATCAGTGCTTGAAGTTTCCAAGCCTTAAAAGGAAAGTAAATGAAAATGTGCCCCGTGAACAACAGCAAATAATAAGTATTGAAGCCTCATCACCTCACACTTTTCCATAGTTTGTATGGAAATGTATGAGGAGATGAGATGATATATGTATGAGGAGAGCCAACGAAAAAGCAGTAACTCAAATTTTAATTCTATAATTTGGATTGGGTTTCGAAACGAGTCGCCTGAATTTGAGGGTATTGGTGGTGTAGGGGGCTTAAGGGAGTTAGTTTTAATCCCCTTAAAGTAATTTTGGCTGCCAGAGTTGCGTCTAAATATTTTTAAACAATTTCCAAAAATACTTAGTAGTAGTTTTTATACTTTAGTACAGTTTTACAAATGTAATTTTTAGGTTTTAAGTGAAAAACGTGTAACTAAACGCAAACCCGCTATCTTGGAATGATCATATTGACAGCTAATGTCAAATTTGTGCGTCATTGCTTTCGAGTGCCTAGGGTTAGGTGCGACTGTAATAAGTAGCTAAATAGGTTATGTTAGGTTTTTCTTTTGACTCTTAATTCGAAAATAGGAACCCTGCGAAGCAGGGCTCCATCAACCTTATTTTATTTTACTAGTGTGAAGAATGTGGAAGTTGGCAGTGCCATACACACCGATGTTTGGAGACATTTATTTTTCAGAGGAAACAAAGTATTTCTGGCAAGTGAAAATGGTGACGGCGGGTTTCGAGACCTCCCCTCCTCCCCCTCAATCACTCACAACCCCTAAAAACGGCGACGTATTTCGAAACCATTACCATAATAATTATACCTATAATAACAATAACACATCCATAAATAAATAAAATAAATCAACTTTTACTAAACTTCAATTAAGGAGTTGGACAGTATAAAGGGCTGATGATGCAGACGTGATCTTATTCCTAACGCAAGATTTTAGCAGCATTATATTTACGCCAAAATTTGAAAACCCGTAGTCCAAAAGAATGTCTACGACCTGAGGTAATAAAAATAATAGATTGACTGTCTCATAAAACCAATTAGCTAGTGAAATACAAAAAGGATAGACGTATCATTATGCTGACGACACTGCCCTACTTTTTACCGCTGAGTCATCAAAAGATGTTTTCCAGCATGCGCAACATGAATTTCATTATGTTAATAAATGGCTACAGCACAATTTACTAACACTAAATTCAGAGAAAACCAAATAAGTACATATGTCAAGTTTACCATACCCAAATTAACATCACCACAAACTAACACACCACTGTACGATTCCCCTACTTTACAAAAGACTAAACACATTAGTTAACCTACTACTTCAAATGTAACAAAATTGTCAACAATATCCTTCTGAATAATAATATGTCCTACGAAGATACAGAAAAATATTAATTGTGTTAAAATAATTATCTCAAACAAAATACTTACTAATCTTAACTCAAAATTAGTAGTAATTATATACATAGTCTCACGCCTATAACCCCGAAGAGGTAGGCAGAGGTGTATTTCTACACCCACTTTTCGCCAGATGTACTTTGGTCCCACGTAATGAGGGGCGATCCTATTGCCGTACCGGGCACATTTCCAGACTCCGTGCTGCTACTGAGAATTTCGTGACAGAAAAACCCAATAAACTGCCCGACCCAGGAATCGAACCCGGGACGTCCCGATCCCACGCGCACATTTATGCCGCGAGACCAACGAGGCAGTCGTATAGGGTTTGATGTCGAGTTTTCCGTCTCTACGCAAAGATGGTATTTGTATGTGTTTGTGTGTGTACGTGTTATCCCTTAGCCGCCTCTTACGACACCCACGGGAAGGTGGGTGGGGTGACACTTGTATTCTATGCCGTCAACCACACGGCTAGTAGTAATTAATGATAAGATATTGTAGATCTAGTAATACTGTACCTACTAAAACGTAACGTACTAAAAATATTGTTGTATCTGATCATATGTTTTACTGTACCTATCTGACTAGCTCTAATCGCCTGAAACACAGGTTTATCCTAGTTCAGGCATATAATCTTATATCAGGAACCTAAACTTAGCTTTTGTGCACTAAATAAGTTAATTTTACTCTTTAATTTAACGGAATAAATTGAATTGAATTGTATAGATTAGGCCGAACGACAAGCTCATAGAGAGAGAAAATTCTAAACAAAACTTTAACAGCATCTGTCATCAAAATTCAAAATTTAAAAACCGTAAACCGTTCGTCGTCCATAAATCTTACAAGCAGATATATCACTTACGTCACTGTTATTGTACGGAGTACGCTTCAAGTCCACAATTTTGCAATACACTGGAGCTTGGCCAGCTCTCCAACGTTTCATATTACATTTTTGCTTTGCTAGTGCCGTACCAGAATGCGTTACCGAAAACTGTCGGGAATTTACGGTTTACGTTTGGAAATTTACAGCATGAGCAAGTTGTAGTTGTTTCAAGGTTTTGCTAAGGCTAGCTTCTGAAAGCTGTGTTTTGAAATCGGGATTGCGTGGTTTAGGCAAGCAAAGTAGCCAGGTTCGATTTCCTGGTTTGTTTATTGTTGGAACAGTATGAATATTTTGCCAATATACTGTCGACCTTTGTGTGCAGATTTCAGTGTTTTGTTGGTACGAAAATACGAACCCAACATCTCATGTCAATCATAAAGTAAAAAAATCATTACTGTATATTATTATGTATGAATGATTTATTTTCCTTTACATTTATTATTACACTGGATGAGCCCGCGGTTACACCCGCGTTATTTAAGGCTACTGCTCCGCTCCCGTCGCTCATAGCGTGATGTTATAAAGCATATAGCCTTTCTCGATAAATGTGCTATCTAACAGTGCAAGAATTTTTCAAATCGGACTAGTAGTTCCTGATATTAACGCGTTCAACAAAACAAACAAACAAACAAATCCTTCAACTTTATATATTAGTATAAGATAATAAATATATATGCCAATATTTCTTAAAATTATGTAGGTACCATAGAGTTCTTAAATTAAAGGGATTGTTTGTACCACAGGTTTGTACCTTCATTAAAAAAAAATTTTGCAACGATTAAAATATACGTAAAACATTGTAGCTAGTTCTACGTGAAGCGTAGCTGTATCAAGCGTATCAGTTCCGTATGGTTACGGCGTAGCGCGTTAAGCTACATACGAAACTGTTCTTATTTTCGTGTCACACGACGCCTAGTACTTTGAGTAACTTTCATGTAATACCTAACTTAACCTTTTCTTTTTGTTATGAAGTGGCATTTTTTTTCAGATCTCCGACTCCACGAGTAATACGAGAAGGATAAACCTTGTATGTAATTTAAAAAAAAAATCTTTCTTTCTATCTTTAAAGCCGGAGTAAAGACATAAAGACATATTTATTTCTGCATTTTGGTTGTTTACAACACTTGTACATCATCATCATCCTCTCAGCGTTATCCCAGTTTCGACGGTGTCCGCTTACTAGTCTAACCGGATTTGGCTGAATATTAGCTTTTCCACAGAGCGACTGCCTGTCTGACCTCCGCAACCCGAAGGGATAGCGATATTCCATGGCTTAGACTAGTGTTAGTTTTAATTAGAAGGTACTGACGCCCTGTGACGATTGTCAAAGATCCTCATGACAACCGGGACTGACGGCTTAACGTGCTCTCCGAGGCACGGGACAAGCGATAATTAACAATTCAATACGCACATAACTCCGAAAAGTCATTGGTGCACGCCGTGGATTCCAGGAAGATACCTGACTTGCAGTATCCCGCTGTATGCGCCGACTATTCTTCGACACGTGTTTCGCCTCTGCACGAGGCTCAGTCGTTGACTCGTTACCCATGGCTCCTGAGGATATATCCCTTATCCTTTTAGAGGAGTTCGGCATTGTCAACCTTTTTCTATTGCAATAGTTGGGGTGGTCAATCGGAGGGTGCGTGGTGGGTTCCTCTTTCCTTCCATTAGGTTACAATGGAGTTCCGCCAGGTAACGCCTGATTCAAACAACTAAAGCATATAAACTCATAAGTTCAGTACAATATTACCATGCAGATTCTAAGCACCGCTCATATTTTTTGAACAGAAATATCTGAGAGAAGGTAGCTACAATAGAAATTGAATGTGCTTGGATAAAATTCCTAAAACCTTTGTATATTTTTATTATATTATCTTTGCTTGTACAACTTATTTAAATTTTAAACAATACTAGCTGTGCTTCTGGTTTTATCCGCGTGCAATAATACATTGTGGCAGTTTAACGTTGGTGAAGGTTTTTTAATCCTGTAAGTAGCTCTGTATAAAGTAATGATTATTTATTTTTCTTTACCCGTGTTCGTTGCCTCCTAAAATCATTCGAGAAGCATTGACGACCGGTTTGCATTGAATTCGGACCGGACTGAAAATGGCCGTAAGTATGACAAGGATTAAAAACTAAGCAATAACAATAAACGACACATTGTTTCATTATGCAAACGCAGTGCAAAGTTCTAGTAATATTCAGTCAGCTACAAATTCTACTACAAAGTCAG
Source organism: Euclidia mi (assembly GCA_944739405.2). Taxonomy (NCBI): domain Eukaryota; kingdom Metazoa; phylum Arthropoda; class Insecta; order Lepidoptera; family Erebidae; genus Euclidia; species Euclidia mi. The sequence goes on along the minus strand of OX123200.2, from coordinate 57,084,440 downwards.
ATTCACGAAAATATACATATATTACATTCTCATACAAAATGTAAACACCGCTCATATTTGCTGGTGCTCCATATTTGCTGGATAATCGCTAAGCATCCGGCAAGCTCACTGTCAAACGTTAAGGCTGCTACACACAGTGCCGGCGGCACGGGCCGCCGGCTTTTAGTTGCAACCCGCGCGGCCCGCCGGCCTACCCGGGCGGCCATGCCGGCGGCTCCTTCGTGCGGCAAAGCCGGCGGCTTTGTATGCCGCCGGGTTCACACGTCACTGTGTGTAGGAGCCTTTACCCCATCGGCAAAAGGGTGGTCTCTGACATGAAATATCTTTGTTTTAGTGGAAAACGCAAATTATTAAGTCGGTCATCGTTTTGACTTGACCAATTGTTTTATAAACATTAGACATTTTTATTCATTGCTAACATTGATAACATTTATGCTTATTCATTTCCTCAGAACTTTTTGTACCTCATAGTTTTCCCGTGAACTTAACGCTTTTTTTTTCTCTCACATCAATCGATCTTCCACGCACGAGTGAACATGCGTATTCCCAGAACATCGATCACCTTCACATCAAATTAAATTACGATCAATATTGAACAATATATTTGGATTCGGATGTTTTGTATGCCGTTCAGCTATACTTAAAGGCCACATCATAGCATATATCAACATGCAGTAGTAGTTGTGTTCAAAACCATGGCACACACCGCCGATTTTTAAAAGTAAATTCTTGCTTTCCCCGTGCGTTGGCGAACACGTAAAGACACCGGTTGGGGATGTCGCGATGATCTTTGATAGTCGTTATAGGGTATCAAGAAATATTCTTAACGAAACACCAAAAAAGGAAGAAGAAACCAAAATGTCACATCGTGTCACGACCATAACTTCGCAGTTATACTAGAGTAGATGACCCCGCGGTTATACCCGCGTTATTAAAGTTACTGCTCCGCACTAATGGCTCATAGTGTGATATTATATAACCTTTCTCAATAAATGGGCCTCTAACACAAAATAGTTATTCAAATCGGACCAGTGGTTCCTGAGATTAGCGCGTTCAACCAAACAAACAAAGTCTTCGCCTTAATAATATTAGTAAAGATTTTGTTTACTTACACCACGATTAAATCGGAGCGTTTGCTATCAGATTGGTAAGTTACACACCAACTATCGAAGTATATTGATATTTGAGTTTTGTACTAGTTGCCTCTTGTTGCGCAATTAAGATGTTGTATTAAACGACTCAATACTTAAGTACGTATATACTACGTACTAGTTTTGTACTCAAAGCTATCATTTTCAAGTAGACTCCAGTTCATTTATATAGCTCAGCCACGCCTATTATTCTCTGGCAAAATTTCGAGTGAATAACTGTGTCATCTATACACTATCCCACAGCTGGGCTCATGCGTCTCTCATAGTCCACCTCGCCGGCCGAGTGCGAGTTGGCAATGGTTTCTGTCACTTAACTTCGAGAAAACATTCGTGCGCGCCGTGGATTCGAACCCGAGACCCTCAGCGTTGTAGTATGCCAGTCTCACCAGTAGGCTAACACTGCCCTGGTGCAAGTAACTGTTTAGATATTAATTAAGATACTCGCCCTTTTCCGGATTTTAATAAGGGATCTTCTGACCAGGCCGATAGAGCCTGGAAGACCACGGCTCTATGGATGTTCTTTAAAACTTGATTTAATATCTTAAGAATTTAGTACTAGGATGGCACTGGAATCTTCGCCATTGTACGATAGAAGAAGTTACAAGTAGTGATCTTCTTTCGTTCTTCCAATAGATAATGGGTATTTGGTATTTAGAAATAAAAAATCAGGTGGACTTCTTTGTTCTTATGACTAACATATACCTACTTTTATGGTGTACCTAATGTGTAATAAAAGCAATAAATTATAAAAAAAGTTAATCGCGTTCGAAGCACTAAATTTATTCCAATTAATACAGTAAAAACTTTCAGTCTAGTCGATAATTGACGAAGCAGTAACTACTTTTCGAGATATTTTTGTGAGATTACCCAAAGTCCTTCAACTAGTGTATTTTCATATGTCACTGTTAGGGTCCCGAAGCGTTTAATCTGCGGTCGCACGTCTGGACCCAAAAGTTGTCGCTTTGAACCTCCACCCAATGTTTACTTTCAACTAACTTTTTTTTTGATCAAGCATTGATTTTGTACACGTATATCGATACCTAGAATTCCAGCACATACATATATGATAAGTATGCAGCTGATGGGCTAGTGGTGAAACTTCAGAGGGTCTTGAGTCCAGACTTCAAACACTCGACATGCATCGTGAGGAAATCTACATGTCCGAGAATTCTCCGTTATTTTCTGGAAGGACATTGCCATACACACTGGCCAATTGTTGGCCAGCATTGTGGACTGTGGTCTATCTCTTCACAAAATGAGAAGAGGACTATGCCCAGCAGTGGGATAGATTATGAACAAAGCTGATGCTCTTATGATGTTAGAAAATATTTTAACAGTATTGTGGTAGCACCATTATATTACGCTGCGCTTTCTTACCAAGTATTTTCAAACACATTTCCCTGTTCTTTATTTCAGGTATACTAAAAGTTCCATAAACTGTCTTGTCAGAAGTATTACGTAGAAGCTTGTTACCTCTCCGAGTGCGGCGGCGACACGTCACGGCTGTTCGTCTCAAGTATCTACATTTGAGACTGAACTACAAAGGTAATGTTTGTGCATACGATAGTGTGTTATGTGTCATCTTGTTTGGGATGGTAGTGTACGTTTCATTTCATATTTTGAATGTTCTATAAGGTGCCACGCAAACGGGACACCGAGAACAGACGTCGAAAAGTACTAGCTCGTAGCAAGTTTACTTTACCTTTACTATTATTTTCTACTTCTCTAATATCAGAATTTATTTTGCTTAGATTTTTATGCTAACTCTACCTTCATACAAACAATTCCGTGCGCATCAGAAGACGCGAATTAGCACTCATTTCTAGTAAGGGGCGAACCTTGAGTGGCGTATGGATTTGGAACCGAAGAACGGAGGTTGTAGCTTTTAGTGAATGAAAAATAAAATTATTATATTCCATTCCATTCTAATCTATTCTAATGTTTACCCATCCATACACCAGACAGTGATGTACACATTATACTCGTAAATCGATAAAACCGGTCGCTATATTTCCATAAGCATTCAATACATGTAGGTTTAAAAGTACCTGCAATACTAAAGCTTCCTTTCCCAGTATTTTCAAAAACATTTATCTGTTCTCTATTTCAGGTATATTTAAAGCTCCCAAATAGCTTTTTCATCAGGTTTTGTATCTCAGTATTACGTAGAAGCTTGTTACGTCACCTTGTGCGGCGACACGTCGTGTTTATCTTACGTAACTACATTTGAATCTGACGCCGAAGAAAGGTAATGTTTGTGAATAAGATAGTGTGTTATGCATTATCTTGTTTGGGGCTGCTATGTATTTGTTGCGTTTTATATTTTAAAAGTTCAATAACGTTCACTTTGAGTACATTCAGCCATTGAAAAGTACTAATATTTTCTATTTATCTAACATCAAAATAAATTTTGCTTAGATTATTTTGGTGACTCTACTTTCACAAACAAACTTTATACGGTGCAGATGAGTACCAGTGTTATTTCACGGGGTGAATGTATTGTATCAAAGTATTACGTAGAAGCTTGTTACCTTGCACTCCGACGACTCGGACACGTCGCGTCTGTTTGTCTCAAGTTACTACATTTGTGTCACGCCGAGTGCAGACAGGTACCTAATGTTTGTGCATGCGATAGTATGTTATGTGTCATCTTGTTTGGGAATGCTAGTGTACGAGTACACGCAACGGTGGCTGACGACGCTAAGTTTTCATTACTTTCAGTACGTTTTGTATGATATCAACCCACACGTGTTGCGAGTGGCGGCCTTTCGCCACTCAGTTTTTACTCCGTGAAGCACAAAAGAGTCCAATAAGCTTCGTCAACAAACAGGCTATCAAATGCGAAACATGTTCACATAAACACAATGATTTCGACATCATAGGTCTTTAGAACTCAGATCATTATGCAATTTATTTTGAATCATCAATTCCTTTTAAACCACGTAACATAACCACCTGCTCTAAAAATAAAACATTATACTTACTATTGACATCTAAAAACCAGCAAAATAAAGAAGTCAATAAACCTAAATCACATGCAATTTACCAAAACGGCCCACATTTATTCGGCAACTAAGATAAATGCACAATCAGAAACTACTCACACAAAATTGCTACAAAACTTTCCTGCCCTTTTCCTTAATACTCTTCCCGAAAACGCGAAAAAGCTTATAAGAACGATTGAGGCAATGATACTTTTGTGGAGGAGTGATCAACAGATTGCTCTGATTCAAATCTGTTCACCACTCATTTTTCAAAATTATGTGCGTATTAACTTGTTTAATCGATCGCTGGATAAATGATGAATGAGAAAATCATGATGAAATCTTCATAATCCATGTCTGAGAGGTCTCCAAAATGTTCTTGAAAGATAATGCAGAGACTTATAGACACTTCAGATTTGCTTCTCAAAAGATATACCACGTCTGCCAATCAGCGCCAGCAGCGTGGTGAAATATTGCCACTCACATATTCAGAAGAGGACTTTGTCCAAATGTTTAACAGTTTCTAAACAGGACTGATATATTATTCTCTTTTTTATTGACAAGTCCCACACTAGGAATAAATCCTGTGTCGCGGAGGACTTTACAAACATATAATCAATGGATACAATGAACCCCGACTCGAAACAATAATTTATGGATCACAACATTGTTAGCTCATGTTGGAATCGAACCCACAACACTCAGCACAGTGTCAGGCGGCGTGACTGCCGCTTCAACCCCTACGCCAGCCGTGCAGTCGGTTATTATATTTATCATATTGAGGAAACCAGCACAAGTATGGATATCTCACGTAACTGGTGTAAAACTCGAAGCCAACCAATCAAATGAGCCTCGACCATATCAAGGTGTACGGAGTTTCCATAGTACCTCTCAAGAACTCCAATAAATATCATTTTATTTGCATAAGTTTGTTTTAATTAGTCACCATCAATGTACGTCTGATAAATTAACGAAGTTGCCTCTCGGTGAGTGAAGCCAATTTTTTAATTAGGTGTCAGCCATTTAAGTCGCGCCTCAATTACGTTTTTATATACGAGACAGTTCATTTAAGTTTACGTGAGTGGAAATTACATTCAAAGTGGCTTAGGCGGTTTTTTAAAGTGTGTTAGGGGACAAGCAATTGTATTTTTGAGGCTTTGGTCAACTCATCCCGCTTAAAACTTATCCCGCGGGATAAGTAGTCCACATTAATATTTTATTTTTCTTTGTTCAACTCATCCCGATTTAAGGAAAAGGTAAAATGTATTATATTATTTGAAATATTTGTGTATTCGAGAACAAAAGTGTTTGGGGAAAAAATTAAACACCCATAGCTTGGTTAGACTGATATAATCAAAAATCACAGCTGTTTCATTTATAGGACTAAAAACAATAACTATTAAAATTATCCTTGATATTACACATATTACACTCTAAAATATTTTAACAATCAGAAATAATAACAATCACAGTTTTAACTGTCAATCAGTCTTTGGATTAATAAAGATTTTCTTAAAACTCGGCAAAATCTCAATCTTTTCATTAAAAGTTATAAAAAAATAACAATTAGTGATTAGATTCATAAAGATCTACTTAAAACTAGTTAAAATCACACACTATGATTATAAGTGCCAAATAAAAAAATGTACGAATATAAAAAAAAATTACAATCTGAATAAATAATTATTCAAATCAACAAGATTAAATATTTAATATATACAGGGTGTCACAAGACCCCATCACCAAGCCCAAGTCTACTCGTTGTGGACATCATGCCAAGTAATACTAACCAAAAATAATACCAGGGAAACGTTTACGCACATTTTTCAAGTCTTAATTATAAGCGCGCGCGTGCAATGCTCGAAATACCTACTTATCCATGGGGTCACAGGGCATCTAAAGAACATATTGGCGGGGTAAATGCATCGATTTTGTACCTAATTAGAAAAATTCCATACTAACTTTGAGCCTCAATATCTCCTGAACCAGTAATTTCCCAGGTATGGTGCCGAAGTAAAAAATGTTTGTAGTGATTGGTACAACATGAAATTTCAGTTTTTGTTAAGGGTCTTTTTACACCCTGTATAAATTAAATAATAGATACAAAATATACGACGCCATTTAAACAAGGTCAACTTCTTAGTTTTCCAAACAATGTCCTACTGTGATTTGACCGGTGATTATTTGGTTTATGGCATAGTCATTTTTTTTCTTGCTCTCTATAGTTTCGATGGATGTGCCCGTTCCATATTTCTACAGCATTATTTATTTTATTCATTTGCTGGAATGTACACCAAGTGTCTGCGAGTGCATATTTTTTTAGAACGAATAAACATTGTTGAATAGACAGTACTTATTTCAACAAACATTCCCAAATTTTGAGAAGTAGCCAAAATGAGAAGTGGCCATAATGAGAATTAGACCATTAGCGAGTTGGTTTCCATACTGAGAATTAGCCCTAATGCGCCGAAACCACTTTATTTCATGTCTGTACAAGACATTAAATATATCAGCGGGATGAGCTGTCCAATAAAAAAATTGCACTAGGACAATTCATCCCGCGGGATAAGATCGAGCGGGATGAGTAGACCAAAGCCTCGTATTTTTCTATTTAACAATAAAATAATGAACAAGCTACAATATTTTCATGCAATTTGTGCGGCACGCATGGCGTAGTGCATACACGTGGGATAATAATGATACATTGTGTGGTCCATAACTCGTTGGAACGAGAGATATACTTTGTGACTATTACTTGAATATTTAAATATTCTATGTCACAGGCAATCATCCCATAAGAAAGTAAAGATAGATTATTATGTATAGTCTCAGTATAATTATGATCCTTAGATTTGGTTACTAGAGATAAGTACCTAATCCTTAATCCATGAATAGGTCAAATATTGGCATCGGCCGTTAGACTTTTTTGTTTTTTTTAATGTCGACTCCCGCACTAGGAATTGGTAAATTCTGTGTCGCGGGGGACTTTACAAACTTACAACCAACAGACACAATCAACACCCAGACTCGAAACAACAATTTAAGAATCACACAAAGTGTTGTCTCGTGTGGGAATCGAACCCACAACACTCGGCGCAAGTAGTGTAATATTGGGGATTCTGTATCATTTGTTCTCGCTTCGCTCGAACTGCATGATACAGAATCCCCAATCGTTTTCACCGTATCGTATATACTTAACATTCACAAACAATAATATCAAGTTCGACTCGATCAATTTTATTTTTTGCAATTTTCGCTCTTCTGGTTTTTGCTGTCGATCATTATATGCTTTAGCTGCTACTTCAATATCCGATCGATTAATATAATGTGTTCTGCATCACCGAGAGTGCCCAGTAATACCATACTGTTATAATTAACATTATGTTTAGCAATTTAATTCCTTCTCTTAGTGATCAATAGTAGCTTTTAGTGAGTTTTATTATGAATGTGTGTACCTAATGAACCTCACTTCATGTAATATCAATGTAATCATGTCAACTATTTAAAAATAAATGGATATGTTAGTGAGTCAAGGAAACTATTAAGTAAAATAAAACAATGTATATTATCAATCTTTAAAAAGTTTATTATCAATGCACAATTTTTTTAAACACAGAACATTTTTTAAAGCACATATTGAGTCATGATAGATACAATTGTACAAATCTTCTGAACATTTATAGCGATCATATAAACTTAACAAGTTAGGACAACATTTATCTTCTAAATTAATTACATTATTAGTATTTAACATATCCTTCAACCATAACACTTTTTCGAGACCTTTAGCGTAAACACATTTATCTTTTAAAACATCTGAAATTAAATATTGATAATTTGAGTAAGGTATAAATCCTTCGCCCCAGTATATTTTTCTGTTTCGTTCAATCCAGCAAACCTGTCGTCTTTCTGATTTAGTCAAATCGTAAAAAGGAAATGGCGGTTTAATTAAAAACACTTGAAGGTTATTATTATACCATATAGCTATTTCTTTTAGTATAAATTCATTTGCTTCTGTTTTAAAGCCTTGGACGTCAACAATGGCAATCATGATAGCCTACGCACAATGTTGCTCAGTGGTTTGTATTCCACAATTCGATCGTTTATAATCAAGCAATACGCAGCCGTATTATCTGGTATCGATTTTGAACATTCAATTTCTAATCGAACATCTACTGGACCTGTCTTTAGACTATCGTTTTGCCTTGAACAGTCTATGATAAACAAGGGAGCCTTTTCTTTAAATTCCTTTAGATTGAGCAATGGATCGACTGGACAGTTGTGATACGACTGGCGAAATTTTGCGTACATGTCGTATAATATACTGTATTTGTTCTCAGAAAACTTTAAACTTAAAGGTTCATATGGATAATATTGTGAATTTAAAAACAAGGTCACGTTTGTTACCTCGCAATGATCGAACAGTGAACTATCTTTCAGTTTATTATTTTTTCTATTAGTTTGTAAGCCAAAGATTACATATCTAGGTTTTTCTAGCTGTGATGCAGTTTTAACTGACCATGAATGTTTTGTAGTTTTAGGCAGTAAGGGGTACTCATACAAATCCCAATTTCTAAAAGCCATTTGAATAGGTTTATCTTTTTCTAAATGTTTTAACAAAGTTAGCCGTTCACGATCTGAGACTTTTATGTGTGGTACTCTCCATTGTATTCTTTCTATATCTATTTGGAAGTTTGCAATATCATCAGTGAGCATAATGCTGTTTAAGTTAGAGTTACTTCTATTCAATATAAGTTCATGTTTACAGTTTATTACAATTTTATTATAATCTTCCGCAAATCCTAAAATCATATTCAATGGTATTAAAGCACTGAAATGATCCTTATTTTGAAATCCCGCTAAGTTCCAACCCCACAAGTTAGCAACTTTACTTTCCGCTTCATTAAATGAGATATATGACTTTATTGTAGTTGTTATTCCCGAATTTTTATACGATCTATTAATTTCGTATCTGATGTCTTGAAATAGGTACATAATAAAATTATTATTAAATGTACCAGTTTTCTCAATCGGTTTTCCATCTTTGCCAAAGAACTTGACTCGCCCTTCGACATAAATTGCGCAGGCTGATGGTAGCACGTATATGTCTTGTTGGTGTATGGGAATTCGAATATCATCGTTTTCTCTAAAGCAGTTGTTGTACGGATTATAAGAATGGATTTCATAACTTTCGATAGAAGTATCAAAGTGTGGTAAATCATTAATCTGCAGCATATTCATACTTGAAAACCCAGAGCTTTAAGAAAGTCTATATTTGCCTTAGTTAATTTGTTCACTTTTTTCTTACGTCTATGCACCTTAGTGGTTCTAGGAGAAATAAGGTGTTTTATTTTGAGTGGAGGGTTTATATTATATAATATCATTTTGATTTTCTTAAATGAAGACGTAATTGAATATGATCTATAAAGTTAATGAGATGATTAAACTGATCAACAATCTTAATGGATATAGATGAAATTATATTTTTGTTCACGGGTATGTAAAAAACACTTTGAGGCGTTTCTATGTAATGGTCTCCTGCAGTAGTATTAGGTACAAATTCATGAATAATATGAGTTGGTAATCCGTTGGTGTAAGAACTGTTTACTATATCGCATTCAATCCTGATAATAGGTGGAATTTTAGTATTACTAGAATACACATTTGATGCTGAGTTTAAAATTGAACAATACAGCAAACCGCACTCATAATTTCCAGATAAATTCAGAGGTGGTTGAAAATATGATTCTAATTCTGATTTGCTGCCAGAGATAGTTACCGTTATAGACATACTTGCATACTGAACAGTTTTAAGCCCTACTGTTTATTTTATTCCATATCTACGCCAAAAGGTCCTTAAAAATTTTAAACATAGATGTCCACAATTGAAAGGATGATTGCCTTGTATATTTTCGTAATTGTATTGGACTTTACAGCCTAAGTAATTTATAATTTCCTAGGGAGGCTTAAGATTTCCATAACTGTCAAAATACTCAATATATTGATTATGTTTTGCATAGGCTACCCAATGAGAACCTGGATTCTTAGATATATCTAAATTAACAACTCCACATTCTCTTTTGTAGGGACACTTAGGGAGCTCATCTCACATAAAAACACCTCTAAAATATGGGATGCTTCGTCCATACTTCAAAATATCTAAGTTAGTTAAGGCGCGGTTGGGTAGCCGGTATTTTAGTTTTTTGCTTTTGATACGAAGATTCCAAGTCCATTTTTATGCGGTTTAAGGTGCAGTCCTTTTCCAATGCAAAGAGCCTCCATTTTTTTATTGTGTCTCTTTGATTCCTCATACAGTTTTTTTACCATCTTGTACTCATTTATAGTCTTTGCAATACCAGCTGCACCACCTGCTAATGCTCCTGCAGCTGATAATCCCGCGAAAATAGGAATCAGAGGTAATACTCCACCAGTTTTTGGTATAGGAATAACTCGAGGAAGCTTAATGGATGAATCATCAGCTAATTCTCTGGCAGCAGCCATTGCTAATTCTATTGCCACTTTCTTGCATTTTGGTTTCAATTTTTTCATACGTTTTGCCGCAACAGTAATTAGATTTTTAAATGTTTTTTAAGACCTTTTCCAGATGCTGTCTTACTCGAAGACTTTTGATGACGTGTTTTTAGCCCAGATCCTGTTTTAATTTTCGTTAACATGGCATTACCTACTAAATGCGCAGCAATTTTTTCTCCTGTATTTGAATCAGGGGCAAAGGCGCGCTTCCTTGCCATTTTTAACAAAATTAAGTCTGCCTTGTGTCGATCCTTCAAATTTGATGACTTGTGATATGCAATATCATGTTCTTTACAATATTCGTCTAATTTATTTACACCTTTATCTCCACGTTTTAGTCGTTTAATTAATTTTGTACCAGGTCCACAGTAATTGTATCCTGGTAAATGTAATTCAAATGGCAAATGATTTATGAGCCAGTTGAGAAGACTACTCTCTCCAATACACATAATAAGACTGATTTATCTGGGATTAAATATTTAATAAATAGGCATACAAACCAATGAGTTTGTCACTTGATAGATTAAGTTTATTGGTTCTCATAAAATATTCGACTTATCAATCCAACTATTTTCAGTAGATGGTAAACCTAGCCACTTTACAAAAGCCCTGTTACCTTTACGCTTAATAACTTTTTCAACTAAATATATGTCAGGATGTTTCGTTTGTTGAAGTTCTTGAGCATAAAATGCTCCTAAAATAGGTTGACCTCGAATCGTATCTTCAATCAGGTAAGTGATAGGAGATGTGTTTTGTATTTTGCGAATTTTAAATATTTCTGTTGACCAATTAGGTGTAAAGCCTTTTTCAAATGTTCCTTTGTACTTACTGATACGTACATAGTCACCTACTTTATATTTGCGTTTCCTACTGATTTTCTTCATATTTTTTTCATATCTTTGTAATATGCGTTTTTTATTTACACGACTGACCTTTACAGGAATTTCGTTAATTGTTCGATGATAGGTGTGGTTGTATTTATAAATAACATTTTTGAGGGTGTTATCTATCCAATTGTAGTTACCTTTTAAACTAAATTCTTTATACAATTTTGATTTCAAAGTTCTGATAAACCTCTCAACTATCGAAGCTTTTTTTGTGGAGAAGGTTGAATAATGGTTAATATTATAAGATTTCATAAGTTTTTGGAATTTATTATTATAAAATTCTGTTCCGTTATCAGTTTGTAGATTTTTAGGACTGCGACCATCATTCAACAAACTCTTGAAAGTGTCACATACAACATCTTTATTCTTAGATTTCAGAGGAAATGCCCAAGCATATTTCTAAAATGTGTCAATAACTGTAAGAATAAATCTATAGCTTTTATTTTCTTTGGATATTGATTGCATATCAATTAGGTCAGCCTGCCAAAGATCATCTATATCTTTCATAATAACAGTTCTTCGCGGAAAGTTTACCCTTGCACTTTTATGAATTTCATTTACAATATCAGCCTTACTCATGCTTAGAAATTTCAGTCAACTCCTTTTCAATACAGTATCTGAACATACTATCATGGAGTTAAAATAATCAAACATATATCATTCTGAACGGTTTAGTAATACTAAGTCAAAACTTGTTTGTCATCAGTATTTATTCTTTAATTATGTTAGCTTCTTTTAATTCTTCAATTATTGATAAAATTTCATTATCATGATTTGTGTTACCAGCATCTCTTGAAGCTACTAATAATTTTAATCTATCAACTAATTCATTGGGATCATCCCAATACACCAAATCAGTGTGTTTCTTATATTTTTTAAGTTTTGGCAAGCTACCTCCAAGCTTAGTTTGTTTTTTTTCCATCGAAGCCTCACAAAATAATGGCTTTATAATTTGACGATACTTAGTTCCTTTATCACCTCTTATTTGACCCCTAGGATTAAAATCTCTCTTATGAGCATTAGTATGATTTAGTATATCTTTATAGACAAGTTTATCTATGTTTGTTATTAACTTTAAATTGGGTTTCTTTCGAAGTAAAAGTTCTTGAAGCCCCGGGGTTAAAGTATAAGTATTACTACCAATTTTAACAAAAACTGTATCATCATTGTCTAAGCTGTCAATTTTAGAAAATGAAACTACTTCGTTGCCCATCATTAAAATTTTGTTTTCAGTTCTTATTCCAAAAGGCACATTCACTCCATCGTAAATACCAAAGATGTCTTCATTTTCCAAAGAAGTTTCTATGTTATGTTTTTTTCATTTTTAGGAGTACTCGCTGAGTTTAATACAGCGTCATGAAAACTAACACACTTAGTTGATGAGCTTGAACTATTTTCGTCTGACTCAATTTCCATAAAATTTTCGGACGTTTCATTTTTCAAATGTTTATCGACTTCAACATTTTTTTTAGATTTCACAAGGCTATTGAGGGGCTCCGAAACAGGTTTGAGCATTTTATCTATTGATAAGTTGATTTCATGTTCTTGATCTTTCATTTGTTTTATTTTATTTTTTATAGAATCAACAGACTTCATTAATTCTTTCTTAATATTGTTCTCCATTTTTCTTAAATGACAAGCGAATTCAAGTAAGGACAGAATTGCACTAAACTGCATTTTCTATTAAATTTGTTTATAAATATGTAACTACAGTCACAATAAAAAAACAAAAGGTATCAAAATGCTGCCTGTATCTTCCGTTATTTATTGGAAATTCTGCGTAAATCATTAAAAAGTATAAAAATTGTACCAAACTGTTTAACAAATAAGTTTCAATTGATTTCATAATAGAAAAAATTATGTCTAGCCATATAGAAATAATTATAGATATGTAACTTCTATCGGCGTTTGACCAAGGAAAAATTAAATATTATCACTTAAATATATTAATTGATAAACCATCAGTCAAATTTATAAAATATATCAAAGTTCTGTCTATACCGTCCATTATTGAATGATGATTCTTTGTTAATAAGTAAAAAATTGTAAGGTTTACTCCAAATAGTTTGACAAATGTTTTTGAACTGTTTCCATTGTAGATCAGAACTAACATGCTCTTCATAAATATGTTTTAGATTCACATCATCTTGTTTAAATATCATAAGAAAATTAGCATTGTCGCGTAACAATTGCTTCGGAATTTTTGAATAGGTTTGCGATAAATAGAAATAATCAATTTGTTTATGTCTACCCATGCAAAAATAATTGCGGATATTTATTTGATTTTCACATGCAACATCATCAAAAATAAACACAGAATTTGCTAAAGCTTCATTTGGAGATATAACCTCTTTGTCATTGCTAAACTCATAGAAATTAATCTGCGGCACTCTTTTTAATACTTCGCTTAAGAAACGATATTTTGGTTGAAAAGAAGTTTTGGAGTAAAGATAAATATTTGTAAATTTTAATCCATTTTCATGTAACAGTAAACTAATCATAGCATTCGTCTTGCCACAATTTGAAGGACCACATATTATACATCGAATCGTATTTGGCAATAAAATGCTATGTCTGATCGTGTGAGAAGATTCATTAAATTCGATATTATTAACCTTAAGAGTAATGGGCTGCTTGATCAACTTCATCTTGCCGATTACTACAACTAAAAGACAGCCGAAATATTTATATACAGTAGGTTAGGTAATATAATACTTAATATTGCCAAACTAAGCAGAGCTTGTACTATGGATACTAGACAACTGATAAACATACTTATATGCATATTTTTTCGTCAAACAAACAGCCATGTTTATGCACACAAATATTTGACTTGTGCGGGAATCGAAGCCATGACCTTCGGTGTGGGAGTCAGATACACTAACCACTCAGCCATACGGTCGTCAAATTATGTAATAAGAAAAAGAGTTATATTATTTTTATATATTGAACGCTTACACACTAATGAACAGGTTTCGACTTGTTCTTGTACTCAATATCTGGAGTACAAGAACAAGTCGAAACCTGTGCATTGTTTATTGTTTCTAAGTTATAGGAGATGGTGTTTGCAACTTGGATCATATCATTAAATAAGCGGTTAGTTCATAGATGTCCTTTGCATAAGCAGGTCCTTTTATTTACGATTTTATAGGTATTTTCAAGGTAAGTATTTAATTTTTATAAAAGTTATATATTAATTAAATTAAATTAAACTAATAATAATATACTTGTTTCAGAATCATGTCACACTCAATATCCTACAGCCCCGTTTTAGACATCGTCAACCCTCAAAATTTAGAGGTTTGTACCTGTAGGATTATTTTCAAAACATAACTGTTATATTATACATAGTTCTTGTCATTCAGTAATAATATTCTTTGTTTTCTTTCAGAATGTGGTAGACGACCCAGACCCAATTACCAATCCTTTTTATTATGCTCAAGATAGAGAGAGCTGGGATATTGAAGTAGCAGCTAAAGCATATGCTGATCGACAGCAAAAACCAGCAGAGCGAAAATTAAGAAAGAAAAATAAAAAATCTTTTAAAAAGGCTTCTTTTATCGTGCGTAAGGAGCAAGGGCACGCCCGTCACTTGATAAAAATTCAGATCTGTGATTTGGATGGTCGTGACATGGAAGAAAACATTGAAACTGATAACGCGAGCGTGAATGTACAGTATATAGTGACAAGTGATTACGATGATATCATGAATGAAACTGATCATTTAGTTAGTAAAATAGTGCAAAAGTTAAGCAGATCTAATGTTTAATTATACTAATTATTATTAAAATTTAAGATAATTTTTTATTATTTTAATGTATTAGGTATTGTATTTTATCATATTAATTAAATTAAAATGTATTAATTAGACTTTAATACTTTGTATAATATTTATATTTAAATTTATTAGTGTAATCTTATTTTAATAAAATATAGTTCAAGTACTTAGTAAGACATCTATAACTTGTATTGTAAAGAGTATAAAATATATAGCAGGGGCAAGTACCTATTTTGTGAACATTTATTATACAAAAATAAATAAAGTTATAAATCTATACATACAGATTTTTTATTTTAACTATCATTATCATCATCATCAGCACGTATTCAATCCACGGCTGGATATTAAATTTTAACTATCAATTTTCCATGTAATAATTATTATAAAATATGAGGGGCCCGTGGCACAGTGGCGACCGCTCGAATCAAGCGATTCGCGAGGTTAAGCGCGTTCGTCACCGTCTGGTTTATAGATGGGTGACCAGCCACAAAAAGTCACACCCCTCCGTGCCTCGGAGAGCACGTTAAGCTGTCGGTCCCGGCTGTCATCAGAAGATCTTTGACAGTCGTTAGAGGCATCAGTGCCCTCATGTATCTAGTCTAAACCATAGAATATGGCTATCCCTTCGGGTTGCGGTGGTCAGACGGCAGTCGCTCTGTGGAAAAGCTAATATTCAGTCAAATCTGGTTAGACTAGAAAGCGGACCCCGGGCTCCAGGATGCAACCTGGATAACGCTAGGAGGATGATGATGATGAATTATTATAAAATATGTTATGATTTTCATCTTACGGGTAGGTATCATTGTATAAAAACACACTAAAACACATTTAATTTGAAATACAAGGTTTTATTTCATTACAAAATACATAGTTTTATAAAATCAAAAACATATTCATAGTTTTATAAAATATAGGTACAATAAAACTACTATGAAAACATATACAATTTAAGTAAATACTTAAATTCTTACACTTTAAAATGTTACATAAAAGATTAAAATATAGTACTGTAATGCCCCCAAGGCAAAGTAGCAACATTATTTTTTTTTATTTGACGCTTATCATCATTTCCATCGAGTACTATTTTGTTGATTCTTTGGGTATAGATTTTATGATTTTTGGATCTTATGACAAACATGGGATATCTAAAATTAATGTTACAATTTAGAACCTTTTTATATTTCTCTTTGGTCAGTTCTTTAGAGACAGATTTCTTTACACCTTTAGCTTTCATAACTATGGAACTTAAAGTATCAATACAATACAATTTAGCTCTTAAACCAATAAACTCTGAAATAACATCTCCACCCATCTCGTCTTTAAAAAATCCTGGTATTTGTTTATTTGAATGCGGAATGCCGTAAATATTATTAATCTTAAAATTACTTGTATCGAAATACTCAATATTATTTTTCATATCTTCATAAAAATCTTGAGTGTGTATTAAATATAACAGACTATCGGTATCAGTGTAACATAGTGTAATGTTATCAAAATATTTTTTTTTCATAACTGAATAATGAAAATTATATAAATGACACTTTGCTAGTTCTAATATAGTAAAGCCCATATATATTGGTCGATCCAAAACAACTTTCGCAGGCTGTAATTGAATAGTTATAAGATTTTCAGAAATAATAGCTAGATTTTTGAAATTGGGGGCACCGATGTATTTTTCAGCACCGCAGATCTTATTGGTTTTATTAAATTTATCCCTCCATACATTAACTAACTTAACATCAACTTGCTTTCTTTTATTTTCAATAGTTTTCCCAAATATTGAATTATTCTGTTTTTTTTAAAAATCCCTTTCAAAGTCTGATGTAGCTTTTTGTCTGAGTGAAGTATTTAAAGATATATATGGTGCCAAAATATTTTTTTGACTAAATGCCAAGATTCTATGGATTTTCAACAGTACAATACCATTTTTTAAACATTCTTGCAAGTGAACATAATGTATAACATACTTATATTTGTCATTAAGATTGGCTACTAATTTAGTACTTTTACTAGTGCTTGGGACCGGAGGAATTATTTTCTCTGCTGCAAATGGCAAATCAGAATGATCACCGTGTATATCAGAAGGATAGTGAAGATCTACTTCAAGTATTAAACCTTCATCACTGTCAGGTGAAACAGAATTTACATTTAACTTAATTATTTCATTATCTGTTAAAAATCTAAAATTTCCGTTTGGCAATCGCTGCATCATAGCATAACCATATAAATTGACATAATCTAAATAAGCCAAATATGTACTAGGAGCTTGTTCATTATAATTGGGCAGGTATTTATTATTGGCCTTCGCATATCTTAGGGAGCACTGAGCTAAACCTCCTCTGATACCATTTTCTAGCATTTGATACATTTCTATATCTGATAGTAAATCTAATTCAACTTCATTTACTAATAACATAGCATCCCAACTCAAAGATGGTGATGAAACATAATGACAAGGATCAAGTCCATAGTGATTTAAACTCATTGATCTAAATTTTTCAAAAACATCGCATAATAACAGGACATCACATTTCAAATATAAATCAGTGTATTCACCTAAATTATTGATACCAAATTTCTTCCACACATTTAAAGCATGGTTATAATCATCTTCTGAAACAATTTCTGAAGTAAGTTTACTGTAAAAATAAAAACGGTCTGGTAACTTTGTTTCTTCATATTTGTCCCAAGAATCTATATAGTCATAACAATATACACCTTTTTTTAGACATAAGCTCAGTAAATCTTCATCAATAAAAAATGATCGCATATGATTAAAATCGCTAACTTTTAGAGTCTTTGCTAGGTTATCTAAACTGGAACTCAAAAAATTAAAAGAATCAATAAATTTTAATTGAAATGCTGTTGTTGAATCTAGTGAAACATATTTACTAAAAGAAATATATCGTTCTTTATTTTTTGGAATTAACTTTATATGGCCACTAACGGCAGACAGTTCATTTATAAATAAGTGACAATCGTACCCAGAGAGATTATGAAATATAACTGGAATAAACTTACATATTTCATTATTTAAATTACATTTATTATGAGCAGGCCCTCGATATTTACCAGTGAAATGATCGTGATCACGAACAATGCAATCATTGTCTGTAAATCTTTTTCTACAAATATGACATGCCTCGGCTGATTTGAAAGACCTGAGTTCTTCTTCCGTCAATGGTAACATTTTTCTGTGCATCATTAATATTTCATACAATCTCTGTGAATCCTTAATAATTGACTCTACAAATCTTTTTGAACAATTTGGACCGCGATAAGATACTAAGTTATTTAATTCAGGGTTAGACTCACAGCATATGTAATAAGCAAAACAAGTAGCTTCATGAATTTGAATATTTTCGGTAAATTTACTTTTACTTTTATCTGAATACTCCCGTAATAAACTTTGAAAATCTCCGTAAATAACAATTGGTACTCTTTGGGTTCTTTGATAATTTGAAAAAGTAATTTTACTGTTATCTTCCGGAAGAATTGTCTGCATTCTACCACAATTATGATTATTTAATTTTTCCGGTGATTCAAAATACAAAAAACATTCTTCGCATAAATGAATTTTAGATTTGTGCTTTGTGAGTTGACTACGTACGATTTTTTCTAGGTTTTTAATTAAGCAGAAACGACTCCTACCTTTTCTGCTAATAAATAATAAGTTTACATGATTAAGTTTTCGCTGCATAGTTTTGTATAAGGGACCAGTAACTGTGTAATTTTTTTCCAAACCATAAACATTGACACTGATATTGGTATTATGTTTTTCAAACCATTTTATATAATCAAATGTTGGCGGAAAAGACATACCAACAGTGTTTAAAATTTAAAATAGAATAATGTGGATAAGATGAAACTCTGTTAGGATTATTCTTAACTGGATACATATGTGCTATGATGCACCAAAGAAAACAGTGATTGTCCATATTCAAAATATTAAGACATGCCTTTGTTTTTTTAATTCTTGGCGGTAATGAAATGAAATTTCCAGCTCTCAAAGGATTATATTTAGCAACATTTATCTCTAAATGACTAACTTCCTCTATAGTCCAACCAGATTCTGATAATTCAAACTCCGAGCATTTACATATCAACTTCTCTACACATTCTTTATATAAATTCATAAAGTCCATACTTTGATTCAGTATAGAGTATTTAGTATTGAAAGATTTTAATAATATTTCTTAATTTTTCGGTAGCCTATATAATATAAATAGCTCAAAATTAATTTTTATTGATTTATGTTTATTTAGTAATGGTTGTAATAAATCGTCAATAGTCTTGAACACATTAGATAAAAATAATTCGGGTGTTATCATTTTAGTACTTTGAGGATTAATTTTGTAACTAGCTATTTTTCCTCTAAAAGCACTAGCTATTAATTGAACATTTTCGAATTCGGTATGAAGTAAACAATTGGTTTTATGTAAATTACTTTTTTTATGTGAAGAATATTTTGAGACATACAGCTGACAATCATCACAAAATTTCATGCTTATCTAATTTATTGAATCTTGACAACAAGTTATGATAACTTTCAAATACTTTAATTATTTTAAATGATTGCTATGATTTAAAAAATATTGAATTGTAATTTTTAAATTTCGGAGCTTTCAGTTTTTAAATTACTGGGATTTCAGTTTTTTATATTTCAGAGTTTTCAGTTTTTATATTCTAGAGTTTTCAGTTTTTATATTTCAGAGATTTCAGTTTTTAAATTTCAGAGTTTTCAGTTTTTATATTCCAGCGTTTTTAGTTTTTATATTCCAGAGTTTTCAGTTTTTATATTTCAGAGATTTCAGTTTTTAGATTTCAGAGTTTTCAGTTTTATATTTCAGAGTTTTCAGTTTTATATTTCAGAGTTTTCAGTTTTGAGATATCAGAGTTTTCAGTTTTTATATTTCAGAGTTTACAGTTTTTATTCCAAAGTTTTTTGGAATGGAGCTGTAAAGGTTATGTAATGTAAATAAAGATTAAAAATTTCAGAGCTTACAGTTTTGAAATTTCTGGGATTTCAGTTTTATATTTCAGAGTTTTCAGTTTTTAGATATCAGAGTTTTCAGTTTTTATATTTCAGAATTTTCATATTTCAGAGTTTTCAGTTTTTACATTTCAGAGTTTACAGATTTTATTCCAAAGATTTTTTGGAATGGAGCTGTAAAGGCAATGTAATGTAAATAAAGATTAAATATGCACACAAAAATCATTAAAATAGTAGAATTAAATTTTTAAATTACTTTAATTACACTTAATAAAATGTACTCACGCTATAATAGTACTCACTGAAAAATTAAGATTTTGTTAAACAATGGCATACGCAGATAATTAAAATGATTATGGTTATATATATATATATATATATATATATATATATATATATATATATATTATAATTATATAACCATAATAAAAATAATATATAAATATAATATTTAAATTATACTATAATATATATATATATATATATATATATATATATATATATATATATATATATATATATATATATATATATATTATAGTATAATTTAAATATTGGATGGATAAAGTATCGGCTTTATATTTGCATACTCTGCCTTGGCAGCAGTTATAAACTTAGTGAGAGCTTTCCACACCTCATCGTTATCATCATGTGCTGAACGAAGTGTGAAAAGCGCTCGCTTCCAACGGTCCGCGGCAAGTGTCTCTGCTTCCCGGCTATTGTATACACGCAACTCAATGTAAAACTCCCCTCGTCGTGTCGGATCACGCTGCAGGGTGAACCCGGAGCCCACACGCCGCGAGAGGTACCTCCTCAAGGCGGCAGCTCTGACAGGTTGTTCTTGTTCGTCCTGAAACTTAGTTTGAAAATATTTATTATTGCTGGCTCGTTACTATTTTGTCATTGATATTTTGAGATACTACTAACTGACTGATTGTTTTTACGAATATCAACGACAATTGTTGTAGAGATAAAACATTTTAGTTCGAAACTTAATGCTATGCTTATGACTTACCTCAGAATCAGAAAATATCGAACGGGATTTTTGATCGGGAACTGCTGCTATTTCGGACTCTGAATCATCCGACAAGTCGCGTTGGACTGCGACCGGGACCTTTTTCTTAGACTTTTCTGGTCTAGATTTAGTTGTGCTCTTTATTTTTCTTTTCTTCTCCTTCTTGATTTTGATTTCGCGGGCTGGTTGCGAAATGACCTCCGTGTCGGAATCGAAAGGATTTCTGGCCGACCTTAAACGAGAAAATAAAACATACTTAGTAATTATAAATATACTATTATAATACAGGTTACACAAGAAAATATGTTAACAAATCTATCTACAACATTAAATATGTACATTAAAAACCCGATGTCCAAATCATCATCATCCTCCTATACTTATTTATCGCTATATACTTCAAGTCAATGTATTCTTCCATATATCTCGTTCACTCATCATCTCAGTATTTAATTCCTTTCTAGCCATGATAATTGCCATAACGAACTATTTAAAACGAAAAAAAAAACACAAAAAAAACTCTAATCATAACAATAATTCATGGTTAAACAGATTCATGGGTATGAAAACAGAAAAAATGCTGTAAACTGATTTCAGAATCGATATAAAAACAATAAATTATATTCAACACCCTGACTTACGTTAACGTTTTATGAAAAAAAATCTTATAACAATATTTAAAAATTGATTTAATGAAATACATACATACTTACTCCTGGAAACTTTGCACAACACAACTCACTCAACAAAGCACTTGTGAAAGATTAAACAAAAGTTGTCGTGATCGAAGCGGGATAGTTTTTCACTTAAGGTAGCGTTTATATTATTTATTGCAAACGATGCATCAGTATTTGAACGCGTAATATATTTTAATTTCAATTGTATGCACTCATAAAATAAAGTCTAGTATCATTTGTTTATTCTTCGACACTATGCACACAGGCTGCAATTCCTTTTTTGGAAGGTGGCGACACGATGGCGCGGATACTTGAGACGAAATTCTAAAAAGGAAATCGTATGTACTTTATCGATCTAATACTAATACTGCTATCTACTATCGGCCTATAAACTTTGTATTTTGGCATCATATAAGCACTAAACTGTGCTTCGTATATAGTAATGAGATCAGGATGGGTTATTATTCACCAAAAGGGTTAATAGTAAACCAGTTAGTGGTCAATCCATGTGGTGAAAACAGATTCAACAACAAGGTCAACAGTGACAGCCGCTAAGGCATAACAATTGCATAACGAATAATTTACTTATTAGCAGTAGTTTTAGACCACCTTGCTGGTCTAGTGGTACAATTGTGACTGTTGAGCGTGGGGTTCTTGGCTCGATTCCCAGATCAGGCAAAACGCTATTGGGTTTATCACCACTCATCGTCAGGAATCCTTCAGTAGCATCATTAACTAAGAACATGGGCATTAACCGCAGATGCAGCAATCACTTCTGCCTACCCCTTCAGAGGTATATCTACAGGTGTAATGTTGTGTTATGGTGTATGATATTATTTCATTGAAAATGATTAATATCCCAAACTTTCTCCTGTGTTATATGTTTACAAACATACAATATCACAGATCCTGAACACCTATCTTTAGGTTATATAAATATTTGAACCACGTGGGAATCGAACTAGTGAGAAAAACGTATGAAGCGATTCAGTATTTTGTCACATTTTCGACGACATGTTTGGCGCATTGGATAAGAGCACGGCTCTATGCATCACAATGTAAATATTAGTTTGTAAATGTACTGCTAGTAAATGCGCCAAGTGTCGCGGGTTCGATTCCCGCACGGAACAAATAAGTATTTGTTTCGGTCTGGATTTTGTTTTATTTAGCCATTCTTAATTATAAAATAATAATAGATACCTACTTTGAAAATTGAGCAAGTATGAGGCTAGATCTCGATATCCTGGTATTTATTAATTTATTTACATACTTAATGATAATTTGGTATTATTGGTACAGTGGTTGAATCAATTTCTGCACTAAATGTCGTAGGTTCGATCCCTAATACCAAATACCTACCTAAAACTTGCCATCAGAAATCAAACCATGCACGGCTGTCGCCAACTCGCAATCTCTAGACCAAAGCATAAAATGCAAATAAATTCTTGATCAACTAATTGATACACACTGCATTGTTCTACTTATAAATATGACACTCGTCAAGTAATAAAGTATAGATCAATAATGTTGATCGAACGAGTCGAACTTGATATTATTGTTTGTGAATGTTAAGTATATACGATACGGTGAAAACGATTGGGGATTCTGTATCATGCGGTTCGCAGCAAAGCGAAAACAAATGATACAGAATCCCCAATATTACACTACTGGCGCAGCGTTAAGCGGCGAGGCGACCACTACGCCAAACGTGCGTCACTTAATCTATTCTATTAGTAATTCACTGAAACCCAGCCAAATTGAGAAGCGTAGATTGCAATACTCATACGAGTTTTTTACTTTACACTATCTCCCTTAAAATGGCAACCTATTTCTGTATCTCGTAAATAAAATATGAACAACTACCGCTCCAGAGCAAGTGGCCTACATAAATCGTAACTTTTTTAGGTAATGCTATATTTTAGATACAACAGGCAGCGATAGCCGAGTGGATATACCAACAGACTGCCATGCAGAGGGTATCGGGTTCGAATCCACGGCGCGCACCAATGACTTTTCGGAGTTATGTGCGTATTGAATTGTTAATTATCGCTTGTCCCGTGCCTCGGAGAGCACGTTAAGCCGTCGGTCCCGGTTGTCATGAAGATCTTTGACAGTCGTTACAGGGCGTCAGTACCTTCTAAATAAACTGACACTAGTCTAAACCATGGAATATCGCTATCCCTTCGGGTTGCGGAGGTCAGACAGGCAGTCGCTCTGTGGAAAAGCTAATATTCAGCCAAATCCGGTTATACTAGAAAGCGGACCCCAGATTGAAAACTGGGATAACGCTAAGAGGATGATGATGATGCTATATTTTAGATGAAAATGGAACCTTTATTTCGCCATAACTTGAAGTAGAATAAAAAATAGAGTATTTGTCGTAAATCTTCGTATTGTGACGGCCGATGTCATGTCAAACCGTCGTCACGAAACACAATAATTAGCAAAGAGGTTTGAAGACTATTTTATTATTTGGAAATGAGTTTTTAGTTCGATGACGTATACATTTTATCAAGTGTTCGCCAAATTCACCAGTCATTGACAACAAGGCGATGGCCGTGCGGATAACATATTCCGTTCACGTTTTGAAGGCGTGGGTTCAAATCCCAGTCATAACTGTTATGTGGATTATGGTTTTTATGAAATTTGGAAAATGTTTATGAATATTTGGCAAATATTTAAAAGATTATTTAAATATTTCGAGTAAAAATTAGAAAATTCTAGAAACTTCAGGAAGGAATGGAAAGGTTAAAAAGAGACAGGAGATGGAAAAACAATTGAATAACGAAAAGACAATCGAAATTAGTAGATCTAGAACATTCTTAGGGATATATAAGGCGGTGTAGACGCGCTAAGCGCCAGTTTAAGTTGAAAAGTGGTAAAGTGAAGAAGAAGAAGGAAGAAGTAGAAGGAAGAAAGAAGAAGTAGTAAAAAGTGAAGTGAAAGTATAGTGCAGTAAAGTGCAGTGAAGTGCAGTGAAGTGCAGTGAAGTGCAGTGAAAAGTGCAGTGCAAAAGACGCTAGTGTTGGTGCTGTCTGTGTCGAAATTAAACGGCGTGTCGTGTGTGAAGTCGAATAAAGTGTCATCAGTGCTACTCGGTGTTTCCTTCCAATCCTGTTACCCCGTCCGTAACAGTATTTTACGACAGTACACAAATCACTCCCGTTCCTAGTCAGAACAGTAATGCGATTGCTGCTCCATTTAATATTTAGAACAAAGAGACAAGACCTTACATCTTACGAGAGTTGTCTATGTTTAGGACATATTGGTATTTTTCTAGATGTGTCTAAAGCCTTCGACATGATCTCAGTCCCTATCCTTACCGCTAAATTAGAAAAGATCGGCATCCGAAGTACCCAACTCTCCCTCTTCAAAAGTTATCTCACGAACAGGAGACAATACGTAAAAATTAGTGAGTTTCACAGTGACGAGCTTCATGTTATCAACGGAGTCCCACAAGGCAGTATTCTTGGCCCCACCTTGTTTTTATTGTTTATAAACGATCTGTGTCAGTTGCAACTATCCAATACCACCATCTTTACTTATGCTGACGATACTGCCCTCATTTCTTACGGAGACTCTTGGGAATCTGCGTTTGCTAGTGCTCAGACCAGTCTGGACGTCATTACACAATGGTTGGCCAGAAATCAGCTCTCCCTCAATGTTGGTAAATCCAATTATCTTGCCTTCTCACTTATGACAACTGATAAGGTAGGTTCTTTTCCACACTGTTTAATTGCTCACTTCTGTAATAGCTCACCCCCACATTTATGTAACTGCCCTACCCTGACGCGAACTAGCTGTGTCAAATATCTGGGGGTTCATATTGACGATAATCTTTTCTTTCACGCTCATATTGATGTACTAACCCCCAGACTGCGAAAACTCATCTTTGTGTTCAAAGCCCTCAGCCAAGTAGTTGATGCTCAGATTCTCAGAATCACCTATCTTGCCCTTTGCCAATCTATTTTACAATATTGCATCGTCACCTGGGGTGGTGCAAACAAAACATACCTCTTAAAACTAGAGCGTGCTCAACGAGCTGTTCTGAAGGTTGGTTGGAGACTTCCATTCAGATTTCCTACGACTGATCTTTATGAATTGTGTAACGTTCTCTCTGTTCGAAAACTATTTATTCTCAACGTTATTCTTACAACTCACGCACAAACACCGTATGACCCTAGCAAAATAAACTCTGTACGTAGCAAACATAATGTTTGCTCTTACGTCTCTGTCAAAACCAGTCTAGCCCAGCGTTGCTTTTACTTCCTTGGCAGCTATGTTTACAATAAACTAAACAGAATTTTGAATATATACCCAATGAAAAAGGTAGAGTGTAAAAACGCAGTCTGCACCTGGTTAAAAGGATTAGATTATAACGAAACCGAAGAGATTATCTGCACTTTAAAATAAACTGGCACGGGCATACCCAAACACATCACACACACACACACAAGCGCGCGCGCGCACACACACACACACGCACTCACACACACACACACTTTTTGTAAATTTGGTTTGTAATATTTTTTCTTGATAAGTACATTTGTTTATCTCACATACATTATTTAAGCTTTAGTCAAGTACCTTTGTAAAGGAGAGAGCCTGGAGATTTGTCACACAGGTTTCGAACCTATTACAAACTCCAGCTCTCATTAAGGTTTTGTGAACGCTGTACCTATTATAAAACATATGATGTTCTTATATACATGCCTTATTGAGAGAAATAAACAATATATTATTATTATTATTATAGGTACATAAACGGTCGTTTGTGCTTTTATGGAGATGTCTAATTTTATATAAGGCTATACGTTTCGATGGGTGAAGTAAACACAAAAAAAATAATAAAAAAAATATATCTTGAGTTACCTATACATAAAAGCTGTTAACAAATAGAGAGCCGCATAAATGACACGCACACACACATATAAGCCTCATATGCCGATACACTAATCTCTATGAAACTACCACTGTACATAACATATATCGTTCAAATAAAAGCACCCGTCATACACAAACATGCGTCACACTCCAACATACGTCATCACACACACTAACAACAGCAGAACAAAAAAACAATGAGCACAAAATGATGGTTGTATGCCGTGTGAGATTGGAACGTGGCCGACTACGATATAATGAAATGACAGGCCATGCTCCGGTTCACAGGACATGTATAAGGACGAGGTCAAATAGATGTACGATAGAAATATGTAATGGCTATACGTGATAGAAAGAGGCATTTGTGGGTTGATATGTATTTTCACAGGAAATTAAAAATTACGAGCTTGCCGCTGTCTCTAGTTTCAGACAAAGGGGTATGTACACGTGACGAAATTGCGTGGCCAATTGAATCTCGATTAGTTTACCTTGCCGTGAGCTAGTTATGGTCGGCATCAACTGTATCAACCATCACTAGCCACAAATTACTTACTCTTTAAGAAGGAAGAAGAGTCAAAATATATTTTCGGTGATTTATTTAACACTCGTGTGAAGACGTCGTTTGTGTTGTGTGTAGAAGTGCCTACAGTTCCGTTGACAAATAATTGTAAAGACCAAATGAGGATAGGTGCCGAAAACTATAGCATATCTCGTGACCACGACTGGTGTAACCCATGCCGAAACGTGGAGGGAAATATAAGGCATTTTACCTATATTTTCAAATAATTACGTGACATAGATCCGTTACATATTACATTACTATGATTTATTTAACGTAACGTTATGAGCTTTAATCTTTGGCAACTTCATCTTTCAGCGGTATCTCAGTCGACTCAGAGGACAGCGCCCGGAAGTATCCAGATTTCAGAGAAGATTACTGACTGCTGAACGCTGCCTCACATATGAATAGTGATATACCAGGCTGTATACGTGACTCGGGGTGTCTCACAGGGATCAGTTCTCGGCACTCTCCTCTTCATATTGTACAGTGCCGATGTTACCAACCACACCCAAAATGCCCAGTTTCACATGCATGCTGATGACCTCCAACTTTATATATCATTTCACCCAAATGATTATCACGAATCTGTAAAGAGATTGAATGAGGATTTAGACAGCATATCAGATTGGGCAAGACAAAATTCCTTGGTGCTAAACCCTACTAAATCCAAGTATTAAATATTAGGCTCAAAGGAATGCATCAAAACAATAGAAGACCTTAATCACAGGATTAAGGTCTTCTATTAGTTTCACTACAAAGTAATGGTTGATAATTGTCCCATAGACCGTGTTAGTGAGGCTTGCAATCTGGGCTTAGTTGTAGATGGTGAATTGTATTTTGAAACGCATGTACTTGAAGCTGTTAAAAACTGTTTTTACCGTCTCAAACTGCTATTCCGAATTCGCCAGCATCTGAGTAACGACATGCGAATTTTGCTTCGCGAAACTCTAATCCTATCCAAACTCAATTATGCAGACATTAAATTCGGGTCATGTTTACCGAAAAGAACGGAGAAGGTAATTCAACGTGTACAAAATGCATGTGCTCGGTTCTGCTATAATATTCCACCACGTACACATGTCACTCCATTTCTAAATAGTGGGCACCTCACGAAGATGGCTGCGCGTAGACAATTACATTTGGCAACCTTACCGACTCTTTGGAATAGTTAAATATCAAAAGCCGAATTACATCTATAAGAAGTTGACATGGTCCAGGGATGTAAATCAATACAGCACAAGAACCGCATCTTATCTGTTGGTTATTTCAAAACAAATCAAATCAGCCTCGTTCGAAAGTGGTTTTAAATTTTCGGCAGCCAAAATATGGAATGACCTCCCACCGCCTAAACGTAGCCTGAAATCGGTATATTCCTTTAAAATAAGTATAGGCAAATTTTATTTAAAAAACCAAAATCGTATCATACAATCGTAAAATACATTTTGTTTCTGAGAAAATAAGTGAGGTCTGGCGGCTCTGGGATCTTACTGTATTAAATCAATTGAGCGTAATGCAAGCTCACTTTGCGACTTGCCCGAAACAAAGCAAACGAAGCGCAATACACTCTATCGCAACAAGCTATTAAATAAACTAATGACCATGAGGAAGAGTTTCACCCTATATTAAATGCTCAATAGAAAACTGTGCCAACGGGTAAGAGCATTTCGCTTGTTTTGGTGTAACTCGGTAAACTTAATGACACAATTAGCATACAATTTTAATTGAATTTAAAAAAAGCCAAAATCGTATAATTTCAAAACGAATAAAAATACTTCAAATCTAACCTGATTAGGCAATTAGATGATTTACATAGGAAACTGGTACTAGTTTCTTGCCAACCGCCATTCTAACGTAGCAGGTACACAGGTTGAGAAACACGACAAAAGCCAATTCTTTCTACCGTTTTTACCCCTTAGGCCTCCCACACATTTGTGAACACCCACGCCCAATGTGCTGTCGGCCTATGGGTAGAAACTGTAATATCAATAAGTTTCGTTTCTTTTTAAAAATAAGGCCATTGCCAATAGTTTAGAACATGCAGATGTACATATCTTGTATAAATATTAAACGTATCAATATCGGCGGTTCGTTGTACTGATTGGATTTGAATTTGGCATTACCTACACTAGTGTCAGCTATATTTTACAGAATTAAAACATTCTGGGCTGAATGTTATTTTTGTTTAAAAATATAGAATAGTGAATTTTTAGAGAGGTAAAAGTTAAAAGTTGGTACGTTTTTAAATTTTGGTGAATTTCAAACAGGATATGACAGTCAGACAGTTGGGACCAACGGCTTAACGTGCTCTTCGAAGCACGTGGCATGCGATAATTGACAATTTAATGCGCATATCAACTGCAAAGCGTCAGTGTTTGTGAAATATGTCTTTTGTAAATTCTTCTTCTCATTTGAATGGCAGAACTTTTCACACGGTTTTAGCTGGGTACTCGGCAACGCGAATCCTTTGTAATTAAAAAAGCACATTATAATTAGTATGGTATCTGGTAACACCAAACCCTTGCGATAATTAACTATCGAGTCGCCAATTGTTCATTAATTACTGTCGCGCCCCACTCAGCTGGCGCAATCAATTTCGTTCCTTTAAGCACTGCGACGGCCTGTGGAGGCGGTAAAAATACCGCGAAGATTATTCTGCCGGTGTTTAATAACGTCCACGAAAAATATTTGGCCATATAAATCAATATATGTATAATTATGTATATAGCCTAGTGGTGTACCGGGTGTACGTAACGGACTGCGGCGACGATGGTCTCGGGTTTGATCCCCAGGTACCTCGAGCACACACCTCTAACTTTTTGAAGATATGTGTGTATAAAAATATTTAATTATCGCTCGCTTAATAACTTGCCCGGTAGATGGCAATAGGCCCGCCCCCTAATACATTGAGACCGAAACATAACTGGCTAAGTGTGGGTGTGTAATACACCTCTGCCTACCCTTTCGGAGGTAAAATAGCGTGAAGTTATGTTATGTTATAATTATTATATTAAGCTTAACTCACAGCCGAAACTTCTGGGAGCAAGAAGCTATTTGTCATCTATGTTTCTTGGGCAGCGGCAGCGTAGGTGTGCGCTAAGAAAGGATTGCCGGTATTTCGGGAAATCTCTTATTAGTGCACCACAACGGTAGCGGGTATACGCTTTAGCCTGCAGTTCCACTGAGGTGGAGCGGAGCCGAGCGGAAACGAGCTGTGCCGCGATTCACATGGCTTGAAATCCACACCTCTTCTATTTCAAGCCATGCGATTGGTGAATCTCGGCACAGCTCGTCTCCGCTCTGCTCCGCTCCGCCTCAGTGGAACCGCAGCCTTAAGGTAGAACATATACACAGAACATATACAGCTTATAAAGCATTTGCTTCATCATCATCATCGGCCCTGTATATAAACTGTCCCACTGCTGGGCACGGGCCTCTTCTCACTATAAGAAGGGTAAGGCGATAGTACACCACGCTGGCCAAATGCGGGTTAGCAGACTTCACATGTCTTTCGAGAACATTTTGGAGAACTCTCAGACATGCAGATTTCCTCACGATGTTTTCCTTCACCGTTTAACAAGCGATAATGAACACTTTAATACGCACTTAACTTCGAAAAGCCATTGATGCACGCTGTGGTTTCGAACCCGAGACTCTCTGCGTAACAGTCCGTCTGTCTCTCCACTAGGCTATTCTTGCTTTTTTTAATACTTTATTTGCTTTATTGAATACTCATAAACGAATGCTTATCTAAATATTCTGAAAGGATTTGCACAAGTTCGTACAATCGTGATATTAATCAATCAATAGAGGAATAAATTAAACAGCGATGAGAAAACACCACTGCCGTACACAGAGATACGATTACAAGTAACCAGCTGTTGGCGATTTGTGAATATCTTCTTCTTCTTTCTTTCTTTTCTGTTTTAAAAGACAACTCCCGCACTAGGACTTAATCCTGTGTCGCGGGGCACTTTACAAACATACAACTAACGGACACAATGAACACCCAGACTCGAGACAACTATTTATGAATCACACAAAGTGTTGCCTCGTGTGGGGATCGAACCCACAGCACTAGGCGCAGTGTCAAGCGGCGAGGCGGCCGCTTAAACCACTACGCCAGCCGTGCAGTCTTGATAACTGAATGAATATGTTTTGATAACGTGATTTCTTTTCGCTTGATTTATTAAGTTTAATAAAGAACATCAAGCGAAATACTTGAAACTTCAAAAGCTTCTCAAAATACATACACACATAGACTCACGCCTGTTTTCCGGAGAGGTTGGCAGAGACTACGGAACACCATTTGTAACGATCCTGACATATCTCAAAATACGTAACCTAAAAAACGAAATTTATAGAATAACTCAAAACTACACGTCAGATGTTTATTAATTTATGAAATGGTTTTTACTTTAAAGTCGGGTAACAACGGTTAAATCTTACTTTTATTGTAAACGGGGACGTTCGAAAAAACGGCAAGGTCCGTAGTACCCGAAATCGGCGAGCATGTATGAAAAGAGTAATGAGTGTAGAGGTAGCGCGTGAGGTCTGTAAGGATAGAAGCAAGTGGCGTTCTGTTGTCTTTGCCTACCCCGACGGGAAAAAGGCGTGAGTATATGTATCTATGAATTGTAAATGCGAAACTTTGTAAAGTAAAACCAGAATGGTTAAAAAAAATGATAGTTAAGTATTTTATACATCAGAATACCATACCTATTACCTACCGGGTTTCTTTTCTCCCGATAACCGACACCGACGCGGCTGAAACTGTGGGCAAAAACTAGTCAATTATACATATACTTAGGTTATCACGAAAGGATTTTGAAGATATTAAAGTGCAAGCTTTCTCTTGATCGAAGAAAGCTCACCGCCCCTATTCAAGGACGCGCGCTCATCCCTTCAGCGTTTATCAGACGTCGGGCCAAAGACGTGTTCCAAGCAAGCTGTGTATTAACGTGATAGCATTCTAAGCAAATTCATCTAAAAACCAATTTATGAATATTGCTTCGACGTCGCTTGTTTTTACGCAGTACTTCGATTTTTCGAAATCTGCCTGCTCTACATTAATAAGCTTTTTTTTAGTAAATACATTGATTTGTTTTGATAGACGTTTTACTGGAAAGGATATTTATTGCTTTTGATGGACTAAGTATATCTGAACTGATTACGGCTTATTAAAGACGTGTATACTTTTTGATTACAGTTTATTTAGTGTTACACGCTCTTATTTATCTTGCAATGCCATTTTGCAAGTTTGTGAATAGATATTTTTTTAACTAGGTACATTGTAATGTTATCGCTAATCACTACAAAACCGACAAAGGATGTATTTTAGTAATGTTATAATAGTGCAGGAAAGTTGTAATTGCTGTACTGCTTCTACATTACTGCATTGTTTTACTTTACTGCACTGTCTTTTTTATTATATTTATTTGGATATAAACTCATATTGAAGGTTTAATGTCTCCCATTAAGATCCATATAAACTGTATGAAGTAGATCAAAAAGATACTGGCTGAATATTTAAATCGACTTGTAAAAATATTCGGTCGAAAAGGAGCCACGCGTATTTTGTACCGTTTGTACCATTAGATAAAAGTTATTGATTTTTTTAATATTTTGTCACGGTAGGTAGATTGGCATTCGGTGCAACAATCTACTATAGTACCTAATATGTACTTAAGACCACAATAAAAGAATAAAAGAAAATCACAAAAATAATTTGACGAATTTGTGAAAGAGAAATAAAATATAATTATTTGTTATACACAAATAAAAACATATTAGGTATTTTTAACTACGTAAAAGCGACCGCAACTAGTCTAAAAATGCGGTAAACATTGAATTCATGTAGCGAACCGCAGTACGTGACACGCTGCGATTACAGAGCGAGACGGCTAAACGGGTTGGAGCGAGACACTACTTATCGCCTATCGGTACAGAGCGGCAACGTCGCGCGGTCAACCGGCGGGCGAATGCAGCGCGGCAACGCGAGATGCGAAGCGATAGCGAAGCGTGTCTGTCGTGTTATTGAAACATAACCTATTACGTAATTTTAAGGAAATAATGGATACTGAGAAGTTTATTGAGTGTGTTAAGCGTCATCCTGTGTTATATGATACAACTCATAGGCAGTACAAGAACTTTTTAGCTAAAAACGACATATGGGAGGAGATCGCCAAAGAAATGCAAGAACCTAGTGAGTATTAATTTTTCACTATACGTCTGTTCTGATTGGCCACAGATTAAATAAGTTTGTTTCGCTTATGTCAAAGAGCTCAGATATTCTTAAGTTTATGATACGACTACGGTATTCTATATATAATTTGTATACGGTAAGTATTCGGTTCTTGAGTAAGATATACCTACCTATCGAATTTTTTTACGTAAATCATGTTATTAATATCGTTAAGAGAGTAGGTACTTAATAATTATGTAAAATTTTTGTTAAAGTAAAATAAGTAGTTGAGAAATTATTGCTTTCTTTTCGTTGTTTTGTTTTGCTTTGTTTACGTTATTTTATTATATTATATGCTGCTCCTTTGTAAGTAAGTATTTTTATATTCTTGTTGTGTCATTTTATAAAACCATGTTGATATAAATAATATCTACATATATACATACATACATACATAGACTCACGCCTGTTTCCCCGAAGGGGTAGGCAGAGGCATATTAAACGCCCACTTTTCGCCAGTGTTTTGATCCCACGTAATAGGTGGCGAGCCTATTGCCGCTTATCGGGATTTTTGTTTGCCAGAGCCTCGTCCGTTGATCGGCAGGTGCACCACTTGCAGGTGAGGTTGGCTTGGGACCCTAAGTTCTTGGTGGGAACCCTATGCACCCTCAATAATATCTACCGACTTAATAAATTAAGCAATGCTTATTGGGCTGGCAGCAGTGTTATCAACAACGTTGTAAGGTGAGTTGTAGAGTATTTCAATGAAATATCAAACGAAATAGAAACAATTCACTCCTTCAACAGAGAAATTCATGCATCAATCCCCCAGGGCAGTGTGATAGGATGCTTACTATTCCTCATTTACATTAATGAACTACCAAAATTTATAGAAGGGCCTTGTGTTATGTTTGCAGATGATATCTCTTTGCTTATGTCATGCAAAAACAATTTAAATTTAAATGAAAAAATACACTCAATTCTCACTAAAACAACAGACTGGATGACAGACCATAACTTAGAAATTAATTACCAAAAAACGAGAATATTACCTTTTTATCCACATCAAAAGACACCACTAAACATCAATTTCAGTTTCAAGGGACTCCAATTAGAAACTGTCAATGAATTTGATTTGCTTGGAGTACCAATAGATACCCATATCAATTGGAAGCAACATATAAGAAAAGTGAGAGCAAAGCTTTCAAAATTTTCATATGCCTTGCGCGAGGTAAAAAAGACCACAGACTTATCTACTGCACTTGCTACATATTACGCATATGCTCATTCTTTTCTGAGCTATGGCATAATCCTTTGGGGAAACAGTACAGAAGCACCCACTATATTTACTTTACAAAAAAAACTAATAAGGATAATCTATAATTTAAATGAAACAGATTCTTGCAACTATAGTACAAGAGAAAATATTCAAACACATTTTATACTCAGACATAGAAATAGACTGAACCTACCAACTTCACAACTTACAATGCACTCCACCAGCCCACTGGTTATGTCCATAAAATATACAACAAACTACCACAATCTATCAAAAACGAAGAAAAATCTCATTTATTTACTAGAAAATTAAAAGCTACTACTAGAAAATTAGCCGTGTGGTTGACGGCATAGAATACAATTGTCACCACCCCCTATCTTCCCGTGGGTGTCGTAAGAGGCGACTAAGGGATAACACTATGAAAATACCATCTTTGCGTAGAGACGGAAAACTCGACATCAAACCCTATACGACTGCCTCGTTGGTCTCGCGGCATAAATGTGCGCGTGGGATCGGGAGGTCCCGGGTTCGATTCCTGGGTCGGGCAGTGTTATTGGGTTTTTCTGTCACGTTGTTCTGTCACGAAATTCTCAGTAGCAGCACGGAGTCTGGAAATGTGCCCGGTACGGCAATAGGCTCGCCCCTTATTACGTGGGACTAAAGTATATCTGGCGAAAAGTTGGTGTAGAAATACACCTCTGCTTACCCCTTCGGGGATAAAAGGCGTGACGATATATGTAAAATTAAAAAAAATTCTGGTACAAAAAAGTTATTATAGTTTAAAAGAATACATAGATGAAAAAAATTAAGTAAAAACGCATAATAACATTGAATTATTCAATGCAAAATAATAAAATAAGTTACATATTGACACCACAATACACATAAAATACATTTATATTTAAATAATTTACCTACCAATTTATAAAATCTAATTTGAAAAATAAATATTTTTTTTGCTACAATATTTTACTACACTAAGAATACTCTATTATCAAATAATAATGGATTTAGAGGTACTACATACAAGACATACACCAAATTCATTTTATAATTTAATTAATAAGTAATGTAATGTTGTAATAAAGAATAATATGAGAATTGGTTACAACATAATTATATAAGCACCTAATTTATAGTAATATTATATATGTTATAATATTCAGAACTTTGGTATTCTATTAAAATTGTAATATTTTGATAATGTTATGTATGTAATAGATATTGTAATGTAAAGTATAATTTGCATACATTATATTTATTAAAATAATCTAGCTTCCTCTCTCCTAGTAAAACCTACTAAGCCCGACAGGGTCCATAATTGTAACATATATATTTTAAGTAACACCTAAGCAAACATTGTGGAAAGCATTAAATATATTGAGTATTGAGTAAACGATTGCCCGGAAAGCGTGGTGGCTTAATGATTGCACTATTTGCACTGCACTGCGTTTTTGGTTCTATCCACGCACTGAACACTTTTTGTGACTCAAAAATTGTTTCTAGGTGTTTTCTATTTGAGGTATAAAGTATTTCAACGCTCGAAACAACAAATAGTTGATTACACAGTTTTATCTCGTATGGGGATCGAACATATTCACACAGCTAAAAATTAACGTGTTATCATCATCATCAGCCTACTGTCCCACTGCTGGGCACGGGCCTCTCCTCACTATGAGTAGGGTAAGGCCATAGTCCACCACGCTGGCCAAGTGCGGGTTGGCAGACTTCACATGTCTTTCAAGAACATTATAGCAAACTCTCAGACATACAGGTTTCCTCACGATGTTTTCCTTCACCGATTAGCAAGCGATAATTAACAATTTAATACGGACTTAACTCCGAAAAGTCATTGGTGCGTGCCGTGGATTCGAACCCGAGGCCCTCTGCGTAGCAGTCTGTCGGTCTCTCCACTCAGCTATCGCTGTTTTTAGGGTTCCGTACCTAAAAGGTAAAAAACGGGACCCTATTACTAAGCCTCCGCTGTCTGTCTGTCTG
Source organism: Euclidia mi (assembly GCA_944739405.2). Classification (NCBI taxonomy): domain Eukaryota; kingdom Metazoa; phylum Arthropoda; class Insecta; order Lepidoptera; family Erebidae; genus Euclidia; species Euclidia mi. The sequence goes on along the minus strand of OX123200.2, from coordinate 57,047,517 downwards.
TCCGTCTGTCTGTCTGTCTGTCACCAGGCTGTATCTCATAAACCGTGATAGCTAGAAAGCTGAAATTTTCACAAATTATGTATTTCGGTTGCCGCTATAACAACAAATACTAATAATAAAAAAATAAAAAATATTAAGGGGGGTCCCATACAATAAACGTGTTTTTTCGTATATTTTGCTCAAAATTACTAACGGTAACAGGTAGATTCTTAACATTTTCACAGAATATGAAGTTGTATATAACCTTTTAAAATAAATAATTAAATTTAAAAAAGCAAATAGTAAAAGGGGGCTCCCATACAAAAAACCCAATTTTTAATCAATTTGTTACTCGATCTTAATAAACAGGTAGAAACTTAAAAAATATTTAAGTATACATACAACAAACGTGATTTTCTTTTATATGTTGGTACGGAACCCTTCATGCACGAGTCCGACTCGCATTTGCCCAAATTTATTTTGTGTACGTGTTACATTTATAGTAAAAGTGATAATAATAATTAATGTTTTGATTATTACATCGCACCTATGCACATACCCAGCTGTCAATTAATGTGATCTATTTGTGGTTAAACTGATAATTAGAGATGTAAGTGCGGTATTATACCAATTGTACTGAAATGTATAAAACGAAAAATACCGTATAATACGGTATAATACCATTTACTACGGTATTTTATGTATAAATCATTTCTTCTATATTTTTGAAGTAAATTATCATAGAAATAATTAAAAATACTGAATACGGTAGAATTGCACAGGAATAAAGCAAGAAATTATATTTTAAGTTTGTATTATTAATAATTACGGTTAAGGTTTCGAAATACGTCGCCGTTTTTAGGGGTTGTAAGTGATTGGAGGGGAGGGGGGGAGGTCTCGGAACCACCCCTCACCATTTACACTTGCCGGGAATACTTGGTTTCCTCTGAAAAAAAAAAACTCCAGACATCGGTGTGTATGGCATTGCCAACTTCCACATTCTTCACAGTAGTTTAATAAACTAAGGTTGGAGGAGCCCTGCTGCTTCGCAGGGCTTCTCCAACCTTTAAACCTTTAAATTTTCGGATTAAGGGTCAAAAGAGAACCTAACATAACCTATTTAGTTACTTAGTACAGTCGCACCTAACCCTAGGTACTCGAAAGCAATGAGGCACAAATTTGACATTAGCTGTCAATATAATTCATACAAGATGGCGGTTGCGTTTCGATTCACGTTTTTCACATAAAACCTAAATATCGCTTTTATTGATTCCACTAGTTTAATAAACTGAGTTTGACGGAGCCCTGCTTCGCAGGGCTCCTATTTTCGGGTTAAGGGTCAAAATAGAACCTAACACAACCTATTTAGTTACTTTCACATAAAACCTAAAATTACGTTCCATTTTTCATATTTGAATGAAGAGTTTTTGGAAATTGTTTAAAAATATTTAGACGCAACTCCGGCAGCCAAAATTACTTTTAGGGGATTAAAACTAACTCCCTTAAGCCCCCTACACCACCAATACCCTCAAATTCGGGCGACGCGTTTCGAAACCCGACCTATAATTGCTATTACCTACAACAATATTACCATAAAAACAAGATCAAAATATGATTTAAAGAATCCTCTCTGCGTGGAGACACGTAAAGCCCGAACCTTAATACAAAATCCATAAGAAAAGCACAGACGTGGCCCATGCCTTTTGTCTTCCTAGTTCGAAAACCCGAGATTTAGAGGATCTTCTACCTCCATATCTAAATCCTCTTGTGTTGCTACGTTCTCGGTATATGACGACGCAGTAATGCATTCTAGCAAAATACTTTCAGCTAAATCATCTTCATCACCACTTTCTTTAACTTCGAATGTACTGTCAGGAACACCAAGATTTGTGTAAATCGAGACCAATTTAGAAACCCGTGATTTATCTACGTGTTTCGACGATACGAATTTCGGGCTTTGCAATGAATTTTTCCAAAAGTTATAATTCCAAAATTATTCATTAGTAATTCTAAAACAAAGAATACAATCGAAACTTAAAATATATTTAATGTTTTAAAGTAGAACTCGTCGCAATATCGCAGGGTCTTATAAACTGAATCAGAATATAAAATAGATAAAATACCAATAATACCGTAAGTTATAATAAAATACCGGTTTAATACATAGCTTTTTGGTATTATACGGTATTTTTACAACACTACTGATAATAGGTATAATTAATGTTTTGATTTTAAGTAATTATTATCTTTATAATTTGATATCTAATAATAGTCTTTTGTGCGACTTTTTAACCTAATTGATATTTGAATTTTTGAGAATCAATCAATACCTACATATTTATTACTTTGAACTTAAACTACAGTTTACCGATTTTATCGTGATATATTGGCTTTACTAAGTTATTACATTTAAACTGCATGATCTAGAAACTACTGTTTTATTTATTACTAGCCGACGCCGACGTTTCGAACTGTAGTTTAATTTCAACGTGTTTACATTATCTTTAATTCGGTTTCCCAAGATAAACTGTAATAATTGCATTGTTTATAGGAGTTTTAATTAGTTTCCTATAAAATATTTGCTAAGTAAATATTAGGGACTAGCTGATCCCGCGTTTACACAGCGTTAAACACGGTTTCATCAACTTCGCACCCGTGGCTCATAATTAGCGTTACATTATATGTAATATAGACTATGTTACATTATATGTATTTCCGTGTGGTGACGGATTAAGAATACGGAATGTCACCACCCCATATCATTCCATGGGTGTCATAAGAGCCGGCAGAGGGAGCATATTATGCAGAGAACAGCACTTTAAGAGAAGGAAAACTTGATACAAACCCTATACCAACCTGTTTGGCCAGCGTGATATAGTAGGCCAATTCCTTCTTTCAAAGTAGAGGCCTAGTCCAGCAGTGGACTGTTAAAAGCTGATAATGATGAGGCTATAGCCTTCAGAATTAGTATTCAAACCGGACCAGTAGTTAAAATGAAAATCCTCTTTAGCTTTATTATATTTGTATAGATATGTACCTTTTTCTCAATAAGGCAAATACCGTTTAAGCACATCCAATCTCGGAATAGCAATTGATAGTCCACAGCCGGAATCTAGCCCATTAGACGCAATGCATTGGTAGTGAACTAAACTCACTGCGCCATACGTGCAGACAACAATCACCCGTAAATAATAATTGTGCTTTATCTAACGCCAACATTTGAATCCATGACTAGATCCCACAAATGACTACGCCCACGTGGAACTCATTTTGCCTACAATAGTGTACTACTACTCTGCAGAAATATGCCTATACATAGTATACATATTTTAAAATGAATTCCCCGCCGCGTCTAATATGTAATATGTATGAACGCGATAAAACCAAACACTACCGCACGGATTTTTGTACAGTTTTCACCAATAGATAGTGTCATCTCTGAGGAAGGTTCAGGTGCATAATTCACGCGGGCGGAGCCGCGCGCAAATTTAGTACACATAAATCTTACTTGCTTTATTTTCACATTTCAGGTGAAACCTTGCGAACCAAATGGAAGGGCTTAAAAGACGGGTACACAAAATACAAGAAATGGGTGCTCTATCGGAAAGCGAGTGCAAAGTCCCACAGCAATTGGTGCTGGGGACCTTATTTGGAATTCCTAGAGCCTTTTGTACACTCAAGGAAGAGAAGCGACCGAGACAACCAGGACACAAGCTTTCTACACTTGGAAGTGTCACACAGCGGTTCGAAAGACAACTCGGAGCTCCGAGACTCGCAGAATGTTCTGGAAGAAGACTTGATAGAAAACGAGTGTCTTATCAAATTGGAAGAAGTCCCAACAGAGATATCATCTCCTTTGTCTTCTAGAACACAATCTCGTGCGTCCGTTAGAGACCCAATTACTACGCAACAGGTAGAGACAGATAACACGAAACTCTTGACTTTTATTCAGAACAAACGTTCGAAAGGCGTCGATGCGGTAGATCTTTTGTTCATGAGTTATGCTGACTCCTTCAAGAAGTTCTCCTTGGTAACACAGAGTAAACTTAAAGTCAAAATGGCTACTATATTTGCGGAGGCGGAGTTGCAAGAGCATAATTTGAATCCTAGTTTATTGTCATGATGTGCCTAGTTATGTGTCCCTTAGCCTGTTATCATGCGTATTTTTCTAGTATTTTAGGTATATATATATAGGTAATATACTTGTAGTAATGGGTTGATTACACCTAACGAATGCAGTTGCGAGACAGTAAATGTGCTCTCGGCCGAGAGAGTCGCCGAACCGAGTGGGTGGTCAAACGTATTTACTATAGTGGTGAGTCAGTTTAGTTTTAATCACGCTTACGTCTGCAATGTTTCGCAAAAAATAATAATTTAAACAAGCTTTCAATCGGCTTTTACCGAAAGTACGAGTGGCGAGTGGCCGAGTGACAATCGAGAGCGTGTTCATGCGTGCCGAGCGGGTCGCTGCGGGCGTAGAAAAATTATGCGGGGAGGTGGGAACTCGGCCTAGTAAACAGATTGGCATTCTAGTGACTCTCTCGCCTCTCTGCTCGACCTTGCACTTGGCCAAGGACTGACTCGCCACTGTACTCGTTAGGTGTAATTAAGCCATAAGCGCAGTATGGGTGAAATTTTAATCTGCATAGTCTCCCTAATAATTATGCATAATAATGTAAATATTTCAAGTATTATTATAATATACTAGAGGACGCCAGCAGCGACGCCTGCATTTTTTTTTAATTTACCCGTTTAATCCGATCCCGTGGGTATTTCGGGAAATCCCTTCTTAGTGCACCCCTACGGTTCCCAAGGAACATACATGCCAAATTTCAGCTTCCTGCGCCCAATAGTTTCGGCTGTAGCGTGTATGTCAGTCAGTCAGTAACGCAAGGATTTTATATATTAAGATTGTATTGCGAGTAAGATACTCGCCATACGCAATAGGTACCCTCAGTTTGATGTCATGTTTTATTTTTTAATTGTGTAGAAATAAAAGTTGAAATTTAAGTACAGAAAATTACTATATTTTAGTCAGTCAGTCAGTAACGCAAGGATTTTATATATTAAGATTAGAGATACTAGAATTATTTAATTTGTAAAGGTTTATTGAATGACGTTACCTTTCTTCGGCAGTCAGGTAATGTATAAACGAAATATAGTTCGAAGCTAGGCTATGTTTAATTCAGTTCTTCATAGTTTAGATCTTGACGTTATTTGTTTAAATGTTTTGTTGTTGTCATTGGCGTATCTAAGGTTATTTTAGGGTGGGCCAGGCTCTTTACTAACAAGAAAAGCTTAGGATATTTTGCATACAAAACTATATTGTGTAACTAAACGGAATGTGTTGTAAGTATGTGTGATAATCACTTATCTTGTATAAGTATAAGTTTCTTATAAGTAAATAATTAATAAGTTTTTATTATTTTGGCGTAAAGTTCCTTGGGTGTTTTAGCATTTCGAACCAATATTCTGGGATGGGCTAGAGACGTCCCAGAATGTTGGTCTAGGGACCATACTGGGATGAACGCGCAACCTACTTGACCCCTATACACGCCAACGATGTTATCATATGTAGCGTAATACAAAAGTTTTGTGAAGCATCTGTGTTTAAAATTCCTTCAATCTTTTATTGAAATTAATTTCTAATTGAAACAAATAACGACGTTCTTTGTGTAGAGGATTTTAATGGTTTAATATAAAACTTAGCCATGGGCTTTTTTAGTTTGTAATAAAACGTGCAGGGTGTGTGTCATAAATCCCGCTCCCATCTGTAGGCCAGTAGGTCCTGAAATCTCTAGCTACATATTTGTGTAGAAACTACCTAAATATCTACAGGATGTAAATAGATCTTTAACGAGAACTGAAACCCCATATTGTATCAATCATTACGAACATTTTTTACTTGGGCACCATACCTGAGAAATTACTGGTTCAGAAGATATTGAGGCTCAACGTCAATGTACACTTTTTCTGATTAGGTACAAAGTCGATGCATTTTATTATTATATTTTAGATATTTGCCAATTTGTACTATAGATCTCGTATACACACGTGGATAAGTAGGTATTTTGAGCATTTTACGCTCGCACTTTTAATTGCGGCTTAAAAATGTAAATACTTAAAATTTATCAAACTCGTTTCCCAGGTACTATTTGTGCTTAGCATGACTTGGCATGATGTCCAAAACGAATTGACGTCGGCTTGGAGATGTGACACCCTGTATATTATTAATTCACATTGTCCTAAATAATAATAATTATAATTTAGAGATCTCTAATGGAGAGAGCCTTATATAATATTACTAACTTTGGCCCACGGCTTCGCGCGCGTTAAATTCGGGGTAACACATAACCACTTTCAGTCTCAAGTTGTGTGAAGACACTCCTGATTATTCTAAGGAGTCAGAAACTCCATAGGGTACAAAGTTACTCGGTCAAGATCCATGACAAATGTCAAAGCCATGTTTCAATACATCCCTACTAATATTATAAATTCGAAAGTGTAATATTTTCTTGGGTTTACGCGAATGTCACACATTGAAATTAAACTACAGTTTACGGATTATATCGCGTTATATTGGTTTCACTGGTTATTACATTTATTCACTCAATTATTCGCGCATACGTTCTTACTTCCAAGAGGAAAATTTCTGCCGTACAAACTTCTATCCTCCCTACAATCTCTCCCAGTATAATTTTTGCAACTTATGGTAGCCTATGTCCGTCTCCATGGTCCAATATATCTCTATATTAAATTTCAACAAAATCGGTTCAGCCGTTTTAGCGTCAAAACGGAACATACATACATACATTAATACTTACATACTCGTACACACTTACTATTAGTAGGGATTAGGTACCCGTTCCTACATTATAAAACTGTGAGTATTGAGGAAAGACTCGGTCACAAGAAATTTTTTTTTTTATTTGACGGAAAATATGTATCTACCAATGTTACCTTATTATAGTGCGTGGTGGCTGATTAAGAATACAGAATGTCATTAGTTTATTAGATTCCCTGGGTGTAGTAAGAGCCGACTAAGGAAATACCTACACGGAGCAAATAATTCATTAGTAAAGAGAAAAAAAACTCGCCATCAAAACCTGTATTAATCCGTCTGGCCACCGTGATATTACGATAAAACGCGACCGAGTCCTCCTATTGAGCCCAGTGCAACTGTGAAGCAAATAAGGAGAGGCTCAAGTCCTAAGAGAGGAGGGTGTTTATATTATTTAATGTCCCCATTACCAAGTAATGCTCTATTGACATATTTAGTACCAAATGTTGTCTGACAAAAGTGTTTCATGAGCCTAATTCAGGGTATTAATTAATTATTTGTCATTAGAATGGATACTTCATAATTTACTGGATATTTGGCATAATATCACTAGGGTTACTGAAGGGAGTGACAACTTTACAAGTCGATATAATTATTGTCAAGTTTTGGAAAAGGTTTTATTTTTACGTAAGTAGGGCTCTGCGTGTGAAGACATTTTTTATGTGTGAGTGTTTGGTCAACTCTGGTGTCGGGTTTTCGACATGGCCTAACGATTCTTGTTCTGAGAGAAGAATCAGGACCGACAGCTTTACGTGTCTTCCAAGCACGGTAGCGCTTTGATATAAATAGAACACACGATCATTCATCCATGTGGCGACCGTATTATGAACGATGTGATAAGAGAGTGATGTGGGGTAAAGGAAGATGTAGTGACAAGCATCGAGAAGGGTACGCTGAGGTGGTGTGGGCAGGTGGAGAGGATGGATGACGAAAGACTGACCAAGCAGATATATAAGGCAAGTGTGAACGGCACAGGACGAAGGGGAAGACCTAGGTGGACGTTCTCTGACCAGATTGGAGAAATCCTAAAAACAGGACAGTTTAGAAGTACCCTGAACAGAAGAGCATGCATGAGGAATCTTATGGGAGTGAATGAAGCAAGAAAGATATGTCAGGATCGTTGCAAATGGCGTTCCGTAGTCTCTGCCGACCCCTCCGGGAAACAGGCGTGAGTCTATGTATGTATGTATTATGAACGCCAAGCCAAGTCTCGCTATGAGCGTGATGACGAATTAAGAATACCCCACTTTGAACATTGCCCCATTTCATACCGTGAGTAGGCGTGTAATGGGGGGTCTGGATCATACTAGATCCATACCCCCCATTACACTCTATTCAAAATGATGTTTCTATTCAGAAATCTCTATTCAAAATGATGTTTCTATTCAGAAATCTCTATTCAAAAATAATAGTTCTATTCAGAAAACTCTATTCTAAACGTTACATCCATTCAAATACCACTATTGTGAATGTAAGCAATATCTCTCGACCGACTCGACACCGCATTCTGACCGTATGCTAGGTAACTACATTGCAATAATATTTAAGAAAATACTGGCTAGTTGTGTTTTTCATTCTCTTAATAAATATGTATTTATCACTTATAATATAAGTCATTCAAAATTATATTCGCTGGAATATAAGTCATTTAAAATTATATTCGCTCTAGGCCCATGTAGTTAGTACATTTCAATTTCCCTACTGGTTTACGTGGCGCACGCCAGCAAAGCGCCCAGTCGCTATGATTTTTGTGTTAGTAGAGTTTAGCGTAAATAGAAGAACCCTTCAGAATAGAGATTCTTGAATAGATGTAACGCTTTGAATATAAATTAGTGAATAGAAATATCATTTTAAATAAAGAGTTATTAAACGTGAATAGAAGAACCATTCACAATAGTGATATTTGAATGGATGTAACGTTTAGAATAGAGTTTTCTGAAAAAAACTATTATTTTTTAATAGAGATTTCTGAATAGAAACATCATTTTGAATAGAGTGTAATGGGGGGTATGGATCTAGTATGATCCAGACCCCCCATTACACGCCTACTACGATTACGTAGTATTCACGTATAATAACGCTCTATTTAAAATCATATTTCTATTCACTAATTTATATTCAAAGCGTTACATCTATTCAAGAATCTCTCTAATGAAGTTTAATAGTCTAGTCTAGAGGGTATACCAACAGACTGCCAAACAGAGTCAAACCTGCCGTGAAGATCTTTGTGAGTCGTTATGGGGAATCGGTACCCTTGAATATATCGACACTGGTCTTAGCGATGGAATATTGCTATACTCCGCAACAAAATCCACGTCTATTCTTTTATGTTGCGGAGATTAGACGGCGATAGCCCAGTGGTGTACGTAACGGACTGCCGAGACGATAGTCTCGGGTTCGATTCCTAGGTACCCCGTAAATATGTTAATTATCGCTCGCTTAATAATGTGCTCGGTAGATGGCAATAGGCTCGCCCCCTATTACATTAGGATCGAAACATAACTGGCAAAAAGTGGCTGTGTAATACACCTCTGTCTACACTTTCGGGGATAAAAAGGCGTGAAGTTAAGTTAAGTTAATATTGGACGGCAGTCGCTCTGTAGAAAAGCTATTTTTAAATCTGATTAGACTAGAAACTGGATCCTGGGCTCCAAGGCGGAAATTCTTGGATGCAACGGAGATAACGCTAGGATGATGCTGAAGATTATATGCTGTGATGTCTTATACATTAAATTGCACAGAATTATGCCATAATATGTCTTCACTGTACTATATGAAAATAATTGTTGAAGGTTTAGTATCTACACAGTATGTATTAGCACTGGCCATGTATCGTACTGACCATCTGTCTTTTATTGTCACTAGACATATAGACATGTATTTCAAATGATGTGTTTAGTTCTATAGTTAGAAATAAAACATTGTCTGTCTTTGCCACTCGTCTCTGGGAATACGTTGTTTTATTTCAGGTTATGGGCCCAGGGAGCTCATAAAATCGCAATGGAGTCGTTTTAACAAGGATTTTGCAAGCAAGTGTTAAAATACAGTATTCGTTTTAACAAGGATTTTGCGAGCAAGTGTTAAAATCGCAATTGAGTCGTTTTAGCATGAATTTTGCAAGCAAGTGTTAAAAGACGGTATTCGTTTTAACAAGGATTTTGCTAGCAAGTGTTAAAATCGCAATTGAGTCGTTTTAGCAAGAATTTTGCAAGCAAGTGTTAAAAGACAGTATTCGTTTTAACAAGAATTTTGCAAGCAAGTGTTAAAAGACAGTATCCAGTGCGATTTAGCTGTAATTCTAATTATCGCAGTATATCAGTTTCACATAATGTCTAGCAACTACCTAGTAAATGTGCCGAAGCTAAAGGGACGCGATAATTATTCGGAGTGGTGTTTCGCTGCAGAAAATTTCTTGGTTCTGGAAGGCATGAAACATTGTATAAAGGCAGAACCAGATAAAGAAATTACAAGCGTGGTCGATGGGAAAACGTTGTATTATTTCAGGTTATGGACCTGTAATTGAAGCCAGAAATCAATTCTGAATGTGTGATTCAGGTGGAAGACCAGAATGTTGCTTCAGTGGGGGATTAGGTTAAACACCAGAACAATCCCAGAAGGTAACAGGTTTTGGAATCAACATCTAGTCTTGAAGGTAAACAACAAGCCCAGAAGGTAACAAGTTTGGGATCTTCATATATCTAGTCTTGAAGATAACTCCAACAGTGATTATAAAGACTCAGAGAAAAGAGTAAAAATGAAGGATTCATGGACAGACTCAGACGAACACGGAAATCACCAGAGAGATATGGTATGTTGAATCTTTGTTCAAGTGCTGAAACCTATGATGGGGCAGGTTTGACACTGCAACGGACCAGAAGAGAAACAGTGGACGTTGGCTATGCAAGAAGAACTAAAGTAAAAAGAAAATTATGCATGGGAATCATGTCATAGTTTACAAGATGGTAGGGTTGTGCAGTGTAAGTGGGTGCCTTGTAAAATATGACAGTGATAACAAAGTTCGGTTCCATGCATATTTAGTTGCTATGAATGTATTGTTCATAGGAGATCTAGTTGCTATGAATGTATTGTTTATAGGAGATCTAGTTGCTATGAATGTATTGTTTATAGGAGGCTGCTCTGAATGTATTGTTTATAGGAGATCTAAGATAGATCCATGTATGTATACAAAAGTTAGAAATATTTTTTTGTAGAGATTTTTATTTTTTCAAATGGTTGTAAAGAAACAGAATATTGAAAAATGTAGTCAGTATTTCAAACTTAAGAAAGTCATTGGTGTCAATGTGTTAATAAATCTGAGAAATCTATCACATTGAACCAGTCTGATTATATTATTGATCGGGTGTTACAAAAATCAACTTGCATGTATGTAAGGGGGAAAACTATGTTGGAAAATTCCCATATCAAGCTATTGGTTGTCTAATGTACTTAGCAGTTCTAACCAGGGCTGATATTACTTATGCAGTTAGATTTTTGAGTCAATTTAACAATTGCTATCCTAGATATTTTACTTTTGTATAGAAAGTATAGTAAATACAATTGTAAATGTGAATAGTATTTGCCTACAGCTGAGATGCCAGCTGATGTATTCACCAATACTTTGTGTTGTGAAACATAAGTTTTTGGATATATTAGGTATTCAAAGATTGTAATTGTGTATATACATATTGTTAGATATAGTGGGGGTGTTGAAGGTTTAATATCTACACAGTATGTATTAGCACTGGCCATGTGTCGTACTGGCCATCTGTCTTTTATTGTCACTAGACATATAGACATGTATTTCAAATGATGTGTTTACTACTATGAAATAAAACATTCTCTGTCTTTGCCACTCGTCTCTGGGAATACGTCGTTTTATTTCAATAATGATTCGTAACTGTATGTTAGTGTAGTTGTGATCTTGGAGGTGATGCCTCTCTCGAGTGAACGGTGAATAACTGCCGATATTGCTCAAAATCTTAATATATAAAATCCTTGCGTTACTGACTGACTGACAGACACGCTACAGCCGAAACTATTGGGTGCAGGAAGCTGAAATTTGGCATGTATGTTCCTTGGGGACCGTAGGGGTGCACTAAGAAGGGATTTCCTGATATTCCCACGGGATCGGCCAAAACGGGTAAATTTTAAAAACATGTAGGCGTAGCTGCTGGCTTCCTCTAGTACCTAATACACTAGGAATTATTTCAGAGTCTAGCGATAACATATACACACTAATCTGCTCACGTATTTAAAAGTTATGTTGGCATAAAGTCATAAACTAACTCACATACATTCATGAACATTAAAAACGTGAAAATTCTAGAGTAGTCCCGACATAATGTAGCTTACCTTAAAATTTCGCTGAAAATGTCACATGCCTGCAGAAACTGAGATATGAATTATTAATATAATAACGTGCAAAATGTAGTGAGATTCCTCAAGCACCGGCTGTTACGCCAAATGCAGCCGACGACATTTCTATGAATTATAAATGGTCTAGCTCATTTGTAAGGAAGCTTGTTGTCTGTCTTAATATAGTCTAAAAGGTGCGCTCGGCGACATTTTTAAATAAGCTTTTTAGAGTAGGTACCTACCTACTAAATATAAATTATAGTTAGGTATTTTATTCACAAATGTTTACTTTCTAAATATGACGAAAGCTGCAAATCGGTCTCATTAGCGTGCCATAGGAGAGGCCTATGTCCTACAGTAGTCTGATGATGATGAATGATAAATAATGAGTGTACACATTTTGGAAGTGGCTTTTGCTAAAAATAATAAAATACATGGCGATTGTAATAAATCATCACAAGACATCAATGTAAGAAAACTAATCTCTAATATGTGATGTGGATGTGTATCATAGAATACAGATCATTCAGCCTTTCATATGCCACTGGTGGACATAGGCCTCCTCTAATTTACGTCACAATCGCATTGTGTGAGTCAATAAGAGGATTTGGCCTACTGTACCACGCTGCGCTGGTCAGACGGGTTGGCATAAATTTTGATGTCGAGGTTTTGTCTCTTCGCAAAGATATAATATCTTCAGGAGAGACGGAAAACTTGCTTTGTATATTTTTCTTGGTCGCACGGAATAAAATGAAAATAAAGGACTTTGAATTTCTTTTCTTTCTTTCTTTTTTAGGGTTCCGTACCTCACAAGGTAAAAAAGGAACCCTTATAAGATCACTTTCTTGTCCGTCTGTCTGTCTGTCTGTCTGTCTGTCTGTCTGTCTGTTTGTCCGTGTGTCACCACCGATTTTCTCAGGAACTGGTGGACCTAGCAAATTGAAATTTATACCAGATACTGAGGTCTATGGTTCCTATTAGGTGTGTAAAAATCAGGGTCCTGGGTCGACCTGATAAAAAGATATGGTCAAAATTAGGTTTTTGCGAAAACTTGTAAGCACCAAAATTAACCTTAATTTTCAACTTTTTTTAATTTTCGGAATTTTTCCTTTACTCGTGCTGTAAGACCTTGGTTTTGACAAAAATTGACAATTCTAGGTCAACCGTAAGTACCCTATAGGTTTTGGGTCGAAAACCTATATGGTAGTTCCCGTTGAACTAGAATCACGAAATTTGGCCAAAAGCAGGGTCCTACAGCACAAATAAAGGAAAAATTCTGAAAATTTAAAAAAGTTGAAAATTAAGGTTAATTTTCGTACTCGTTAAAGCGCCCCTAATGGAGAGAAGCGATCGATAGAGACCACTAGGGGGCGCATTTAGAAAATGTATGGAAATTGTTCCTGTCGTCTAGGCTATCGTCCACCGTGACGATCGAGTGCAAACTGGTACTAGACCCTCAGATTTAGAAGACTAGCGTAATTAGCACCAACCTCAAATAAGGTAAAATGCGTACGGAACCCTCGGTGCGCGAGTCAGACTCGCACTTGCCCGATTTTTATTTTTCTTTAAAGACAAGACAACTCCCGCACTAGGAATAAATCCTGTGTTGCGGGGGACTTTACAAACATACAACCAACGGACACAATGAACACCTAAACTCGAAACGACAATTTATGGATCACACAAAGTGTTGTCTCGTGTGGGAATCGAACCCCGGCGCAGTACCAAGCGGCGAGGCGGCCGCTTAAACCACTACTCCAACCGTGCAGTCAATTGTTTATTTCTTCCTGTATAGAGACACTACAATTATATAAACTAACCTCAAATATGATAAATATATCATTGAAGCATAAACAACGCCAATACACCCGCTCCACATGCCTTATGCATTCAGATTCAAGTACCGAAATTGCACAATTAGCCACACAAACCGATTACACCCGATTTGATTCTGCACGACCTAGTCTGGTGTTACTAGTTACCCAATGATCTATTGGACAATTTATGTCTACTCGAAACTATTTGATCCTCGATCTAGGTAAATTAGAATTGAAATTGTAGCGAGAGGATACTGTTGGAGTCTGTCCACAGTAGCTAAGAGGGGAGTTATGTTAACGACGGAATTATATTTCTCTATGTAGTAGCTTAATAAAATCATCACACGGGTTTCCGCAGTCCACTGCTGTACATAGGATTCACCTCATTTGCGTTACGATAGTACTGTGAGTCGATAGGAGAATGTTTTCTACTATTATGTACTACGCTAGTATTATTATAAGAGTAAAGGTCCAAATGTCATGTTTTCTGTCTGTCTCCTAAGATACTACTTGCTTCGTGTAATTTCCTTAGTCGGCTCTTACGACGCTTGACATGGGGTAGTGATATTTTGTATTCTTAATCCATCATATCACGAAGACGTACAAATTCAACACGACACTGAAAATATGCAAGACCAACATTCTTGCGGTAAGTAAATAAGCTTCTTGACTCTATTATAAATGCAATATTTTGGCATCCAATCTTTGAGTAATAAATTCAGCTCACAGACCATATAGTAAATTCACATGTTTTTCTGCCTTTCAGCTGGTAAAATAATGAAACTTTAATTAAAGCACACCAAGCAAAACTCCTAATTCTTATATTGGCTCAAATATAAACCCGCACTATAAATAGAGAACCCGCATCTATTCTACATAAGGAAATAAGAAATTGACATGAGTTACAAACGAGGTTGTATATAATATTTTCACCATTCTAATGTCCGACGAAACAGCCAGTACCGAGTCTTATCACGACGAGACGGTCGAGATTGGAAAATCGGTCATGCGTGGGCCTGATCTGTCCGTCCCGTTATAACCTTTATACAGAGACGAAATATGCCTTGTGAGTTGTGATATATTATTGTAACGTGTTTGGACAGAAGTCAAGTTGCGACGTGACCAAGTTATGGATAGAAGGTCACGACAACTGAATATTATTTTATTAGATGAGACATTACGTGGACGTTGTAGTGTAAGATATGTTAAGTATTTATTTTTACTTTACTGTACACTAATGTAATATCTCTATATGAATCTTACTTCTACAAGTAAGAAAACCGAGAAAGTTTGTGATGATAGGATGCTTGGATTTTTGTTACTTATTTACTATAAAACTACTGAACGGGTTTTGAATTAATTTGCAGCAATATAGATTATACGCCACCTTTTGTCTTGAAATCCGATATCTGGGTGGAGCTGCGGGCAAAAGTTAGTCTTATATAAAAATAGAGCTCAAATCGCGGTCTTAACGTACCACCAGGCAAACTTTATTAGATTTGTGATTTAAGCGGCCTCCACATTGCCTTACACTGCGCTAAGTGTTGTGGGTGTATTTTGACACATGACACAACGATGCCGAAACTTTGAGATCTGGAAATTATTGTTTCGACTATGGGTTTACTTTGTGTCCGTTTGTTGAATGTTTGTCATAACTCCCGCGACACAGGATTTATTCTTAGTGCGGGAGTTGTTTCAAACGAGATGTACATATATCCATCGAGGTAATTCTGTCAGTCCCCTGAAAGAAAATTCGGAATTGACCGTGATTTCACAACACTTCATGCTATTAAATTGGTTTTACTGTTAAGTTTAAGATCATTAGTAGGTTGTGTTTGTATGTTGTGTTAACTCTATTATCGTTTTCGAGTGTTATAATAAAATAATCCCAATAGGTGGTCTTTTTATCTGAAAGCGTTCGTAAAATCTTAGATCTTAGTCGTGCAGTAAAGCAGACGTAGGGGATTAAAATCTGGAGTCTGTTCAGTCATATATGGTAAGATCCAGTAAATGTTATGTTTAGAGACTCGCAGTAAACACAATAATGTAGGGAAAATGTCTACGGTGACTCTGAACTTGGGTGTATTGGGAGGCGAGACAAGTCAGGATGACACAATATCCCCCCCGTGGGATCTACACCTTGTCATGGTGGGGGGGCTTAGTAACCGTGGATTTGATTTTCTCCCACGGTGAAGCTAAGCGGGATTCCGGGAGGGGACGCTCCACGTGGGCTTGCGTTAGGCCTGCGTAGGATGCGTCCATAGGTGCGGGTGCGGGGGACAGTTCTGTCTGTCCCTCGCAGTCGGGTGCGGTCGCGGGAGGAGAGGCGTGTCGGTGTTGCGTTGCCGTGCGCCCTATCTCCTGCGACCAAATGGGGGTGCACCATCGTTGCGTCGCGGTGGGGCCGCAGAGAAAGAGGAGATGCGGTGTTGCGTTGCCGTGCCGTCCTACTTATTCTCTGCGGCCGCTGGGTGTTTTGGCGGCGGAGCCCAACACCTTCATCCGCCGCCAAGGGGGTTTCGTTCGGGGCCCGCCTGACCATCTGGCGGGCCAATACCCGTCTGAGGGTAGCGAGGAATGCTTTGGTGAAACCCCACCCTCCGACACATGGGTACATAAGGAGCACAGGTTGGTTTTTAGTCAGTAAGAGTCTGACAGTCCCCTTCGTCCTTCCCCCCAGGGCGAAGGAACTCCATGAGGATTTTCCAACCCGACACCAAAAAAAAAAAAGGATGACACAATATATTTTTAGTTAATATGTGTGTATTATAGACTATCTTAAGCAAATACTAAAGGTGTAAGTATATACTTTCTTAAAAAAGATGATTAGGTACGCATTAGAGTACTATGAATGCATATATGACGAAGTGGTGTAGTTACCTCGGGTAAACTTTTTGTGTGTGTTGATTGTTCTCTTGACCGTGTGGTGACGGATTAAGAATACGGCATGTCTCCACCCCCATATCATCCCATGGGTGTCGTAAGAGCCGACATTTCATTGTCATCTTAATTTTTTTTTAATTTCATCAGCCTTTGATATCTTAAATAATAATAATATTTTACCACGTACACACAACAACATCCAGTCCCAAACTAAACAGAGCTTGAATAATTGGTTACAATGGATAAACATTAGGTACGTATACACTTTTCTTAGTTAAATACATTTATACATAATATTGTAAATGAATAATCGAGTTTGGTTAATTTCATCTGACAACGAAAAGCCTGTTTTCTGAAACTATGTATTTATTTCCACTACCAGTGCAAAAAAAGTTTACTTGCACGTTCGAAATACTTCGAGAAAATTCGTTAGTGAATGGATGAATAGATCATTTTAAGAGACGAAATCCCAATATTGGTTGTATTGAAATTCTGCGGGTTGAATGAAGCCTGGGGGCTAGTTATAACAAAGTTTATTTCGCTTTAATAACATTATTGGAGGACTATCTAATATTGTTAATGTATATGTGTGTTTGTTGATTTTGGTAAGTTTATAGTATAGAAGTAAACTGTATCACAACAAAGTAATTGAGCCGAGTATATTATATTTTTTGGTCGTGTCAGACTTCACGGTAGACCTAAAGTTGTCAGTGATACGCTACGATCAAGTCCCTTTTCTTTCACTGCTGGGTACGAACCTATTCTCACTATGAAACGAGTATCCATTCACAGATAAGAGAATATTATAGAAAGCTCTCAGATAATTTTCCTCGCGATGTTTGCTTACACCCACCGTTTAGCAAGTGATAATGAATTAACTACTACTTGATACGCACATAACTTCAAAAAGTCACTGGGGGTTTGAATTGTCTGAATTGCAGTCTATTGGTTTTTCCACTAGCTATCGTTGCCTTTATGTTTGATTTTATCTTAAGACATAGATTTTTTTTTTAGAATTGGAAATAGAAAATCTCTTACATGATTTTATCTATCAAGTAATTTAAGCGGAACTTGCCAAAGCAGGCGGGTCCTAAACCAGGATAAAATATAATTATTATCATCATTTAGCTCGTTGATTAAGTACGACTTGGGCGCTCAAAGTAAACAATCTGCTGGGGACGACGATTTTTAATTGAGATTATGTCGGGAATACAAGCTCCGCGGCTAGATGTGCATTTTTATTACAGTTTTTCGCCGCTTAAGGCGGCGATAGCCCAGTGGTGTACGTAACGGACTGCCGAGACGATGGTCTCAGGTTCGATCCCCAGTTACCCCGGGCATACACCTATGACTTTTCGAAGTTATGTGTGTATTAATAATATTAATTATCGCTCGCTTAACAATGTGCCCGGTAGATGGCAATAGGCTCGCCCCCTATTACATTGAGACCGAAACATATCTGGCGAAGTGTGGGTGTGTAATACACCTCTGCCTACCCCTTCGAGGATAAAAGGCGTGAAGATATGTTATGTTATGTTATGTTTTTCGCCGCAAAAGTTTAGGTTTTTTGGCTAAAAGATTGCCGTGAGTGATAATTTTTATTTTGATGTTGCGTTATAAGCTTTCTTTATTAGTTGAAACTTTTAATATTATTTTTTTATTCCACCGTATTGACAAACAACGTATATTGAGAAACGTCTATGTGACGGTTGGTTTATGTAAGGAAATCGCGCGCAATACAGGATTTAATCCGGAGTGATATTGAAAAACAAGAATTAATTAAGAGTAAAAACTAAAAAAAACAAGCTTTCATATGTTAAATACATAAGATCAAAGTACTCGTCAATACAAATCGAACAAGCCCAAACTCGATAGCGTGGGTGGGAACTGCCAACTCCCTTATCAGATCAGTTCCATGACTTTATAATATTAAAGTTCTTATATTAAACTAGAGGACGCCAGCAGCTACGCCTGCATTTTTTTTAATTTACCCGTTTTGGCCGATCCCGTGGGAATTTCGGGAAATCCCTTCTTAGTGCACCCCTACGGTCCCCAAGGAACATACATGCCAAATTTCAGCTTCCTGCGCCCAATAGTTTCGTCTGTAGCGTGTCTGTCAGTCAGTCAGTAACGCAAGGATTTTATATATTAAGATAATATGGCATTGTCACGCAATATACACATGTACGAAACATTTTTGCTCAATTGAAAATCACGAAATGGGTTAAATTCATCTTGCAAAATATCATTACACTGGTGAGGGGGAAAGTAAACAAAAGCTTGTTAAAAGAAAACGAGAAGTTTTTTAAAATTGGTAAGAAATAATTTCGGTTTAAAGATTGTGATGTCAATCAGTCTTAATTCATAGGAGATTTTAACTTACTTTACAATACTTTTTGCGCTATTATGGAGTCTATTACAGGTCCACTCTTCCACGTGAGTTTCCTCTTTGAAGCACGATTACGTAAAAGCAATCTGTTGATAATTGGATGTCTAAAAAATATATCCTGTCGACTACCCGCGCCGTCATCATTTTAGCGAGGTTATCCATCCATCTCCATCGCTTGGTAACTGATAACAGCAACAATAAATGTTTTTACCATTTACCATGACTGCATGGTTGGCGTAGTTGTTTAAGCGACCGCCTCACCGCTTGGCACTGCGCGGAGTGCTGTGGGTTCGATTCCCACACGAGACAACACTTTGTGTAATTCATAAATAATTGTTGTTTCGAGTCTGGGTGTTCATTGTGTCCGTTAGTTGTATCTTTGTAAAGTCCCTCGCAACACAGGATTTAGTCCCAGTGCGGGAGTTATCTTTTAAAGAAAATACTTATATATATTCTGTCTATACAGGGTGTAAAAAGACTCTTAACAAAAACTGAAATCCCATGTTGTACCAATCACTACGAACATTTTACTTCGGCACCTTACCTGGGAAATTACTGGTTCAGGAGATATTGACGCTCAAAGTTAGTATGGAATTTTTTTAAATAGGTACAAAATCGATGCATTTACCCCGCCAATATGTTCTTTAGATGATCTTTCCCCATGGATCCCCATGGATAAGTAGATATTTCGAGCATTGCACGCGCGCGCTTTTAATAGCAGTTTAAAAAAGGTGAAAGCTTAAAAAAAGTAATTTCCCAGGCATTATTTTTTGTTAGTATGACTTGGCATGATGTCCACAACAAGTCGAATTCGGCTCGGTGATGGGTCTTGTGATACCCTGTATATGTATTTGAATTAATAGGTAAGCAAATATTCTGTAATATCTAGTTTGGTTAGTAAGCGGACCGCGGGCTCTAAGGCGAGTGTCGCGAGTGTCTTGAATGCAACAGGCATAAAGATGTACCATGACGATGAAAAGCTTTTATGAAAAAGATAACTTCACTGATGCTTAAGAACGTATATACTAAGGACTTTACAGATACTAAGCAAAACGACACAAATATATTACGAAGCACCGCAACTTCTATTTAATTTAATAAATAAAAGTTGCGGTTAATTTATGAAATAAAAGTTGGCGAGGCAAACACTAAAACCACTACTTCACCACTACTAACACTAATATATTGGGCCTGATGTAAAGTTTCTTTTTATGTTTTGGTGGCAACCCATCATCAAGACCCGGCTTCGACTTTTTAAATTTGGGGATGGTTCTCTCTTGGAGATGTTCTGGCCTACTCACTGAGACTTGTAATGTGCTAACTAATTACCTACTAGTAAGACTAACGCGGGTGTTCTACAATACAGACATTAAGTATTTTCCACAAAGCGACTGCCAGTCTGACCTCCGCAACCCGAAGGGATAGCGATATTCCATGGTTTAGACTAGTGTCAGTTTATTTAGTAGGTACTAACACCCTGTAACGACTGTCAAAGATCTTCATGACAACCGGGACCGACGCACGACGGCTTAACGTGCTTTATCGTACATTCATCAAAATAGAAACTTCTACAGGCCTATATAGTTTCTATTAACGAGACAGTATTTCAAACGTGATATTATTATAAATACTAAGAACGGATAGGACTTTCACAGCCCTCATATTCCTGTATAGTTTATGTGGTATAAAGTCGCGTGTTTCGTAATATTCACGATTTATCGGGTTTTCTACTTAACTGGAAATACGTGTTAGGAGAGGCAAAAAAGTATTGCCGCAATGTTCCTCCTTTTCAGAGCCCGGTCACGACCTACAGCGACGGGCGGCAGCGGCGAGCGTTTTCGATGTACATGGCGCGTTTAATGAGACGCGGCGCGCGGAAGCCTTAGAGTAAACGCGCCATGTACATCGCCCTTGCAGCGCCGCTCGCTGCTTAGGGCT
Organism: Euclidia mi; assembly: GCA_944739405.2. NCBI lineage: Eukaryota > Metazoa > Arthropoda > Insecta > Lepidoptera > Erebidae > Euclidia > Euclidia mi. The sequence continues at coordinate 57,026,315 of OX123200.2, read as the reverse complement.
CTTTCAATTTAGACGTTTGGTGTCGGACGGCTGCAGCACGTTTACCGTGCCGCTGGTTATAACCCGCTGCCGTGCCGCTGCAGTACGGTAGCCGGCCGACACCAAACGCCTAAATTGAAAGCGTATCTGTCTGCCGTGCGTTTGCATGCTAGTTATGTTTTAAATTTATTTGACAGCAGTTAAACCATGGAGTCTGACGAAGAAACATTACTGTTAGTGCTCTTGTTGAAAAATAGCAAACAGCACCAGAAACAATAACGACGCCTCCGTAAAAGAGCATCACCAATGTTTTCATTAACATGTAATTTCGATGATTTCCATAATCTTTACCCGAGGTAGAAGATCCAAGCAATTTTTTTAATTACTTAAGAATGTCTAGAGAATGTTTCTACAAATTACTTGAATTAGTTGGAACTAAAATTCAGCAAGAAACTACATTCAGACATACTATAGCAGCATGTACGTAAATTAAACAACTTATATTAGGACGTAGTTCAATTTTATTTTCAAGTTCTTCCACGTTTATATCATCCATTTTAAGCAAATAATAAACATGAAATTTCGATGAAATTAGCTCTCACGTCTAGTCACCGCACTATTCAACAGCGAAATAAACACGTGGAGCTTGTGACGTTGCTGTACTGTCGTCGTGCGTTCTCGGTACCGACACCGCACTTTTGCCGCACCGCGCGCTTTGTATGAAAAGAAATGACCGTCCGTGCACCATACGACAAACGCACCGCTTCGGCACTGCAGCCATCCGACACGAAACGTCTAAATTAAAAGAGCCCTTAGGCCGATCTCGTGACCAAGCCGTCAGAGTTATGATGAGTACGTTGTAGCGGTAAATAGGCTGTTTCGTAAACACCGTGATATTAAACGGTTATTAGGCGTGTGGCTTGTCGAATAACAAAGTGCGTACAAACATAACATTTTAATTTTGTTGAAGAACCACAGTCCACAGAGAATCTCCACAGTCTAGATATTCGGCAATTTTTTAATTTGTGGACCTGAAATGTCCGAACTGGGTTTCTATATTTGGATTCGAAAATTGTTGATTAGATTTTTATTAGGTGCTCCCTGTTCGATGTGTACCTATATCGAACACGGTGTGTCGATAATTTATTTCTATGATGGTTTAATCTATCGATGCTTTAAGCCGTTAGTCCACCAACGCGTTCACATGCGACTGCGAATTCCGCAAAACTATTGCGTCGACGAAACATGTGCGGAACGAAAAATATTGTCATTGTAGTTTTGGTAACCTGTAGGTGTAGATGTTTTTCATGCATTTTTACTAACCACGCGTCCAACCGCGTTAGGATCGTAGCACACGTAGGTATCAACTTGGAATAGGATCGGCACCGTATCAAATGGAACCGTTCAATATTATTTGTATGGAACTCCCTCTACTGCAACGCACACTAATCAGAATCGTAACCTAATCGCCTCGCCTCGGGACAAGCTCCCGAATCGGTGCGGTGCGTGGTCGACTTGCAGTTCCCGCGCTTACGGTTCTCCGTACCCTAGCTTACGCCTCTCCGTGGCCTAGCTTACGGCTCTCCGTAGCCTAGCATACGTCTCTTCGTCCACGCCTCTCCCGCCAGTCAGTTTGTAATTAATGCTAAAACATTAATTACAAACTGACTATTTTTTAAACATATTAGTTGGCAAAACAACGTAAAGCATAAATAACATTAGACAAAATGCATTGCTTGGTAAATATTTTACTAACCAAAATCTACGTTAATACAACAATGTTTGTGTAGAGTCAACTGAAACAATGGCTGGTTAGGTTAGGTTAGAACTGCGACCACAACGCACGAGCCGAGCGAGCGAAGCGAGCGTGCCGCGGCAGCAGCCGGCGAGTGCCAGACCCGAATTGTACTTATTTCGCTTAATTCAGGCAGTGTGTATTTTTTTAAAGACTTAATTTTCTATGGAATTAGTAAAAATACAAAATTATTACTTGCCTATAAGTAATCTGTCCAAGATGAAAATTGCAACCATGCAGTTTAATATTTTCAAAATTTCACGTAAGTATTGGTTAGAAATTAGTTATTTTTAAAAACTAATAATTTATCTGCTAACTTTTTGTACAATCACCAATTTAGCAAACGAATTATTTAGTAATTTGATTATTTTTAAATAATAATTTAACAGTTGAATTTTTTTCTAAGTAAAACATTTGCGAAACCTGTATTATGTCATGATTGTAATGATTGTTTTTAAAGTAATATGTTTGCGTAATGAAAGTTTGTCAAATGATTAGTTTTTCAAACGTTTGTAAAATGATCTTTTGTCATACGTTTTTTGTTAAACAATAGTAAACCTACATCAAGACGCCTGCGTCTGTGTAACGACGATTTTGCAGTCATCGGCGGAACAGTAGCGACAAAGATAAAACTAATTTAATCTTGCTGTGTGGTAGAATGAGACATAGCATATACAAAACAAAACAAACGCTGCCAACATGCTTACTGTGCGATTGCGTCGGTGGACTAAAAGCGTTATTGGTGCGATGTAACGTTAGTGCAAAAAATCTTGTTGCAAAATAGGTACGCTACAGTGATTTTTCATTAGTTCAATAGTAGGTATATCGATTCGAAACGCCTAACGCCTATTGTTCCGTCTTGCGCAATTGGCTAGTCTCAAAGTTATATAGTGCACAAGTGGTTACGCAAACACAAGTGCACTCTCTATTCCATTGCACCCATAGTCAGATGGGACGCCACATGCGACATGATCGGAGAGAAATTGGTCGCAGGACTGACCACGGCTTGACATGCTTTCCGAGGCACAGGGTTTTAACACCGCCAACTCCTTGACTTCGAACTTCTATTGGATAATTCTTAACAGAAAAATCCAATTTCCCTTTTTGTTTGACTCGGGTAGTGAACCTGAGACCTCATGATCCGAGAGTCGTTTATACTACCGTAGGACCACAGAGGCAGTCTAGGTCTTGCGGTGCTGTGTGACTTAATATACAAAATAACTCTATCTCCCTTTTTTCCTATCTTTTTTCTTTCTTACTCGGCTCGGCTGTCTCCGCCATCTCTAGTGGATTTACAACAACACATCTTTAATTCAGTTCACATTTATTGTTTGAAGCTTTAACATCTTTTAGTAAAATACAGTTTTTTTTTAACTCTATAAACTCCACTCCCAGACGTCCCACTTTAATGCTATTAAAATAATAGCCTCCCTGGGATGTCCGGAGACGTAAAAATCTTTTTGTTTGTAGACAAACATTGAATTAATTTAGGAATGTTATATAATGTAGATATACGCAGTGAATTTATGTAACATGGCTGTTGAGTGTGGCATTGGTCACGTGGGTATAAAAAGTAATGTCTTGATAATTGACAAACAAATAGTTAATTATCGCTTGCCCTGTGCCTCGGATAGCATGTCAAACTGTCGGTCCCGCCTGTCACGAAGATCTTTGACAGTCATTCCGGGGAGTCAGTACCCTGAAACAAAATAAATCTGCTCTAAGCCGACGACACTGGCTAACATGAATATCTTTGACAGTCGCTATAGGGTAACTAAGTACCTGTGAATTAACTAACACTATTGTAAACCATGGAATATCGCTATCCCTTTGGGTTGCGCAGGTCAGACGGCAGTCGCTCTGTGGAAAAGCTTATAACTATTCGTATTCTGTCATATTTGGTTAGGCCAGTAAGCGAACCCTGGGCTCTAAGGCGTGTAAGTCTTGGATGCAACCGGGATAAAACTAGGACCATTGAGATACTACACAATGCTTTATTCATATAGAAGCTTCATTTTTATATCTAAATCTATAGATATTATAAAATTGTGTCCATTTTTTTCTGTCTGTATGAAAGCATTAAACTCAAAAACTACCGAAAAGATTTTTGTACGGTTTTCATTAATAGATAATGTGATTCCTGAGCCAGGTTAAGCAATTGACGCGGGTGGAGCCGCGGTCGAAGTCTATAAAAAGGCGAAAAACAGCAATGGCAGTGCTCATACTTTTCTAAACAGGAGCTAAAGAAGATAGATGAAATATCGAGCTTGTTACCTTTTTCAATAACATCCATAATTATTTATTTTTATTTATAGTCTCATCCCTGTATGTCCAAAGGTGTAGGCAGAGGTGTAAATATTATACCCACATTTTGCCATGAATTTTTAGGTCCCACGTAATAGGGGCGAGCCTATTGGCGTTACCGGGTACATCACCAGACTCCGGGCCGCTACTGAGTATTCGGAAAACCCAGTAAACCCAGTAACTCTTTTTGCCCGACCCGGGAATCGACCCCGGGACCTCTGATCAGCAGTCGCATACGCTATCCACTGGACCACGGAGGCAGTTATCCATAATTATAACCAAACATAGTCTCCAATCGCATTGCCACTACACACCGAATGAAATACCTGCATATCTGAGAGGTCTCTACTTTTGTTTTGGAATGACATGACTGTGAAGTTTGCTATCCCGCACTTGGCCGGCGGCGGCGTCGTGGACTATGGTCTTACACTTCTCATATGAAAAGAGACCCAGCCTAGAAACATATAACAAAAAAAGGCTGATGTCGATGATACTAACACAGCATAGTACTAAATTCTATTATTGCCTATTGACTGCACGGTTGGCGTAGTGGTTTAAGCGGCCGCCTCGCCGCTTGGTACTGCGCCAAGTGTTGTGGGTTCGATTCCCACACGAGACAACACTTTGTGTGATCCACAAATTGTTGTTTCAAGTCTGGGTGTTCATTGTGTCCGTTAGTTGTATGTTTGTAAAGTCCCCCGCGACACAGGATTCATTCCTAGTGCGGGAGTTGTCTTTGTAAAACTATCAAAAGTCCTAAATGGACAATGAAGGTTAACTTTATTTTTTTATTCCCAAATCCATTTATTATTTGCTTTTGTCCGTCATTAGCGTTCAACTGCATCAATGCAAGTATCGCAAATTGATCGCTGTTATAAGCCTATTTCTGAAACAAAAGTTTTCACAAAAACTTTCTTTGTTATAAAACCATTGATGTAAAAGGGATCGGCTGTGATTTGCAAAAGTATCGGAGATCTAAGAACGATGTTTTTTAATGCTATGGATGCCATGGTCTATTCATGACTCGATCTCACGAATCGATTTGAACTAAAAATAAGGGCGGAAATGTATGTGAAAGAGGTCAAAAATATTTAATACTGCTGTTTCTTTTTGTACTTAGATCAAAGGAGGTTTTATAAAGTAATGGCTGGATAGAGTTGTTTGATTACTTTGTCTAACTCTCACCCTTTATTTTGTCTTCTATTCAATTGTACAAATGTTTACCGTTTATTCTTATTGAACAAATGTTTAATTCTTTGACCTTTATAACTTTATTTGCTATTATTATGAAGCAGTCTTAATGGTGTTTTTAAAGGAACTTTCACTAAGGAAGGGACGACGCGGCGGTCGGAAGTTATTTGCGTGCTTGTGGATGAATTAATGCGTTGTTTTGAAGAACAATTTATGTAATTTATACAGTTTGCCTAGTCATTTAAGCCTGGCCTCGGGACGAAGTTTTTTCGCCTGACTTGACTTATACTTTTGCTAATGTACGTTAAAGAAGTGATGAGAATTGAATTAGTTCAGTAACAAGAAGCTTAAATCTCACTACGCTTACCGGCTGGCGACCGGTGGCATAGCGGGAGTGTACGCCGAAGGTCGCGTTTCGTTCCATTCCCGCTCATGTCAAACATTTCTATATGAACATAGATATTTGTCTGGGTTTGGGTATTACTATTTCTATGTAGAACGACTGTTACTTTTACTACATCAACATACCTATCTACAATAAAGGAGATTAAGTAAGTCGCATCCAATTGTGGTTTAGACCGATGATGAGGCTAAGACGGGGAGTCTTAGCCTCATCATCGGTCAAGTGAAAACATGTCGTAGAAAATGTCACGCGTTTGTACTCGTACAACTACGACTCGGCAAATTCGCCGCACCACGTTAAACTGTAGTGAAACCCTACAGTGTACAAGCGCTTTTAAGTAGCTAACGCTGTCTTTGAGTAAATAATTTATAATTAAAATCACTTCCAAAGATAATCCCTTATTAATGAAACCTCGTATTTGTATCAGCTGCTGTAATCTTCAAAGTAATTTTATTTTGCTAAGACAACACTTTGGACAAATGTTAAGATTTTCGAAATCATAGTTCAATCGTGAAGATAATAGTTGATCATCGCAGTCTTTAATGTTAGCTTGATGAAAACGAGATGTTATGCACCGCATTATTTATTTGACTGTATATTCTACATATTCAGTCAAGTAAAAAATGTGGTTCTACGTATTTTACTAACCGACTTCAAAAAAAAGGAGGAGGTACTCAATTCGGCCGGTATTTTAAGTTTCGATGTTTTCTCCGAGGTCTCTGAACCGATTTACGTGATTGTTTTTTTGTTTGATGCGGGATAGTTTCGAATTGGTCCCATGTGGTCCCGGTAGTTTTTATTTTATTAGCATTTTTTTATTTACCTTCACCTATCCCGATGTCTGAAATAAACGCTCGCAAGTAAATTTGATCCACTTCCCGGTTACCGATTTAGCTGAAATTTTGTATATGCATGTAAAATGGATGACAATGAAAAATGATTGATTATGACATAGAGCTGATCTGATGATGGAATCAAAAGGAACTCAGTAAATAAATGACAAAACTCTATCGAGTTTGGGCTCGTCTCGTTACATTCGTCTTAACGAGCACTTTGGTGCGGATGGTAACTAGGATCCTCTAGGGTTCGGTGAAGGAGCCATACGAACTCAGTAATTACAAAAATCAATTTGGCTTGTACGATGATGATAATGGTGACTTCAAGGACGTAAATCATGCGTTAAGGCCGTTTCTTCAGATCTATATTTTTAACAGGCGTAGACCCTTTTGTAGGTCTACCCATAACTAGTTGACAAAACAACAATACACTAAAAAGTATTTAAAAAAATAACTACGTTAAAAAAACTGACATCAAAAACTAAAAAGTAAAAAATAATAAAGATTTAATATTAATGAAATACTACCTATTATTTATAATTATGTATAAGCTATTTACTAATAGGTTTGAAGTTGGTGCCAAGCCTTTAACAAATAATAATATTTTAAGCACTTAAATGAATATGAGCAAATTAATACATTACTTCGTAAGTATTAAATTGGCTTGGCACCGACTGTAAACCTATAAGTAAATAGCACAACATATAAATAATAAGTAGTATTTAATTAATATTAAATCTTTATTAGTTTTTACGTTTTAGTGTTTGTTGTCGGTTTTTTTAACGTAGTTATTTTTTGTACTGCCTTTTCATAATATAGTCTTTCGCATATAACGCAATAGTACTATATTATTATGGTATACATATAAGATAAAAATTAAGTTAAATAAAAAGGAATATTTTATAAAGAAATATACAAACCAGCAATCTTCACAATCTGAATTACAACAAATAAGAAGTAATTCAGCGTGAAACCTAAGACGCCATTATAGCTGGCTAGCGGTTCTGTACAGTATTGGCTTCAGTGCGAATGGTCAGACAATCGGCCGCGGGGGAGCTCTGAACTTACAACTTAGCTTTAAGTAATGACCGAACTGTGCTCGAGTTTCACTAACTTTAAAGAATTGTGGAAATTGGATGCTTGTTTTTTCTCGAAGGTTCGGAGTAGTTCTTTGCTTTGTGTACAAGAAGTTTTGCTGCGTCGTTTTGTTATTCTGTATCGAGTTTGTGTTTATCATCATACGTATTATTTGTCCTGACTGACCACTATACCATCACAGGGTCAAAATACAGAGTCTAGAATCATACATTAGGATAATGTGTTCTTTATATTTTTGCGAAGCCACTGGCGACACAAAATCAAATTCTATCAGGGAATTATCTTTTAACAAAAATTTTGGGAAATTTGTTACCTAACGTTACGAATGTATCAACGCCCATACCTTAGATACTAAAATACAAAGAACTTGTAATCCCTCTTAACCCACAGAGTCTTGTACCCAACTTAGTCAGTTGCAAAACAGAGTTTGCCGAGAGTGGACGTGTTCCACTTTACAAAGCATGCTAACGATGGGCATATGCGGCTTTATAGCTTTATTAATACGCTTCAGAAACTTGGGTAAGCGCACCCTAGAGGTTGTGGAGTTAGTTAGCGAGTTAATACAATGTCGATGGAACACCTTGTGCAGGAAAGTTTTAATGTGATCTATGCAACGTGTTGTTGCTGTCTCAGTGGTTTTATTTGCATTTGGCAACACCGGATGTTGCACGCATATATAGAAAAATAAAGTAAAAATTAAATGTTCAGTTTAAATTCTCTAATTTATTTTTCACGTTATTACATACTCGTACCTTGTACTTGTGCAGATGTTGCCGAAACTCGCTCTAAATTCGTTTATACACGTAGAAGTCTAATCTACACACAAGTTTAATAAGAACTTACCACATATTGCTATTGTATGAATAGTAGATAGGTGGTAGCGCCATCTACCTTCCTATCGATAATTAATTACATCGACGTCAATCGTTCTTCGCTTGCTTGTCCAATGCGAGCGATGCTTTTTGTTTCCGTCCCTTTCTATCCCATTCCTTTAGAAGGGGCACGCCATAGCAAATTCGTCGCATGGTGCAACGACGGGCGAACAGTCTAGAATAATCCGTGTCGCGACGAACACATGTACCGCACCGCCATATTTTTTACCGCTCCCGGGATATATAACGAGAACTAAACTACGCGCGAGTGTGGTGGAGTGATTTGGTGCATCTTTAGGATTCCCGAAGACACCAGGAGGCTGCCATTTGTGAAGAAGAGGACTGATTTGCAAGGTAGGTGTGCCCTCATCCTTCCGCCTCCTACAATACCTCCAATTCCACCCCGTCTCCTATCCTAGGTGATCAGAACCCATCCCTATACAGTCCACAATATTAATACTTTTTCCAAATCGCCTAGGAACATTCGGTTCGCCGAAACATTTTTTGGTCCTTCGAGCCGGATTCATTTACGTTTTATACGTAACCTCTCGTTATATCTCTATACCTAGGCAGTTACAGCACCTAGCTATACTCCTAGTCCATTTACATAACCGTCACATGGTTATTTCCGCACGCATCAGTAGGTAATATACTTTTATGTAGCTACCTACTTACCCAATTATTATTCCTGGAACTATCATAGTTGTCTTGTAAATCTCATATTTCAAGCACCTTTTAATTCCACCGCCTTAAAGTGTTGCCTACTTAGGTAAAATAATAGGTACTTTAGGTATTCTTATTTTGATTCGGTCTCATTAGCTTATACTTACGTAAGCATGGCACAACAAAAGAAGCCACGCGTGTCGGAAGACAGAGAGCTGACAATCTTGGAAGCTAAACGTAATATTTTATTTGAGCGTATTCAAAACATTTATGAGCGCTCAAAAACCGCCGCCGCTTCCGATAGTAATAGGGAATCATTCCTTAGTTATTGTATGACAGTAGATAGTATTCGAACAGATTTTCATAAGTTGTTAGACGATTATAACGCAAGATTGCTTTCTACTAATCCTGATGAAAAACCGAATTATCAGGCGTACACCTCATTCGAAGATCTTTATTGTATCATTAAGCGTATACAATCACAATTAGAGGGTAAATATTCGGCACAGCTCGTTTCAGCGGTTCGCACGCCGAGATTAACGCCAATCGAGATTATGTCGTTTGACGGAGATATACGAAATTGGCCGTTATTCTATGCGACTTTTATGTCTACAGTGCACGATAATGGTTCTCTGACAGATTCTGACAGGTTGTACTATTTAATAGGTAAACTGTCACCGAAGGCCCAGTCCGTATTTGCAGGTGTCACACCCAGTGCTGAGAATGATCAGGTCATAATATTTCAGTCACTACTTGATAGATATCAAGATACTCGTGTTCTGGCGTCTACCTACTTTGATCAAGCTTAAAATCTTAAACTGTCCGGTGCCGCGTCTATCTCGAATTTCCAGCTGTTTATAGACAACTTTGTTACCGCGGTTAATTCTCTTAGAAACTTAAAATTGGAAGATCTTTCCGACTTTATGTTGCTTCAACTCGCTTTAAAAAAGTTTGACACTGAAACAATTCGTGCTTTCGAAATGACAGAACGTAATAATAAAATACCTACACTAGATAGTTTTATTTCTTTCATCAAAGATCAGTGACGAATATTTCATAATACGCAGTCTAGTTCATCTAGCCCGTCTAATAATAACAATAGCAAACAAAGGTCGAATAAAGCGCGAAATTGTAATAATAACTCGGTCCCTAATCCGCAATCTTACGTAACATGCTCGGAATCTAGTAATAATAATTCACAGAAATGTCTGTGCAGTAATATAGTGCACGACCATTTCTACCAGTGTCCCGCCTTTAATGGTTTAAATCCGACTGCTCGTATCAAGTGCGTGAAAGATAACAAAGCATGCATTAATTGCTTAAGTATAAAGCATAAAACGAGTGATTGTTCTAGTAAGACGAGATGTCGTTCGTGTAATCAGCGGCACCACTCATTGTTGCACTTCGATAATGGTAGTCCGTTGTCAAGCCAAGCCGCTAACCTTGACACACTTACGTCGCAAGTGCAGGCCACGATAACTGCGCCTTCCACAACTCAGAATGACATATCGTTGTGTACAACATCCATCGCGCGGGCGACGCGCACGCGCGGACGGTCCTCGCGCATCTATAATGATCAGCGCGGGGACAAGCCGCAGTGTATGGCGTCCAAGACGGTATTGTTAGCGACAGCGCAAGTTATCGATTATGATATTAATGGATCGCCGCACATGGTACGTTGTCTGCTAGATAGCGCATCTCAGAGCAATTTCATAACTTCGGATTGTTTCAAATGCCTCGGATTGTGGAAAAACTTTAAAAATACTGACTTAGTAGTCAAAGGGATCGGCGGGTCAGAAAAACATTGCAAGGGTTCCGTAGATATTAAAATACATTCGCGTTTTGATAGGGATATTAATTTTAACATTTCTTCGCTTATCGTGGAGCGTATCACGGACGCATTGCCGAACGCTAATGTAGACGTAGCATTACTCACTCACCTCAAGTCATTGGCAGACTTGGAGTTTGCGAATCCGGCAGACATTGATGTTTTGATCGGAGCTGCAATATTCCTGCACTTGCTACTAACTAAAGTGGTACGTAGTGAGCAATATAACTTACCGCCCGCTATTGAGACGGTATTTGGGTATGTGATTATGGGTACCGTACCTACGTTACATACTTCTCAATATATTACGTCTTGCTGTTGTTCTGTTCTTCAAGAAAATAATATTGATTCTCTTCTCAAGCGATTTTGGGAGCTCGAAGAGATTACCGCACCGCCCTCGATGAGCCGTAAGGATCTCGAGTGTGAACAACATTTCCGCGCTACCGCTGTTCGTGACGACAGTGGCAGATACGTTATGGCGTTGCCATTCTATGGTGACCCTTATTCGTTAGGCGACTCGTACGCTGCTGCGCTTAGACGTTTCCATTGTTTAGAACGTAAACTTGATGCATCACTTAAGTTACGCAGCGCCATAATGACGTCATTCGTGACTACATAGATAAAGCTTTTTTGAGTGTAGTTGTAAACGACGAGGGCAATTCTCTTCCCTCATATTATATCCCGCATCACGGCGTCACGGCGGCAAACTTCTTGTGGTTTTAGATGCTAGTTGTAAGACTACATCGGGTCAGTCGATTAATGACATTTTGCATGCCGGCCCTAATCTACAGGGTGATTTATTTAACATCATAATAAAGTTTCGTCTTTTCCAAATCGCTCTGTCAGCTGATTGCCGCCAAATGTTTCTCAGTATCGGCGTTCGCGAATCTGACCGTAGATTTCAACGGAATTTTTATCGTTTCAACAATAAGGAACCCTTATCTGTGTATTAGTTCAATCGTATTTGTTTTGGACTCAAGTCTAGCCCATATCACACGTTACGAGTTGTTCGCCAGTTGATCGCTGATGAAGGCGATAATTTTCCCGCCGCAGCAGCTTTTGCTACTTCCGCTTTGTGTATGGATGACATTGCCTGTAGTGTCATATCCGCTCCGCTAGCAATTTCGCTTTGTGAAGAGCTTATTCAGCTTTTCAAGCGGGGCCAGTTTGATCTTGTCAAATGGACAAACAACTCTAAGGAGGTTCTCGCACGCATACCAGATTCTCATAAAGCTTCTCCAGACATTGAGTTTGAGAAGTCTGTACCGCATAAAGTTCTCGGTTTACGCTGGGACCAATCCTGTGATAGTTTTCGGTTTGACGTCTCACCGCCAGATAATAAGGGCACCAAACGCACTATGCTGTCCACAGTGGCTCGACTATGGGACATAATGGGTTTTGTGGCTCCCACAATTTTGTACGCCAAGCTCTTGATCAAGGAACTTTGGCTATCAAAGTGTGAGTGGGATGAAACACCCCCTGACCATATTGTCGCCGCTTGGGGCCAGTTTTGTATTGAGCTTACCGCGCTCAATCAAATTACTATTCCGCGTCATCTTGGGTTGGTAGATGGATGTACCATCAACTTAATAGTTTCCGCTGACGCCAGCGAGCGTGCTTACGGCGGAGTCGTATATCTGCATGTTCGCATTGGTTCTGACTACTCGGTGCAGTTAGTTTGTGCCAAGTCTAAGGTCTCGCCTATTAAAACCATTTCGGTCGCGAGGCTGGAGTTGTGCGCGGCCCTTCTGCTGTCTCAGTTGCTCCGCAAGGTTCAAGACACAGTTTTGCCCCACTACCCCATTAATAAAATATACGCATTTTCTGACTCCAAAGTAGCGCTCGCTTGGATTCATTCTTCTCCTCACCGCTGGCAGACTTTTGTCGCCAACCGCGTTAGTAAATTGATTGAACTTGTTCCTGCTACTTGTTTCAATCACGTCGCGGGTATTGAGAACCCCGCTGATTGCTTGTCTCGTGGTGTTACTCCACTTAATCTTCTGCATCATCCATTGTGTCATCGTGGACCTTCTTGGATTTCCTATGATCCGTCAGAGTGGCCCATGCAACCCTTGGACCACGTGCAGAAGACGAAGATGTACCGAACGGAAGTCTGTTTCTTATCCCGTGATTGCTGAGGTTGCGGAGTCTCCGATCTATGCACTCGCACTACGCATGTCATCGTGGTCTAAGTTACTCCGCGCCATCGTTTATGTCTGTAGGTTTCTTAGGCACCTACCTAATGGGACTTTTGTATCAAGTACTGATATCAAATTCGCAGAATGTAAGTTACTACGAGCTCTACAGAATGTTCATTTTAGTAACGACATTCAAAATTTGAAAAACATTGTACCATGTTCTCCCGCTATCCTTAGACTCAAGCCGTTTCTCGATGAACACGGCGTCATACGCGTTGGGGGTCGTCTGTCAAATTCGGATGAACCTTATAACTACAAACATCCTTGCATTCTGCCGCGTCATGATCATGTTGTCGACCTTCTTGTTGATTTTTATCACAAGAAGCACCTGCATGCTGGTCCAGAGTTGCTTATGTCCTTACTTAGGCATAAGTATTGGATTTTAGCCGCTCGACGAATAATTCGTCACAGAATACATAAATGTAACGTCTGTTTCAAATTTCATCCGCGTCCGACTTTCCCTCCCATGGCAGATCTTCCTAGCCAACGCGTCAATCAAGTTGATAAAGCGTTTACACATACCGGTTGTGGTTACGCAGGACCGCTACAGTATACGCCAGTGCGTGGTCGAGGTGTTAAAAGCCGTAAAGCTTGGCTATGTATTTTTACATGCTTAACGACGCGCGCTACGCATATTGAAGTTGCGACAGATTTAAGCACGGTGTCATTCCTTGCAGCCCTTAAACGATTTCTCTCATGGCGCGGCCCTATACAGTGTTTGTATACGGATAACGGCACTTGTTTCGTGGGCGCAAGCTCTTATTTACGCGACCTCTATAAGTTTCCCAGGGAAGAATATCGTACTCGTCTTCAGGAAGAACTTTCCATATATCATATTGACTGGAAGTTTATTCCGCCAGCATCACCACATTTCGGTGGATGTTGGGAAAGCACGGTCAAAGTTATTAAAACGCATCTCTTCAAAGTTATAGGTCAACAGATCCTCTCTTACGAAGAGCTTTTAACTGTCCTTGCACAAGTCGAGGCGCTGATCAACTCGCGTCCGCTCACGGCATTGAGTAGTGACCTTGCAGAACCATCCGCGTTAAGCCCTGCACATTTTCTGAACACAGTGCCGTTATCGTCATTTCCGGCTCCTGAAGCAGACTCTTCAAGCTTGCTCCAGAGACATACTCTGCTGGATAAACTCGTGCAGTCGTTCTGGCGGCGCTGGCGTGCGGAATATCTACACCAACTTCAGGCTAGATCCAAGTGGAATAGTCCTGCATCCCCTATACAGGAGGGTATGTTGGTCATCATAATACATGATAATGCTCCGCCGCTTTCATGGCCGTTAGCCATCGTAGAGAAACTGCATACTTCCAAAGACGGTACAACCCGCGTTGTTACCGTGAAAACCGCGAAAGGGAGCTACGTGCGCCCTGTTGTACGTCTCTGTCCGCTTCTAACTCAGTGAGATCTAGCCTGAAGTTGGATCTACCTTTTAGTTAAGTATTTAGTTTGTAGTTTTCGCTATAATTGCGTTTGTAATTTTCGCTAAAGTTAATTTAGATTAATTTTATTATCATATCGCTGTCTTAGCCTATTGATGGGTTATGCGGTAGAACACCCAAAGTTCAATTTTATTTTTTTATAGGCAACCCTTTAGGGCCGGGGGGATATGGTAGCGCCATCTACCTTCCTATCGATAATTAATTACATCGACGTCAATCGTTCTTCGCTTGCTTGTCCAATGCGAGCGATGCTTTTTGTTTCCGTCCCTTTATATCCCATTCCTTTAGAAGGGGCACGCCATAGTAAATTCGTCGCATGGTGCAACGACGGGCGAACAGTCTAGAATAATCCGCGTCGCGACGAACACATGTACCGCACCGCTATATTTTTAACGAGAACTAAACTTCGCGCGAGTGTGGTGGAGTGATTTGGTGCAGCTTCAGGATTCCCGAAGACACCAGGAGGCTGCCATTTGTGAAGAAGAGGACTGATTTGCAAGGTAGGTGTGCCCTCATCCTTCCGCCTTCTACAATACCTCCAATTCCACCCCATCTCCTATCCTAGGTGATCAGAACCCATCCCTATGCAGTCCACAATATTAATACTTTTTCCAAATCGCCTAGGAACATTCGGTTCGCCGAAACAGATAGGCATGAAGAAACTTAAATAAACAAACATTAATTTCTATAAAATTATGTTTAGTTAACAAAAAAGAGACAACAATTTGAAAAAAATGTTATTTAATTTTATATTTAGGTACAGTTTTTTGGTGATCTATGTATTAGAAGACAAAGGTTTACGTAAAAGCAAGTTCGCTATCTATGATGGAAAGACTTTACTATTTTTAGCAAATAAAAACACATTGTTTCTCTACTTTACAAAGAAGTCCAATTGAATTTAAACGCAAACCTAAACTGACGAAGGTCTAACAAATATTGGACAATTCCACGAGCCAAAAAAGCAGCTGTAGACGGATCCTAGATTTTATATTAACTTGTGTTTAAAAATGGACGTTGGAATAAATGGCAGCTTAATATAATAACAAGGTGTTTGCAGTAATTACTTACCGGCGGTAATCTCAAGTTTATCGCGGCAAAATTATGTATTAAATTTGGAAAAGTGCCACTACACAAAATAATGTAGATAAACATTAGTTAGCCGCAGCGAAAACATATGGGCTTTTTACTGTTTGAAGCTCGGAGCAAACTACTATTTGCAATTGAATACACATACAATTTTGAAAAGGCGAGTCGTGACTTTGTTGGGTGGTTTCAGATTAGCGTATTTTGCTGCGCGTATACGGTCGTTTCAGCATACGCGCTTACACGCGCGCTACATTCTAATCATCAGCCTTTAATAGTCCCTCCTCCCTCTGTCGGCTCTTACGACACCCATGGGATGATATGGGGTGGTGACAATTCGTATTCTTAATCCGTCACCACACGCGCTACATTACGCGCTTCAAAAAACCGGACTCGCGTAAACGGGCATATTTCGGCGTGTCCGCTCGAAATCGTAGTGACATCTTGTCAGTGTTAACATGAATTCTGCACGCTCGCGCTTATACGAGCTTAGAAGCGCGTCAACGCTCGTACGAGTTGCGCGTGTGCCAAAAGGCGCGCCTATAGGCGCCTACATGAGCTTCCAAAAACGAGCTTATACGCGTGTATAAAACGCTAATCTGAAACCGCCCGTATACTTCGGCATGACACTATATTGGTCTACCCACAAAATAACCAATTCTCTTTTTTGGATTTTGCAGACAAGAGAGAAGAAAGCACGTATTATATGGCTTTACTTAGATTATTTACATTTTGGATATAAGGAAATGATATGGGTCATGGCTAATTATACAGTTAGGTCGTTGTACCTAATAGTTTCTTTAAGAAATATTTTGTGAAGATCAATTACTTGAAGAGACTAAAAGAGTGCTTCGCAAAGAGTCTCGAACTCAAACTTATGGCGATCGATAGAGATAGAGACCATCGTCTCGGCAGTCCGTTACATACACCACTGGGCTATCCCCGATGCTATTTTTAGGGTTCCGTACCTAAAAGGTAAAAAACGGGACCCTATTACTAAGCCTCCGCTGTCTGTCTGTCTGTCTGTCTGTCATCAGGCTGTATCTCATAAACCGTGATAGCTAGAAAGCTGAAATTTTCACAAATTATGTATTTCGGTTGCCGCTATAACAAAAAATACTAAAAATAAAAAAAATTAAAATATTAAGGGGGCGTCCTACACAATAAACGTGTTTTTTTTTTGTATTTTTTGCTCAAAATTACTAATAGTAACAAGTAGACGCTTAAATTTTTTACAGAATAGGTAGTTGTATATAACCTTTGAAAATAAATAATGAAATAAATAAAAAAAGTTAAGTAAAGCGGGCCCCCATACAACAAACGTGGTTTTTTTCGTATGTTTTGCTAAGAATTACTGACGTTAACAGGTAGACACTTAAAATTTTCACAGAATATGTAGTTGTATATTACCTTTCAAAATAAATAATTAAATTTAAAAACAGTTAATAATAAAGGGGGCTCCCATACAACAAACGTAATTTTTAAGCAATTTGTTACTCGATCTTAATAAACAGGTAGAAACTTAAAAAATATTAAAGTATACATACAAAAAATGTGATTTTATTTTATAGATGATGGTACGGAACCCTTCGTGCGCGAGACCGACTCGCACTTGCCCATTTTTTTCATAATAAGGAGATGTCTGTGCCTAGTAGTGTAACAGGTTAAAAGAAAGGCTTGATGATCATAAATAAATGACAAGCTTATAAGACAGTCAGTAAGCTATCCGTGTGCTGTTTTGTCATCATCCTCCTCACCTTATTTCAGTTGCAACTGGGGGTCCGTCTAGTCTGACCGAATTTGGCTGAATATTAGCTTTTCCATGCAGAGCGACTGTCTGAGAGACCTCCGCAACCCAAAGGGATAGCTATATTCCATTAGTTAGACGAATGTAAGTTTATTTAGAATTACTGATTGCATAGGACGACTTTCAAAGACCTTCATGACTGCCGAGACCGACGGCTTAACCCGCTCTTCAAAGCAGGGGTAAGCGATAATTAACAAATTAATCTGACAAACTTGTCCTTCAGTTGTTCTCATGTTAAAGTGGCACGTTAACTGAGACCGGCCAACTTCAACATGTCCATAATTTATCTGGTCATCACTACGAACCTCCTAAACTAGAGTTGTTTTATATGAATTCTTTATTGCACTCTAATTAGAGTTAACTACAGAGTTTTGCTCTGCCATTGAAATAGATGACAACTTTTGTAACTTGCGACATTTATTGTAGTTTATAATTATTTCGTTTGGGAGTTAATCTGTATTAATGTTGGCAACATGATGTTTTGTGGACAGTACCGTTACTGCGCTGTACTGGGTGGTCATAAAGTGGTGATTGCGTACTTTTATTAGTGAATGTTACTATGAGGATTCATTTACAAAAAAATATATGTGGTTAAAATATATTATATAATGAATGTGTACCTACATCATGCTCGTAAGCTTTGATCATAAATATGGCCGATTATGGCAAAAACTAAACGATATTTGGCTTTCGTTAATCACTTTATTGTATCATTAATATTACGGCAACAAGTAGAGATCAATTGTAATTATCGAAAAATTGCTTACCTTAAATAATAAAAGGCTAGTTTTATTAATTTCTTCGCATCCGACATGTTCATTATAAATGTTCATTATCATTTAGGTAATATGTACGCTATACTAGTGTAGGACATATTGATTTAAAAATAGTCACAGAAATAAACGCTTTATTTTTTTTCTAATAGAAATAGTTTTTGGGAAAATCTCACCAATTCTTGTTCCGATTGCTAGAAAATAAATTTAAGAACATCAAACAGTTCTATTAGAACATAAAAGCTCTATTTGTGCCAGGTGTTATCCAATTTACAAGTCTTCGCTTCTTAGACGTAATAATGCTTTTGCAAGTGTTTAGCCGTCTTCACGAAGGACTCTCAGATAGCAAATATAATTTAAAATAAATGCTTTAATATTTAAAGTAGTGCTGCATTGGCATCTTGGCGTGAAATTGAAATATTGCATCAGATACGCCACAGTTGACTGGTTAAAATAGCATTAAAAGTATTACCTACTCTATTAATAGTGCACTTCAACAAAATAATTAATAGTATACTGAAGGTCTAGTACGAGTTTTACACAGTGACGATAGACTAGTTGAAGGGAACAATTTTCATACATTTCCTAAATGCGCCCCCTAGCGGACTCTATCGATCGCTACTCTCCGATAGGGGCGTTTTTAGAAAATGTATGGAAATTGTTCCCGTCGACTAGTCTATCGTCACCGTGATGATCGAGTGCAAAATTCGTGGTAGACCCTGTGATGTCAAGTAGCCTTCAGATTATGCCCGTTGAATAATGCCTCATAATAATCACACAAAAAATTCAAATATACTTAGGTCAAGTAAAGATTGGTCAGCAACTCAATATTTTATCACACCTGGTGGGAATGCAAGACGAATTCCAGACTCAAAGACGGAGGTGTTAAATAAGTTACACAGCAACTTATTTCTCTAAACAAACTGAAAACGGACACTCAGTGTAGATACTGATCCTCTATTTTGATATTCTGTGAAATGATCGATCTGCCGGAGATAGCTGTAACGTAACCCTTCAAGCTTTACTATAATCATAGATGGAATATTCTAGAAATATCTACGTGTGTGTCTACTGATCTGTACCTATCAGAAGTGGGAATCACACAAAAATTTGGTACTTAGTTATAGGCTAAACTTTGTGGAATTATTACCAATATAGTACGGGCGATGTTTTGGGAGCTCTCATCCCTAAACTACGGTGTTTTGCTATCAATCCCATTTGATCATCCGTGACCCCGCTTGAACCGGCTCGCCCATTTTGCTTGCATTCAACAATCTTGGAATCATACGTCATACTTTCATATATCTATACATTTCATTGAAATTTGTAGAGATTACCCTTTTTTCAAATTTCATACTTACAAAATTCATGGCAAATGTGAGTGTAATATTTACACCTCTGCCTACCCCTTCGGGGATACAGGCGTGAGACTATATATAAAATATACCTAAAATAAAATCATACAACATACCTAAATTGAAAACCAAAATTACTGCTATGAGAGGCGTACGCGGAACAAGTGTGCCGCCTCTTCGACCAATCTGGTTGATCGACGGGTACTGTACGGGGATCACGTCGGAGACCTTGAGGTTCCTTGTTCCTAGTTATATGTACCTACGTCTCTTAGACTAATCTGGTTGAACGATGGGTAACAACACGGGCCCACCATCTATAGGACCAATATCCTACAATGTTTGGACTCTCCGGCAACTGGAAAGGGGTTTACCGGCGGAAAGATGATTCAATCATCATGTCAGCCTGAAGACGTCCACTGCTAGGCGTTGGACTCCCACAAGGTTCTCCATATAGACCGATCTTGGGCCAAAGGTTAAGGTATCAGTCCCGGCTGTCATGAAGATCTTTGAGAGCCGGATTCAGTATCGCTGAATAAACTGAAACTGGCCAAGACGATGGAATATCGATCCTCTGGGTTGCAGTAGTCAAACAGCAGTTAATTTGTGAGAAAGCTAATATTTTTATCAAATCTGTCTAGTAGTTGTACCCTGGGCTTCAAAACGAAAATCTTCAATGCAACTGGGATAACTCTAAGACACTGACGTCTGTTGTCTGTTATCTGATAACTCAGTATATATCATTAACCAAAATACGCGAATCAATAACTAGAAAAGAAAAGAATGAAAATAATTTATTTCGAAAATAATAAATTACTTAGCCTACGTAGAAGAAATTTAGCTGAATGTAATGAACATTTAAAGACTTGAGCATTGGAAATGTTAATATTTGATAAACAAAGTTTTGATTGCAAATAAATATGAGCTCTGCCTTATAAGAAGTAATCAAATTCAAATTCATTACTAATTACTTTTTGTTTGAACTTTGGCTTGGACTTTTGTAATTTTCCACTTATAGAGCTTGTGGTACGTGTAACTCAAATACTATAAATTACTTGACTTCATTATATACCTTCGCAGTCCACTGTTGGACATAGGCCAGTCCTTGTTTGCGTCAAAATAATGTTGTGAATCAGTAGAAGAATATAGTCTGCTTTACCACTCTGGCCACACGGGTTGGTACAGCAACCCATCGATCCGTTCCGACACTAAAAATTGACAAACAACTCCTACCTAAACAACAAATCATAATACCTCTCAATTCAAAATTGTAGGCGAAAAAAGGAGATTTAAATAAATTAACAAACACATTTTCCTGACTTCCAGACTGCCTCGTTGGTCTCGCGGCATAAATGTGCGCGTGGGATAGGGAGGTCTCGGGTTCGATTCCCGGGTCGGGCAAAGTGTTAATGGGTTTTTCCGTTAGGAAATTCTCAGTAGCAGCACGGAGTCTGGTAATGTGCGCGGTACGGCAATAGGCTCGTCCCCTATTACGTGGGACCTAAAAATTCATGGCGAAATGTGGATGTAATATTACACCTCTGCTTACCCCTTCGGGGATACAGGCGTGAGTCTTTAAATAAAAAAAAATAAAAAAAAACATTTTCCTACCACTATTTTTTTAAAAATATATACATGTCATGCAATATTTAGTGCCATCTCGGTAGATGATTGATACCGTGATACGGTTATTAAATAGTTTAACAGACCGAGCGGTGTATTAATATTTATTTGTACCAAGACGAATAACAGAATATTTTCTTACTTATCAGCAACTATTTCCAATAATGGTCCAGCCACGCGTTATATAGTAACTATGCATAGTGTATATAATACGCACGCACAAGTCATTTTATGCCCCATCCGCACTTCGCACGCTCTTCTCACAGATTTACGAGATTGGAACGAACGCTATAGGTGCGGTTTTACCAAAAATATCTTGAAGTTGCAAGGGAGCCACCACCATATTAAGCTCCCGCCAACCTCCACCTGCCCGCGGTGCACCTGCTGAATAACGAACGAGGCAATGGCAACAGTGGTTTCCCCACTAGGGGTTGTAGGGGTCAGACGGCTGGTCGCCCTACGTTAAACCAGTCAGTCAAATCAAAATGGCAAGATTAAATCGGATCGGACACTCAGATAGGGCGTCGCCGAATAACGACGCGCAGGCATATCGCCCTACACCTGCGAAAAGTGGGCAAGGGCTACCGTGCCAAGCACGGACACGGTTAAAGACGAGAGTGCCGAAAAGAAAAATCCGTTTTGCCACTATAAACGTTGGCACTCTTACAGGCAGATGCCGCGAACTTGCTGACACACTCGCAAGACGTCGGGTCCAGTGCCCTTTCATTCAAGAGACGCGCTGGAAGGGAAATAAGTCTCGTAACATCGGGCAGGGTTACAAACTGATGTACACCGGGTCAACTGGGGGGAGAAACGGGGTGGCGATGGTGTTGTCCGAGGAGTTCCAGAGTGGTATTTTAGAGGTTGACCGCATCAGCGATCGCTTAATGCGGGCGAGGGTACTGATTGAGGGTAGAGTTACCAATTTAATTAGCGCCTACGCCCCTCAAGTCGGTTGCCCGGAGTCGGAAAAGGTGACATTCTGGAATTCTTTTGACAACGTACTAGGCATCATTCCGCCGTCTGAATATGTCGTGGTGGGTGGGGACCTCAATGGTCATGTTGGGGAGGAAGCCGGAGAGTTCCAGCGTGTCCACGGAGGTTTCGGACACGGAAGAGCTAACGCAGAGGGAGAAAACATTCTTAAAACCTGTACAGCTTTGGACCTGGCCATCGTGAACACCTTTTTCCGAAAGAAACTGCAACATCTGATAACATACCGAAGTGGTTCTCATTCCACCCAAATAGATTATCTTCTTGTCCGACGGTGTGACATCGGTAGAATTACCAACTGCAAGGTGATTCCGGGAGAAAGTCTAACGCCGCAGCACCGCCTCTTAGTAATGGATCTAGCAGTGTTGGTCCGTAAGCGAGTGAAGGAGAGACGCAATCCCAGAACCAGGTGGTGGTTGCTGAACGGACCAAAGGGGGAGAAATTCAGTGAACAGTTTGCCCATCACGACCTGACCACACATTCAGAAACCGCGGAAGATCTGTGGAATAAAGTCCAAACGGCTATCACCACTTCGGGCAAGGGTGCTCTCGGTACTTCGAAAGGTGGACATGTGGTTGACAAGGAGACTTGGTGGTGGGACGGCCGGGTACAAGAGGTGATACGTGAAAAGAAGGAGCTGTTTAAAAAGTGGCAACGAACCAATCTTCAAGAAGACCGTGACGCATATAGAGCAGCAAAACGTGCCAGCAAACGAGCTGTAGCCATTGCCCGAAATTCCAGATTGTCAGCATTGTATGACGAACTTGAGTCTAAGGAGGGACAAAAGGTCATATTTAAACTGGCGCGAGCCCGAGAAAAGGCATCCCAGGACATTACTAAATGCCTCTGCGTAAAAGATGCCTGCGGAGCGCTGCTCTATAGTGAAACTTCCGTGAAGGAAAGATGGCGGGCCTACTTCACAGAATTATTCAACAAGCAGCATGCCAACAATCTTTCCGCTGAGCTTCCTCCTAACCTAGGACTTATTACCCCCATAACACCGGACGAAGTGGAGAACAGTCTTCGCCGCATGAAAAACAGAAAATCTGTGGGTCCTGATAATATACCGATCGAAGCATGGAAAGCATTGGGCTCCTGTGGTGTATATCTTCTAACCGATCTTTTCAACCGCATCCTCATGAACGGAAAAATGCCAAACCAGTGGAGGCTTAGTATTATAGTGCCAGTACACAAGGGCAAAGGGAGTGTACAGGAATGCGGCAACTATCGTGGTATAAAGATCATGTGTCACACCATGAAGCTTTTTGAGCGTGTGATTGATTTCAGGCTCCGTAACGAGTGTGCTGTCTCTGAGTGTCAGTATGGCTTCCGTCCAGGAGTTGGTACTATAGATCCCATTTTCGCCTTAAGAACGTTGATCGAAAACTACAGGGAAAAAAGGAGACCTCTGCATATAGCTTTCCTAGATTTGCAGAAGGCCTTTGACTGCGTTCCTCGTCATGCTATCTGGTGGGCATTGGGCCTCAAAAATGTACCAAAAGCATATATAGACATTATCAGGGACATGTACAATAACTCTGTATCTATTGTGCGGACCGCCGTTGGAGATACCTCTTCCTTCCCCATAACAGCTGGAGTGCATCAGGGCTCTGCTCTGAGTCCCTTCCTCTTTACAGTGGTTCTCGATGTCATAACGGCGGACATCCAGGAACAGCCCCCTTGGCTGATGATGTATGCCGACGACATAGCGCTCGTTGACGAGAGTAGGGAGAACTTAGAGCGCAGAGTAAACCTTTGGAAGGGAACTTTGGAAAGCGGCGGTCTACGGTTGAACGTGGCGAAGACGGAATACATGGCCTGCGGTAGTGTAGATTCCACTACTATCCAAATAGGTACTGAAAATGCTGTTAAAACCACCCAGTTCAGGTACCTAGGATCTGTGCTGCATGAGTCCGGCAATATTGACCATGATGTTCGTGCTCGTACTAGCGCAGCTTGGGCAAAATGGCGCGAGGTTACAGGTGTGGTGTGTGACCCTCGCATGTCCCCCAAGCTGAAGGGGCTGGTTTACAGGTGTATCATCCGGCCTGTACTTCTTTATGGTAGCGAAAGTTGGCCAACCTTAGACAAACACATTCAGGAACTGCACGTCACCGAAATGAAGATGCTGAGGTGGATGAGCGGCGTTACAATGGCGGATCGTGTCCGTAACGTCTATATCCGTGGGAGCCTCGGCGTCCGTGACGTGGCAGATAAGCTCCAGGAGAGCCGCTTGAGGTGGTATGGCCATCTGATGCGCAGACCGGAAGGTTGTGTTGGTCGGAGGTGCCTTGAGTGGGAAGTACCTAGTAGGCGACCTAGGGGCCGCCCCAAAAAGCGCTGGATGGACATCGTAAGGAGCGATATGAGTGCCAACGGATTGACTTTTGAGGATGTAGAAGACCGGGCAAAATGGAGAGATTTGAGCAGGAAGGCGGACCCTGGCATAGACCGGGATTAATAAACGTCAAGCAGAAGAAGAAGATTTATCTTGAAGTTAAACGTAATTGTTTGTTGATTACACGTTGTGTTTTCTGTTAATTTTATTCTTAATTATGGCAGGCGATTCGCCTTATACAATAAAGTTTTACTGAGGCAATGGTAGTTTGCACCTATGGGTGTTCAAAAAGTGTTTAGGCCGATTCACGATATTCGATCACCTCTGTGTTTGAAAACGCCCATAGGCGTAAACATTATCGAAGTAAAACTTTATTTTCTTAGGCCTGTTGCTAGCCGGATAAATCAACAAAGCTAGTTAGCCTATAAAGCATCCTTGATCAAAATATCATGTTACCAAAACTGCACGGTTATACACTTCAAGCACTATAAATAAAACAGTAGTCAGCTTTAAATCAAATGATTTAATTGAAAATGCAAATTGAAACGTGATACGTAAATTACACAGTACATTCAAGATTAGATTTAGGACTTGATCTATTAATTTAGGACATTTCTAGTTGGCATGCATTGCTAGTGCATAATTTATTGCTCGTTCATAGATAATGGGCTGATCTGTTAGTTTCCTGTATAATATTTTATCTTCAAATTGTAAGTAACCTCTGGCACAGATCTTTATAACGACTCAGAGAGCTTTATAGCGTCTGTTTGCAAACAAATAAATCGCATCATAATTCTTCTATTCGTTTGATGTTCTACAATGCCACAGACAGACGAATAGACACATCAAACGCCCCACTTTTTGTTTTGCTGATAAACAAAGCACTTTTAAGTAATTAGCAAGTTAATAAGATAGTTAACTATTGCATTAAATATCTACTTGAGAACATCATCAATTAACAAAGAAAATGCCACAAACATAAAAATAAAAATGCCATATTTTCTCATTAATATTTTATGTACAAAACTTCTTCAATAAAAGTACAAAAATTTTATTTGGTTTGTACTAACTTTTAATTATTTATTTATTCATTTGAAAAATAACTTAATTAACCTTAAACAAAATTAAAAATTTTACGTACCGAAGGTCAATGTATCGTATTAAAATACAGAAAATAATCGTGGAAACCTTTTGTTAAGGAAAGTGGGATCTCCACCTTGTCGTGGTGGGGGGGCTCAGTAACCGTGGGTTTGAGGTACACCCACGGTGAAGCTAAGCGGGATCCCGGGAGGGGACGCTCCACGTGGGCTTGCGTGAGGCCTGCGTAGGATGCGTCCCAAGGTGTGGGTGCGGGGGACAGTTCTGTCTATCCCATGCAGTCGGGTGCGGGAGAGGGGAGAGGCGTGTCGGTATTGCGTTGCCGCGCGCCCTATCTCTCGCGACCAAATAGGGGCGCACCATCGTTGCGTCGCGGTGGGGCCGCAGAGGAAGAGAAGATGCGGTGTTGCGTTGCCGTCCTCCCTATCCTCTGCAGCCGCTGTTTTGGCGGCGGAGCCCAACACCTTCATCCGCCGCCAAGGTCGTTTCGTTCGGGGCCCTGGGTTACTACACATGGGTACATGAGGAGCACGGGTTGGTTTTTAGTCATTAAGAGTCTGACAGTCCGTCCTTCCCCCCAGGGCGAAGGGACTCCATGAGGATTTTCCAACCCGACACCAAAAAAAAAGGAAAAGATTTCAATTCCTTTAAGAATAACGTCTAAACAATTTTTTTGCGTATTTGTTAGTCAATCTCTATTATTTGATATCTATATAGGGGAAGTCAGCTCAAAGCAGCCACAGGAGGCAAAGCGGCCACGCTTTATTTTTCACTTATTTGTAATTATAGCGTGGCGTTGTCGTTCTGTCCGCATTACCAATCTTCCGCCCTACACCGATCAGCCATTCGGTTGCGTAAGGACCAAGCGCCTCGTTGCAGTGACGAAATTTAATATTTTGGGTGTTTTGTTAAAAAAATGCAAGGTAAGTTCTACCTACTTTGGTCAATGTTCGTTATATTTCAATGAGTGTAATATATGTTTACTGTTGCTTATCTATTTAGCTATGTTTGTGTTCTGTTCTCTTTGAAGGATAATAAATAATGTGATAATAGTTAGTAATTGAAGCAAAATGGCCGAAAAAGGCAAAGCGGCTCGGGTTAAGCGGCCAACTGACCGCTTTGCCCTAAGATAAATCATTATAATTTGATAGATAATGCTTAATAATTTTGTTTAGGTGGTTAACAACTAGAAAAACTACCCAGGTGTCATGGGAAGAAAATGTGATGGCTCGGGCAATTATAATAATAATAATAAATAATAAAAATAAGTTTATTTCTCAAAAATTGTACAAACCACTTACAGCTGAACAAAAAACAATGGAATTTTGGGTTCACAATAAAACATGGTAAGTAGTGTTTTTGTGACTCTGGTACCCAAAGAAAGATTGAACTTGTGTTATGGGTACCAGGTCTCTCAGAAATTGTCGGCAAAAGTTATATAGTTTACCTAGTTGGAACGTTTGTTTAATTACAGAGGTGAATGAAAAACGCGGCTCGATTAAATGTATCGCAAATAAATAGGTACGGTATCCTTCGCACAAATCTCTCTCTTTACAACAGTATTTACTTTACAGCAGGAAGAAGAACTCTTAGAGTACTTGTTTCATATGGACAACCTCTTTTTTGGCCTCACGAAGGAACATTTCCTGCAGCTCGTGTTTCAATATGCCGAAGCAGATAACTTTCCATTCTCAAGACGGATTGGGATTGAAATATGTTATAAGAAAGCACAAAAAGTTGATTATTTTATAAAAAAAAATAATTACTTATATTTTTGGTATTTTTATTTCGTCAGGTACGATACTTTTCCAATACTTTCATGTGTACTTTGGGGTGGCCATATTGCCCTTACCCCCATGGCCGCTTTGGACGACCACTCGGGCAAAGCGGTTGTTAGAAAATGTAACGTAGGTAGATACAACGTATGTGGATGAATCTCTGTAATATAATTATATGAAA
Source organism: Euclidia mi (assembly GCA_944739405.2). Taxonomy (NCBI): domain Eukaryota; kingdom Metazoa; phylum Arthropoda; class Insecta; order Lepidoptera; family Erebidae; genus Euclidia; species Euclidia mi. The sequence continues at coordinate 56,998,667 of OX123200.2, read as the reverse complement.
ACAGTTCAAGATTCAAATGAGTTTCTTTGAATTTCTTTCTGTAGAAAATATGCAAAGATTTATATTATATAAAGCTATTCTTTATTTACATTCATTAGCAACTTACTCTAAAAATAACAGCTGTTTGTTTACTGCTTTGAGTTTTTGTCTTTACAGGCTTGTGCCTAGCCGAAAGGGATAGGCGTCTATCATTACCAGCTTTAGATTCAGCTTTGGCTTTATTAAGAATAAGGCTATCGAAACGAAATACCTAATAAATATTTCCTATTTTGAGATGTACACGTAATGTACATGTAACTGTTGCACAAGCTATACAATATACTTTCAATTGTACCTACTTGCAATATGAATTTGTTTTCCTCTATCACAAAAATAGCATCAGTGTATTTTCATTCAATCAATCAATCAAATCATTTATTATGAACCATAGGTACAGAAGATGGCATAAAAAACAATATTTTCAGCTATGTTCCACCATAAGGCACACAATATTATAATACAATTTCACCGTAAATTCGAACGTAATAAATCATCGCATAAAGTTAAACATTAAAATATAACAATTAATTTGAAGTGGGTCTAAAGCTTGTTCTTTTCATGGCACAGCTACAAGTCTCTCACTGCCAGTCTTACAATGGTAAATTGATAATCATTGCAAAATTACTTATAAAAGTCAAGTTAATTGAACAAAAAGAAAAAAGTCAATAAAATACAAAATGTCAAATAATTATCAATACCAAAGCCAAAACAAAGAAACAAATAAATTACAAAATGTCAAGCATCAAAAAACAAAAATGTCAAACAATCATCAAATTACAAAATGTCAAATAAATTATGAATATAAAAAAATGTTAATTTAACAAGCAAAGATGAAAATATAAATTAAGTTAAGCATGGCAAGGTGATATAATAAAATGTAATAGATTTTTGATAAATAATACACACGTATTTAAAATAACTATTACATGTCAATTCGAGTTAATTCCATAATTTCTAAGATATTTGTCATTAAAGAAGTCTGATATGGAATAGTAAGCTTTATTTACTAATAATTTATAGAGCTCTCTTTTGAAAGCTTTCAATTCTGGTATATTCCTAATTTGCGGTGGTATGTTATTAAATACACGTGGAGCTGTGCAGAAGATGCTATTATAAAGTAATTGTGTTTTGCTTGAAACTATGACTAATTTGTCCACATGTCGAGATCTAGTCCTGAATTGGAAGAGTTCTAGGTTGGATTTAGTAAATATCGCACATACATAGATGTATAAAGAGATAAAATGTTTAGTTTTAAAAAGTATGGTTTACTCATGTAAAAATCTACTGTTTCATACAGTAGATTGTAAATTATACATACTCCTAATACAACGCTTTTGGGCCCGAAATGCACGGTCTCTCTCTGTAGAAACACCCCAAAAGATTATTCCATAGCGCAAAGTAGATGCAACGTAACCATGGTAGGCCGTTAACAGTGCCTGTTCATTAACGCATTTACTCAATCGATGAAGAGCATATGAAAATTGGGCTAATATTGAACAAATGTGATCAATTTGTTGTTTCCAATTTACTTTGCTGTCAGTGTCAACACCCAAAAACTTTGTGACACTTGTTTCTTCAATATTTATGTTTGAATAACTAATATTGAGAGGCTGCACTGTTGTAACCTGTTGCTTAAAATTCATTATTTTAGTTTTATATAATAGATGTCAAAGATATATTTATGACATTTTCTAAGTCATTAAGGTTTTTACCAGTGAATAGCACAGTACTTTCGTCCGCAAATAGTGTGTGTAATGAGATGTTGCACGTGGAATGTCATTAATATAAATTATAAATTAAAAGAGGCCCCAAAATACTGCCTTGGGGCACACCAGAAATTACACTTCTTAGCTCAGAATAATGGGTTTCTTCAGTGTGGCTAGAAGGACATACTCTTTTTATAGCTGTATATTGTTTCCTATCATTAAGGTACGATTTGATCAGATCGAAAGCATTGCCTCTGACACCGTATCTATACATTTTTTGCCAAAGAATTTTGTGGTTGACATAGTCGAATGCTTTTGTCATGTCCATGTACAAAGCTACTGTTGGTGAGCGTCTATCCATGTTTTGCAAAACCCTTTCCAAAAAGTTATAAATTGCCATGTTAACAGATTTGTTTCTTCAAAACCCATATTGCGAAACCGAAAACAGGTGATATTTTTCAAAGAATTTGTATAAACTATTGTAAATTACTTTTTCAAATATCTTGGGAAACACTGATAGTAGAGCTACCAGTCTATAGTTACAAATTGATTGTTTGCTTTCTTTTTTATGCAAAGCTTTGATTAAACCGATTTTTAATTTATCAGGATATATACCATGGTCAATCGATAGATTTACAATATGACTTAAAGGTGACGAAATTATGTTTGCCACGTCTTTGACGACTTGTTTAGTGATGCCGTCATGACCGGTACTATAAGTGTTTTTTAATGAGGTAATTATTTTTAAAATGTCATCAGGGGTTGTCAAGGGCATGTAAATAGAATTAGAATTGTATGTCACGTTAGAAAAGTCAGTATATGATTTAGATCATTCTCTCATTCATTGATCATCACACTGAACGACCAGTACAGAACTTTTGTTCACCTGGAGCACAGTCTTGTACCCTAGTTGATAAGATTAAGAATGCCGACTTGAATGCACAAACTACTGTCATCATATTATATGGTGACAGCTCATTAGTCTCCAAAAACAGTCTCATAGATTTAACAGACTTTATGATAGATCTAAGCACAAAAATAGGATGTAGCTTTATTATTTGTGCATTACCTTATTCATATGCTCTCACAGATGACCAAAACAGGCAGATAGGCAAATTAAATTTATTATTATACAATAGGACATGTCATAGTGACAGTATTTTATTTTTTGACACTTATATTTTTATTAGTAATTTCTTTTTAACAAAAGATACTATGTATCTTTCTTATGTACATAGGCGACAACTTGCTAAATTATTAGCATTTAATTTATATACTGACAGGAGTACTACTAAAGTACTTAGGAATTTGGTAGACAATAGATATAACAATAGTAGTATTGACACATCTATTAGTTTAAACTATTAGATGAGACAACAGATAGGCATTCATGTGTTTTGAACTTAGTTCATCAAAACATACAAGGCCTATCTGGCAAAGCATTAGAAATAGACTTATTTTTAAATAAACATAAGATTGATATCTTATGTATTACGGAACATTGGTTGCGAGGTGACCAATTAATATTTAACAATCAACATTACTCAGTTATAAGTGCATTCGTAAGAAATAAGGCTATTCGTGGTGGCTCTCTAATATATGTATGTAATAGTTTGAAATGTAAAGAACGTAAGGATATAGCTAAACTTTCTATCGAGCGCACTGCTGAGATTTCTTGCGTTGAGCTTGAACAATAATAGTGTGTGTGTATTGACCACCACAAAGCGACTTCACTCAGTTTGAAAGCATTATAGAGGATGTTTTAAAACACATAATTTCTAGTAGGAAGTCTATAATCGTATGTGGTGATTTTAATGTCAATTTTTTAGAAAAATCACCAATTTGTACTAGGTTAGTTAGCTTATTTAGTTCATTTAATTTAAATGTTTTGTTCTCTGAACCAACCAGAGTAACCTCACATTCTTCTACATGCTTAGATAATGTTTTTTGCAATTGTCTTTATTTAACCGCTTGACCGCGCACAAGTGACTATTCTCCCTTTTTCGAAATGCCGTAGACCGCGCACAAGTGACTATTTTCCCTTTTTGGTTACAGCGCTATACTCGGTCAGAATTTACTGTTTCTTTCTATTACGTAATGTTTTCAATTATTTTTCTCTGTTCTATTCAAATCATTGAACATTTCTTCATGCTAAAAATACGAAGCGAGTCTTAAAATCGTTAACCCGGATCGAAAAAATAATGTCAAATGCCACTCTTTGTTTCGCGCGCTCCGTGATTACGTGCTTATCGTATGCGTGTAATTAAATATTTTTATACTATGATACATGTTTTTTTATTTCATTTGGAGTAGATAGAATCCCTCTACAGTTAAAACTCATAAAATATGTATGTCATCGATTTACTTTTTAAAATAAACCTGTTTAAAATACACAAAGTGTTTTTTTCAACGATAGTCAATGTTCGCTGCTAAGTAATTACGTGCTTATCGTATGCGTGTAATTAAATATTTTTATACTATGATACATGTTTTTTTTATTTAATTCGGTGTAGATAGAATCCCTCTACAGTTAAAACTCATAAAATATGTATGTCATCGATTTACTTTTATAAATAATCCTGTTTAAGATACACAAAGTGTTTTTTTCAACGATAGTCAATGTTCGCTGCTAAGTAATTACGTGCTTATCGTATGCGTGTAATTAAATATTGTTATACTATGATACATGTTTTTTTTTATTTAATTCGGTGTAGATAGAATCCCTCTACAGTTAAAACTCATAAAATATGTATGTCATTGATTTACTTTTTAAAATAATCCTGTTTAAAATACACAAAGTGTTTTTTTCAACGATAGTCAATGTTCGCTGCTAAGTATAATAAATTAGAAAGTAAATATCAACAAAGAATTCATACGACTTGAAAGAGTCATTTATAAGGTTGAAGAAAAACATCATTTCAACTTACTCATTTTACCGACTTATGAACAATAAATGTTTATGTTAGCGCGCCCATCTGGCGAGCGGCGGCGCGACATTTTGTTTAGAACGTGAGCGGTCAAGTGAATTCGGCGAATTGGCGCTAGCGGTCAAGCGGTTAAGTAAGGCTGATTTTACTGACTTGACATCGGATCACTGCGGGCAAAAGGTTGTAATTCCAATGAATACAACCCCTAAAGTACAAGAAATTACATGTAGGCCAATGACCTCTGCTCGCCTCAAACACTTTAGTAATGATGTTGCTGCCAAGATCGCCAGCATTGACTTAACCATTGATGATCCCGATGAATTATATAAATGCTTATTTAACACTATTAATGATGAGTACAATAAAATTTTTAAACAGAAGACAAGAAGCATTAAAGTATATTTTTGTGATTGAGCAACAGTAGGTATTTACAAAAGTAGAGCTAGGTTGTATGATCTGTATGGTATGAAGAAATACAATTTAAGTCCTGAATTTATTCAATATGTTAGAAATTATTCAAAAGTTTTCAAGAGGACATGTGCTTTAGCCAAATCCTTATATTTAAGCAATAAAATCAAAGAATCCAAGAACAAAATTAAAACTACTTGGAACATTATTAACAATGAGACTGGGCGAGCTAAATTAGTAGATAACAATTATGAATTAAAATTTAATGGTGAAATTATTACAAGGAAAACTGATGTTGCTCAGACTTTTAACAATTTCTTCATAAACATACCAGTGAACACAACCAGCTGTCTAGATTCATGTCCAAGCAAATCAGAAATGTTGGTTAGGGGCAATGTGAATGAGTGTGATGTGCTTTTTAATTTTAAATTTATTGACACCAATGACATACAGAAAGTATTCAAGACACTTAACAATAAAAAATCTGTTGATTTATGGGGCATTTCGGTTAAACTTGTTCAACACATTATTTCTAGCTTAGCTCCATATTTAGCTGCAATATTCAACAGATGCGTAGATACAGGGGTATTTCCTGATCTAATGAATCACAATAAAGTGATACCCTTATTCAAAAAGGGATCCAAGAGCGACCCTAGTAATTTTCGGCCAATTTCTATCTTGCCTGCTATTAGTAAAGTTTTTGAAAAGATTATTTTGCATCAATTAGAGAGACACTTTCACACAAATAATTTATTTCACAGTGAGCAGTATGGCTTCACTAAGGGTCGCTCCACCGTTGATGCCGGTGTAACTTAGTTAAAGCATATTTTTAATGCTTGGGAAAACTCGAAGGATGCCATTGGTGTTTTTTGTGACCTGTCAAAGGCGTTTGATTGTGTAGAACATAATACACTTTTACGTAAATTGAAACTTTATGGTATTAGAGATACCGCACTCAATCTTGTTGCCAGCTACCTTAGAGATAGAATTCAGTATGTAGATGTTAATGGGAGTAGGTCTCTAGGTTTGCCAGTGGGAATGGGCGTTCCACAGGGCTCTATTCTCGGTCCATTTCTTTTTTTAATATATATTAATGATTTGCCGTTCTTTGTTCAAAATTTATGTGATATTGTTTTGTTTGCCGACGATACGTCACTAATTTTTAAAGTTGATCGCAATTCAAGTAACCTTGATACCGTCAATAACACTCTTGCACAAGTATTAGATTGGTTTTCGACTAATAATTTGGTACTATATTCTAGCAAAAGGAAATGTGTTAAATTCTCTTTGCCTAATGTCAAAAGTTTTCCTGCTAATATAATTTTAAATAAGGAAACAATTCAACTAGTCGAATCAACCGTATTCTTAGGTCTAACTTTAGATAGTAAGCTTCAGTGGGGCGCCCAAATATCCTGTCTCGCAGTGAAACTTAGTTCTGCAGCGTTTGCAGTTAGAAAAGTTAGGGAATTCACAGATATAGATACTGCTAGACTAGTTTACTTTAGTTATTTTTACAGCGTAGTGTCTTACGGAATAATGTTATGGGGTGCAGCTGCTGATATACAGACTATTTTTGTCATTCAAAAGAGGGCAATACGTGCAATTTATAAGTTAGGTGCTAGAGATTCTTTACATGATAAATTTAAAGAAGTAGATGTATTGACAGTTGCATCGCAATATATATATGCTAACTTAATGTACATTAAGAAAAACTTAATTCTATACCGCAAAAATAGTGATTTGCATAAAGTGAACACTAGGAATAAGCATAAACTGGTGGGAACTAACTACCGTCTACATAAAGTTCAGAACTCATTTGCGGGGATTGGTATACGATTTTTCAACAAATTGCCTCTTGAAATAATGAATTTACCCATGCACAAATACAAACGGACAATTAGGAACTTTCTTTTACAAAGGGGTTATTACACTATTAAGGAATTTTTAAATGATTAGACACCGTGGGGATAGGCTTAGGCTTGTTTAACTCACAATTATTTTATTTACATGTTAAGTGGAGGTGCCTCGTGAACACATGATTTTTGCAGGATTTGGATATTTTTATGGTTTGTTGAATGTAGTTTAACATTATTTATCCCTGATCATATCATTGTTCACTTGTCACCTTCACAAAATTCTTTCTACATTTGCATTCCTTCACGCGTTTCACTAATTTATGTTAATAATAACGATCTGGAAAATGTAGGTAATTGGCGGTCATGGTCAGTATACCAATAGATTGTTTCTTACTGCTGGTTCGTATACCGTTGTCGTCATGCTCACTAAAATGTCATTTCTTGTGGTGGCGTCGTGTGTCGGGTCATCCCAGTCCCTCTAATATGGCGAGAGGGATGATGGCTGGCACATGCGTCATACTCGTGAACGGGTGCTACTTGCGATGACTGGTCGATGACGGTCTTGCGGGCTGGTATTAGATTCTAATATTTAACTGCATCATTTCCATCATGGTTCTGATCACTTTCGCGGATTGCCTGCATTATTAGGTATATATAATGTAAGTGGATGCTCCTGTTTTACCATGTCTATTCTGAGGAGGCTAACCAAATGAACATCAAAAGTATTATGCTTGAGTATTATTATGTACAGTAAATATATACAAGTGATATAGAAGGTGTAACAGTTGCAGCACCTTACAAAATGTAAATTATGTGTATTATGCAAAACCTGGCGATGAAAAAGAGTGACTGTGAGTTTTATTGCCCGTTCTTTCTCATGGTTCTACCTATTGCTTTGCGAACGTGGCGGTAAATGTAAATGTAGAGTCTATATGTAATTATTTTATAAATTTATTATTTTGACGTTCATAAGCATCACATTGTGACCCAAATGAATAAAGGATTTTGAATTTGAATTTGAATTTAGATTTTGTCGTATGTTTAACTATGTGAATAAAATAATCATTAAAAGCTTTTGCAAAAAAAATAGGATCCGTAATTACTTTGTCATCTATAACTAATTTTTCTATGGCTATGTCTGGATATTTACACTTTACATCATTTATAACTTTCCAAGTTGCCTTACATTTATTCTCAGAATTGTTAATATAATAATTATTTTGAGCCTTCTTTGTGAGTCGAATTATTTTTCTATACCTTTTAGCATACATTTGAAATTGTATTTTATTTTCATTGTTAGGATACTTTCTGTATCTCCAAAGTAGATCTTCTTTCTTCTTGCTGCACAGCTTTATACCCTTAGAGATCTATTTCCATTTTTCCGCATTAACACTAGTTCTAAACGAACTAGTGTTAATGCGGATTTGTTTTAATGGAAAAGACATATCATAAATTAAACTAAACTTATCTAAGAATTCATTATAAGCAATATTGGGGTCTGTAAGATTATAAATATCAGTGAAAGAAATTTGATTCAGATATTTGATAAATATTTATATAATTGTTGGTTTCAGTGAAGTTTCGTTTTAATGTATACCAATATTTTATTTTACAGTTTCTTTTCACTGTACTAGTCAATATTTGCGCAGAATGATCTGAAAGCGCAAGATCTGTTATTTCACCTTTGCATCCCCTCATATTGTGTGCGATATTGTCGATACAAGTTTTACTAGCATTGCGCGTCGGTTTGTCAAATTGTAATACTAAATTAAAACTTAAAAGCAATTCTATAAAATCTTTAGTCGTCCTTGATTGAGTCAAAATATCTATATTAAAATCCCCGCATATGATTAATTTCTTGTTAGTATTACATAATTTTGTCAGTATCTTAAATAAGATCATTAAAAATGTATTTATTGTACTAGAAGTGTTATTAGGTGTTTTATAGATACACAAAATGTTAATTTTCTGGTCTATTAACTCAATTCCCGAGCATTAAATTATATTTGTTACTGACATTTTGTTGATGTCACGCAATGTTTTGAAATTGTGATTATTTTTAATCAAAATGCTAGAACCTCCGTGCCTACTAGACCTCAAAAAGTGAGATACTAATCTGTAGCCCGGTAATACTAAATATGCTTCATCACCCTCTATCATATTATGCTCCGTTATACATACAATGTCTATTAGAGTACCCCTCAGGGACAACTCCTCCAGAGAAACACTCAACATGTCAGACTTATTCAGTAAACCATTAATATTTTGATGCATTAATGTCAAATATTTATTTACGAAATAAATTATCAGCGCTTACGTTATTATTTTGCATTTCTGAAGAAGAGAATTAAAATTACAATGATCATTATCTGTTTGAGTGGACTAATCTCTTCGTACTGTTTTAGTTACATGTGCATTATACTTGGTCTTATAGTTTATACAGAGAATTGCCTTAACAAATATTTACACAAATTTATTGCAAAGTACCGTTTCTGCGGTATATATTGACTGTAATTCATGTCAACAAACATAGCGTTATGGATTTTGCAAATGTGACGCAGTAGATAATTGAGTTTGTTTTCATTGAGATGAGCATTGTAGGGCACTTCTGAGACTATGATATTTGCGGTTAGGAGTTCTTTAATCCAGGTACTAAGATTACATTGCAAATCAAACGGACTTGTATCATTTATACCACCTAGTATGATCACGTAGTCGTTACATGTTAGCTGTTCAGCATTGTTTAAGCACGCCAAAACATCTCGTAGTTTTGCTCCCGTTTTCCAGAAGCAGTATACTTGAAAATGGATGCCAAGTAGTTTTTGCAGATTATTACGGACATATTTTCCCTGCTGATCTGCCACAATGTATACCCTTTTTTTCTTATAAATTTTATTTTCATCTGAAGCCCTGTTCATTATTTGATTTGGTTTCATCAACATGTCGTTTTCTTTGTCTGGGCTGGAACTTTGGACTACGATATCAATAGAGTTGCTTTCTTGTTGAAATGAATTGACCACATCTTTGTTTGGGGTATCTGGATTAAGTGACGAATTTTCTTGAGTCGGGGAAGAGGTAATTAAGTTACGTCTGTTATTGTCATACAAGGTTGACCTCCTTTTCTTTCCACTAGACCGGATTGCAATTGATTTATCAGTGAAGTCCAGTTTTTTGCACTTATGGTAGCTAAGCAGTCCTTAAGCTCTCCCCTCAGTTGCGAAATTTCAATACTCAAGTTTTCAATTTCACTATTTGCAGACCTAAGATCGTTTTTAAGTGCGTGGACCTGTGATCGTAGTTCTTCACAGCAAATATTTTCATTAATCGATATATTAGGTAAACTCGTCATGGTGGAGTCGAATACTGTATGAGATACATCTCGAAGGGATATCGAACGTCTTATTTTTCGTGTAGTTATGTTGTAAAAATACATGTCAACTTCATAATTTTTTTTTCTGTTTGTATCTCATGTGCTCATTTTTGTAGTAATGAATAGTCAGCTTTAAGCGTGAATGATTAGTTGTCAATTATATATTAAAGTGAGAAACTGTAACGAGAATATCTGCCCTGAGTGAATGAAATGTGTCTATGGTCTATTTTTATTCTATTATTGTTGCGATGTCCGGCTGTCAGTGATCACCAATCAGCTGATTTTGATCAGATTTGTTTACATTAGAACCACCAGTGAGATTTAGCGTTCGCAAGTTAATAATTCGGTTGTTGTTCAAAATCTCTTTTCAGCATTCAACGGACTTATGAATCTTTACAACAACATATGAATTTTCCATAAAAACTGCTTGAATATAGTGAAATGGAATGTGACTTGCCGAAAGTGAGGTTATGTGGTTGTGGATTTCTCGATTGCTGGTGATGTGGAGCACTTTAACACTATATTAAACTTTTTATTTTAGCAGAGCGATGTACACAGACGTGATTTGTTTACGGCAAGAACCAGAACTTTTTTTCATTTTAATCCTTTGGTTCTATTTCATTTCATTTACACTGATTTAGTGGCAGTTTTAAAATTTCAAAACGCATCTCATCTCGATAGCCTCAGTATGCCTTTGGTTTTATTCACGTTTTTTTTAATGCTATATTAGTGTGCAATTCTTTAGTTTTACTAACTTATGTTAAGTTTATATTTATATTATAACGGTATTCTGCAAAGTGGTAATGGTTCACAGCCGGGACACTCCGGCGGGATGTATACAAAACACTCTTCTTCACCGGCACACACATGGTCTTCACACACGTCTAGCGATGAGTAACAGGATCTGTAAGCTGAAAGAATATGATTAAATTCATGAACAAGGTATACTGAACATTTTCTCTACCATTATCAGCCTCCTAAAGTCCACTGCTGGACTTCCTCTACTAATTTGCGTCACAATGGTATTGTCAGGCAATAGGAGGACTTGGCCTTCTTTACCACGCGGGTTAGATGGGTTGGAATAGGGTTTAATGTTGAGTTTTCCGTCTCTTTGCAAAGCTACTGTCGGTTTCGTGCTTTCTTCTTAGCCACCTTTTACGGCATCCTTGGATGTGAATAGGGTAGTGTCATTTTGTATTCTTATTGTACGGTTGAACTAAATAATAACTAATATACGAGTTTAAGAGTCTAAACCTATTGGATCTTTTACTAGCAGCCAAGAAAAATATTGAAAAGTATTTTTACGGGCTGCAGCTAAAACTATGCTATTGTTTAAATTGGAACATCTTTGAAGACATGAATAACCTAGATAACTGATAAAAACACCCATTCATCATTATCCTCCTCCTTTGTTAATAAATACTACCTACAGATTAATTACACCCAGACGCAGACAAATAACCATGCTCATCTCACAAAAAATGTCCCAGGTGGGAAACGAACACACAACCTCTGTTTTAGCAGTCAGGGTCACTGACCTCTAGAACAATAACAATGACGCGCCATGACGATGAACGAATTTAGCGTCACAGTAACATTTGCATTGTCACATCAATTTTTGTCATAGCACAGTTAGGTAGCGACATAAATAATGCTGAATGCATAAGAATTCTGTAGCAGATTTGTATCTACATATACATAAAATTCCATACATTAAGTTCCGTGTGGTGACGGATTAAGAATACGGATTGTCACCACCCCATATCATCCCATGGGTGTCGTAAGAGCCGACAGAGGGAGTATATTGTACATAGAACAGCACTGTAAGAGAAGGAAAACTTAATACAAACCCTATACCAACCCGTTTGGCCAGCGTGGTATAGTAGGCCAATTCCTCCTTTCAAAGGAGAGGCCTAGTCCAGCAGTGGACTGTCAAAGGCTGATGATGAATACATTAAATTGAAGAATCTGTCTGTGATTACAATTATGTACTCGAGTGCTTCATATTTTTTGATAATGTAAGTCTAAATAACAGTCGTGTTTGGTAATGGCAAACTTGGGAATGGTTAAAGCAATTTTAATGACACTTTCACTGTAAGCTAAACCAGTTTGCATGGCAATTTACTTTTACATTTAATTGTATACCAGAAACTTTTAGCATTCTAGCACGAATATTAAAAATCAAGTCAATTACGCAAAATATATATTTACACTACATGATGTCTGCAGCTACGCTACATTTTAATTTAACAGTTTCTTCCTGATCATGTGGAAATTTCGAGACAGTCTTCTTAGTGCACCCGTACAGTCCCCAAGGATCATACATTATTAAGTTTTTAGTTAAATTTCATTCACCTTGCGCCCAATAGCCTATGCGTTGTCTGTCAGTCAGTCAGTCAGTCACTTAGGCAAGAATTTTATATGTACAGAAGATTTTTTGTATCTAAATCAGTGAGTAAAGCCGAGCAGATAACGCGAGTGTATCCGCAAGGACGAGCTAGTGACAAATATAACTAGTGTTGTACTCACTGTCAATGCACTCTCCATAGAAGCAGCAGCCGCCACAGCATTGTTTGTGACCGCTGCACTGCAAAGTCAAACGTTTTGATTAACATCATCGTATGTTATAATAAACCATAATGGTTTCATATAACCATATGCCAAATAATAAACCATAATGATTTTTGTTCTGATGTCGGCAGCTAATCTTGTCTGCATTTAGGTGTCATATGAGGTTTTTATGAATTTACTTAGCTCTATCTCATAGTTATGTAGCTCGCTGCTTAGGCTCGAGGAATTACCTTGCTTTGATAATATCAAATGATGGTAAGATCAAAGCAAGGCATCGGGGTAATTAACCCCGGATTCATTAAGTTGCGCTCCAAGCAGTATCATAGATACTCGTCACTTTAGCGTTGTTTATTTTCGTTATTACTAGTAACTAGATGAGCTCGCGGTTACACCCGCGGTATTTAAGGCTACTGCTCCGCACCCGTGGCTCGTGATGGTATATAGCGTTTAGTCTTTCTCGATGAATGGGCTATCTAAGAGAAAAATAATTATCCAAATCGGACCAGTAGTTCCTGAGATTAGCGCGCTCAACCAAACAAACAAATAAACTCTTCAGCTTTACTATATTATAGTATATATTATATAGTTCACTGTATGGTTCGAGCAATCGACTTGCTTTGATATTGGTAAGATCAAAGCAACGCAATTGCCCCGGATTCATTAAGTTGCGCTCCAAGCAATATCGCAGTTACTCATTACTTAAGCGTGATATATTTTAGTTTAATTTGTAATTTTCATATATATTGTACTAGTGGTTGCCTGCGGCTCTGCCCACGCATAGCAATTACATTACATAATAATATGCGAAGGCCCTTGGGCCCTTAATCCAGCCCTTACGAAAAAGCCTTTCTTAGCAGACGTTTACTATGTATAAACTACTTCCCTGCTAAATTTCGTTTTTATATGTCCAGCAGTTGCCGAGATGAGTGCCTTTCGCTTTTATCTATATACATAAATAAAATTAGAGTGTCTGTTTGTAATATTAAAATAACCGCTTTTTACCAAATGCATATGGATGTAGACACGGTACATAATTATACCGAAATGATTTTTTTTTTAATTTTTGTCCACCTGTTTGTTTTTGCTAATCTCTGGAACGGCTGGACCGATTTTGACGGGACTTTCACTGGCGGATTGAGAACATTGAATAATTGAATCATCTACATCTTTATTTTACTCATTAGAAGTTTTAATTATACGTGAGATAAGAGAATTGTATCCCAATACAGTTTTCCTAAGAAACGCATGAATGGCAGTAATAATATTAGTTCCATGATGTCGGTGCATAATTATATTATATTTGTAAATCATCATTGTTCATCAACAAGTTTCTACTGTGCAAACCATAGATGCAATAAGATAACCACAAAGTTGGTGATAAAATATGAAAACAATAGTCGTGAAATAAGTTATGGAACATTTCCTCACATACTGCACGTAAACAATGCTCTTATGACGCCACGACGTCCTAGTTAACATGTAATTTATTAGCGTTTAAGTGTTTGAACATTGAAATGGAAAACCGAGGACTTAGGGCCGGTGCACATATGGTGAAGCGCAGAGCATTATAGGCCCTTCTCTCACGAAGCGACTCTCAAGCTATTTGTGTTTTATACCCGTATCATACGCGGCGCTTGTCAGTAGCCGCCATACTTATTTAGCTAGTTTCGCACACGACGAGACGCATCTACGACGCATTTGACATAAGTCGCACGCTACCGTCTTGCTTGTCGCACGCTACCCGAGTCGTATACGCGTAGCATAAAAAAATGGCGGCGGAACAAAAATTTAATATTAATTTTGTCCAGGAGGTGGAAAATTATCCATGTTTGTATGATTATAGGCTGCCAGAGTATGTACGGAAAGATGTTACAGAAAAAGCGTGGATTGAGATTGGAAAAAAAGTCAATATGACAGGTCAGCAATAATATTTTTTATTTATAGGTTATTTTTTATGTAAGTACTTATATTAAATTTATACACAATAATTAGATTGCCAAGGAAGCGAAGCGTGTGGGGTTATTAGATAGTTGGCCAGATAATTTCTCAGATTTTGTGGTGATGAAAGCGGAGAAATCTGAAGATTCTCAGGTATAAAAATGTGTCCCTCCGATTGTTGTGTTTCAAATTGCCGGGTGCTGTACGGTAAACCTTCTCTTTTACGAACATAATTGTGCAAAACACAAACAGCCTTAACAATGTTGGCTACTTTATCTACTGATCTACATCGTATTGCATTGCTCAAGACGGCAAATTTTTCTGTCATCATCCCAAACGCACACTCAACTGTTTTCCTAGCTCTGCTAAGTCGGTAGTTATAAACTCTTCTTACGTTATTTAATGTTCTTTGTGGATATGGTCGCATCAAATACCACATTAGCGGAAACGCTTCATCGCCAACGAAAAAGTACGGAAAAAGGTTTTCATTTATATCATTTGGTAAAACAGAAGGTGGCGGTGTGTTCAGACTGGACTGCTCCATCCAGTATTTAATAGCCGATGCTTTAAATATACCCCCATCACAATTTCTTCCTGCATAACCTGTTTCAATAAATGTGAAAAGACCATCTGCATCACTGCAAGCCATTAACACAATCGAGTGATAAGACTTATAATTGAAATTGCTTGAACCAGTGTTAGGTAACTTTTCTATTCTTATATGCTTGCCATCCAAAAAACCTAAACAATGGGGTAAATTCCATAGCAGATAGAAACGTTCAGAAATTTTCTTCCAATCAGCCATGTTTGCGATTGGCATATAAGTTTGACTTAGTATATCCCAAATAATAATTACAGTTTCTGCAATAATTGTAGATATTGTATTATCTCCTCTTGCAAAATATGATGCCAAGCTTGTAAATGTACATCCTTCACCTAAATACCTGAAACCATAGTTAAAACTTTAATTACAGGTGCCGAGTGTAAAGAGAAATGGCGAAATATTCGTAACGTATTTGTTCGTAATATGAAACCCGGTAAAAGTAGCTGGGTTAAAAAAAAAGAAACCATATTACCTAAATGAGGTGATGCAATTCACGTTACCATTTATTAAATTTTCAACAGCGTCTGTTTCTGGGAACTTAGAAAAGCCACCAATCGACGAAATTAATCAACCTGACATCGATGTGTTAACCGATGAAGAAGATGGATCCCAATCAGTACTGAACAATTTTTTTAATAATACTCATACGTTTAATACTCAGATTAGTACAGAACATAGACCAATACCAACGCCATCACCACAGTCACCATATTCAGTGCCGACGTTATCTCCACAATCTCGACCATTACCAACGCCATCACCGCATTCGTCTTCAGTATCAATGCCAACGCTATATCCACCATTACCAACGCCATCGTCGACATCAAACCTTTCAACGAAGAAAAAAATGCGCAAAACAAAAAACTCCATGGATGAAAGCATCCTTGATTATTTTAAGGCTAAACAAGCTAGGGCAGAAACCACTGAACATCATGCACAAAATCCTAAAAGAATGTTTCTGCTGAGCTTATTGCCCGATCTAGAACCTATGTCCGACGGACAAATGAGAAAATTTAAACGAGGCGTTATGCAGTTAATAGACGATATTTTGGAAGATACGCCTTCTACATCATCGTCAATAGACAATTCGCAGATTACATTGTATTATCAAACAGCAGGACAAGATTTGACCACACAGCCTAGTGAAAATACTTAATATGTTTCAATAAATAACTATTTTGATTACTTCGTTTCAATAAATAAGTATTTTGATAGCTTTACCTGAGTGTTATTAAAATCCTTTCCTCAGCTGTTACGCATTCTCTCATTACTGTACTTTTCTTATGAATATTCAGCGTTAACAACTGCATCAAATAATAATACGATTCTTTTGACATTCTATAAAAATTACGAAATTTCTCGTCATCATTTTCATGCAGTTCTCTAGCAGCGACGAATGCTCTACAATTGATATTGTTTTCGATGTACGGATGCACCCAGAATCTTCTTTTATATTTTCGTTTATTCTTGCAATATAAATACAGAAGAACATTGTCTTCATCGCTAGAGTCACTAGACATCTTCGGACGAATGTTGTCCTTCAAATGATAAAATATAGTCTCATTAGCGTAGCACCGTGTGCGGTTACGAGTAGCATATCAGTATTCGATCATGGTTTGCATCTCAGTCCCGTAGCATTTGAATAGCTTCGTGAGAGAAGGGCCTTGCACTGTCAAAATATTATCGACATTGATCTTTATTTAAATAATGTGCAAAATGAGTCAAATTCTTAATTTAAACAATGTGTAAAATCATGAGGGTCTCGGGTTTGAAGAGGGTCTCAGGTTCGAATCCACGACGCGCACCAATGACTTTTCGAAGTTATGTGCGTATTAAATTGTTAATTATCGCTTGCTAAACGGTGAAAGAAAACATCGTGAGGAAACCTGCATGTCTGAGAGTTCTCCATAATGTTTTCGAAAGACATGTGAAGTCAGCCAACCCGCACTTGGCCAGCGTAGTGGACTATGGCCTTACCCTTCACATGGTGAGAAGAGACCCGTGCCCAGCAGTGGGACAGTATAAAGGGCTGATGATGATGCAAAATCAATAAAAAAACAATACACACAAACAACTATTATGTGACGATTGATTTTGGACTATTTGAAAATGAGTGCAATGTCGATAATATTTTGTAAGGTTTCTTTACAAAACTAAGTTTTGTTGTCCGTTCTTTCCCGTGGTTCTACCTATTGCATTGCGAACGTGGCAGTAAATGTAAATTCCGACATGGCCTTACGATTTTTGTCCCGAGACAAGAACTGGGACCGACAGCTTTACGTGCTCTCAGAAGCAGCCTGTAATGTAAACGCCACATGCGGTCACCCATCTAAGTGACAAACTGTGCATGCGTTGCTTAACGTTGTCAACCTATAAGGCAAACCAAGTCACGCTATCAGCTCTACCGCAGTTCGTAACAAATCACTATTTACTCGTGAGGACATCGAATCACTAAAAGTACGAGAATCCCTAACAACAACCTTTATTACCAAAGAGAAAATTAATTGAATGTAAAGAAAACTTCAGTAATTAAAATAAAGTAAACTTTGTTTGAAATTCAAAGCAGTTGTACACATACATCAGCTGACAACCGTTTGCCGATTGATAGGGATAGCTTAGTGGTATAAGATGATGTCAAGCCACCGACAATGCCGTTTCCAATCGAATGCCGTAAGCTCGCTTCGAATTAATGTCTCTATTTTTCGGGTTCAAAATCTTAATATATAAAATCCTTGCATTACTGACTGACTGACAGACACGCTACAGCCGAAACTATTGGGTGCAGGAAGCTGAAATTTTGGCATGTATGTTCCTTGGGGACCGTAGGGGTGCACTAAGAAGGGATTTCTCGAAATTCCCACGGGATCGGCCAAAACGGGTAAATTTAAAAAAATTGCAGGCGTAGCTGCTGGCGTCCTCTAGTAAACTTATATAATTAAAGCCTATATTATTAGAAATATTACTATTGGTCTAGAAAACTAGCTTACCAGTAACATCAACATGGCTAAGGACCATTTAAAAAGAAAACAATAAAAATATATTTAAAAACGAACACTCAACTCTTTTGCCGCCAACTTTACAGTCTTGTCCGACGCACACATACACACAACTAAATAAAAACACTAAAATAGTTCTCATATTGCCACTATATTTGTACACTATTACAGCTATCACAGGTATAAATACCTGTCTGTGAAATTATTATCAATCACACTGATACCCATACAAATACGAAATGCAGCGGGTATGCGACCGCGCGGCCGACCTCGTCCACTGTGACCGAGATAGCACAGCCGGTGCACCATCCTATTACGTGTGGATAGCAATAGAGATTACGTAAGTCGTAAAAATATTGATATTTGTCTAGTGGCCTAGAAGATACGTCCAGTTTGATAAGATGAAATGCTTAATATCCTAATCAAATCTACTTATAAAGAGCTTGAGCTGTTAGCTAAAAACAAAACTGGCTTATGTGTATCAGTTGGTGGTGTTTTTAAGTTAAAGGGCCCATTTCTTTATTTAGACCCCAATAGAACTAGTGCCAGTAGATACTGATGAATACTATACACGCTGAAAGATTCGGTGTTGCTTTTAATATATTTCTAACACAAATACGCAGTCCAATTTTGAGTCATTCAAAGACGATCAGAACAAAGTAATCAGTCTTATTCTCATATGCAATATAATTATGTTCATACACATAATTATGAATTTATTTTACTTAGGTATGTCGTTACAGAGAAAATAAAAACTTACGTAATCCTCAATTATTGAACGTTCTTGCAATTGAATTTATAATTTCACGTTTAGCCTCAAACATAAACTGAGGTCAAAAAAAATTGTCTTCGGTTGCTAAGGCACTAGCGACGAAAATACGAAAATACTTTGTATAGTGTATAATTTTGGTAACAAAACATTACATTTCACACCAAACTCTATGACACGTATTAACACAGCAGGTAAGTGAGATGTCGAAACACCCACCACATTAATAAGGTCCTTGAATGTATATAGAGTTTTCCTCGCTACTCGCAAACTATTTCGCGTGATACGGGGACAGGGGTCATCTAACACTGGCCTTTAGCTAAACGCTTGAATAGGTTAGTATAATATGGGTAATAAATATTCGGTATGTTTTTTATAACAATTGTGAAAGTTTCTTTGTGTCACAGATTAATGAAGACATGATGGTTTTGTGTTATGTTTTTATTTTGTGTAACAAGTGATCCATGTAACGAATTATGCATACATTAATGGTTTTTAATGCTAGATTGTTATAATGTAGTTTTGTTGTTTGAAAGTAATGTTCGCATTATGGAAAGTTCTAATGACTACTTACCATTAATTGGAAGGGAGTCATAATGAATGGTCTTTTAAATAAACGGTACGTAGGTAAATGCGGTAATATGAAATGAAGAATTAAATATTAATATGAAAGGAGATTTTTTACAATATGGTTATTTTATATACGTTACTGTTTGCTCTATGCTAATAAAAGAGAGTTGGATTTAAACATGTTTTACGTCAATCACTGGTGATCGCGAAATACGGGGTAGTTTAATAAGTAGGTTGGGGACTATACATATTATTATTATGGACTTAACATAGCTTGCATCTCTATCATTATCTTTTATACTTGGCTTTAGCTGTGGAAGTAGAACACATTATTGTTGTTAGCATATCATCATCATAATCATCAGCCCCGCATACATACTGTCCCACTGGGTTTGCACGGCTTCTTTTTACTATGGGAAGAGTAAAGCGACAGTCCACGACGCTGGCCAAGTGCACGTCAGCAGACTTTACATGTTGTCTTTCGAGAACATTATGAAGATCTCTCACACATACAAATTTTCCCACGACACTTTCTCTCAACCTTAAAGCAAGCACATGTGTTTCTATAATCTTTTCCTTGAATTTAATAGTGACAGCTATGGAATATCGTTATCTCTTTGGCTTGCAGAAGTCAGACGGGATTTGCTCTGGGGAAATCTTTAAAGTCTGTCAAATCTGGAGGAGCAGTAAGCGGATCCCGAACGTCAAAGAGAGAGTCTTGGATGCAACCGGGATTATCCCGGTTTTAGGATTAGCTAGGACGATGATAGCTCTATAACTTATTACAATAATTTATTGCGTTCTAACACCTAGTATTTGTTTTAATCGATTTAAAACTTTTGCGATTTGTATACATCCTACAAAATAAATTAGCGGGTCTTAATCGCGTCTAATTAACTTATTTAAGGTATAAATACCTATTTGTTTCCGACATTTCGCTCGTCTTGCACCGAGCGTGGTCGCGAAGAGACTGGTATCTCCGCGATCAGTCAATTGGACGCGATTAAGACCCGCTAATTTATTCTGTACACGCATGGAAGAAGATCGAGGTGTCAAAAAAGCCTATCTGGGTCGGCCGTCCGGACGACGACCGGTGGGTCGTCCCAAGTACAGATGGAGTGATGTGGTGGAGTCGGATCTGCGTGAGCTTGGGGTCAGTGAATGGCGAGAAATCGTGCAAGACCGAGCGAAATGGAAATCCCTTGTTTCGGAGGCCAAGACTCACTTCGGGTCACTGAGCCAACGGAGTAGTAAAGTAAATTTATTCTGTACTAGCTGGTACCCGCGGCTTCGCACGCGGATAGTAATAATATTTTATTTTAACTTTCATGCTTTGCGCGAACCCTAAGACCTCCTCAATCAAGCCCTTTTGTAAAATTCGTTCTTAGTAGACGCCTAAAATAAATAATTTACATCTCAGCCAAATATTTTTTTTATACGCCTGGCGATTTTCGAAAGTTAATAATGACTGAAAATATACACATATAGGAATATATACTACGTAATGTCGGTATTCTGACAATAGCGCTACCTATCGTGTCAAAATGTAGCCTATATGTAGCGCTATAAAGTCCTCTACCTTGGAGTGAAAGTCTCATATGAATCGGTTCAGCCATTCCAGAAACTACCCCGGACAAACAGAAAGACAGGCAGGCAGATAGACGGACAGACAGACAGACAAAAATGTAAAAAAGGGTTGTTTTAGACTTAGAATCGTGTAACTAACTATATGCACTTGAAAAAACACAGTTATTTTGAAATCACAGACAGACACTTAAATTTTATTCATATGTATAGATGAGCAGAAGAAGTAAGACTTGTTATCGCAACAACAGCGCCAACTACCGGGTCAAATTGTAGCCTATATATAGCGCTATGAAGTCATCTACCTTGGAGTGAAAGTCTCATATGAATCGGTTCAGTCGTTCCAGAAACTACCCCGGACAAACAGAAAGACAGGCAGGCAGACAGACGGACAGACAGATAGACAAAAATGTAAAAAAGGGTTGTTTTAGACTTAGAATCGTGATTATTTATTAGTATTTTGAAGTCACAGACAGACACTTCAATTTTATTTATATTTATAGATGTACAGATGATATTTGTTTAAGTCATATCTATTTCGGACGAATTTAATTCTTGTTTTTTATTGCCAACGGAATTAACTTTTAATACGTTTTATTGGGACCAGTCTCACCCTCAATCCCACTGTTGTACCCCTATGCAGACCGCTTCAGCAGTAGTGATCATAGAAAACACTGAATTTTGCCCCCGTGAAGACCCGATGAAAAATAAACTGTCTTGGAACTTGCATTGAATTGAATCAGAAGTAGGTAAATTATTTAATTTCCTTCTCTTCTCGTTTCCCATTTAAAATGAAGATACACATGAAATCTTTTATCATTAGATCAACAAGTGTAAAGCCCAGTAAACTGGTCTGCGGGGAATTGAACCAAACGAGGTGTAAGATTAAACTTGTACGTGTAGTTTTGTCTGTATTTTCTTATTATTTCCCCTCTGCAATTATGTTGAATAGAACAATGTGTTTAAATTTGTATGATGATTGAAAAAATGCTATTCAGCGCGTGAATAACTGATTTTTTGTCTGTAAATATTTTCAAGGAATGGACATTTTTGGTTTATAATTCTGCTGTTATTCTAATCATATTGAAATCAGCAACGCTCTATTTTTACAATAGTTTTATGTAAGGCTAGCTGGGTGGCTTTAAGAACAAAGAAATAATAAAGTATTAATGTTTTAAAAATAACATTTTTATGTACACAATATTATATTAGATTACAATTAAATAAACAAAAAGGTAAATTACTCTTCTTATGCATTTAAAGTTGATGTTGTCAATTATAAAAAAAAATATTACTCACAGGCTCACCTACGTCATCGTCATCACAATCCTCACTGTCCGCGGCAACTACCGCCAAGTAAACAATAAATAAAGTCACCAGTTTCATGTTGGCAAACACGTCACTTAGATTTATCATCCGATGTAAACAACGGGTTAGATCACACCAGCCAATTTATTATATCAGTGACCAACCCTAGCACACAACTAAAAACAAACCCATCACTCTTAACACAACGTCTAAAGATTCAAAATTGCTTAAAAGTTTCGAACGACAACGGTATTTTTTAAATTTGACGGATGAACCTGTCATTCAGCCAAGGGTGTCACACTGCATTAGTGGACAATCGTGATCAATTTTGAACAACGCGAGGTCTTGGTTTGGTAGTAACACAATGGAATTTATTTTTAGACCAGTTTATCTGGGTCAGGGCAACCCTTTCCGCGGGTATTTGAATGAGTGTGATTTATAAAAATTTCCGTCTCTGAACTTTTCCTGAGTAATTTAGAAATGTAAAAGGTTTGGAAGGGGCAAAGGCTTTGGAAAAGTTTCAAGGATTTTATGCCTATCCTTTTTTGGTGACTGTGAAATATCTATTACATTCGATTTGTACCTAAATAAAACTAGAGTATTGAATAAATTTGTCTGAACATTCAGTTGGTACGTAACATAATATTGTAAACGAGGCTAAGCTGGAGTAAATTCCAATTCAAATTTCGTAAAAAGCCCTTTCACCTTAGTTCACTACCTGTGATGATGATTAAGAAAACATAGTTTCACTATCCCATTTGATTCTGTGGATATCTTAAGAGGCGAATATGGAAAATATACGAAGCAAATAGTTTTTTTGTGAAGAGACGGGAACCTCGAGATCAAACTCTATGCCAAAGTCTCTATACTCTGGCTAACGTGATAATAAGTCCTGGTATAGGACGATTGCCTCCTATTGACTCACAATGCTAATGTGACGCAAAAATAGAAGAAGCCTATATCTAGCAAAAAAGTGCGTAAGGCCGTACGCTGGAAAAATCATTTCTGAGGACATATCATCATGAATGGTTGGCAATCAAAATCAGTGACGGTGGGGAACCAACATCTAAAGAGCATTTTGGAAGCTTCTGTATAATAAAGAAAAGAAAGAAAATGAAAAAAATATATTTTGAAACAGCACATAGGACACATAATAGAAAAGAAGTAGGTACATACACATACATACATACATAGACTCACGCCTGTTTCCCCGAAGGGGTAGGCAGAGGCATATTAAACGCCCACTTTTCGCCAGTGTTTTGATCCCACGTAATAGGTGGCGAGCCTATTGTCGCTTATTGGGACATTTTGTTTGCCAGAGCCTCGTCCGTTGATCGGCAGGTGCACCACTTGCAGGTGAGGTTTGCTTGGGACCCTAAGTTCTTGGTGGGAACCCTATGCACCCAAGTAGGTACATATACAAAAAAAAAGTAGTAAGTATAAGAACATTTATAAAAAAAGAAAAAAAACAATTACAATAGAATATGGTAAGGTATGTGTCCCATCGCTGGCCAAAAAAGGTGGCTGGATCAGCACTATGTCTTGTGATGCTAGTGCATACCGGACGCTGGTATTCTTCCAGCCCCTTCTGGACATCCCGAATGTGCAACCATCGCCGTGCCGATCACAACATGCAATCCGTGTGAGGTATATCAGTGAATGTGTATTGTGTAGTGATTTATATAATTATATAGATTATCTAATTAGTGAAAATATACACACATACTTAGTTGCATAAAGTTAATAAAATAAATAAATATATTAATGATATAAGTTACATAATATAGTCAATTTAACTACGTGCGCTTGTATAAGGTTGAGAAGCGCGCCAAACTGTGGTGCCGGTAACGAGTCGAGGGCAGATTCGTCGAGGTAATACTGATTTTATGGATAGATTTTATATTCTTTTGGGAAGATTGACCAAAAGCGTGGATGTCAAAGCTTGATTGACGATGATAATAGCTAGTAAAATGGGTTTATAAAATTATATACGCCTGATTTGATAGTAATCACACTGCTCATTATTATCGAAAAGAAAGACAGATTCAGTTTTTGTTTTTATAAATACAACGTACATCATTCTCCGAGCGTTAAACCAGTTAGAACCCGCAGCCTGCCTTCTAGTCTAACTGGATTTGACTGAATATTAGCGTTTCCACGGAGCGACTGCCTGTGTGACCTCCGCAACCCAAAGGGATAGCTATATTCCATGGTTTAGACTAGTGTCAGTTTAATCATAGGTACTGACTCCCTATAACGGCTGTCAAAGATCTTCATGACAGCCGGGACCGATGGCTTAACGTGCACTCCAAGGCACGGGGCAAGCGACAATTAACACTAAAAACGTACATAATTCCGAAAAGTCATTGGTGCGTGCTGTGGATTCGTATCCGATACCCTGTGCGTATCAAGTTGTTAGTATCTCCACTAGGCTATGGCTGCCTATTCATAAATACAACGTAATGGTCCTACATAACCCCTAGAGACCCTGTTTTGTATTGTGTTGTGGAGACACGTGGATTTTAGAACCCAGTGATGAGTTGCAGTGGTAGTGTCAAGTGCAAGAATTTGTAAATTTATGTACTTGTACATAAATTAAATAAGCGTATTCGAGTAAGAATATAAATGTATACTTCACTATCCTACATCGTATAAAACAAAGTCTGTCTTCTGTCTGTCTGTCCCTATGCATGCTTTAATTTTAAAAACTACGCAATGGCTTTCAATGTGTTTTTAATAGAAGTAATGATTTAAGAGGAAGGTTTATATGTATAATACATGCATAACATTGCACCCGTGCGAAGCCGGGGCGGGTTGCTAGTATTTTAATAAAAGCATCTACAATATAATAAAAAACCAAGATAATTTTGATTTTTGTTTGACATTATCTTACCTATACGGTTCGGACGTAGTAGGCGTCTCTGAAAGCCGTTCCTCTAATTCTGATATATTTTTACGATTGCAAAGTTCTATATAAAATGTTGAAAGAGTAAACGCTCCGTTTTGAGAATAGTTTCATATTTTATAAACAACTGGATTGCCAACACACATACAAAAATCACTTAATTAACCATATCATCCTTCCACTCATCACTTAATGTAAACCTTTAAAGTGAGAGCAAACAACTTGATGGGGAACAGTTTTGTTTGTCTCACAGTTTGCTAGCGAAACATTGTCCAAGTATCAAGAAACGTGAATGGTCCCGAATTTTAATCCAATGTTGGTTTAGGATCACTACTGCTAATACGAGTTATGGAAATATATTGAACTTTTAATGCACGAACAAGTTTTATATGTAATCAACAAAGCCGATTTATGTTATGATTTTAGCGAATAGAAAATCGAAAGCTAGGGTTTAAAACTCCGCAAAGCGTAGATGGTAAAAACATAAGCGCTTATTTTGCGGACATCGTGATTTGTTTATATATTGACTGGTCTTATACGCTTCGATAATATTATGAAGGGAATAAAGGGTTTTATTTTTTTTAGCTGCGATTTAAATATAAAATGATGGCTTGTATGAGTCACTTCCTTTTACTATGTAATAGACTCTGAAGATTTATAGATTAAGGAGTGATAAATTACTTTTAATATAAATTCAAATGACGTAGTCCGAGTTTGAGTACTAAACACAATTTAATCAAATTGGCTTAAATAGCAAATTAATCAAATTGGCATGAACATTTTTGGCAAGATTTGATAAAAGTGTATCAAGTGGCTAAAAGAAATATGAAGTATCGCATTTTTATTTGATTTAACTGTTTGAACCAGCCTGTATGATCAAATTATTAGAACGTTTATGGCGGTCATAAGTAAAAGTTTGGAAAAAAATCCCATTGACGGACGTCTCGAATGCATTAGTGCCTAAGCTAGTAAGTGACCTTACAAATTATTTATACATATATAGTATTTATAATATTTATAGTATTTATAATATAGTTTTCGAACAGCGGAACATTTCAAATTCTTTTCATGAATGTGAATTTCCAGCGTCCATTTTTATTCACGCGATACAAGTTTCCCTCTAGAGGTGCCGTAAGAACATAGTTGCGAAAACAATCTGAATCTGTACTAGCCATACTACATGCTACGGGTACCAATGTATTTTAAAAACATGTGTTCATTTTTGTTGCCATATTTTTGCTGAAACAACTCTGTCGTACAGTTTTTATTTTTCTATTCTTGTAGTAAATCGTAGCTACTCATCGGCCTACCTAATGTTACTTCCATAGCTGTAGCTATAATATAATATGGGGAGCAAAGCTCTATTCTATGACTATGGAAACCTGCAATGTCAAGGTATCATATTATTAGCTGTTGCGATTGGAGAGGCCTATATTTAGCAGTGGAGCAGTCTAATGACGATGATGATAGGGAAAAATTTTAAATTGCTTATGACGATCTCCAATCTCCAATAAGTGTCCAAAATTGATAGTCATATTTTAGACTAAAACTACTCCTGACTATATAATCGTAGCTATTATACAAGTTTACTTAGCGGGTTTTAGTAGCGATAACTAAGGTAGGTATATAAGGCATGAATACCTCGATATTATCCGAACTAAAAAAACTTGTATATTCGTTGCTATAACGAATAATTAATATATCCCTGCTGTCTATTCTCATATATATTCAGTTATTTTCTAGATAAACCCATCCTTAAATTCGCGTAGTCACCAAAAAGTTAATTAACAGAGCTTTTGTCCGTGTGGTGAACGCAGATACTCTTATAATTTGTTAGATTACATCTAAGCGGCTTTTGTTGTACAGAATATAGGTGGAATCATTCTTAAGGGATGATGGACAGACCTGAATATCAAGACAAAATTTATAGACATTGTCGTGGCTTCTGCTGGGAAATGAGAAAACGAGTTCAAAATTATTATTTTTCTTTCTTTACGGCTGCAACAAGTTTTGCTTGGCTCCCCGTACTCTATCGGTTGAACTACAAAATTTGAGAAAAAATATACATACCTATACAAGAAAAAACAAGTCTCCTTTGGGCAAGCAATCTGTATTATGTTAAGGTGAAAACGCATCTACCAAAAAAGCTTGCAAAGTAAAATGTGTCATTTACTAACACGGTATACCATTTCCACAAAAGCGTTGCTTCACAAACATTTAAGTAAAATCGAATTTACTACCTTAAGATAAAATGCATATTTCCTTGACCCAAACTTGATCACCACGTTGTCCGTCGAGGTTTAAAGATTGTTTCATCTTTTTTACATAGAATGAAAAGTCTTAATGGATTTCACACCCAAGAGTATCAAATATCAATCAAATAGGATTATTTCTGTGATTTTACAAATACGCTATTTTAAGCCTTACTCCTGTGTGGGAAGGTTTAAATTGATGGACTGGTATCGTGTTCGGGAGTTAGCTAACTAATATTGACGGGCAATCGATCATCTGTAACCATTTATTTACTTTGATGCTTTTACGTGTAATGTTTTGTAGTTAACTAGCTGATACCGTGTTTTTACTAACTCGAGGGGTGAAGAAAATATACCAGCTTATACTTTTCGGTTTAATAACTTGATACAAGAGATAAATTTATCATGGTATGTATGTTCCTCTAGGGCCGTAGGAGTGTACTAAGAAGGATTTTCTCCAACGGAATCGGTACGAAATGGTTAGATGATAAAAAATGTGCATAAGCTGTAGCACTTCATCTTCTAGTGCTTTAATAAAATGCTAAAATGAATATTAATAGAACAGGAACAAATTCAAACAAAATCAGTTATCCGCATGTGTAAAGAATGCTGAAAGGCTTTATAATAAATAGTAAATACGCGGTTGAGAGCTGTACAAAATGGATGCCACAGCATATTCCTAAAAGCAGACAATCAAATAACAGTAGTATTACAAGTTACTACAGTCCATAACTAACAATTTATAACGTGATAATGAATAATAACTCGATGACGTATGTCTGATAATGGTCTCATAGATACATTAGTGGGACAATAAAAGCAAAGGTCAAAAGTTTAATCGTAGTAGACCTCATAAAATGACATAACGCTGACAGCATTATTCCCAAGCGGGCAGTTTGGCAGAGACTAAGTTGTAGTCAAAATCAGAGTGCTTGTAGCTCGTATTGTGCCTACTACGCTGTGCTTATGTTTATTGAAGAAAGAATTTGCGTTGCATAAATCTTTAGAAATTTTAAATTAACGATATTTAATAAGAGATCATGGATAAATCAACTTATAACTACCTTGTGCACTTTGGTAGGCGCACAGTAACTGCGGTATAGCCACTAAACATTAGAAACAGCAAGCCATGCTATTTGAACTAAATTAATCCCTCGCCAACAAGCTGTTGTAGCTTGGCGAGTATTTTATTTTCTGTTTGTTAGAATTAAAGGGAAAAGAAATTGCTACTGAATGTTGCAAGTACGAAATCTATAAAATTTTGCGATAAATGTTATCATATTTTAACTATCTCTTAAACATTAATGAATAAACCAAAAAAATTCGGGGTCTTGTGTTTTAAAATACGCATTTCTATCTTACCTTCTAATATAATCTAATGACATGATTTATCGCAGGCATTATACTTCATTATGAAAAAAATACTTGATCTTTGACCTCACACGGGTAAAGCATCATACTTTCAGCATAATACTCTTTACGTAACTTTGAGGGTACACGTACACTTACACGACACAACTAAATTCACTGTGTACAAAATAGACACAGCAGGTAATGGAACGCAGTGGTCACTCGAATTCTCGTAACAGGTGGGCAGAGACGGCAAATTCTGCTAATGCTTTAATGTAGAGCAACCTTAAGCTATCGTAAGTAAAAAAGAAGGACAAAAACGCCGAAACATTGGTGTGAAGAGGATGACCACTATCACACCCTCAGTTATCATAAGACTAGAAGAAGCCAGTAGTACCTAGTGTGGTTTAAGCGGTAAACTCGCCGTTTAGCGTCACCGTGACAAAAATTGTAGGAATACAAGTATATCCCTGAAAATACAAATCAGTCTAAATCACAACAGAATGATCTATTGTGACATCGTCACAGAATTCATTCAGACTTTAAAGTCATTCAGTGATTTTAAGCTCGTTGGATGGGAAAAGTAGAAGTACACAAGTGGGACTTGTCCCACTTCTGTGCCTACTTTAACCTGTCCTGAAGTGTACTTAGAAGGTAGTTCCTATACCTATTGTATGCGCCAATTCTGTCGGCACTAAGTTTATTTGTCGACAATGCCTCGAGACAACGAGGGCCACCTCTCCTTGTATATCTTTTACAAACCAAGAGCCATGAATAATGGAGTTGGCAATTGTACAAAGAAAAATCTCTCGAGAGAATAAAAGAATCTTATTGGTATGATATTTTATTGCGGCCTGTATAGCGTAGCGATGATGATGTTATGAATCCATATTCGTTATAATTCTGCTAAATTATAATTATCGCTTGCTCTATGTCTAGGATAGCATGTTTATCCGTCAGTTCCAGCTGACATGAAGATATGTTACCGTCATTATAGGACGTCACTACACTTTAATGTACTGACACTGATAAGCCACGGAAAATCGCTATCACTTTCGGTTGTGCAGGTCAAACGACGGTCGCTCTGTGCAAAGCTAACAGGTTTGACAAGTCTGGTTAATCTAGTATTGGATGCAACCAGGAAATCGCTAAGTTTAAATGGTCTTTCGGGATATGTACCACGTACCTATGTTTGGAGTAAATAAATTCCTATATCGCTAAGTTGATGATGAGGAAAGCGTGGTCGACCGCGTTCATATAAAAGAAAGACGAGTTTAATTTGATATTCCTTGTCTTTATGTTCCTTCATTATGCCGGGATGTTGTAATGTCAGGATTGAAGATCCATTGTGCCACCAAAACATTCTTCACAACAGTGCATCTTATCAAACACTGTCTGCGAGCATTACTGCTTCGGCGAAATACTGTTTACTTTGAAGGCACATTGAGATATACATGCAAATTGAGTTCAACGGATGCTGAATGATGTATTCCATTATAGGTTATATTCTAAAGTAACGAACTATCTAATTAAAATGTTTTCATTAAATAGTAAAATCAAATGTCTCTTTGTAATTTCAATATAAACTTAGGTAACTAAGAGCTAAAACAGGAACCTCCCACAAACCATTAATTACTTTTAATATATTCCCATAGTGACGAACGTTTGCTACTACTGTAGAAAAAACTATATTTCCATACAGGCCGTCGACAAAATTACCTTTGCTTAAAAGTGCAACCGTAAAACCTTTTACGTCAAAATACGAGGAATATTTTTTGAAATAGATACGCTGAGCCGGAGACTGCTTTTAGCGCTCCATCAAGCGAGACGTCTTTCACGAACACAAATAGCAAATAATGCTCAGCGAAGTATGAGAGATATATATAGGTACTTCTTTGAAACATATTTTACAATAGATTTTTACAGCGCTGGATGCGGCTTGGCGCCATTGTGAACTTTACCGGTAAGTACATAAAATGTTTTCTATACTCTTAGAAATCCGAGGAAATCACACTGATTAGCGTTAAACCTTTATTTCTTGACATCATTGATTAGGAAAACTATTTTATAATTAGGTTTAATATAATTATAATAAGACAGTCCGTAATAGAGACAAATAAGGTAACTGCGTCAGCTATATGTTGCAATTTCTAATAGACTGCCTCCGTGGTCCAGTGGATAGCGTATGCGACTGCTGATCGGAGGTCCCGGGTTCGATTCCCGGGTCGTGCAAAAGTGTTACTGGTTTTTTCCGAATACTCAATAGCCGCCGGGATTCTGGTGATGTGCCTGGTAACGACAATAGGCTCGCCCCCTCTTACGTAGGACCTACAAATCCATGGCGAAATCTGGGTGTAATATTTACACCTGTGCCTACCCCTTTGAGGCTACAGGTGTGAGACTATAAATAAATAAAAATTATAAATAGTATAAATTTGCCAATCCGAAGAATAGCACCGATCTACACGAAACCTAGATAGTTCACAAGATTATAGAAACAGGCCGGGCCGCTGGCATATTCAAGTTTCTAAATGGTCTATTCTTCGTCATATAAGTTACGTCAAAGCCTGCTGTTGGTGATTAATACTATTAGCCGCCATGAGTGCCAATTAGCCTAAGCATTGCGACGTAATTACCTCCTAAGCCGAGTGAGTGACTACAGGCGACACGTAGATTATGTGCTAGTCTGACATGTAATTTGTAACCACTTGGCATGGAAACAGGGCGTGTAGGGCTTGAAATATGGGGGAAATAGTGAAGATACAGGTTCTGAAGGGTTTGGTTTGAATATTTACTTTAAAAATGTATATTAAACATGTTTTCCAAGTAATTACTCAAAAGTCATGGAATTTTAAAAGTCCAAAGAACTTGTCATTATTTTCAGAATATTGATCTTATAAGCGCATGCTTCTTTGCGAGATTAAGCATCATAATCTCTATAATTCTTCAATCATTTTTAATCTCTATAATCTGATTAAGCATAATAACCCAAAAAGATCTTCTGTAAAAGCATCTTTGTTAAAATATTTGTGAACTGTACAATTACTTAGCATCTACTTACACTACAGTTATATGTATAATGGCTTAGATCTCATCGTCATAAATAAAGTTATGATAGAAACTAAAATAAAGAATTGAATTAAAAATAATACTTTTGCAGAGCAATCACAAACGAAGGTCAGCTTTTTCTGTCTCTTGTAAGCAAAAATAGACTAAACAAGATCTTATTAAATACCTACATTGATATGTTTTGTCTACAAGTAATATGAATCTAATGTAATATATGAAGAAGGTTACTTAGTTAGATGAAATATTTCACTTTGCAATTATTGTAGAAAATAAAGCCCGCAATCAGAAAATAAAATGTTTTTATGTTCGTATTTTCGATAAAGTTGTATTTAAAAGTGAAGTTATTTTAGAACACTTTAACTTTTTACAATTTTACTAAAACGGGTCTTATTCGCGATATTTAATTAATTTAAAGTATAAATACCTATGTTTTACCGACGTTTCGGCCGTCTTACAACAGCCTTGGTCACGGCAGGACTGATGTCATCTCAGCGTCGTCCTTGTGAAGCGCGGGTTTCGGCAGCTACCCTCACTTGTTTTTTATTTTTATCCGAACTGTCGGTACGTTGTTGACACACAACACTTATGACGTCTACACACTGATGAGCTGTGTTACTGCGGCGGGGTTTACATTTGTTGATTACCGGATTCCAAGTTCCAAGACCCGTTTTAGTAAAATTGTATGATGTATACAAATCGCGAAAGTTTAAAATCGATTACTTTAACTTTTGTATTTTATTAGGCTATTGTTGATAGCTTTTGCCATATTTTTCGAAAGACGCTTAGAGCTTATATTTCACCAAATTTAGTTTCATGTATGTTTTCACGATCTCAGTGGCCAACTAGAAATAACTAAGTATTATTGACAATAGGCTGCGGGAGAGGTTATTGCTTCGGTCGGTACGTGATGGCGTGGCCGGTTACTGCGGAATATAAGCTCGTAACTTATTAACACCACTTTCTGTTGTGATCGATCGAAATGGTATTGGTATTTTGTTATTTTTTGGACAGAATTTGTAGGTTTCTCCCAAAGTTACGAACAACCGAATAGATGTTGATGATTCGAGAGCAAAAGCTCGACCCAGTTCTACATCAATATATTTGTAAGGTAATGTACAATTTTCCGTATGACGATGATGTCAATATTTACAGCCCGGTCACGGCCTACAGCGGCGGCTGGCAGCGGCGAGCGTTTTCGATGTATAATTATGGCGCGTTTACTGTGACGCGTCGCGCGGCCGCTTCAGAGTAAACGCGCCATGTACACGTGCCGCGCCGCTCGCCGCTTAGACCGATCTCGTGACCAGGCCCTTACACCGATTTCGATTACGGCTACTATTAAATTCCGTGAAGATCATACAATTTTATTTAAACGGGTCTTATTCGCGATATTTAATTAATTTAAGGTATAAATACCTATGTTTTACCGACGTTTCGGCTGTCTTACAACAGCCTTGGTCGCGGCAGGACTGATGTTATCTCTGCGTCGTCCTTGTGAAGCGCGGGTTTCGACAGCTAACCTCACTTGTTTTTATTTTTATCCAATCTGTCGGTACGTCGACACATAACACTTATGACGTCTACACACTGATGAGATGTGTTACTGCGGCGGGGTTTACATTTGTTGATTGCTGGATTCCAAGTTGTAGACAGTCTGTATCCATCTTCCCGGTTGAAATTTTTATGCTTTTTGATTTCAACCGCTTCACATACTATCCTGGAGTAATAGTGACGATTGGTAGATAATACCTTTGGTTGATGTAATTCGATCCAGTGGTTTGGTCCAGACTCCAACAAATGCTCCGCTATGGCAGACTTGTTAATTTGCCGGTTTTTTACAGCTGCGATATGTTCCTTGACCCTTTCAGCGATGGTTCGTTTGGTCTGTCCGATATAGGAACTACCACAACAGCAGTCGACCTTGTAGACGCCAGGTGTTTGTAGAGGAATGACATCCTTCGGGGTGCGCAGATTGTGTGCTACCTTGGAGAGCGGACTATATACAGTCTTTATGGAGTATTTCTGTTGTACTGTTCCAACTTTGTCCGTCACTCCCTTTATGTAAGGCATGTAAGCCGGTACTCTGCTTACTTCCGGTTTACGGTCCTTCCTCTTCAGACGTTGTATCTTCTTGTTGAATCCGTTGCACCTAAGTTCCGTGAAGAAAGTTCTCACTCGTGTGCTCGCATATGACTGAAGTAGCCTTTTTTAAGACTACTGCAGTCATATGAGATTAAGGAATTTAGAAAGTGTGTTTCAAAATCCATTGATTTAGAAACTAACACTGAAAATATGGGCAACATTTAGCACATTATTAAAGACATTAATTTCCTTCTTTACTTATTAGATAGCTTATTTGGAGCAAATATTCAGAACTAGGGCACAACATGACCTCAAACAAACTAGAAATAACTCAGTACTTTAGTTTAGTTATTGGCAGTTGTAGGCTATCGGGAGTTTATTGCTTCGGTCGGTACGTGATGACGTGGCCGACTACTGTGATACAAGCTCATAACTTATTAACACTTTGTAAGTATTGTGATCGATGAACATTTTATTGGTTGTTTTCTGGAGAATTTTGTGGTTATGTTAGGTAGTAATATATAAGTAGGGTCAGAGTATAACTTTAAGTATCCAACTGCTCAACGGCAGATACCTACAATGGATAAGATTAACCCCCCCATTACACCTCGTGTACTTTTTTGACAACAACGAGGCTCGCCTCAGGATTGCATTGTAATTCACGGGGTCATTTTCAAACAATTATTAAAAGGGCTTAAGAACACCAGCACGTCAATTCTGTAAAATTCAAAGAACAACTCGCTATTCGCTCTCACTTCGCTTAAGGTTCAAAATGACCTTGATTTTGAGTGCGAAGTGGGCGTCGAACTGACGGGGAAATTACCTATATAAATAGCTATAGAATGCCACTTTTTACGTCATTTCATACTTTATCTGTCAAAATCTCGGGGTCAATTTAGTTCAACTCGCAAAAACGCTCGTAAGAGTAGCGCTAGTGTAAATTCGAATTATCAACCGAGTTTTAGAATGCCAATCAAGAAACTCACAGCGGATTCAGATTCGAAGTTTAGAATGAAGTCTTACAGAATCACACCTCAGGCTTTCAATCCTCAGTGTTGTGTTAATCATCAGTGTCGCCCCATACAGTAAAAAAAACTTGTGTGATCCACAAACTGCTATTTCTAGGTCTGGGTTTACTTTGTATCTGTCTTTTCATAATAATCATAACCCCCTTTTACAGTCCATTGCAGGACATATACCTCTCATAATTTGTGTCACAAAAGCATTGAGAGTCAATAGGAGGACTTGTCCTATTAAGTCACTCTTGCCAGACATGTTGGCATATGTTGGCTTAGATGTTGTGTTTTCCTTCCTTTCACAAAGTTTCTATTTGCTTCGAACATTTTCCTTAGTCGCCTCTTACGTCACCATGGAATCAAATGGGGTAGTGACACTAAACTTTGTATTGGTAATCTGTCTGGACACTGTTGGTTGTATGTGCGTAAAGTTTTTAGCGTTACACATTTTTGAACTAAGGTGAGGATTTCAAAATAACCTGTAGAACGCGCGTGAGATTTGTAAGGATAGAAGCAAGTGGCGTTCTGTTGTCTCTGCCTACTCTGACGGTAAAAAGGCGTGACTATATGTATGTACTGTAGAATCTGCTACACCGAGCCGCGATGTCACACACGATCAATGCCAGACATGCTAATCGAAAGTGACTAGGTAGTATACATCGACAGTTGCTAAGAATGTTAATGACGCGCGTAAAATTGCCTAGCAGTTGTAAGCCATCGGTCACTTTATGTAATACTAGACGAACCCGCGGTTACACCCACTTTATTAAAGGCTACTGCTCTGCTCGCGTGGCTCAAAGCGTGATGTTATATAGCCTATAACCTTCCTCGATAAATGGGCTACCTAACACTGAAAGAATTTTTCAAATAGGACCAGTAGTTCCTTGAGACTAGCACGTTAGTACCCAAATAAACAAACTCTTCTGCTTTATACAGGATGGCACAAAAGAAATGACCCTATTTGGTTCAGCTACAACTTCGTTTCAAAATTAGAAAACTAGAATTATTTTTAAAATATATATATTTGTGCCATGAAAAGTTGCATTATGATGTAAATATGATGTCTATTAATTGTTGACCTCCAGAGTTGAAGCACATTTGAGCCCAAATAGGGCTCAAATGTTATTTCCATAACTAGCCATAACACTTCCTGCGATATGTTTCTTATTTCTTGGTGTGTGTTTTCTTTTAAAGCTGTTAGAGTGTGTGGTTTGTTCACATACACCCGAGATTTCAAATAACCTCAAAGAAAGAAGTCTGGACAGGTGACATCGGGTGATCTAGCAGGCCCAGGCAAATTGCCAAAACGAGAGATAACACGGCCTGGAAAAGCATCCCTAATTAAGTCCATAGTATCGTGGGCTGTGTGTGCCGTGGCGCCGTTTTGTCGGAACCAGGTGTGCTCCATTTCATTCAAATTGGATATCCAGAACTCACGTAACATGGTTCTGTGGCACTCACCAGTGACAGTTACCGCATTGCCTGCAGCGTCTTCAAGAAAATAGGGTCCGATCACTCTTTCTGCACATACGCCACACTATACTTTTAGTGGATGTAAAGGTGTTTGTTAAATAATGCGCGAATTATCGGTGCTCCAGAAGCGAGTATTTTGATTATTGACATGACCCGAGAGATGGAAATGCGCTTCGTCACTCATAATCAATTTTGAAAAGAAAAATTATCCTCTTTAAGGTTGAGGTTTATGACGCGCTCGCTGTACTTTAGACGATCTTACGATTTGACCAAAATACGCTGCAGAGTCCGCCGGGAGACCTCCAACTGCGTGACACGTCGCCTCGTTGATGTTTCTGGACACTCTTCCACATTTTCGCGCACAGCTTTAATATTTTCGGCTGAACGACCTGCTCTTGGTCTGCCAGACTTACGTATATCCAATGTTGAGCCAGTTGCTTCAAGGCGTGTGCTAACCGGTGCCGGACGGTGGGGAAATCTTCGACGAAATTCACGTTGTGTTTTTATCACTGATGAATTATTCCGTAAGAACATTGACACGATTATTCAGCGTTCATGGGCAGTAAAACGATCCATGATTATTTTTAGTGAATTTAACATAAAAATTTTGATTAGTACAAAATTTTCAATATCAGAATAACAGAAGATGTCATAAAAAAAATATAAGGAATATCTATAGGTTCATATTCATATTCTATAGGTTCTTTTGCGCTACCCGGTACACTAGTATTAGAAACCGGCCAAGTGCATGGCCAGACACAATGATGAGTTCCGTAGTAGCCACTACCTTTTTTTTGTTTTTTTTCGTGTCGTGTTGGAAAATCCTCATGGACTGTCAGACTCTTACTGACTAAAAATCAACCCGTGTTCCTCATGTACCCGTGTGTTGGAGGATCGGGTATCGCCGAAGCATTCGTCGCAACCCCCAGACGGGTATTGGCCCGACAGATGGTCAGGCGGTCCCCGAACAAAACCCTCTTGGCGGCGGATGAAGGTGTTGAGGAAAGGGAGGACGGCAACGCAACACCGCATCTCCTCTTCCTCTGCGGCCCCACCGCGACGCAACGATGGTGCGCCCCCATTTGGTCGCGGGAGATAGGGCGCGCGGCAACGCAACACCGATACGCCTCTCCTCCCGCGACCGCGCCCGACTGCGAGGGACAAAAGACCTTACCAGTGTCCCTCACACCCGCACTTTTGGACGCATCCTGCGCAGGCTTCCGTCAAGCCCACGCGGAGCGTCCACTCCCGGGATCTCGCTTAGCTTCACCGTGGGTGACCTAACCATGGTTACTGAGCCCCCCCACCACGACAAGGTGGAGATCCCACGGGGGGGAAGTAGCCCCTACCTAGTGACCTAAGGGTAGTAGGACTTTAGTATATTAGAGTAAAAACTATCGTGAGTTATCATAATTAGAGTAACTGTAACTGGTTGTACTCACTTATTATTTTTGGTCGGAGAAGCCCGACTAGTTTCGGACCATACGGATGTCTTTAGTCATGAGCAGCGCGACCGTCCGCGTCGGCGTCGGGCGCTCCACTGAAGCGGGTCCACCGCGCAGCTTGTCGTTGCGAGCGTGTAGAGGACGTATTCACCAGCGCCTGCGATGAAGTTGGTTACGTTGCCGGCGTGTCCGGTGTGGCTGTGTGACCGTCATTTTGCAACGTGTCTCGCTGCACCGTGAAGGACGTTTGATGTGTACACACCGTGCTGACTGTGTCGCATTCTAGGTTCGGGGTATTCGGATGTGTTATCAGTTTTAAGGCCGTTCTCCAGGCAGGTGACAGTCCCCAGCCACTATCATGGTTGGCCAAGAATCCATATGCTTGGGATCATATCATTACGGAAGCTAACGTAATCCTATCAAGGACACGGCACGTCACACTTTTCTTTTATTACACTACACCATCATCATCATCCTAGCGTTATCCTGGTTGTATCCAAGAGTTACACGCCTTGGAGCCTGAGGTCCGCTTACTGGTCTAACCAGATATGACAGAATAAATCAACTTTTATTACACAACGCTATCTTGTCCATTGTCGTATTATGGGTATTAGACATGGATAAACGTAAGTACATCATTATTTTTGTCTCAACATATGCAATGTTGTGTGTTGGGAGGCGAAATGAAAGATGTTATTTGGTCTAAATACAAAGGTGTAATGCATCAACATACATGTTTACATACACATATATAGGGAAAGCGCGTCATACACTACACATATAATACTTATATCATACATAGAAATACCTCGACCACGACAAACATCCATGTTCCCGTACACAAATGCTTGACTTAAGCAGGGATCAAACCTACGACTTTGGACATGGCAGTCAGTTACACTCTCGCTACTCTACCGGGTCGTCGCCATTACAGAGTCCACTGGCATCAAATGACAGTATGATCTTGGATTCAATTGACGAAAGGTTATTTTCGAAGTACAATTTTATTTTATTTTTTTTATATTTTTTTTTTATGTTAATAGGCGGCAAACGAGCAGACGGATTGCCTGATGGTAAGCAATTACCGCCGCCCATGGACACAAGCAACCCTACAGGAGTCACAAGTGCGTTGCCGCCCCTTGGGGTTGGGAAAAGGGATAGGATGAGGAGTGGGATGAGGGAGAAGGAATAGGGGATAGGGCCTCCGGCACTCTCACTCACCAAACGAAACGCAACAGTTAGGTACTGTTACTTCACGTCGATTTTCTGTGAGAGGGTAGTACTTCCCCGGTCGAGCCGGCCCATTCATGCTGAAGTCAGCAAGGCTCTACTACCTTATCGTCCTTTCTATTGTTTCATGCGAACAAAATTAGAAAAAATACATTATCAAGTTCAATGAGAATATAAAAATAAATAGTACGTTTTACTTAAACGATATTCGATTCAATTTATAACAAAACTCGTTATTAAGCAAAGCACATTTTTTGTTTTATAGTATAAGAAGGCAAACGAACAAGCGGGTCACCTGATGGTAAGTAATCACCGCCGCCCATAGACACCTGCAATGTCCGAAGGATCACAAGTGCGTTGCTTACCTTTTAAAAAGGAATATGCTCGCTTCTTGAAGATTCCAATGTCGAACTGGTTTGGAAATACCGTTGCAGGTAACTGGTTCCACAGTTTGGCCGTACGAGGCAGGAAATGGCGTGTGAATCGTACGGTAGAAGAACGCCACTAATCAAGGTGGTTAGGGTGGAATTTTAGTTTGTGGCGAGTTGTACGGTGGTGAAATTCTGCAGCGGGTATCAGACCAAACAACTCCTCAGAACACTCACCATGATATATACGATATAGAACGCAGAGAGACGCAACATCTCTACGCAGGTCAAGATGGTCGAGCCGGTTTGTAAGGACCGTGTCATCGATGACTCGAGCCGCTCGACGTTGGACGCGATCAAATGGAAGCAGTTGGTATTGTGGTGCCCCGGCCCAAAGATGGCAGCAGTACTCCATGTGGGGCCTAACTTGAGCTTTGTAAAGCAAGAGACGCTGCACCGATGTGAAGCATCTTCTTGCTTTATTGAGGACACCCAGTTTTTTTGAGGCTAGTTTAGCCTTATCCTCCAGATCGCGTTATCTCGACTCCGAGAATCCCTATGACCGGCTTAATATCAAGGGAAGTGCTCTAAAATATTGGAGATTCGACAAAACGCGAAATTGCGGTAAACGCGCAAACCTGTCTTTTTGGGGTTAAAAGTGACCAGATTACGATGACCCCAATCGGAGACCAGGTCGAGTGTGGTGTCCGTTAAAGACATAAGTTTGTTCCGACACTCAATGACTTGTGCCTGAGACATTTTAGCACTACCGGGGTACAGTGCGTCTACGGTGCTATCATCTGCATAGCAATGTATGTCACTGGTTTGTAACATAATTATCATTGATATGCAGAAGAAACAGTGTTGGCGATAGTACACAGCCCTGAGGGACACCAACATTCACGTGCCTAGGGTCAGAGCATGAACCGTCAACTACGACTTTAATGCTACGCTCCGAAAGAAAGCTGGATACCCATTTGCACAAAGTCTCAGGCAGCCCATAGGAAGAAAGTTTCGACAAAAGCGCCTTGTGCCAGACCCTGTCAAAGGCTTTCGCCATGTCCAAACTGACCGCTACGGCCTCCCCCTTGTTCTCAATTGCCTCCATCCATACCTGATCCATGGTCAGGTACACTAAAAGATCACCAGTTGACCTGCTGCGGCGAAAGCCGTACTGGCGGTCGTTGATCAACTGGTGCTCCTCTAGATATCGCAGAAGCTGGTATTTAATAATGGATTCCATTATTTTAGAGAACAAAGAGGCCTGTAGTTGCTTAGATCAGAGCGATCGCCCTTTTTGGAAATCGAGTGCACTGTAGCAGTCTTTCATGACGACGGGACAATGCCAGTCAAATACGAGTGCCGGAAAAGACGCGTCAAGCCAGGAGCCAGCTCTGGAGCGCAAACTTTGAGCACAATGGGAGGAACACCATCTGGCCCATTCGACTTCTGAACGTCCAAGGAGAGGAGAGCTCTACGAACAGATTTAACGTGAAACTGAACGTCTGACATAGAGCCTTCAAACCGCGGGATGGTCGGCGGTAATTTACCTCCGTCGTCTAGAGTCGAGTTAGAGGCAAAAAGACACCCTAAAAGATCGGCTTTGTCTTTTGCATCATAGGCGAACGATTTGTCTTCCCTGCGCAGAGGTGGAAAGGAAGGCCGACAGAAGTTACCTTCAGCAGCTTTGGCAAGAGACCAAAAAGCTCGTGTACCCGAGAGCATTCGAGCTAGTCTCACGCCAATTCTGCTAATATGTTCCGCTTTCGCTTTGGCCACAGCTCTTTTGAAGGATCTGGGGGCGTAGTTGTACTCTTTCTTGTAGAGCTTCACTTTCAGGTCCTTGGCCGAAACC
Source organism: Euclidia mi (assembly GCA_944739405.2). NCBI lineage: Eukaryota > Metazoa > Arthropoda > Insecta > Lepidoptera > Erebidae > Euclidia > Euclidia mi. Next base: position 56,956,976 of record OX123200.2, on the reverse strand, counting down.
GCATTGGCCCAGGCTTGGTACTTTTCTTGCTTGAGGTCAGAAGCCTCCCTGCAGACGGACACAAACCAAGGCTGGGACTTACCGCCGACGGGTACTACAGAATTTGGGATTAAAAGTTCCATACCCTGCAGCACCACGTCAGTAACAGAGTCAGCAATAGCGGAAGGATCCTCAAGTGCAAAGCAAACTCGCCTCCATGGATAGGAAGAAAAGAAGGTCCTCAACCCATCCCACTCTGCTGACTTAAAATGACACACCCGGCGGAATCCCGCAGGGCGGAGGTTATTATGCCATTTTAGGGACAACTTGCACCGGATCAGACAATGATCCGACGAGCCCAGAGGGGCATCGACAGTTACTTGGTATCTGTCTGGATGGGAAGTCAGCAGCAAGTCCAACAGTGAAGGCTTATGGTCTTCAACATCAGGAATTCGCGTTGGCGAAGGTATCACCTGTGTGAGACCATAGGCCAAAGCGAAGGCGTGCACAGCTCTATCCGCGTGGTCAGTCCTTTCGGAACCAAGCCATTCGACGTGATGAGCATTAAAATCGCCCATTACGACAATTTCAGCGGATGGAAGCTGTTGCATAACGCGGTCTGTCGACAATTCGAGATGCTCCATGAGTCGGTCAGTTTCAGCATCACCACTGTGAGACCTGTAAAGGCAGGCGTAAACGCGAGGGTGGTCGTCGCAATCGATGCGCAGCCAGCTTAAAGATTGCCGAGGCGGCGGACGCAGACATCATTCCTTATGAACACGCATACACCGGCGCGTGGCACAAACTTGTGCTCCAGCTTGTAGCCAGGGTACTGCAAATACGACGTGTCCAGTGGGGACGATATCTGGGTCTCCGTCAAAAAGAGCAAAGCAGGCTTTTCGGCCTCAAGATGGTAGTGGACCGAGTTAAGGTTCGAATGTAACCCCCTCACATTGCAGAAATGCACACGGATGGCAGATGGCGGGGTGGCTGCAGTTAATTTGCCCTTGCCTCTTGCGAGCGGATTTTTGCCCACCCCAGAATACGCAGGGCGGCCTGAGCGGTAGTGCTCAGGGAGGGATTTCCCAGCGTGCAAAGCGCTGGTACCCCCCTGGGGTACTGTGCTTTTAAAAGCCGCTGGGAAGGGGTTGGACCTCCGGCTCTCACTCACCAAACGAAGCACAGCAGCCTAGGCTGCAGTTCAAACGTTGATCTTCTGTGAGAGTGTGGTACTGCCCCGGACGAGTCGGTCCATTCATGCTACAACAGGAACTGCCGTAGTGTGGCCCTACCGCAAAGAGTCAGAGACATCTTAATTGAAAACGTTTATGTTTAATTAAAAAGTGAGTACCTAAATTACTGTATACATCAATGACTTTAATTAAATCGCTCGACTGTTGTAATTAAAATAAACATAATCATTTAATAAGTTAAATAGATCCGAATGTTTGTTATCACAAATAGGAGCTATTTATTTTATTTAAATAAATATATAATATTACTAGTACTCCAGACTGAATTTTGGGTACGACGACGATAAGCTCTATATATATAAATTAGCCGCAAACATATGAAACGTATTACAAGCGTAGTCATATAGCGTTATCCATTTGAATTATGTCTATTCATCATCATCATCATCATCAGCCTGCCATAGCCCACTGTTGGATATAGCACTCTAAAATATCTAATGCTGTAATAATTAATATACAATGCGGATTTTAAATACTTTAAAATCGAGCTTTTGTTCTATTGATGTTTACATAAAACCTTAGTATCACTTTTTGCGTAAGGGGCGGAACATACCTGACCGAAGATGCGTCGAACGTATCTTCGGTCGCGTCTATTCCGTCAAATGAATCGGTACACATCTGACGGAAAATGCGTCGAGCGTATCTGCACACATTCGCTGAAAGCGTGGCTATTATGCACACATATAAGTTTGTTCGTGCAGGGCCGTACTCAGGGCAGCTCAATATTTTACTGTCATATTCTTTTACCTAATCATTTTTCGTGTTCCCTGATGTTATGTAGTCACTGAAGTTCTGTAGTTATTTTTATTGCAATTCGAGTTTGACTATTAAAAATATGTCGGACTTCGAAGATTTTTTATAGTAGCCAACAAGCGTTATTCGAATATATATCCTATTTAGGTATGGAGGTTCAAAAATAAAAGACGATAATACGATTTGGTTACGGTTTTTCACAAAACTTATACAAATGATATAGAAGGGGTTACAGACTACAGTTGCAGAGCAAGACACAAAATGTTTTCTCTATAAGTATGTATGGAAATTGTTCCCGTGGACCTTAAGCACCTCATACCCAAAAATTGGCCCTCGATCCAAGCTAGCAAATATGCGTACACTCATAGCACATAGTACTAACACTACATTACTCTACACATTTTGTTTCTGAAAAAATAAGTAAGGTCTGGCGGCCCTGGAATCTTACGATCTTAAAATCACCGATCTGGGAATGACATGGATATGGTATGTCCAATACCTACGAATTTAGCGTGCACACCTACGAAATTAGCGTGCACACCTACGAAACGTTGGGCAAATAAAATGGCTTTGCATTTGGGTTGTTCTCCATAATGTAATCGATATCGATATGGAGCCGGTTAGAGGAGAATAATACATTTTTGTAGTGAGTTACCTTTGTTAGTTTAAATCTTTTGCCAGATTAGTTTATTCCATAATGCAAATGTGGGCGAACATGGCAAGGCGAAAGACGACCCTTGTATGAAACATGTAACAAAATATTCTCTGAGAGCCAATATCGGATTTTTAGACATATTTATGCACAAAAACAAAATTATTGTGTTCGATAGACAACGATTTCACAGCAGATGTGCCACAAACCTTGGCGAAAAATATAGCGATGGTGGCACGAATGACATTTCTAATAAAATATCGTCATGATCAATTTATTCAGTAAACTATGGCTATCTCTTTTTTTTGACAGAGATATCCCTAAGACAAAACGAAACAACACTATGTTTGGTGGCTTTATGTCGGTTTCGTATATATGTGTATAAAAACATCATGGCGAAATGTGGGTGTAATATTACACCTCTGCCTACCCCTCCGGGGATACAGCCGTGAGTCTATACAAATATAAAATATAATAATATATTATGTGAATAATGTAATTTTTCTATATGTACCTACTATTTGCCCTCTCCATTTATATTCCTTACTCAAAGGTCAAAATTCACGTGGTGCGTGGTGCGCGCGACGTCGACGGATAATCCGTTAGTACGCTCGACGTACTAACGGATTATCGGTCAGGTGTGAATGGTTGAACGTTTTTCTATACATTTGTATGTATTGGCGTTACGCGACCGATAAAACGCGACGGATCTTCCGTCAGGTATGTGCCGGCCCTAATACGGGCAAACCGGTGATCTCGTAATAAAATGCCAACAAATACTTAATGCAAATCAAAATTTACTTGTTACCTGTACATAATAATTAAAAAACAAATTATAAAAGAAAAATTAATGGTTAAAATAGTAAAATAAATCAGTCCGTATTCATATTAGTGTCCATTCATGCCGCAGGGACATGAATTTTAATAACTTATTTTATTTTTAATAATGCTTTTACCGCTATAACTATATAGGCAATTCCCTTGTCATGTAGACCATATCAATAAATAAACTACGGTCATAAGAAATATTGACATATCTGGTAAGCACTACTTTTACTATTAATAATGCCACCATTATGTTGACCGAATATAAAATTTATTATGTAGTTTTTAAAATCACCAGTTGAAAGTAATTGCCAAATAAATAAAAATAATTTTATATTGTGTGTGAGTTGTCCGAGGATATCATTATTATAGATATAGACTAACTGGTCACCGCGTTATTGTAGGTATCTCGAGAACAGCACCTCTCATCAAGTTAAATTACAGCCTATATGTTGCCTTACAATGTCCTCTATCTTTTACAGTGGAAGTCCCATTAAAATCAGCTTAGCCATTCCGGAAACACCGTAAAGGAAGCCAAAATGCAAAAAGTTTATTTATGACACATGCGAATGCGTTGGTGGACTAACAGCGTAAAACATGCTTGAATTTTAAACTGCCATAATTGTAGCAAAAGAAAGAAAATAATTTCAATCCAAATTCAAGACGAGCACTTTTTAGAAATTTGAATATAGCTGTGGAGGATAAAGATGTGGTGTTCCTCCAACAAGAGGGAGGAGCCTCTAAACAAGCTGGGTGGTCGTGTTTGGTGGCCTACAGGCTGACGAACACACTTTGGAAGTTGTATTTATGCGTCTTAGCGCGCGAAAATTGCTTGCGCGGTTCAGGATTTTTCGAATATTTCCCGCAATGTTAGATGGCGTAGTGTTGTGGTGGTTCCGTCGTCATTGGTTAGATGACGTTGTGATGGTTCCGTCGTCATTGGTTAGATGACGTTGTGATGGTTGTCATCTTCGTCCGATAGATGGCACCTGTGATATGTAGCTGGTCGCTACATAGCTAAGGATGCTCTATGGCTTCTTTGCTATTTAAATTTGTAAAGTCGCGGCTTTATTACTGACACATCTGGAAGCTGAGTGGAGCGCCAGTTATCAGGTTGTACTTTTTGAGTCATGTAATTTATGAAAAATTTAGAAATAAAACATCTTTTGACAAAACCAATACTTTAGTGAAATTGTATATTTATCAACGCTGCGCCAATGCCGATGCATATTTAACACAGTACAGGTACAAAGTATAATTTGGCTGTATATTAAAACTCATTGATGAAAATATGGTACGGTACTATTATAGTACCGTACCATATTTTCATCAATACCAGGTTATATGGTGTTATGTGCTGCGTGTGGCTACGAATATGAAATGTTAATTTTTGACTTGGCGTATATGTTTTTCACACACCACTATGCTTCGTTACGCACATCTTAGTATCTCAGTATGACTGTGTTCATCATTCTGTGAATCCTATTCTGCAGTCCCCGTGGAAATCATTCGTGTATTTGAAATAACCTCAGTTGCATAGATCAAACTATTGTTACCAGAACAATAAGCCCGTATTATTCTGATGAACTTAGTAACCCTATGTTGACAGCATAATATAATAATATGTAAAATGGTGCCCAAGTTACGGGTATAGCCTAGTTTGGGACTATCAAAAATGCATTTGTTTATTGGCAATATGCGTGGATGGATAGCTCTCTGAAATTTTTAGTTGAAAAATAAAATTGTCTTTCGAATTTCAAACTGGCATATTCGGCACAAAAAATAAATAAAAAACAAACGCATTCTGCTTTCAAAGTTTGAATATAACAGAATGGTGTGCGGTTCATTGTCAGCTTTGAGCTGTCCGTCAGGCACCAGTCACTCAGGCCGGGCTGCTGGCGTCACTTTATAAGTGGCGCCAGCAGCCAAAAAGAAACGTTTCGAATGTACCGTAATAAGAGCATCATCTATACACACTAATAAAATTTAAGTGTCTGTTTGTAATATTAAAATAACCGCTTTTTACTAAATGCATATGGATATACATCCAGAGAACAGGTCAGTTTTATTTACATATTGAAATATATAACTAGTTAGATAAACTTGTAAAGAAGCCAGGAAGGTATAATTCATGCCATATTATTATATTTTTGTAGACGAATTTTTCGTTTTTCTGCAAGTCTACCTAAAAATTAAAAAGTCTTTGAAATGACGTTGCATTTCGTGCGTTGGGCAAAGCGGGCCTTGCGCAGGATAGGGGTTAAAGAAAAAAAAGGCAGCGATAGCCTAGTAGTGAGACCGATAGACTGCTAAGCAGCCTGTCTCGAGTTCAAATCCACGGCGCGCACCGATGACTTTTCGAAGTTAAGTGCGTATTTAATTGTTAATTATCGCTTGTTAAAGAAATCCTGTCTCCACAACATCAGAGAGTGGACGGGGATCGCGAGCGCTGCCGAGCAGTTCCTACTCGCTAAAGACAACGAGAAGTACACGGAGCTAACGGCCAAACTCCACTAGTTGGACAGGCATTGTAAGAAGAAACGGTGAAGGAAAACATCGTGAGGAAATTTGCATGTCTGAGAGTTCTCCATAATATTCTTGAAAGACATGTGATTTATTAATATACCGTAACCAAGTTAAGCGTGACGAGTACAAAGACGTAGAAAGGAAACAATATCGTTTCAAAAAGAAAAGCACCGTATCCTTTCTTTGTATGTCTTTTGTCTCCCAGACTAGCAAATTTGTTTAATATACGCAGACTATAAAGTCCTTGATAAAATCAAATACGATTCAAAATATCGAAAGTAATGTGATAAAGTGTCAATAGAAACTTTATGCCGATACAGTACTATCGGCATGCAACACTCTATAGAATATTTCCAAAACTCTATGGAAATATTGAGTGTTGCAAGCCTCAAGATATAACAGCAAGCACGTGCCACTTGAATATGAATGAATGCTTGTTTCCTAGTATTAGACAACGATGGAATCCTTCAATATGTTTCCTAGAAATTCTTCTTATTTTTTTATTTCGGTAAAAATGTCATTTCGGTATGTGTAGCGTGTGTATACACGCTACATATACCGAAATGACATTTTTTTCCATTTTTGTCCGTCTGTCTGTCTGTTTGTTTGTTTTCGCTAATCTCTGGAACGGCTAGACTAATTTTGACGGGACGTTCACTGGCGGATAGCTAGAAATTAGGCTATAAACAGCTATAAAACGAAGAGTAGGTTTAGTACAGAAGAGCGAGTTTTCATTTTTTTTTCTTTTATCTGTTTTTTATATCTGTAGACCGGTAGAAAAAGAACCAGCAGTTCCTTACATACATAATGAATGAAAAATTGTACCAAATTTTCTAAAGCAAAGAAGAGATAGATGCACTAAAAGGGGATTATTTTGGACATGAGTATTATTATAAGACCTCTTTGCATACCCAGGAAGGCGAACAGTCTACATCGATAGGTCCAGTTTAAATACTGCTTACTTATTTGCGGAAATAGCTCAATAATATCAAGTCCGCTAGATAGGCAGACTGCCTTTGAAAATGTTAGGCAAAAATTTAACTCATCTACCTGAATGATGAGGTTGTGTTCCTTATTAAATGGAAATCAAATAATAAGTAAAACCTACAACGCGTTTACTGTATGTATAAGTTATTTTCTTTACAATATCCGTCGGGCCACGGTCAAGCTGCTTCCGCTAGTTAGGTAGAAATGCCATACCCCAAAAATTTATTCGTATGTGTCTTCAATACTTTTGCCTACATTTTCTACTACCCCGTATCTATGATGTAATAACATGTCTTTAGAGGAAATCCCAGACCACCGAAAGCACTTTGGATACTTGATATCCTTATTGTAAAACAGAGATTTAGCCCACACACACATTTGCAGCACCTAGGTTATGTACACAAAGAGTAACATAGGGGTATCGAATAATGAAAAGCGAACAGCTTTGATTAACATTTTACTAAATTAATTTTAAATACAGCGGTGCCGCCGATTATTTTTGTAAACCAAAGACTGGCTTTGATTTATAAAAATGAATAGATGGTTGAATTTTTATTGTTTAATCTGAGAAAATGTTTGATATTTGCTGATTGAGAGGAAAGGTCTTCAAGGCCTTCTTTTTGCTCCTGAAGAAAGTTGCTTAGTTTTTGTGAGACACAACATGGAAATTTTTGGACACAGCGTGGCATTAGTGATTGATAGTTGATTCACTATCCTTAGCCTTATTTCTACTATCTGTCTCGCTGCTGGGCACTCCTGGGATCAGGTAATAATTCTCCACGCCGGTCGAGTGCGGATGGACAGACTTCACATTTTTTTAGAGAACATTATGAAGGACTACTTTTAAACTACCACGATTTGTACACATACTAATGATTATGTAACGGGTCTGAATCGTGTTATTAAACGCAAAGAAAGATGAAATACCTTTCAATTTGTCCCGACGTTTCGGCATGGGTTACACCAGCAGTCATCCCGTGACCACGGCTGGTGTAACCCATGCCGAAACGTCGGGACACAAAGAACTTTCAGTCATGCAGGTTACCTGGCGGTATTTTCCTTCATCGCTGAGCAAGAGACAATCATTATTGTCAATTGTAAATGTACTACACGGTGTAATGTCTCAATACTCTCTGCGTAGAAGTCTGTTAAGCTATCGCTGTAATTGGCTGATATATTTTGAACTACCCTCAATATTTTCGTATTCAGCGAAGCATAAAGTAAGTAGTATCGCTAGTTATATTGGCAGCGCGAGTAACAAGTTAAAAGTTTTAACTTTGACGACTTTACTTGGCAACTTAGAGTTGGAAGTTAAGTAAGAACGGTTGTAGTTCGAAGGCAATATTCTTAGGTTATTTGTTCATTGATGCAGGCAAGTCGAAGGTGGGAGAAAATAATAGAGTTCTGTTATAAATGGCAAATTGAAACTGCATTTCCTGCATTACCTTTCTTTATTGTAGAAACGTGAAGGTTGGGAGATGAATTTATGAATGTTTTTGAAACTGTTTCATGCAAAAACTACTGTACAAATCTCAATGCTACTTTATAGTTATAAAACTGTGGTACCAAATTCACTAGGCTGAGAAGTGGCCTCCCTGGGAATGGGTTCAGTTGAACATGGCGCCATGGGAGGAAGACTGGACAGCACCCTATACCCTGTCTTCTTCCCGTAGGGCGTCTTTTTTCGGCAGTCGAAGTGGTTTTTAGGGGAAACACCACATATTTCGGCTTGCATTTTCCCATGAGCCGGAGATCCAAAGGGATTTTCTACCTCAAAAAAAAAAGGCTGTGAAGTGGCCGGCTCATCGCTTGGTACTGCGCTGAGTTTCGTGGGTTCGATCTCCAAACGATGTCGTTGCTTCGAGTCTGTCCTATCCTTTCGATCTGTCGATTGAATATTATATCCTCAAGTCCTACGTATTGTGACGGCCGGTGTCATGTCAAAATTGTCATCACAGCGGTTGTCAAGAACTACTGACAGCTACACAGCAAACTAGCCGGCCGTCAAACATAATAATTAGCAAAGAGGTTTGAAGACTATTTTATTATTTGGAAATGAGTTTTTAGTTCGATGACGTATACACTCTGTCAAGTGTTCGCCAAATTCACCAGTCATTGACAACAAGGCGATGGCCGTGCGGATCACACATCCCGTTCACGTTCTGATCGCGTGGGTTCAAATCCCAGTCATAACAGTTATGTGGATTATGGTTTTTATGAAATTTGGAAAATGTTTATGAATATTTGGCAAATATTAAAAAAAAGATTATTTAAATATTTCGAATAAAAATTAGAAAATTCTAGAAACTTCAGGAAGGAATGGAAAGGTGAAAAAGAGACAGGAGATGGAAAAACAATTGAATTATGAAATGACAATCGAAATTAGTGGATCTAGAACATTCCTAGGGGTATATAAGGCGGTGTAGACGCGCTGAGCGCCAGTTTAAGTTGAAAAGTGGTAAAGTGAAGAAGAAAAGGAAGAAGTAAAAGGAAGAAAGAAGAAGTAGTAAAATAAAGTGAAGTGAAAGTATAGTGCAGTAAAGTGCAGTGAAGTGCAGTGAAAAGTGCAGTGCAAAAGACGCTAGTGTTGGTGCTGTCCGCGTCGAAATTAAACAGCGCGTCGTGTGTGAAGTCGAATAAAGTGTCATCAGTGCTACTCGGTGTTTCCTTCCAATCCCGTTACCCCGTCTGTAACAATTGGTGTCAGAAGTGGGATTGGAAGGATTAAAGATGCCATTCATGCCAAGAGAAGGGCCCACGACACGAGCAAGGGCTGCTGCCCAAGAGCAAGGCGACTCCAACCCGGAGCTTGCGACCGAAAGAGTTTCCAAGAAAGCGGCCCCGAAGGAAGGGTACCTATGTCCGGAAGCGCATCTAGCCAGCTATCCCTCGCAGACCTCGCAGCAATATTCCAACAGTCGCTCCAGCAAAACACTCAGCAACTCGAATCTAAACTCCAGCAAAACTCTCAGCAACTTAAATGCGATCTTCAAACACAACTTCAGGAGAACTCGCAGCAGCTTGAATCTCGACTCGAGCAAAACTCGCAGCAGCTTGAATCTCGACTCGAGCAAAACTCGCAGCGGCTTGGCGAGATAATGGAGAGCCAGGTTGAGCTTCGCCGTTATATATCCGAGAACGAACGTAAGATCGCCGAAATGGAGATGCGTATCGGTGAAGTGCAATCTCGCGTGGTTACTATAGAGGAAAAGGTGCAGTCCCACATGGCGTCAGTATCAGAAGAGATTCACACTCGCATAGCTACAATAGAGGAGGAGTTAAAGAAGATGAAGTCCAACAGCCCTTCGGTTTCTATCAACTCATCAAGTTCTGGTGGTTATTTAAAAGTACCATTATTCGATGGGAACACTTCCTGGGAGGCCTTTAGAATACAGTTCGAAGCCGCCTCTATAAGCAACGGTTGGGATGTTGACCAGGCCAAGTTTGCACTCATCCTGGCGTTGCGTGGAGAAGCATTGTCGGTGCTTGAGGCTGTGGGAAAGGACGCTACTTACGTACAGCTGTTTGAGGCTCTAGAATCCAGATTTGGAGACGAGCACTTAGAATATGTGTTTCGAGCCAAGTTACGCAACCGCCGTCAGTATCCGAACGAATCCTTGCAGCAGTGGGCGATGGAAGTGACGAAGATGGTACGAAAAGCTTATCAGTCGGCACCCGCGGAACAAGTTCAAAGCATGCGACTCCAGGCGTTTATCGACGGAATTTATGACGATGAGGTCAGAGCTGCTGTGCGCTTGAAACACCACAGCAACATTAAAGACGCATTAGCACGTGCTTTAGAAGTCGAGGCTGTTCAACAAGAAGTGACGAGTGATCGAGATAGAGTTATTGCAGCAGAAGAAAGAACTGGTCGCAGATCTTTTGTACTAAAGTGTTATAATTGTAGAGAGCCCGGACATTTAAGGCGTAGCTGTCCGAAACATGTAGCAGAAAGGCGTCAGATTGACGCTAGTTTTCAAGTGTTGAAAGATGATCAGGAAGCGATTACATCCAGGACTTCGATGCAAGCGCTGATCAGAAGACGGAAAACTCCGAAAGTTCGTATTCGACAACGCACGGATGGAAATGGTTTAACTATCGATGGAGCAGTCAATGGCGTTATATGTTCGCTGACCCTGGACACCAGTGCGACACGAACGGTTATAGGAACACGTTTGACAAGAAAGAACGGAAAGATTCTAACACCGTCAACTTCACCTTTACTGACGACGGCTACCGGTCAGTACATCCCAGTTATAGGCGCACAGATGGTGGCTATAAAAATCGGTGACAGCTTTTACTGGCAACGAGCGGTGATTGCAGACATCGTAGACGATTGTATTGTTGGGCTGGATTTCTTTAGAGATCATCAGTGCAGATTAGACATTAAAGGTGGTATATTTAAGTGTGGAGATGTGGAAATTCCAATGAAAGGTGGTAGCATGAGGAAAGTTTTGTGCCTCAAAGAAAGCAGACTTGTACATAGATCACAGGCCTCAGCTCCTATATCTACGAAGCTTAATGACTTGATCCATGTCGAAAGGGGAGCGGTGTATCATCAGCCTAAGGATGCGCGGGACGCGCATGTCTTAGAGGGGAGTAGTGTGACGGCCGGTGTCATGTCAAAATTGTCATCACAGCGGTTGTCAAGAACTACTGACGTCTACACAGCAAACTAGCCGGCCGTCAAACACAATAATTAGCAAAGAGGTTTGAAGACTATTTTATTATTTGGAAATGAGTTTTTAGTTCGATGACGTATACACTCTGTGAAGTGTTCACCAAATTCACCAGTCATTGACAACAAGGCGATGGCCGTGCGGATAACACATCCCGTTCACGTTCTGGAGCCCAATTCTGCTAAATAAATATAGTCTCGATATCATGTCAGTGTCATACTTACGTCACAAAAAGCGTATTCTTCTAAATTATCTGATATTTGAATGAAATTGTTACGAGATCGTATGTGTCAACGACGAACTGTTTATTTTAAATGACTTATACGATAATGACATTAGGTTATCAGAATACAGCTTTTAAATCCATTCAAAATATAATATCAATGCCATATAAAAATAGCAGAATTGGCCCCCAGATGGCGTGGGTTCAAATCCCAGTCATAACAGTTATGTGGATTATGGTTTTTATGAAATTTGGAAAATGTTTATGAATATTTGGCAAATATTAAAAAAAAAGATTATTTAAATATTTCGAATAAAAATTAGAAAATTCTAGAAACTTCAGGAAGGAATGGAAAGGTGAAAAAGAGACAGGAGATGGAAAAACAATTGAATTATGAAATGACAATCGAAATTAGTGGATCTAGAACATTCCTAGGGGTATATAAGGCGGTGTAGACGCGCTGAGCGCCAGTTTAAGTTGAAAAGTGGTAAAGTGAAGAAGAAAAGGAAGAAGTAAAAGGAAGAAAGAAGAATTAGTAAAATAAAGTGAAGTGAAAGTATAGTGCAGTAAAGTGCAGTGAAGTGCAGTGAAAAGTGCAGTGCAAAAGACGCTAGTGTTGGTGCTGTCCGCGTCGAAATTAAACGGCGCGTCGTGTGTGAAGTCGAATAAAGTGTCATCAGTGCTACTCGGTGTTTCCTTCCAATCCCGTTACCCCGTCTGTAACAGTATCATAGTGCTAAGATTTAGTGTTTAAGTTATGTAGAAAAAAGTTCTTGAAAGATAAAATTTGGCGACAGGCAGTATTTACGAAAGAATAAGTAGGTATAATAAATTATTTCAATTTGTTTTCCTTACTTTTATTGTTACTATAAGCATTTTTGATCACAGTACACATCCTAGGATTTGATAATGAACAAATATACAATTTAATAAACCGTATTATCTTACCTCGTAACATGTAATTTACGAGCTTTAAAGTCTGGGGACGGCAGCCATTGCGATTTTTACGATGTTCACGCGCCATGAGATTGCGTTAGTACATACAGCCTTAGCTGACAGTCAAATAGTAGTCTAAACATATTATAAAATGAAGATCCGTGTCCTGACTTTTGGTAGGCACGCGATAATCTCAACAACTAGTAAACAGATTTTTGTACGGTTTTCTACAACAGATAGTGTGATTCCTGAGTAATGTTTAGGAGTTTAATTCACTTAGATGGAGAGCTTTGTTAAAATAATAACAATTAAGAAGTTGCTTATATAAAATGTACACCCTTACAAGGACTAAAGGCTGAAAATAGAAAAGTACGGAAGGAAAGTTCCCCACTTTCCTTAATGGCTAAAATCAAATAATTCAATAAAATGAATTGTTGATCTTACCAAGTATTTATACGAATTACTGTGAGTACGAACGTTTTACTTCGTTTCACATTCACGCGCATAAAAGCTGTGCTAGAACTATATTGTAAGACGGAATAATACAACCAGCTTTTAGCAGATAAGGACCTAGCTCAAGGATTAATATAAAGATACCGGTATGGTTAAGGGCTAGCGCATACATACAATTTTTAGTCGAACAACTATTTAGTTGTGTATTATATGTCTAAAAGAATATATTGAAGCGCACATACTGTCAACTCGATAGTTGCTCGACAAAAAATTCAAAAATGCTTATCGATTTGCTTTTGATTTAAAAGTTGGACAACTATCGATCAAGCGCTCAATTTGTATTGCATTTTATTGATGTGCGCAGACCATCGACTAAACAGTCGAACCGCGACTGACCACGACTTCCAATCTCGTATAAGGATTTGAAGCGGCGCCATGTCTCTATCTTTGTAAACACCTTGACTCGAGCGTCGCTGAATAAAGACTGGTCGATTAGAGGAGATTAAAAAATCGATTGTATGCGCACATCCATCAACTAAACTGATTGGTTGAGTAGAAATCACGAAAAGTACACAACTGACGAAACAGTTTAGTCCACAGAAATAAATAGTAATAGAATGGTGAATGTCACGTCACCGCGTACATTTCGCGCGTGCCACATTTCAGCAAGCCCCACCCACAGTGACGTATAGATAGTGAGGGGACACTAAGGAATTATTATCGATGTGTGTGTGTGATGTAGCTGTGGAAAATGAAATTATGTTATTGTTTATATAAAAACTGACCATTGCTGATTCTCAGGCAGAATAATGTTGTACAACATGTGTAAACACATGCGCTATAGTGCAATAGTTTGACACGCGCACCACGCCCATGTCACCGTTCTATTACTATTTATTTCTGTGGTTTAGTCGATGTAACAGTTGTATGTATGCGCTCGGTCTAAAGCTCCATTCTTATGACTTCTATCTTACGTAAGATCCAAATAATGCTGCATTTGTTTTCTTATCAAGCGTCCATCCGTCCATTGAAATGTTACATTTTTTCGGCCTTAGCATGCATTTGTCAGAGGACGCAATTTTATTTCATAGATATCAAGAGGGGGTAAGTGTAAAGTTAAATCCAATTTTGTGGGGTTATTGAGCTGTTGTCCTGCGGCCACTATATTGTAGAGAGTGGTACAAATGGGCTTTCTAGTATATCTGGCAAACTATGGCCGCACAGAAAAAAATCAAAACATGATGAGAAGGAAATTAAATTCTTTACAACTTTGGTCCCGTAGCATTTAGTTGTAAAATAAAAAATAATAAAGTTACAAACGAAATTTGCAATAAATTTTCTTTTCAATGTGTTGTAGTTTTTTCGTTCTCAGTAACAAAAAAATACATTTTATTTGTCTTTCCTGCCCCCAAACATAAGAGCCAGTCCTCCAATTTGAGACTCCACAGCCTCCAAGACTACCACAAGGTGAAATTTTTATACATTACAACTACCTACCATGAAAACAGGGGTTGGCAAAATATGGACAAAACTCAAAAACTACAGCACTCTGCGAGTTTCTGAAGTTGATGTTCCACCCATGCAAAGGAAACTACAATTTTCTGCAGCACCTCAATGTTCTGGGGAGAGATGCCGCAAAATCTAAAATCCTTGCGTTACTTACTGACTGACAGACACGGTACAGCCGAAACTATTGGGCGCAGGAAGCTGATTTTTTTTTTGTTTTATTTTTTTTGTTTTTTACACATCACCATTTAGTCCCAAGCTAAGCAGAGCTTGTGTTATGGGTACTAGATAATGGATAAACATACCTATATACTTTTTTGTTGTAAAAACATACATATTATACATAGAAACACCCAGACCAAGACAAACATCCATGTTCATGCACACAAATGTTTGACTTGAGCGGGGATCGAACCCGCGACATTCGGCGTAGCAGTCGCTTACACTCCCAGTGCGCCAACCGGTCGTCATATATGTTCCTTGGGGACAGTAGGGGTGCACTAAGAAGGGATTTCCCGACATTCCCACGGGATCGGCCAAAACGGGTAAATTACAAAAAATGCAGGCGTAGCTGCTGGCGCCCTCTAGTAAGAGATAAAAGGCAATTATGATTTACCAACAAAATACGGTTTTTCTATAGTTCTTCATCAATAATTGAATATGGAAGCTCTATTAGATCATATCACGCAACCTGGCTCATAAAAAGACTAAAGACACAGTAATCATGAAGAAACGTTATAATAACCTAACGAAAACAATATCATACAAAACTTTTTTATTTACAAAAAGTATCAGAACCAAAGTTGTAGAGAATTTAATTTGCAGCAAAAAGTGCTTGAACAAGATCTCTGTGTGATCAATAGTTTACCAGATAAATAAGAAAAACTATCCGCGTCTGCACTCTTTCCAAGATGGCGGTCGTGGGACAAGAGGTATCCCCCATAAATTTGGATTAAGATTTACACTAGCCACTAGCCTACACATATGTAAAATAAAATTGCGTCCTCTGACAAATGCAACTTCAAATGTAACTTTTCACTCTTTTCAAGACTAATCGATTTTAAACTTTCGCGATTTGTATACATCATAAAATATTATTTAGCGGGTCTAAGTCGCGATATTTAACTAATTTAAGCTATAAATACCTCTGTTTTATCGACGTTTCGGCCGTCTTACAACAGCCATGGTCGCGGCAGGACTGATGATATGAAAGACATGTCTGGCCTGATGGTAATTAATGATACGATTAATTAGTTACCTATGTACCAGAAATTCTAGAGGTATTATATAGTTGCGGTTTGATCGTGTGAGATGCGAAAGGTATAAATATATTATTCTGTTCAATACTATCATTTAAATAAATCCACAGAGTGTTCATAAAATATTGGTATATGAAAATAAAAAACTGTTGCTGCAGTTTTAATAACATTGAATTTAAAAGTAACACTGCCTGCAGGCAAAAAATATCAGCGCAGAAACATTGCAATATTTTCAGGTACATAAAAATATTATTAAAAAGTGTGTGTGTATTTTTGCCTCCTTTTAATTTTACTCTGAAAATAAGCCGTTAAAATGAAATACTAATTTTACTTTTTGTACTACTACTGATAAGATTTTTGTTTGTGTGGTGACGGATTATAAATACAAAATGGTCACTACCTCATTTCACGCCGTTGGGTGTAGTAAAAGGCAACTAAGGAAGGAGAAGCAATGGTACCTTGCGGAAGAGACGATAAACTCAACATCAAAGTTTGAAGATCAAAGCCTATGACAACCTTATTGCCCCACAACAACGCTATTATGACTCAAAATAGGAGAGCCCTATGTCCGGCAATGGACTTCCAAAAGCGATAATATGTGATGACATTATTTTACTGCTGGTGTCTATTAATCTAATAATAAAAAAAGCAGCGATAGCTGAGTGGAGAGCCCGACAGACGGCTACGCAGAGGGTCTCGGGTTCGAATCCACGGCACGCTTCAATGACTTTCCGGAGTTAAGTGCGTATTAAATTGATAATTATCGCTTGCTAAACGGTGAAGGAAAACATCGTGAGGAAACCTGCATGTCTGAGAGTTCTCCATAATGTTCTCGAAAGACATGTGAAGTCTGCCTGCACTTGGCCAGCGTGGTGGACTATGGCCTTACCCTTCTCATAGTGAGAAGAGGCCCGTGCCCAGCAGTGGGATAGTACAAAGGGCTGATGATGATGATGATGATGATGATGATTTATTTTAAATTGTCTTTCGGGATTTATACCACGTATGGTATGTGTATATATATTCGTGGTATAAATCCCGAAAGACAATTTAAAATAAGTTTAAATGACCACGAGAGTTTAAATTCCTATGATGATGATGATGTTTATTAATCGCCAACTCGAGACCCACCATCTCGAGACTTTCCTCAAGAAGGGTTTTGGCTGAAGTCTGTTGTGTATTGACATTTTTATCACTACATAGTATAAAATAAAGTCTGTCTTCTGTTTGTCTATCCCTATGAATGCTTACATCTTAAAAACTACGCAACGCATTTTAATGCGGTTTTTCTATAGATAGAATATTTCAAGAGGAAGGTGTTTGAAGGTTATATATAACTCACGCGGGCGAAGCCGCTGGTGGCGTCGAGTATACTGTAACACAACCCGCCATATTAAACAACAACACATATTATTTCGACTATTTTATTTTATGTATGAAAATGTATGTTAGTCTCAAACGTATGGTTGATTATTAACTGAACTTAATACAAAAATCAAAGTCAAAATCATTTATTAATTTAGGCCTCAAAGTGACGCTTATGAACGTTAGAATTTAAGTAACACCCTTTTTAATCGCCAGTATACATTTTTTTTTCTTCGCTGTAGAAATGCATTTACGTACGTATGTGGGACTCGACTACTTGAGTGCAAGGCCGTAATACCCACTAAAACTACAGCGCATACTTCATCGGCATTTTTGGGACGCCAGGGGATCGCGTTAGGATTCTACCCTGACACCCCGGCGGATAGCCCGAAGGCCACAACCTCCTTGGCGGTGGATGAAGGTGTTGGGCTCCGCCGCCAAAACACCCAGCGGCCGCAGACGATAAGGAGGACGGCAACCTGACAACACCACATCTCTTATTCCTCTGCGGCCCCACCGCGACGCAACAATGGTGCGCCCCCATTTGGTCGCGGGAGATAGGGCGCGCGGCAACGCAACACCGACACGCCTCTCCTCCCGCGACCGCGCCCGACTGCGAGGTACAGACAGAACTGTCTCCCGAACCCGAACCTTGGGACGCATCCTGCGCAGACCTCCCTCCAAGCCCATGCGGAGCGTCCACTCCGGGATATCTCTTAACTTCACCGCGGGTGTCCAAGCAACGGTTACTAAGACCCCCACCACGACAATGGGGAGATCCCACGGGGGGGTCGCCAGTATACCTAATAGTTTTACATGTTATCTTTCTAAGGAGCTGCAACTGTTTCACATTGTTAGTTATCTTCTAATAATAATTATTATTATTGATATCATACTCAAGCAATAAATGATATTCATTTGGTATATAATCAGATATGGACGAAACAAATTTTGGTTTGCTGCCTTAAAGATATCGAAAATGACCAGAGACTGTACATATATCTTTCTCTCTTATGACCGACCTTTCATTAACTTCTTACAATTTCAAGATAGCATAACGAGAGCCACAGGCAACTCCTATGCTACGCCTCAGAGAACACTAAAACTAGATTGAAATATACATCAGGCATATAAAATCCTTCGTTCAAATTAAATGGTACTTTGTTCTGAAGAAATGTAATGCTGATTCAGACCATAAAACATAAGAGTGGACTGACTGGGGCTTGAGAATGAAGAATAAATGTTCTTTATATAGTGCATTTATTATAGTCTAGTTGCTGATAGGCCACTCTGTGGTCTGTCGAGGGTGTGTTAACGTTAAATTATATTGGCGGGCTATTGGTCCCTTGGTGGTCGGGCCGTCTCGTGAGATGTCTTGTAATTATGATTGGCAATGGGTTTCGTTTTTGTAAGTAGAATTAAGAAAATGGAGAAATGGTTTACTTTAGTAACTTGGATTTCGTTTAAGTAAGTAGAAATAAGAAAACAGAAAAATGGTTTAACTATTATGTTTTTTTACAACGGCTGCACAAGGAATTAATCATATGCCGCGGGTAGTAAAAATATTGGGCGCAAGAAGCTGAAATTTGTCAAGTGTGTTGCTTGGGGACCTTAAGAGTGCACTAAGAAGAGATTTTACAAATTCCGCCAAATTGGGACCATCATCCCATGGGAGAAATTTCCAGCCATAGCTGCGGGCATTCTCTAGTATTGGAGTAAACATGATACATATAGTAAATAAGTTAGCATCGTTGAACAATTTACAAGTCCCTGTGGAACTCGTAGCAGTTAACCGAACAGATTAATTGTTTTCAGATAGTACCGATCGTCTTATTAGACAACTGACTGATTTACGCGGTTTCTCTTACATTCGTTTCGTGTTTACGTATGTGTCCACAAACACACACACACATGTGTGTGTGTGTGTGATTAGAAGTGGAAAAGTCTCTTGGTAGTTTCTGGTTATATGTTATTCAATGGTTTTGGATTCGGATGGTAAATAACTGAAACGATTATAATGAAAAGGGTAATTTTAGACTATAAAGCAGTTATTATTCGCATTGTGTAGAAATTGATCCCAACCCAACCTAACTACTTCTTGCACTGCAATCAAGGACATTCACACATTGATCAATAAGGCAGTAAGCACAAATTATATAAAACACACCTTTACACGCGTGGGTCGCCAAAAGTTTCCAGTAGTTTTTGCGTAAAAGCGTAACAAACATTCATTCCTAAATCCATCCTCATAAACTGTTGCATTTCACCTGCGGTTCGGCCAGCGTGGCACTCTGTTTGTGAAGTCAATGCCAGTCAATCAGCAACGGAAGAATTTTATGTATATTGATAATTGGTGCTAGAAGTAACACTTTATCAATTTTCGCTACCCGGTAATCCTTTATATACAATCTTATTAGCTATTGAGTGACTAACTTCAGGTAGCCGCTCTTAGACAACTTGATTTATAACATTACGATCTTCACGTTACTTACAACTTTACTACCTTACGCTACGACTAATTACTAAACTTGGGCTTAACAAAACAACTTGTTGAAGGTGGAAGTCTCTGTTTGATAGAATAAGTTAATTTTGTATACGATTTTATTTTGATTATTTTAGTATGTAAAAAAAGATTAATATTTTATGTTTTTGAATGTTTACACTAAAATAGAGTTAAGTTTTCTGTTGTATACATTATGACTTCTTAAATGTTTAGGGTCGATGTGGTATGTTCTTCGCTTTTTCTCTGTCTCCCGTATACTAATAACTTACCTCTTCTTTCATATGCATACTCACACAAAATAATGTAAGTAAAATGGTAATGAATGAATGGTACAATTAATATACCCGACCAATGCGTTAAAAATATTATAAACATCGACATCGTTCTAGCGTTATCCAGGTTCACTGCAAGACTTTCGTCTTAAAATCCAGGGCCTTGCAGTGCTCTCCGAGGCCTGTGGGTTCTAACCCAAGATCCTTTGCTTAGCAATTTATTGGTCTCGCTACAAGGCTAGTATCACGGTCCTAAATATTGTAGCTGATCTACCCACCTCGTATGTTATTCCAAATCATTATTATCACACTAAACCAATATCATTTATTTCTAAACATCATGAAAATAAAACAAAATATTACTCCTGGTTTATTTTTAAACTCTTTGAACCTTAGATAACTTTTATCTTCTGAATAAAATCCTTTTCATAGGACTTTTTCGATAGCCTCTATTGACGAACTTAGGTTTTTTATACCTACGTGTATTCGGGCGTTTTGGGGATAAAATAGGATTTGTCGCGTACGCTCTGTTTTATTCAGCTCTCTTAAAATTGGGCCACAGATGCTAACCTCTTTATTTTATTTTTAGGAGAACGTGTTATTTTATGTAGGTATGTATGAAAAGAGTAATGAATGTAGAGGAAGCGCGTGAGATTTGTTAGGATAGACGCAAGTGGCGTTCCGTTGTCTCTGCCTACCGCGACGGGAAAAAGGCGTTAGTATATTTATTATGTATGTTATTTTATCTTTATGTAATTGTAAAAAGTGCTTAAATCAAGGCATTGATACAAAAAGAGTTAAGTACCACTTTTTAAACGCTACCATGATCTGGCTTACACTTACGGACTAAAATATCACATATAAAAATATGGTTTTGATTTGTTGACATACATTTTTAAAGTTGTCTAAGTTACTCTACTTTCGCGCTTCTACCTTCGTGAAGGTAGATCGGGCGTTCTAAAGGTAGAAAGGTTGAAAATTTTCATAATTCCTATCAGCAGCTAATAATATCTCCTTGAACTTTGCCCGAAATTTAACTATGTAGTCATTACGTAATTTATCTGAAAATCTTACATTTATAAGTGTGAGTCTACATTTCATTCATCATCTTCATCATACCAGCCGAAAGACGTCCACTGCTGGACGTAGACCTCGCCAAAGGCTCTCCACATGGACCGATCTTGAGCCACCCGCATTTCATTACGACACTAGCAATTCAAGGTGATTCCTAAATCCAATTAAATACTTCACAATCCAAGAAGCATTAAGCTCGACAATTTCGAAGTTGAACGCGTAAACGCCATTTACGCTATAAATCCGTCAGCGCATTGGCGGTGAAGCGGCCGCCGGAAGCTAGATTACGCCATGTTGTCTCGAGCCGGATGTGGCGACTGTGCGGATGTTAATACACACTTTGTTTGTGCGATGCTCAGTAGTAAATTTATATTATAGGCGTGCTGCCTTCATGAATTTAACTTCAAGTATTTCTTACAAATGTAGAGCGGAAACTATTGCTTAATTATCATGTTTTATTTTGATGTTTTTTTAATTAATTTCATATTAATTACTTCGTTCATAACTCATTTTGTAAAACGTTTTTGTCAGTTTTTTTACCAAAAAATTGTGTTATTATTATTTAACTTTAGTTAATGAACACAACAATAAATATATACGCCAGCTATGTTTTAAGTACCGCGCTCTGATATTATGTATCGTTTTAATATACGATGAAAGGTTTTGAACATAGACAAATTTAAATTTATATTAAATTTATGAATTCATTAAATTATAATTTATTTAAAAGCCATGCGGCGTTCAAGAAAAGGTCATAGAAAAATATAATTTCATAATCATGAATGTATTTAAAATTCTTGCGTTCCTATCTGACAGCCAAAACTGTTGGACGCTGGTAGCAGAAGTTTGGCATGTATGTTCCTAGGAGACAGCTGGGGTGCACTTATTTTCACGGGATCGGGAAGAAATGAAATGTGATGGCGTAGCTGCGGCCATCCTTTAGTAATGTATGTAATTGCTCTTAAATCAGTAATTGCTGCTAAACCCGCAGCATACAACGAGGCCAAAATTATATTGTTACGGATATGTTAAAATTTAAAATTCTACCAAAATTCTTCAACGCAAAATAATAAAATATCAACCTTGAAAACTTTCCTGATATTTTTTCTATTCACGCCGCAATTTCTATACACCCCGTTTTACGGTTCTTTATTTAAACTAATACTGGCAGTTACTATTCAGAACAAGGAGTCTTTAGAGCAAAACGCTTTATGTAATTACAGCCGTACGAAGAAGTTTTGAGATCTACGTGAGCCGAACAGAACTGTCTTAATAAAAGCAATTCCAACTTTCAGATTGTGATTGTAGCTAACAGCTTTAAAATAAGAAAAAGGCACTTTGATTTTAAGGTCTGTTTTCACTGTTTTAACCAATATTACTGGTTAAACTGCGAATATTGTGCTATGGTCTATTTTGCAGTTATCGCTTTCCCAAGTGAAAAGGTCTAGCTTTCCATGTTTGACATAAAAAAAATAAAACATTTTTTATGTACATAGACTTATGCCTGTTATACGATGGGGAAGGCAGAGATTACGGACGCGATTTGCAATTATTCTAAAATGTCTCTTTACATCATTCTCTCCCATAATTCTTTTTATGCATGCTCTCATGCCACAAATTAAATATTTCTATCATAATTGGATATTTGCCGTGATCCTAGTTTATGCGGAGGTTAGACGGCAGTCGATTTCTAAAAAACATAATAATCTGTCACAATTTTCTGGTTAATCTGGAAAGCGGACCATGGCATCTAAGGCAAACATCTCGAATATAACCGGGATATCGTTAAGACGCTGATGATGAAGTATGCAAAATGGGAAACGTAGTACTAAATTTGAGAGATGACGGTATCTGTACAAAACAACGAATATGTCTCCAAGATGTCTTAGTATTTGCATTGCTAATTCATAGTTCTAGTAAATACTGCAGTTGTGTTATATTTGCAAGTACCAACCAACTGTTCCCCGCTTTACGAACGCTGTTGGCGAAATCACGTTTGAGTTGATAATTGACTCAGATTATTTTGTTTACATTGCCACTTTTCTTCCATTAGGAAATCAAATATATCTCTAAGTAGCGTAATGACCTAAACCGATAACGATAGTTTCGATACTAGTTTGTCATCTTTGATTGCTAGTACTTGCTCTAAGCGTTCTAATTCTATACTTAAGAGCATGTAGCATTCTCAATATTAATCAAGTTGATCATGATCCGAAGTATTAGTAATCTGGTGACGCTTAAGACCATCTAAATAAATCTCAAACTGAATCATCTAAATGTCCGTTAATTCGCGCGTTTAGTTAGTGGTCATGACTTGAATAGGTGACCGCTTAAATTGCATTTACAATAGAGCTCTAACGTACTTTGGAGGGCATGTAATGGCATCGGTCTTGGTTCATGTGTCAGTAAAGGAATCATTGTCACCGCCATGTCCGATCCCTTCTGACGGTTTAAAAACTTTACACCAGAGATGGGCACTCACACACACACTCATGAAAAAGAAAGAGGACGAAAACAAGGGTTCACTATTTAAGATAGAAGCCAATTTTCTTACTATTTCACCTGAATATTTGATGTAAGAATTGTTCCATCCATTAGCATCTCACTCCTTATATTTTAACGAACAAAACTTAGTCAGAATAACTATTTACTTGCATAAAACTAAGTGTAGAATTAGCCCCAGCTCAATTTTTATTCCATAAGGAAACATATTCAGGAACATACTATGCTTAAGAACGTTATATTGGTGCCCGACGTTGGGCCTGAATATAACATTTTCGGCCATTTCTCAAATTGAAGCAGTGACCGTTTACCCTAACTAGAACATTTATTTTCCCGGTTGAGTATTTCCAATTACTCTCTGGCACGTTTCAATTTTTAATTGAAACTATTTGCTGATAGATTGAGTTTTTGAGCTCAAATTCTGGCGAAAAATTTGAAGTAAATAGTTTAGAACTCAATAATAGCTACAAGGCAAGGAGTAAGTTTATTTCATTTTGCAGTGTTTATTACGTAATAGTAACGGTGTTACATTAGTAGGAAACATTTGAAAAGTAGTTAAAGACGTCGCCCCTAAAAGCAGTATAATTTGAATTTGATTCGAATTTAATGCTTTTCGTGTTTTTTACTTATTTAAGACATGTGTGGTCTCAAGGCTAAGTAATAGGTTTGTTATTTAACACTTAGCACAGCAAGACCATCATTTTCGCTAATGCGTTTTTCTCATAGATACCAAATTTTATTTTAAGTTCTTATTTTTCCAAACTTTACATGCAAAGTTATTCTTAAATATCGGAGAAGACAATTGTGCTGGTAATTATGCGCTAGGCCTACTTAATATTTAAACCTCACGCTTCATTTTCTCTCAGTGTCGTAAAGAGTACCAAAGAACATGAATATTAATTAGTTAGAGCTTGTAGCTTCTTTTTGTATATTGGTCTTGATGTACTTTAGGGGATCGCGTACATCTTAAAGAACATTATTGTTAAAATCATGATTTAAATAACTCGTCTTGTATGTTTATCTAATAAAAATAAATTTCGTTTCTTGAAGTACATAATGTCCTTGTCAGAGTACAACTTTTTTAATCCAAGAAAACATCTGCGCTCGGATCTTGCAGTCTGGGTCCCCTTTCAAAGAGATATGATCCGTCGAAATGACTGC
The DNA here is from genome assembly GCA_944739405.2 of Euclidia mi. Taxonomy (NCBI): domain Eukaryota; kingdom Metazoa; phylum Arthropoda; class Insecta; order Lepidoptera; family Erebidae; genus Euclidia; species Euclidia mi. The sequence goes on along the minus strand of OX123200.2, from coordinate 56,932,068 downwards.
TAAAGATCTTCATGAGTGCTGGAACCGACGCCTTAACGTGCCCTCCGAGCACGGACATGCGACGTCACCCTAAAAAGTGTCAGTGGTGCTACCTTTTACAGATATCGAAAGGCCTCAGAGTCGACGTCTTTGTCAAACAAATAATGTAAATCTGGAATAGTTAGGTTCCATATTATTATACAATTTGTATACTTGTTAGCTGAATTTCAGATTGCAATTTGATCCACATATTATTAATATTTTTTGGTGATCTTTTAAACAACTGTATTTTAAATAGCTATACATCTTAATATATAAAATCATTGCGTTACTGACTGACTGACATACACGCTACAGCCGAAACTATTGGGCGCAGGAAGCTGAAATTTGGTATGTATGTTCATTGGGGACCGTAGGGGTGCACTAAGAAGGGATTTCCCGAAATTCCCACGGAATCGGCCAAAACGGGTAAATTAAAAAAAAAATGCAGGCGTATCTGCTGGCGTCCTCTAGTATCATTATAATGAGGACGGTTATCCAGAACACTGTGATATCCAAAGTAAAGATTAGATAATTTTAACGCACCATACTTATTGAAAGCCTTGGTAATATAAAATTCTTATTCCATAAAACAAGCTTAAAGATTGAACACAAATCAGTATGATTTCCTCGGACTTCTAAGAAAAGATTTTATTAACCGGTAAAGTTCATAGTACCGCCTAGCCGCATCCAGCGCTGTAAAAATCTATCTAAATATATATAAAACTCAAAGGTGACTGACTGACATAGTGATCTATCAACGCACAGCCCAAACCACTGGAGGGATCAGGCTGACATTTGGCACCCAGATTTGGTAGATGTTATGACGTAGGCATCCGCTAAGAAAGGATTTTGATAAATTCCACCCCTAAGGGGATAAAATAGGGGATGAAAGTTTGTATAAATCTTCTTAGATTTTCGACTGATTGAAGTGAAATTAAATAGGATTTTGATAAATTCAACCCACATGGGGATAAAAAAAACTGCTTGATGAGTGTAATTAGTGAAGGAATTGTAATACAATTTTATTTTGTTTAAGTTATAATATTTTTTTATTATTAACAAATATAATGTAATATAAACTTAATCAGTATACTCAATTTTAGTAATAATTGTTAATTTTACAAAAAAAATCCCGTTCGCCATCTTGGATCCCCAAATAAATGTCATTTACGTTATCAGAATGCATGATAGCCCCGAAAATTATACCCATATTAATTTTATTAAAAATGGCCCGTCCGTCATCTTGGATTCCCAAATAGATATCATTTTCGTGAGCAGAAAGCATGAAAACCCCAAAAATTATACCCATATTAATTTTATTAAAAATGTCCCGTCCGCCATCTTGGATCTCAAAATAGATGTCAATTTCGTGACCAGAATCCATAAAAACCCCGAAAATTATACCCATATTAATTTTATTAAAAATGTCCCGTCCGCCATCTTGGATTCCCAAATAGATGTCATTTTCGTGATCAGAAAGCATGAACATGATGCTTGCTTTCTATAAGAGAGAGAGAGAGAGACAAACAGAGAAACATGCGCACGCCGCACGGCTTACAATAGCTTACTATAGCAAAAAGTGTCGTTACAACTTTTCGTCTTAATTTTTTCCGTCTAGCCCCCTTTCGCAACGCGCGATAAGGAACTTCGTTCCAATAACGGATGATGGAGGATGTAAATCTATTAGTTTGAACTATCAGTACCGTGTGTGTGTAACGAATAAATTAACACGAACAAAATAATTTTAGTTCTGAATGTTGACAATAGATGGCGTTGTGCAATTACGTCATTTTTCTGAATCGCGGTGTAAAGATTTTCCGCAGATTAATGACCCTCTCCAGTTATTATTTAACTTTCGTCGTCAGGTAGGTTAGTTGTACGCAGATGGTTGGATGTTGTTGGTCGTTAAATTGTTTTGGTTGCTGTTTAGTACATACTATAGCTAAATATTTCTAGCGGATTGTATTCGACGATTTTGGCTGTTCTTGTCTTGGCATATTTTGTATTGCATTTGCTTTGTTTCGGTTTTGTAGTTTTGGTTATAGACTCGGCTTTGTATTTGGCATTTGTTTTGTTTTCGTTTGGTTTAAGCATAGGTTTTGTCGGTTCGACTTTGTTAAAATGGCTAAAGAAAATCTGAACGTTAATGGAGAAGTTGAAGAATGTACTGTGGTCCCTATTGTTGGTGACGGTGAATGTTTGTTTCGTGCTCTCTCTTATTTAATGTACGGAACACAAGATAGAGCGGTGGAGGTGCGTTTAGACATTGTCAGATAGGTGGTTAATGACTGGAGCAAGTTTTCAATTATGACCCTCGACAGGAAAGGTAATAACTACTTAACACCTGACGAATATTTTGCTGATATGATAAAAAATTTTACTTATGGCGGACTTTGTGAGTTAATAGCAGCACGATTAATATTCCCATTTAAGTTTGAAATTTATAGAAACGGTCTCATATATACGGAATCTGGATCTAACTACTATTCACGCAATAGCTTGATAGTTTTAGCGCCTTGACAGATTAGTTAAGAATATCGTGGGTATAATGGAAGAACTGAATAACTCAGATTTTGGCCAAATTGACCTTTTACCATTTTCGTGAACCCCAAAATGTGCCGCATCTTTTGGTCTAACAAAGATTCTTATATCTTAACCCAGTCCAAAAATAAAGCCATTTTTGTGTTTCAATTGTAGAAATAGATATGTATAAAAGAACATTAAATATTCGTAGAAAAAATGAATAACTCTATAAATAAATGAACAACTGTGACTTCTGATCACTTACATATGAAATGAATTAGCTAAGTTGAGTTATTTAGTTCTTCCACGCACGAATGTATTTTAATGCAACTAGTCAAGTTGAAGGAAAACTAAACAACTTGAGTTATTTAATTCGGGCATTAATGAACGTTCTTTCGTTTTTAAATAAGTATTTTTATTTATTTCTTCTTCGAGAAAATATAAATTTATAAGAGATTCCAATCAAATAAATGTCAATAGGTGAAGTTATTTAATATTTCTATTTATAGTATACGCACGTTAGCGAAGTTATCGTATAATTCAGTAGTACAAATTAGCGCGAAATAATGTGAACCTATGGTTTATCTAAACCATTCTCAAAGTGTGCTCCGCACAGCGCCAGGTCTCCACGAAGCATCTCTAGAAGCCTCACGACAATATTGCTCCAATTAAAATAAAATAACTAAAATATAACTAAATCACTAGGTAGCAGAATACAGCAAAATTATCGATTTAGATTCTAAACTCAGCATCAGCCCCTTACAGTCCACTGCTGGACTAGGCCTCTCCTTGGAAGGAGTAATTGGCCTACTATACCACGCTGGCCAAACGGATTGGAATAGGGTTTGTTTTAAGTTTTCCTTCTCTTACACTGCTGTTCTCTGCATAGTACGGTCCCTCTGTCGGCTCTTACGACACCCATGGGATAATACAGGGCGGTGACATTGCGTATTTTTAATCCGCCACCACACTAAACTCACTGCAACTTAAAGTAGTAGATTGTGCTATACTAGTATGCTATGTTTTTACCGGCGATTTATTACAATCGGATAATTATAGTACCTATAAACAGATATAGTATTATTAGGCATACTATGTTACTAAGCTAGGCAGCAATAGCCTAGTGGAGATATCAACAGACTGCCATTCACAGGGCTCGTATAAGAGTGGCTTGTCTCGTGCCTCAGAGAGCAGATCTTTAAGAATGGGAGGTATGGTCACCCCTCCCTACTTTTTCTGACATCAAGATTTGATGTCTTCCAGCGACCGGTGCAGGCTAGGTTTCTTAAAGCCTTTAGTACCGTGGGCCAAATCCATACAGAACATACTTTTTCATAGGTTATGTAGAAATTCGAAGAGTAAAACCGGCCGCTGTGGCTAGCTTTTGTGGACTGAATGCCTTCAACTCCATTGAAACTGGGCTGTCCTGCAATGCACTGCCTACACTACAATATGTCTCTCAGAGAGCTATGAAAAGGACAATGCTAGGGATTTCGCTGATTAATAATTTCCGGCACGAGATTATCCGGCAGAAGACCAAAGTAACTGACATAGATCAGAGTTATAGCAAATTGAATGGGGGAACTTATGGTATGTCGATTAAAAAGCATATTCTTAAATTAACGCCACGCCTCAGCAAGCGTAATGTTGGCCGCCAGAATGGGTCTTGTGGCATACCGTGAGGAGGTCCACCTCTAGGAATGATAGGCTGATTAAATGAATTAAATGAGAAGAAGTAGTTAATATTATTATTATTTGACCATTACACGCCTTCTTCCTATTATGAAAGCCTGCCGGTGAGAAAATACCTCGCGCGATAGCGAGCAAGGCATGACGTGGCAACGAATAGAATTACATGCATTTTTAGGTCCTACGTAAAAATTGAGTCTATTGACGTTGCCGGGCACATTGCCAGACTTAACGACGAAAAAATCTGTTACTTAGACTCTTGCCCAACCCGGGTATTGAACCCAAGACCTCTCGATCTACAGATGCATAGCTTATTTACTGGGCCACGTAGGCAATCAGTGACAAAATAAATATAAAGTATAAGAAGATTTATGTCAGTAATATAGTCTTTTCTGCAAATGTGGAACTTTTTGCACAACTTCTACCCTCAATTTGTCTAGTAATAGAGCGTAGTATGCTGCTGTAATAGTTATCCCTTCCCAGCCGAAAAACGCCTTTGTCCTTTGGAGTCGGTTCCTCCTTAGTAATTTACTATTTGGAATGTATGTATTATTGATTTGGGCATATAATGGTGTATCCAGGTTACATCTACAGTCATTAATTATAGCAAAACTTGGATCATAGGCCTAATCTACGCAAAGAGATCATTAAAAAAAATTCATTCGATTTTGGTCTTAACGTGAGCAAGCGCGGCACCCATTGCGCTGGGAGCTTGCTTTTGCTTAAATCTTGATTTAATATGTAGCTAATACATTTGTTAGTCATTTTCATAGCCTCTACTATCTCTCTTACTCAATTCAGCGGTCGTCTAACACCATTTGGTGAAATTTAGAGCAGTTATCATCAGTGGTTGCAGTTTTTGGACGTCGCGGACCTTCATCTGTTCCCTAGCTTTTACGACCAAGCTTAAATTCAGCTGCCCAAAATTTCATTGTGGTAACTGATGGAACAGAGAGGCAGCGATAGCCTAATGGAGGTACTAACGGCAGTCCATGCAGAGGGTATCGGGTTTGAATCCACAGCACGCACCAATGACTTTTCAAAGTAAAGTGCGTATTAAATTGTTAATTATCGCTTGCCCCGTGCCTCAGAGCACGTTAAACTGTCGGTCTTGGCTGTCATGATGATCTCTGACTCTCGTTACGGGGAGTCAGTACTCTCAAATAAACTGATACTGTAGACCAGTGGAATATCGCTATCCCTTTGGGTTGCGGAGGTCAAACGGCAGTCGCTCTGTGGAAAAGTTGATATTCTGTCATATCTGGTTAGACCAGTAAACGAACCTCGGGCTCTAAGACGTGTAAGTCTAGGATGCAACCGGGATAACGCTAGGGCAATGATGATGGAGCCGAGAGTCCCCATAAACAGAGTTTTAATCTAATTTAAATGGTGTCGGGGTATTGCCTTTCAAAAACAAAAATTTTATGACAGCTCGATACAAAATTTCCCCTTTACACAAAAAACACTCACCTCAACTCAATCGTATGGCTGTCAAATAGCAATTACTGGTACAGAACAGCTGAAATGTTGGTGGGTAACTGCCACAAGTAGAACAATTACATCTACAATACTTTTTTTTGACGAGTGCTGCTTCCTTCAGGTTCAGGTCGGAAACTTTTCAAACCACCCTAGTATCTTTTAATGCAAAGGAAAGTTATTTTTGTTTTAGTTGATTTAAGAAGATTTATATTAAGTAATTTTTATTGTAATATATAATTTTACTATTTTGTTGCCAAACCTAATTCTGTTACTTTGATATTGTAATTTTAGGTTTTTTTATATATTTTTTTATATAAAATGTTGCTACTTCCAATCCAGGTGTTTTATTTCATGTGAGATCAATAATCAGTGATAAAATTTCACAGATAATCTTTCAGTAAGAATGCCTATCTTTCGTGTTTAAGTATTTCTTTAGGTTCAAAACTCAATAAGTGTACTTAGTTTACCCAAATTCATGTATTCACGTTCATTTAATGTGTGGGAAAACTGAATAACTACAATATAGAATTAGCTAACTACGGTATGTTTGCAATATCTTGGTGTGGCAAAATTGGATAACTTGGTTTTTTATTTTTATTATTTTTTTGGTTCATGATAAAAGTTAGTTTAATCAAGCATAGAATCGACAGCAAACATGCTTAAAGCATATAAAATCGCCTACGGTAAAATTGTTCTCTATTACTTACAAATGTAAAAAAAAGTGTCAAAAAAACAGTAAATCGCGATTATCTCGAAACTTGAAATTTTGAGTTATTCAGTTCTTCCATTATACCCACGATATTATGTACAAAGAAGTTTTGTAGGCCCTAAATTTTATGCACGCTAAACAAAAGCAAAGCCGCAAAAATATTCCTAATTAATAATAATACTTCTTAACGCGAGCAAAGCCGCGGGCAAAAGCTAGTAATATATAAATACCTACTTCGATTTATCGCAATATTCTTCTATGAATAATATAACACCGTCTTCTTCAAATATTACAATTGAGCGCTTTATTTATTACAAATTAAATATAGAATAAAATTTGTTTACATTAATAACTTTACAGTAATTTCCTTACTATTTTTGCGGGCGCTTAACTGTTTTTTAAACAAAACCTAAGTAGGTTTTGTTTAAAAATCAGTAAAAAAAAAATTACGTTCACTTTGAGTATGTATTTATTTTTCTTTCACGTTTTAGCAAATATATTTTAGTTTGTTTGTTTTTAATGATATATTTATAATTGTAGTAGTTTAGTTGAGAGACAAGAGGATTGTTACTCAGACGGCCGGTTTCTGAATTGAGAATTTCGCATTGAGAACAATTTAAACACTAATTATATACTACTTAATCAATTTTCTGTTTCACATAAAATAGTTGACCACATTTTGAGTATTTGGGCTTGTAAAATCTAAAATTTGACACAACATATGATCAACTCATGATCAACTCCATATCAACTCTATATTCGCATTTCTGAAAACATTTGACATTTGTCAAACCTCACTTAGCACTGATAAGTTGACAAATATTTAATTATACAAGTTTAGCCTTTTAACCAGTGATCACGAGAAATATGTAGCGCTCGTAGCGAGACTTGGCTTGCCGTTCGTAACAGATCGGCAAAGTTAAGCAACGCTTGCACAGGTTACCACTTGGATGGGTGACCGTGTGTGGCATTTACATCTGAGCGCTACCGTGCTTCGGAGGGCACGTAAAGCTGTCGGTCCCGGTTCTTATCCAAGGATAAGGGTCGTTAGGCCATGTCGGAGGCCTTCGGGCGGTCTGAAAACTCCGACACCAGAGTTGGCCACACGCTCACACGAAAAACAAACAAAAACAAACGAGAAATATGACAGCCAGTATGTCAAACTGTCCACACTACGGTTGCCAAGCAGCGGTTACGTCATACTGACGTCTACACAACAAGAAGGTCGTCAAACAGAATTTATAGAAAAAAGGTTCAAAGACTATTCAGTATTTGAAACAAATAGATTACAACATTATTAGGAACAAATAGAAGGGATAGAAAATATAAATGAGATATTTCCGTGTTAAATCAATCAAAATAATTTCGCTGTGGTCTCCATGGAGGTATAATTGTGTATACCTCCATGGTGGCCACCATGGAGGTATATAGAATTATACCTCAAATATATCTGGCCACAAATATTTTGTATTTAAAATAAAACAAACTGACTTTGACATAACATATACGTTAACGTACAAAACTGTTCAATAAAATTAAATAATTTTAAATACAACTTTATTTCGACTTAATATTGTTTGTTTCTGCACAAAAATAATTAACTGACAAGTGAGCTTCTTTATAAAATGTTAACTAATACGAATTTATGGTTAGTACCAGTTTTTTTACTTGTATCGGAACGTACACTAGTGTTGTGCTGTTTGAGTTATTCATTATTTGAAGAATAATCAATTGAAAGTGCTTAGAAAAAATTTCACTCTGACCTGTGAAACAGAAAAAACTTAAGTTGGCTTCAACTAGTTCAGAAATTTTCAACTGATGAAAACTGAAATTCTCAATTCAGAAACCGGCTGAGAGTGTCTCGAGTTCAAACCCAGATTAAGCGGTCGCCTCTTCGCATCGTTTAGAGCGGCGCCTAGAGTTGTGGGTTCGATGACCACACGGACAATATTTTTTGTGACCAATACATTGTTTTTCGAGTCTTTGTGTTCTTTATGTCCGTTGATTGAATGTTTCGAGATCTTGAGATATACGAGACTGAATTTTGTTTGTTTTGCACTTCAAAATGCATGCATACGCAGTAAGCATGAAGTCTAGAAAGGCTAAATCTATACATATTTTTAAATAAAGTCCCTTTTTCGTCTGTCAAAAACTACCAAACGGATTTTTGTACGGTTTTCACTATAGAGCGAAGCTTTCAGAGCCGCAACCGAAGCACACAATATTTTTTTGTTTTACTTTAAAATTACGTAGATACGCGATTGATCGTCTAATGTGAAAATATTTTTTTTCCAATAAGTTACGGTTTGTTTAGCACTAAACAGTTAATAGAAAATTCTGTATAGATGATGACTATAAATTACAGTTTGGCAAAGTTTGGCACAAGACTTTTAGAATATATGGCATGGATATTTGCTGGTTAAATTATTTTCAGGTTGCAAGAAATGATAGCGTTTGTAACTTCTAGATTTATTTTATAAGTATTTAGAAAGTTCGAGCCACAGAACAGTTAAAAGGAGTAGAATGGCTTTGTGGGCGTGGCAGGCGCGCCGTGCGTGTGAGCAAACGCTCATATTTCGACAAAATTTGTTTGACCGGTCAACAATCGCGCTCATATTGCGACAGCGTACGAAGCTCCGAGAAAAAAAAATGCCATCTTGCGCTGTTATAACGTGTAGAAAAAGAAGCCAGGCATGTAATGTGGCTCGAGAAGGGATTTTTTTTCCCCGGTAAGTCCAAAAACCTTAAAATACAAATGATATTTGTAATAATTGTAGTTATTACAATAGTATTATGTAGTTTGTAGACAAAAATGATACTATCGCAAGCAAATTAAAAAAATATACATTGCTGGCAATACGTGGGTACCATCTAGTACTACGTAGGCGATTGCGCAATGTATTTCGCTCACTGCGAACGTCGCGTGCGACTAGCCAATGAATACATCGCGTAGACCGGCCACTGCTACTCGAAGCGGCCGGTCGACGCGTGAGCGATTTAGTGATGTGCTTGTGCAGATCTACTAACGTGATAGCGTTAAATGTTCTTGTGTGAGTAAGTTTGACGGCGCATGGTAAATAAACGCTATGTTTGACAGGCTAAAGTCTATAATTGATTTTGTTGTACGTTCTGATTTAAAAATAACGAGTGTGTGCGCGACTGCGTTTCTATTGATTTTACTAAAGTGTATGTGTAGTAGTAGCTGTGTGGTAGGGGCAAACTGGCGACACAGGTTTCCGATACATTTTCGTCTAGACGGCATATCTACTATAATTAATATATCTATGGTTCGAGCACTAGTTTCAAAATTAGCATTTTTCATGCAATATCGTATTATAATTTCCGAAAATTTAAATAATACAATATACTAGTGTAGAAATTATTGTAATGAAATGTTCACTCGTTTAGTAAGGAGCCAGTTGGAAACCAGCCCCAGGCAGTGACCGGCAATATGCTGAACTGGTCTCTCTCTTGCTTACATTTAAGGTAAGTAGATTCTGAGTCAACCAATGCATGACCAACTGTAGTGACCTTTCCGTATTTGTTTTGACCTCAGACCAATCATCACTAAACACAACAATGGCCGTGTCATCCGCGTAAGCAAATATCTTTGATTTCGGGAGGGACAGAGTACAAAGATCGTTAATGTAGACCTGGAATAAAATTGGTCCAATGACACTTCCTTGTGGAATACCGTACGTAATAGTTTCATCATTACTAAGTAGCGAGCCAATCTTTACAGATATGGTTCTGTTAGAAAGATAACTTTTAAATAGATTAAGTGTATTATCACGTATGCCCATGGCGTCTAATTTGGCTAGGAGTATGGGGACAGAAACCGTGTCGAACGTTTTGGTTAGATCTAAAAATATACTAATACATTTTTGGTTATTGTCGACTTTACTTGGGACGAAATTTGTAATATCAGCAACCGCATCTACGGTGGATATTCCTTTTTTGAAGCCATACTGATTTTTTGCAATAACATCGAATTTGGATAGATAATTTATTAAGCGACTGCTAATGAGCTTTTCCATTACTTTTGAGATTGCTGAAAGAACAGAAATTGGTCTGTAATTGTTGACACAGTCACGTGTTGTGAGTGACACGGCACACATTGGCACATTCACAGAACACGGCACATTTTGACGTTATTCGCCGGCTCACCGCTTGATAAGACATATTTGTAATTAGTAACTTACTGTAATATGCTTTGAGATTTGTAATATTCCTATAATAACTTGAGTATATAGTAAATACACTTAAGGTTTTTTCTGCATCTCATTTATCAAAGCACAAAAGTAATAAATAACTCAAACAACATCGAGTGTGCCCCAACTGTGCTGCGTGCTAGCACGTAGAAATAAAAAGAGGGAGTAACTCACATCACCGAAGTGAGTTACTACAAGTGTGCTAGCACATGGGCTGAGTACCCAACACTAGTTTGTTGGCGTCCCAACCAAACCATCTTTGTAACTGAGTAACCGTATATAACCATCCAGCACCGAACAACTAAACAGCGTTGCTCCCAACGTATGAAGATGTTTTATTTCTGAAGCCCCGATAGATAGAAGCCATACAGTCCACACACGCATAGAACACAATAGTCGTAGGAACACTCTTCAGTCACACACCACCAGCGCACTATGGCGGACCAGCTAAGGTTTGATTCGTGGCATCCGTCACAATATTCTTAGACGTTTTTATAATGAAAAAAGCATTGGCACTTTATAAATGACACTCAATTTTTTAACACAACTCCGGAACCTCGGTGTATTAAGGTACACCCATTAAGACAGCGGCAGCGGGATAAAAAATGAATATTCAATCACTAATCTGATGGTCATTCAAATTAATTACTGGCCGAACTCCTGAGCGTGACAGGTTAATATTCTAGGCGTAACCTTTGTGATTAACAGGCGTCCATTAAATAAACCCTTAATCTAAACACGATAATTTATTTTATTAATAAAAATTGTGAGACAAATTGTATTTATTTTTGGTAAACATTATTTTGGAATAGTATTTTTTTGTACATAAATTGCGACAACAACTTGTCGTATTACTTGTATTGCTTTTTGGTAAATATTTGTAACGGTGCTGTGTTTATAAATATTGTTTCTTTTTGGATATTCAAATTCAAAATCGTTTATTCATTTGGGTCACAATGTGACGCTTATGAACGTCAAAATAATAAATTTATAAAATAATTACTTAAAGACTCTACATTTACATTTACTGCCACGTTCGCAAAGCAATAGGTAGAACCATGAGAAAGAACGGGCAATAAAACTCACGGTCACTCTTTTTCTTCGCCAGGTTTTGCATAATACACATAATTTACATTTTGTAAGGTGCTGCAACTGTTACACCTTCTATATCACTTGTATATATTTACTGTACATAATAATACTCAAGCATAATACTTTTGATGTTCATTTGGTTAGTCTCCTCAGAATAGACATGGTGAAACAGGAGCATCCACTTACATTATATATACCTAACAATGCAGGCAATCCGCGAAAGTGATCAGACCCATGATGGAAATGATGCAGTTAAATATTAAAATCTAATACCAGCCCGCAAGACCGTCATCGACCAGTCATCGCAAGTAGCACCCGTTCACGAGTATGACGCATGTGCCAGCCATCATCCCTCTCGCCATATTAGAGGGACAGGGATGACCCGACACACGACGCCACCACAAGAAATGACATTTTAGTGAGCATGACGATAACGGTATACGAACCGGCAGTAAGAAACAATCTATTGGTATACTGACCATGACCGCCAATTACCTCCATTTTCCAGATCGTTATTATGAACATAAATCAGTGGACCGCGTGAAGGAATGCAAATGTAGAAAGAATTTTGTGAAGGTGACAAGTGAACAACGATATGATCAGGAATAAATAATGTTAAACTACATTCAACAAATCGTAATAATATCCAAATCCTGCAAAAATCATGTGTTCACGAGGCACCTCCACTTAACATGTTACTAATTAAGAAGAGAGTATTTTACACAGTCATAAAAATAACAATAATGGTGAATTTAAAAAAAAGCAACTAGACCCATGATGTCTTGTCATCTAGAAATTCTTTAATATTGTAACAACCCCTTTTTAAAAAAAAATTCCTAGTAGTGGTTTTAAATTTGTGCAGAGGTAAATTCATTATTTCCAGAGGTAATTTGTTGAAGAATTATATACCGAGTCCCGCAAATGAGTTATGAACTTTATGTAGACGGTATTTAGTGCCCACTAGTTTATGCTTATTCCTTGTGTTCACTTTGTGCACGTCACTATTTTTACGGTAAAGAGTTAAGTTTTTCTTAACGTACATTAAATTAGCAAATATATACTGCGATGCAACTGTAAATATTTCTACTTCTTTAAATTTATCTCGTAAAGAATCTCTAGCACCTAACTTATATATTGCACGTATGGCCCTCTTTTGAATAACAAAAATTGTCTGAATATCGGCCGCCGTACCCCATAATAGTATCCCGTAAGACATTACACTGTGAAAGTTACTAAAGTAAACTAGTCTAGCAGTATCTACGTCTGTGAATTGGCGAACTTTCCTAACTGCAAATGCTGCAGAACTAAGTTTGACTGCCAGACAGGATATTTGGGCACCCCACTGAAGCTTACAATCTAAAGTTAAACCTAAAAATACAGTTGAATCAACTAGGTTAATTGTTTCGTTATTTAAAATTATATTAGTAAGAACATTTTTGACATTCGGCAAAGTGAATTTCACACATTTTGTTTTGCCAGAGTTGAGTAGCAAATTATTTGTCGTGAACCAATGTAGTACTTGCGCAAGATAATTATTTACGCTGTCAATGTTACTTGTATTACGATCAACTTTAAAAATAAGTGAAGTATCGTCAGCAAACAGAACAATATCACATAGATTTCTAACAAAGAATGGCAAGTCATTAATATATATTAAAAAAAGGAACGGACCAAGAATAGAGCCCTGTGGAACGCCCATTCTCACTGGCAAACCTTGAGACCTACTTCCACTAACATCTACATACTGAACTCTATCTCTAAGGTAACTGGCAACAAGATTGAGTGCGCTATCTCGAATACCATAATGGTTGAGTTTACGTAAAAGTGTATCATGTTCAACACAATCAAAAGCCTTGGACAAGTCGCAAAAAACACCAATGGCATCCTTCGAATTTTCCCAAGCGTTAAAGATATGTTTTAATAGAGTTACACCGGCATCAACGGTGGAGCGACCCTTAGTGAAGCCATACTGCTCACTGTGCAATAAATTATTTGTGAGAAAGTGGCTCTCTAACTGATGCAAAATAACCTTTTCAAAAATTTTACTGATTGCAGGCAAGATAGAAATTGGCCAAAAGTTACTAGGGTCGCTCTTGGATCCTTTTTTGAAAAGTGGTATCACCTTGCTGTGTTTCATTAAATCAGGAAATACCCCTTTATCCACGCATCTATTAAATATTGCAGCTAAATATGGAGCTATGCTAAAAATGATTTGGCGAACAAGACTAACTGAAATACCCCATAAGTCAATAGATTTCTTAATATTGATGGTCTTGAAAGTCTTGAGGATGTTATTGGTGTCAATGTATTTAAAATTAAACAGCACATCACACTCATTCACATTGCCCCTAACTAACATCTCTGCTTTGCTTGGGCATGAGTCTAAACACTTGGTTGTTTTCACTGGTATGTTTATGAAGAAGTTGTTAAAAGCCTGAGCAACATCAATTTTCTTTGTAACTATTTCTCCATTACATTTTAATTCATAGCTATTATCTACTAACGTAGCTCGACCAGTCTCACTGTTAATAATGTTCCAAGTTGTTTTTATTTTGTTCTTGGATTCTTTAATTTTATTACTTATAAATATAGACTTAGCTGAAGCACATGCTCTCTTAAAAACTTTTGAGTAATTTCTTACATATTCAATAAATGAAGGATTAAAATTGTATTGCTTCATACCATACAGATCATACAATCTAGATCTACTTTTGTATATTCCTACTGTTGCCCAATCACAAAATTTAACTTTAGAGCTCTTGGCAAATGTCTTCTGCTTAAAAATATTTCGATCCGAGATGTCCTAACGTTGTTCATTAACGACCAGTTTGAATATTGGATTTATCCATGTATTTGTTTACTAGAGATGATATTTGACATAAGCTCTATTCAAAATATGTCATATTTGTATCTCTAGTAGCCTTATACATGGATAGATAAATATTGGTACCGGTCGTGGGAAAAGACATACTTACGCTACTTTTTGAGCATACCTTAACGGCGGTGTAGGATTAGTACGAATACGAATCTGGCGGCGATCGAATCAAAGCGAGATGTAAGTTGGTTAATGTCGTACTAAGCCTTTTTGTAGCGCATTTATAGTCTCACTCATGTATTCCAGAAGGAGTAGGCAGAGGTGAAATATTACACCCAAGTTTCGCCATGTTCTAATAGGTTCACGTAATAGGCGGCCAGCCTGTTGCTGTTATTATTGACTCCGTGCTGCTACTCAAAATTCGACAAAACTCCGTACAACTTTTGCCCGACCCAGGAATGGTGCCCGGAACATCCAGGGGGCTTATTCACTACTAGAAGACGCGCGCAGCTTCGCCCGCACATTATTTGTAATTTAATAATTCTTCCCGATCCTATGTTCCTTGGGGACCGTAGGGGTGCACTAAGAAGGGATTTCCCGAAATTGCCACGGGATCGGCCAAAACGGGTAAATTTAAAAAAAATGCAGGCGTAGCTGCTGGCGTCCTCTAGTGTTTATAAGATTCTGTTTGAATTGGGCTATTTGCCACACTAACCGCACTTATAATTTGTTTTATATTGTAGCGCGACTGCCACTGTCATACAGGGTGGCGCTTGCATAGCGGCACTTTTTAAACAAAGGCATAGCTTACAACATTCTTAAGCCTTGTACCAAAAATCAATTAAATCGGTGTAGTAGTTTAGCCACAATATCGATTTTAAGTTCCGCAATTTTTGCACACGCTTTGAGTTCCATACAGCTGATACAAAACGGTCAACGACCCTACATTGCGCGCCGCGACTCGCTAGGTACTACTCACGACGCGACGCCTCGACGTCATCCGAAGCTAGGCTCAGCGCAGACAGAACGGAGCGCAGCGGAGAGGATTTTATCAACGCACTTGAAAATAAACTTTAATGTTTTTACAATAAAGTTCATAAATGAACGAGGTGAGTTCATAAAAAAATATTCGCACGTCCTCCGTGAATTTTCAGGGTTTAACGAACTTTCGCGGCAAAATATTTACTGTAGAGTGGTAACCCAGAACGTTTTACTCACGCAGGCTCGCGAGGTCGCGCGCAATCTTGAGCATACGCAATCCGTAAAGAAAATGCCCGAGACCGCGCGGGGATTATTCCTCTCTGTCTGCGTTGACCCTTCGACGACTTAGGACGCTGACGTCTTCGTGCAACGTCGCTTCGCCTCGAAGGTACCTACCTAAGACTCGTCGTTGTAGGTTTTTGCGCCCAAGAGGCTTACCATGACATCTTAAAGCGATTCAGTTTACGACCTAAACTGAATAGAACCGCAATATCGTACTATGACCTCATTATAGCAGCTCAGTTATGGTGTTTACATTTCAATACGACACAGCTGTGAGTTGGATAGCGTTTGAACCGAAATCTTAAACCATTCGTTCATTTGCCGTAGGAGATCGTACTATGACGTGCTTCGTCAGCTTAAACTGAACCGCGTATCTGTCAGATTTAGCGATTCATTATAAGTTACAATTTGTAGTGTATAAACTGGATAGTTAGAATTATAATTGGGTTTTTAGACATTATATAAGGATTTAAATCAGTTTAAGTTAATTAAAGATCGGTTTCTGTGTCAGAAATTGCTCCAAAACTGAATCGCTTGTTAAAAGTTCATGGTAGGCCTCCAAGTTAATGCGGAACATTTTTAACAGAACAAAACTTTTAAAACTTCCTTATTACCTTTTCAATAAAGTTACATAATAATAAAATGGATCGGTTCCGCAAGCACGAAAAAATCTGATTAGGTATGCACAGTAAATGCACTACGTGTAACAAGGACAAACATAGTCGAGCCAAATAGAGTTGCCCAATTATGAACAAAGTATTGTCAATAGTATCGATAAAAAATACGCACCGTAATGTTTGTAGTTTATTATATCGACATTGATTGTATTTGACGTTAATGTAATCGTCTTATCAATGATAGTATCGATAAAAAATCCTACGCACCGTTAAAGTTTGTTGTTTACTGTATCGACATTGTTTGTATTTACCGTTAATGTAATCGTCTTATCAATGACTTTACGTTTGAAAATTTCAAAGTGTGGTACAAATAAAGACGATGTTTTTTAAGGTAAACAATGATAAATATGTAAAGATATTCAATTATTTAATCATTTGAAATAAGTTAATAATTATTTACTATTTTAGCTCATTCCGTATGGTATTTTTCAAATGGTCTAATGGGTTCAACAATCTACTTAAGAATTATAATAACTATGTACTAAAAGTACTGAACTAATTGAAGTATGTGCATAGTATTTCATAAACTTGTTTAACTGTGTCGTATTAGCAACACAATTAAGCAATAGCATTATTGTTAATACAAGTAAGAATGCATAGTTCGTTGTATAAAAACATTTTGTGTTATTTTGTTGTTAACGTATTAACGTGTCAAAAATATCGACATTCATAGTACCTATTGCGCATCTCTATTTCCTATCCTAGACATGTCGGCGCCAGCGCGCATCGGTGATCGGTGACTTATCATAGGTTTGTTTATTGCCGCAAAAACTATTGGATTAATAAGTCGATCAGATCGCGCGCGCGCTTATCCGACAGTTGTTTTTGATATTGAATTGTGTGATTGTATTTAGTTGTGTTATTTAATTGTATTGTTGTTTAGTGAACTTTATCATTCGTCATTTTTGCATTATTTGTCTTAATAATGACAAACTTTATGTCATCCGAATATGCGGATATGATTGTGTAACGTGGGTTCTTGTTGTGAAAAAGACACCAGTGCTTTCCTAATTACTGAACTTTCATTAGAGTGATTTTTAGAATTACTGAAGTAGGTAATTCGTGATAACAATGGCGGCCATTTTGAGAATTTCAAAATTTTGTGCTACCTTTTACGTGGGTTTGTGTTAAGTGGGTTTTTGTTGATATGAAAAACACACCGGTGCTTACCTAATGAGTGACCAAACATTGGAGTGATGTGTAGAATTACTGAAATAGGTAATCCGTCAATAAATGTGAACTACCTCCGTGGCATCGTCTGCCGCATAGCACACGTTGCCGAAATGTTATATTGGTCTACAAATGGTGTTTCGTTTTGCTACTCATATTTTATAGTTTATTTTGTTTGAAAATTTTATTATTTTATTTTGGCCCCATGACCTTTTTTGTTGATATAAAACATTTTATAGGCATCAATGCTACGTCCTTTTTAAATCAATGCCCCTATGCAAGCGCCACCCTGTATATGTTATCGTTCAAAAATTGACTTAAGTACAAAAGATAAAATAACCTTTTACCATTTTTTGAGATTGTTCCTGGCGAAATTTAACTAAAATAATATAATTTTACCTTTTTTTTTGTACTGTAGCTTATAGTGAAAATTACAAGTTAGTAAAATTATATTTATAAAATCGAAACTGAGCCGGCAAAACCGGTATTAAGATTTATGAACGAATGTTGTGAAATTGATAACTAGACATAGACAAGCTATCGTATGGCATCTTAGACTATATATATTATTATGGCATACTGAATACACTATTTTGATTGTCGTGGTACGTCACGTCACTAAATCACGTTTACGTCTAGTGCATGTTACGACGACACCCGTCTTGAACATGGTATTTCAGTGGTCATAGTGAGTAAGTCCCCTGATCAGCAGACGCATACGCTATCCACTGGATCACGACGGCAGTCTAAATATTGTCTTATTTAAAAATAATACCATAAGGTAACGAGTTTCTAAAGAATTTTCTAAATATCCTATTAATACTTCGCCTACAAAGGAAGTCATACTCCAACCTTAATACGTATTTGTTGATTTTTTCGCCGAAAGGTTGTTCGGCTTCTCATGTCGCACAAGGGGCGTCACTGTTTGTGCCTCCTACGCAAATGCTTTAGGCATTTTTTATTGAAAACAAGAGAATGTCATACTGTGTAATCTCGTAAGAACATGGGTTCGTGTGACAATACCGAAAGATATTTCAAATATTTTTACTCTGTTTTCATTATTACGAGTATAGAACGAAAACATAGCGAAGGAGTTATTATTACCCACAGAAGAATAACTAAAGCATGGAAGGACCGATATTTTTAAGAACAAATTGAATATAGCTACACTCTTCACTCATATGACAAATTAGAGTTGCCATAAGAAGATGGTAGTATGTTTGTCAGTTAGGGCTAAAGACCATCCCCCCCGTGGGATCTCCACCTTGTCGTGGTGGGGGGGCTCAGTAGCCGTGGATTGGTCACCCGCGGTGAAGCTAAGAGGGATCCAGGAGGGGACGCTCCGCGTGGGCTTGGAGGGGCCTGCGCAGGATGCGTCCAACGGTGCGGGTGCGGGGGACAGTTCTGTCTGTCCCTCGCAGTCGGGTGCGGTCGCGGGAGGAGAGGCGTGTCGGTGTTGCGTTGCCGCGCGCCCTATCTCCCGCGACCAAATGGGGGCGCACCATTCGATGCGTCGCGGTGGGGCCGCAGAGGAAGAGGAGATGCGGTGTTGCGTTGCCGTTCTCCCTATCCTCTGCGGCCGCTGGGCGTTTTGGCGGCGGAGTCCAACACCTTAATCCGTCGCCAAGGGGGTTTTGTTCGGGGCCCGCCTGACCATCTGGCGGGCCAATACCCGTCGGAGGGTGGCGACGAGTGCTTTGGTGATGCCCCACCCTCTGACACATGGGTACATGGCGGAAGTCGAGGTGGTTTTTAGTGGAAACACCACATACTCCGGCTCTTATTTCCCCCAAGAGTCGGAGATCCGAAGGGATTTTCCACCTCGTAAAACAAAAAAAAAAAAAAGGGCTAAAGACCATTTGAACACAAATTTTGCAACTTTTTAATTTTTTAGTGATTGAGCAAATCCGCTATCGATATCGATCAATGTTTCAATATAGGTTCAAAATCAAACAGACTTGTAAAGTATAGTAAGTATGTACATGTTATACATTTCGTAAGTTTGTGTCCACAGCAGTCAGAACGCTAGTTAATGGATAGTATTTAAATTATTATTACACAAACTTGCATTTTTAAACTGCATCTATAATTTTTTGTTTCAAACCGCCACTATTAAATAGGTATATTTCATTCAAATACTTCGATTGAAGAAGTAGAACAAATAAATTTCCTTGGGGTCACTATAGACCGCCACTTAAATTGGAAAGGTCATATAGAGAAAGTCAATAAAAAATTATCATCTTACTGTTACACTTTGTCCATACTTGTTGAAACGGCTGCCCCAAATATTGCTAAAACAGCTTACTTCGGTTACGTTTATCCACTGTTAACTTACGAAATTATATACTGGGGCAATTCATGTGAAATCCAATCTACATTTGTCTTACAAAAGAGATGTTTACGCATTATCTATAACATGTACAATATAGAATGACTTAGAACTGTTTTTTGTGAAAAAGGTTTCCTTACACTAACAAGTATTTACATTTTGCAGCTCTGTCTATTTGTAAAAAATAATGTCACGTTTTTTGAACTTAAGTGTAATTCCAAGTCTAATATACGCAGTAAATATAAAAATAACTTAACTTTACCAAATATAAAAAACAATATTTATTATAAAAGCGCAATTAGAGTTTTTAACCATCTACCTGTAGAAATAAAAAATTAGAAGGCAAATTGTTTAAAACTGTCTTAAAAAATGGTTAATTAAATCCGCTTTTTACGATATGCAAGAGTATTTTGCTTCCAAGTGATACAATTTTGTTAAATTAAGATAATATTGTTATGTCCATAATTATAAAATTTACTTTTATCTGTGCTATTGCAATGCCCGACAGGGTAGACTGTTGAAACAATATCTAATTTCAAGAACACATTTCATGTACCTACACAGTTTAAGCAATAAATGTCTTTGTCTTTGTCTCAGTAGCACATAATAATGAAGCGTCACAGCAAATTTTTTTAACTTCAAGCTAATCTGACGTGTTTTGTCACCAGCCGCGCGTGAAAGGTATTTTTCAATAACACTGTTATTTTTCACGTGATCTAAAATTATCAAATCCTCCTTCACGATATATTCGTTTTGCAAACTATCAAGTAAACGTGAATTCATAGCAATGTTCTTTTTCATCAGACTTTTAGATCGTTGTCTTAAATAATTTATTTTTAACAAACGTCTTTTAGCAAGCTGCTCAAGGTGAAAAACTTATTTTTGTAGTTTTTCTATTGTACGTAAGTGTTTAGCGCACATGATTTTCATCGCTTCTGTACCTACTGGCGGATAAATTGTAGCTAACGTAGGCGCTTTAGTGCTGGTTGTCGGAGAAACAGAAGATGTCTCATTTATGGAAGGCGCACGCGTACACTAAAGAAAGAAAAAGCCACGTTTTATTGCAAAGCAGTATATTAAAATAAATAAGCATACCCTTTGTGTTTGCCACCCTAGCAATCACTGATGATACCTGAAGCTTGATTTATAGGCCAAAGCCGATTGATAAAAAGTACCTTACACCTTTTTCTGTACTCCCATTACTCCCAGCAACGTGCATTGAACTTTTTATGATCGATTGAGTACCTAGTCAAAATGTGAAAGCTTAACAAATAAATAAATTCACTTACTTTTATAATAGGTATTAGTAAGGATATGGTAAAACGATGATCGCCTAACAGCCTAGCCACCAACGGCCGCGACACGCTGAGCGACAAGCGATTTCAATGTTCATGCCGCTCTCTATTCTGCCGCCTCAGTGCAGAATGCGCAATAAACATCGAAATCGCTTGTCGCTTAGCGTGCCGTGGCTTTTCGTAGCAACAGTGTAACTGCAGGTAGCTGGCTAAATACTGTTTATAACATACATACATAGGCTCACGCCTGTTTCCCTGAAGGGGTAGACAGAGGCATATTAAACGCCCACTTTTTGCCAGACTTTTGATCCCACGTAATAGGTGGCGAGCCTAATGCCGCTAATCGGGATGTTTTGTTTGCCAGAGCCTCGTCCGTTGATAAACAGGTGCACCACTTGCAGGTGAGGTTGGCTTGGGACCCTGCGTTCTTGGTGGAAACCCTATACATTGTTAATAAAATTGAACAAAAGAATAAAATTAAATTATTCCTTTGGTTGAGACATCGAATGGAGCCCAAGATCCGACTCTTGTTTGGCGCTGCTACCCTAATAAAAGTAAAAGCAAGTAATTATTTAAACACTCACACTGATACGTTTAGAATGGAGGAGTAATGCTGGCACAGAATTTTCTTTTAGTCTGCGCCATCTGTCAATACTATAAAAACATTCCGCAGTAAAAAGCTTGGAACAAATTCTATGGTGCTTTGCCTAGAAAGCACCAATTTTCGCCACGACATACTGCAGTATTCCACTTATTTTATAAATCTTTATCACGTGGCAATCTAAAAAATAACGAGATAAAAATATATTGTGTATAGACATATCGATAAGATTTTTTACAACACTTGACAATGTCGATATAAATATTATACGGCTAAATTCAAAATCATGACAGAACTGTCATAAAAGAAACATTACTAAGGGTATTTAATTTGATGGCATAATATTGTCTAAATTGTATCTTACACGTCAGTTGACTGTGTTCAATTTGTAAGTACTAGGACTACTTCTATGTATACTATATCCAATTTCTTTGTTATTTCCCGATATCTTCATTTTTCGTGACCAAAAGCTATTATCAGCATAAGTCCTCTTTTAAATATTTTTAACAGATACATCTGCGCTTGGAATAGAGTAACGTATCGCGGAGGACTTTACAAACTTTTATTTAATTAACTGACACTATATTGAATATCGAAACAACAATTTGTGATTCACACAAAGTCTTGTTTTGGGCATCGAACCCACAATATACCTGCGCAGTCTAAAGTCGTGGGAGAGACCGCTTAAGTCACTGTTTTTGGCATTGCCATGAATGATCCCAAAATGTAAAACTGTTTCTAGTCAAATATAATTGCAAAGAAAATCAACTCACTATCAATAATGAGGTTAGCGCATGTACCTATGTAGGTGCATGCGCTAACCTATATTACCGATCACTAACCACTTATATAATTGACAAAGATTGATATCAGTATCGATGACATACACTCATCAGTGCAATAGTCTGGAAACAATTTCATAAATTAATAGCAGAATAATGCAATATGAAATTAAATTGAAACACGTTACTAAATGAGAATTTATCAATATTGAAACCAGCTGTCTGAAATGGTAGTTATATTGATAACTACCTGTGCCCGCGGTTTCGCCCGCGTGGAAGTCGGTATCTCCTTAAGTATCCCTCTCTGTGGCCTTGATAATGTAAAATAACATAATGATCGGTTGATGAAACTCACACTCATATTTAAGTTTCTTATTTATTGTATTAGAAAAGTAGTACCTAACTTCTACCTGCCACCTAAATTCTTAGCTCTTTCTTCTAATAAATACTATCTGGCCGAATTACATAATTATTAGTTAATTTGAATCTTTGCACTGAAAAAGTAACACTCGAATAGTAAGTCTACGATGCTCTACTATTTTTTTTTTATGGAATAGGGGGCAAACGAGCAGACGGATCACCTGACGTTAAGCGATTACCGCCGCCCATGGACACCCGCAACACCAGAGGAGTCACAAGTGCGTTGCCGGCCTTTTAAAAAGGAATACGGCCTTTTTTTTTAAGGTTTGAAGGTCGTATTGGTTCGGAAAAACCGCAGGTGACAGATCATTCCATAGTTTAGAGGTGCGAGGCAGAAAGTTTCTAGAGAAACGAACCGTTGTGGATTGCCAACCATCTAAATGATGGGGATGGAAATGCTGTCGCGTAGAACGATGGCGGAAAGAGGCAGCAGGGATTAATCCGAACAATTCCTCGGAGCACTCCTCATAGTAGAAGCGATAAAAGATGCATAGCGAGGCTACATCTCTACGCAGCGCCAAGGGGTCTAACCGATTGCAAATATCTTGGCAGTCGACAATTCGAGCGGCTCTCCGTTGGATGCGGTCTAGAGGGAGAAGCTGGTACTGGGGTGCCCCTGCCCAAAGATGAGAACAGTATTCCATATGCGGCCGGACCTGCGCCTTATAAAGGAGCAAGCGGTGGGCCGGAGTGAAATGCCGTCTCGATCTATTTAGCACGCCAAGCTTCTTCGAGGCTAACTGAGCCTTACCCTCTAAGTGACCGCGGAACTGGACTTCGCTCGATATGTCGACACCAAGTATTCCAATACTGGAGGAGGCAGTCAAGGGGGTGCTCTCAAAACGAGGACATACGACCATAACAGACCACCGTTAACAGAGCTTATACTTAGCTTTTGTATGATATCACATTGAATTATATGTTACTACTAACATGCGATTGAATGAAGAGATTTTGATGAAATAAAGACTTTTATATTACGTAGGTACCTATGGATAGATGTTTATTATTAGTATCTTTTACACGCAAAATCTACTGAACGGCAACTGATCCAATTGTTGGTTAAAATGAACAGTAATAATGTAATACAGAATATGCAACACATAGGCACAACATAAGAATGTCGTGTGTTTTTAATCCAGCTAGTTCTTGTGAGCAAGTCGGTAAAAGTTCCGCTAAAATAATATTTTATAGTAATATCCCTAGATGGCACCACTGGCAAAATTAAAAGTCGGTGTTAAGATCCGGCGCTGACAATATAAATATTAGAAAAGAAGATAAAATAAATTTTTGCCCAATTTGAGTCCGAATCACTTAATAACCAATGCGGATACCTATATGTATATTTTAAATTGCGATAACTTTTGATAGAATAAACGGATTCTGATAAACTAAAGATGGAATATTAACCAAAGACACAAACTATGCGTTTGTCACTAACTCGATACAAACAATTTAGTGTGTTGTTTGAATTCAAGTTTCTTACGTATCTTAGTCTATTAAATGTATTGAATGACACTGCTAGGCTCCCATAGGTGATAGCATGATGATTGTTGTATAAGATTTTAATCGGGTCTTCAGGCAATAAATTGGTGAAAACCGCATCAAAATCCGATCACTGGTTATTGCGTGATGATTTAACAAACATACAGACAGACAGACAGATAATAAATCCAAAAAAAAATTTTTTTGTTCTATACCGATAACATATCACAATCCAATAGAAATTTCGCAAAAATATTCAATGTACAGACAAAGTGCTCTTTGAGTTTTATTATAGTATAGATTTCAAACTTTATCAAACTTAATTTACTTTCCACTTTACTAAGTTGGAACTTTATGATAGCAATGTTACAATTAAAGTTTTACTCCATGATTATAATGAGTCACTATTAGTGTTTATCCTGATGGAAAGACATAAATTAAAATTGTTTTTTTAAATCACCAAGTAATTACCCTTCTTTGTGTCGCGCAGTCGAGCAAAAGGAACACAGTTTGAATTTATGCAGTAAATACATACTTACCGCTTATATTCTTTAGTATTATTAGTCTGTAGAGTTTTGAATATATAGGTACAAGAGGCTTAACCTGCTTACGAACGGTTCATAAAGCAAAAAGGACATGAAAGAAAACTCTTAGTAACACTAGAGATAAATATAGGTTTTTGTACATCAATGGATAATTTGTGGAAATGAGACTTCGGTCCTTTCGTAAAAATGTCTATTTCTAAATTTCCTTAAAGCTTGTATCGTCGTAAATATATCTTCACTTCTATGTACAAGTCTTGTATAAGCTGATAATATTATTTGCTCAAACGCGTCAATCTCAAGACCAGTTTGATCTTAAATCTTCCTGCAATTGATAGCTTATATTTTGAACAAACGTTATCGAATCTAGTACACATTGTGTATTCAGCAGGAATGTATACCTAAATGGGACCTAAAGCAAGTGGAAAACTTAAAACTTTTGTTCTATTCAACATTTTCTACGGAAAACGCGGAAACTGTTCAAACTTTAGAAATATTTTAGACAAAAATACAATTTATTGCATCATAAATAAGCAATAAGTTTGCTTGCAGTAAGATGAGTTATGTTCAAACACTATGTACTGTGGTCTGGTGGTGTTGCAAGTTTGTCTAAGTGCCGAATATCTGACAGAAACTTGTGAGATATGTTCCGTGTTTTGTTCTGCAAACGGACATGGTAGAACAAGTTTGCTGGAATAGTAAGATTCATCGCCCTTGTTTTACCCAAATTTACTAGGTAAGGGGCAAGCGATAATTAACAATATAATGCACGTATAATTTCTAAGTCTCTTCGTGTGGAGACGAATTAAAAATACAAAATGTCTCACTGTCACTTCATTCCATGTGTGAATTACGCAAAAAAAAAAATTTTTTTTATTATACTAGACTAACTGCGTTCGCGGTTACATCCGCGTTATAATTATATTGGCAACATTAGCGCGGTCAACTAACCATACAAACAAACTCTTCACCTTTATAACATTAGTAATTAGTATAGATAACAGACCAACAACTTGTACATTTTCATTAAAATGAAGTGTAAACAAGCTATGCAAATTGAAAGCATAATAATCTAATAGCAATTTAAATTTATCACAACGTAGCTGGCAAACAGCAGAGCTAATTATTATCAACGATAATTACATTACCACAAAATTAATTTAGAAGCTATTTTAAAGAAATACATATTCGTAAATAATTCTCCTAGGGTTGCGCTAGCCTAGTAGACAGACTACAAGACTGCTACTCAGAAAGTTGAAAGAATTGAAATCCACGGTGCGCACAACTGTCTTTTCAAAGTTCGAAAAAGAACGGCTGATGATACGGTTAGAGAATCATTTGAAACAAATCTTTCGCAATTATTATATGACGTGTATCAATAATTACCACCACAGATTACCACACATTTTATAATCTACTAGAATTTCGCCCGCGGCTCTGCTCGTGTGTATGTCGATTAAAACATAGCTTATGTTACTCAGGAATAATTTTGCATTCCAGAATGCTATTAATGGTGTAATAATTTTTATCGGTTGAGTAGTTTTGAGTATTATTCGTATTATTATATTATTCTTTACAAAAATAAGCATCTTTCGTTTCTATAATATTATTAGTAAATATGTATACAGGGTGTAAAAAGACCCTTAACGAAAACTGAAATCCCATGTTTTAGCCATCACTACGACAATTTTTTACTTCGGCACCATACCTGGAAAATTACTGGTTCAGGAGATATTGAGGCTCAAAGTTAGTATGGAATTTTTCTAATTAGGTGCAAAATCGATGCATTTACTCCGCCAATATGTTCTTTAGATGCCCTATAACCCCATGGATAAGTAGGTATTTCGAGCATTGCACGCGCGCGCTTTTAATTGCGGTTTAAAAAATTTGAAAACTCAAAAAAAAAATCGTTTCCCAGGTATTATTTTAGGTTAGTATGACTTGGCATGATGTCCACAACGAATAGACTTCGGCTTGGTGAT
The DNA here is from genome assembly GCA_944739405.2 of Euclidia mi. Lineage (NCBI taxonomy): Eukaryota > Metazoa > Arthropoda > Insecta > Lepidoptera > Erebidae > Euclidia > Euclidia mi. The sequence continues at coordinate 56,904,983 of OX123200.2, read as the reverse complement.
ATGTCTTGTGACACCCTGTATATTAGCATAGATCAAAGGACTATAATAATTAAGTAATATATGCAATATAAAACATAGAAAGCAATATTTAAAAATATAACCACATTTTGCTATTGCAAAAGGTAGTTATATTTTTAAAGAGGGAGGAAGAGGGAGAGCGAGGTGTAATTTATTAATTACACATCTCTTGTACTAAATGGACGACCGATGGTTAGCAAATTATTTACAAAATGGTAAATTTAGCGCAGAATTAGTGCTAGTAATTGTTTAATTAGAGGTTAACGTTTGCCTTTTAATTATTGATTAGTTTGTCACGCTTTGTGAACAGTGTGGTGGATTTTCGATGATTTAGAATTAACGTATGTAATGTATGGATAACATGTTGAGTGTACGTATGTTTAAAAAATGGATGAAGTACCTACTGTGATTTAAAATCATACGATTTATCCATATCATATCATACAGTCTTTCACGGTCCATTGGTGGGTATAGGCCTCTCCTCATTTGCGCAACAATAGCATTGTGAGTCAATAAAAGGATTTAGCGTACTATAACACGCTAGTAAGACAGGTTGGTACAGGGTTTGATGTCAATTTTCGTCTCTTCGCAAAGATACTTCAAGCTTCGTGTATTGTATTTTAGTCGCCACTGATAGACAGCCAAATACGCCGTTAAACACTACGACAACCGTGTTTTCAATCATTGAATCAATCCAACCAAAATTAATGGAAACAAATAATTTGTATAATTTACCTATTCAGCCATCTCAACTTATATAACCTAAAGGCATTTGTATTTCAAACATTATGAGAAATGTGCTGATGGGAAAAAATATACGGTTTCTTCTAAATTATGAGGGATCGGATATTTTACGGAAGTCAACAAACACGTCTTTTGGGTATGTATTTGAATAATTCATATATGTTGTGCCTAAATATTGGAAATGCTATATTAATTTTCTATTGTCTGTAGTTGTTTTCTATTGGAAATGCTATATTAATTTTCTATTGTCTGTTGTTGTTTTCTATTATATTTCAAGGTAAAGCCATTTAACAAAATTGAAATAGATTCAGTATGAAATCTGCCAAAGAACGGATACAGACTATCGACCACTTGGAACCCAGTTATCAACAAATGCAAACAACGCCGCAGTAACACAACTCATCAGTGTGTAGACGTCATAAGTGTAGTGTGTCGAAGTACCGACAGTGCGGATAGAACTAAAAATATCAAAAATAAAAAACAAGTGAGGGTAGCTGCCGAAACCCGCGCTTCACAAGGACGGCGCTGAGCTGACATCAGTCCTTCCGCGACCACAACCGTTGCAAGCCGGTAGAAACGTAGGAGAATAACAGAGGTATTTATGCCTTGAAATATAAAATCATCGCGACTAAGACCCGCTAAATAATATTGTATGATGTATACAAATCGCGAAAGTTTAAAATCGATTATTGCCAAAGGCTTGCCTCCTTTTATGTCAATGTCTCTTACATTTTTCTCTATATCATTTATTTTTCACTTATTATTTCATTATATATCTTAGAGTCTTTAGTTACACTCGTAGCATTCCCATTGGATTTACCATTTTTACTTGGATGGGTGACCACGTGTTCAAGTATTTATATCAGAGCGGTTGCGTACTTTAGGGGGAAAGTGAAGCAGTTGTTGCCAGTCGTTATCTCAGACTTACAAACTACGATGAAAGAGTTGTCCAGATACACACACAAGGAAAAATCTTTAGGCCTAATCAAAAGACAAGCTCTTAAGCCAAGCCTCTTAACATAAGACATGTAACTAATTGTTAAAGCTACATAAACTGTGTTTAAAAGCATATTATAAAAAAAACTGATTATATAGAGTATAGACTATAAAAATGCTTGGTATTCAGCTGCTCTGATTCAAATCAAAAATATAAATTCTGTATAAACTGAACGATAATTTGAATTTGAATTTTCGCACTTTAATAAAGTTTACACGACATAAATAAAAGTTTCAAGAGTTCAAGCCCAGCATAATCAAATGCCTCGGATTCAACTAGCTAGTAATGATATCGATACTTCTATATAGTATTATAATAATTGTTGAAGTGTGTTTGTTTTTTGTTATTCTTTCTCGTCGCAACGTAGTGACTTTACAGCATGATTATTGGTTGTGAACATATTTAGGAGGCTGGTCATAAGCTTTTTACCACATGTACAGATAATATAATACTATACTAGTCCGCAATTACCGACATCTATGCGAGCGGAACCCCGGACGAAGCCTAGTATCTTATCTTATACTAATAAATAAAGCTGAGAGTTTGTTTAATTGTTTGGCTGAACGCGCTAATCTCAGGAACTACCTACTAGACCGATTTCAAAAATTATTTCAGTGTTAGATAGCCCATTTATTGAGGAAAGCTATAAGCTATATAACATCAAGGTATGAGCCACGAGAGTGAAGCAGCCTTGAATAATGCGAGTGTAACCGCGGGCTCATCTAGTTAAATATATACGTGAAGACACCTTCACGTTTTCTCGGAACTTTGTTTGCGACACATTGATACAGCACAAGAATATTAACACAAGATTTTAGGAAAAGGTAACGATTTTCTATAGAATTATTTTTGTAGCTTCTATTTGTACTTTTGCTACAAAAGGCAGCCATGAGTTGACCTATTTAATATGTACTTGGGTATTTCTGAAAGATTGTAAGCTCGGCTTTTGTGTACCTTAGTAGGGCCCATTGTTTGTCATTCCTACTTAAATATGTTAGGAATTTTTATTGAAAATATGACATTGTAATATGTGTAATCTTGTAGCAACATGGGTCTGTGTAATAAGGTAGGAAAATATTTGGAGGCTTGTCAAATCTTTTTGAATGCTTCATCACTACATAGTATAAAACAAAGTCTGTCTTCTGCCTGTCTGTCCCTATGTATACTTAAATCTTAAAAACTACGCAACGGATTTTAATGCGGTTTTTTTTAATACATAGACGGATTCAAGGGGAAGGTTTATACTAATAACTGACGCGGACGAAGCCGCTGGCGACGTTTAGTTGTTTATAAAATAAGTTCATTTCTTTTTTGAAGTTTTGTCAAATAATTCTCAGAATATTATACATAATATCTTCTAAAGGATTCAAAAGAAAATTGACGTTAGTAAAAATGAACAAAACATTTTATCACAGTTCATGTTTGTCTTAATTTTCTTTTTTATATTTTGCTGATTCAAATTGCACAATAATTTTCAGAATAACGGAAATTAAGATACCCAGATCATTTTTTTACTTTACTCGCTGTTTGACGTTTTATGCAGCGGCTGCGGTCAAAGAGACTGAGGTGGTGTTTGTCTTTTGCGGTCAAATATGACTTCCCAATAAGCTAGTAGAAAAGAGCAATAATAATATTCGCGAACTTTGCGAGAGTGAAATCTTATAACTAAAAGTCTCTCATAACTAGGCCTTTGTTTGTTATTGACGCTAAAAAAATTTAGGAATCTAGGTGACAGGACTATAAAAAAGTGTAATTATTATTAACAGTCACTAACCACAATACAATCTTTAGACAAATCTACCTACATATATAATTAATATAGCGTATTTTCATCAGTAATAGCTTTGGATATAGAAACCATTCCATTAATTAAACGCCGAATATTTCGATACGAAATTAATAAAGTCATATTGAAACGAAGACTTATTAAAATTGGAACGTGATGGAGATGAAAATGGCAATTGTGTTGTAGTTTCGCTTAATATTTAAAATATAACATTTAGAGCCGGCACACAATAATAAAATGTGGGGGCATAGCTGCGGGCATTGATCTGTATGCGGGTATCCTCTAGTCTCCTTATAAAATCAATAGTTTAAATAGAAATAAGATTTTCTCTTACAAACTAGAACTCAAACACGCAGCGCTACGGCTATCGAAATAAGTGTTTAAACAGTTTGCAATAACCAACTTAAAAACTTCTAGAGAAACCGTGATTTATTATTTTTAGTAAATCAAAGATCATTAAAAGCTTCTTGGAACACATTAGCAGTGAGACTAAATACATAACTGGGGTAATATTGTGCGTAGCCTGGGATTGTTTCCGCGAATCGCGACCAAATGGGTTTCAATGGAAAGCGTCGAACACTATTATTAATGTTACAAATTCAGATCAGGTAAAAAATGTACAGTGGAATGTCAAACCATACGGTTGCAGTGCGATTTAAATTCTTATTTCCTACACAATAAGAGCGGTACAAAGGCCAATATGTCTAGTTTAATGTTTCGCCGTGTGTATATCTTATATACAATCTTTCGCAGTCCAATCCTGGACATAGACCTCTTCTAGTTTACGGTACAATTATAAAGTAAATCGTTACAAGGATTAGTCCTCAGCCACGCTGGTTTGACGGGTTTCTATAGTGATGATGTGGAGTTACCCGTATCTTCTAAATGCTACTTTTTGGTTCGTGTATTTTCCTCAGTCGATTAGACATCCACGGAATGAAATGGGTTAGGTGTAGCTTCACGTGCAATGCTGGGTGTGCTGTATCCAGCTTTATAGGGTTAAGGAGTAAACTACAAGGAACCCTTATAGTTTTATAGTTTCGCCATGTCCACGGTTTTACGCGGCAACTGTAAGCACTAGGGGGCTTATACATTGTGATTAAGGCAAAATTGTAGGTACATTAAAATTCTGAGAAACTTATATTAGATTTAACTAACTAAGGAGTAATAATCGATTAACTTAAATTTACATTTGCAAGCGATGAAATGAATATTGTGACCAAGCCCTTATTTTATCCTTAGGGCACTAGGTAAGGGCTACTACGGAACCTTACATTGTGTGTGGCTCAACATACACTTGGCTGGTTTTTCTACTTGGTCTGAGTGCCCAAACTATAAGCACCAATTTGCTGCAGCTGTGCTACATTTATTACTGGATATCACCCCAAGTAACGCCTAGTTACAGTGGCAAAATACGTTTTATGACCTAATATGATTTTATTTCTCTATTCACTTTTATTAACCCTAGAAGCCTAATCTACGCCTGTGAGGCGCACATATAAACAAAAAATTATAATATTTTTATAAGGTTGAAACTAGCGCATTGTGCTTTTTCGCCAACTCAGTGGCCACCAGGTGCTAATGATCGGTACCCGTTTCGCTAAAGTAAGGCTAGGCTTTGTGTAACTTTTAAGTAAGTTCATTTTATTTAAATAGTGTTATTTTTTATTTGTTTATCTTTGTTTTTGACGTTGTTTCAGGTGTACACATGTCACACTGCAAATGATTAGTCAGTGATACTGTTTTTCCAGTTTTAAACGAGGAAAATAGTCTTTCTTCGCAAGATTCAGCTTCTGAGGTTGATAATGATAAAGTATCAACTTTGTTTTTCGACGATATTCAAAGTGAAGATGAGCATAATTGTCTTACTATTTTTATCAGAAGAAGAATCCGAGCCCATAACACGTAAATAATACACTTTTTGCAACTACTAAAAGAGATAAGGTCAAAATTAGGGTGTTATAAAAACAAAAAATCTGTGTAGTGCGAGCACAAAGTTCATTTGCTTGTAGATCCTAAATTTTAGCTTGTTGTTAAAAGTTTGATTATTTTTAAGACTTTACCTAAGCATGACTAATTTATTTAAAAATATTAGTATTTTTTGTAAAACTTTATTTGTTTCGGTTGATTAATAAGCAGAGTAAAGAATTGTGTGATATGAGAGTGTTGTGGGGTAAAAGAAGATATCGTGACAAGCATCGAGAAAGTTATGCTAAGATGGTTTGGGCACGTGGAGAGGATGGATGACGAAAGATTGACCAAGCAGATATATAAGGCAAGTGTGGAAGGGACAGGACGAAGGGGAAGACCTAGGCGGACATTCTCTGACCAGATTGGAGACATCCTAAAAACAGGACAGGTGAGAAGTACCCTGAACAGAAGAGCATGCATGAGGAATCTGATGGGAGTGCATGAAGCAAGAGAGATATGTCAGGATCGTTCTAAATGGCGTTCCGTAGTCTCTGCCTACCCCTCCGGGAAGCAGGCGTGAGTCTATGTATGTATGTATGTGATTAATAAGCACTTAATTTTTTTGGCTGCATATTTCTTTTTCGTTGTAACAAACTACTAAAGTTGTAGTTTTAATTGATATCGATGTGTGTTACTATTAGTTTATATCCCACCCTAAAACCTTTAAATAATAGTACTGAAATTGGTATATTTGAGCACACAGGCTGTCATTTATATGTGCACGCCTCTGAGACGCATGATTAGGCTTTGTGCACCTCTTAAATAGATTAGGCTTCGAGGGTTAAGTACGTAGTAAGCAAAGTAGAAAAAAATATTAAGTACGTATGCTTGAGCCAATTTAAAATAAGAAATGTTATTAGTTCTGGAACTTTTACATTAAGAGAAAGCCGATTAGTACTCATCACTCATGTTAGCTTTCAAACAATATTATAGAACCGCATCATATCGCTTCCTTTACTTAGGTTGGTGTACAGAACCCTTTGTTACCGTCAGAGGTTGTTTATATCTTTACCGGTGTATAAATATATAATTATCACAGACTACCGGACCCCGCGGTTACAGCCGTGTTATAATTATTTATGTCATTTTTTTCAATTCGAGTCTTCAAAGAAATTGGCGGGAATTTATCCACGATCGGTAAAGATGGAGAGATCACGTGTCAGAGGCCAAGGCTCGCTTTGGGTCGCTACGCTACCACGAATGAATAAATGATTTTTTTCGAAAATTTTGGGACTAGAGCATTTAGCCAAACCAACAAATTCTTCAACTTCTTTAATATTAGGATAGATAAAAAAGGAAAAATAAAACGCATTTAGAATACGAAAAAACGGATAAGTGCAGAACTCACAATTTGCTTTCGTAACAAGATATCCGATCGGGGACTTAGGTAAACTAAATATGGAGGGAAAAATACTGCTGACCTTTTTAGAAAAAATGTCAGTGATTTTGTTCAGCGAATGTTACGGTTATGAAACATTTTATTTTTGCACACCAGGATTTTTTGCTGATTATAAAATGGCTCGTTTGAAACCTGCGTTGTGAATTAAAAACAATTACTTTGCTGCTATGCTTTGATGTATAGTATATATTTTTTTATAGAGTCACGCCTTTATTCTCGAAGGGGTATGCAGAGCTGTAAGATTACATCAACATTTCATCATGGTTTGTTGGTCCCACGTAATAGGAGGCGAGCCTATTGCCGTTACCGGCTTTCCGGAATGCCAGACTCCGTACTGTGACTGAGAATTCGGAAAACACATTAACACTCTTGCCCGAGCCAGGAATTGATCCCCATCAGCAAAAGCATAAGATATCCACTAGACTGGTAACTAAAATAATTGTATTCTATGTGTCATCGATTTGTCACCACGAGATTGTGTAATTAACAGGCTTCATTTTTAAGTCAACTGTCTCGTTAAAAATAAATATTGTAATAAGGACGACTTAAACCATGTTGTTTAAGTCGTCCTTATTACAATATTTATTATTATTATTATCATTAACGTACACAAAAAATATCCAAATGGACAACAATTTTTCATCACACAATATTTTTAAAGCTTATGAACGTCAGCTTGTGGTGTCTTTAGGTAAGTTTATAAATCCGCGGTGCAGATAGGGATATTTAAATAAATTAATTAATGCTTTATTTTACATGTAAAAGAAAGCATTATTTTACACCTAAAAGGAATTTTTAGGTTACGACCGAACTCTAAATGAGTGAAAATATATTTTCGATTTGAATTTGCTTTTGTTGTCATTTATGTAATAACCTATCATTTATCTAAGAAATTACTATATTTGAAGTGGAATCGAACACATAGCACTGTGCGTAGGGTTAAACAGCGTCCGCTGAAAATACTAAGCTATCCATGAATTCGAAGTCTAGTACCTATTCAAAAAAATATGTATCATAAGTTATAGTACCTATAGCTAAACTTGCCATTGTATAATAATTGAAAGTCAAAGTATATACACAGATAGAGATAGGGACACTACTTGGGTAGATGATTACTCGTTGTTACATTGACATCAGAGCGCTATTGTGCTTCTTAGGATACGTAAAGCCGTTGGTCTCGCTTCTTGTCGCAAGATATGACTCATTAGGCTTTGTTAGAGGCTTTCGGGTGGTCTGAAAACAAGACCCGAGTAGACCGTGAGGCGTAATCTGGTGCTAAAACCGAAATAAAAAGAAGAAAATTACCATCACTTTAATTTGCATTTATGAGTTTTGACCTTATTTACGGGTAACATAATATAATGTTCATAAACATTTACAAATGCAAAACGTACTTTAAATTATATTATTCTACTCTAATCTAATGTCTCAATCTAATGATATGACAAATAATAACACTATAGTTTTGCATGGCTAATTGAAATAAAATTAAGCATCAGACTTTTGGTCCCCGACTACTTTTAGAACATGCAGTGTGTTTCACTTGCGTGGGTGTAATATTCAAAGTTTTCACTGTTATGTACATTTATATGAACTTTAGAAGCGTAACATTGCGTTTTATTAACATTAAATCGCCACCTGAGAGAATTTCCTTTCAAACTTAAATAATTCTGATTTTAATAACGGTTTTACTTCAATTGAGAGTTTTGTGTTCCCGTTTAGTTTAAACCAACTTCGAAAAGGAGAAGGTTTCCAATTCAGCGTTATTTTTATGTGTGATATGATACCTCCGAGACAGAGACATATTAATTTGAATACCGATGCTTCTCGTATGGTCAAAATGGCAGCGATAGCCTAGTGAAGATACCAACAGACTGTCGTGCAGAGGGTATCGGTTTCGAATCCACGGCGCGCACTAATAACTTTTCGGAGTAATGTGCATATTCAATGTACTTGTCCGTTAAGCCGTCGGTCCCGGCTGTCATGAAGATCTTCGGCCGTCGTTAGAGTTCGTCAGTACCTCTAAATAAACGGGGACTAGTCTTAACCATGGAATATCGCTATCCCTTCGGGTTACGGATGTCTGTCAGGCAGTCGCTCTGTGGAAAAGCTAATATAGAGCCATATCCAGTTAGACCAGTAAGCGTACCCCAGATTGAAACTGTGATAACGCTAAGAGGATGATGCTTCTCGTGTGGTTTGACGAATAGTTTTGGATTGTCTTTAATTATAACAATACCTTTATATTTTGAGCTTTTAATTCGTTTTCTTAAACTTTGTTTCTATAAAACAAACAACAAGAAAACAAGACGCATTTATAGAAATATATGAAGGGATGGATGTAAGACCTATTAGTAATCGGTTAATTATTTAAATATCTTACTTTATTTATTTATGGTTTTCCAACAGTCTTTACCACCAAAACCTCAGCAAGCTTACAGAAAATCGTAGTGTTTCATTAAACCAAATTGTAATTAAATTTTAACACTCACTTGATTTCTAAAGGCACGCTTGCCTTTGTTCTGTGCCCGGTTGTTGTGACACAGCTGTTTCATTGAAAAGTTATTCTTATATGGTAACCATTATTTTGTTTAATTTTTATAGGTTAAAAAATTAACTTTCAAAAGTCAGGCTGTGAGAGTTCGTCTCATAAATTATAACAGACTGGCTTAAAATACATGGACTGTTTGTTCAGACAAACACCTTTTTAAAAATGAACACCTTACTGTAAGGAGCACAGTACTTCGAAAACTTATTGGTGCGCACTGTGTATTGAATCTGGTACCCTCTGCATGTCTGTAATGTTGTCATCACCACTAAGTTATCCCCTCGTCTGTCAAGCCACTTTTCGCGCGATTTAAACGCATCTGTCACGCTACTTTTCAGTACCCTGCGCGTTATCGGCGCGTATGATTCAAATGACCATATCTCTAAAGTTTTGTATGGGAACTATATATAAAACTTATTTCGTTGCAATCGCTATGAAAGAAGCTAACAAGTTATGTATGATTTAGTAGAGTTTTGTCTTTCAATATATTGTTAAATTTAATTTCAAAAGGGGGTAGTATCAATATTGGGGTAATTAGATAAACGTCGAGATAATTATAAAATAAAACCATTATATCAATATATTTATATTTTTTTTAACAAAAAGATACTTTGTTAGTTAATAAAAAACCTTCCAAAAGTCAAGAAAATAAAGCAAATTAATTTTACGGACGAAATAATATACTTCGAGCCCGGTCTGTCAACGTGCCGTCTGGCGGCAATGAAGAATTCTTCGCGTTTATTTTAGTTTTGGCTATGGAACGATGCGTGAAGCTTTTATGAAACGTCAGATATACTCTTCACGATTATTTTGAACCTTGCACCAAGTTAATAAAGTCCAACATATTTATAAAAACTTGAGTCAAGTGCACAACGATCGATTTGTTGTGTTCTGCCGCCTGGCGGCGACTTGACAGATGCGTGGAGTGTTGTGTTCTGCCGCCTGGCGGCGACTTGACAGACGAGAGGTTATCAATGCCTTGAATTAATTAAATATGACATAAGTTAAGTATTAATTGGAGTATTATTTTCATTGTTATATTGTTTCCAAGAAATAAATAATTATATGGCGTCAGTACCTCTAAATAAACAGACACTAGTCTCCCTTTGGGTCTCAGCGGTCAGACAGGCAGCCACTCTGTGGCAAAGCTAAATTCAGTAAAATCCCGTTAGATTAGATAATAATAGATATAGAAAAGTATACGAACAATCTTTCACAAAAAGATGCCAAAAGCAGTCCACATCTCAATATATCTGTTTACTCCAAGCAACAAAGCAGCGGCAATGTGTAATCAAACATTAGGGTCCTTGTTTATGCCACCAACTGTTCCTGATGACATTAATAGAATAATTTTAAACCTAAAACCCACAAATAGTACGGGTTATGACGACGTATCCACTGCAATATTGAAACATGTCTCTACTAAACTGTCCAACGTACTGAGTTATTTAATTAATTTGTGTATTTCATATGGTGTATTTCCTGATGAATTAAAAGTAACCATTATAAAACCGCTCTTTAAGAAAGGTAATAGGAATGATTTAAGTTGTTACAGACCAATAGCATTGGTTCCGGTGATATCCAAGATATTTGAGAAAGTTATCCACGAAGCCCTATATAATTATTTTGAAACCAATGGTTTACTTGCAGAAGAACAGGTTGGGTTTCGGAAAAATAAAAATATTAATGTTGCAATTTATAATTTTCTCAGTGCAGTTATGACTGCAATTGATAAAAAAAGGTACGCCACTGCAATCTATATGGATTTAACTAAGGCTTTTGACTATGTTGATCACTTAACCTTGCTGAACAAACTATATGCCTACGGAGTGCGAGGCAACATATATGAATTAATAAAATCTTATTTAAGTGACAGAATACAGACAACACGCATTTCTGAAATCTGTCAAAGTAATAAAATGTTAGTTAACTATTCATCTGAACAGAGGAAAGTTGTTTTTGGTGTTCCTCAAGGAAGTGTATTGGGGCCTCTTTTATTTATTATTTATATTAATGATCTACCTAAAGTAATTAACCACAAGACTATACTTTTTGCAGATGACAGTACCATTATATTTACTGGTGATAATAAACAACAAATTGAACATGACATGAATACTACTTTAAATAAAACAATTAAATGGCTAGAAATGAATAACTTGAAAGTAAATTTAAATAAAACTAACATAATGACATTCCGTAATAGAGTAAATAAATTAACTAACTTAGATATAAGATATGACAATAATCAAATAGGACAAGTACACCATACAGTTTTTTTAGGACTAAATATAGATGATAGTCTGGATTGGAAGTCTCATGTAGAATCCCTGTGTTCCAAAATAAATAAACACTGCTATGCTCTTAGAGTACTGTCGAAAACAGCCAGTAAACACACTATCATAACTGCATACCACGGCTATGTGTCGACAATCCTTAATTATTGTATCATATTCTGGGGAAACTCCACTGATTCTGAAAGAGTTTTTGTGTCACAGAAGAAATGTATCAGGATTATTTGTAATATAAAGCTCCCAGAAAGTTGTAAACCTCATTTCCTAGCATTAAAGATTTTGACTGTTCCTTGTTTATATATATTAGAGATAGTGTTATTTGTAAGGAATAATATGCATTTTTTTAATAAACAGAGGAGTAAAAGACATCATATTAAAATATCCTGTCCACCGAACACCACAGCCTATTTAAATAAAAGTATATTGTGCATGGCTTCAAAAATTTATAACCACCTACCAAAATGTATACTGGAAATTACAAGTACCAGCGTTTTTAAGAGTAGAGTAAGGTGCCTTCTTTTAAAAAAAGTGTATTATTCTGTTGACGAATATCTCAAAGATAAATATCTTACATGAAATATTATATTATTTGATAATTTATTAATGTGAATTGTAATTTATATAACTTATTAGTTCTATTTAATTTGATTTTTAAGCTCCAATAATTTATTTTAGTTTAATGTTGACATTCCTGCACATATACTTTTTCTTTTTTTGCATGCCGTGAGGCAAAATATAGTGTTTCTATATACATATGTACCTACCATCTCTTTGTACCTATATTTGGCGAAATAAAGCATTTGAATTTGAATTTGAATTTGAATTTGAATTTGAATTTGAATTTGCAATATAAAACGTGTAAAACTCGTGTCTGATAAATTTGCATTTGATTACGTCACGTTCTGTCGTTACCGTGGCAGTTTCCACCCGTCATTATTCCTTATGGCCGTCGAGAGCATCTGAATAGTTTATTTCATTCACATGGTGATGATATACCTACTACTTAATATTACATATGAAAAAGTGTGTATGTATGTACGAGTAGGTTTTGTATTACAAATTAAATTGTGTTTATGTTTGTATGTATTCATGTGCCGTAGGTATTGTGTCAGTTTCGGTTACTATACAGTACAGAACAGAAGTATGTATATATGTGTGTTCCTGCCTCATTCACGTCAAAACGGCAGAAGAAAATTTGATGATTTTTGGCAAAGAAAAGAGATAGATAGAGAGAAATAGAACCAATAAAACTTGACTCTATTTGCACCAAGGATCTTAAAATGTCCGCTATGCGATCAGATTTGGCATTTGTTATTTTGTAGACCAGATTCAAGTAATTTAGCTGTAGACATTTTAAATTTTCTTCAAGCACTTCTGCTGCGGAAAATAAATACTACGTTTGTAGTTTTAAGGTGGAAAACAATGCAAAATTTACTTAAAGCTATAAAATTAGTTTGTAATTATAAAATAGTTTTTTGAGTTTATCACCAGCAAGCAGACAGATGACAGTTGCGATACAAGGCAAAGGCCTTTTTTCCTGGTCAATTCTGTAATGCTGTTTACCGACGTCAGGAATGCTGGTAAGCTTTCGTCGGCAATTTTGCCGCCTGTAGCCATACTCGGTCGTTCAGGGCCAGATTTCGAATTTTGCTTAAGACATTTTGTATAAGTTTTTCCATCTCGTTACTGTTAAAGTGAGACGAGTTCAATTTTAAATGATCCATATATTTTATATATAGGAAAAATAAAACGCATTTAGAATACGAAAAATCGGATAAGTGCAGAACTCACAATTTGCTTTCGTAACAAGATATCCGATCGGGGACTTAGGTAAACTAAATATTAAGGAAAAAATACTGCTGACGTTTTTAGAAAAAAAATCAGTAATTTTGTTCAGCGAATGTTACGGTTATGAAACATTTGATTTTTGCACACCAGGACTTTTTGCTGATTGTAAAATTTTAAAGACTCACGCCTTTATTCTAGAAGGGGTATGCAGAGCTGTAAGATTACATCAACATTTCATCATGTTATGTTGGTCCCACGTAATAGGGGGCGAGCCTATTGCCGTTACCGGCTTTCCGGAATTCCAGACTCCGTACTGCGACTGAGAATTCGGAAAAACACAGTAACACTCTTGCCCGAGCCAGGCATCGAACCCAGGACCTCCCGATCAGCAAACGCATACGATATCCACTGAACCCCAGAGCCAGTCATAAATATTTGAACCAATGATGTAACTAAAATAATTGTATTCTATGTGTCAACGATTTGTCACCACGAGATTGTGTAATTAACGGGCTTCATTTTTGAGTCAACTGTCTCGTTAAAAATAAATATTGTTATAAGGACGACTTTAACAACATGTCATTAACGTACACCAAAAATATCCAAATGGACAACAATTTGTGGTCACACAATATGTTTAAAGCTTATGAACGTCAGCTTGTCCGTGTGGTGATGGATTAAGAATACGGCAAGTCACCATCCCATATCTTCCCGTGGGTGTCGGAAGAGCCGACAGAGAGAGCATATTATGCAGAGAACAGCACACAAGAGAAGGTAAACTTGATACAAACTCTATACCAACCGGTTTGGTCAGCGTGGTATGGTAGGCCAATTCCTTCTTTCAAAGGAGAAGTCTAGTCCAGCAGTGGAATGTCAAAGGCTGATGATGATGATGATGATGATGATTAACGTCAGCTTGTGGTGTCTTTAGGTAAGTGTATAAATCCGAGGTGAATATAAGGTAATTTAAATAAATAAATTACTGCTTTATTTTACATGTAAAAGAAAGCATTCCTTTTAGGTAACGACGGAACTCTAAATGAGTGAAAATATATTTTCGATTTGAATTTGCTTTTGTTGTAATTTATGGAATAACCTATCATTTATCGAAGAAATTACTATATTTGAAGTGGAATCGAACACATAGCACTGTACGCAGGGTTAAACAGCGTCCGCTGAAAATACTAAGTTATCCATGCGTTCCAAGTCTGTTCTAGTACCTATTCAAAAAAATATGTATCATAAGTTATAGTACCTATAGCTAAACTTAACTTGCCATTGTATTATAATTAAACGTCAAAGTACCTATATACACAGATAGGGATAGGGACACTACTTGGGTAGATGATTACTCGTTGTGACATTTACATCAGAGCGCTATTGTACTTCTTAGGACACGTAAAGCCGTTGGTCTCGCTTCTTGTCGCAAGATATGACTCATCAGGCTTTGTTGAAGACTTTCAGCTGGTCTAAAGATTGGCTTTGAGACCCAAGTAGACCGTGTGGCGTAATCTGGTGCTAAAACTGAAATAAAAAGAAGAAATTTATCATCACTTTAATTTGCATCTATGAGTTTTGACCTTATTTACGGGTAACATATAATGTTCACAAACATTTACAAATGCAAAACGTACTGATAAATAATAACACTATAGTTTTGCATTGCTAAGCCAAAATAAAATTGAGCATCAGACTTTTGGTCCCCGACTACTTTTAGAACATGCGGTGTGTTTCACTTGCGTGGGTGTAATATTCAAAGTTTTCACTGTTATGTACATTTATATGAAGTTTAGAAGCGTAACATTGCGTTTTATTAACATTAAATTGCCACCTGAGAGAATTTCCTTTCAAACTTAAATAATTCTGATTTCAATAACGGTTTTACTTCAATTGAGAGTTTTGTATTCCCGTTTAGTTTTAACCAACTTCGAAAAGGAGAAGGTTTCCAATTCAGCGTTATTTTTATGTGTGATATGATACCTCCAAGACAGAGACATATTAATTTGAATACCGATGCTTCTCGTATGGTCAAAATGGCAGCGATAGCCTAGTGAAGATACCAACAGATTGTCGTGCAGAGGGTATCGGTTTCGAATCCACGGCGCGCACTAATAACTTTTCGGAGTAATGTGCATATTCAATGTACTTGTCCGTTAAGCCGTCGGTCCCGTCTGTCATGAAGATCTTTGGCAGTCGTTAGAGTTCGTCAGTACCTCTAAATAAACGGGGCTACTCCCCGTAACCATGGAATATCGCTATCCATTCGGGTAGCGGATGTCTGTCAGGCAGTCGCTCTGTGGAAAAGCTAATATTGAGCCAAATCCGCAGGCCTATTCAGAATGTCACGACAAGTAATCGTACGATATGTCAAATTATTGTCCTCGTCTTTTAGCCGCCTATCAGAGATATTTTAAACAAATATTCATTGAATTCGGTTTATTTATTAATTTGCTTCATACTGAATGCATAAAATTGATAGGAAATGCGATAGTTTTGACAAAAAATGAGGTAGCCCGTTCGACAATTAACGGAATCGAATGTCAAATGAGATATCGAACGATTCTGAATCGCCCCCCCGGTTAGACAAGTAAGCGGACCCCAGATTGAAACTGTGATAATACTAAGAGGATGATGCTTCTCGTGTGGTTTGACGAATAGTTTTGGATTGTCTTTAATAATAACAACACCTATATATTTCGAGCTATTAATTCGTTTTTTAGGGTTCCGTACCTAAAAGGTAAAAAACGGAACCCTATTACTAAGCCTCCGTCGTCTGTCTGTCTGTCTGTCTGTCTGTCTGTCTGTCTGTCTGTCTGTCTGTCTGTCTGTCTGTCACCAGGCTGTATCTCATAAACCATGATAGCTAGATAGCTGAAATTTTCACAAATTATGTATTTCGGTTGCTGCTATAACAACAAATACTAAAACTAAAAAAAAATAAAAAATTAAGGGGGGGTCCCATACAAAAAACGTGTTTTTTTTTGTATATTTTGCTCAAAATTACTAACTGTTATACGTAGACGCTTTAAATTTTTACAGAATATGTAGTTGTATATTACCTTTCAAAATAAATAATTAAATTTAAAAAAAGTAAATAATAAAGGGGGGCTCCCATACAACAAACGTAATTTTTAAGCAATTTGTTACTCGATCTTAATAAACAGGTAGAAACTTATAAAGTATTTAAGTATTCATACAACGAACGTGATTTTCTTTTATAGATGATGGTACGGAACCCTTTGTGCGCGAGTCCGACTCGCACTTGCCCAATTTTTTTTTAACTTTGCTTCTATAAAACAAACAACAAGAAAACAAGACGCATTTATAGTAATATATGAACGGATGGATGTAAGACCTATTAGTAATCGGTTAAATAATTAAATACCTTAATTTATTTATATATGGTTTTCCAACAGTCTTTACCTCCAAAACCTCAGCAAGCTTATCAGTTAATCATTAAAAATCGTAGTGTTTCATTAAACCAAATTGTAATTAAATTTTAACACTCACTTGTTATCTAAAGGCAAGCTTGCCTTTGTTCTGTGCCCGGGTGTTGTGACACAGCTATTTTATTAAAAAGTTATTCTTATATGGTAACCATTATTTTGTTTAATTTTTAAAGGTAAATAAAGTAACTTTCAAAAGTCAGGCTGTGAGAGTTGGTCTAATAAATTATAACAGACTGGTTTAAAATACATGGTCTGTTTGTTTAGCCAAACAACCTTTTAAAAATGAAAACCTTACTGAGGAGCACAGTAGGTACTTCTGGTACCCTCTGCATGGTGGTCTGTTATGTTGTCATGACCACTAGGTTATCAATGCCTTGAATTAATTAAATATGACATAATACGTTAAAATATTAATTGGAGCATTATTTTCATTGTTATATTGTTTCCAATAAATAAATAATTATATGTCGTCAGTACCTCTAACTAAACTGACACCAGTCTAAACTATGGCATATCTCTATGCCATTGGGTCTCGGAGGTCAGACAGGCACTCGCTCTGTGGAAAAGCTAAATTCAGTAAAATCCGGTTAGATTAGTAAGCAGACTTCGGGTAACAACTGTGATCACTCTAGGAGGAGAAAAGTGTAAGAACAATCTTTCACAAAAAGATGCCAAAAATAGTCATACATCTCAATATATCTGTTTACTTCAAGCTACAAAGCAGCGGCAATATGAAACGTGTAAAACTCGTGTCAGATAAATTTGCATTTGATTACGTCGCGAAGTGTCGTTACCGAGGCAGTTTTCACCCGTCATTATTCCTTATGGCCGGCGAGAGCATCTGAATAGTTTATTTCATTGACATGGTGATGATATACCTACTACTTAATATTACAAATGAAGAAGTGTTTATGTATGTACGAGTAGGTTTTGTATAACAAATTAAAAAATGTTTATATTTGTATGTGAGTACACCGTGCCGTACACGTGTGCCGTCGGTATTGTGTCAGTTTTAGTTACTATACAGTACAGTACAGAACAGAAGTATGTAAGTATTGTATGTTCCTACCGCATTCACGTCAAAACGGCAGAAGCAAATTTTATGATTTTTGCACGAAATAGATTTATTATTATTTATGTAACGTATCTATGTCGCGAAATTATATGAAAATGTAGATTACACCAGCCGTGGTCACGAGATAACTGGTGTTACCCATGCCGTAACGTACGTGGTGTACCTACAAGTCGCGAAAGTTTAAAAGTATTTATAAGAAATAAATTAAATCTTGAATACGGATCTAGGCTATCTATTGTTTCAAAATAAAACTTAAAGATATCATGAATTATACATTTACTCCAATGGCTATACGCGTCAAAAAGTGACACTATAAGTGCCCAAAATCCTTTAAGTATTTTAGCTGAAAGCATTTTCAATCTTCTTCAAGCATTTCTACTGCGGAAAATAAATACTACGTTTGTAGCCGTAAGGTGGAAAACAATGCAAAATTTACTTAAAGCTATGAAATTTGTTATAGTTTTTTAAGTCTATATATATTTATGTGACAAGATTCAGAAAGTTTATGTTAGAACTAGAGGATGTCGGCAGCTCCGCTCGCATATCCGATAGCGGTTGGTGTAGTCACTGCGATTCAAGGCCTTGCCTTGGATCGTAGCCGGGAGATCGCTGAGTTGATACTTGATCAAACTTTAATCATGTGTTTTCAAAGTAGGCCACGATATCCTGCTTAGTTCGTGACTAGATGGTGCTGTATGTATGTGGTAGAATATGATATGAGTAATATTATACTGTAAACGATGCTCCAACAAATATCGACGCAGTAAAACATTTTGAGTGTTTGCTTCAACTGGACTAAGGGATACCGTAAACCAACTTTTCGTCGTGTGTCTGCGGCGATAAACTTGGATGGACATGACCACGACTGATCATAATATTGTGCAGTAGACACTAAGATATAAATTTTCGGCGATAGCCCAGTGGTGTAAGTAACGGACAGCCGAGACGATGGTCTCGGGTTAGATCCCGAGGTACCCCGGGCACACACCTCTGACTTTTCGAAGTGATGTGTGCATTAAATATTATGTTAATTATTGCTCGCTTAATAATGTGCCCGGTAGATGGCAATAGTATTTTGTCAATTCACAGTGAAGTCGTATCCAGGCGCTTGTCTAAAGCTTCTCAGCGTCGAGGGCTGTCAACAATAAAACACTCGAAACGCCAGCCCCGCCTGTATACTCGACTCTTGAGCCCCGAGCAACCATTGTGTGTGCACATATTAACACTTTAGATGTAAGGACTTTTGTGGCAGGCGCTTAGGAGGATACCTCTGGGTAGAGTCCTCTTTTGTTGGGTTTAAAAGAGCAGCTTATGAAAAGTATCAATCTAAGAATATCAATCGGAAAATATTCAGCTAGCGAAGGACATATTATCAATGTTGGTCGAAATATGAGGGAGCTAATTGCTTATCGCTCCTTAAATACTTTTAAACTTGATATTAGTGTACATATGACGATGGGGAGAGGTCTTATTTGGGGACTCGGTTTTTCACCCCCGAGTTTGTCCGCCATGTTGGGGCTGGTGGAGGAAGTGGGTGAGACTCTACCAATTTGTTTATTGTTCACTTACTAAACTACCGCGGTGTCCTCAACGGCCTATAAATGGCGGGGCCCGCGAGTCGCGGTTTGTATACTTTACCCTGACTCAGCCCAGGAGTCTAACTTTGTTTGTTTCTGAAACAGATAGTTGTTTGCGACCTATTCTCTGAAAGCACCAAGGTATATTAGATTTCTCAAGGCAATCTACGAAAGTTCGATATGCCAACCGTGACTATCACACATATTTCCAAAGCATCTTCTCGAGACTACTGACGCGAGAATAAGGCAATGACAAAATGTTTGCTTAAGTATCAGTTGTTCATTTTGCTAAAAGAAGCCGAAAACGAAAACTGCCAGATTAACTACTGGCCAACCATTTACAGTAGAGTAGTACTAGAGTTTGAAAATATACGTACATACCATGTTATTTTCAGCTTTTTCATACATACAGACTGTTAGCGCACTTTTCCCCAAAATATAATTAAAAGGGGAATGGGTGGTCACTGTAAATGGAAAAAACTAGAACATGTTCATTTACTTTTTACGCTTCTAGCTATAAACTGTTTTACTCGATCGTTTGTATGCATGCTATTTCAATCTGTATAGGACTCAAGAGAAATTCTGTGTAACATGACTTGTTAGGCTATCGTTGTAACTTTAACATGAGAATCACTCCAGAATTAATTTGAAGAATTAGACCAGTACATTGCAGTTATCGAGTTTGGAATAAATCTTATAGAATAATGGTACAAAAGGTTAATTGCTTTTGATCTACTACATGTTCGTGGTGCTAAATGTAAATGTATATTTAAGGAATAAATTTTGAAATTTGACGTTCATATGCATCACATTATTACCTAACTAAATAAATCCTTTATGATAAAAGTATGACTTTGCTTCTTGGATTTCAATCAAAGGTAAGCGAAATGAAATTATTAAAATACCTAAATTAGCAATGAAATAAATACCTAGCATATTTGTTTTCATATACTTTCATGCCTGTATTCTCGAACGAGAAGGCAGAGGTGCAATATTACACCCAAGTTTCACCATGTTATGAATTTAAGGTCCCACACAATAGGGGTCGAGCCTATTGCCGTTACCGGGCACTTTGCTAGACTCCGTGTTCCTACTCAGAATTCGGAAAATCTTAGTAACACTTTTGCAACATCGTGGTATCGAATCCCTGATCTCCCGATCAGCAGACGGACTACTGGACCACGGAGGAGGTCAGTTAGCAGCTACTCAAATAACACAAAATGTGTACTTTAGTGGACAGTCACTTTCAACCTTTCTATTCATGTAAATAATATATCTCACGTGCTAATAAAACACATATCCGTTTCTCAGCTAAACTCGCTGCAGAAAGTTTCCTCAATATTTCATGTATTCCGCAGGTAAAACGGAATCGAATCACGTACGTCAATCGAATGCATGATTACATAATGCTGGGTGCATAAGGAACATTTATTGGTTCTTAAACAATTCTCCTGGCCTTTTTCCAAACAAAATCTGTATGTAAGTAACTTGAGTTTAACTACGGAATTCAATATTGAAACTATAGATAGATCTGTAGATTTTAGATTCGTTTTTGACATAAGTTCCATACAAAATAATTATGTCAAACACGAATCTAAAATCTACAGATCTATCTATGGTTGGAATATTGAAAATGGCCGTTAAAGAGAGCCAATTTTATTTTATCTGTGACATTTACGAAAAAGAAAGATCGTTGAACGTTGAAAATCCCCGTATTCTTCGTAGAAGAAATAAATTTTCATAAGATATGACTGTTTGGTGGAGTGAAGATAGGAATTCTAAAATAAACAGCCACCCTCTTAAAATATCTACATCAAGAAGTGTTTTAGGTGTCCTTGTAATTTATTAACATCATCATCATCAGCCCTGCATATCCCACTGCTGGGCACGGGCCTCTTCTCACTATGAGAAAGGTAAAGGCATACTTCACCACGTTGGCTGCCAAGAGTTTTACAATGACGCTTTACCTAATAAATCACTGCGTCATCGATGTAGATTGCTCGTCAAACATGAAACGCGAGTATAATTATGATATCACGTATCTCATTAGCTGATCCCTTACCACATAGTATAAAACAAAGTCTGTCTTCTGTCTGTCTGTCTCTATGTATGCTAAAATCTTTTAAACTACGCAACGGATTTTGAAGCGTTTTTTTTATAGATAGAGTAATTGAAAATGAATGTTTATGTATAATTTTACACCCGTGCGAAGCCGGGACGGGTCGCTAGTCATCAATATAGATAATAATATACTGCTCCCAAGGTATACATAACATGATGTTCCTAAACCGTCAAATCACGATTCGTAAAAAGCTTGACGCCAGCAGTATGGTGGACAGAGGGGAGGGAGGAAGTGATTAAAATGTTACGTTTTACCTGAACGACACCGAAGCCGACAACGCTGATATCTGACGTTGTTCGGGTGCGGGTACACATGAGAAGTAGCGGAGAGCGATTTTATCGGTGAATATACACCGCTATTTTTTAATTAGTACAAAAACTTTGAGGACAGATTAGCGAAGATATTATTATCATATATGTGACGTAAGAATTTCATAATATCAATAAAGAGCAAAGTTATTATCATTTGTTTATTGTAGAAAATCTCACTTAAATCATAGTCATATTTTACAATCCATTCACTAATTCATTGATAATATTCCATCCTGCTCATTCGCATTCTCTCTGTCGCACTTATGATGTAGGTAGCAATAGAAAATAAAATGAAGAAAAATAATAAATGTAGGTAGTTATTTTTTAATTTTGTTAGTTCTACCCTCTCCTTCATACTTCATTCGGGCGTAGGACCGGTAAAATTTATCGTTTAACAAGAAATTAAATACGGAGGTATGTAATTAGAAAGCAAACAAATATCAAAATAAAAGATGGTGTTCTGGACTAAAAGAAAAGAGTAATTTTGGCGTATTTATGAAGTTAGAATCATCTGCTATTTACAAATTATTTTATCATCATCATGTCAGCCTAGAGACGTCCACTGTTGGACATAGGCCTTCCTCAAGGTGTGTGGAGAACACAGACCGATTTTGAGGCGCCTGCATCAAATTATTATTTACTTAAGTACGTATTATTTACTAAACTTACAAGTATTTCCATTGTCCTTCGAAATGTCCACCACCGTTGTCAAAAGCATCCAATATGCACTGTTTTAATTGTTTGACACTGACCCGGTCACTTTTGTACACTCACAATACGATGTCCATGGGTACACAGCTGCACTCGCGATTTTTCCACTCAAAAAGTACGCACGGAGCATAGCTACATACTCCCGTGATATGAACTGATATGATAGGCCATCGCGTCGGGCAAACGTAGACAAACAATTAAGTTTTGCAACGAAATTAGATACGCTCACTTTAGCTAACAATTTAGTACTGTTAGTCGCATCGTCGGGGCGTGGCGCAGGCGCAGAGGGGCAGGGGGGGGTTGTAATTTATCAATGGTATGATAGTACACGGGTCGGTCATAGTATTAGTATTGCATTTACCAATTATCACGTATTTTTGTGGACAGTTTTGAGACAGTTTTGGGACTTAAGTGTTTTTATTTTTCAACTACATAATTATGATCAGTTAAAGATACTTAGTGCCCTGTTAAATTTTTTGTACTAATTAAAAAATAGCGGTGTATAGCTGTGAGCTCACATTTCGAAAACCAGCTGTAATTAACGAACTGCAGATGCCGCATTGCTGAAACAAAGCCAAAGCACTTCAAAGCTATTGTACATAGAGAAAGAAAACATATATTTTAAGGATGGCTGAGATGGCTCTTTCTCTGCTAATAAATCTTACATCACTGCAGAAATAGGAATAATTGAATTTAAAGAGACGAAGACTGATAGAAGAACCATCAATTTGAGGAACACAAAGTTTGTCCGGGATGCGGACGGGGCTCGCAATTTTCGATGCAGTGCTTATCGGCAAAGTGATTATCGGATTAGCAACCACGCCATCCATGCAGTCTAGACCTAACAGGCTCATAATGACGTAACGAAATATCGCGGCACTACTTTACCGCCGATAGTCTGTGAGAGGGTAGTATTTTGCCAGCGCGTGCATGTTTGACTAACTTGTGTTGCTTCTGATCAGAGACATATTCGCTTGCTATGAGTCTTATCGGAAATGATCAAGGTCATTCAGCGATGGAGAGAGCTTTGCTCGTAGTTTTCCTGCCAGATCGAATCACTACACCGAACGCTTTTCCGTCATTCTGTAGCAGCGTGCAGTGAGGAGCGGCAATCATATTTGAGTGGCGCTAATTGAGGCTCGCAGCCGCTGAACAAACAGCGACCACGGACGTTTAGTCGCTGCCTCGTTACGTCACGCGGGAGACAAGATAGATTTAGCTTTTTTACAGCTAATTAAAATTAATCTTGTAGACTGCTTGTTATTTGTATTTGTTGGTAAACCTGTCTTAAGAGGAACAAATAGTTATCTTTTAAGATTAGTTTAGTTGGTAATTGACTAACCTGTCAATAGTAACTACAATCAAAAGTTAGTACTCTGGGGTAGTAAACTTTGATTGGTAACGTTCGATCGGCGCTGCCCTTAGTTGGATTTCCTCCATCTAAAAGGTAGGTTCTACTTTGTTCAGGCCAAGCGATCAAGCCTGGATGATGGGGCGACGACGGCTGCTCAGAAGTTATAATATTGTAGACGCATACGTAATTGCCATCTAATAAACCATTCATTATCTTCTATCAGTATATGTTTTCATAATTATGATAGTGCCAGCTTTGTTTACTCACTGTTACAAGTGCACGTTTTAAGAAAACAAGATAATCTATATATATAAAAGAAAGTCGTGTTAGTTACACTATTTTTAACTCAAGAACGGCTGGACCGATTTGGCTGAAAATTGGTGGGGAGGTAGATTGGAACCAGGAAAAACACATAGGATACAGTTAGTTGCAAAAATTAGACTGGGAGGGATTGTAGGGAGGGTCGAAGTTCGTAGGGACAAATCTACCTATTAAAGAAACAACGCATGGGCAGGAAAAGTACCAGGGGATCATAAAGCTAGAGACCTTTTTTTTATTTTCTTCTTCCTGCAGCTTTAAAATATCTCAGCTTAGGATATTGAAAAGTATTGAAAGAAACAATGCATGTTCAGGAAAAGTACCGGGGGAGCATAAAGCTACAGACATCCAGCAGCTTTAAAATATCTCATTGTAGCTTAGGATATTGAAAAGTACCTACCAGGGTAGCATCAAAACTTGCATCAATACATATATTATTATTTGTTGCTATATACGTTTCGGCATAAAGTGGCTGTGACATACGGATAGACTGACAGACATAGCGCGTCTAACGATGAATGAGTTTTGTGCTACCCCGAATTTAACGTGAGCGAAGCCGCGGGCAAAAGCTAGGCATTTTATAAACTGTGACTAACTTACAAATAACAAAATCTGAAATCTCAGTGAAAGCCATTTTAGTACTCGCCTACAATTTTCCTTTATCAAGAACTATGCTTACAAGCATACTTTTTACTTTACTTCTATTCGGTTCCCAATCTCTTAATCCACGACTTGAATCTGTGTTCAATCTGCAAAACACATGCACGGTTAGGGAAATAAATGGAAAATTTGCAAACGTTTAACTTTCTGCTTGAAAGATAGGGCGCATACTTATGTTGCAAATACTTTTCCCTCAGAGCTGATAACGACATAGCGAAATGGTACAAGTTTCCTTTTAATACGAATTTTTTCATGAAAATGTATTTATTTTGTATATATTGTTATGTGTAACCAACTAACACCGTTTCTTCTATAGGTATAGGTACCATATTTAAAATACGGCCTCAGGCATAAAAGCCTATTGGGATCGTAGAAAAGCGTGCTAGCTAACCGGTACTCACGAGATTAACTGCTATGGGAAATCGACGGACACCGCAGTGGTATTCTTAGAGCCAAACTGATATTATTAGAGTCAAACGTCGCAAGTAGGGTCACACATATTCTCCAAAACTTTTTTACTCACGTAAAGACTTCACAAAAGATTTGTTGACAAGCAGATCTTTTCCCTAGCTTAGCATACCTATTACTCTTTGGAAATTGCACCTATTTCTAGAACTTCTCTTACTTTATACAGAAAACGGTTCGCACTAAATAACCAGGTATTACTGCAGACTTGGCGATATCACCGCGTAAATCACAAAACGCGCTAAACTTTTACCATCATTCATATATACAGTGGCTTTCGTACGTGATTTTTCTTACAATATTATTTAGTGGTTCTTACTCGTGATAATTGACTTCTTTAAAGCTATATATACTTCGGTTATTCTCCAACGTTTCAACCGGCTTATAAGGGTCCCTCCGCGACCACGACCGTTGTAAGCAGGTATGATGTATACAAATCGCGAAAGTATGAAGTGATTTGTTCGTAAAAGATCGATAAAGTTAACCAATACTTGCAGGTGAGAGAGGAGTGTGTTAAGTTGTCGAGCAGTTTCTTGACTCAGGACAAGTTAAGCCATGCCTTTGGCTTTGAGATATAAACTTAGTCTTCGAGTGGCATATCAACCTAAAAATAAGTAGAAGACGTCACATCAGCTAACAGTATTTGCAATCCAATGCTGGGCATAGGCCTCTCTTTATTTGCGACACGATAACATTGCAAGTCAATAAGAGAATTTGGTATACTATACAACGCTGGCCTGAAGGGTTTTATTACTTGTGATGTATTGTGATATTATAGATAGTCACGGTTGGCATATTTTTAAGAACTATATTGTCTTACAAGTGGCAAAACAGATTTCTTTATTCATTTCTTTATTTCTAATCCGTCACAACATGGAGAATAAACACATACTTATGAGAAAAAAAAAGAACCATCTCTCGCGCTTTTTGTTATCCTACTAAGTCTTCAAAGTTATGAATGAACAGGTCTGGCTTGTAGGTGCCAAGATATTAATTCAGCTCAAATGTGTGCCGACCGCTCTTGTTTTCGTGAAAGTTTATTATCAAAATAATGTCAGAGTCCTGATTGTTCTACCGCCAAGTAAACAAGGCTATTACAGGATTTATTAAAGTTGTTTATCAATTTAATAAGTTAATTTGGTTTGTGTGATGATTTCGGATAATCACAAATTGAGGAGGATAAGTTATGACAGAAATTGTCATCATCTCCTTAGCGATATCGGTTATGCCAGTTATACCAATATCGGAGTCTGGGGTCCACTTACTAATGTAATCAGATTTCAAGAATACTAGAAGGTAACCGCACCTTCACTCTAGCGGTTCCCAAGGAACATACATGCCAAAGAAGTTTCAGCTGTGCGTCGTCTGTCAGTTAGTAAGTAAAGTAAGTATTTTATATATACAGATTAGGTTATGTACAGAGCGAGTACCTTCAGAGCGATAATGGTTTATACCAGTGTCAGATGTTTAATAGAATTGGAAGCAAACGAGCAGACTGATCGCCTAGTGGTAAGCGATTGTGGATACCCGAAAGACGAGGAGTCGTAAGAAAGGCAGGCCCTTTCTTCCTTCATGGAGAGTGGGATGAGAAAGAAGGAAACTCTTACTTTCACTCTCCCAACGAAACGAAACACTATAGATGCCGTTACTTTACCTTGCTATTCTATGAATAGGTAGAACTTTCTCGGTTGAGCCGGCCCATTGATGCTGAAATTAACAAAGCTCTACTACTTACAAATAATCCTACTATCTATAGGTGAAAACCGATCGAAAATCGGTTCAGTAGTTTGTGAGCTTATTGCGTTAATACACACAGACGAGATGGTGGGGCCACTTCATTTTATATATGAACAGATGCCACTACTCTTATGGCAATAATAAGGCTCGAAATGACATTTAATAAATCAAATTTGTATTAAGTTCTGACATGTTTAATTGTACAGTTTTTACTGCAGCCAGAAATAATTCCTTAGCGACAGGCTAATCTTACGTACGTGAGTTAAGTGTACGCTCGAGGCAAGACAACAACATGCAGTGACAATGACAGACGCCCTGGCAGATTGTGTGAAGATATGACGGGATTAGGCCTTCACGTTTACATCAAGAGAGATTCGTCTCGGTAAGTGAGATGACTTATTTATTTTATTTATTTATAGACTCACGCCTGTATCCCCGAAGGGGTAGGCAGAGGTGTAATACTACACCCACATTTCGCCATGAATTTTTAGGTCCCACGTAATAGGGGTCGAGCCTATTGCCGTACGGGGCACATTACCAGACTCCGTGCTGCTACTGAGAATTTCCTAACGGAAAAACCCAATAAAACTTTGCCCGACCCGGGAATCGAACCCGAGACCTCCCAATCCCACGCGCACATTTATGGAGGAAGACCAACGAGGCAGTGATGATATGAGATGAGATGACTTATGTATGCGGAAAATTACGTAATTAGGTTTAATTTCTCTACCATCAAACCTGTATATTTGTGAAGGTTTTGCAGGTGTGTTATACCGCGATTTGTAGGATATTAGGTGGTAATGGAAGTAAAGATAGAGGAAAAACATGATTTCTTCACTGAACGAAATCGATCGGCAAGACAAACGATACTTTGTGACAATATTCGGTTACGCGTGCATACACGCCAACATGAACAAAAGAACACACGCATGCACGCACACACACACTGACTTACTGATAAGATTTTCCTCTACGCATAATAAGACGGCTAAATCCTAAGAAAGTATAATTATCACAATTTCGCCGACATTCCTAAATTCAATATTTTATACTAAACCACCAATTTATCAATGTACCCGCAACATCGCATCCATTGATCATACGACAGCCAATCTCAGACACCATTAATCGCGTCCTCAACAGATTTACATGAATTCAATATCTCTTAAACACTTGCTAATCGTTTTAATACCGAGGTCGAAAGTCGACTGCTTTGAGTCGATAAACAAAATACGAAAACTTATACTATGGTAACAAGCTCGTAGCCAGTATAAATAGAGCTTTTGGTATCCACAAAGCTAAAGAAACTCAAGTTCTATTTAATTAGCCGTTTAAGCGGCGATGTGACCTAGTTATTGGCTTTCTGATTGCAGTATTAAGTAGATACTGTGGTTATTGGAATTTCGTATTGAAATTATTGATAGGATAATGGATCGGTTTAATTAACAATCTTTGGTAAACAATTCAATTTTGTTTGGTATTATTGGGATGCCGATGATGATATCAAACTGATATTGTTAAAATTATCGGGATTATGGCAAGCTTATAAACAGTAAATGAGTATGTATGATTATAAGAAGTCATGATAGTTGGCATAGTTACGTCGCCAGCTGCGCGGCGTCTAGAGTTGTAGGTTCGACGTCTTCTGGGCGTTAGTAGAGTCGTAATAATATCTGTTAGATCAGTGTATTACTAAGGTTTGGTTTTATTTTTTTAATACTGCTACTATTAATATCACGTTATGCCTACGATACCAATTGTTGGCGTCCGGTACAAAGTTTTAACGGCCGAGAGGATGTCATTAAAACTGCACACCCTAATCCGGCTAGATATTGTGCCCGGCGAATCCCATCTATTTACTAACTAGTTATATAATACTACTTCTAGTAACTGGCTTGTTAACAAATAAATATATTTGAAATTTAACATTAGGCGTTTAGACAGCTGCGTCGCTGTTGTTAATAATCCGAATCCCAAACAAACCTCGGCTCAGTGTTAACTAATCCGAGGTTTGTGGATTTGGTCCCTACTTGGGATAACAATTGGTGCATAAATTAATGACATCGAATAAATATGCTTCTACAATCAATGTTTGGAAACAATTCATGATTTGTTGCGAGTCTGCTGACTAGTATCTTACGTACTAAATGAAAGCAAAGACTCGAATACATCCGACTCCAATTCGGCCTAGTATCACG
The DNA here is from genome assembly GCA_944739405.2 of Euclidia mi. Classification (NCBI taxonomy): domain Eukaryota; kingdom Metazoa; phylum Arthropoda; class Insecta; order Lepidoptera; family Erebidae; genus Euclidia; species Euclidia mi. The sequence goes on along the minus strand of OX123200.2, from coordinate 56,875,461 downwards.
AATGCTGCCCAGGGTACGTACATAAAATAAGTCAAGAAACGCGATCATCAAGCCTTAGTCACTTCTCGTTGCAGCAGAAATATTAAGCGTTCTAACTTTATTTTTGAGGTTTATAAAGTTTTCGTAAAGTACCTTACGAAACTAGAATAATTCGAGAGAAACTAAACCAAAGCAATACCGGTAGCAATCGCGTCATATTTTGGCAAATATAGAATATTACGACCAGCCTCGTTTATAGCGCATTCTCTCTTTGAAAAGTTCTTACAGCTTCCTATTAAACATTTAACAGGAATTTCTCACAGAGACCTTGACAGATAAAGACGTTAACTGACTTTATTACGTTCTTTTACAACAAAATAAGAGTTTATCGTATGTCTTAATATTGTATTTGGGGCTTTTTGGTGTTTAATTTCGGCAGAAGTATTCAGGTTTCGGATTTTTATACCTCAATTATTATTAATAATTTGTTAAGTATTTATTAGGTTGCGTTTTTAAATCATCATCCTCATAGCATTATTTCAATTGCAACCCGGGATCTTCTTACTTGTCTAAGTGGATTTGGCTGAATACTAACTTTTCCGCCGAGCGACTGCCTGTCTGACCGCCGCAGCCTAAATATATTTCATGATGTAGGCCAGTGTCAGTTACGATTAAATTTCTGAATACTGTGTATACTTGGTGCTACGACTGCGAGCTATGGATAGTCGCGAATGGCGTAGATTTGTGCAATTCATTTCGATCTCCACTCCCTTTGCCTTCCATACAGTGTCAACACATCGCGTTACTCGAGCTGCTCATGTTCCTCGCGGCGGCTCATCTTCGTAGCACATTTTAATCGCCTCACTACATAACTTTGCATCAGTGGACATAGCTACATACTTTCATAACCTAGATTTCAAATCCTCGTGCAGCCGTAGCATAACTGCGTAGCTTATCTCTAGAAGCACCGTTGCTGTGATAAGCAAATTTACAATCCTCTTAAAGTTGAGTGATATGGCGATATTTTTATATCGCACATCTAAACTATCACTACATACCTGCGATCCCACAGAACGCGTTACAGTGGCAATATTTCCAAGTAGTCAAATCAGACACTGTTAATGAAATATCAAAAATCTCTTATTAGCATTAGTGATGTCATATTTTTTGCTGTCAAGTAGGGTACTAATTTTTCAATAAATTGACAATAAAAACTTAAAATACAGTTTAAACATTAATTGATGATGATGAGCCCGTCACTCATGTGTCTGAAAAGCTAATATTCAGTCGAATCCGGATAGACTATTAAGCTTTACCTACGACGAATTAAATTGTCATTATTTTGGCACATTTTAGTAGGTAAAAATAATTATATAATATACTTTCCTTGCAGGAAACATTCCCGGAGTGATATAAGGAACTTAACAAGCGATAAGGAACAATTCAATACCTACACAAATAACTTTGAAAGTCAGTGGTGCGCGCCACAAAAACGTACCAAGCAATGTTTCATTATTTAGTTTTGTGCTTATCCTTTCACGAGAGGTTGAAGGTTTTGAAATATATATTTTGGATACAATTTTAGGGGTTCCAAACTTTAAACGCGTTTTTCTCGAAGTCGTGTTTTTGCTGTTACTGCACGTTAGGTTTGGGACGGCGGTATAGATAATACTGCATTTCATTAGATATTCTATAGACTTCCAGAATAAAATTACTAATTTAAGTGTCGCAAAATATGATAAAATACTGCAGTTTAGCTGGGAAACTAAGAAAAATCTAGTGCAGTATTCTTTGTACTGCGGTTTAACTAGAAAACATTGAGAAGGTATTTTAACAAATCTGTGATTATTTTCTTATTACTTAATGTTAAAACAAATTAACATACTTTTTGTAAACTTACAAAAAAAAATACGTCTAATAGCTAATAAAATCAGAATTCAGAATATATAATAAACCCAAAACTGACCAAATGTCGATTACTGCACTTAAGGCTGAGGTGGGCAGTATAGCCGTATGGCGGAACGACATTGACACTGTATGTTGTTTTCTAAATTGACACATATGTATAGATTAACGTTGATCTAGTTGGAAATAGGCTGGCCCCCATCGTGTTAGACCTAAAATTCATAATATGATGAAATGTGGGCGTAATATTATACACTCATTCGGGAATACAGTCTATAAAAAATAAATCATTAATAATTATGAGAATTGGCGCCCGCCAAAAAAAAATCATAACAACACGTTGTGACCATCACCGATTTGAGACTAAATGGTCTCATTTATTGTTATCAATCGTTCAATATTTATTGTCTCAAACCGTTTATAAAATTGTATTTCTATTTAATTTGTATTGTTTTACTCTTCCAATAAAGATTGTTTTCAATATTAGAATTCAAAATGTCAAGTTGAATTTAAATAAGTAAATTGTCCAGATTTATCTGTTACTGAGAGCCAGACGGAGCCGTTTTTGCGTTTACAATATGAAAAGGATTTAATTAAACTCGACAATGGCAGTATCACAATCAATTACAGTGGGTAGAATAACAATCGAAGGAAGTTGTTGTTTTGGTCATTGAATTGTTATTATTTAAGATATTTGACTCAATTTCTAATTCTACTATTATACTCCATGGAAAATAAATCGGTAGGTTTTTTACCCACCCAAAAAATCGTCATTGATAAAATTTATTTGCCAGTTATTGAGCTTAGCTAAAGAGAGAAAGATATGGCGGTTATTATACATATTTTAGACATAATTTTATCAATATACTTAGAACAAACATTTGTATTTTTCACTAAAAGAGATTTCAGCAACGCAGCTTTGCCGTAAATACCAAAGGTCTTAGAATTACTTTTGACACCTCAGCTTACCTGTATCTGATGGGCTGTTTGCGCATTGGACGGCTTGCTTCGAGCTCTTTATCTATAACAATAAATCAGTGAATCTAACGCCCACACATGATCAAATACTATACTATGCAAGAAACCTCAACTCAACCAAGACTGTCTCCGTGGTGCAGTGGATAGCGTATGCGATCGCTGATCGAAGGTCTCGGGTTCGATTCCCGGGTCGGGCAAAAGTGCTACTGGGTTCTTCCGAATTCTCAATAGCAGCACGGAGTCTGGTGATGTGCCCGGTAACGGCAATAGGCTCGCCCCCTATTACGTGAGACCTAAACAATCATGGCTAAAAGTGGGTGTAATATTACACCTCTGCCTACCCTTTCGGGGATTTAGGCGTTGGTTCGGCGATACACCGAAACCGTAGGTTCTAGGCGACTTGGGAAGGATTAATGGAATGGACTGTATTCAAAGGATAGCGGGTTTTAGCCGCCTAGGAGTTGGATACGGGAAGAGGTGATTGTGAGTGGGTATAGGATATTCCAAGGATGGAGGGCACTTACCTTATACGGCAATCTTCTTCGTTTCCGAAGGGCAGTCTCCTAGTGGTTTCGTGATGCAGCTGCTTGTTTTCACTTCACTTCACAGTCACTTCCACTTGCGAGCGGTTTTGTAAGCGGTAGCATCTATAGCGGGAGCGGTGCGGAGATCCGGTATAGTGGACGCGTATCGCGAATCGAATGTTCTTGAAAGTTCTGGACTGTCACTCGCGTCGACGTTTCGCAGCGACCAATCAGGCGAAAGGCAGTGCCTCTTCCAGGGAGTGGGATAGAGAGGGACGGAAATATGGTATCGCTCGCACTAGACGTGGAACGATTGATCTTGATGCGATTAGTTATAGATAGGAAGGTAGATGGCGCTACCATATCCCCCCGACCCTAAAGGGTTGCCTTTAAAAAAAAATAGAATTGAACTTAGCTATGTTGGGTGTACTACCGCATAACCCATCAATAGGCTAAGACAGCGATATGACAATAAATTAATTTAAATTAACTTTAGCGAAAACTACAAACGCAATAATAGCGAAAACTACTAACTAAATACTTAAACTAAGAGGTAGGTCCAACTTCAGGCTAGATCTCACTGAGTTGGAAGCGGACAGAGACGTACAACAGGGCGCACGTAACTCTCTTTAGCGGTTTTCACGGTAACAACGCGGGTCGTACCGTCCTTGGAAATATGCAATTTCTCTACGATGGCTAACGGCCATGAGAGCCGGAAGTGACGATAATGGCACTGTGTTCAGAAAATGTGCAGGGCTTAACGCGGATGGTTCTGCAGGGTCACTACTCAATGCCGTGAGCGGACGCGAGTTGATCAGTGCCTCGACTTGTGCAAGGACAGTTAAAAGCTCTTCGTAAGAGAAGATCTGTTGACCTATAACCTTGAAGAGATGCGTTTTAATTACTTTGACCATGCTTTCCCAACATCCACCGAAATGTGGTGATGCTGGTGGAATAAACTTGCAGTCAATATGATCTATGGAACGTTCCTCCTGAAGACGAGTACGATAACCCGCGACGTGATTGAAACAAGTAGCGGGAACAAGTTCAATCAATTTACTAACGCGGTTGGCGACAAAAGTCTGCCAGCGGTGAGGAGAAGAATAAATCCAAGCGAGCACTACCTTGGAGTCGGAAAATGCGTATATTTATTAATAGAGTAGTGGAGCAACTGAGACAGCAGAAGGGCCGCGCACAACTCCAGTCTCGCAACCAAAATGGTTTTAACAGGCGAGACCTTAGACTTGGCACAAACTAACTGCACCGAGTAGTTAGAACCAATGCGGACTTGCAAATATACGACTCCGCCGTAAGCACGCTCGCTGGCGTCAGCGAAACCTGTTAAGTTGATGGTACATCCATCTACCAACCCAAGATGACGCGGAATAGTAATTTGATTGAGCGCGGTAAGCTCAATACAAAACTGGCCCCAAGCGGCGACAATATGGTCAGGGGGTGTATCATCCCACACACACTTTGATAGCCAAAGCTCTTTGATCAAGAGCTTGGCGTTCAAAATTGTGGGAGCCACAAAACCCATTATGTCCCATAGTCGAGCCACTGTGGACAGCATAGTGCGTTTGGTGCACTTATCATCTGGTGGTGAGACGTCAAACCGAAAACTATCACAGGATTTGTCCCAGCGTAAACCGAGAACTTTATGCGGTACAGACTTCTCAAACTCAATGTCTGGAGAAGCTTTATGAGAATCTGGTATGCGTGCGAGAACCTCCATAGAGTTGCTTGTCCATTTGACAAGATCAAACTGGCCTCGCTTGAAAAGCTGAATGAGCTCTTCACAAAGCGAAATTGCTAGCGGAGCGGGTATGACACTACAGGCAAGGTCATCCATATACAAAGCGGAAGTGTAGTATAGTATAGTGTAGCGAAGCGTAGCTTAGCATAGCATAGCATAGCATAGCGTAGCATGGCGTAGCATAGCTTAGCATAGCGTAGCATAGCGTAGCATAGCGTAGCATAGCGTAGCATAGCGTAGCATAGCGTAGCATAGCGTAGCATAGCATAGCATAGCGTAGCATAGCGTAGCATAGCGTAGCATGGCGTAGCATAGCATAGCATAGCTAATTAGTGCTTTATCTTACACACAGTTTTAGCACCCACCTTGATCTCTTGAAGAACAGAACAACAACAAGACGTAATACAATGAGCAGTATGTAACGTAGGTACGGTACCCATAATCACATACCCAAATACCGTCTCAATAGCGGGCGGTAAATCATATCGCTCACTACGTACTATGTTAGTTAGTAGCAAGTGCGGAAATATTGAAGCTCCGATCAAAAGATCAATGCCTGCCGGATTCGCAAACTCCGCATCTGCTAGCGGCAATGACTCGAGATGAGTGAGTGATGCTACGTCTACATAAGCGTTCCGCAATGCGTCCGTGATACGCTCCACGATAAGCAAGAAATGTTAAAATTTATATTCCTATCAAAACGCGAATGTATTTTAATATCTACGGAACCCCTGCTATGCCTTTCTGATCCGCCTATCCCTTTGACGGTTGAGTTAGTATTTTTAAAGTTATTCCATAATCCGAGGCGTTTGAAGCATTCCGATGTTATTAGATTGATCTGAGATGCGCTATTTAGCAGACAACGTACCATGTGCGGCAACCCATTAACATCATATACGATAACTTGCGCTGTCGCTAACAGTACCGTCTTAGACGCCGTACACTGCGTTTTGGCCCTGCGCGGATCATTATAGATGCGCGAGTACCGTCCTCGCGTGCGCGTCGCCCGCGCAATGGATGTCGTACACAACGATACTTCGCCCTCAGACGCGGAAGGCGCAGCTACCGTGTTCTGCACTTGCGACGTAAGTGTGTCAAGGTTAGCGGCTTGACTTGACAACGGATTACCTTTATCGAAATGTAACAGTGTATGATGTTTTTGATTACATGATCGACACTTTGTCTTACTAGAATAATTACTTGTTTTATGTTTTATGCTTAAGCAGTTAATGCAAGCTTTGCTATCTTTTACGCATTTAAAACGAGCAATTGGATTTAAATCATTAAAGGTGGGACACTTATAGTAATGGTCGTGCACTATATTACTGCACAGACACTTCTGTGAATTATTACTATTAGATTCCGAACATGTTACGTAAGATTGTGGATTAGGGACCGAGTTATTATTACTATTTCGCGATTTATTCAACCTTTGTTTGTTGCTGTTATTGTTAGACGGGCCAGGTGAACCCGACTGCGTATTATATTCGACACTGATCTTTGATGAACGAAATAAAACTATCTAGTGTAGGTATTTTATTATTGCGTTCCTTCATCTCGAATGCGCGAATTGTATCAGTGTCAAACTTTTTTAAAGCGAGTTGAAGCAACATAAAGTCGGAAAGATCTTCTAATTTTAAATTCCTAAGAGAATTAACCGCGGTTACGAAGTTATCAATAAACAGCTGGAAATTCGAGACAGACTCGTTGCCGGACAGTTTGAGATTTAAAGCTTGGTCAAAGTAGGTAGACGCTAGGACGCGCGTGTCCTGATATCTGTCAAGTAGTGACTGAAATATGACCTGATAATTCTTAGCACTGGGTGTGACACCTGCAAATACGGACTGGCCTTTCGGTGACAGTTTACCTATTAAATAGTACAACCTGTCAGCATCTGTCAGAGAACCATTATCGTGCACTGTAGACTTAAAACTCGCATAGAATAACGGCCAATTTCGTATATCTCCGTCAAACGACATAATCTCGATTGGCGGTAATCTCGGTTTGCGGGCAACGGGCTCTGCTGAACATTTACCCTCCCATTGCGATTGTATACGCTTAATAATACAATAAAGATCTTCGAATGAGGTATACGCCTGGTAGTTCGGTTTTTCATCAGGATTGATAGAAAGTAATCTTGCGTTATAATCGTCTAACAACTTATGAAAATCTGTTCGAATACTATCTACTGTCATACAATAACTGAGAAATGCTTCGCTATTACTGTCAGACATAGATGCGGTTTTTGAGCGTTCATAGATGTTTTGAATGCGCTCAAATAAAATATTGCGTTTATAGTCAGACCCGACAAAACAATGTGGGGCACACAAAGTGTAGTCCCGTCCAAGGATGGAGTCCACGGCAAAAATGTTGTTCTATGTGAGGATAAGCCATCAAACTCGCAACACTCGGAGTAGTGCTACTTTGCAGAGCGGCCAGTTAAAAGTGCCCGGTGACAATAGGTTTTCCCCCTATTATGTAGGACCTACAAATTTATAACATGGCAAAATGTGAGTCTATAAAAAAAATATGCCGTGAGGAGGGGGACCAACCCAATAAAATTGCAGTAGCGTTCAATTACGAAACAGCCGGTTAAACCACTAAGCCATTCGTGCACTCAGCAAGGCAGGTAATTATTTCTCCACTATATCTCAAATAACTATGTCATTTAGACTCGTTAGCCCGTTACGTAAATATTCGTTCATATATTATATACCTACTGTATAACATATCAGTAAAATCGGTTCTCCAAGCGACGGATGTACGAAGTCGTTTGGAACAAATATTTGCGCGGCCCACAGATACTTCCGACTTACGTTTTTCAAAGGAAGTATAAGCGCCCTCCGGCTATTACACTGTTGAACTAGTCAAGTGTTCTGATAGCCTAGCTTTTATTATTTTTGTTAGTAAGGTAATGTATATTCTTACTAATGATGTTCGAATCTGCTATTTATCAATCGCATGCTATGAACTATATGCTAAATTTTTTTAGCATGCTATTAAAATTGCTATAATATAGCATGCTATCGTCCGAAGCGTCAACACCCTTCGTGTGACCGCTAGTTTTAGCACATGTACGGTTTAGCGCGCTGTCGCGCTATCCATATTTGAACATAAGTTAATATAGCGTCGACAAACATGCTATTTGCCTAACGAGTCTGAAGACTTAACGCTGCCCCACGCGTTATGTTACACATTAATAAACAATACATATACATATTTGTACTTTTCTTCTAAGTATAAAATGTAATCATTATGCACAACAAATAATATTAACCAACTAATTAATAATAAATAAGTCAATTAATTTTCCTTCATACTTTTCAGGCTTAAGACTGTATATAATTATATTGAGTTATTTAAATCATTTTAACACACATGTTACACAGATCATTCATAGATACACAGTATTACGTGTCCTTTCACAGTTTTTTTTAATCAAACACAAAACACTTAACTTTTAAGAACGTAATATAACTCGCGTACTTATATGCCTACTTAAATCGCGCGAGCCGTCGAGCAGCTAAAATTCGCACGCTTCGTAAGTTCACGTCTGGCTGCTCGCGTTAGCACGCGAAGACTGATCGCAAATATCGCAATTCGCAGCACTGCGAAATTGCGAAGTGCGATGTGCCGTCACGTCGGCGCGATATTTGATTCTATATGCTATATGCTATTTTATAGCACGAACGAGAGCCGAACGAACTTGCTATTAGATGCGAAATAAAATTAGCGTGCTGTGCTATTGTGCTATATGCTATATTAACCACCATTAATTCTTACGGTTTGTGTATAGCTATGTAGCAACAATATAATGCTACATAGTACATCTCCACAAGCTAGTTGTTACTAGAAGATTAGAAATGAGGTTTTATTCGTGTTGTCAGCTTTGGGCATAATAAGATAATAAAGTATATCGGATTGGATATGATGATGAAATATGGGTAAAATGTTTCCTATTTACATATTTTGTTTAAGAACATAGTGTAGTACTATACCAATAGAGCTTTTAGAAAATTAAAACATTTATATTATGTCCCTGAGTAGTAGGTCCTTTTATCACAAGTTTCAAAAGATAACAAGCTTGTTTGTCTTTTTTAGCTCTTATGCGGTCTTGTCCACGCAACGGATGACCGAAGCTTGGACCCACTTTATTACATGCGCATTTACACCTACACCTACGCAATACGATGGTCCCTAAAAGTGCGACGGCCTTGCTCGCGGCCACTAGTCACAGAAACAATATTATTACACAATGTGACCTCTTCCTTTAAATTAAATCTTTACCTCTGTGCATGCACAATCGTATCACTTGAGACCAAAGGTTATACAGATATACTGGTACTTAAGAGATTACGTCTAGCTGAGTCCACTGTTTCACTCGCGTTATTTAGGTCTACTGAGCCGTACTCTTGGCTGATAACGTGATTCTATATGGGCAAAACGTCCAGTAACACTTTTGTCCGACCCGGGAATCGAAACCGAGGCCTCCTGATTGGCAGACGCAGATTGTATCCTCTGGACCACGGAGGCAGTTTGAGAGTCCGACGTGATTTATACTCTAATAAAATTATTTCTATGGATTTGACACAGATATATTTCTAATATAATTCTTATAAATATCTTATCCGAACACAATGAGATACGATATAGTTTGAATTTCGGAAGCTGTTTCACGTGTATTGTTTATGTCAGGTAGCGAGAAAACACGCCAGTAAATAATGTTTATCGTCCTGAAGACAGGCACAGCCTATGAGCACAGCTGTCATGGCGTCTGAATATAATTATAATGCCTAGCATAAGCCTGCTTTCCACTAGCGTACTGCGTGGCAGCCGAGCGTTGTGTGGGGCAAACATTCACTAATCACTTGCGCTCAACTACAGGGCTAGTAAATAAGTACTATAAATGGATATTTTCTTCAGTCTCTTTCGTTCATATCGTATGCATTAAGTATAATATTTGAAATCTCTCACACGTCAACCCCATAGTACAAGCTCTGCTGGGGATTTTTTTTATTTCATGTTAATAGGAAAACAAACAGTATGCTATAACTAAATTATAAGCTATTTATCATATAAACAAACAAAATAAATCTACTTATATAACTAAACTATCCTAAGCTAAACTATAAAAACTAAATAATTAATGATAACAAAAGAAAAATAAATCAATAAAAAAAGGAAATTGACTACGACGCGTCAAGAAATTCCTCCGCAACGCTGTCAGCTGGTAGCGTGCACAGAAGGCTGGCAGCATTGCCACGTTGAATAGCAATGCTTAATCTTTCTGCGAAATATAAACCAGCCCTCTGGTCTGGGAAGCGTCGATCAGTCTTTTGGCGATTTCTTTGTAAAGAGCGCGTGCACTAGGGCCCCATGGCCCCAGCGTTTCGACCCCAAACTTCTCAAAAACGTAATTACCAGATAGGTTTCCGTATTTGCGCCGTTTGAGGGTCTCCACTGATGCAGCAGCAGCGCCAGCCGATCCAGCTGTACTTGGAAGATGTGATGGCGCAAGGGTATCGACGCATGTCGCGTCCCATACCAGAGGCCTGCCCATCTTCCAAGGTAATAAGGACATACCGTCTGGTCTCTTCCCATCGTCGCGTACCAAGCCATTCGGTTCAAGATGAGCTAGTACTCCGGCGGTGACAAGAGCTCGACGGAGTATGTCGTTAATATGGGCATGTCGGGAAATACGCCCAGCACTCCTGCTGCACGATAAGCCATGGTGGCCAAGACTGTCGACGGCTTCACCACAGTGACAGCGATGCGGAGAAACGCAAACAGCTCCGAAGCGTAGGCAAGAAGCGATGCGGAAAGTTGTATCGTCCAACATAGTTCCTATGTTGGACGATGGAAGTGCTTGAAGCCATAGCCCCGATTCCCACTCTCCCACAGCCAACAAAGGGGCACGCTCTGAAACACTGGATGCAGTATTTAAAAGATATTCTCGCATCCTGCTACAGAGCGGCCCGTCCCATTGCCACTGAGAGGATAGAAATCGGGGTAAGTCAGAGCTCGGGCAAGCCATTTTCCAAGCGTTAATAGCATCAGTCTTGCACGGCACTTCAGAATTAACCAGTGTGGGTTCTAGAATTTTCCTGGTCAATTCCTCAGTGCCGTGGACCGAGGCCAAAAACGCTGGAAGACTTACATCGGTAATTTTGCTAACGCCGAGGCCGCCCAAACGAACTGGTAAAGTTTCTTGAAGCCACACTCGGTCGTTCATGTCAAGATTTAGAATTTTGCTCAAGGTGTGCCGAATAATATTATCAATGTTTTCCAATAGTGATAAATGTTTCCGAAAGGGAGAGGACCGCAAGTAATATGTAAGTTTTGGAATAAAAAAGCAGTGCCGAATAATCGTGAAAGCCGAATGAATATTAATTTTGTAAAGCCGTTCTGAAGTTTCACAGAAATTTTGTAGTTTTTCATCTATAAAAGAAACAAAAGCATCGTCGAAAATAGGGGACCCAAGGAGGCGGAAGGAACATTTATTGATGATTTTAATATTTGGCGCCAAAGAACTAAATTTTGTTAAGATCGAAACGGTATCCAAATTGTCAGTAATAAAAATTTCACATTTGTCTGAATTTAATTCCAAACCAATTGCTTTAAATTTATTTTTTATTAGTTCTAAGTATTGTAAGACGGTGTTAACGTCCCCTCCCAGGGTCCCGTCGTCCAAAAACCAGAAGTTAAATTTTGAATTTATTTGTTTTATTATTGGGTGAATGGCTAAACTAAAAATGACTGGCCTGAGCGGGTCACCTTGTTGACAACCAACAGCAGATTCCAACACATTGTCTTTATAAATTAATTTGGATGGATTTCTATAGCATTGCCAAAGGAATTTAAAAATTTTGGGAGTTTCTAATTTAGCTTCTGTCAACAAGGTGTCCCTGTTCACTGAGTTGAAGGCATTTTTCAAATCAATCTTTAGAATGACCTCACCTTTACCGCAGCCAAGGTACGTAGACAGCGCATGTACGGCAGCCTCATAGCCTCCCTTGGAACCTGAAATTTTTCCGCCAAGATAGCACTGTAATGTTTACAGCATTTGCACGCCATATTTGAAAAGAACTGTTTTAGCACACCCTGACAAATAAGGCAAGAAAAATATCGGAAACACTACTATGAACGCCTTGGTATAATGTTATCTTATTGAGTATCCGCCGAGTTTCAGTTGTGACAAGTAAAATTGTATGGGAAAACACAAGAATCACATTATTTTGAATGTTGTAGGAACTGAACGGCTGCTACTTACATACCACGCATGGCATTTAAAAGACATACTATGCCATTTCAATACAAGGATGCAATAGAATTTTGTTACCTAATATTTTAATGTAAACGAGATTTGATAGAGCTCAATTTTCAGACCATTGAATGACGCCTGTGACATTTTTAGCATCGATACCCTGTTAGCAGCCAATACTTTGATATTACGTTATTCAGGCATATAATACAAGGGCAAAACTATATAACTTTCTAGACGTACCCTTAAGAATTTCCCTGCACCTCTTAAACTAGAACTGTTAAGCTTCAGAGGTTGTTCACTGTGAGTGGAATGATGTATTATGACCGAATCACATTATACTAGCATTATAGCAAAAATTTAAAACTTTATTACTTTGCGCTAAAAAGCTTTTTTAATAAATAGCTTTATTTTTGCGGCAAATGGTTACTATCACATAATATGCTTCGACGCTTTACAATTATGTGTAAACATTTGGAATACGTATGAAAAATCAAAGTTGTATGTAGTTTGACGTAGTTGACTTCATGACTCGTCTATCCTATCGAAGTCATCTAAAACAAGTAATCGATACAAAACCCAATAAAAATCAATCAACAGCAAGCAATGAAGTCGAGTATTTCCAATAAAACATGCGACATATATTGTAAATCAATCAGGAATCTATTTGCATGCGAGTAGATGATAATAATATCAACAACCATCTTGTCATATTTACCTTTCTTCAGTGTGACATGGGTCGCTTACATATTCATGGCATTATATCGTTGACCATGTTACGTCACAAAGTGGTAAGTTTTTCGATTTAATATTATTAACGACGGATATATAAAGCAGATTTATATGAACATCTCTATGATTCGCAGATCACTGCTGAATACAAGCCTCTCCCAATATGCTTCACAGTAGCTCTGTGAGTCAATAGAAGGTTTTGGTTTATACCACGCTGACCAGGCGGGTTGGTACAGGCACTGATGTTGAATTGCCATCCCTTCTCATTAGTAGTATTACTTCGTGTATTTTTTTAAGTTATCTCTTACGCCACCACAGAATGAAATAAGTCACTCCTTAAATCATTAACCTTCTGCTTTACGATTTACCTAACTAACTATGTCATCGCGTGAGTGCCACCTAACACCTAACTAACAAATTTTTTGTCACAACAAAAAACTCGCCTCAAATCAGCGGACTTAGAAGCTTAATAATAATGATTACATTTGCACCGAATATAATACTAATAGAAATTAAGCCAAATTAGGATCGTAATATTTATACTGCCCTTTACGTTATTCAATCCACTTTGCGGAGTATATCGGCCAAAATCCCTCATTATTGTAGCTTATAAGGGTTCGTGTATATTTCACATCTGGCGAATACTTGCCTTTCGAAATTCACACTGAAACCAAAAGAAACATACGACCTTTACAAATAATCCCCAAAAAGAAAATAAGCTGCTTTCATCACACAAAGGCTAGGTTGGTATTTGTAATACTCGAGAATAATTACTGCTTTATTTCGAAGTTTAGTATTTTGACTAGAACAGAATGGAACAAAACCACATCAGCAGGCCTGTCGATCAAAGTTATTTTAACGTTGTATGATAACGTTTAACTTTTCAATTTCAATTAAATTTATTTGTTTAATAATAGAATTGAAATAACAAATGATGGTCAGACGTACTTACGATTGATTCAAACTTACCGAAAATAGGACTATGATCGCAAGCTCGCATCACGGGTGTCAAGTCGACATATTACACGCCGATATAACGTCTTTTTTTGTAATTAACGATTTTCGTCCTACTAATGGATACGCTCCTTAAATCGAGAAATATATCCGCTTAACACAATTCAAGACCACAGTGGGCTTACAATGATAGAGGCAGCGATAGCCGAGTGGATATACCAACAGACTGCCATGCAGAGGGTATCAGGTTCGAATCCACGGCGCGCACCAATGACTTTTCGGAGTTATGTGCGTATTGAATTGTTAATTATCGCTTGTCCCGTGCCTCGGAGAGCACGTTAAGCCGTCGGTCCCAGTTGTCATGAAGATCTTTGACAGTCGTTACAGGGCGTCAGTACCTTCTAAATAACCTGACACTAGTCTAAACCATGGAATATCGCTATCCCTTCGGGTTGCGGAGGTCAGACAGGCAGTCGCTCTGTGGAAAAGCTAATATTCAGCCAAATCCGGTTAGACTAGAAAGCGGACCCCAGACTGAAACTGGGATAACGCTAAGAGAAAGAAGAAGTGGGCTTACAATGATAGTGCCTCAGAGACCACAATGGACTAGCAATTATTTATGTCAATTTAATTTAGACCCACTTTGCTCCACTTACGCTTGAATATTTATTTCTATGGCCGTAAGTTAATTATCTAATTCCTATACGTACAGAGGACAGATGGGTTGCGTGCTAATGGCTTGATGTAACTCCAGAGCAGAGGCCCGATCCAATTTTAATCTAAGTTAGTTTTAATAGCATTTTGATACGGCTTTTCTTGTTGACTATTTATTATTTTGTTTTTTTTTTTTTAATTTTTTGTAGGTTTCTACGTATAGTTTTAGTTGTAAATAAGTTAGTGTAAATATAAATAAGTAAATAGTTGTAAAATAATTGAATTGAAATAAAAGCTTACAGACCTTTTTTTAATTTACAGTTAGTTTTTTATTAGGTACATAAATATATTGTGTGTAAAATCAATCTGGAATACAAATTATAATTCAAAGTCAGTGGGAAATTGGTATTGACTTATGTATAAATATTTTATGCAATGAAAAACGATAAATCAATCCTAGTTTATAGTAATTTTTACAACAATTACGATTTTTTCTCGTAGAGAAAAATAAATATTTTAATTGTAAACGGCAAAGGTGATAGTCATCACGTGGGCACTACTAGCATCTCATCTCATCTGCCTATTGCAGTCCTCTGCTGGACGTACACCACACTATACTGGCATAACTTATGCTAAAACTTCGGGGCACAAAGTCGATATTTTACCTTTGAATAATTGCATGAAAGTGACGCTAATCACCTGTCCGATCTACGAAAATAATTTTATGTTTCATAATCTGAAACCAAACTAGAGTTTATGGAAATTTAAACCGAATGATCTAGAAACTACATTTTTTAATTTATTAGTAGCCGTCGTTATGAGTTCTTTACATAATTCATGGTCACGGCAGACTGAGTTGATATTTGTCTTTTTTACCACAGCAGCTCAAACATGCCGCTTTTGCTGCGAGACAACAGTGAACAAAACGCGATTTTGATTCGAGCGTGAGGCAAAGTAGCTTTTTAATTTTTCAATCTTCAGTGCCACGAATTGACATTGTTCAGCCACAAATTTGAAACATTCGAATTTTACTGTGCTCTGTCTCTTTCACATGCATATAAAAAGTGAGTGAAAAAACAAACCCCTTCGAATTCGAAATTCGATTTTGGAATTCGACCTCAAAGAAAACACCTACGGCAACGCAAAAAAAAAAAGAATAAAGAAATTACTTTTTTTTATATGTTATTGTTTACATGTTTAATTTATTATTGGATTTTAATAACAATAAGTCTAATTAATAGTATAAAATTAGTATTTAACCAATACATTTTTATTTAGAATTACAACAATGATACATTTGAAAAATAAACATCAGGAACGCGGTATTAAAATGCGATTTAAAAAAGTTGCGGAAATAAAAATTTCGCTGATGCTGATACAGTAGGTATAGCGTAACATGTTAAATTTATATTAATATATAAAATAATCTAAAAAGATGAGTGAAACTAGCGATGATGACTGTACTTTAACACCAGAAGAGTTAAATCAACAAGTGATTATGCAGAATTCAATCTATTCCTGTTCATTTCTATGTCTCCTAAGTAATATGTGTTCTTACTGCTGTGGTGAAAAGTTATGTGTGCTACACGAGAGCAAAGTTTTTTGTATCTTGTGCTGTTGAGTCCCTCACCACGCTCAGGATTCTAACTTTGATTCACTCGCTACGCTCGTGAATCAATCATAGA
Source organism: Euclidia mi (assembly GCA_944739405.2). Classification (NCBI taxonomy): domain Eukaryota; kingdom Metazoa; phylum Arthropoda; class Insecta; order Lepidoptera; family Erebidae; genus Euclidia; species Euclidia mi. The sequence continues at coordinate 56,859,033 of OX123200.2, read as the reverse complement.
ATCCTTCGCTTGCTCGGGACTCAAAATCAGCACTCGAAACAAAAAACAACTTTGCTCTCTTGTTGCACAAATAACTATTTCTTGAATGAATAAGTTAGCTCAAATATTTTTCAACTATTGGTGTTACTATTTACGCAGAATGAGCTCACAGTGTCCTTAGAGCTTCTGGTGACTTTGACCTTTTTGGGTTTCATTAGTCTTATGACAGGCCAGAGCCAGAGGAACATTCCAACTATCTTTCCTATTGAAATTCCCTATTTCAAGATCATTCGCGTAGCCCAATAAGATATTTTAACCTGTCCGATCTAGGAAAATCTTTTATGTTTCATAGTCTGTTTACTAGCAAAGCATGTACTCTAATAATCATAAATTTCAACAGATCTGGCAAAGTTCTATACCAATATGGTATCAATCATCGTCTTTATAACATGAACTTTCTTTAGGAGAGTGTAACTACAAATAAAAGTTCTTTCGGAATTATTTTTCTTCATATGAACAAATCTGACTGGCCTGTATATCTAGAGGTCAATAACCCTGAATGTGATTGGGGAGTAATTTTGGACTTCCACACAGAACATGACTTAGTGTGACGAGCATGATTTTCTGTTTATTTATTTCTTAAGAGGTCTAAGGTCAAAAAATCGTTCAGAGGTCATCGTTAAGTGTTAGCTATAAAGTTGAATATCGCACGATTTTTGACATTGCGTGCCACCCTTAAGTAATAATTGTTTTAGAGACAGTTCGTCTATGCCTTTCTTATTAAACTAACTCTTCTGTCGATGAGTAGTAATTTCAAGGGTTAAGTATGTTTTTAAATATCCATAAAATATTAAGAGAAAGCATGTTTTTCAAATTAAAATTCTATCGAGCGAAAATTTTTCAATCATGTACATATCTGTCTAAGGATTTACTACATAAAAACCTGATAAATAATATACAAAATGTTCACTTTGCTAGTATATCTCACTGCCTCAAAATCATCATCATCAGCCCTGTATATATATATATATATATATATATATATATATATATATATATATATATATATATATATATATATATATAAAATGTCGAATATATATATATATATGTGTGTATATATATATATATATATATATATACAGGGCTGATGATGATGATTTTGAGGCCTTTACTGTCCCACTGCTGGGCACGGGCCTCTTCTCTCTATGAGAAGGGTAAGGCCATAGTCCACCACAAGTGCGGGTTGGCAGACAGTCACATGTATTTCGAGAACATTATGGAGACATGCAAGTTTCCTCACGATGTTTTCCTTCACCGGTAAGCAAGCGATAATTAACAAAGTAATACACACTTAACTTCGAAAAGTCATTGGTGCGTGCCGTGGATTTGAAACTGAGACCCTCTGCGTAGCAGTCTGTCTGTTTCCCCACTCAGCTACCGCTATCGCTGCCTTCAAAATCAGTAACCAAAAAGGGCATACATTTTCGAACTAGCGCCATAACAAACATTTTCTATAATAACCCTAATGCGATAGTATGGCTATTTATATCGAATTATATACAATAGGCGGACGTTCTCTGACCAGATTGGAGACATCCTAAAAAAGGACAGGTTAAAAGTACCCTTACATGCATGAAAAACTTGATGGGAGTGAATGAAGCAAGAGAGGTAGGTATGTCAGGATCGTTGCAAATGGCGTTCCGTAGTCTCTGCCTACCCCTCCAGGCAACAGGCAATACTTATTAACTTAAATAAATAAAAATATTGCCGTTTACTCATGTTAATGGCAAATGCGTCGCCTGTTTCGAGGAATTTTTAAGCGATGCGAGTGGTATTTGTACGTTGTTTTTAGGCCATACGATTGATTCTCGCTCCCGGTATAGGTAACAGATGCCTGTCCCATAATTTTTGTTTTGGTATAGTTTATCCATAAAAGCTATTTAAATAATATAGGAATTTATAACATAAAAATATACTTAAATAAGTTTTCTGCTTTCTGCTTTAGTACCTGCAGGCGATTGCCTTTTAAACAGGTAACCAATTTATTATAATGGTAATTCGAATCTTTTAATTTTGTGAATTTTACGTTTTTGTCCGACATAACCTATATTCTTTTAAACGTCGTCACTGGCTGACTGCTTGAAGTCAGTAAATTCACTGACCGGTGACTTTTAAACTGAAAGCTCGGAAGCACTATAGCTCGTCGAAGTAAAAATGGCAGAGTTATCTTTGGCAGAGCCCTTTAAAGTCTTTTAATATAGAACCGGCATTATATGCTGTGTTAGTGGTTCTCTTTATTTTAACCGGTCTCACCTATTTTCTTAATTATTTTACAAATATTACAAATTCGGCTGCTGCGTTTTGCTGATTTTGCGTAAGCCCTCTAACTACATGTATATTACGTCGTTCAAAAGCACACCACGTGTCTTTTTTAAATTCATTCATTCCTTAATAAGTTTAATGATTAGGAAGTCTTAATGATTAAATCAGATAGTTTTGAAAAACTTTGAAATACACACAAATAAGGCCGATCAACTCATTGATTCTTTTATTTTGGCAGAAATGTTTAACCCCAACTTTTACACGACTGAAATAAAATAACCGTATTCGCTTGTTTGTTACGCCGCTGTTCATTCAGTATCGTCAAGTTATATTCGACACTAACATCTGATACAATACGACGCCTTATATTTTGTGTTATCATTGTTGTTGTTTCTGAAGTTCCTAGATCTGCCACCACCTCAACAAAAAAAAGTTTTTAGGAAATATTTTTGGCTATCTAGGCTAAGCTTCGAAAAAGAGAGCTATTTAAAGCCGGAAATCGGGATCCCTATTTTACCCTTAATATTGCAACCCTCAATAAATCAACTTACCGACCTCAGATCGCCCGTCATTATTATTTCCTTAAGTTTTTGTTAGATGCTCTTCCTTCTCCAATGGGTTTCATCCTACTATTATTTTACTTCACTTTTGGCCGTTTTCTAACGTATGTACTGCACTATAAACTCGTGAAGGTTGACTTTACAGTTCATAGCATTATTATATACCTTAGCATGAAAAACGCTAAAATGGGTCACATTAACGTAATAAAAACAATTTAAAATCTTAGAATCCAATTAACGACACAAGTGATGCGTATTTAACTTCCTATCTGACAAAAACTTCATTAGATTTCCTTGTTAGACAATTCTTAGTAATTACAGCACGGACACACGACGAGCCATAATCGAATTACGTTCCACTGAACTAAGGTTACATATCCTCTGGCATTTGGCCTGCATAGAATCTGCAACATGTAACAGTAAAAACATTGTTTTCTCCGGCAGATTATGGTCAAACATCAAAAAGTATACTGTATTTTCGCGATAAGGGCTTGTATAATTATGTGTTAAAACGCGATGTTAGCTGCCGCACACTAACTTATAGTGCTTTAAAATCACGATTGAATTTGAAAACAAAGTAATATTTGTAATATTTCTGTAACGAGTCTATGGCGTAATTATTTGAAAATATATAAAGTTTAAAGTATCTAAAGTAATATTTAGCTTAATATTTTCTTGGGTTTACGCGAATGTTACACATTGAAATTAAACTACAGTTTACGGATTTTATCGCGTTATATTGGTTTCACTGGTTATTACATTTAAACGGAATGATCTAGAAACTACATTTTTGTTACTAGCCGACGTTTCGAATTCTTTACAGGATTCATGTTCACGGCAGACTGAGGTGATATTTGTCTTTATCTTGAATTTAAAAGTTATCTCAAACTACCCGAACATTTTTCAACTATTGGTGTTACTATCTACGCAGAATAGTGACACAGTGAGCACATTCTGCGTGCACATCTTTGAAAATATAAATTCTCTATCTGCCTTATAGACGGATAGACTGCGATTGTTTAGTAAAATGGTCTCGTTGGATACGGAACCCAAAAATATGTTGTTCCTTCCGATCAGATAACTCCCTATTAGGATACTATTTTTAATTGAACTTCTATCTAAGCTAAATAGGATACAAGAAATGTTTTTTTTTATATTTTATTGCTGCAGTTATAAAGAACATACGGCTGCCTTGGTCGAGGCGTAATAACTCTCAGCAACAATCCTAGTTATTAGATATGAACGGGCAAACGATGCGATTCACTGGTCTGCAAGGTGCCCTGGTTCTAACACTTTACTGGAAAATATTCCAAATAAGCTTATTTTGTAGAATAATATATTTCTGTATTGAAATAAATCTTAGTACCTATAAATGGGTGGATGTGTTTATTCTTAAGCAAAAAGCACTAAACGGATTAAGATGAAATTTCCAGCGATATAGCCAAAATAATACATGCGCTACATTTTGTCGCAGTAACGGATACCAACGCTGGGGAAGTGTAGTCTGACTTTAATCCTGTTTAAGAGGCATTTATAAACTTTTTAATAAAAAGCACTCAGATTACAATAACAATTATTTGTGTCAAACTTTAATGATAGCTAGAGGACGCCAGCAGCTACGCCTGCAGCTACGCCTGCAATTTTTTTAAATTTACCCGTTTTGGCCAATCCCGTGGGCGTTTCGGGAAATCCCTTCTTAGAGCACCCTTACGGTCCCCAAGGAACATACATGCCAAATTTCAGCTTTCTGCACCCAATAGTTTTGGCTGTAGCGTGTCTGTCAGTCAGTAAGTAACGCAAGGATTTTATATATTAAGATTAAAATGTGTACCTACAAGAGACGCATGTCCGCTAAATATGCTGCCGGTCTTCATGGCCCGCATTGATTTGCAAAGTTCAGATAACCGGTTGAGTTCTTTAAGTACCTATTCTTCAGTAAATATCTTATAAGAAAGCATAGCATGTTCTATACAGTAAAACACATCGTACAAGATAAAATAATTCGTAATATTTCGAAAATTCGCTTTTTGCTTCTACCAGGTAAAATATTTACGGAATAGCTGCGGCTACCGAGCCGTATCTAATTTTGTGTTATTGCTCTACCGGAGAAGTTTCGCTTTTATTCTTACTTCAGTAATAGAAAATGACTTGTTTGGCCTATTGCTTTTTATGGCTGTTTATGTGAGTATTGCATGTTGACATCTTGTTTTTGGGTTGATGCGTACGCAATAAGAACGCTCTTTTGTTGGTATAACATGTGTATTTGGTACTGCTTTCTTAGGAATGTGTTATGAGGTTATGTTTATCTTTTGGTCGAGTAAAGAATGTTATTGGTCATATAAGTAGGCAGTCATTTTTGAATTTATATGTCACAAAAGAACGTTACGGAGAACACATGCATGTTTTCATCCTAGTTAACGACAGAGAATAACATCGTGAGAAAATTTGAAAATGTAAGCAATTATGAACAATTAAATACGCACCTAACTTACAAAAAGTCATTTATACGGGTATTTTTTTAAATATTTTTGAAAAAATGAAAATCTATTTTATTAATTTGTTAGCAGAATAACAAGAGTTACAAAAATCTGCTCAGCTCTGCGATGCATTCTGTCAGTCTCTCCACTTAGCTATCACTGGCATTTAAGCTTGCGGATGAATAAAATAGTTATCACTTTGTCCAGAATAGCAAAAAAACTCTTAAAATAAATCGTTCCAAAGTCAATTAAAAAGTGACCGCAGTAGGCAGCTTATTCATAAAAGAATATCGCAAATGGACGTAACCACGGGACAGAACGAAAATTGTCTCAACTGAAAGGACAATATTCAAAGCTTTAGTAGGATAACATTTTATTGGCAATCCAAACTTGATTATGCCAATAAAATTTTACAAAAAGCCCAGATCAGCGTAATGTTTCTTGATAATAGCTTTTTAAAGAACTAGCTTTCACTGTGGCTTCGTCCGTAAGGTATGTTGCTATTTTACATCATCATCGTCTCTGTTTATTAACTGATGCAAACTGTCCTCTTCATACTGTAAAAAGGGTTATGCCATAGACCACTAAGCTGGCCAAGAGCGGGTATGTAGATTTCACATAACTTTGAAGGTAACAAATATAAATATACCAGACTATTCGCCCCTGTTTTAGAGCAGTGATTGATTTGTAAAAATAAATAAGCCCATCATTGATCTCCAGGTTTTCAAGTAAGTCTAAACTGCACGTGGGTACTGGTAAGAGGTCGCCTCGCTGTTTACGGTTGTGGGTTCGATCCCCACACCACACAATACTATGTGCGATCCCTAATTGTTTTTTTTTCGAGTCTGGGTGTTTTTGTGTCCATTAATTGCATGTTTGTAAAGTCCCACAAAACATAAAATTATATTCTTAAAGAGTAAGATGTCTCCAAAAAAGAAAAAAAAAATGGATGAATCTCTATGCTTTTCATCAATATCTGTTCAGATGTTAAGACGTCAAAGTGTAACGGACAGAGAGATGTTCGTATTTATAATAACAGGTACAGTCAAACTTTCGTACTTGTCTCCAAACAATTGGTACAAAACAATCACGGAGCAGAATTGAATCGGAACAATATGATATTACAGCCAATTTTGACCAACAAGATATCTCATTATTTAGGTTTTATGTGTTTGATACTGGTGCAGATGGTACATATGTGTGGGTTTTACAACTGACGGAACGAACGTAAAGATTTCGCTTTCTTTATCTTAGTTTCGATGAACCGGGTGGTAAGGAACACTTTTCTAAATTCCAAGAAAAGATAGGTCTTTTACATTTGCCAGCGACGGAGTGAAAAGTTTTTCTTTTGGTTTGAAAGAATGAAATTTGTTTAATTGCTTTTCACTGACGTGAAACTTGTTACAAATGAAATAGAGTCTGTCCAAAGATCCAAAAATAATATCCTATATCCTATGGCACCCCATTTATAGGCACGAATATTAGAAAGAGAAGTGGGTTTGTTAGTAGAGGGTGGAGGTAGCTTCACTTTTATGCTTTTACGCTTTAATAATCTGCTTACCGACAAACGAGACGTTATTCTGTTTTGCCCTTATTACACTTTAAAAAACCGGCCAAGTGCATATCAAGCTGCGCACATTGTAGGGTTCCGTATTAACCCTTACCTTGTGTGTACTAAGGATAAAAGGACTCGATCACATTTTGGTAGACCTATCTAAAGCTGGCTCACACATTGTCATAAAAATAATCTCTTGCTTATTTAAGTGAATGAGAACTGACCATATTAATATTTTTTTTTTAATTGTATAGAACAGTTTTGTCCGCGTAGTCAAAATCTATACGTGTGTCAAATTCTAGTGCTTTTAGTTTCTGCGTAAAACCGGTGATGGTTAGACGGACAGACATACGATGAAACTATAAGTTCCTTGTAGATTACCCCGGAACCCTAAACAGAGTTTTACCGCCTACTATTTAGTAACATGCACTCCAGCCGTTATATAATGGCGGCTCTGATGTTCGCACAGAAGGCTGCGCAAGAATCCTTTTTAGGAACTGCGCGGGTCATGAAGCGGGGTGTGCGGGGCGGTAGTGTAGGCCAGTGATGCACCTTATGTAAATACAAATTATACTTTATTCAAACAAAAATTGTAATCGATTAGTTTTATAATTGATTCTGAATTCATTTATTTTTGTTTTAATACTAAAAATATTATAAGGTATAAAATTAAATAGAATTATTAAACCGAGCAATATCGCTAGATTTTGTTTTTAGTAAACAAACAAATTTAATAAAATTTATTTCCTCGGTTTAAAGACCAGATTTACTTATACCAGTTATCTAACAACGATGACATACATGAAAAAAGTTGTAACACATTTAAAATGTTTATATGTAATTGAATACACGTATTTTATATCTAGTCGATTTTAATCGATATCAATAAAAATCGATTAAATTGAGCATCAAACACGTACATTGGACACCCCTTTTTACTTTATGCAACTTCGTGCTTCTTCGGAAGTTTTCGATGCGATATAATGTGTCTCTGTCACGCCTTATTATTAGTGTTACTATCTCTGTTTTGAGCACAGACGACGACAAAAATTTTCATTGTGGTGGTTGTTCATCGTGTTTTGAACTTTTTATTTGTACTTTATTGTAATTCTTGCATCTTTTAATTATTGCGTGGTTGGCGTAGTGTAGTAGTTTAAGCCGCAACCTCGCCGCTTGGCACTGTGCCGAGTGATGTCGGTTCAATTCCCACACGGGACAACACTTTCTGTGATCCATAAATTATTGTTTTGAGTCTGGGTCTTCATTGTGTCCGTTGGTTGTATGTTTGTAAAATTCCCCGCGACACAGGATTTATTCCAAGTGCGGGTTAATATAAAAATGAAGAAGAATTTTATATACCTAGTTGTAGCGTGTACATAAATATAAAATGTTACATTGTCAAAGTTTTTGTTTGGTGTTTGATAAAAATTTATAGATGTGATGGACGTTCCGGTTAAAATATCTGCCACTATTGACAGATGAGGTCCATCCTTTATAAAATTATACGAATATTGGCAATAACAGTTTTCTACACGAGTGTACATGCGCGAAAATTTGCAAAGGCTAAGTTCAGAGCCGCCAAAATACAAAGTCTGAAGTATAATACAGCTGAAGTAACCCGTACAAATCGCGTAGGCAGTTTAACCAGTTCCACGTTTTAATATTCTATAAGCGGAAACCTCGTAATCACTTTAGAAACAGTTGGTTTTACAACATTCGAAACTGTAATTATTTATCCACTCTATGTAATTACAGTTAAATATCAGCTATTTTGGTAGACTGGACTTACTTTTTTGGTCCGTAAACTTATCTAAAAAGTGTACTCCCTAGTAATCAGTACTTAGCATCTAGTGACAGAAAAGGATCGCCGGACTCCAAGGTGAAGATCTTAGGTAGCTTGGAAACCATTTTACACGAGCGTGCCTAAGAACACTTTTCCACGAGCTCTGTTTATTGAAGCAAATGGCATGCCATCCTTGTCTTATTAGATGAGTTAAACAAGGATGGCATAAAAATTGCCTTGCCTTAATATCCTCGTGTAATCAGGCAATATAAAGTGCAGTGAGATGTGATACTTCGGCCTCGATTGTCGCAAGTGCAATCAGATGAGATGCTTTGAATTCGATTGTTGATTCTTTATTGGATTGTCTTGTTATAATTACTTTGGCCGCAATAGAGAAATCATTATTTAGGGTACAAAAATATTTGTATGAAATGTATATTTGTTTTTTGAGCTTTTGGCGTGATATGACATGCCGTTCATACTAGATCAGCAAATGTCAGCAGCATTTCAGATGTCACTATTTAGGTAGGTGATCGGTTGCGGTATTTACGATAGTGCGCTACCGTGCCTCAGACGCACGGTAAGAAAGACGGCGTTACGAGTTCTTAAGGTAGTCATTAGGATACGCCCTATAAAATCGCCCGAAGGCCTCCTACACCTAGAAGACAAAATAGAACAAGAATTAGGAGATTATCTTGAATTAAGTAGCATTAAATCACACTTCATTGATGTCCTCATATTTTTTTCCAAAATACAATTCCATACAACCTCTTTGGCGTAAAAGACACTCACTGCCATCAACTCCTAACGACTCACCAAAGATACAGCATTACCGACCCCTGACCCTTATACATCTACGTCTTATAAAGGAGATTGTCATAACGATGTTGTTGGGAATTCCATTGAATAAGTATGTGGTTTCCTTCCTGGAATAGCAGAATCCTCGACCCTTTGAGGAAACCGGACCGATATTCCCTCTATGTAAGTTTTGTCTGTTTTCACTACTTGAGGTTTGTATAGACAGGTGCTAGTTGGTTAGCAAGCCTTTGCAGGCTTCGGATTTAGTTGTATCGGTTGAAGAGATTATTAAAATTATTCACCAAAATCCGATTATCAAGTTCTGTGTAAGGCTGTAAACATTGTGAGATTTCAATTTGAATGTAATCATCACAATTTCATTGTTTTAGCGCACATAATTAAATGGTTTGTTTTAATTCTCATGTACAGTCACGGTCTGAAAGTGTTTACCACCTTAAGGCTTATAATTGCATGAACACATCAATGACATAAGGACGACGATATTGTACAGTCAACAGCAAAAGTAGATGATCAAAATCAGAAATCAAATATTAATGAACGGAGTTCGCGTCAGAACTATATGACGTCAAAGTAAATCAAAAGTATGTGATTGTAAATTATACCAATCATTTGCTACTAGTACAGCTGTCATATATTCGTGATCAGTAAAATTCATCAATATTGTATTCGAAATGCAAATTTATATTATTGAACATGACATCCGAATTACAGATTGACATTAAAGAGTTTCGATACTTGGATTTTTGCACTATTCCAACAGAACTCTTCAGAGAGGTTGGACTAATAAGGTTATATTTCTTTAGAACTCTTGCTAACAGTGTGACAAAAGCGCGAAGTAAATATAAATAATGCATACATACATACATAGACTCACGCCTGTTTCCCCGGAGGGGTAGGCAGAGGCATACTAAACGCCCACTTTTCGCCAGTATTTTGATCCCACGTAATAGGTGGCGAGCCTATTGCCGCTTATCGGGATATTTGGTTTGCCAGAGCCTCGTCTGTTGATCGGCAGGTGCACCACTTGCAGGTGAGGTTGGCTTGGGACCCTAAGTTCTTGGTGGGAACCCTATGCACCATAATAACCATAATCACCATAATTTTATCAGAAAAAGTACAACATAAAAAAAGAAACAAAACGCAAGGCATAGCATTAGCACAGTGTAATAATATCTTTATACTGTGGCATTAGTCTGTGACAGATAGATACACTGTGTACTGTGACAGATATATTGTAGCCGACTAGGCAAAAGCAATCATTGAGTTATAATACTTATAATTTTGTATCGCATCAGCTACTTTTGAACATTGACATAAATGCACAAACATGCAAAGATAGTAATATTTATTGAATTATGGTTTTGTATCATATCAGTTACTTTTGAACATTGACATAAATGCACAAACATGCAAAGATAGTAATATTTATTGAATTATGGTTTTGTATCACATCAGTTACTTTTGAACATTGACATAAATGCACAAACATGCAAAGATAGTAATATTTATTGAATTATGGTTTTGTATCACATCAGTTACTTTTGAACATTTGACAGAAGTTACAAAAAAGAAAATACATGAGAGATGAAATTTGGTAAAATTATATTGAATATACAAAGACTGCCTCTGTGGACCAGTGACTGCCTCCGTGGTCGGGTGGATAGCGTATGCGTCTGCTGATCGGAAGTCTCGGGTTAGATTCCCGGGTCGGGCAAAAGTGTTACTGGGTTTTTTCCAAACTCTCAGTAGCAGCACGGAGTCTGGTGATGTGCCCGGTAGCAATTCATCTGCTTTTCCGTAAAACATAACAAATTAAATTACTGGGGTACTTCAAAAATAAGTATGAATAAATTATTTGCCTCATGATTACGTGGCCTCAGTTTCATCATTTATATTTGATTTTAACTGTTCACTAGTTTTGAAATTTTGCTTCACTTCTTAGTTCTGATGCGAATTGAGTTTATAACTTTTGGAGTCAAAACTGATCACGAATTTATGGCAGCTGTACTAGTAGTTAATTATTGGTATAATTTACAATCACATACTTTTGAATCACTTCGACGCCACACAGTTCTGACGCGAACTCCGTTCATTAGTATTGAATTTCTGATTTTGATCATCTACTTTTGCTGTTGACTGTACTAGGCAACCAATCTATGATAACATGCGTTGCGTAGCAACTGATGTCAATAACGATTTATTATTCAACATTTATAATATACGTTCATTTAATTTCAAGCGTGATATTTATTTTATTTATTTATTTTTACACTTCCTGCATTTTTAATGCAAAGGCGGACTTAATGCTATATAGCATTTTCTGCCAGTCAACCTTAGGGTGGTGCAGAGATGATTGTGGCAGGTGTATAAACTACAAAGATTGAAATAGTAATCCAACATTATACTACTTTTTATATTATATATAAATATTATGTTAATACTTTGAAGAAGAGATTGAAAATGAACCGAATGCAATTGTTGAGAAGTCGGTCAAGTTTATTGAGTAGATCTGCATTCAGGTCGAGATAACACACATCACCATAGTCGATTATAGGAAAAACCAAGGTCTGCACAAGCATTGTCTTTGTCTTGACAGGAAGGAAATTCTTCAGGCGATAGAGAGAACGCAGGACACCGATAACCTTTTGGCAAACGCTTGTAATCTGGGGTTGCCAGCTAAGTGTAGCGTCGATGTGTAAACCGAGATCTTTAACGGAAGGACTCAGAGGTATATTGGTTCCATTAAATGTTACCGGTGGAAGCGATGCCAAGTCCAGCCTGTTTATAATTCTAGAGCTTCCAATGATGATAGCTTGGCATTTCACAGGATTGACACATAAGCCGTATCTCTCGGACCAATCGCGAATTCGAATATTTATACTGAAACTAAAATATTTGTAGTCTTCAAATAATGTTATTTTAAACTAGCTATTTACGATTTTGGTATTTGTAATTAATAAGTTTATCAAATGACTTTTACATTGACAGATTAATGAAAGCGATGGCGAAAATACGACACTTGGACTTATTATTATGAACACTGCCTCGTTGGTCTAGCGGTAGTTCATACGACAGCTGATCATGAGGTCTCGGGTTCGATTCGCGGGTCAGGCTCGGAAAATGTTGCTCAGGTTTTCTGTTAAGGATTTCTTAGTGACAAATTATTAGGAATTTCTGTCAAGAAATTCTTAATAATTAGCCCGAAGTTGGCGGTGTTTTATCCCCGTGCATCAGAAAGCACGTTAAGCAGTCCCGACTGTCATGAATGTCATGATCTATGGCAGTATTAGTGGGAAGTCAGTGCCCTCAAATATACCTACTGACTTCTGGTCTGACCTTATAATGATGTTAGATGGCAGTCGCTCCGTGTAAAAACTGACATCCAGTCCAATCTCGGTAGACCAGTAATAGCAGGCCCTGGGCTCCGAAGCGCAAGCTTGGGGTGCAACTAAGAAAATGCTAGGGTAAAGATGATGATGATATCGTCTAGCGAAAATCAGTGAGAGGTCAGACTGTGAGCTATAATTATAGTGGATGGTATGCTAGTTACGTTAAAGCGCATGCTGATCACATAATGAGCTTTTGTTTAGATAGTGTGCGCCCTTAACCGGGCGAATCGTGCTTTATAAAAAAATAGGCAGAAATAATCAAAAACAAATTCAACACATATTTTTTTGTTAATAAAAGTTTTCATAACGAATATAGCCTCCTTCAGCAGCCACAGCATAAATGCAATTCTGTCATTATGTCAAACAAATGTCAAATTATTTCATCGACCTAAAAATATTCATACTCTTTTTGTTTGAATCGATGCCTTACTAATGATTGAAAAGTAATAAGTACTCAGATAAAGCATTTTAGACCTTGCTGAACCCAGCGTGACAAAGAATGTAATTTGAAAAGTGGTAAACATTTTTAGACCGCGACCGTACATATCTCCGTCCACGATTTTATTAGGTACTTATAAAAGTAAAAAAGAAAAGTGTCAATTACGAAAGATATATTGTAGTGCACAAAGCAGATGTTCAAGACATCTACTTGTGTTCATTTTGGCATTTTATTATGAACTCAAACAGTTGTTTTTAAAATAATTTAATGATAGCAACCTTTTTAAAATAGGTACACAGTCTCACCTGTAACCAAAGGAAGAGAACTAATCTGACGTAGTCTCAATACATAACTACATTCTAGTTTCGTATTATTGATAGATCATAACAGATCTTATGATTGTCATTATCTTCATGTCTAGACGTCTGCCATTGAAATCGTCCATTATCGTACATTCATTATATTAAATTGTGTATAGATATGTTTATAAATAATTTGGATGGAAAATAGATAATAATGTAGATATTTTATGACCCTGAGAAAATCTGCCATCTGGAAATAAATAAGACGTAGTATAATGAAAGACCCAGAGCCGATCATTTGCCACGCGGTCTAGTTTTGACTAGTGTCAGTTTATTCAGAAGTACTGACTCCTTATCGAGATTGGTAAAGATCTTCATGACAGCCGGAGCCGACAGCATAACTAGCTCTTCGAGACACGGGGCAAGGCAAAATTAAAAATTCAGTATGCACACAACACCGAAAAGTCAGCGATGCGCGCCGTGGATTCGCACCCGATACCCTGCTGAATCGCTGTCTGTAAAAAATAGACGCATTAAGAAATATTCAATAGAATCATTACCGTAACTTTAAAAATAATATAGGGGCTTTTATTGTGAACCGATCTCTAATGATATTCGCTTTTTGTCATTCCACACGAGTGATTTTATATTCTTTGGCGCGCGGTGATCGGTCAAACTCAAACTCAAACTCAAAATCATTTATTCATTTAGGTCACAAAGTGACGCTTATGAACGTCAAAGATTAAAATTAATTACTAGATGATTCTACATTTACATTTACTGCCACGTTCGCAATGCAATAGGTAGAACCACGAGAAAGAACGGGCAATAAAACTCGTGGCCACTCTTTTTAACTGCCAGTATAATTCTTTTACATGTTATATTTGTAAGGAGCTGCAACTGTTTCACATTGCGAGTTATCTACTATTGCAAAAGTTAATAGTTATTGATATCATACTCAAGCAATAAATTATGTTCATTTAGTACAGCATCATCTGTCCTTTTCCTTCATTTTTAACTTTATTCACACCATTTCACCTGCTGAATTCTTTGGTGATAGTTTTGGATTTTTAAATCCTTTTTAACACACAAACATAACTTCACGCCTTTTACCCGAAGAGGTAGGCAGAGGTGTATTACACACCCACACTTCGCCAGTTATGTTTCGGTCCCAATGTAATACGAGGCGGGCCTATCCTTTTTAAGAGGTCTTTGAATTTAATTTAGAGATACACAAATAATGATTATGACTTTGGTATTCGATTGTTGAGTGTGGAGATCGTGTTTCTCTGACGTAAAGTTTGTGTTCTTTAGGTAGCATGGCGATTTTTATATAACTCTTCTTAAGGTATCACACCATCTATTGGTGAAAACTGTACAAAAATGTGGTATGTTTACTGTTTATCGTGTTCAACTTAAATAATTATGTACATACATTGGAAGGTCAATGTGTAAAATTCCGTTGCTGTAGACAGATTCTGACGTGCAACGTCAGAAAGGCAAACCAAAATAACAGTGCAGTATCAAAGCAAAGCGTTTAATATATGAATCTGCTGCATTGACATATATATTACTGCGTACTGCTGCGTAATAATTAAGTCATAAAAAAGCAAAAACTGAGCTGTACTCAAAGCACACTTTTAACCTCAAGCTTTATAGGCCCGAGGTTGTAGAGAGGGCACTGCAGGCATGTTGCGAAAACAATTAAATTTCGAACAGCTTCAAACATCCACCAACGAGTGCAAACAAGTTCAGTATAGTTATTCAGCGTTTTTGCACAATTTTCAACATGGCTGCCTTCTGTACGAAGTGGAAAAAGTGCTATTGTTTTTACGTTATTGTGTTGTTGGTTCTACTTATTGTTGAAAAAGTAAGTAGAAAAAGAGCTAGAAGGCTGACAAGAGGATTGGTTGAAGTTACAGTATATTTAATGAAAATGTCAGGCTCTTTGTTATACAAAGTTATATCTCTGACAGCGACGTGGCTTGAGCAACGCATTGTATTTCTTTTGCACTTGATACAAGTGCAATCTGGTCGATTTGGAATCCACAATGAAGTATCAGTTGTACCGTGAAGGCAGAGTTAATCCACCAGTTTAACTATGGGGATTATTTATTCATAAGGGACCTGATCGTAGATGGCTCAACATCATTTATCATTCACGTTCCTTCTCACCTTTCCTTGGAAGAAAGGACGGTAAAAGGAGCCATGGGCTGACTGATCTCTTAGTTATATGGCAAAAATTAATAATTTTTATAACAAACTATGATATACGACAGCATATTTTAATTGACAGGCACAAATAGCACGTGGTTTGTTAACAGTGTATTGTGTGAAGAATGAGGATCGACCCCAAAACCATCATCAAATCTCTGCCAGTCGATTAAGATAACAAAGTAATTAAAATCTAAATTTACAACGTTCTACCACATAAAATAATGATTAATAGCAACATCAAAGTTTAGTTACAAATTTAATTTAGAGTGTAATCATCTCATTGAGATTTTATAACGAAAAAGATGAGGCGGCTTAATCTTAAAATATTTATTCATAAGAAGGATTTTATCGGCTATTTGTTACAGAGGCATTTGACATCATAAGATCTAATTTAGCCCTTCAAGAATGTATTATACCATAGACATGAATTAATAGCATATAATTTTGGTATAATGTTTCATGAAGAAATGTTCTAATTACCTAATATGATATTGGGCTTCGAGGGAAGCTTATGACGACGGCCTTGATTGAAGCGATGTACGTAATGCGAGCAATATTAGCAGCAATCATCCTCTTAGCGTTATCCCAGTTTCAATCTGAGGTCCGCTTCCTAGTCTAACCGGATTTGGCTGATTATTAGCTTTTCCACAGTGCGACTGCTTGCCTGACCTCAGCAACCCGAAGGTATAGCGATATTCCACGGTTTAGACTAGTGTCAGTTTATTTAGAAGGTACTGACACCCTGTAACGACCGTCAAAGATCTTCATGACAACCGGGACCGACGGCTTAATATGCTCTCCGAGGCACGGGGCAAGCGATAATTAACAATTCAATACGCACATAGCTCCGAAAAGTCATTGATGTGCGTCATGGATTCGAACCCGATACCCTCTGCGTGGCAGTCTGTTGGTATCTCCGCTAGGCAATCGCTGCCCTATTAGCAGCAATATGATACCTAATTCGATAGACATTAATTTCTCCTACAGTTATTGCTTATTTTTTTTTAGTGAAACACACATCAGACTTTTTGTTTCTTTAGATTATGTCATAGATATCTGGGTTTAAATTCTGCGTGAATAGTAACAGCAGTCCAAGTTGAACAATATTCAGGTACTTTGAAATAATTTCTGCAATCAAGATAAATTTTACCACAGTCTTCTGACCTTGGACTTGTAAGGTAGCCGAAAAGTCCAATTATAATAAGCAATGAAGTTTCTAGATCATTCGGTTTAAATCTAATCTGTAAAACCAATACATTATCGAGATAAGATCCGTAAATTGTAGTTTATTTCAATGAAGCTTTTAACTGTCTCCCAGAACGATTGTTCCAATATTTTTTCCACGTATTGAAGTAGAACTGGGTGCGCTTACAAAAATGAAATCTTGTTCATAGTGCGCCGGTCACGTAGATAGTATTAGATACTTTGTTTGTTTTGTCCACTACGGGAAATTGTATTACCGGACTATTTGGTTTGGATATAATAAGCTTTCTAAACAGACACTTGGTAATGGATTTTGACTTTTACGATTTGTATACAACATACAATTTTTTCATCGGGTCTAACTCGGGATAATTAACTTATTTAAAACTATAAATAATATTGTATGAAATAGATACTACTGTTTTCAGCAATTTTGTTCTAATAATTAAAGGGTTAAAACCAGCAGGACAAGAAAAATGGTGAACAAGAATAGGCAACATGAGTATATATTGTATATATACAATATATACTCATGTTGCCTATTCTTGTTCACCATTTTTACATGACTTGTACGTAATTATGTTATGTGATTAATCGCTTGATATTGCTGTTCTTTTCTCTCACCTAGTGAGGACAACGTGTTATCTTTGTGAGCTTTGGTGCGAAAAGCAGATTTATTCTCCTTCATCATCATCCTCCTAGCGCTGTCCCGGTTGCGTTCCAAAAGCTATGATTTGGAGCCCGGGCCCATTTTCCAGCTGTATCTCCTCTACTTCGCACAGTCTTCGGCATTCTTGGGGGTTAGTCAATTGGCACGCATATCATCGCTTACGACGTCAAGCCAGCATTTCTTTGGCCTTCCCTTTTTACGGGACCCGGAGGAGGTAGCATGGCAAGACTATTGTTACGCACGTAGGATGCCGGAAACCAGATTTATTCTATCAAACGCACACACATAACATGCCTAAAGATATAATTACAAACACCTGATAGTTTTGTTATATAATAACATTTTGTTTTCAAAATATGCGAGTGTTTAATAACTGCTTTGTCACGATTCTTTTGGACAGAATCGTTAGAAAGTTACCATTTTAACTACTTAGTCACTAGGGCAAGCAAAGAAAGGTTTTGGCGTTTCAAAAATAGGAATATTCTACTTATATATTCTACCACATACACACATCACCACCTAGTCCCGACCTAAGCAGAGCTTGTACTATGGGTACTAGATAATGGATAAACATACATATCGACGCCTCCAAGCAATAACCCGGCAATCGAAAAATCAAAATTTTACAGGAGAAAAGATTTACTGATTTTATCAAATATCTTTTCAACGAGTTGGAGTATTGAAGTCATTGATGTATTAAATGAAAGCTAATTTTTTGTGAAATATAACTGTGTCATTATTATGAAAATCCTTTTATTGAAAACCGAGTAATTTACGAAAATAAATAATACCAAAAATGTTATACCTACAATTTTACAGTAAAAGTACTTGCGGACTTATTTCAGTAAATTTTTAAAATAATATATTTCATAACGTTATATTACGGACTTCTACGGCGTTATTTTATATTGAAGGACTGCTACGTAACGTGTTTTTGCGGAGTTATTGTGGTAATATCAAATAATTTAAAAAACGGTATGAATAAATAGCGTTATTATTATGAGGAACATTAGAACAATTCTGGTATTGTTACCACTCGATACCGACTTTAAAAAAATATTTAAATGTAATATTAGAAGGTAATAAACGAAAAATATATCAATTATAAGTAATATTCAGAATGAAATTTGACACTTTCATTTGACGCGAACATTTAATAATAAAAACAATCCAATAAATCAAATCATGTAATCAACTTTGAGCTACACAATTTCTTAATTTTAGATCTTCTTCTGAAATATGTTTGATTCCCGCTTCAGAAAGTAACTTAACTTAATACAACGTTTTACTTACAAAACTAACTAGCAAAATGTTGCAAATATTGCCTCGGTGGAAGTTATGAACGTATGTTTTGTTAGCATTCTAAGGTTAATAAGTGATACAAAATCTTGAATCTATTTGATTCTAAGACAAAATGTTTTCATATTTATTAATTATTTCATTCAGTGCTTAATTAAGTTTAAACACAAGATTTAACCTTTCTTAAAATGGGAAAGGTAAATTAGAGAACTATATTGTGATCACGATAAATTTTAAAGATTCACTCATACAATATCGCAGCTAAACCAAATCGGCAGTGGTATTTTAAGGGATTTCTTTCTATATATACAGTGAACACTTGCGTCGAAGAGTCACTGCTACCCAACTTAATCACTTGTGGGAGTTTTTAGATAAGCGTGGGGTTATAGCCCAAGATTCAATAAAATGTCGCAAGCTAGGCAAGGCACGCAGTAAAAGAATAAAAAGGTTGGTGCAAAGTTGAAAGTGGGTTCAGTAAATTTCAATTTAATTGATAGTGAATTCTACAAATTCATATGTAATGCATCTATTTTCGCTGTCATCTCTGCTATAAAATCTGACACTGTCTGTGGAGCCATATTATAATGAGTTGCATGCCGCCAATGGGTCTTTGGTCTCCTTTGTTTTAACCCAGGCGTATATAATGAATATGCAGTCACTATCTAAAACAAATAAAACAATAATTAATGATAATGATGCAATTTTCTTGGGCTTACGCGAATGTTACATATTGAATTTAAACTACAATTTACAGATTTTATCGCATTATATTGGTTTCTGGCGGTAATAACTAGTGAAATCAATAAAACGCGATAAAATCCGTAAACTTTAGTTGAATTTCAATGATAATGATGTTATTATTAAGTTATATTGCAAGTTCCTTTTTTAACAATTTACTTATAAGGTTACTATGTACTTAAAAAGGGTATATTCTGCCTATTATGTAGCCACAATAAAGTAATTGCCGCTTTCATCAATTTATTAACATGTTTGATATAAATCTTTTCTTATACTCAAAGTGCACAAGGTGCTTAAACAATGGTCTCCATTCCTCGTAAGACATAAGACCATTATGTACTTTAAAGAGGCGAAATCTTTTGATGAATTCTGCTTTGTCCGATGTAATGTAAGGATCCAACTGATTTCTAGCTTGGCGCCTTTGTTTTCGACTCGGAGTGCTAGTTTTGTTATCCTATTACTATCACACAAACCGAATAAAACTACACAGAGTTCTTGGCTTTTCTATTTACAAGTTTCACAATAGGAGTATTAAAAATATGTTATATTTGGTACACTATTATAAAAGGTTTGACCCTAAAACCCAAAGAATCGACCTATAACTAACTCAAATGTTTAAAATGCACATACAACATCTAATAATACAAACCTTCAATTATATTTCTAACTATTCTGTTTATACATTACAAATTGTAACTTACATTGAATCGCTAAATTTGACAGTCAAGCGGTTCAGTTAAGCTGACGAAGCACGTCATGGTACGGTCTATTATGACAAATGAATAAATGGTTTAAGATTTCGGTTCAAACGCTATTCAACTCACAGCTGCGTCACATTGAAAAGTGAACACCATAATTGAGTCGTCATAATGAGGTCATAGTACGATATTGCGGTTATATAGAATCGAAATTATAGTTTATATAGAATCGCTATAAGAGGTCATGGTAAGCCTCATAGACAAGGATTGATAAAAAGAATAGTAACTCTGAGGAATAGCTTCACTTCTCCATAAAACTCAAAGGGTCTGCATGCAAAGCTTTGTTTATTGGTATACTTTGGTGTTAGTGTAGGTGTCCTCATGGTAACGGATTAATAACAGGAAATGTCACCACCCATATCATCCCATGGGTGTCGTAAGAGTCGACTGAGGGAGCATATTATGCAGAGAACAGCACTGTAAGAGAGGGAAAACTTGATACAAACCCTATACCATCCTGTTTGGCCAGCGTGGTATAGTAGGCCAATTCCTCCTTTCAAAGGAGAGGCCTAGTCCAGCAGTGGGCTGTTAAAGGCTGATGATGATGGTGGTATGCGCGTTGCAACTGCACATTATCCATATATACAGCTGCATCTTGAGTACTGGTACGCTTTCGTCCTCTTTGTCTAGCTGAAGTATAATCATAAAATAGGAGCTAATATCGAGCGTAGCGCACATATCTGCGTGCAAGTCCAGCGCTCTGAATTCAACTGTGTACGTAAACAAACTTTACGCCCGGGCCGATGGCCAAGGACACTTGTTGGGGGCGTGGCATATATTTATTATTGTCTATCAGCTACCAAAAGAAATAGACAACTGCACTCTGCAAACTATAGCGCGGCTAGACAAAAACAATAACTTCTAAAACAGAGCTAGGTGTATTGAAATTTGGAATAAATTGACCGTATTGAAATATTACGTACATTAATGAGCCAATACCAATCTTAAATAACATTGTTTTTGCATATTACGGAATACGTGTTTTAAAATTATTTCAACACTAAACCCCATAATCACGTTTACCAAAGACTTTATTAAAATTATTTACGCGAATAACCCGGTAATCGCAACTTACGAAAATAAAATATAAATTGATTTTTCGTAAAGATAAGAGGTTTTTTGCTGAAATATTACTGTGTCTAAATTCCCAACAATAAACATGTTTGTCATGATTTCTTTGTAAATATCATTAGGAAAAATAAAAAAAAATTGCATAGGTGTATTGTAGTCCATAGATGCCGAATTTGACATAACAGCATAAATCCCATTATAGCACATTACCGAGTTCTTGGTTGGGGGCATCGATATATACTTTATTTTTTGTAAATGCATACAAATTATACATAGAAACACCCAGACCAAGACAAACATCCATATTCATGCACACAAATGTTTGACTTGAGCGGGAATCGAACCCGCGACCATCGGCGTAGCAGTCGCTTTTACTCCCGAAAATAATTTAATGACCCTGTTTTCTTTCTCATGGGAGTACGTGGCCAACTCTTGTTGCAAAGTTTTTAACGATTCATTTCCTGAGACAAGAACTGAGGCCCACAGCTTTACCCGCCTTCAGAAGTATGTGTAACGCAGTCTATGCTAAGTTTGTCGTTATACGAGCGTAAGCTCAGTGTGTTGTTAAGTACATACACTGTATCTTAGAATAATATGACGAGAAGCCTTTTAAGACTCTTAAAAAAAGTTCTTGTGCCATGCGACAATAAGGATATATGCTACACAGTCTAACTTATTTCATTGAATATTCAGTGCCGTAACCAAGGTCCCTCTTAAATATAAATCTCTGATATAAATGCCACACTCGGTCACTCATCCAAGTGGCGCCCTGTGCAGCGTTGCTGCTTATGTTAACTTTGCCGCGGCATTACGAATGACAAACCAAGTCACGCAAATGTTGTCATAATATACAGTAATAAAAGTAGTTCCATAATCATTAGTAAATGTTGATATCACCTTCTTCCGTACCATAAAAACTCTCACGCATCGAGTCATAATGGTTTGTGCCATTAGTTGGTAAATCACGCGGACTGGTAATGGCCGTAACACACGCTCGAACTTGTCCGGCGAACCAAACCTGTCGGTCCGGCAGACCAAATACGTTCTCGCTACAGACGACCGGATCGGACAGTTGCTTCACGTAAGCCATGTCCGATCCGACCGATCTGCAAACTAGCGGACCGAGGCGGACTCAATTAATAATAATTATGTTCGCCGGACTACTCTACAGACGGGAAAATTTGGTCTGGAGGCGGAGCAAATCCGTGGTCTGTTCGGACCAAGTTCGAGCGTGTGTTAAGACTATAATGGATGCTGATGTCTTGGGTACAAGGAAAATGTTTCTGAAGCTTGAATCGAGTGCGTACTGAGGTAATAAAAGGGATAAGAAAGGAACACTAAAGGAGATCTAGGCAAATATCCCTTAGATGTCTGAATAACATTTTAGTAAAATGAGGTGGGGTATCTGGGGCATGGCAGTGCCCCCACCAAGTCGAGCAAAAAAGCGGCACGACTAAAATGGCCTGAATTGCTTAGAGAAAAGGATAGTATGGCCGTGCCGCTTTTTTGCTCGACTTCGTATCAAATATTTCCAATACTCATTCAGCACACATACTTATTTATTATTCTTGAACAGCTGTTTCACATTGTAACCTATACTAATAAGTTGACGTAAAGGGAAACTTTGATGTAAATCAGGATGGCGGGTGTACTTTCCAGATTTGCCTAAAGTTATTGCAGTTATTTTGTACCTTATGTGTACCTTTACGTACCTCTCTTGAAAATCTGTGTACCTACACCCGTACAAAGATATTTAAAAAACTAGGCACCCGCCATCCAGACGTCAGATCCACGGGTGTACTGCTAACTAATATATGACTGTAGCTAAGTGCTCTATGTAAGTATATTTAGTACCTCTTTTGTACCTGCAGTAACAAGTATTAAATGAACGAAATAGAGTAAGGTTGCTGCAAAAAATACAAAATACGATTTTCACTCTTTGGGATTGTTACTATTTTATAAAATAACAATCTACAGTATTAATAACTTAGTTTAACTATTAAAAAAACCTATTTGCGTTTACAAAAACAAACAACATTTTGCCTATGTTAGAATTTTTTGTGAAGGATTTATAGAATTAGGATGTTTGTCATTGTCATTTGTGTGTTTCCAGAATCAAAATGAAGCAAGAGACGCCTGACCAGCGTGGTATAATAGGCCAAATCCTCCTATTGGCTCACAATACGCATGACGCGAACAAGCTAGGCTTAAGTCCAGTAGTGGACTGCGAATGGCTGTTTATGATTAGGGTCAAATCTCACAAACAAGGTGCCTCCACATTGACCATCACCGTTTGAAAGCATAATTGCCCAATACGATATACAATTTTATAAACATAAATATATGCAGCATTTACATTTCACGAAAAATGTCTGGCAAAAAACCAGAAGGTATATTGCGCGTTCATAGACTTGAAAAAGGCCTATGATAGAGTGGATAGAAAGGAATTATGGAAGGTGCTATATATGTATGGGGTGAACAATTTTATTATAAGAGCTCTGAAATCTCTGTATAGGGGTTCTAGAGCCTGTGTAAGGATTAACGGTGCCTATACAGAATGGTTTGATATCTCCAAAGGTCAGACACGGGTATAGAGCTTCGCCCTGGTTGTTCAATCTATTCATGGATAGCTGCATGAATGATATGAGAGAAACTGATTGCGGGATCGATATGGTAGGATTGCGTGCTAAGTGCCTCTTGTACGCCGATGATCAAGTCATTCTTGCGTCATCGGCAACAAATGATGGACTGCATGAACGTGAGCTTTAAAGCGAAGGGTATAAAATTGAATGTAAGAAAAAGACGAAAATGATGGTGTTTGAGAAGAAGGAAAGTTTTTTCGAGGTAGTAGAGCCTTGCTGATTTCAGCATGAATGGGCCGGCTCTACCAGGGAAGTACTACCCTCTCACAGAAAATCGACGTAAAGTAACAGTACCTAAACTGTTGCGTTTCGTTCAGTGAGTGAGAGTGCCGGAGGCCCTATACCGTATTCCTTCTCACTCATCCCAATCCTTATCCTATCCCTTTTCCCAACCCCAAGGGGCGGCAACGCACTTATGACTCCTGTGGTGTTGCGGGGTCCATGGGCGGCGGTAATTGCTTACCATCAGGCGATACGTCTGTTCGTTTGCCGCCTATTATTACATAAAAAAGTGTGACTGAGTGTAATATTGTGATTGAACATAAACATGTTAAACAAGTTGAAGAATTTGTATATTTGGGTAGCATGTCTACAAGAGATGAAATGAAAAAATAGGATGTAGCTTGAAATAATGAAAGAATGAAAAAATAGGATGTAGCTTTATTATTTGTGCATTGCCTTATTCATATGCTCTCACAGATAACCAAAACAGGCAGATAGGCAAATTAAATTTATTATTATACAACAGGACATGTCATAGTGACGGTATTTTATTTTTTGACACTAATATTTTTATTAGTAATTTCTTTTTAACAAAAGATACTATGTATCTTTCTTATGTACATAGGCGACAACTTGCTAAATTATTAGCATTTAATTTATTTACTGACAGGAGTACTACTAAAGTACTTAGGAATTTGGTAGACAATAGTTATACTAATAGTAGTATTGACACATCTATTAGTTTAAACTATTAGATGAGACAACAGATAGGCATTCATGTGTTTTAAACTTAGTTCATCAAAACATACAAGGCCTATCTGGCAAAGAATTAGAAATAGACTTATTTTTAAATAAACATAAGATTGATATCTTATGTATTACGGAACATTGGTTACGAGGTGACCAATTAATATTTAACAATCAACATTACTCAGTTATAAGTGCATTCGTAAGAAAGAAGGCTATTCGTGGAGGCTCTCTAATATATGTATGTTATAGTTTGAAATGTAAAGAACGTAAGGATATAGCTAAACTTTCTATCGAGCGCACTGCTGAGATTTCTTGTGTTGAGCTTGAACAACATATAATAGTGTGTGTGTATCGACCACCACAAAGCGACTTCACTCAGTTTGAAAGCATTATAGAGGTTTTAAAACACATAATTTCTATTAGGAAGTCTATAATCGTATGTGGTGATTTTAATGTCAATTTGTTAGAAAAATCACCTATTTGTACTGGGTTAGTTAGCTTATTTAGTTCATTTAATTTAAATGTTTTGTTCTCTGAACCAACCAGAATAACCTCACATTCTTCTACATGCTTAGATAATATTTTTTGCAATTGTCTTTATTTAAGTAAGGCTGTTTTTACTGACTTGACATCGGATCACTGCGGGCAAAAGGTTGTAATTCCAATGAATACAACCCCTTAAGTACAAGAAATTACATGTAGGCCAATGACCTCTGCTCGCCTCAGACACTTTAGTAATGATGTTGCTGCCAAGATCGCCAGCATTGACTTAACCATTGATGATCCCGATGAATTATATAAATGCTTATTTAACACTATTAATGATGAGTACAATAAATTTTTTAAACAGAAGACATTTGCAAGAAGCATTAAAGTAAATTTTTGTGATTGGGCAACAGTAGGTATTTACAAAAGTAGAGCTAGGTTGTATGATCTGTATGGTATGAAGAAATACAATTTTAGTCCTGAATTTATTCAATATGTTAGAAATTATTCAAAAGTTTTCAAGAGGACATGTGCTTTAGCCAAATCCTTATATTTAAGCAATAAAATCAAAGAATCCAAGAACAAAATTAAAACTACTTGGAACATTATTAACAATGAGACTGGGCGAGCTAAATTAGTAGATAACAATTATGAATTAAAATTTAATGGTGAAATTATTACTAGGAAAACTGATGTTGCTCAGACTTTTAACAATTTCTTCATAAACATACCAGTGAACACAACCAGCTGTCTAGATTCATGTCCAAGCAAAGCAGAAATGTTGGTTAGGGGCAATGTGAATGAGTGTGATGTGCTTTTTAATTTTAAATATATTGACACCAATGACATACTGAAAGTATTCAAGACACTTAACAATAAAAAATCTGTTGACTTATGGGGCATTTCGGTTAAACTTGTTCAACACATTATTTCTAGCTTAGCTCCATATTTAGCTGCAATATTCAACAGATGCGTAGATACAGGGGTATTTCCTGATCTAATGAAAAACAGTAAAGTGATACCCTTATTCAAAAAGGGATCCAAGAGCGACCCTAGTAATTTTCGGCCAATTTCTATCTTGCCTGCTATTAGTAAAATTTTTGAAAAGATTATTTTGCATCAATAAGAGAGTCACTTTCACACAAATAATTTATTTCACAGTGAGCAGTATGGCTTCACTAAGGGTCGCTCCACCGTTGATGCCGGTGTAACTTTGTTAAAGCATATTTTTAATGCTTGGGAAAACTCGAAGGATGCCATTGGTGTTTTTTGTGACCTGTCGAAGGCGTTTGATTGTGTAGAACATAATACACTTTTACGTAAATTGAAACTTTATGGTATTAGAGATGCCGCACTCAGTCTTGTTGCCAGCTACCTTAAAGATAGAATTCAGTATGTAGATGTTAATGGGAGTAGGTCTCTAGGTTTGCCAGTGGGAATGGGCGTTCCACAGGGCTCTATTCTCGGTCCATTTCTTTTTTTTAATATATATTAATGATTTGCCGTTCTTTGTTCAAAATTTATGTGATATTGTTTTGTTTGCCGACGATACGTCACTAATTTTTAAAGTTGATCGCAATTCAAGTAACGTTGATACCGTCAATAACACTCTTGCACAAGTATTAGATTGGTTTTCGACAAATAATTTGGTACTAAATTCTAGCAAAACGAAATGTGTTAAATTCTCTTTGCCTAATGTCAAAAGTGTTCCTACTAATATAATTTTAAATAAAGGAAACAATTCAACTAGTCGAATCAACCGTATTCTTAGGTCTTACTTTAGATAGTAAGCTTCAGTGGGGCGCCCAAATATCCTGTCTCACAGTGAAACTTAGTTCTGCAGCGTTTGCAGTTAGAAAAGTTAGGGAATTCACAGATATAGATACTGCTAGACTAGTTTACTTTAGTTATTTTCACAGCGTAATGTCTTACGGAATAATGTTATGGGGTACAGCTGCTGATATACAGACTATTTTTGTCATTCAAAAGAGGGCAATACGTGCAATATATAAGTTAGGTGCTAGAGATTCTTTACGTGATAAATTTAAAGAAGTAGATATATTGACAGTTGCATCGCAATATATATATGCTAACTTAATGTACATTAAGAAAAACTTAATTCTATACCGCAAAAATAGTGATTTGCATAAAGTGAACACTAGGAATAAGCATAAACTGGTGGGAACTAACTACCGTCTACATAAAGTTCAGAACTCATTTGCGGGGATTGGTATACGATTTTTCAACAAATTGCCTCTTGAAATAATGAATTTACCCATGCACAAATACAAACGGACAATTAGGAACTTTCTTTTACAAAGGGGTTATTACACTATTAAGGAATTTTCAAATGATAAGACACCGTGGGGATAGGCTTAGGCTTGTTTAACTCTTATTTTATTTACATGTTAAGTGGAGGTGCCTCGTGAACACATGATTTTTGCAGGATTTGGATATTTTTATGATTTGTTGAATGTAGTTTAACATTATTTATCCCTGATCATATCATTGTTCACTTGTCACCTTCACAAAATTCTTTCTACATTTGCATTCCTTCACGCGTTCCACTAACTTATGTTAATAATAACGATCTGGAAAATGGAGGTAATTGGCGGTCATGGTCAGTATACCAATAGATTGTTTCTTACTGCTGGTTCGTATACCGTTGTCGTCATGCTCACTAAAATGTCATTTCTTGTGGTGGCGTCGTGTGTCGGGTCATCCCTGTCCCTCTAATATGGCGAGAGGGATGATGGCTGGCACATGCGTCATACTCGTGAACGGGTGCTACTTGCGATGACTGGTCGATGACGGTCTTGCGGGCTGGTATTAGATTCTAATATTTTACTGCATCATTTCCATCATGGTTCTGATCACTTTCGCAGATTGCCTGCATTATTAGGTATATATAATGTAAGTGGATGCTCCTGTTTCACCATGTCTATTCTGAGGAGGCTAACCAAATGAACATCAAAAGTATTATGCTTGAGTATTATTATGTACAGTAAATATATACAAGTGATATAGAAGAAGAGGTGTAACAGTTGCAGCACCTTACAAAATGTAAATTATGTGTATTATGCAAAACCTGGCGATGAAAAAGAGTGACCGTGAGTTTTATTGCCCGTTCTTTCTCATGGTTCTACCTATTGCTTTGCGAACGTGGCGGTAAATGTAAATGTAGAGTCTATAAGTAATTATTTTATAAATTTATTATTTTGACGTTCATAAGCGTCACATTGTGACCCAAATGAATAAAGGATTTTTGAATTTGAATTTGAATTTGAAAAGATGGAAGATGTGAAGGAGATATTATAAGGAGATTAAATGCGGGAAACTGTGTAAATGGAGCTCTGCACGCCTTTATGAACGGCCTGACTGTACCGAAAGAGGTGCGACTGGTGGTTCATAATGGTGTACTTGTGCCCACGCTGATATATGGTAGTGAGTGTTGGATATGGCAGAAAAAGCATGAAAGCAGAATTAACGCAGTTGAGATGCGATCACTGCGTAGTATTTGTGGTGTGAGACTGATTGATAGAATTCCAAATGCAGTAATACGAGAGCGATGTGGCCTGGAAGAAGATATCATGACATGGATTGAGAAAGGAATTCTGGAATGGTTTGGACATGTGAAGCGAATGAGTGAAGAAAGATTGACGAACCAAATATATATGGCAAAGGTGTGTGGGCAAGCTTGTTGCAGCAGACCTCGTAAGACGTTCGTCGACCAAATTGGGGACGTCTTGAAAAACGGAAAAGTCCGAAGCACCCGTAACCGGCAAGCATGTATGAAAAGAGAAATGAATGTAGAGGAAGCGCGTGAGATTTGCAAGGATAGAAGCAAGTGGCGTTCTGTTGTCTCTGCCTACCCCGACAGGAAAAAGGCGTGAGCATATGTATGTATGTATGAAATTATAAAAACCACTATCATTCTTTTTCTTTTGACGGTCTCCGATATTTCCAAATGATTCTTGTCCTGGGACAAAAACCGAGACCGACAGTTTTACGCGGTAGTGCTCTGATGTAAACGTCACACGCGGTCACTCATCTAAGTGATGACCTCTCCAAGCGTTGCTTAACTTTGCTGAACTGTTACAAACGGCAAGTCAAGTCACGCCATGAACGTTGCTCTTGTAACTCATTTTTTGTTTTTACTCAGCATTTAGGTCGAAGTCATCTGACAAAGCTGACCACGTCAGACGGGCAAGTCGCCACTTCTAGACCGGAGATTCTTGCGGAGGTTTAGAGCTTCTACGGCAACCTCTACACCTCGAAAGCGTCCCGTCCGCAACCCGACTGCGAGGATCCAAGAGCCACTTTAACCCGCCACTTCACGGAAGAGTTGCCAGACGTCAGCCAAGACGAAATCGTGTACTATACGGTTGGGTGTAGGAGATAAATGAAAGGTTCGAGATCTGTATGATGACTGCATTTATTCAATCGATTACATGGTTATATAGAGTTTGTATAGAGTACATCGATGCATCAACGTTACATATAATATGGGCATACCTAACATCTTCCCATTAGAAAAAAATAAAATAAAATACAAATTTTATTTTATGCTGTTCAATACAATACAGCTTGGTTATAAAGAAAAAAGTAATAAAATACAAAGGAATATAATATCTCACCTTTAAGAGATTAACTAATAACTAAAATACAAAATATCATTTAACAGTGTAAAATATAGTTTTATACGTTTAACAAAATACATTTGTTATGCATAGGTATAGTAAAAAACATATTACAGGTAACAATATTAATTAGTATATTTAATGCAGAACGTTGAACCTATTATCTAACACGTCTTAATTGACTATCAAAACATGCACTAAGCATAATAATTGCTTTAAGTACTGAATACATGATATGTAAATAAAGTTCACTACTTGATATTTTAGTTACATGAATTATGTTCTACTTGCGAAAGCATTTTACATGATTAATTATAAAATGGTTTTGTTCTATTCTTGTGAACCAAGTCAATTTTACCATTTATATTTACTTCAACATTAGGTGATAGATCTCTTATCACTTTATAGGGACCAGAGTATAAGCTTGTGAGCTTGTTGCCAGTTTCATTTTTAATTAATATCATATCGTTAGGTTTATAACAAACCGGATTAGTATACCTATCATACCTACTTTTTAAAGCGTGTTTACTTAGTAAAAGGTTGTTTCGTGCTTCTGCTTGTGATACTTGTAAAACATATTTGAGTTCTAACGGGTAGTTATCGTGGTTATACAGTGGATCTATTCTATTAGTTAAGTTCGTAGGCAAATTACATTTCTTACCATAGACAAGCTCAAATGGTGTAAAATTTGTTGACGTATAAACGGAATTATTATAGGCAAAGCACCAAAATGGTAGCCATGTACTCCAAGTTTCGGGCTTACCGTCAACTTGTATGCGTAAAAATGCACCCAAACTCTTATGAGAGTTTTCTAATGCACCGATGCTTTGGTGATGGTATGCTGTAGAGTTAAGTTTATTAATGTTTAATATCTTACAAACCTTTTGCATGGTGTCCGCCATAAATTCAGCACCTCTGTCTGTTGCTATCTCTTTCGGGACTCCGTGTTGCAGAATAAAATTATTAACAAATGTTCGCGCGACCTCAGCAGCTGTTTTGGAAGTCAATGGGTATGCACATACATATTTTGTCAATTCACATTGAAGGGTTAATATAAAATTAAAATTATTTTCATCTCTATCGAGAGGACCTACAAGATCTAAAAATATTTTTTCAAATGCTTCATGAGCAGTAGAAGTGATGGTCATTGGTTCTTTAACAATAACCGTATATTTTTGCTTTTGGCATTTAGGACATTTTTTCACAAAATTCTTAATATCTGTTTCCAGCCCGGGCCAAAAATAACTCTTTTTGATATTATTGAACATTCGTCTTATGCCTGCGTGGCCACTAGTAGGCAAAAGATGAAAGTCGTTCAAAATAACCTTTCTGTCGTCTTTATTCTCGACTCTTATTACTTCTTTTAGAATACACAACCTTGGTCCTTTCCAATCTGTATGTTTCTTTATTTCACTCACTAATTTATCTACAAAAATATAATTATTTTTATTTTTGATGAAGTATACTTCTTCTACATTTATTTGATTACAAAAATCGCTCAGCTCTCTCGCAAATGCGGCTCGCGTCATTTGTGATTGAGTAGCTGGATTTATAAATATCGATAATAAATCAGATATATATATGAACGTATTTGTTTTAAACGTTATTTCGTTATCTTTTCTTAACTTCTCTAACCTACTAGTGTCTATAAATCTAAGCTCTACCGAATTTTTGGGCTTGAAATTAGTTTCAACGACTTTAGGTTGATCAGGCCTTTTGTCAGTTGGAACAATTTCATCCGAAGAATTCGTATATTCTAATTGCCTTTTCTGTGCACGCGTCATAACGCACACGCATTCATTCATTTCCTTAAGTTTATTTGAGGATATAGTTAAGCGAGACAATGCGTCTGCAGCCGCATTCTCTTTGCCTTTAATATATTCAATAATAAAGTCATACTCTTCAAGTACAAGTCTAAATTTAAGTAACCTGCTCGATGGGTCCTTCATGTTAAATAAGTAAATTAATGGTTTATGGTCGGTTACTATTTTAAATTTTCGACCATATAAATATGGCCTAAAGTGTTTAACAGACCAAACTATAGCCAACAATTCCTTTTCGATGGTCGGGTAATTCTTCTCAGCTTTATTTAGGCTTCTACTGGCGTACGCAACTGGTCGACCATCAGAATTTGATAATACGGCTCCTAATCCATAGCCTGAAACGTCAGTATGTAAAACAAATTGATTTTGATCGGATAAATCAGGATATTGTAAAACAGGTGGTGACATTAGGCTTAATTTTAATGTTTCAAAAGACTTCTAACAATTTTCGTCCCAAATAAACTTAGCGTTTTTTCTACTTAACATATTTAAATAATGAGCTTTATCAGCAAAATTGGGTATAAATTTCCTGTAGTAATTTGCAAAAGCAACAAATCTTTTTACTTCATCAGTTGTTTTAGGAACAGGATAGTTTTTAATTTTATTAATTTTTTCGGGATCGGGTGAGACACCGGCGCTTGACACTGCATGACCCAAATAAAGTATTTGTTTTTTTAGAAAATCACATTTATTGGGATTTAATTTAAGATTTACTTTCCTCAATCTTTCAAATATATCTTGAAGGTTTTCTATATGACTATTTAAATTTCGGCTAAAGCAAACTAAATCGTCCTGATACACTAAACATTTTTCATAATTTAATCCTGCCATGGCCATGGTCATCATCCTAGAGAAGGCACCGGGGCTAGTCTTGAGGCCCATAGGCATGCGGGTCATCTGGTACTGTCCAGAGCAGAATGCTGTATATTTTCGACTAGATGCATCCAATTCTACATTATAAAATCCTGAATTTAAATCTAAATGGCTAAAATAAAGACAGCCAGATAAAGAGTCTAAAATTTCTGTAATGTTAGGTAATGGAAATTTGTCTTCATGAATACAATTATTGAGTTTACGGTAGTCAATCACTAACCGCCATTTCTTTTCATTATTTTTATCAGTCTTTTTTGGTACTAGAAGGACAGGACTGGACCACTCATTGTTGCAAGGCTCAATAATACTTTGCTCGAGCATATGATCTATTTGTTTCTTAATTTCATTTTTCTGTGAATGCGGTACTCTATATGGTTTCGTGTACACTGGAGAAATGTTCGGTTTTAAAGTTATGGAATGTTTATAAATGTTAGTAGTTGTCAACTTATCACCTGGTAGGTAAAATATATCCGAGTACTTTGCACATAAATTTTCTAATGATATCTGTTCTTCTTTATTTAAATGGTTCACATTCAGCAATGAAAATATTTTTTTAACTCGATTAGAATCATTCATGGCTTTGTCAAATGAACAACAAACATATTCTTTTGCACTCTGAATAATTGGTTTAATGTCGTGCAAGGTTAAAGCTGATTCAGTAGTATTTAATATTCGGATAGGTATTTTTCCGTCTACGGGATTAACTAATGCACTAGCTATGAAAACCCCTTTACGCAGTTCTGATGCGCAAATAACGCTCTCTTCTGTAACGGAAGTATGTATAAAATGCACAGATTCCGACCTTTCAGGCAAATGTACTTTATTACTGCTAAAACATGAAGAATGCGTATTACTGTTTGTAGTTAAGGGTAATATCACTTTAATATTATTGTTCCATAAAGTTAATGTTTTATTATTAACATTTAGAACCGACTTGTATTTGTTTAAAAAGTCGTACCCAATTATTGCACTCGCCTTAGGAGGTAAGGAATTCAAAACATAAAACTTGTGACTTACAACATGACACCCGAGAAGTAAGTCTAAATAAACATATCCAATGGTACGGACTTTGCCTCCGATACCGCTGACAACTGTATTCTGCTTAGAGATAGGAAGATTTTGCGCAAGTACATGCTTATGACTCACGACTGAGTAACTGTAGTGTGTGTAACGCCTTCCTTCCTATATAATAAGTATAACCTTTGTAATATGGGCCATTATACGTTATTCACTCGTACAACTAACATCTTTTATTTAACGAACCAAATCCCAACATTGCATGGCGACCCTGCCATTGCTGCCTTGCGGCAGTGCTGAGCATGTGGTTTTTTTTAACGTTTTGATATTTGCCGTGAAAATATGAAAAATGTATAACGACGACTTAACGCGAGATTTGAGAAAAATACCACTGGACGGAGGTTTACCAAATTTGATAAATTCTTATTAAGAGAGCGAGATGCGTTGTACTGGAGAGATGCGAGTTCCCTGAGGCGAGGTTCACTGATGCGAGCTCCTGATGATGCAGCCGGGAGATATGGGCTTTGGCCTGTCATGGGCCGACACGAGGATGTTGCGCGAAGAGCCAAGGACGGAACCGTGAAGTGACATGGTGACCTCGGACACGGTGTGAAATACGAGGTGATTTTTTTTTCTCTATTGCCGCGGACAATTTTTTTTAGTGTTTGTTTAAGCATAGTATATACTGTTTGCGTTTAAACATTATTTTGAATACGTAAATTCATTATATTTTTACTACAATTAGTAATTAATTTCTTAATTTTATGGTACAATAATGACTAAATACGTAAATTACTTATGCAAAAATGCCTGTTGACAATAAGTGTGTTTAATGAAAAATAGATTTTCTTTAGTTATTAATGTCTTTCAATCATGTTTTTTGATAAGTTACTTATTCAATAAAAGACTTTTTATATGCCTTGAGCACGTTCTTAAAGTTTTAAGACCTAAAGTTTCTGTTTACATTTTTATTATTATTTTATTCACCTACTATTTTAAAAATGTATATCCTTTTTTACTATAAGGTTGTATTATAATATTTTGTTAGAAGGAATCGTGTTTTATGTATGCATTCCAATGATATTACGCATTTGGTGTACAATACGAAGAAGCGATATATGATCCGTTACCAATACAAGTTGTGCGCGCGGCTTCGCTGTTTGATTTTTTACAGTACCTATACAGTACTAAGTCTACCATCTTTTCAATTGAACAATATTTTAGTTATATGTGAATTTAAAAAAATTACTTTACATAAACTTAGATTAATTGCAGCACGTAAAAGGTTCTTTCTGTGTGTTTCCGACATAATATTAACATGTAAAGATTTTCGATTGTATAATATTTTTATGTGTTGTTTCTTTTTTGTAATAGTGAGGAGTTATTTCATACTTTTACTATATTTTCTACTAAGTATTTAGTTTAGTTATAATTATAAGTTTGGTATCCAGTAGGTAGTGAGCTAGTACACGCTATTAAAGATGATACCTTGTTATAAAACCTGACACCCATGTCGCACTATCTCAGGCATGAGTTCATCGGAAATTATGCCGCCTGCATATAACTGCATCTGCATTATTTACTTGTTTGAACATTAGTCTCATAATTAAATATAATTTTGAATCACGTAATAAGTACATACAATAATTATTTTTAAAGCGCTTTAAGAGAGATGAACTTTTGTAAAAAGTTTTTATTTTAGGCATACCTGTAAAACCTTTGAATAATAATTTACTATTTAGTATGATACTTAGGTAACTATGAATGACGGTGATATGTTTAGCTATGGAGAAATATAAACGGAAAAACGAATGATATTATTATGACATGTATTGTGTGGTATTAAAAATCTTTTTGTCATTGTTATATGCAATTAGGTACCCTTAACCTTGACATGAGACGGAAATGTTGAAGTTTTTATTATTAAGTGTATTTTGTTGCAAGAGAAAGGAATGAGTATTCTGATATGTTGGTTTGTGTTTGTATAAGATAAATGTACTAAATAGGTAGAAGGGAATATTCAGTAAATAAGTTTTCGACAGCGATTGGACTGATCACCCAAAACCGATGCATTCATATGTACTGAAATATTCAATAGGAATGTGTTAAGTTGGTATATAGATTTGGTATTGACTGAATACTTACGTATTGTTAAAAGTGGATAGTGGATATTTAAAAGGTACACAAGTGATAGAGATACTTATAAAGATAGATATATATAAAGGGTTCAAGTCTTTCAATTTGATCATGGTGTAAACGAGATTTCTCTGTGAAAATTGTTAGAGGCCAAAGGAGTCTTAAATCATGACCCTGTTTATAATAATTAATATAATGATTGTCGAAAAATATGCGAAATGTATCTTATAATGATAAAATAAAATAAGAAAGTCTGGCCAGACGAAAATGTTAAAATGTGTACCAATGTTATAAATGAAATGTTTACTATATTATGACAAAATGTGTGTAGTACCAATGTATCGACTGAGAAGAAAAATAATGACATTGCGATATTATGAAAATGTTGATATCATTTGATTATCGATTAGTATGACAAACTAACAGTGGTAGGAATATATACCTACCTATACAATGTTATGAGACTTAAAATGTTTGCTTTTCTGAAATAAAGATATAAGAAAGCTTAGTGAAATATTACGAAAATAGGTCAATAATGTAAAATTATAAAAGTATCTAATACTTAAGTAATTTTATAGTACCTAATGTGAAATCGTGTTCTTTTTTAGTGTAGATTAGCTACAGTGCTTATAGCATTTTGCTACTTATTTCTATTGCCATTTATATTAAGTGATAATAATAGAATAATAACATTTATATTTGTGTTGCAACACAAACAAACAAAACAAAACTTTTTAATATTGAATTATCCATGTACTTAATTTGTTTGTTTTTGTTATGTTAATGTTATTAAAGTGAAAAATTTCTATAGATGTCAACAGCGCATTATAGTTGGTATAAAGTTTTTTTTTATTGCAATTTAGACTTCTTTTTAGTAAACTGTTTATTGGAATTTATTAAACCTTTTTCTATTGTTGTTAGTACAACGATTTTTAATATTCTGTTACTTGATTGTATAATTGAAACATATACTTTTGAAAATTGTAATTAGAATTAAGATTTAAGTAATAAGTATAAAAAAATGTAATCATATTTTTTTATTTTAATAAAGGGGGGAGGTGTAGTGTGTGTAACGCCTTCCTTCCTATATAATAAGTATAACCTTTGTAATATGGGCCATTATACGTTATTCACTCGTACAACTAACATCTTTTATTTAACGAACCAAATCCCAACATTGCAGCCCTGAGGCAGCTTAAAAATGGAAAAGCCCCCGGGGAAGATGGAATTACTACGGAGCTGCTAAAGGCAGGTGGAAAACCTATACTGGTGCAGCTCCAACGCATATTTAATTCTGTCCTGTTCTCGGGGAGAACTCCAAGGGCGTGGAGCAAGAGCATAGTCGTTTTGTTCTTCAAAAAGGGAGACAAATCTCTGTTGAAGAACTATCGACCGATCTCGCTCTTGAGCCACGTCTATAAGCTGTTTTCCAGGGTCATCACGAACCGTCTCGCGCGTAGACTCGACGAGTTTCAGCCGCCCGAACAGGCCGGTTTTCGAGGAGGGTATGGCACTATAGACCACATCCACACAGTGCGGCAGATTATACAGAAGACAGAGGAGTATAATCAGCCCCTGTGCTTAGCGTTTGTGGACTATGAGAAGGCCTTTGACTCCATCGAAACCTGGTCTGTTCTGGAGTCTTTGCAACGATGCCAAATCGATTGACGGTACGTCCAAGTGCTGAGAGGTCTGTATGACGCCGCGACTATGACCGTCCAAGTACAGAACCAACAGTCTGAACCTATCCACCTGCATCAAGGTGTGAGACAAGGGGATGTTATCTCCCCCAAATTGTTCACAAATGCAATGGAGGATATGTTCAAGACGCTGCACTGGAAAGGACGCGGTATTAACATTAACGGCGAGTACCTCTCACACTTAAGATTTGCAGACGATATCGTTATCGTGGCTGAAACCATGCAAGACTTGCAGTATATGCTGAGCAGCCTAGCTGATTCTTCTGCTCGCATCGGTCTCCGGATGAACTTGGATAAAACCAAAATAATGTTCAATGAACATGTCTCTCCGGAACCGATTATCCTAAACGGGGTCCCTCTCGAAGTTGTTCAGGAGTACGTCTACCTTAGGCAAACCTTGCAATTGGGTAGAAACAACTTCGAGATCCCGGAGGCTTGCAGAAGAATACAGCTTGGCTGGGCGGCATATAGGAAACTCTGTCGAGTCTTTTCGTCATCCCTACCGCAAAGCCTTAAGACAAAAGTCTTCAATGAGTGCGTCCTACCCGTTATGACTTACGGTGCCGAGACGTGGACACTGAAGGTGCGACTAGTCCACCAATTTAAGGTCGCTCAGCGAGCTATGGAGAGGACTATGCTCGGAGTTTCTCTGAAGGATCGAATTCGTAATGAAGTGATCCGACAGAGAACCAAGGTAATCGATATAGCTCAGAGAATTAGCACGTTGAAGTGGCAGTGGGCTGGTCACATCTGTTGCAGAACCGATAACCGATGGAGTAGTCGTGTTCTAGAGTGGAGACCGCGCCTTGGCAAACGTAGTGTAGGACGCCCTCCGGCTAGGTGGAGTGACGATATACGCAAAGTGGCTGGCAGCGGCTGGACACGAAGAGCCGAAAATCGGGCTCAGTGGCGTGCCATTGGAGAGGCCTATATCCAGCAGTGGACTACGGCAGGCTGATGATGATGATGATGATTAAAAATATACATATGCAAAATTGCCTCCATATTTGATTCATTATGACCTTGTCATTTTGGTATATATGTACATTCTAATTAGTAACTTATTAAATTTGACATGTGTGTTTCTTCGTGCGGGTGCACTCAGATGAGATTTTACTAAATTCTCACGCGATCGGACAGAAACAGTTTAATCAAGAAAAATGTGCGAGCGAAGCTGCAGTCATCCTCTTTTTTACAAGTCAGTAGGCGTGAAGGCGTCGTTGTATTTCTCCCCATGTTTGTCATCGGGTAACGTGCCTAGAAGGCTGATAGCATTGCCAGGCTCAGTGACAAAGCTGATTCTTTGGGCAAAGAATAACCCAGCCTCTGGTCATCTTTCCATATTTTGACTGCACGTATAGTGTAGTGTTTGGGACAGCAATTTATTAGCTGAGATTTGAACAGACGGTACCGAATTCAAACCCACAGTGCGTACAACTAACGCTACGAAGTAATGGTATAACATTAGTGCCCCGTGCCTCGGGAAGCATGTTAAGCCATCGGTTCCACGCTGTCATGAAGCTCTTTGATAGCCGTGATGGGAACTCTCCCTTGAATTTACTGATACTGGTCTAAGACATGAAATATCGTATTAAGTATGTGGAGGTCATAACGCAGTCATTTTTTGGAAAATCTATTCTGGCAAATCTGGTTAAACTTATAAGTGGCCTCAAGCTCCAAAGTAACATAGAGGTTGCATCATTGAGAGGGCACGAACGGCCATTAAAAATATTTGCCGCCTTATTAGAGTATCA
This sequence comes from Euclidia mi, assembly GCA_944739405.2. Taxonomy (NCBI): domain Eukaryota; kingdom Metazoa; phylum Arthropoda; class Insecta; order Lepidoptera; family Erebidae; genus Euclidia; species Euclidia mi. The sequence continues at coordinate 56,819,406 of OX123200.2, read as the reverse complement.
TTTTAAATCGCATAATTACCTTAAAGGTTCGTTTAACCGATGGAAACAAACAAAAGCATATGTTAACCTACTTAACCATTTTCCTGCTGAAGAGTTTAATAACATCCATAAATAAAATTATTAAAAAGTTGCCATTAAATAAGGCACTTTAAATAGCATTAACCGACGCTAAGATGCAATTTACATTCGAACGGAATGTCCTCACGGTACGACAGCTTAATAGCTTGCCAAACAAGGCCAAACAACCAACTGGCAATATTATTAACAGCCGTTAATAATATTGCCAGCGATAAATAATCAGCCATGAAAATGAGTTGATAATTTAATAAATGCAACATCAGTTGTAATGTTGTGAACAACAGGCTGCTTTTAAACGTGATTAAACAAACTTACTGTGAAGTGATGTTTTCTGGATAAAGTATAATAATTATGTTATGTAATTTGCTTGACTTTGTGTGACTCCTTAGTTCGGAGCAAATACTGCGCGTGTATGCAGTGGCGGCGCTAGGCGTCGGCGACGTCGGCGACCGCCGACGGCCTCGCGCCTGAGGGGGCCTCGCAAAAATGTATTACAAGATACTTATTTTGGTTTCGCCAATCATCCTGGCCTAAGTAGCCTACTCCAAACATTTCAGGAAAACGTTAGCGTTTTCCTGAAATGTTTGAAAATAATAAAAGTCATTATCTGCTTATGCAGATGATAATGACTTTTATTATTTTCGAACACGTGTGTGTGGTGTCAAGTGAAGTGAGTAATACTTTACGGGTAGGTACAACCTATTCAGCATCGTCTGTCTTGCAATACTATGAAATGAAACTTTCGCCTGAATGAGCGTTTTCACACACACTGCCCGAAACGATATCTGTTCTGGGTGAAAATATATGTTTTGTCATTTATTTATTCATACATTATTTTATAATTTGGCCCACTCAATTTAACGTTTTTTTACGACGAAGTAAAAGGAGCCTCGCCATCGATATATAGGGCCTCGCGAACTTGATGTCGCCGACGTCCATATGTGGTCTAGCGCCGCCACTGCGTGTATGGTCACATACATATACTCACGCCGTTTTCAATTTGGGCTAGGCAAAGACAACAGAACACCAAGTACTTTTCGTACATTTCCGCTTTTCGATTTGATTTAGATAACCCATTTATCAAGAAAGGCTATAATCTATATTACTTCACGCTATCAGCCACGAGTGCGAAGCACTACCGTAGTGTGTATAATATTAAGTGTTCTTTTATTTGAGTAGTGAATACTTGATTCCATAATTTTTACTTCATTAAGTAGATCATTGTCTGTATCCTGACCTTGTTCAGAATATTGTTGTAATACTTAAACATAGCAAGCATAGCACGAAACTTTTCCCCAGCTATATACAGCAAAATTCATATAGTAATCTGTTCAAAAACAAACAAGACAAGATATTATTTTACGAAAACACGTTTAATACTTCGTACAATGCAAATGTTCGGGAAATTTCCATTAGAACATTTTCTTCATCGCTTTTACTTAATAGAAGTAAGCGAAGTTTATCTTTATAAGATATTCGCATATCTTGTTGGACATCCGGAATAATTTGATGGATTACTTTTTCTTGAATTAAGGTTAATCTTGAATACCGAGAAACAGTTCTACTCCCGCATTTCGCTTCTTGTTATTGCCTGAGAAGTCCGTAGAGACATATTTTAATGCATGTTATTTAATTATTAATGATCCCGTGGTTACACCCACATTATTTAATGGTACTGCTCCGCTTCCGTGGCTCATAGTGTGATGCATATAGCCTATAGCCTTTATCGATAAATGGGCTATCTAACACTGAAATGATTTTTCAAATCGGGTCAGTATTTTCTGAGACTAGCGCGTTCAAGCAATTCTTCAGATTTATAATATTATTATAGATACGAGACCATGCAGAGCTTGCTCTCAGAGATCAAGTCAATCCGTCAGTCCCGGCTGTCATGAAGATCTTTGAAAGTCATTACAAATCCGGTTAGACTAGAAAACGGACCCCAGGTTCTAACTGGGATAACGCTAGGAGGATGATGATGAGATAGGCGAAATCTATAAATGTTATAAAATTAATTACTCGGCCGCGTCTGCACGAACGCCATTGACGTTTAACCATAGAAGATAAATTGTCTCCATGTAAATGGGCGCTTGCTCCTGTCCATGAGCCAACATGGTGTCATTGAAGACAAACAAAATCATGTTATAGAACTTATAGAGACCGGGTTGCAAGTTGGTTCCGCTTTCTGTTACGGAAGAACAAGGTACGCGATAAACTCAAAAACTACGAAACAAATGTCTGTACAGTTTTCCCTAATAGATGGGGTTATTCCCGAGGAAGGTTTAGGTGTATAATTTACACGTGCAGCAGCGCCGGTGAAGTCTAATTCATTATAAGAAAAACTCTTGAACAAATAAGGCAAGCCTACACCAACCCATCAGGCCAGCGTAGTATACACACATCAACAAAGTCTAGGGATTTTTATATTTCATCAAATATCTAAAAATCTATGAAGAATTTTCTGATACAGTAAATAGAAGAATCATAGATTATTTTAAGGTCTTTAATAAAAATAAAAAACACTTCGTGTTTTTTTTTGTTTTAAATAAAAAAAATATTTTTTTAATCATCATGGAAAATTAGTATGATAACAACAAACATTTCTTCTTAAAAAACTATTAATTTTAATAAAAATGGAAAAAATCTTGTAAAATCTAATCATTAATAATCAGTGTTGCCACCTCTTACATTGATTACACATCGACATCGATTGTTAATACTTAAAATTAAATTGTCAATGTCTTGCTGCGGTATGAGGTCCCATGTCCTTTGCAAGTGTTCGTAAAGTTGTTGTTCAGTCGTCAAATTTGGTGGAAAATCTCTCAAAGCTTTTCGTTGTAACATGTCCCAGGCATGCTCGATAGGATTTAAGTCGGGCGACTGTGCAGGCCAATCCAAAACTTGAATATCGTGCTCTCGGAGAGCGGTCGATACCAGCCGCGCCGTATGGCAAGGAGCATTATCGTGCATGAGTAGAAATTCATGGCCTATTTGAGTTCTGTGTGGGACAATAACGGGCTCTACTACCTCCTCGTGGTATTTTTGTGCAGTCATGCTGCCTTGGATCCAAACGAGTTGGGTTCGTCCGCCAAGACGAATTCCTGCCCACACCATGATTGTCCCGCCTTGGTATGGGTGGACCTCCTGAGGGTGCCGTAGACGGCTAACTCTCCCTGGAGCTCTCCAAACGCGTGTTCTTCGTGAATCCGGGTGAAACCCAAACCGGGACTCATCGGTGAACAGCACCAAAGACCATTGTTCGTCACTCCATGGTAAATGCTCCCGAGCCCACGAAAGCCGCCGACCGCGATTGCCACGTCGCAATGCTGGAACACGCAATGGTCTTCGAGCATGAAAATCAACTTCATGTAACCTTCTTCGCACGGTTTGGTCGCTTACCAGCAGCTGGTGGTCCTCCTGGAGCCTTTGCACTAGTTGCAGCGCTGTGATATTGGGTTGTCTTCTGGCGGTCATTTGGAGAAATCGATCCTGTCTCTGCGTAGTAACACGATATCTACCTGTGTGCTGTTCGGCCACATCTCCAGTACTGCGATAACGTGACCACAACCTTGATATCACATTTTGACTGGTATGTAGGGCCTCAGCAACGACGCGTTGAATTGCACCATTTTCTAACATGCCCACGGCTCGTAACATTTCATCTCGACTCAAATGACGACGTGACATGACTTTTAAAGTTCGTACGTCACGTTAAATTAAAAAAGAAAAACAATTAAAAACCCTTTTCATTAATAATTATAATAAAACAGTTTTAACTTTCTTTAATGTAACGAATTACTAGCAAATTTGCCGCCATATTTTGTTTATTATTTTGTTTTTTTTCTTTCCATGTTCAAATTTTGAAAATAGAATAAAAGAGGTTTTAATCTGTATATAAACTTTTTGTGGAAACTAACAAGGTTCTAAACTATAAACTCGTAAATAATTTAGGATTAAGATATCCCTAGACTTTGTTGATGTGTGTAGTATACCAAGTGCTCCTTTTGGCTTACAAAAGGCTATTTACAATAAAAGACAAATCTTACAAACAAAGTGCTTTTACATTGTACATCATGTTTAAAAGTATAATTTCCTAATACTTTGTACATATGATAAGCAAAATTTATGCGGCATTTACATATCAAGTTTGCCATATATCTTACGTACGTAGGTAGGTGAATACAGAAAGTGATAAGTAGAGAGTCGACAGTGAGCAAGAAATATCACTATTCGCGCCACAACGTGGTTTGTGCCTGAGACCTCGCTCCTGCGAGAAATGTACACACCACATAATACCCTAACATAACATAAATCTTCTTAATCTTCGCAAAACATGTAACTACGAAAATGGTTTATTATGGAAGATTCAGAATTGTGTAACTAAAAGTTGGACGCGCGATCGCGCTATGGAAAGCTAAATCATCATCGTCCTAGCGATGCGAGTTTATCCCAACCGCATCATATGGCAACGTTGTAGCTTGGTTCCACTTACTAAGTCTAACCAGATTTGACTTAATATATGTAGGCTCGTCAAGGCACCAGGCAAATGTTAATAAAATAAACAATTAAATACTTACACGACGATGCAATAAGTAAGATTTCCAGGAGCCTAGTCATGGCCAGATCTAATTTACTGTGTACTTATTTATTTATTTTATAAATAATAATAATAATATACCCCTCTGGAGCAGTCGTTAATCTCATCATGAGACTAACGCAATCTCAGAGGGCAGAGTAACAGCTTTCAAACATCACCTTTATCTTGTGATATATACATATATATTACAGGATATAAAGAAAGCTTACAAACCGCAGAGCAGCTTTGTGTCGAGCTGAATGTGTGTGGCGACACTGCGGTCCCGAATACTTCAGAGGGTCGGTCAGGGCCTCGTCTCCGGCTTGCCTTTATTGGCTGGTTGGATTACCAAGAGCGCCTGCAGGACCCTCGACACTGGCTTGCCTTGGTCGGCCGGCCAGAGGGAAGCCGCGAGAGCTATTTGCTCGGGAGCGGAAGTGTCATTGTCAAGGTCGTAATTACGGCGAAACTCGCTCCGGGCCTCCGTTGTCACGAGGCCCGCGATGGCGAAACCGGTGCCGCACCGCTCTTACACCCCTAGCCGCTTACACCGGTGTTGCCCTCTTGTTGCCTTTATGGTAGAGTTTGTTTGCCTTGGCGGCTATCTAGAGAGGGCCCATCCAGTGAGTTGGCCAGTCACCGCCTGCCCCTTTTCGACATACTATAAGAGTATTTAGGGCAGGTGCCGTTTTTCATCCATAGTGTCTACCTAGACCAATTCATTAAACACCCATCCCAATAGCCCAGATTAATTAGGTTCCATACAAGTAGCAATAGTCTTGCACCTGCTGCGGCTAAGCCGTGACTGCACTTAATAGTGCAGTTATGGAGGCGCCTCAGCAGGTATATCATTACATTCTAGATTAAAACTCTTAAAGGGCCTCTTCGCGTTGGACCTATGTCTCCGTGTACGCCTGCCAAAGGACCTGTTATTCTTCTAACATCAAAGGCTAAAAGAATAGCCGTGATAGAGAAACAAATAATAGTATTTTATGCCATACACACAACAGTATTTTACTCACTCTGCCACTAAGGTTAAAATATCACAGTCTATAAGCGCTAGCAATATCATGCAAATTACACAACATCGTTGCTCCATGAAGACCAGTCCACTTACAAAATGAATTACCTGTAAAATATCAAACGCCGTCCGCAAAAGCTCTTGAAGCAAAATATCAAAGGCTCTACCTAGGCACTTCCAACTACCGTTTATTGGCTAATGCATTAATTAACAAACATATCGTGGTCCAATCTAGCTTTATTACGAGCGAGCAAATGAATCAACGTTTATTGTAAACATAACTCATACGTTCGCTAATACCTCCACTATTACAAAGAAAGCTCTGGCCATGATTTACCTTATATCGGTAAAGACGAGCTTTCGGTGCAGAAAGTGAATGAGATTGCAATGGGAATTTATTTGTCAATTCAATGTTTGGTTTCTTGAATTTAATGCCGTTAGTAGCCATATATTATTATGTGCATCCGTTAAGTGGTTTCAGATTTGCGTAGTCTGGCATTTTCCTAAAATATTGAAAGCTTAACAATGTGTTTAATATATATTTTTTAAATAATAATACATTTTAAATCTTAAACGTATAGTTTTGACCTACTTGACTCATACAGGTTTAAATGGAGTAAAACTTATTTCACTGAGCGAAAGAGATTTCTGAGAAACAAAATCTATAATAGATGCCTACCTAGAAACTTTGTAGAAACGTACCGAGTTCTCCATTAAAGATTAAGCATCTACAAAGAAATATATCGTATTCAGCAATCTGTGCAACACCATACGATGCTCGATGCAATCATGACCAGCCGATTCCAAGAAATCTAATAAAGTGTCTTTGAGTCGACACAAAGTTTAGCTGAGACAAAGGGGCTGCAAGACAGTACGTTATTGTGTTTCCAAAGTTGGGTGCGAGAAAGCTGGACGGGGTGCAGTCACCAATAGTACCACTTCATTTCTATAACCTCGCTCAATGCAAGTGACTTGATTGGTGTATATTACAAGGCAATAGTTCCGCTTATGTTGTGTTCCTGCCATGAGATAAACGCTACAATAGTATTCATGACAACCACACACGAACATTAATACCAATTTGTGACCACACCAACGAACCACAGCGAATTTCCTGAAGCACACTATAAAAGCTTCACGCGATGACCAGTGCTGTAATACAAGTTCTTGACAACTCTATCAGGCCACAGATTGCCGAGTCAGAAAATCCCTCTTCTATTTGAGGAACACCAAATAGTATCACTTCATCATCCAATACTCAGCGCGAACGGTTAATGGTTGTTTTCCTTAGAAACCGCTCAGCTACCTCGTACATCTCTGAAAGATGTGCAGCCTTAGAGAGAACACAGATTGGCTCCTTTATATGAGAGTGAAGCATGAAATCGTGGTCAAATATATCGGACGTATCACACAAGGAGAAATTCTAAATATCAAATAGACATCGCCTTTCAACGGATGTTCTTGACCTTCAATTTGCTGGTCCAGTACAATTTAAAAATGTCAAAAATATTCAAGTAGATTGTGAATAAATAAATTTGTCTCTACTATTCTTCCTAAGGATATCTTCTAGTCATTCAAATTGTGTAGAATAAAACCATTCATCATGGTGGTGACTTTTTAACTACACGTATAGAGTAGTTGTTTTTTAGATCGTCTTGCCGTTTAGAACTGCGCTGCAGTCAGCGCGTACGTTCGACTCCCACACGAGGCGATTCTTAGTGTGATACACCAATTATTATTCCGTGTTTGGATGTTCTTCGTGTCTACATTTAAATATAGGTAAAGTACCACACGATATAGGACTAATTTCGAGCGCGTGACTTATCTTGTTTGGAAGGAAATTATTTGATCGTCATCAGGTTAGTTATTCCTAAAGGTGAAAGATATATTAAACCTTAATATATCTCTCATATATAGCCTACCTCGTTAGTCTCGCGGCATAAATGTGCGCGTGGGATTGGGAGGTCTCGAGTTAGATTTCCGGGTCGGGCAAAGTGTTATTGGGTTTTTCCGTTAGAAAATTCTGAGTAACAGCACGGAGTCTGGTTATGTGCCCGGTACGGCAATAGGCTCGCCCCCTCTTACTTAGGACCTAAAAATACATGGCGAAATGTGGGTGTAATATTTCACCTCTGCCTGCCCCTTCGTGGATACAGGCGTGAGTCTATAAAAAATATTAAATAAAAAAAATATCTCTCATTACACGCGTAGTATCGATAACGAAAATATGACAAAGATTGGATACCCATTAAGGGTTGTGATTATCAAGACCGATGTCACATAATGACGCCTCTCTTCGTAACTTTGGCGACAGTTGGTAAGTTAAAGTTCTTGCTGTTAACTTTTGATAAGGCTGGAAACTACGCGTGACAAATAACAGTAATTAATCTTAAATAAATGTGTCTCTGTGCGTAAATAGACAGCTATAGTTTAGTAAAAAGACTAACAGAAGGCCAATTCTCGTATTTTAGCAGACATCGACACTGTATTTTGAAAGAAATACCATGCAATTAATTTAGTAGACTACAATTTATGGCATAATAAATGACACTTACTTTAGCTTGAAACTGCATTTTAAACCAATATGATAAGCGAATTGGCCCTCTTACTGCGTAGCGCAGAGAGAGCGTTCAAGCAGTGTGCTTCATGAACTTTCATAATTCAAGGTGAGGTCTGCCAACCCGCACTTTTCCAGAGTGGTGGACTAAGGCCTAAATGAAAAGAGGCTTATACCAAGTGGAAAAACAGATTATAAACAAGCCTGATGATGATGATAAAAGCATAGCAGTAGTATTATATTATTTAGTAGCTTTTGCCCGCGGCTTCGCTCACGTTAAATTCGGGGTAACACAAAACTCCTTCATCGTTCGATAGTAATTTTCGTTTTAATTCTGTTCATAGGGACTAATAATAAATATAACCGCAAGAAGTATTTAAAACATTTTTGTAAACAGTATTTTTAGAGTTACGTAGTCAAAATTGGCTAAACATGGAATTCTTATAGACGCGCTATGTCTGTCAGTCTATCCGTATATCATAGCCACTTTATGACGAAACTATTCAGTTTACACAGTTGAAAATTGGTAGGTAGATGTATTCTGAGAACCGCTTTACGACGTTATAGAAAATAAAAAATATTGAATATTAAGGGGGGGGGGCTTTTCATACATGGAACTGATGTGGAAAAAAGGTTGTTAAAAATTACTTTCAGGTTCCTAAAATCATTATTTCTCAAAGTCAATCGTTCGAAAGATATACGGTTCCAAAGTGGTAAAATGGGTGTGTGTATCCCTCTAACTTTTAAAGTAAGAGAGGGACAAATCTAAAAATAATACATGCTGTAGATTGTTATTAAAACCTCCAACGAAAATTGGCTTGAACGATATGTAGTCAGCAGTTTTTGAAAAAAAAACACATCTTAAAAACCGCACATATAGCTTTATCGTTTATAAAAATACTATTAATATTTAGTCGAAGATAATGGCTATGGTAAGTGGATATCTCCTCTACGGAACCCTTCATAGCGAATAGCTTTTATAATGTTTCGTCCTAGGTGTTACATTAATATTCCGCATTAACAGGACTGGAACACCTGGTTCTGAGCTGCCTTCCCACCAATTTTCAGCTAAATCGGTTCAGCTGTTCTTGAGTTATAAATAGTGTAACTAAACGCCTTTTTATATATATATAATTGCGTTATATATCCTTATATATATATATAATTGCGTCCAACAAAACAGCGCAAATACGAAGATGGCTAGCGTGAGGGGGCGGAGTTAGCACGCGGGTTGCAACCTGTTAGAGGCCCGCAGCGTGATTTTGTTTACACCGTTTTGACTAGCCGGCCGGGGCGGATGCAAAAACACTTGTGATGTGAAGTAGAAGTAAAATAACCAGCAACATGAAAAGAAGTGCCAGGATGCTTTCATTCGCAAGTAACTAGTATAATTAAGTTTAATTAAAATGATTAATAGGTTAATGAGTATTTTTAAGTAAATAACTTGTAATCAAATTTTAAGCTGAGAGCAAATATATTTATTGAAAATATATCAAGAAATATTGAGTATTTTTTGTTTACGTAACTCGTACTTCCTTCAATAAAACTTTTTTTTTGCTGAATTAGGTAAACCTATCAACAAAAGCTTCACATATAATTGACAATAATAAACATAGATAACTATCAAACAATGTAACAACATTTCTTCTTTAAGTGAAAGGGTGCATTTGTAAGAAAAACTACTTTTTACCTCATTTTTTACGCATTATTAAACGGTTTTATTTGGCTTCACCAGTTTATTTGTTTGTTTGGGTCAATTTACAAGAACAATATGTCTGATGTTGTTGATTGACTTGATTGAATCGTGAAAAAATGTGAAATTTTATGATTATGGTCTTAAAATCGTACTTAATAACTCGGCAAAAATAAAGTTTGATGGTATTATCGAAAAAAATATTTTCTTCTTGATGCTTCCTTTGGTTGGGCCCCTTGATGGACCTTGGTTACTTCCCTTGATGCCACCTTGGTTATAGGCCGCGCCACACAAGTTGGCGGATGTTAAATAAGCTACAAGCTGCGCAATATCCAATCAACGCGCAGCTTTATGTGAGGTTCAGTCAGGATTGGATAATATTGCGTAGCTTGTAGCTAACTTCACATCCGCCAACTTGTGTGGCGTAGTCTAAACTTCCCTCATTATTTTCTGGTTGCTTCTCTTGATGCCTCTCCCGATATCATCTGGTTGTTTTTATATATTTTTAACTCGTGTAACCTGTTATGATGATCGTGGAGTGAGTGAGTCAGTTGTCGGTGACTTATTATTTTTCACCAAAGATGGCACAAAACCGATTTTAATCGTGTACAAAATTTGAATAGTTCACTCGAGTTGATAAATATATATTTTTTTAATTATTCTTAATTTTTCAAAACAGCTCAGCTAATTTCGATAAAATTTGAAAGGGACCAACTTTGAAGTATGACCTATGAAAACAAGAACCATTCAAAACGGTTCCTTATTGGCGGAGTAATCCGCGAAATAAACATACAAAAAAAAACATACAGTTGAATTGATAACCTCCTGAAGGAGGTTACAAGGTTAGTCGATTACAAATCAAATAAATTTGACTAGCAATATAATTCTTAAACTACTAGTACGATATAAATGAAATTTGGAAATGTACCTCGTTATACGATATTCGCTTAGTTAGGTACTAATCATTCAGACGTCTAGGTTATCCATATGGACTAAATTGGACCTGGAACCCGACATCCCAAGAGCGGAGATAGTAACGGCCATTGGAACGTTAAAAACTAACAAAGCGCCAGGTCCGGATCAAATATCAGCTGAAGTGTGCTCTGGGTGGCTCTGGGTGAAAACAACATCTGCAACTACGTATGGCAGAACGGTGATTGGCCTAAGGCTTGGACTCTGTCGATCATCCTTCCACTACATAAAAGGGTTCGACCAAAAAATGTGATAACTACCGCACACTCGCTTTAATTTGTCACGCAAGCAAAGTCCTGTTAGACATCATAAACAACCGAGTCCGGTATTATCTTGACTCGGCAGACTCTTGGCAGATCCCGCAAGAATTGGCTGGTTTTGTCAAGGGAAAAGGCACGCGTGATCAATTATTAAACGTCAGGCAAATTGTGGAAAAATGCTACGACTTCGACACACCTGTCATAATGTGCTTCGTCAACTACAGTAAGGCATTTGACTGTGTCAACTGGGACTGTCTATTTTTATTTATTTATTTATTTAGGTTTGCTAACAAATGTAACAGTAATACAAGCAAATATTATAAACATCTTACATAGATATCTAGAGTAACAGTTACATTCAATTATAAGCAAACACCACTTACACTTACAATAACGAACATAAGTAAATATTACTTATAACTAGTTAAAGTACGGATTACAGTTCAGTTTTTTTTTACATAGCATACCTTTTCCTGATACAAAAATTCGCCAAACATACAGAAATAAAAATACATTTATAAGAAAGCATTACATTTTATAGTTCTGCGATATTTAGTAAGAGGTTAAGTAACTTGCACATGCGAGGGACAGGAGAGGTAGAACCTAAACAGATCTTCTGGTTGGCGGATAAAGGAGACTGATGATTACTATAGGCTAGGCTTGTATGGCACTCTAAAATTTATTCTGTGAAGGAGTTGTGTACAGACAATTTTGTTGCGGTCTAAATATATTCTTCTCTTTTCAAGTGTTTCCATGCCGTATTTTTAAGTTTATCCTGATAAGAAACCATTCTTGGGAAACGTGAGGGCGACAAGTGCTACAGAAATCTTTTTTGAATTATTTCTAGCCTTAAATTGTGATTGGCATAATGCGGTCGCCAAACAACACTACAGTATTCTAAAGGACTTCTCACAAAACTTTTGTATAGTAAAAATTTTGTATGAGTCTTGCGAAAATCCTTTCCATTTCTTATAATAAAGCCCAGAGATCTAGATGCTTTCCTTATGATCATTTTCAAATGAGGTACAAAGTTTAACATTGTGTCAAACAAAACGACTTAATCTCTAACACAATCACATTCGTTTAATTCTACGCCGTTGATCGAGTGTTTTGAGGATATTTTGGTAATCTTATGAGTAAACTTTATAAACTGACATTTATTTGGATTCAATTGCATACCATTGTTATTACACCACAACAAATCCAGATCTTTCTGAAGAAGTAGGGCCTCATTAAGTGACTTTACAGTCTTAAAGATTTTAAGGTCATCTGCAAATAGCAGGGGTAGCATAGTGAAAGCAGTCCGGTAGGTCATTGATAAACATATTAAATAATAATGGCCCTAAATGTGATCCTTGACGCACTCCTGAAGTTACGGAGCGTGTGGATGATTTGAAGCCATTCAATACAACCCTGAAGTCACGATAGCTTAAGTATGATTTTATCCACTTGTAGATTGGTCCACCAAATCCGTACATACATAATTTTTCTATGGAGGGTCTTAACAGAACTGGGTGTACTTCATCACTTGATTGCACTTCTGCAATCTTTATATCACAAGAACCAAGGTGTGGTGAGGATTGACGGTACAAAATCTAAACCATTCAGTTTTGAAAAAGGAATTCGACAAGGCTGCATCCTTTCACCCATCCTATTCAATATATACGGTGAATACATAGTGAGGCGTACTTGCGATAACTGGGAGGGAGGCATCACCGTTGGTGGACGCAAAATCTGTAATTTGCGTTATGCAGACGACACCGCCTTGCTAGCGTCAGATGACGCCGAGATGATCACCTTACTGGATAAGATGGAGCGCATCAGTGGTGAACTAGGACTCTCGATAAACAGGTCCAAAACGAAGATCATGGTCATAGATCGCACAGGCAAGCTTGAGCCCACTGGGTCACTCAATTTAGAGACGGTTAGCAGCTTTATATACCTGGTTTCAAGCATTAGTAATAATGGCTCTTGTGAATCTGAGGTGCGAGGAAGGATCGGGATGGCAAAAGGAGCCATGGCACAGCTTTCAAAGATATGTCAAGAATATCTCCCTGAAAACCAAGATCAATCTTGTACGCACTCTGGTGTTCTCCATGTTCTTGTATGGCGCAGAGACATGGACCTTGAAGAAAGCTGACCGTGATCGCATTGATGCTTTCGTGATGTGGTGCTGGAGGAAGATGCTGGACATCCCCTGAACAGCACACCGCACCAACGTATCGATCATACAGGAGCTCAAGATCCAGACGAGGCTTTCCACCATCTGCCGGCGCAGAGTTCTAGAGTACTTCAGGCACATTGTGAGGAAAGACAGTGATAACTTGGAAAAGTTAATAATCACTGGCAAAGTGGAAGGAAAAAGACCGAGAGACAGAAGCCCTATACGTTGGACTGACCAAATCAGCACGACCTTTAAAACCACTGTACACGACGCTCTCCACTTGGCAGCAGATAAGAATAGATGGCGGGAAGTGGTCCTCCATAGACTGTTTCCACGAGGTGGTCACGACCTTCAGCATTGAGGAAACCGACGCCAGAAGAAGGTTATCCAATCTCGAGTAAATAGGTAGGTAGGTATCTTCTGGTTTAGTGTGCTACAACCTCGACAACATATTTGCTTAACATCAGGCAGTACGTCGTACATCGATATGGTTAGAACAAAAATGCCAACTCAACTATGACTGTAATTAGCTTTTTTTTTATCCCGGATAACGCTCGTATTTAATCAGGGTGCACTGCATTAAACCCAAACAAGTCGAGCAAAAAAGCACAGTCGTAAGTTTTACATTTCCCGAAGCCATTGAAGCCATTTTCAACTCTCTGTAACTTCGTTCTGGATAAAGCTAGACATCTGAATATTTCATTATCAAGACAACGTCTTTATAATAAAATATATTACAGAGTTTCATCCAAATCGAACTAGTACTTTAACAATTATTGAGTGTCACACGCACTCAACGGTATTCATTAAATTCTAAGGTACTTCTAGCAGACATGGGTACAAGCTTGTAATTTTGATGATCATTATCATTAAGCCTAAAAAAATAAAAAAAATCCTTAAGCCTTTAGGAAAAGTTCAAACAAATGTATCTTTTTAATTTTGGTCTAGTTTTCATATTTTAGAATCTACACAAATAAGATCGTGAACCTTTGTAGTATATGAATTAGGTATTAACATTGAATTATTACCTACAGAAACCAAGTACGCGCACGTAATACGCGCCGTTCATTTGGGTCACAATCTGACCCAATCGGCGTTGTCTGTGGTCCGAGTCGCACGGTAGCGTAAGCATCGCCCACAAAATAATATAAATTATGATATATTGTACAGTGTTTTTGCGCCACAATGCTTCAGAAAAAGATTATAAGGTTGCTGGAGTATCATTCCACCGCTCAGACATAAATCCTAGCTGTGCCCTGTGACCACCAACACAGGCACCCTCCGTTTGAGACCAGCTTGCCCTCTGGCCACGAATCCCTCGGCACGGGTCGGTTTACACCTTAGATCGGGGTTTTGTGTCGGGTATGCTCCCTGAAATTTGGTTTAATTTCGGAGTTTTCCTTCTCCTAGACAGGTTGCCAACCAAGGCTAACGAGGCCCATCTCCCCGAAGGCCCATCACTTGTTAGTGCTTACGTTTCAGCGCACAAAGTTTTGTCAAAAACTTAAAAAGCAGACAGTGTGACTTTAGAATTTATAATATACAATTACTTACTTATATTCATGCAAAAATTATGAATTGACCCTATTTTTAGGGGTAAGACATTGTTACTAGCAACTCTATAATGGCGTCTGTGTGCGTGATGCAGCAAGTAAGACACATCACATTTCCGCACACATAGCGAATATTCGGCTTAGCATCTGAGCTCGCGTTGTTTGAATAGGTACTGACTTTCTGTAGGTAATAATTCAATGGGTATTAATTACTCCACCAAGATAACTTCGTGGTTTAGAATTCGGAATTCAGTTTAATGTCCCTACTAGATTCAAATATTTTTGGCTATCTAGAAGTACTCGTAGGGTAGGATCAGGGTAGGGACTGGGTAGGGACCGGATAGGGAACGAGTAGGGATAGGGTTCGCCTACTATACCACGCTGGCCAAACGGGTTGGTATAGGGTTTGTATCAAGTTTTTCTTCTCTTACAGTGCTGTTCTCTGCATAATATGCTCCCTCTGTCGGCTCTTACGACACCCATGGTATGATATGAAAAAAAATTACTTGTTATTACTTGTTATTATTTGTTATCATCTCACTCTGATTGTATTAAATAAACTGATGAAATTACATTTAGCTGTAGGGCTTCGTAGACATAACTAAATGAAATTATAGAGCAAAGGTCATTCGTTATAATTATTTGCAATAATGAGAATTAATATATTAATACCACTAGAAGCATAATTTTACTTACAATTAAACAACAAAAACAATCATAAATACCTATAGAAACTCGATACCACGAAATAAGTTAAATCATATTATTGCAGCTGTTTCAAAATATGTATTACCTTTTATATAATTTAGCCATAATGTTAAGATGAATGTCAAAAATCTTCTAGACCTTAGTATTCAATTATAAGCCCGGTCTCGCGTTGTTTGAATACTGACTTTCTGTAGGTAATAATTCAATGGGTATTAATTACTCCACCAAGGTAACTTTGCGGTTAAGAATTCGGAATTCAGTTTAATGTCCCTACTAGATTCAAATATTTTTGGCTATCTAGAAGTACTCGTAGGGTAGGATCAGGGTAGGGACTGGGTAGGGACCGGATAGGGAACGAGTAGGGACCGGGCAGGCACCGGGAAGGGACCAGCGAGGAGTACGGGTGAAGGTGCATAAGTCGGGGCCCGGGGAGAGGGGCTTCACGGATCTAGGGCATAGGGGACGCGGGTGCGAGTTCATGGGGGTTCACGGATGAGGGCACAGGTGGGGGTTCACGGGTGAGGACACGGTTGGGGGTTCACGGGTTGGGGTCACGGTGGGGTGCAGGGTAGAATAAACCCCCATGAGGAGAGATGTTTGCTATAGAACATCACTTGCAAAAATAAGTGAGATCGTACGCGAACGACGAACGCTCGAATTTAATCAGGGTGCACGGCATTGAACCCAAACAAGTCGGGCAGAAAAGCACAGTCGTAAGTTTTACTTTTCCCGAAGCCATTCAGGCCATTTTCAACTCTCTGTAACTTCATTCTGGATAAAGCTAGACATCTGAACATTTCATTAACAAGAAAACTTCTTTATAGTAAAACTAGCCGTTTCCCGCGGTTTCACCCGCGTCCTGAGGGAACTACTTCGTGTACCCAAAAAACCCAAATATCTTACGGACCTCTATTTATTCTAAAATAAAATATAGCCTATGTTACTCGCAGATAATGTAGCTTTCTAATGGTGAAAGAATTTTTAAAATCGGTCCAGTAGTTTTTGAGTTTATCCATTACAAACAAAAATACAAAGTTTTGCTTTTTATAATATTAAAAGTGTAGATAGTGTAGATATGTTACAGAGTTTCATCCAAATCGAACTAGTACCTACTTTAAAAATTATTGATTGTCACTCTCACTCAACGGTCTTCATAAAAGACATATGTAGGTACAAGCTTGTAATTTTGATGATCATTATCATTTAGCCTAAGAAAATAAAAATAAATCCTTAAAAACCTTTAGGAAAAATTCAAACAAATGTATCTTTTTAAATTTGGTCGAGTTTTCATATTTTAGAATCTACACAAATAAGTTTGTGAACCTTTGTAGTATGTGAATTAGGTATTAAAATTACTCCACCAAGATAACTTTGCGGTTTAGAATTCGGAATTCAGTTTCTACTAGATTCAAATATTTTTGGCTCTCTAGAAGTACTCAGGAGGCAGCGATAGCCTAGTTGAGATACCAACAGACTGCCATGCAGAGGGTATCGGGTTCGAATCCACGGCGCGCACCAATGACTTTTCGGAGTTATGTGCGTATTGAATTGTTAATTATCGCTTGTCCCGTGGCTCGGAGAGCACGTTAAGCCGTCGGTCTCGGTTGTCATGAAGAAAAGGTCCCAGTTAAAATGGCACGGGTGGGGGCACGGATGGGGTACAGATGGAGGTTCACGGGTGGGGGTCATGGTGGGGAGCAGGGTAGAATAACCCCCCATGAGGAGAGATGTTTGTTATAGACCATCATTAGCAAAAAGAAGTGAGATCTCAATAAAAACATTGCATGTAAAAAGAACAACAACTCGAGCAACAGTTCTTGAGTATACAGGGTGTAAAAAGACCCTTAACGAAAACTGAAATCCCAAGTTGTACCAATCACTACGAAAATTTTTTACTTCGGCACCATATCTGGGAAATTACTGGTTCAGGAGATATTGAGGCTCAAAGTTAGTATGGATTTTTTCTAATTAGGTACAAAATCGATGCATTTACCCCGCCAATATGTTCTTTAGATGCTTTATGACCCCATGGATAAGTAGGTATTTGGAGCATTGCACGCGCGCGCTTTTAATTGCAGTTTAAAAAATGTGAAAACTTAAAAAAAATCGTTTCCCAGGTATTATTTTTGGTTAGTATGACTTGGCATGATGTCCACAACGAGTAGACTTCGGCTAGGTGATGGGTCTTGTGACACCCTGTATAGTTGTGAGATCAAATATGGTAACTAATGGTACCTACCTAAAACGGTCATGACGGCTGGAACACGAGAGTGTACGGTATCGATAAATATATTAGTTTAGGAGGAAGCAGCATTCTCAACACAATATAATTATGGACTACATACAGAAAAAATATTCGGTATCAATATAACCTCTAATGTAGTAGGAAATCATTTAATTAATGGAATGCTTATATTAAATACAGGAAAATATGCGGAACCGATATAAACTTAAATTTAGATGGATGCAGGAAAATCTGTAATACACATAGAACATATTCAGAAATATACAGTGCGTCACATTATTTCCATTATGAACGGACGCCAGAAACCAGCGAGAATTATTTGAAATTGAATATCTTCATTTCGTGTTTAATCAAAATTTCTTGTTGATAATGGAATTCACATGACAAAAGTGTAACTATATTCGCACAATTAACAATTGAAATCTCATTAACAGTGGTAGACGCCACAAGGTTGGGCTTTGAAAAGACGCAAGAAGTCTTCCGCGATTTAAATATATATATATTACTATTGGTCACAAGAAGATGCAATTTAGTTTGTATGTTCCTTTGGGAACTTAGGGGTGCACTAAGAAGGCATGCCCGCAATTTCCACAAAATCTAAAAGAAACGGGCAAATTAGATGTACTGGCTCAGCTACTGGTATTCTCTAATTTCATATGAAACATCCTGACGATAGGACGCTGGCTGACTAATGAAGAAAAATATTATTAAAACGTTAGATAAGGAGATATCTGTCTTAGGTCTCGCTTTCATTAGTAACATTACCTACTAAAAGAGTTTGTTTTTAATGCACCGTCCATAAACCCATTATCCAATATCGAGGCTCACTTACTCTCCTTACTTGACTAAAGGCCTTATTATTTTATTCGATAGCTTCAAATGTTTGCCTTACATCAGCTATTAGCGGCGCATCTCTGCGTCGTAGTGACCGCACTAAAGATTTCAGACCCCACATGAAATGAAATGAAATAAGATTTATTATGACTTCACACAACACAAGTTACATATAAGGAAAAATAAAATAAATTTCAAAAACAATCATGAGTACAGAAAAAAAAATTAACATAATAACAGAACAAAGAGTAACTGCATGGTAGTTCGACAACATAAAACCCAAAGGCACTCAGTCTGTGGCTTAATTAATAGCCGCTGCAGATATTCGTCTATCCGATTTACAGGCAATAGTCCGAAATTATACTAAGTTCTGTCGGTTATCGATAAAGTGGCTGCTATTGGGCAATATAGTATTCTGATAGGATTTTTCCAGTTCAAATCAACATAATATCCAAAAGATTATATAGTCCTTGGGATGGATCCGGCTCACCACTAAAATTATTAAAGGTCCTTAGTCTCCTAAATACTATTCTAATCAAAAGTTGCGTAAGATTTTTAAGGCGACAAAGTCACCGGCCACAGAAGAGATTTCCAATATCAAATATTGACTGTTGATCATATTCCGCATAAATTATGTAAAAATCAGTACTTCAAATTAAGCAAAAGCAAGTTACGTTCGCCTTTCCTGCCTACTTCTTTGTAACAGACCACAGGCAAGCTAGCAACGTCGAATACTAAAATATAAAAACATTTATTGACTGCAATCAATACTTAGGTACTTCAAAATTGAAGGCAGAAATATAACACTGCTGTGCTTAAAATGATACCCAGAAAGGCATCGCTTTCATCTGTCACATAATTATGATGCCAGCATACATATATACGGTTTTACCACGCATACTTCATATTAGAAAAGTAAGGCAAACTATTCCACAAACCAACTTCTTCTAGACCTTTTTATTTCTACCCAATAAAAACTCAAAAATGGCACGGGTCATCGTCCTTACAAGATTATACCACATCACAATGTTCAATAGGCTACCTCGTTCTATTTGTAATGTGATATGACTTCGTCAATCTTGTTTGCCATCGCCGTGTAAGTTTGCATCCAATCTCGTGTGGGCGTCAGATGCATTATGTATCTGTTATCGGCACATACTTGATACTTGATACTTGATGGCACGGGCTGTTTCCGCAACTCCACGTCTTGGCGTGTATTTTGCGTGCGGGTGGGAATGGTGTCGTCACTCGAGCCACCCCAGCTCTTCGAGGAAGGCCAGCAGACTCTTGATGTGGCCCACGGCCTCCCTCAGGGTGCTGTATCTGCTCAGGTACTGCTGCCTGTACTGTGCAACCTCAGGGCAGTCGAGGAGCAGGTGGGCTGCCGTCTCGTCTGCTGCCATACAGGCCCTGCACAGCGGGCTGTCGGTGATACCTATAGTAAATAGGTGTTTATTAAAGAATCCGTGTCCTGTGTAGGCGGCCGTGACTGTCCGTAGTTGTTGTTTGGACAGCCGGAGGATTTGTTTAGCTATCTTACCGTCTACTGCGGGAAGAGCCTCCTTGGCCTGCCTACATGTTTCAATACCAATCCAGGACTGGTTGTGTTTGGTCCTGGTCCTATTTCTTACCAGGTTGCGATAAAAACCAGAAGGTAGGGGAATAATGGGCTCGGGTCCCACCACCTCTAAAGTGGCCCCTCTTCTGGCAAGTACGTCGGCTGCGTCATTCCCTCTTGAGCCACTGTGGCCCTTGATCCATTGCAGTGTTAATTTGTTTAGTTTACCGGCACATATTACCATACTACTTTGTCGATATTGATCAGATTTCTCTCTAGCTCTATTACATGTATATATAAGACCTATAGCTAGAGACAATGTAAAATACAGCAGTAGGAGTATGGTAACTTTTGACTGCATGGATGGCGTAGAAGATGAAATGGCCGCTTCACCCCTCAAGACTACGCTGAGTGTTATAGGTTTGATCTCTACATGGGACAAAATTTTGTGTGATCCACGAATTGTCGAGTCTTTGTTTCCGTTACTTGTAAAGTCCCTCGGGACAAAGGATTAATTTCTAGAGCAGACATTGTATTTTCAAAAGGAAAATACTTGAAAGAAAGTCAAGTTATTCTGTGAGAAGTAGTTATTAGGGCATGCTTGACATACCAACAACGTTGTTGACCCGTTTACTGTTGTAGTTGAGATGCTACAATCCTGAAATATTTCTCCTAGTCAATGCAGTCTTAATTCATCCCTGTTGATTCTGAATTACATAATTATATTCTTCAAATTATATTCTTAGAAATTACTCACTGTTACTCGCATTTTCATAACCGTAGTTTCAAAACCACTTTCTAAACTTTCGAAACTTGTTACCTCCTTAGGAGCTAATTCTCGAATATTCACTGCTCTCGATAAGTGTTTCGCCTCTAAGGTACGAGCCATACTCAGGACGCTTTCGCGATGGCTGAGCAAGGACTGTATATTTTATTCGCCAACACGTTGCAGTGCGGCACGTGTTCATTCAGCCATTTCTCGAAAACTTATCGCACTCTACGCTCGCTCTAGAGAAGTCAAAGTCAGAATGTAACTTGTTTACGAGTGCTTGGAACTATATTGCTTATATAGCTAAAGTTCTATTATTTCGTTCATGGCAGAATATTATATGATTGAAATCTCTACCAGACGCCTTTTCGGTTGTTATTAAACATGGATAAAATCTTTTAAGCTGATGGGAAGTGGTTCTAACCACTGCTCATCATTCTTCATTGGAAAATTGTTAGGAAAATGTTGTAAACCTAATATTGATTCCAGAACTATGAACTCAACGTTCCCTGAGGGAAGCAGTGGGGCACATCAAGAGCCTGCTGGCCTTCCTCGAAGAGCTGGGGTGTCGCGAGTGACAAGACCATTCCCACCCGCACGCAAAATATACGCCAAGACGTTGAGTTGCGGAAACAGCCCGTGCTATCAAGTATCAAGTAAGAACTCTACGCTGTCCTGAACTTTTATTTGCTAGTCATAATTGATACCACGTGGGCGTCGGTAAACTAATGCTTAAGATGTGCTGGCTTGACATCATGATGATAATATGAGCTGGACCTGATATGCATTCCAATCGACTCACCCAAGGATGCAAATAATCGGGAGAAGCTGAGGCATTGTAGATTTGTAGTAGGTAGGCGGACCCCGGCACAAACCGCGAAGGTTTTCGGTAGCAACCGGCCTAATGCTAGCGTGATCAAAATGTATTGAAGCTCGTCTGTGGACATCGGTAAATGTTACACGTACTTTTGGCTTTATCCATATATCGTCAACCTTTTTTATCAACTCAATCATGAAGTGCCAATTCTGTGGTGGTCAGTTTAATGACGGTGTCCAATGTGGTGGCTGTGGAAAACACATGGACTTTGGTTGCGCGGGCATTACTGAGGCAGGATGGAGGCGTCTGAGACCGGAACGAAGATCTGCGTGGAAATGCCCATCATGCAAAACAGTATCTCCGTCTCAATCACCTTGTAAGGAACAAGCCAGTTTTGAAAGAGTCTTAAGGGAGATACAAGATATTAAGCTGCAGGTAAAAGACCTACCAATGCTGAGTGATGATATCAAAAGCATCAAAGAAGAATTGAAGGAGATTAAGGCCTCAAGTCAGTTTATCAGTGACAAGATCGACGAACTGACTAATAGACTAACAATTGCTGAAACTAAAATTGTTGAGTTCGAACGCAAGTATACCGAACTGGAGAACAATCTTGAAGGTGCCAAACTTCAGTTAGCCAGCAGCGAGCAAAGGTCAAGACTCAACAACATCGAGGTTAAGGGGATACCTCAAAAAAAGGACGAAAATCTCTTCAAAATTATAGATTCCCTGGGAGTAAAAATTGGATATCAAATAGCCAAAACACAAATAAACTACATGTCTCGAGTGCCTTCATTCAATTCTAAAGAAAAATCAATTATAATCAGTTTCATGAACCGGTTTGTTAAAGAAGATTTCATAGCTTCTGCGCGTGCTTACAAAGATCTTACAGCTGAGGACTTGGGGTTTCGAGATGTGACTCAACGTGTTTATGTCAACGATCATCTGAGTGCCGATCACAAGTTACTTCTTAACAAAACGAGAGAAGCTGCAAAAGTTAACAATTTCAGATTCATTTGGGTCAAGTTCGGTAAGATACACGTACGCAAAAACGAAAGCTCGCGTACTATCATAATTAACAAACCCCATGATTTAAACAAAATTGCCTAACCTTTCGCTTATTAAATAATTTACTGTTAATATGTTTAGATAGAAAAGTTGCAATTCATGTCCAACCTATATTATTGTTCATAGCATGTAGAATTAATACATTCATAGACCGTTCGAATTTTAAAAAATATGTATTTTTTTATAGCAACTTAATTAACCAGTGTAATAGATTTAGCACACCTGTCTCACCGCACGCCCTCGCAAGCTTACAGCTTACTCGGACTGTTCATATCGTAGTAAAAAATGCATTACCTATAGCTATCTCGCTTACTCACCAACGCACCACGCTACCATCGCTTTGTAAGAGGGAGAGGTCTGACCATACGCATATTTTTTCAAATCGTCGTACGTTTACAAAAAAAATGCAAATCACTTATGATTTCTACCCGCTCTTATTTGTAATAGAGGTATTGATGCAATTAATTTACAATTGTCGAATTTACGACGCGTTTATTACTAATGAAATATGTTATTCTTATCCTATTACTTATATTTAATACTAACGTTAATGGGTACAATTAGCGGCAGTGAAATTGTTAGTCTAAATGATCTTCATATCTATTATCAAAACGTACGGGGACTGCGTTCTAAAACCGAAGATTTTTATAGAAACTTAAATCTCAGTTCATACGATCTAGTGGTTTTAACTGAGACCTGGTTGACACCTAGTGTGAGTGATAGTGAGCTGTTCGATAATCGTTACATAGTTTGGCGACGAGACAGAGACTACGAGCTCACCAACCAAACCCGTGGCGGTGGTGTACTCATTGCGGTACGTAAACACATAGCTGCTTGTTTACAGCCTAGTTTTAAGTCTACTGCGGAGGATCTATGGGTCTCGATACCCCTAGGATACACTAACAATCGATCACGGAATTATCTTAATATATGCGTAATTTATTTATGTAAACAGAATATGGGCCTCACATTCTCTCAACAACTAAATAATTTTCTGTTGAAATTAGACGAGACTATAATTAA
The DNA here is from genome assembly GCA_944739405.2 of Euclidia mi. Taxonomy (NCBI): domain Eukaryota; kingdom Metazoa; phylum Arthropoda; class Insecta; order Lepidoptera; family Erebidae; genus Euclidia; species Euclidia mi. Next base: position 56,795,510 of record OX123200.2, on the reverse strand, counting down.
CCATCCTGACGATCGGTACCTAATACTCGGTGACTTCAATCTAAGTGGTATATCATGGCAATTTAATAATAGCGACAATACGTTGTCGCCTCAGTCATTATCCACTACCGACGAACATTCACTCATAGACGTGTTGCATACCCACAGTTTATGTCAGTACAACAATGTTCCTAACGTTTTCGGTAGAATCTTAGACCTTGCTTTATCGACCGAGTGTTTAAATGTTCACGAGTGTAGCAACCCAATAGTACCAATTGATCCGCACCATAAGGCAATCAGTATACAATTAAAATGTATTCAACTATCACCTCTTAAACCAGCTTTACGTAGTAAATATATTTTTGGTAAGGGTAACTATGATGAGATTAACTCGGACATACTTGCTGTGAATTGGTACGATGAATTGTCTAATAGATCAGTCAGTGACGCCGTTGAATATTTTTATTCATTTATTCATAACGAAATTGAGAAACATATACCCAAAGCAATAATATCGTACAAGAATACATTTCCTATATGGTACTCACCAGCGCTCAAAAAATGTATCCGGGAAAAATCTAAATATTACCGTAAATTCAAAACTTATGGTAATATTTCTGATCATGAGACATATAAACTACTCAGGGAAAGAGTCAAGCAGTTAGAAAACGAGTGTTATAACAGCTACATAGCCAGCGTCGAAAATTCCATAAGGTATAATCCCAAATACTTTTGGACGTTTGTGAAATCTCGAAGAAAATCTTCAGTTATTCCTTCAACTATCAGACATGCAGGTGGTGTGGCCAACACCGGTGAGGACATATGTAATGCGTTTTCCAATTACTTTCTTACTACCTTTTTACAACCTACTAGCACAGTATCTGATCGAAGTTTGGTTGAGTCACCTACTTCAATAGCCGATATATCTCAAGTACACATAGATCTTACAGAGGTAAGAAAAATCATCAAAGGTCTTGACTTGTCCAAATCAGCGGGTCCTGACAATCTGTCTCCAGTATTCTTATCATTATGTGCCGATACCATTTCACTACCTATTAAAATACTATTTGAAAAATCGTTGCATGATTGTGTTGTACCATCGATATGGAAATCCGCCTTTATCACTCCCATTCATAAAAAAGGCCCAAAAACAGATGTAGTTAATTACAGACCAGTCTCTAAATTGTGTATATTGGCTAAGGTACTTGAAAAACTTATTTATTCTCAAATGTATGCTGCTCTTAAAAATTCACTTGGTAATTTTCAACATGGTTTCTTGAGAGGACGTTCAACAACGAGTAATTTGGTCTTGTTGAATGATTTTATAACTGAGTGTATGAGTAATGGCAAGCAGGTCGATGTCGTTTATACTGATTACAGTAAATGTTTCGACAGAATCGATCACTGTACGTTATTATCAAAACTTATGCGGATTGGTATAAGGGGAGATCTATTGAGATGGTTCTCTTCGTATATAACAAATCGTACTCAGGCGGTAGTAGTCAACAACTACATATCTAGTTGGGTCTTAGTGCCTAGCGGAGTTCCGCAAGGTTCTTTACTTGGACCCCTACTCTTTGTGGTCTTTATAAACGACATCGACAAATGTTTCCATTACTCGAATTTATTATGTTTCGCTGACGATATGAAGATATTTTCGAGCATCTCATCGGTCGATGACGTAGCTAATCTTCAATCAGATCTAAACCGCCTAGTTAGTTATTGCACAGACAACAAATTAGATCTTAACCCAATGAAATGTTCTCTCATGACTTACAGCAGGAAACAAAACACAATTCCATCAGAATATTACCTAAAGGGACATAGGCTCCAAAACTGTGATAAGATTCGTGATCTTGGTGTCATTCATGATCCTAAGCTAATGTTTAATGATCATATTGAACATATTATTGCCAAGGCATCGCAGGCATTGGGCTTTGTTATGCGAATGTCAAATAACTTCAAAGAAGCAAAAACATTTAAAATTCTGTACTGTACTTACGTCCGCAGCATCTTAGAATACGCCAGTCCTGTTTGGAATCCAAGATATGATATCTATAAGACTAGGATTGAAAATATCCAACGTCGATTCATTCGGTACTTATGTTATCGCCTTAAAATTAATTACACATCAGAAGATTACTTTAAATTATGTTCTAAGTTCCATACTTTGCCATTAGTCACTCGGCGTGAAATAGCGGATGTCTTATACCTATTAAATATAATATCTGGCTCCATCGATTGCCCCGAACTACTGACTAAAATACTATTTAATGTACCAACAAGAGTAGTAAGATATTACACTCCTATTCACCTCCCTTTAGTTTCTTCCAACTATGAGCAAAACGCGTTTCTATGGCGAGCGAGCAATACACTCAACAAGCGATGTAAGCAACATGATTTCGACATATTTATTACCAAAGTGGAACCGGTGAGACGGTTGCTAAGTCTAGAGTTTTTTAATAAACATTCTTAAATTTTAATTGATCTGTTCTAATTAATTATTTTTTATATACATATTTTTTTTAGTAATTAAGGCATTTGAATTCAACTATAGACGTGTATATAATATAATATATTGTTATATGTCCAAATTTTAAACTGTTATATTAATCGCGAGGACCTGTTATTGGCTTACCGTTGTTTATTTGCTATTACTGTACCTATATTGTATTTACGTGCTGTTGGTCTTCCATATAATAAATAAATAAATAAATAAATAAATAAGTCCGGTTAAGATTTATTAATGTTTATCTTGTTTCATATGAGACTAATATTACCTGAGATAGGTCCAAACCAAACATTTAACTTTATAATACTATTAGTTAAGATAACCTATGAATAGTAAACTCGTAGTTTGCATTATTAGTTTTAAACTGAATCAACTTGTAGGGCTCAGTGATGTCTCTAAAATATCATAAAAACTTTTTTAATATTTTCGCCGTGACGCATAAAAAAGCCTTAAGTATGCGCATTTAATTTACTAAGGGTCGATTTTTGAATCGTCAGTTAAAATATAACAAAACAATAAAATACAACACTTACAAATTAAAAACTATGGTCGTGGATATAGTAGATCAATAATTCATTCTGTTATAGACTCAACGGTGTTGTTAGCAAACATTTCCATAAATATTAAATACAGTAAACGTAGAGCACAACGCGTTAATCTCTTTGCATTACAAACTTTTTTTTTATGATAAAAGGCGGCAAACGTGCAGACTAATCGCCTGATGGTAAGCAATTACCGCCGCCCATGGACACAAGCAACACCACAGGTGTCACAAGTGCGTTGCCGCCCCTTAGGGTTGGGAAAGGGGATAGGATAGGAAGTGGGATGAGGGAAAAGGAATAGGACTCTAATAAATAAGACGAGTTTACTACATTGAATAAAAACTAACACATTTTGTTTTACCAACAAAACAATATTCTGTAAACAAAACAGTCCTGTGCTCGGCAATGGTCTAGAGAGGCGAGTGCAGGTTATTGGTACAGTTTTATGGTCTCAGAAATACAGTGTGTATTTTCCGACTGAAGATCTATTCATTAGTACTCGTAAATCCAAACAAAAACCAAATAATCCGACTAACGGTCACTGGTGAATGCAGTTATTATCTCTCTAGAAAACAGTTGTGGCAATTTTGTTTACAAGTCATAATTCGTGTTTATACTCAATTCTCCAGGTAGCAGAAGTACAGCTATGGAAAGAAGTATGTTTTTTTATTTTTCCATTGCCAATATATTTGAAATTTCTTCCTTCTCATAGATCACACACATCTTTGTGGGTCCCTCTTCTCTCCGATGTGCTGAAAACCGAGCCTAATGATCACAAAACCCCGTCACGAATCTCGTCATTTTCCCCTTTTACTTTTCCAACTATATTTTTTGTACACTGCGACGTAGAGGTAATCCTGGTAGGTTACCACTTACTATAACATGGCCAGATATTTTCTGCAAAATATTGCTCTCGCAACCTTGTGCAGCACAAAATCCACGTAGTTAATAGAAAATATATGTGCCTAAATCAGTAATCAGAAAATTTAGTACTCACCGATTTATCGACATAAACTATCGACTATTGGCGCTGATACACCTAAGCATTCACTTATAACAAAACAACGAGCATTCGCCGTATTTTTTATGACAAACTGAACAACGAACAGAGCCGAACATAGCTACGAACATTTTTAAGATCTTTCTAGCGACTGCCCTAATCAGCAAATACATTGAAGCAATTTACTGTCCATTCACTAGAATGCTCACCAGAACGCTGGATAAAATATTCGCTTAAACACTCTCGTTTGTTATTCTGTTTTGTAACATTCGCAAGAACGCTCATTACAGGTGAATGCTCAAGTGTATCAGTACCATAAGACGCATCGAGAGCTTCGGTTTATTTCTAGCACGTAGGTAAGTTAACGATACAATAGAGAACTTGAATAATGAACTCACGTCAGCGAAATAGGAAAACAGCGATTTAGTAACGAAAAAAATAAACGATAAAGTCAAGGAAATAGAACTACATTCGTTGTTGCATACATTTACATGTTAATATTATTGAATGAAATTGGGTTAGATTTACTTTTAATATTTGTTTAAGGTTGTGTGTGTGATGTATTATGAACAAAAATTGTCACTACCCCATTCCATTTAAGGTGGCTTAAGAAACGAAGCAAATATGTAGTATCTGCGGAAGAGAAGGAAAACTCAACATAAGAGGTAAAAGTACCAATTATGAAAAACGTATATGGAATATTTGGAATGCCATTATAATATCAGTTCTTAGTGTCCAGAATATGCAAAAATTTTGAAATTTGGTACCATAACATTTATTTCGGATGTAGTCCACAATTTGTGCCTTTACTCTACAAAAACAAATTTTGCAATATTCGCGGCGCTTAGTCTTCCAAATATAGCGTATTCTATATAGGGAACGTATTCCATAATTGGTACTTTTCCAGTCCTTATGCCAACCCGTCTGGCCAGCGTGCTATAATTAGCCAAATCCACCTCTTGCCCCACAATGCTACTATGAAGCAAATTATGTGAGATCTATGTTCAGCAGTGACCTACAAAAGGCTGATGACGATGATGACGAGATCTCAATTGAGTCATTATTAGAAAATAACAATGAAATACCTTTCGTTAGTCCCGACGTTTCAAGATGACCATAGCAACCGTGAATATGGGATGACGAAGCACTAAATGTTTTTTTTTCTAGATGTGATTTCAGTTACTTTAACTACAATACCAAAAGTAAGTATATCGGGCGTTTTCCACCACCATCGTTTTCATCAGATATAGTTTTTAAACCGGGCATATTAAAGTGTCAACACTGACACGGATAATCCGTGTAGTTAGAGCGCGGCCGAAAGTTGCTATAGAGCAACATTGTTTAACGAACGTTTCGCCAACTATTTTGTTATTCCATAGGACTTGTGTATTTGAGTTAAGCGGAAAATACAATATTTAACTTTGTAATATTTACTCTTAAAGGGTACTGTGAAACGTTTGTCTACCGTCTATTTAAGGCTGTAAAACAAGGAAAGGTAAGTATTTACAAACGAACATTATTATTATTGACAATAATTATTGTTTGTAAATTTTTACACTGCTAGACTCTGGCCTCGACACTATGACAAACTTTAGGCCACAGACCATCACGCTAGCAAACTGCAGGTTGGGAGAGATGGACAAAATGTGATCCTTTAATTGCATATTGGTCGACCTTTAAATAATCGTTATCCTTAATCATTATCATGATAACATGTCGTCCAACATTAATTTAATAGATACTGGACTTCACCCGCGTGAATTATATATCCAAAACTACCCTAGGAATCACACTATCTAGTGGTAAAACTAACTAATGGTAATGGTATATAATGGTAAATGGTGAAAACGGTACAATAGTTGTGGAGTTTACCGCGTTCATACAGACAGACAGGACGCCACGCAGACTTTTATAATATGTAATGTGTATTGATATAAATGAAATAATACTGCTGCTAACAAATTTCTTGTCCCTTTCTCTCATGGTCACTTGGTCCAAGACAAGACTGTAGGGAATTTCATTTTGCGCTTCAGGATAAGATTGCACTACGAAATTGCACTACAAGTGCTAATATGTAGCAACACGTCATCAACTAGAGGCCATTAAGTTTCGTACTAACGCGTTATTCCGGTGTCGCATGATGTATTCTAATTTATAAGGCAACATAAGTAATACAAACAACCATATTGCTTCACTACTCTACAGTTTCGTTCATTGTATATGTAAACTTATTCTCGCAATAATATGGGTACCTATTTCTAATATGAAGTATGTTTTTTTTGTATTTTCAATTGAGCGCCTCACCGTATCTGGTGTTTGAGTTCATAGACCATCCAATGGCCTAAAACTTGAACTAAGGATTCTTGTTCTGAGACAATAAACGGAACCTAAGATAGCTTTGACTGTTCTCCAAAACACGGTAGCGCTCATTAGAGCGTCAGTGAATGCCATTTGAACTCAGTTGGGTGATCACCGAGTAGCGAGTTTTGCTTTACTTTGCCGATGTATTAAAAATACAACTATTTAAAATAAAACTAGTGAAGAAATCACTGCTAATTCAATTACAAAAAAACAGGCAATATTCAGCGATAAAAAAGAACAACACAAAATATTCTTTTTCCGACCGAATCAACATTGTGAGCCAACACTATTGGTTTTTCACGAATTAACTATCGCCATAAAAAGGCGGGAAATAAATTTGATCTAGGCGTTACCTTTTATTTGAACTTGTTCGACTGAACGAACTATCCAATTTAGTTCAACTACAGTCGCAGTGAAACATTCTTTGTTTGACGACACACGAAAATCGAATTGGTACCTATACTGTCTCTTCAGAGAAATAGAGAAAACTGGTGTAGACAAAAACAGAGTACTGCCAAACTATTCAGTTTGGAATTAGATACAAAACAAAATTTATTACGTTAAACTCTAAGCTGTAGATAAGAAAATATTTTACTACCTATTGAAACTGGCAGGTACAAATTAAACTCGAGTTTGCTCGTTAACAGTGAGCCTGAGGAGGCTACATTGTTTTTTTTTATTGCGATATACTGTTGTTTATTATATCAGCACTACGAGCCAATATGAGCACTAATAAACATGCATCCACATTTAATTGCTATGACCAATTACAGTTGATGAAAATATGCTTCACCTAAAATAAAATATGTTGCCTACAATTTAGATTATTTTATTCATTTAAAATAAGTCCGCCGTGTAGATAAACAGTAATGAAGGACCATCTCTCTAAAATCTGTGTTCAAATTTAAAGTCCTCCAACTCCTTTTCCACATTCAAAAGATATATATATTTTTAATTAAGACAGATATTCAAGTACATATCTTAATATATAAAATCCTTGCGTTACTGACTGACTGACAGACACGCTACAGCCGAAACTAATCGGCGCAAAAAGCTGAAATTTAGCATGTATGTTCCTTGGGGACCGTAGGGCTGCACTAAGACGGGATTTCTCGAAATTCCCACGGGATCGGGCAAAACGGGAAATTCGAAAATATGTGCGTGCGAAGCTGCTGCCGTCCTCTAGTTATTCATAAAACTGGCTAAAGACAAAAACAAACGATAAGGACAGAACATTTGTGAAAATAACACAACAAAATGAAAAAAAAGCCTTTAATTTATGATGACAAAAAGAAATGGGCACTTTTAGAGCCGTTCACGCGCAGTTTGTCACGAACAACACATTACTCAGGTTTATAACTTAGGCTGCATATATTTAAATTTATCTGTCTCGCGGAGTAATGTTGACGGATTATCTTAATTAGCTGGATGGATGTACTCACCTCGTGAATGTGGTTAAAACAGCTAAAAGTACTTATATCTGTGTGTATACAATTGTTACTGACTGACTGACAAACAACTTGAAAGGTATGGTAATACTCTAAAACCTGAGAGATAATACTCTCAAGTTCGAGAGTATTACGAAGCATTACCGTAGTTACAATAATATATGACAAGTAAAAAAATATTATCTCTGACTTAAAATCATAAATAGTCTGCCTCCGTGGTCCAGTGGATAGCGTATGCGACTGCTGATCGGAGGTCCCGGGTTCGATTCCCGGGTCGGGTTAAAGTGTTACTGGGTTTTTCAGAATACTCAGTAGAAGCCCGGAGTCTGGTGATGTGCCAGGAATAGGCTCGCCCCCTATTACGTGGGACTTAAAAATTCATGGCGAAATGTGGGTGTAATATTTACACCTCTGCATACCCCTTCTGGGATACAGGCGTGAGACTATAAATAAAAAAATATTTAAATCAAGTGCTAGATGGATCCTCGCATGAAGGGTTTTATCACAGAAACAAATTGTAATAGAATGGTGAATGTCACGTCATCGCGTACATTTCGCGCGTGCCACATTTTAGCAAGCCCCGCCCACAGTGACGTATAGATAGTGAGGGGACACTAAGGAATTATTATCGATGTGTGTGTGTGATGTAGCTGTGGAAAATGAAATTATGTTATTGTTTATATAAAAACTGACCATTGCTGATTGTCAGGCAGAATAATGTTGTACAACATGTGTGAACACATGCGCTATAGTGCAATAGTTTGACACGCGCACCACGCCCATGTCACCGTTCTATTACTATTTATTTCTGTGGGTTTTATATTGGAGGTATTCACTAAAATATACCCTGCATTTAGCCAAAATACCACTATCATTAGTGAATTCCTGAAATTCCCACGCGATCGGGAATAAATTTAAATTAAATTTGCGTGTGTAGCTACGGATATCCTCTACTCATAGATATGTTTTGTTATTTCTGACACGTAGTTTTGTACAAAGCAGTACTTTATACTATTTGCGCTGTAGCATGGAGCGGATGATATTTGCCTAAATGACGTTGACATCCGTCAGTACCACATGACTAGGGATGGGACGTTATGCAATTCACATCATCGATCTAACGATACTCGCAGCATAAATCTAGTTCACATTAATAGTGTGAAAAAAGCATCTTGTTCTCATTGGTGAAGTGGCTGAATGAAAACGAAATTACAGCAGATATAATAAAATTTAAAGGCAAAGCTTATTGCCTTAGTACGGCGTCATAAGCCACCAACCTCCATCCTACCTATGCTCTGGACGAAATGGCAAAAGAAAAAGGCCACCAGGACCTTCGACTGCCACCCTACCATTACCAGTATAACGCTATTAAGCTGATTTTGGCCCAAATTAAACGTCATGCCACAAGAAATAATACTTCGCCGCCGGCAAATAAGACTTTGGCCCTATTACAGGAGGCCATCAACAATGTTCATCCTGAAGACTGGTCGAAGGTTATGAATAAAACAAAAAGGGACATTACGTTTGTTCCTGATTCTGATATGAGTTTAGACGAATAAAATCATTTTTTTATATAATTATATCTATTGTTTCATTACTATAACTATATATAGACTTTTTACAATAATAATTGGACTGCGCCCAATATACGTTTTTTATTAGGGTTCCGTACCTAAAAGGTAAAAAACGGGACCCTATTACTAAGCCTCCGCTGTGTGTCTGTCTGTCCGTCTGTCTGTCTGTCACCAGGCTGTATCTCATAAACCGTGATAGCTAGAAAGCTGAAATTTTCACAAATTATGTATTTCAGTTGCCGCTAAAACAACAAATAAGTACTAAAATTTAAAAAAAAATATTAAGAGGGAGTCTCATACAAAAAACGTGTTTTTTTCGTATTTTTTGCTCAATATTACTTACTGTAATAGGTAGACGCTTTAAATTTTCACAGAATATGTAGTTATATATTACCTTTCAAAATAAATAATTAAATAAAAAAGTAAACAATAAAGGGGGACTTCCATACAACAAACGTAATTTTTAAGCAATTTGCTACTCGATTTTAATAAACAGGTAGAAACTAAAAAGTATTTAAGTATACATACAACGAACGTGATTTTCTTTTACAGATGATGGTACGGAACCCTTCGTGCGCGAGTCTGACTCGCACTTGCCCAATTTTTATAAAAACATCGACTATGCATCGTTGCAGTACATCCCATCTCTATATAACGTAACGCCATACGTCTATGGCGTTACGTTATTCGCAGTTTGCTTAATTTTTCTTTTTTTGGTTGGGTTTAATTTAATTTACTACAATAATGAATAATTTAATTTATTACGAATGTGGTACTGCTGACACACTAAGTCATAATTTGTGAATCGCGGAAATTTCAAGAGTGAAATGAAACGTTACTGAAACTGCCACCCGCATCATGTTACAGCACAAATAGTATAGTTTAAATAACACTCGATGTCACCCTTTTAACCCATCATTGTGATAACTATCGGGCAACCTCGTTCTAGTAACTAAGAACACAGGTTTCTAATAAGTTTCTGACCAATCTGAACCGGTCACCGGTATTATGTAATCCGTTAATTTAATTATCTCAAATATGTTACGGCGTCGCTGCCGTCACAAAAGCAGGTGATGGAACAAGGTCTTGGCTAAGAAATGAGAAAATATAAATCAGTATTACTGACCGGCTTTCTTATTTGTAGGAGGCCATTGAAATGGTCATAGAATAGTGTAAGAGACTATTGGACTATCAAGGAACGTGCAAAAGTAATTCATAAAGTACAGGCAGGGGATTTTCTTTCCTTTTTAAAAAAAATCGGACAAGAGCGGGTCTGGCCCGCGCACCGAGGGTTCCGTACGCATTGCATCGTGTATAAAGACGAATTTTGCCGGTTTTTTATGTCGAGTGCCGTTATAGAATATTGCTAAAATAAGTATAAGAAAAGTTTTTCTACTGTTAACATGAATGACCTCCTTAACTTTAGCAGTAATCGCGAAAATATTTAAGTACATTCCTATCTACAAAACCGTTCTTGGAGTTATTCTTGTCTTCATACTGTAAGACCTTGCTTCTTGCAAAATTACAGTACTCTAAGTCCACATTGGTGCTAATTACGCTAGTCCTCTAAATATGTATGAGCGCCCATACAACTTAGAGGACTAAATGACCCTTAAATTTTCCACTTTTTTTATTTTTTGTAATTTTCCTTTATTTGTGCTGTAAGACCCTGCTTTTGGCCAAATTTTGTAATTCTAGTTCAACGGGAACTACCATATAGGTTTTCGACCCAAAACCTATAGGGTACTTACGGTTGACCTAGAATCGTTAATTTTGGTTAAAACCAAGGTCTTACAGCACAAGCTAAGAAAAAACTTCGAAAATTAAAAAAAGTTGAAAATTAAGGTTAATTTTGGTACTTACAAGTTTTCGCAAAAATCAAATTTTGACCATATCTTTTTATGATTTTTTAACACCTAATAGGAACCATAGACCTCAGTATCTGGTATAAATTTCTATTTGCTAGGTCCACCCGTTCCTGAGAAAATCGGTGGTGACACACGGACAGACAGACAGACGGACAAGAAAGTGATCTTATAAGGGTTCCTTTTTTTACCTTGTGAGGTACGGAACCCTAAAAAGGCAACTTCCGCCCTTGGAAGTATATCCTGTGACGAGAGGGGCCTTACAAACATACAACCAACGCACACAAATTACACCCAGACTCGTAACAACAAATTATGCCTCATACAAAGTTTTGTCTCGTGTGGGGATCGAACCCGGCACAGTTTCAAGCGGCGAGGCGGTCTCGCCGCTTGAAACTGCGCTGGGTTCGATCCCCACACACTATAGGTTAAACTATAGCGCTCTCACAGACGTCAAACCACTTGCCTCATAGAACACTCTGAACCAATAAGAATACGTCGCTGCCGTCTGCTGGTTGAGTTTGACATCATTACTACAGCGATATGGCGCGACAACGTTTCGTAGCGACATGAGGCGGCGACACGTCGCCCGCGTGTCACTCCTCTATACCATTCATGGGTATCGTATTTTTTTTATATAGACTCACGCTTGTATCCTCGAAGGGGTGGTCTGAGGTGTAACATTACACCCCTAATTCGCCATGTGGGTGTGGATATCGTAACTAGACAACAAACCCTATCCCAACCCGATTGGCCATCCTAGTGTAGTATAGTATCTTCCTATCAACTCACAATGTTATTGTGGCTCGAATTAAGAGAGGCTTACGTTCAGCAGTCAACTGCGAAAGGCTGTACAATGAAACTCCTATTAGGTCTGGGTATTTTTATCTCAGTGTATGTCACAAAAGAGAAAGAATTCCACGAAATAGTCAATATTCTCAAAGCGGAAGAGTATAAAAAAAGAAAAGACTTATCTGGTGGTTTCATAATCGTTGTTGATTCCTACCCAGGATCAATCTTTGTGTAATGATCACAATTATTTGTCTCGATTGAATAAGTGTGACGGAGATTACATTGGTATGATTTGGCAACTGCAACCTCGAATATGAAAGATATCAAAGCTAATATATTATTTAACAGTACGATATCACAGTAATTGTGCGAGTGAGATAGTCTACTACAATGAATCTTATGAGTGAGATAGAATCAATTAGATTTGCGAGATTGGATTGTATTTTTTCGTTGTCATAGGTGAGTGAACAAAACTCGTATGGACGTGAGCTTAATATGTGTTCAGGAAATCTTGTATGCATTGTTTTCTTTTGGAGAAAATGATATTGTTTGTTTTTACATTTAGGTATATGAAATAAATTTGAAGAAATTGAAATTAAGTAAAAACTTAGATTCAAAACGCCTCTTATTGCGAGTGAAGCCCATAAACCAGAGATCTGGAATAGAATATTTCGAATTGAAACGTCATACATATGCTTTAGGCAGCAAGAAAATAAAATTTTGTTTCACTTTTCACTACATTGAAAATAAATCGCTCTATCACAAACACTAGCAACACACGAGAAATCACGATCAGTTCTTCATCAAAGCCTCTTGTTATGACACAAGAGACCGAATTGAGGTCTCAATAGAAGGCCTCGCGAGTTACGACAATAAGTCACAATTAAGGCCTGTTCAGACCTAAGCGGTATTCGCTACCGTCTGCGGCAGAGAAAACCTAGTGGGTATGCGGTAATATTACTGTTCAGACCTAAGCAGTATTCGCTATCCTTGTGGGTAGAATAACGCGCGGTAGTCGAGTTTCGCTCAGAGAGGTAAGAAATTTAGGTCGCTCTAGCCGCGGTACTTGATACCAAATACCTGAGCGAAACCCGCGCGGTATGTACCTCTACCCACAGCGGCAGCGAATATCGCTCAGGTCGCTCTAGCCGCGGTACTTGATACTAAATACCTGAGCGAAACCCGCGCGGTATGTACCTCTACCCACAGCGGCAGCGAATATCGCTCAGGTTTGAATAGGCCTTTAAGGGTTGCTTGTGTCAAGCCTTTAAGGCCTGTTCAGACCTACGCGGTATTCGCTGCCGTCTGCGGCAGAGAAAACCCAGTGGGTATGCGGTAATATTACTGTTCAGACCTAAGCGGTATTCGCTATCTTAGTGGGTAGCATAACGCGCGGTAGTCGAGTTTCGCTCAGAGAGGTAAGAACTAGCCGCGGTACTGGATACCAAATACCTGAGTGAAACCCGCGCGGTATGTACCTCTACCCACAGCGGCAGCGAATATCGCTCAGGTCGCTTTAGCCGCGGTACTTGATACTAAATACCTGAGCGAAACCCGCGCGGTATGTACCTCTACCCACAGCGGCAGCGAATATCGCTCAGGTTTGAATAGGCCTTTACTATCATCAGCGGTTAACCCCACTACTGTTATTTATAGACGCCAAAGTTTGTGAAAACTGATGGAAGTATGTTACTTACTACACAAGCAACACCACAGGAGTCACAGGTGCGTTGCCGCCCCTTGGGGTTGTGAAAAGGGATAGGATAAGGAGTGGGATGAGGCAGAAGGAATAGGGGTTAAGGCCTCCGCCACTCTCACTCACCGAACGAAACGCAGCTTACTCAAATACAAGCAAATACTTAGTTTGGGACTAGATGGACTAGACCTACATAAAATCTGTAGGTTTGTATGGTAGAATATTTATTATTAATTAATTTGACTATATAATATTTACATTCTCATGTTTTCATGGTTTTACAATTTTTTTAATCACGTTCAGCGGACAAAGCCGCGAGCAACAGCTAGTTTAATATATTCAGCAAGAATTTTTATAAGAACCATTCCTGATTTAAATGGAACTCGATTTTTAAAGTTGATAAGATTACGATTACCGGGCTCGTGTTTTCTTTTCACTTTTGATGCAAAGAGAATGATGTTTATTTTATTAAATTAATTTTATTTTTAAACGACTTCCGTCTTCACCCTCGTGCTTGCAAGTGACTTGCTTTTTATTTATTATTTATTTCGTCAGCTAAAGTTAGATTATTGTTTGAATAAACGATCGAGAGTTTCATCACGAGTCGAATGTATGTAAGTACCACTTTATTTTCAGCAATATTTTTATTTGTCAAAGGTACTACTGATTTCTAGTAAATGGTGATAAACTGATAATAATTCGTGTTTTAATCATCAAATCACGAACACCAATATAAAATTCAACCCTCACAACATTCAACAAATCTACATACAACAAATCTTTTTCCCGAGACTAATACTATTAGTTATCTATATATAGTTATATACATATATAGATCATATAAGAAAGAAGGACAACACACCTTTACAACCAAGACGCAGCGTCTTACAGCAATCTGCAATACAATCAGTGACTAGCAAATATCACCAATAAATTCACGTCCCTCTACTAAGTAACACATGAGATTGACACCACACATCCACAGCTCTATTTAAAAAGGTTCCGACGGTCCTACGACGTAAGGAGGCCAACCTCCGTCAACGGGAATTGAAACGTATTGTATGCATAAAATGGAACCAAGATGACGGATGTTTCTCCGCTATATACGGATTACCTTAAAATACTAAAAAGACAGTGCCTAGATGTCTGGAGCGAATATTTTAACAAAATATCAACAGAGAAAGGGATATGGTATAAAACGATCCAACCACAACTTCCTATAAACCATCTAATAAATCAAAATGTACTATGTAGAAGTAGCCTTGTTATGGCAATGAGACTTCGTTCCGGTCACATTCCGTCAAATAAGTTTGGGTTTTTAACGAGAAAGGTTGCTTCACCTGCTTGCGAAGAATGCGGAGTGGTAGAGGATGTTCAACACGTGTTGATGGAGTGTGTACGGAACGAAGTCCTAAGACACAATTTGCTTGGTTCCTACCAGTTCGAAGTCGGAGCATGTAACTCGATTTTATCGGATCCTTTATCAGAACCTGCTAAAATATTATATAAAATAGGTTCAGTAGCTTTAAGGAGATAATTGAGTGATTTGTTATAGTTTTAAGGTTGATTTTACAGGGCGACGTTATCGCTCAGCGATAAAGTCCTTTAATAAGGAAAAAAAAAAAAAGATGACGGTACGACGGAGGGCCAGCTATTTTTGTAGCTATTTTGCTGCATTTCTCACGTAAAATGAACTAGCCACAATAGAAAAATAATTTGTATGAATATTTTATAAGGCTTATGTTTAACATACCACCAGATATAATAACATATTTATAACGGACAAAAATAGTAAATGATCACCAAAATGAAACCCGCATTTTAATGTAAAATTATAACCAAAGTTTTAACATTTCGCTATCCTATTTTTAGCAAAATGACTCCAAATAAATCATTTTTAACCCAAAATTAGTAAATGATCACCAAAATCGTATGCGGCTCGGTCATTTTGATCGAAAATGTTTAGCAGAATAGCTGTTTGAGACGGAATTGAAATAGTAGAATCGCTGTAGTGGATACAACGTGCGCGAAACACTCCTCCGCAACTGATCGTTTACACGGTTGATTTTAGTCTCCAGTCGTATGCGGCTGATCACCATGCGGCCAAAGTTGGATGCTACGGCTTGCGGCTTTTGTCAATTGCGACCTAGCCGAATTGCCATTTAGACGGTCGATTTACCCCGTGGCAAAAATCGTGCGGCTTTAGTCACCCGTGTAAACCCCATATAAGAAGAAGAGTAGACATATTAAAATGAACTGAGACTGCTGTCACAGATGTTTATGGCAGCCGACAGCTTAACATGCTAGCCTAGATAAGTGGCAAGCTATATTTAAAACTTTTATACGTGCTTAACTTTAAAAAGTCAGTAGTGGGTGCTATGAATTTAAACCCGTTACTCTCTGCATGACAGTCTGTTGGCATCTCCACTAGTTTATCGCTGCATCTGATTGTATTGAATATTTAGAATAAAAACAATATTATTTTTTATAATCTATACAACTTCTTTATCTATACTAATTCTAACAGCTACTAATGCCTCAGTATCTTAAAGATTGGTATGATATCGCAACTTCGCCCTTAAATATGAAATATATCACCGCAGCTAATATATTACGAAATCACGGTGATTGTGCGAGTGAGATAGTCTACTACAATAAATCTTATGAGCGAGAGAGAAACAATTAGATTTGTTAGAAAGGATTGTATTTTTTCATTGTCATACCTGGATAGGTGAGCGAATGTCACAAATAAGGGTTGCTTGTGTCAAGCCTTTACTATCATCAGCGGTTAACCCCACTACTGTTATTTATAGACGCCAAAGTTTGTGAAGATTGATGGATGTGAAGATGTTGCTTACTCTGTCACGGAAAATCTACTGAACGTATATAGATGAAACGTTCCTTACTAGATTTTGTCCACATATTGCCCACATGGCAGGGGTCCTCCCTGAGATGTCGGGACAAATCTATCCCGAGTGCACTCCGATGTATGCCTATCCTGTATTATGACATACTTTAATCTAAATGCGATCTGTAGATTTTGCGTGCATTTATTCTACTTCATAAATCATCATATTTATAATACACGTAGTAGTAAGTAAAATAACACATTTAAGTTACCTTTAATCTACTATTTCGCCCTAACAGACAACCACGCGAGCTGAGCTAGGGCAGATCCCAACATATATTAATAGTCTTTTTATGATACATAGCTGATACAAAAGTGGTTTAAACCTGCGGTATATTTGTGTCTTTTTATAGACAAGGTAATGCAATTATACTGTCACATGCGCACCAGTCTTAATCCTGTCACTTTTATACACAATTGTGTACAAAATCTGTGTATAGTTTACAATACACAATACATAATAAGTGTAGTGTGGTGTAAGTGAATACAACATTTGAACTAGAGATTGACGTATTCTGAAATCTTAGGTAACTGAAATTGGATAATGTCGTAACCGTAAGCCTTGTACGCAAATATATTTCGACCTATTTCTAAGTATATCCTTGTTTATAAAGTCACGCACAGTTTAGGTTATAGCAGATTACGGGATGAAATCATAGGGACGCCGAGACAGGAGTATATTTCAAAATATCAGCACCACTCAGACTATGTGATGGTTTTGCCGTTGTTTCTATTTCATTGTGTATCAAATCTGTGTATAGTTTATAACGCACGATAAACTTGATGTACAATACGTGTAGTGTGTGTGTAAACAACTCCTTAAAAGTATTAAACTAGAGATTGACGTATTCATAAATGAAAGTGCTTAATGCCGTAAGACTTATACGCGATTATGTTTCCACTTGTTTATATCTATACCCCTGTCACTACTGTGTAAGTACTTAGAGGATGAAATCACAGTTACACCCGCGTTATTTAGGAGCAGTGTTCCGCACCCGTTGCTCACAGCGAGGGGCTCTATAGCCTATAGCATTCCTCAATAAATGGGCTATCCAGCTCAAAGGAATTATTCGTATCGAACCAGTAGTTACTTAGATTAGCCCAACCAAACAAACAAACTCTTCAGCTTTATTATTCTAGTATAGATAAATAAATAAAGCAAAAATAATCATGGCACCTCGATCATCATTGTAATAAAATCGAAGTCTGCGTAGACTTTTGATGAAACAAATCTCGATTTCAAAAAAAAATGTATCTCTAAATAATGCTGCGTCTACAGATTACATCTTTAATTAAGAAAAAACGTTTAATAATCTTAACGAGTCAACCGTATTTTTTTTAATTTGTTTAATTTCCTGTCAGTCATTATGGATTCAGCGATTTCGATTAGACGACGAGGCTAAATCCTTAATACGAAAACAGATAGATCGCTTAAATTATGAATATTATGTTATCTGTTGAAGTAAATATACAATTGACTAAATAATATGGATGAAAAAATTTGTCCCATTCCCATAATGAAAATATTCAATTTTATACAAAAAAGAACCTATAAATCAAAATCTTAACCTAACAATTTTGGTTGAAACTCTGACTTAAGTGTTCCACTTATCGTTATCCCATTTGCAACCCGGGATCCGCTTACTAGTCTAACTGGATTTGACTGAATATTATAGCATTTATTTATTAGATCGCGACCAAAACTAACCATTCTAAGGGTCGGAAAATATTATAGCGCAATAAATACATATTAAACCTTATTACTTACGAAATTCTATTAGGAAAAGGGTCGGTACAAAATTGTTCAAAACCCATATAAAAACAGCATACATTTTCGAGATAAGAGTCATGTTTATTGGCAAAATATAATGTTAACACGGTTTAGACGTAAAATATATACATACTTATTTTTCTTTTCTTTCTTCCTTTCTTTGATGGATCTCACAAAGTGATGTCCGGTGTAGGAATCGCACTCCCAGAAGTGTATTGTCATGTTGTTAAAACAGTTTATAAAACTAATGTCATAGTCCATGACAATTATTACAATCTAGAATTTGATTAAATTCTGTTTTATAATTACTGGCAATTCACTCTTAACATGAGAGAGAGTAGAAATTCTACTTTAAAGATCTCTATAATTTACGCGGCTGGAACGGTTATGTTTTATTGTAGGGTAGACCGAGGCGAATCGGATCAGGGGGTGAATCGGATCAAAATAAGAAATTTGTGAATATTTTTAATACAGCGTTGACAAGGAATGCCAGCTTCTGACGTCTCACAAGCCACTTCCAGCCCGCACCTCCCCGCACGCCATCGGTGGCGTTTCGATCCGACCAGTACATGAGCGTCAGCGCCGCTCGCCAGAGAGTAACTTTTTGCGTGCGTTACAATTTTCACGCTCATCTAAAGTACAAGCTTACTATTTGTTGGTGTTTAATGTAAGAATTTGTGTTAAAACTTTGAGTTATATAGCTTAAACGATTTGGGAATAGGTCTATTTTAGAATACATTTTAATTTTTAAGCACAGTGATATAGGTTTATATATGAAATGTTTATTTCAAAAGTCTTCAAGATGGGGTGATTCGGATCGCGTCATCGGGGGCGAATCGGATCACTTATTTAAAATGATTTATTTTACTTTTGAGAATAATTAAGTAAGTATGTTTATTCAATTAAACATAGTTCACACATATAAAAGACAAAAAATAAGGAGAACAAGCAGGAAAATGGTCCCAAACAAAAATAATAGCCCCAAGTGAAGTACTGGCCTAAGAATTAATCTTGGGTCGGGCTGCTGAGATTAAAAAATTTCGATAAACAATTTTACAAAGAATAGTTTTCTCTTCAATGATGTCATTAAGACACGTGGTAGACAATAAAACCAATATAGCATTTGTCTCCACCTCAGTGTAAGATTAATCTTGACGAAAGAGATGCTAAGAACACTTAAAAACTTAAAACTGCTGAAAAAGCTGTGAAAAAAGGAGAAACACACTGATACCAAAGAAAATATTAAGACGAAGAATAATAAAAGAACACCTTGAATAAGAATCGAATGCGAAGCACAAAGATTGGCTTTGTATTTACTGATAAAAAAAAATTTTCATCCACCATCACGTACAGAATGGTGCCATGAAAAAGTGTTGGTCTGAGTGGGAAAGAAGACCCGTATCCATGTGATTTATGTTTTAGTAATTAATATTGTCCTGATTATTTATTATTTTAATATTGCCATTGATGCAAAAGCTTATAATGTTGAGAAAACCTTAATTTTATGTATGATCCTATTCGCCCCGATAATTGGGGCGATTCGGATATTTCTCTCTTTTTTAATTTTGATTAATATTTTGCTCAATTTATGAGTTATTTTAGTTTTGAAAAGTTTAACATGTAGCTAAATAATTACTGCTTACCGATATGGCAAATAAAATTACATGTATTACACTTTAGTATGATTTTTATGTCCTCAAATAAAAAGTGATCCGATTCGCCTCGGTCTACCCTACTGGAGAGAACTGTACTCATTTCGTTTGGATCACCATAGAATTTAGTAGCACTGCAAAACCGTTTTACGTGCATGCAATATTATTTTATATATTTTATTGATATAAAGATTTCGAATTTTACTGACTGAAGACTGCCTCGTGGGTCTAGCGGCATAAATGTGCGCGTGGGATTGGGAGGTCTCGGGTTCGATTCCCGGGTCGGGCAAAGTGTTATTGGGTTTTTCTGTTAGGAAATTCTCAGTAACCGCACGGAGTCTGGTATTGTGCCCGGTACGGCAATAGGCTGGCCCCCTATTACGTGGGACCTAAATATTCATGGCGAAATGTGGGTGTAATATTACACCTCTGCCTAACCCTTAGGGGATACAGGCGTGAGTCTATAAAAAAAAAGATTTCAGATTGATAGTGCGTTCGCTTTCAACCCGAAATATTTCGAAACCATTAAAAAAAAAGCACAAAAGCTTTTACAATACTGATGTCTTTATTCCTTTTTCAAATTTATCTGGCCATAGACAATCAATCATGATGAATATCTATTGACAGATAAATTGTCCCTAAAGAAAGTTTATACAAATAATATTTCTTTAACTTGACAAACTAAAACCGTTCCACAATTCAACCACTAAATTCTACCTGGCCAGTATCAGACCGCCACACATGCTGTATCGGCATCAATCACGACTACACGCTGACAGCACCTGTTACTTTTATTGTCATCAACTGTGATTGATTGGTCCACTACTGGAACTGATTTTATTTTATTGATGTATTCTGGTATGTAGTGCACCGATGAAAATGTAGGACGCGAATAATTGTCGAGTTAGAGCGCACGCATTTGCAATGTTATGTTCATAGATACTTCTTTATTGTATGCCAGATACATGGTCAAGTTACAAAAAGAAAGAATATTAATAACAATAAGAAATTTACAATTGGCAGTCTTATCGCTGTAAGTAATTTCTTCCAGTCTACCCATTTAAATAAGATTAAAAAATAAGATTAAATACTGACGTATTGTTAGGTATTACTAACCTCTCCTAACGAAAGGTTTGACCAGGTTTTTATTTGCGGCAACATTTTGTTTCCGACAAAGGAAACCGCAGTCTAAAGCTTGTCTACGACCTAAGGTAGTAAAATCAATAGAAGTGACTGTCTCATATAACCAACTTAGTAGAGAAGTACAATAAGGATAAACGTATAGAAATAGATAAGGCAGAAAGATAGGCTCATAGAGGCAACATGCTTGCGTCTAATAAAAAAAGTAAAACAAAGAAAATTCTAAATTCCAAACCAAACTTTAATACTCGCCGCATAAACCACATCTGTCATAAAAAATTCAAAAACCGTAAACCGTTCATCGTTTATCTAACAAGCAGATATTTCACTGACGTCTGTGTTACCGTACGGAGCACGCTTCAAGTCCACGATTTTGCAATACCCTGGAGCTTGGCCAGCGCCCCAGCGTTTCATATTACATTTTTGCTTTACTAGTGCCGTCCCAGAATGCGTTACCGAAAACTGCCAGAATTTACGGTTTACGTTTGGAAATTCACAGCAATATCATGTTGTAGTTGTTTCTAGGGTTTTGTTAAGGTTAGCTGCTGTGTTTGCAAAACGGGATTGTGTAGTTTAGGCAAGCAAAAGAGCCGGAATTGATTCAAGTATTATTAATTGTTGCAAAAGTATGCATATTGTGCCAATATACTGCTGCGTCTGCAGATTTGTGTGTAATGTTCCTACGAAAATACGTACTCATTTCATGCCAATCATAAATTAAAAAAAATACTACTAATGCGTAATTAAGTGAGACATAATTAAAGTATATTTAATATGAAAAAAAGCATGCATCATAGAGTTCTTAAATATGATTATTTGTACCTTCAGTTACATGAAAAACTTTTGCAACGATGATAAAAATCTTCAAAAATTGTGGTTACTTACTTCTACGGGAAGCGTAGCTGTGACATGCGTAGCAATTCCGTATAGTTACGGCGTAGCGCGGTAAGCTACATACAACAGCAATCGAATCGCAGAGAGACCTAAAATTATTGTAGTCGTACTAATCCCCGTGAATGAAAAGCAAGCTTATTTGCATAACCTCCCTGTCGGTCTGTATGAACGCGTTAACTGAAAATCTACCAGGATTTTTTTAATGGCTTTCCCCAATAGATAGTGTGGCTCTTGAGGACGGTTTAGGTGTATAATTGCCGTGGCTTCGTGGAGTCAAGTAATTGACATTTACAACTAAAATGTTATAATAATACAAAACGCAATATAATATCTACGACATATAATACATTAGTCTTTTTTTTCAATTATTTATTGATAATTTCCTTCAAAGAATATACACTACAGTTTACACGGATAATATCAAATAATGATTTGACAAGTGTACTCCTTCAGTTATAGTCTGAAAATGTAGTTATTTTCATATTTACGACAAATACAAAAGCATAAACAACTAAAGAATAATCAGACAGTCACGAATAAAATACAATAATTCACAAAGGACAAAGCATATAAACTCGTAAGTTCAGTACAATATAACCATGCAAATTCTAAGCACCGCTCATATTTCAAGAACAGAAATATCCTAGAGAAGGTAGCTACAATAGAAATGGAATGTCCTTTGATAAAATATAACCCTTTGTATATTTGTTTCATACGGTTTTGCTTGTAGGTATACGTTATTTATTTAAGTCGTATACTATACTAGCTGTGCTTCTGGTTTTACCCGAGAGTGATATTACACTGTAGCAATTTGACTATGGTGAAGTGTTTGCCTTTCAATCCTGTAAGTAGCTACGTATGAAATATAATGATTATTTTTCTTGACACTGCTAAAGCCATCCAAGAACCATTAACGGCCCTATTGAATTGAATTTGATTCCGTCTAGACTGAAACTGGCGGTAAGCGTGACAAGAATTAAAAACAAATCAATAAACGACACAGTGTTTCATTATGTATATGCGGTAGGTACAAAGTTCTAGTAATATTCAGTTAGCCACAAATTCTCCTACATAATCAGATTTACGAAAATATATGTTACATTCTCATATAAAAGTTAAACACCACTCATATTCCTCGTACAAAATGTCCATAAAAAACATATTTACAGTAGAAGAGGAATGGATTTGTATAAAACACATTCGTTTGTATTTATAATAGG
Source organism: Euclidia mi (assembly GCA_944739405.2). Taxonomy (NCBI): domain Eukaryota; kingdom Metazoa; phylum Arthropoda; class Insecta; order Lepidoptera; family Erebidae; genus Euclidia; species Euclidia mi. Next base: position 56,772,156 of record OX123200.2, on the reverse strand, counting down.
TTGTTTATCTATCTGCAATATGGATGCTACGGTTTTGAACATAACATTTTGTGTTTCTATTTTCTGTTATTTATTATGACGTTTATTCGTAGGCAGCAGAGATAGTCTAGTGGAGAGACTGCCAGGCTGCTACGCAGAGAGGGTCTCGGGTTCTTATCTACGGCATGCACCAATGACTTTTTGAAGTTACATGAGTTTTAAGCGGAACAATTAATATCGGGCTGATGATGGTTGATTATTCGCATAAATTTCGGATATAAGATTCAACTTTGTCATTAGCATCATGTATCTAAGACTTATATCTTGGATTGGAGCCCGTGATTTGCTTTCTAGTACCTACAGTGTTGCCAGAAGTTACGGGTAAATAGGTAGGTACTAGATAGACTAGAGTGCGCGTATCTTCAATCATATTATCGCTTAGCATCCGGCGAGATGAGGTGAAGAGATCAGGTGGTCTTTGGCGTGAAATTATCCTTGTGGTTCGTGAAAACCGCAATAAGCGGACCGGAGGCTCTAAGGTTTTCGGCGAGTCTTGGATAGCATCCGGACAGGAATAGGATGACGATGATCTATAAAATATTAAATAAATAAAATCATCTTTAGTGAACACCGAAGAATTGAATCGTTTAATAAAATATACATGTAACACAGAAAAATAAATGGAGGCATTATGACTAAAAGGAATGTTCTACATGCAATTTTTATATTTATAATCTGTACACCACGAAATCAGTGACCGGTTTGTCTTGTCCAATTGTTTTGTAAAAATCTTACAACAGAACAGGCAATTTTAATAAACTACTGCTTCAAGTTCAGTTGATAACATTTATGCTTACTGATTTGCACTGTTCGTACCTCGTAGTTTTCCCGTGAACTTAACGCATTTTTTTCCTCTCACATCGATCGATCTTCCACGCACGAGTGAACATGCGTATTCCCAGAACATCGATCAACTTTACATCAAATTAAATTACGTCAATATTGAACAATATATTTGTATTCTGATGTTTTGTATACCGTTCAGCTATACGTATTAAAAAGACCACATCATAGCTGATTTAGAGAAGCAGCAATAGTCCAGTTTATATACCAACATGCAAAAGGTATCGTGTTCAAAACCGTAGCGCACACCGTTGAGTTTTAAAAGCTGATTCTCGCTTTCCTCGAGCGTTGGAGAGCACTTTATGCCATCGGTCGAGAATGCCATGATGATCTTTGATAGTCGTTATAAAGATATTCTTAACGAAACAGCAAAAAGCAGCGCTCATTGCGAGACTTGGCTTGCCGTTTGTATCAGATCGGCAAAGTTAAGTAACGCTTGCACAGGTCGCCACTTGGATGGGTGACCGCGTGTGGCATTTACATCTGAGCGCTGCCGTGCTTCGGAGGGCACGTAAAACTGTCGGTCCCGGTTCTTGTCTCAGGATAAGGATCGTTAGACCATGTCGGAGGACTTCGGGCGGTCTGAAAACTCCTACACTAGAGTTGGCTACACACTCACACGAAAAATAAAATGAACAGCAAAAAAGGAAGAAGAAATCAAAATGTCACCTCGTGTCACGACCATAACTTTGCAGCTATACTACAGTAGATGACCCCGCGGTTATACCCGCGTTATTAAAGCTACTGCTCCGCACTTATGGCTCATAGTTTGATATTATATAACCTTCCTCGATAAATGGGCTATCCAACACAAAAATAATTATTCTAATCGGACCAGTGGTTCTTCAGATTAGCGCGTTCAACCAAACAAACAAAGTCTTCAGCTTAATTATATTAGTAAAGATTTTGTTTACTTACACCACAATTAAATTGGAGCGTTTGTTATCAGATTGGTAAGTTACACACCAACTATCGAAGTATATTAATATTTGAGGTTTGTACTAGTTGCTTCTTGTTGCGCAATTAAGGCGTTGTATTAAACGACTTAGTACTTAGGTACGTATATACTAAGTACTAGTTTTGTACTTAAAACTATCATTATCAATAGAATCCAGTTCATTTGCATAGCTCAACCACCCCTATTATTCTCTGGCAAAATTTCGAGTGAATAACTGTTTCATCTATACCCTGTCCCGCAGCTGGGCTCATGCCTCTTCTCACTATGTGAAGGGTAAGCTCATAGTCCACCTCGCCGGCCAAGTGCGGGTTGGCGAACTTGACATGAACATTTTAGAACTCTCAGACATGAAGGTTTCCTCACAACGGTTTCCGTCTCTTAACTTGGAGAAAACATTGGTTCGCGCCGTGGATTCGAACCCGAGACCCTCAGCTTTTTTTTTTCGTATAGTAGAAGGCGGCAAACGAGCTGACTGATGGCCTGTTGGTAAGCAATTACCGCCGCCCATAGACAAGCAACACCACAGGAGTCACAAGTGCTTTGCCGCCCCTTGGGAGTGGGAAAAGGGATAGGATGAGGAGTGGGATGATGGAGAAGGAATAGGGGATAGACCCTCCGGAACTCTCACTCACCGAACGAAACGCAACAGTTTGGGTACTGTTACTTTACGTCGATTTTCTGTGTGAGGGTAGTACTTCCCGGTCGAGCTGGCCCATTCATGCTGAAATCAGCAAGGCTCTACTTTTTCTAATCAGCAAGGCTCTACTACCTCTAATCAGCAAGGCTCTACTACCTGTAAAAGTTGTATGTCAGTCTCACCAGTAGGCTAACACTGCCTTAGTGCCAGTAACTGTTTTGATATTAATAATTAAGATATTCACCCTAGTTGCCTTCTGAAAGAACCTGGTGTGGGATTCTAATAAAAGGGAGGATCTTCTGACCAGGCCGATAGCGCCTGGAAGACCACGGCTCTATGGATGTTCTTTAAAACTTGATTTAATATCTTAAATAGTACTAGGATGGCCCTGGAATCTTCGCCATTGTACGATAGAAGAAGTTACAAGTAGTGATCTTCTTTCGTTCTTCCAATAGATAATGGGTATTTGGTATTTAGAAATAAAAAAATAAGAATGCAATCCTTCAGGTGGACTTCTTTGCTCTTTTGACTATAATAAACTTTTATAGTGTACCTAATGTGTAATAAAAATGATAAATTATTAAAAAACTTAATCGCGTTCGAAGCCCTAAATTTATTCTGGTTAATACGGTAAAAACTTTCAGTCTAGTCGATAATTTACGAAACAGTAACTACTTTTCAATATATTTGTGTGAGATTACCCAAAGTCCTTCAACTAGTGTGTTTTCATGTTAGCGATGTCGCTGTTAGGGTCCCGAAGCATCCGCGCTCGCGCGTCTGGACTCACTCGTCACTTTGAACCTACACCCAATGTTTACTTTGAACTAACTTTTCTATTGATCAAGCATTGATTTTGTACATGTAGGTATACGATATCTAGAATTATAGCACATACATATATGATAAGTATGCACCTGATGAGCTAGTGGAGAAACTGACAAACTACTACGCAGAGGGTCTTGAGTCCAAACTTCAAACACTCGACATGCATCGTGAGGAAATCACAAGGCCTATGCAGTGAGTTAGATTTTGGGCTACTAAAGGCCTTGCGCCACGGGGAATTCGTTTTAGGATGGGAATGGAATTTTTTAATTTGCTTATATGTTGCCAAAAAGGCATATCAGAAGTTGTATTTGGCTCATTTGTTAAAATGTGATGTGTGGATGTGTTGGGGCCAGAAAGTACATGTTGGTTTTTGTGGATTTTACCAAAATGTACTTTTAGGCCCCGCTCACTTTTAAAATAACGTGCCTGGGAACAAACAGGGCAGCGCACCAGAGCAGTCGATGTTCAAGATCGACTCGCACCTACTTCCTCATCAGTTTTGCCACCAGGCCAGTGAAACTTCCGTTTAACTGACGTCACAAAATAGAACACAAAGAAAGTGTTGCTATCTGGGAGATAGGGTCCTCAAACTTGGAGCAATTACCGCCACCTATCGGAAGCCATGCATCTAAAATGTTAACATGAGAACCTTAAATTACTTAAGTGATTTGCTAAAAATACAAATTATAATATCAATTTTATTCGGTAACTTAAAAAAAATTACTAACATATAATATACAAATACTTTTTATTTTTTATTTTACATATTGTATTTAAGCGAAACGGAACGTAAATTATGAGTAAAATAAGATGACTGATGGATGTCACAGATGACAGACATAGCTGTTGCCGCAAACTTTCAAAAATTATCTGCTTTTTTGTCTCGCGGTGATCTATTTTGCGTTTTCTTTAAACTTTGACCCTGCTTCTTCCTTGGACCCTGTGATTAGATACCCTAAAGATTGACCCTACGCTGTGAATACTTACACCTTGCTTGCTTCTGCGATTTGGATTTGACGACGCTTTTAAAATGCCTAGAAAGTCAGCTTCTAAGTCATAGACTAATGATTGGTCTCGCTCTGCTCTACTAGACGGAGCCCTCATACTTGTAAAATGAGGCAGAAAAAACCATGCCAGCTGGCATGGTTTGAGGCTGTCACACTGACAGCCGTGTGTCAGGTGCATATATCCACCAAATTAATTATGCAAATAATTCGCTGTACAATGCCAACTTGCGCTTTTATCCCGTGTAAAAATAAGTCAGCAAGCAATAAGAAGGGCTCTGGGATCACATACCATCTGTAAAATAACAATAAATTTGAAATTTCACCCTAAAATTACATTAAACCAAAAATTTCATTCAGTGTTGCTGCGCGTAGAAGAACAATTTCCTCGTAAGTAGTTGAGATTTTTATAATATAAATGTAATGCTATTGTATTTTATAATATAATCTATTGCATTTATCTGACCTTATTATTTATTTAACATATTTATGTATTGTTTAATGTTTACATTAGTAATTTATATACATAAAGTGTTGAAGTAAATATATAAGGCAGTCATCTTGAACAAATGTGAGCTCATATTGTTTTACAAAGTAACAGTAGTGATAGGTCGCACATGCGTTTGGACTTCATTTTAAGCTGTAAAGATAAGATAAGATTCCTTAAAAAGTAATTTAAAATCTTTCAACACAATTTGGTACCTAGAACAATTTTATCTATTTTAATTAGTAATAAAATCTAAAAAAGTTCAACAGTTTACGCAGTATCTTCTCGTGGTTACAGAATAAATATCTTTTGGGCCTCACATTCAGCTACTCATTACACGTAGATGCTTTTATAATAATTAGGTATATACGTATCGCAGTCATTCACCATCATCATCGTCCTAGCGTTATCCCAGTTGCATCCAAGACCTTGCGACTTGGAGCCTGGGGTCCGCTTACATACTAATCCAACCAGATATGACAGAATATCTGCTTTTCCACAGAGCGGCTGCCGTCTGACTCCGTAACCCAAAGGGATAGCGATATTCTATGGGTTTAGACCAGTATCAGTTTGTTTGAGAGGACTGACTCCCCGTAAGGAATTTCAAAGATCTTAATGAAAGCCGGGACTGACGGTTTAACATGCTCTCCGAGGCACGGGTCAAGCGATCATTAGCAATTTAATAGGCACATATCTTTGAAAAGACAATGGTGCACGCGGGCACGCCGTAGATTCAAACTAGAAACCGTCTACATGGCAGTCTGTTAATATTGTCTATCGTTACTTGTGAGTTTTGGTGTCTACATGACTATTAACATAACTATTAACAGTAAATAAACCTTAGTAAAACTTAAAAGGTCAAATTGGTATACGTACTAAATAATGTGTAACTAACAATTGACGGCTAGATTGGAAATAGAATGCTCTATTTTCTAAATAACTTATAACCTACAAGATTATTTTGAATACGTAATAATTTGTAAATATCATATGTAACAACCTATTTGGATACAACCAAATCATTGGATAAAATACCCACCATTTTTTCGATGATGAAACCTGCGCCTAACCCATACACGAATAAATTGATGCTTTTAAATAATTGTAAATTTTGTACCTACATTTATAACCAGTTACTTATCCAATAGAGCACAATATAAAATATTTTCCTATCAACTCGGGTAACTGTTGAGAAGCTGACAACACAATTCTTCACGCATGCGTCTTGATGCTTTTGATTGACACACACTGTCATAATGAGTTGCCTCACTTATGGACCTGTTTTTCTTAGGCAGTGCGGTGTCTAGTATAGCGAAGCGATACCAATCATTTGTCTAAGTTCTAAGTGCTATTTTGGATGTCTTCCTTACAAAGGTAAGCTGTAATCAGTATATTTAATGTACTTATATATCAAAATTTGGTCAGTAGTAGTCTTTTCGACTCGGCATTTTGTATGTGATTATAATAATAGCTAAAAATGTGTGCCTACTATCTTTCAGGAAAAGTACAGCACTTCCCGCCTTCGAAATACCCTTATACGGAAAAATTTGATCAATGGAAAGATATTTTGAGTGAAACAGACAAAGAAAAGGGTGACAAATACGTATATAACAACATACTCATATGCGATCATCACTTTGAACACTTTTACATAGGTAACAGCCAGTGGTCATCTTACTAAGAACGCTGTCCCAACATTGAATATTGGTAAGTAGCTTATATGTAGGGCCGGATTAACAGTGTCAGGGCCCCTAGGCAGTGCGGTTGTCCTTTCTAATTTTTAAAATATCCTTTAGCGCAAACAATTATATTTATAAGAATATATAAAGAGGAGCTGAAGTGCATATTATAGTGGCATGTTTTAGCGCTATGTGAAATTTGAAGAGAGGGGAGGATACCATAAACGCAGGTGCGGACAATCTTATGCTCATCCCACCGTATTAATAGCGATTCTGTCATTGTGGCATATATATGTATTATGTGCTGTCAAAAAATATGACGATATATTTTGTGCTTAAGACGTGTGTAGGAATTACAAAGGTCGATTGAAAAGAACTGAAAAAAAAAACCTATCATCGGTTACTCAATTTTAAATAATAACTTTCAACTACATTAATAAATGATTAAATTCTTTAAATAATAATATTATATAGCAGAAAAAGACAAACAGGAAAAATGTTTGGACTTAGCTCACGAGATTGTCGATATGTGGGATATTAATTCGGCAATCATTGGTCCGATAGTTGTGTCCGTTAATGGACTTTTTTATAGTAATAGGCGGCAAACGAGCAGACGGATCGCCTGATGGCAAGCGATTACCGCCGCCCATGGACACAAGCAACACAAAAGTGATAGGTTGAGGAGTGGGATGAGGGAGAAGGAATAGGGGATAGGGCCTCCGGCACTCTCACTCACCGAACGAAACGCAACAGTTTAAGTACTGTTACTTTACGTCGATTTTCTGTGCGAGGGTAGTACTTCCCCGGTCGAGCCAGCCCATTCATGCTGAAATCAGCAAGGCTCTACTGCCTGTATCTACTTACAGCGAAAACCCTCGAACGCCATCTAGAGAGGTTGAAATTAGGCAGCTTGGTCTAGAGTTTGATGCAAAAGGCAGTACTTCCGCAAACGGCTCGCATTGTGAGGAAATTCCTATCTCTGGAGCCCTACCCGCCGGTGACTTGGATCCTATTCCCGTCGTCGGTGGGAATCTATTTTTATATTTTTAAATGTAATTTTATTTTTTAGAGTGTTATATTTGAAAAATAAGTTTACAAACTAGATCCCGACTATGTAAAAAGGGGGTTTAAAAGGACGAAAGAAGAAAATAGCTCATTCAGATATAAATACAGAAAAGTGTGTGTACGGAAATGCTCAAACTAGAGCCATGGTCGATACAAAAAATGAAATAAATGTCAATTTTGAAATGCATGGTGGCAGATATTGTTTATTGTTGAATCTCATTACATTAAAAATATCTTTGATACGTGTAGAGACGGGATTATTGCATGCCTCACAAAATTACTCATCATCATCGTCCTAGCGTTTACCTAGTTAGGTACATCCAAGATTTACACGCCTGGGAGGTCCGCTTACTAGTCTAACTAGATAGGATAGAATGTTAGCTTTTCCACAGAGAGACTGCCGTCTGACCTGCCAGCTTAGACTATTATCAGTTGAAGAGAGTTTTTAGCAAGCAGCCTAAAGAATTAGCAAGCTGAAATGGCAGTGTGCTGGTCACATTTGTTGTTGAACTGGCAACTGTTTGAGTAGTCGTGTTCTAGAGCGGGATCCACGTTGTGCCAAACGAGGCGTAAGACGATTTCCCGTTAGGTGAACTGATGAATCTGACGATATACGCAAAATGGCTGGTCACAAAGAGCCGAAAATTGAGATAAGTAGCATGCCATCGAAGACGCCTATATTCAGCAGTGAACTAAGACAGGCTGATTATGACTTTTCAGTAATTCAATAAACAATAATAAATTGCTCGCAAGTGGTTTAATATAGAGGACGACAATCATGATTAGTAAATAATAATTTGGCATAAATTCTCCTATGTTGAGAGTCAACAATTTCATCATCAACACAACACTGATTCACATGTTTATGAAAAATTTAGCACTGAGGTTTTTGCCTACATATCGTACCTATGTAGAATACTACTACTACGTAGAATTCTGTGTGCCTACGTAGAATGTTGCAGGTCCTAATCTTAAACTAATATCTAAAGCTGAAGAGTTTGTTTGTTTGTTTGGTTGAACGCGCTAATCTCAGGAACTACTAGTCCGATTTGAAAAATTCTTTCAGTGTTAGATAGCCCATTTATTGAGGAAGGTTATTGGCTATATAACATTGCGCTTTGAGCGACGGGAGCGGAGCAGTAGCCTTAAATAACGCGGGTGTAACCGCGGGCATCCTGCAGTCCTATACAAAAATAGAAATAATTTGATTAGGAATTATCAGTAACCCTTTAATATGAATCTTAAAATAGTATTTACAAGCTTAACAAGCTGGTAATATTATTTTAAGATTTGAACAATAATCATTTATGCTTGTGTTGTATTTAATTTCAGAATCTATTTCAACAACTTCAACTTTGCAATCTCTTGAAATTCAGGCAACTTCATGTTCAGTTGGGCAAGATAAACCAGCTGATAATGAAGCGACCACTTTTGGTGAAGGTAGATGTTTTGTTTCTTTATGAACATTCTTTGGTTGTTTGTGACAAGAAATAGGTAATACAAAAATGTTTAAGCTGGTCTAGTGCGAGTCGGACTTGCACAAAAAGGATTCGGTGCTTAACATTTTCATATTTAGAGTTCGGTATACCTATGTCCGTGTGGTGACGGATTAAGAATATGTCACCACCCCATATCATTCCATGGGTGTCGTAAGAGCCGACAGAGGGAGCATATTATGAATAGAACAATACTGTAAGAGAAGGAAAACTTGATACAAACCCTATATTAACCCGTTTGGCCAGCGTGGTATAGTAGGCCAATTCCTCCTTTCAAAGGAGAGGCCTAGTCCAGTAGTGGGCTGTTAAAGGCTGATGATGATGATGAGTAGTAGTATATTATTGGGCATTCTGTCTCACCTGTCGCTCGGCGAATTAAGTTTGCCGGCTTATAGCATACTTTGTTTACCTTGGTGGCTATTTAGAGTAGTTGGTGAGTCAACGTCTGCCCCTCGCCCCACGCGTGTCGTTCTATAAGAGTACGAAAAGTTTGAAGAATAGCCGAGACAGAGAAAAACAAATACTACTCCTCACAAATGTAAGATATTAACTGCATCCTGTTCTCTTTAAAGGGTCAGCATCTAAAACCAACGTACCATGTGATGATCCATCTATAGCTGTTGTCCAGAAACATGCTTCAATCAAGAAAAGTCAGTATCTATTTTGTTTTTAATTTTATAAAATATAGGATTTATACGTGTGATTATGATTAGGGATGGGATTTAATCCGATTTCTAATAACACTTCTTATGGATTAAGAATACGGAATGTCACCACCCCATACTTCAGTCTATGGGTGTCGTAAGAGCCGAAAGAGGGTCCATATCACGAAGACAACAGCATTGTTTGAGTTTGGCCAGCGAGGTATAGTGGGCCACTTCCTCCTGTCAAAAGAGGGGCCTAGTCCAGCAGTGAACTGTTGAGAGGCTGATAATGATGGATGTTGCGTATGACTTTGCATAATTAACCCCTTATAGATTGATTTTGCATATTTGGGCTCAAAACATGTTAATTATGCTTATTTTAGCACTAACTGAGCCTGCACTCGCCTTATTTGGGGCAACTAGGAATAAATCCTGTGTCACGGGGGACTTAACAATCATACAACCGACGCACACAATGCACACCCAGACTCGAAACAAAAATTAATGAAACACACAAAGAGTTGTCTGTTGTGGGAATCGAACCCAAAACACTGCTTATGACTGCCTCCGTGGTCCAGTGGATATCGTATGCGCCTGCTCGTCGGGCAAGTGTTACTGAGTTTTTCTGAATTCTCAGTAGCAGCACTGAATTTGACAATACACCCGGTAACGGCAATAGGCTTGCCTACTATTACGTGGGACCTAAAACTCATAAGACGAAATGTGGGCGTAATATTGCACCTCTGTTTTGCTTATATGCGATACTAATCTTCTGTCTGTATTTATAACATTCTTGCGTTACTGACTGACAGGCAACGCACAGTCAATACTATTAGCGCAAGAAGCTGAAATTTGGCACGTATAATCCTTAGGGACCGCAGAGGTTCATTTAGAAAGGCTTTCTCGAAATTCTCAAGGGATCTGGCAGACATTGTATAATAAAAAAGTATGCGGGCCTAGCTTATTATAAACTTAAAGTAAGATGACTTTTTGGCATTACTTTGATGTTATATATCTATTTCTTTTTGTATATTATTTCAGATACTGAAACTATTAGTGCTGTCAAGAAAAAGTTTTTGAAATCACATGCACAATTAAAGGTCAAGCTTTTAAAGTTAAGAGGGAAATGCAAGAACCTTAACCAGAAAGTGCATCAAGCTGCAGAAATATCCCATAGTAAAGCTTTTTTGAAAGCTGTTGAAAATTTGCCTGAACCTGCAGCCATATTTACTAATATGCAATTAAGTAAGACATCCATGAAACCAAGAGGACGAAGATTTAAAAATAAAGAAAAAAATCTGTGCCTGCCTATATATAAGCAAAGCCAAAAGGCTTATAAACTTTTGCAAAGACTGTTTACATTGCCTTCAAGACGGACTATCCAGAAAGTCCTAAGCAAAGTCACCATTAAGCCTGGAATAAATGATGTTGTCATCAACCATCTAAAGAAGGCAGTGAAAAAGTTACCACAGGAAAAAAAATTGTGCACACTCATCTTTGATGAAGTGGCATTAAGTCCTGGATTATATTATAACAAAACTTGCGTAAAATTATTGGTTTTGAGGACTTTGGTGGGCGGATTACTAATAAAATTGCTGACTATGCGCCTGTATTAATGGTCAAGGGTCTCAAAGGAAGGTACAAACAACCAATTGCCTTCGAATTCTGCCAGAGTGCAACAAAAACTGCAGTACTAAAAGAACTCATTTTAGATGCACTCAAAGCTATACAAAACACAGGCTTAATAGTAATTGCCACTGTTTGTGACCAAGTGACCACAAATATGAGTGTCATAAAAAGCTTCATAAATGATACGATGAGGACATATTTGAGAGAAGGCAGAGAGTGTAAAAGTTAAGCATTTGAATGTAATGGAAGAAAAATATTCCCAATATTTGACCCGCCACACCTTCTTAAAGGATTAAGATATAATCTTCTTACAAAAGATTTGAGATTTATTCAGGATGGAATCGTAAAATTTGCCAAATGGGAGCATTTGCAAATGCTGCTGGATGCTGACCCTGGAGAAGATGACGTCAGATTAATTAATAAATTAACCGACACTTACGTGGTTAAAGAAAAAATACCCAAAATGTAGGTGAAGCATGCAGCACAAGTTTTTAGTCAGAGGGTATCTGCAGCAATGAGATATTTAGCCAGTAAGTATGTTTGGCTTTAGTGTAAACAGTAATTTTATTGGATGGTTTCAATAATTTTGACCAGATGATGAGAGCCTTTAAACTTTTTTATTACAAGAATTAATATTGTTGTTGCAACTTCTAAACATTATTTCCTTAATTTCAGATCATGGTATCCTTCCTAAGGAATGTCTAGACACATCGGATTTCCTGCTATTGGTAGACAAGCTTTTTGACTCGTTTAATGGACACAGTTATGAACAAACACAGAAAATGTACAAGTGCGCTCTAAAAAGAAACTCACCGCATTTTAAGTTATGGGAAAAATTATTACTAATCCTCAGGTCAATGGAGTTTAAAATAAATAAAAAATTACAAGATGGCACTACTTCTACTAAATTTGAACAAGTGCCATCAATAAAAAATTGGATATCAAATATCAATGTCTATAAAGAAATGTTTTTATTTAAACAAAATTCACCATGTAAGTAGTCTGTTGACTAGGAATATAAACCAAGATCCATTAGAAAATTTATTTTGCAATATTCGTAGTAATGGAGTCCGTAATACGTCACCAACTTGCTTGCAGTTCAGTGGAGCCTATAAGACTTTACTCATAAATAACTTAACATCACCACATTCGGTTGGGGCGAACTGCCGAGCAAGATGATAATAAGGCTTTAAAACCGTTAAAAGCTTTATTAAATTATTCGGAGAACAAAACAGCAGAACGACCTTCAGATAATTTGAATGTTGACTCCATAATAAGTCGCTTCATGCAAACCTCAGATACAGAATTTAATAATACGACAAGTAAAGAGGCAAAAAGGTGTGTTGCCGGCTATATAATAAAGAAAATATTGCAAAAATTTGGTGGCAAATGCCATACTTGTCGTATGAATTTAGTAAGTACAATGCCTCCAAATAATAACGACTATATATCAGAAAGAAATTATACAAAAAGATCACTGAATTATCCATCGGAGGCATTGTGCGAGTTTGTAGATGAGGTTTGCATGATAATTCAGACAAAGTTACAAGAGGAACCACATCAAAAACATCTGAAGGGTACCATAAAGGAAATTGCAAATATATTTTGTAATTTTACACAGTTCTCATGTGGTATTCATAAAAAAGAAGTAGTCGATTTTCTTATGGATAGTGTTATAAATATTATTATAAACAGCTGGTGCACTAATGTCAACAGAATACTGAAAGGTAAAACAAACATTTGTAATAATGCGACTAAAATCCAAGCGTTAAATTATTATAAGTCTCATAATAAACGAAGAAACTAAATGTTGTGTAATTTTATTTGATCAGTTATCCTAAACCTATATATATATACATATATATATATATATATATATATATATATATATATATATATATATATATATATATATATATATATATATATATATAAACAATATGATATAGATTAGCTCCATCTAGCGAGCAAAAACGCAACGGTAGCGTAATCTCTGTGCTTGGGTACGCTCATTTTATTAAATTTAAAACCAAAGTGGGCTATCTATCTCTAGTTATAGTATATCATCTATGTTTGCCACCGTTAAAGGACATATATGACGACTAAAACTTAAAACAATACACTTAAAGTAAAATACTAAAACACTTTATAAACACAAATTTATGAGTTTGTCATTGCGTGAAAATATTTCTTCTCTCCGTGGTGGCGGCCAAAGAGTATACAAATACTACGTAAGAGTGGCGGCGGCTCGTGAGTGCCAGTACGCTAGCCGAATCCGGCGGCATTGAGATCGTAGATCCATCGCCAGCTAGCCACCTCCTCACATCACTCAACCAGAACTGCTAACTAAGCCGCTTTATTACATCATACAGGAACAGACATTGATTTCTTGATAAAAATACATACATACATAGACTCACGCCTGTTTCCCGGAGGGGTAGGCAGAGACTACGGAACGCCATTTGCAACGATCCTGACATACCACACTTGCTTCACTCACTCCCATCAAGTTTCTCATGCATGCTCTTCTGTTATGGGTACTTCTGACTTGTCCTTTTTTCAGGATGTCTCCAATCTGGTCAGAGAACGTCCGCCTAGGTCTTCCCCTTTGTCCTGTTCCATTCACACTTGCCTTATATATCTTCTTTGTCAGTCTATCGTCATCCACCCTCTCCATGTGCCCAAACCATCTTAACATGCCTTTTTCAATGCTTGTCACTACATCTTTTACCCCACACCACTCTCGTATCACACAATTCTTTACTCTGTCGGTCAAAGACACACCACACATACTTCTCAGTGCTCTCATTTCTACAGCATTTATTTTACTTTCAAATCTCTTCTGCTATACCCAACTTTCACTACCATACATAAGGGTAGGCACTAACACGCCTCTTTTTCTCTCTTTTTCTCTCGTCTTTTTGGACACGTTTTGACTGTTCATAAACGCTTTCAGAGCTCCATTCACACTATTACCTGCATTAACTCTCCTTTCAATATCTTCTTCATTCTTACCATCTCTTGTAAACAACGTACCTAAGTAAACAAACTCATTCACTTGTTCCACTCGCTGTCCATCGATCAAAACATTACAAGCCGTAACACATTCCTCCTTTTCAAAAACCATAACTTTCGTTTTACTTACATTCACTTTCATTCCTTTCCTCTCTAACGCACCATGCATGATTGCTACCATCTCCTGCAACTCCTCCGCTGAAGATGCAAGTATTACCTGATCATCAGCATAAAGGAGGCATTTGACGAGTAACCCATTCATCCTTAATCCGCAGTCACACTGTTTTAAATCTTGCAAACAACTGTCCATGAAGAGGTTAAACAGCCACGGCGACGCCAGAAACCAGTCAGTGTATGCCCCGTTTATCCTCACACAAGCTCTAGAATCCTCATAAAGGGATTTCAGGGGCGGAAGCCCGTGCAGGTCAACTCATATTTAACACCACTGATCTGCACTGACTTCTACTCCCTTCACCTGAGTCCGGTGTAGGGAGTGGCGAATGGTCTCAGGGGTAGCGCAGGTCGCGATGATCCCTTAGGCAAGGCTGGTGGACTATCCTTCTCGAGGTTGCCGCCCGTTCTTGGTCCAGTTCCTTCAGAAATAGACGCAACCAAAACCTCCAGCCGAAACACAAACAACAGGCACATTACACAAACACATACACACACGTACACACATGCGCGCACACATCCACATACAGGAACACATCTCTTCACCACGCCCCTTCGTGGTCGGGTGGGTGTGGGCTCGTAGTAAAAAGTCACGGGTAAGAGAAGCTGACCACCTGCGCTAGGACCTGCGCAGTCGAGCGCCGTACGCGGGGATGACGGAGTCCTGGGGGGTTGAGCCGAGCGGCGCTGGCGGTAATGTGACCGTGAGGCAACACGCCCTCTTTGGTCCTGATTTCACGCTAAACGGTAGCCCCCGCTGTGAGCCGCAGCGGGGGAAATGGCCATCGTGTCCCGTCAGAGGGCCACAGGCTAGGGACGTAGGGTCCACATCAGCAGTTGGAATTTATTTCGGCTGTTGATGTGGTTGGTGAAGGCTATACGGAGGGCGCAAGCGAGGGATGACGGCTAGAGTTGGTAACTCGGCTCAGGCCGTTGACCCAAGCGGGCGCCCGAAGTCGTGCTGTAAACCAGCCCCGCGTTCCTATATCCCTCTGGTAATCCTAACGTCCGGATGACGTTCCCAGTTGCGGGCTCCATGGAGGGTGGGAAGCCAGAGGGATGAAGTCTTAGTAAACTTGTATGGATACCGAAATCCCTTTAATTACCCCAACTGCGACGGTGGCAGCGAAAGCTGTTCCCGCCGCATCAACTAAACAGATGGTTGACGCCGTGGCCTCGGCTGCAGGTGTTAAACCATCCCCCAAGGACGAGACTTCAGCGCTGGCTAACGCTAGTACTGGTCCCGTCCTTACAATCGTCAGCCCGTTTGAAATCAAGCGGGAAGACGACTCCTCCTTCGCAGGCTGGCAAGTGGTAAGTCACCACAAGGGCAAGGGTAAGGGCAAGACCACCAATCCTGCCCAACACCCGCCCACCACACAACCGAGTGGCCCCGCTGCTACCAGCTCTGCGAAGAAGAAGAGGGCAAACAAAAACAAGAGACAGCGCCTGGCAATAAGGCGGAAGGCGGCACAAACCGCTGCCGCAGCCGGTGCTGCCTCTACAAAAACAGCGGTGCAGGTCGCTGTCGCAGGTCCCAGTAATGTGACCAGCGCGCAGCCTGCGCTCAGCAGTAGGGGGTGCACAAAGGCCGGAGGCAGTACGGGGAAGCCGCCTGCCGCCAAGCGGCGGGCTGGTCACCCTGGACGGCATCTAGCCCCAGCACCACCAGGAAACACGGCAGGTAAAACTGCCGAAAACAAGGAAAGAGGTGAGGCCAAACGCGCTCTCAACGAGACCAGCTCGCCTCGAGGGGAGCACAAGAAGCCCCGCCTCGACTCCTCCACTAAACAGGGTAAGTCCTATGCACAGGTCTCCAAGGCATCTCTGGGCGTTGCAGTAACATGCAAGCGCACAGGGAACTTGCCGAAGGAGTTCGTGGACCGGATACTCACGGAGATTCAAAGGAAGATCCTGAGTGACGCCTGGTCGACTAAAACTCCAAAACGCCCCGCCCCTGCGTTCACCGGGAAACCCATGTACGCGGACGGGGTCCTCAAACTCTGGTGCGCCGACGAGGCAACGCGTACCTGGCTGACGGAGGCGGTCTCTCTCCTGGTCCCACCACCGGGCTTCGAACTGGAGGTCAGGGGCCAGGAAGAGGCCCCGAAGAGAGTGCGGTGCGGCGTTGTCGTTCCCAACGAACAGGGGGTCTGGGACGACGTGCGCGACGTGGGTCGGGCTCTGGAGTTCCAGAACCCCTGGTTGGCGGTCGACAAATGGTCTCTGCTGCACTCGGAGAAACAGTCAGGTGGGTGGTTCCTGGTCGTGGGCGTCCCGGAGGAACAAGTCCCGGTCCTGGTGCAGAACGAGCGCCGCCTCGCGTTGGGGCTGGGTGCAGTCTACGTCCGGTTCCGGGACTCTACAGGAAAGTATGTCGACCATCCTCCGGGATGCGACAACTCCACAACACAAGCCTCAAACACCCAGTCAGGGTGCTCCGCGAAATCCGGCCTGTCAGAGCCGGCCGCGTCTGGCTCGGGGGCTGGCCCGTCAGCCGAGGGTAACTCGGAAGATGAGAGCTTGCTCCTGAGTCCGGTGCGGCGGGACGACGGGGTGGAGGCTGGCGACATCCTGGCCGGCCTAACGCAGCTGAAGGTCGGGGAGGAGGGGACATCACCCACAGATGAACCCTCTGCCTAGTGACGTCAGCTGCCTACAAATCAACCTCCATCATAGCCAAACGGCCACTGCGCAACTGCGCAAATGGATGGAGGTCCAACATTCAGCCATCGTGCTCATCCAGGAACCTTGGATAAGGGGTGGCCTCATTAGAGGCCTCTCCAGCCTGGGAGGTAAGATTTACTATTCTACTGACCACACACATCCAAGAACCTGCATACTTACAACTAAAAACATCAGAGCCCAAGCTTTAACGGAGTTCTGTTCCAGAGACATCACAGCAATACAAATTGAAATAATACAGCAGCCAAGGAGTATAGCGGTCGTTTTCGCATCGGTCTACATGCCCGAGGCCGAAGACCCGCCTCCGTTCGACCTCACGCGTCTGGTTAACCAGTGCGAGAGAACCAATACGGAGGTCGTAATAGGAACGGACTCCAATGCCCACCACCAAATGTGGGGCATGGACTGCAACAATAACAGAGGTACGTCATTGGTTGAATACTTATTCACCACTAATCTTACCCTATTAAACACAGGTACGGAGCCCACCTTCGTCACTAAACGTAGTCAGACAATTATCGACTTAACTCTCGCAACAGAAGGAGCGGCTGAACGCATCAAGGGATGGCACGTCTCGAAAGAGGCATCATGCTCAGACCACAGATGGATCAGCTTCTCCATGAAAGTCGATATACAGCCCACACAGCCCCGCAGGAAACCACACAACACTGACAAAGCAAAGTATGTCTTACTACTTAATGAGAAACTTACCCTTACGGCCACGCCGCCGGTACTGGGTGACACTGAACAGATCGACGATCAGGTATGTATACTGACGCAGTCGATGCTAGACAGCTATTATGCAGCTTGCCCAGAAACCACTCCACCTTCAACCCCGGGGAAACAACCCTGGTGGGGCGCTGAACTTGAACGTAAGCGCAAGAAGGTAAGAAAGTCTCTAAATAGGGCAATGAACACAAGCGCGGACACAGATTGGGACGCTTATAAAGCGGCCAAATCAGACTACAGAAAATGCCTCAGATTCAGACGCACCATGGGATGGAGAAAATTCTGTGGGAGCATTGAATCCTGCCAACAAGCAAACCGGGTAAGGAAACTACTGGCCCAGCAACCGACGGTTGCACCAGGTACTCTCCGTAAACCGGATAACACATACACTACATCGGAGGAGGAGACAAGACGCGTCCTACTCGAAACACACTTCCCAGGCTGCGTCCTCACCCCGGTAGTAACGTGGCACGATACACCAACAGTGGCGACCGAACACGAATGGAGACAAGCAAACAACGTGGTCACAGAAGAAAAACTCCGATGGGCCATCGATAGCTTCCACCCCTTCAAAGCAGCCGGACTGGATGGCATCTTCCCAGGGTTACTACAATGGGGAGGGGAACCTGTCCTTAAAAGACTCCTGGCAATCATGAGGTCTAGCCTGGCCCTCAGATATGTACCGAAGAGGTGGAGGGAAGTCAAACTGATCTTCATACCAAAACCAGGCAAAACAGACTATACCCATGCAAAGTCCTTTAGACCAATAAGCCTTACCTCCTTCATGCTTAAAGCCTTGGAAAGGCTTTGCGAGAGGGAACTAAGAAGTGGGGCTCTTAAGCACCTACCCTTACATGCCAACCAACATGCATACAGCTCAGGGAAATCGACAGAATCGGCCTTACATCAGGTCGTGGCCCAGATAGAAGCTGCTATACAACAAAAAAGCATTTGCTTGGGCACCTTCATCGACATAGAAGGAGCCTTCGACAAGACAAACTTTTCCAGCATAAGCAACGCCCTAGCCAGGCATGGTGTGGATCAGATGCTCATACAGTGGATCCAAAACATGCTCAGCAAAAGGGTAGTGCGCCTGCAAGGCGACAATCAGACAGCCTTGATAACTAAAGGGTGCCCGCAGGGAGGTGTACTCTCCCCGCTATTGTGGAACTTAGTCATCAATGAACTCATAGACAAACTCAACGCGAGATACTTCTATACAATAGGTTATGCAGATGATCTAACCATACTCACATCAGGTAAGGTAACCAGTACAGTGTACGACCTAACCCAACAAGCCCTACGCATAGTAGAGTGGTGGTGTAATGAGTACGAATTATCTGTAAACCCGACCAAGACCGAACTAGTTATGTTCACACACAAACGCGCGCTGGGTACTTACCGATTGCCCAGGTTATTCGATACAGAGCTTAAGCTGTCTACCGAGGTCAAGTACCTAGGTGTCACTCTCGACAGCAAATTGACATGGAACAGCCACATGGAAAATAAGCTCAATAAAGCCAGCATCATTTTCTGGCAGTGCAAGAAGATGATAGGAAAACGCTGGGGCCTATCCCCCAAAATTGTCTTATGGCTCTATAAGACAATAATACGTCCGATGGTAAGCTACGGCGCAGTAGTGTGGTGGCCTAGGACCAACCTAATAACGGCCGCCAACAAGCTTCAGAAGCTTCAAAGACTTGCATGCCTAGCGGCCACGGGCTGTATGAAAACAACGCCAACAGCGGCACTTGAAGTGTTGCTGGATCTGCCTCCATTGCACCTGTTCATACAACAGGAAGCAACGATGTCGGCAGTCCGGCTGAGAGCCCTGAAGCTCTGGAAAGACACGAATATACCGCACACTAACAACTTAAATACACTCTTTAAAGAAGTTCCTATCACACAAGCAATAAGCGACCGCATACCGAAACAATTTGTTTTCGACAAGAAATACAAAATCCAACTGTACGAGGATCTACACGGAGGAGCAGTTAATCACAACGAGCTCACGATCTTCACAGATGGGTCCAAAACGGATACAGGTACGGGTTCAGGAGTATTCTCCGAGGACCTAAACATCAACATCGCAGCACCGCTGGGAGCCTACAACACGGTCTACCAGGCCGAATGTTTTGGCATAATCCTAGCTGCCACAGCAATCATGGCACGTGAGGTAAGGGAACGATCCATTAGGATCCTCTCAGATAGTAAGGCTGTCCTCTCAGCCCTCAAAAGCCATACTATCACCTCGGCACTCACGCTTGAATGCCACCAGAAACTAACAGAGGTAGGTAAACTAAACAAATTAACACTGCAATGGATCAAGGGCCACAGTGGCTCAAGAGGGAATGACGCAGCCGACGTACTCGCCAGAAGAGGGGCCACTTTAGAGGTGGTGGGACCCGAGCCCATAATTCCCCTCCCTTCTGGTTTTTATCGCAACCTGGTAAGAAATAGGACCAGGACCAAACACAACCAGTCCTGGATTGGTATTGAAACATGTAGGCAGGCCAAGGAGGCTCTTCCCGCAGTAGACGGTAAGATAGCCAAACAAATCCTCCGGCTGTCCAAACAACAACTACGGACAGTCACGGCCGCCTACACAGGACACGGATTCTTTAATAAACACCTATTTACTATAGGTATCACCGACAGCCCGCTGTGCAGGGCCTGTATGGCAGCAGACGAGACGGCAGCCCACCTGCTCCTCGACTGCCCTGTGGTCGCACAGTACAGGCAGCAGTACCTGACCAGATACAGCACCCTGAGGGAGGCCGTGGGCCACATCAAGAGTCTGCTGGCCTTCCTCGAAGAGCTGGGGTGGCTCGAATGAAGACACCATTCCCACCCGCACGCAAAATACACGCCAAGACGTGGAGTTGCGGAAACAGCCCGTGCCATCAAGTATCAAGTAAAGGGATTTCAGAGCTCGAATGAGGCTGCTGTCCACCCCATTCATTGACAGCACCGACCACATTTCATTCCTCACCACTTTATCGTAAGCCTTTTCCAAATCCACGAATGCGCAATAGACCTTTTGACCTTTGGCCAAAAACTTTTCGGCTATGCTTCGCAAGGAAAAAACCTGATCCGTACATCCCATACCCTTTCGGAATCCCGCTTGTACATCCCATATTTTCTTGTCGGTTACTTCCATAACTCTTTCAATAAGTACCTTTGCATACAATTTGCCAACAATGCTGAGAAGGCTAATGCCTCTATAGTTTTTGCAATCTTGTTGTGAGCCTTTTCCTTTATAAAGAGGCACAACTACAGCTGTGGCCCAGTCATTAGGTACTCGGCCGGTGGTCCAGCACAAGTTATATAACCGCTGCAACTGACCAACTATGATGCCCTGTCCAGCCTTCAGCATTTCGACTGTAATCCTATCATATCCTGCAGCCTTACCTACTTTCATACTTCCCAGTGCCTTCACGATCTCATCCACGCCAATAACGCTTTCATCATTGCTATCGTTACCATTCATTTCAGCTATCGGTGTCTCTATCGCCGACCTTTCAAATAAACTTTCAAAATACTCTTTCCATCTCTTCAGCACGCAAGATTCATCATTTACTATCTTTCCATTCTCGTCTCTGATGGATGTGTGTTCTGAGGATTGAGTTTTTCCTCGAACTGCACGAACGGATTTCCAGAAAAACTTAATGTTCCTCTGGAAATCGTCAGATAATCTGCTATCAAACTCATCTTTCTTTTCCTCTTTTTTCCTTTTAACCATTTCTTTCACTATTCTTTTTGACCTAACAAACTCCTTTCTTGCTTCATCTATGTCTACACTCATTGCTTTTCCCATTCTTTCATTTGCTCTGGCAGCCAACCAATCTGACCAAGCTTTCTTCTTCTCTGACACTGCTGATTGTACATCCTTGTCCCACCATGTATTCTTAACCTTTCGTATTTTCCTTCTCTTGATCACACCACATACTTCAGACGCTACACATACTACCTCTTCTTTAAAGGCCTGCCATAATTCTTCCATATCATTTATGCAATCGAACCTCTCAAATTTTGCTATCAATCTTCGTTTATACTCATCTTCCACATCTTTCTCTTGTAGATTTTCTACCTTAATTCTTTCCAAGATCCTATTTTCATTACGCTCTCGGTGTCGCCATCCTTTAAAGAGCCCACTTATCCGGCTCAACACCAAGAAGTGGTCTGTGTGGATGCCGATCCCTCGATATGTTCTTGTATCCAACACATTCTTTCTCAATCGTTCACCTACTATCACAAAATCAATCATACTTCTTCTAACATTTTTCGCCTCTCGCGTATACATATGTATCCTTTTATGATCAAACATGGTGTTTGTCACACAAAGGCTCCACTCCAAACAAATCTCAAGCAGTATTTTTCCATTTTCGTTCACACTCTCATCACCAAATGCACCTAACACCCTTTCAAATCCATCTCGCTTTACTCCCACCCATCCATTGAAATCCCCTAACAAGATCAATCTTTCATTATCCTTGCAATTCCTCAAAATCTCTCTTAAACTCTCCCAAAACTCCTGCCTTTCGTCTTGCTCATGTTGTGATATACCCGTAACTATATTGACCGGGGCGTACACCCCCACAATAAAGAGACGAGTAAGTCCTACTTTCATTCTCATCCACAGTAGCCTAGCATTTACACATTCAAACTCTTTTACACACTCATTCATTCGCGCAGACAGTATTACACCAACTCCCTTACAGGCTCTGGTGGTACTATCTACCCCAGACCAATACGCCGTATATGCGCCATGCTTGGTGGTTTCACACCCTTTTCTTTTTGTTTCATTCACACAAAGAACATCAATCTTTCTATCATCCATCATCTGACATACTTCATCCAATTTGCCGTTCATTCCTCCTCCAACATTCAATGTTGCAAACCTGCTCTCCGTAGGCCGCTTTTCGCCCTCGCGGGAAACGAGACGTGATGGGTTGCGAACCGCGTCGCCGCCGTGTGAGGAAATATTATTAATTGTTCCCATTGCGTTCCCACGAGATTTAGGGTTTTTAAATGTCCATCCCCATAGAGCCCTTTACGGGGGTAAGGCGGAATATCACGTGTGCCCTGTGACCACCAACACAGGCACCCTCCGTTTGCGACCAGCTTACCCTCTGGCCACGAATCTCTCGGCACGGGTCGGTTTACACCTTAGATTGGGGTTTTGTGTCGGGTATGCTCCCTGAAAGTTGGGTTAATTTCGGAGTTTTCCTTCTTCTTGATAAAAATAAAAATATAAAATATGTATACTTTAGATTCAATTATATTCTTTTTCACGGATGTGAATTAGTACTTGATATTGATTTTTTTTGACATCTGATATAAATAATTTTTGTAGGCTCTTGAGATACTTTCTTGTATAATATTAGTTTTTAGTCATATTTAAGCCTTGGTGGTTGCTTTTATTTCTCTAAAATTATCATATTATATATGTATATTTTTTTCAAAAAATATTATTAGAAATATATTTTTCGTATGATCTGACAGATGTCAACCCTTTCATAATATTTTCACTCATACTCAGAAAGAAACATTTATCAAGTGTAATAAAAATATATATTCATCTAAATATATATAAAACTCAAAGGTGACTGACTGACATAGTGATCTATCAACGCACAGCCCAAACAACTGGAGGGATCGGGCTGAAATTTGGCATGCAGGTAGATGTTTTGACGTAGGCATCCGCTAAGAAAGGATTTTAATAAATTCCACCCCTAAGGGGATAAAATAGGGGATGAAAGTTTGTATAAATCTTCTTAGATTTTCGACTGATTGAACTGAAATTAAAGATTGGAACTACTATGATGAAGACGTACGCTTAAATAGGATTTTGATAAATTCAACCCCCATGGAGATAAAATAAGGGATGATGGAGGATGTAAATGTATTAGTTTGAACTATCAGTACCTAATGGAACGAATAAATGGAGACAAATAAAATAATTTTAGTTCTAAATGTTGACAATAGATGACGTTGTGCGTTACGTCATTTTGGACAGTTTTATGTTGCTTGCTCACGAGTAAGTTCACCCAACAGCTTGATATTTTTAGCGCCTAATGACAGATTAGTTAAGAATATTATGTACAAAGAAGTTTTGTAGGCCCTAATTTTTTACATACGCTAAACAAAAGTAAAGCCGCAATAGATATACCTAATTAATAATAATACTTCTTAACGCGAGCGAAGCCGCGGGAAAAAGCTAGTCGTCCATAAATCTTACAAGCAGATATTTCACTTACGTCAGTGTTATAGCGCGGAGCACGCTTCAAGTCCACAATTTTACAATAACCTAGAGCTTGGCCAGCTCCCCAACGTTCATATTACATTTTTGCTTTGCTAGTGCCGTACCAGAATGCGTTACCGAAAACTGTCGGGAATTTACGGTTTACGTTTGGAAATTCACAGCAATATCAAGTATAGTAGTTGTTTCTAGGGTTTGCTAAGGCTGGCTTTTGAAATCTGTGTTTGGAAATCGGGATTGTGTGTTTTAGGCGAAGGGTTTAGGCAAGCAAAAGCATCGGGTTTGATTTCCTGTTTTATTTATTGTTGGAACATGGATATTCTGCCAATAACTGTTTCATCTGCCGATTTCAGTGTTATGTTGCTACGAGAACACGTACTCAATAAATCACGTACGAAAAAATCATTACTGAATATTATTATTTATGAATGATTTATTTTACTTTACATTTATTATTACATACTAAATATATGAAAATATTTCTTAAGTATAATGTAGGTTCTCAAATTTATGGAATTGTTGTAAATGTACCTTCATTAAAAAATAACTTTAGATAAAGTACTACGTACATTGTAGTTAGTTCTACGTGAAGCGTAGCTGTGACAAGCGTAGCAGTTCCGTATAGTTACGGCGTAGCGCGGCAAGCTACATACAAAACTCTTCTTATTTCCGTGTTACACGACGCCTCGTACTTTGAGGAACATTCATGTAATACATAACATTTCTTTTTTGTTACGAAGTAGAAAAGCCTTTAGATCTCTAGCTTAAGGGTAAAACGATAAGTACCTACCAATCTTGTATGGCGAATAAAATGTCTTCTTTCTTCCTCTCTTAATTAGAGCATATGATTCGGAGTACATGAATGCACTAAATACCACGCCGACTGCCGACATGGAAAGAACACAGGGTACAGGAGCCATCCAATCTTCCTCCCATTAAATAACATAACCTACCGTCCGTTTAATAAAGTTCTTTCCTGTCTGTCTGTATGAATGCGATAAACCCAAGAACTACTGGACGGATTTTTGTACAGTTACCACCAATAAATAAACTCCTGTGAAAGATTTACTTGTATGATTCACACAGGCGGAGCCACGGAGGAAATCTAGTACATATAATTTACAACTTTTTATATAATAATACATAATACCGTCGTTGTCACGAAAATTGTGCTCTGTGTTTTAAAATCAAAAAGGGAGGAAACTCGCAAATTTCGTCCTTCCATGCCGTACAAAAAAAGAAATTTCTTCATGTCTGGTCTTTACAACCTAGTACTACTGTTGAGGCAATATCGGAACACGTCAAAACGATTTGTAAATCGGATGACATTGTAGTGGAGAAAGTCATCCCTGAGACTAAAAGGGATTACTCTTCTTTTATGATAGGTGTGCCTGAATCTGAATATGATAAATTGATTAATGAAGACAGTTGGCCAGTTAATACGCAATTTAATGAATGGGTTTGGTTTCGACACTCACAGCGACGTTCTAAAGGAGAAGGAGAAAGTCACTAAACAAATTCAATTGTATTACCAGAACGCTTGCGGGCTACGGACGAAAACAAAAATGTTTTACTCAAATTTATTGGCATCCAATTAAGACTTAGTGGCAATTACTGAATCAGGATTAAACAATTATATTAAGGACGGTGAACTAATACCAGCTGGTTACAAAATAATACGGTGCTAATACGGTGTGATCGCGCCGATGGCAGGAAGCAAGGAGGTGTATTCGTAGCGGTATAATATTCATCTCGGTATAATATAAACCAAGTCTGTATTGACAATGTAGACGCGGCTTTGTTTGAGGTAGTTTGTGCAACTGTTTTCAGTAAAAATCAACTTTTGTTTTTTGTGTTGCGTAGTTTATCTACCACCTAATTGTCAATATAGTGATTATATGCAGTTATTTCAAATATTGGAAAACGTATGTGTAAAATATGAATCAGTTATTGTAATCGGTGACTTTAACCTACCTTCGGCAACTGCAGAAGTGCTAAGTTATTTTGAGTACTTTACAGCATACTGTGGATTTCACCAGGTAAATGATATTTTTAATATTAATAACCGCACTTTGGACTTAGTGTTGACTAATTTATCGTTAGATTATATTAGAGTTAAATTGTCGTATGAACCAATAGTCGGTATTGATGTGCATCATCCCCCGTTGGATATTACAATAATACAGCAAAT
Source organism: Euclidia mi (assembly GCA_944739405.2). NCBI lineage: Eukaryota > Metazoa > Arthropoda > Insecta > Lepidoptera > Erebidae > Euclidia > Euclidia mi. The sequence continues at coordinate 56,745,797 of OX123200.2, read as the reverse complement.
TAGGAGTAGGATTATACCTTCTATGACTGTCCAGAATGAACAGAATGTTAACAGTGCCAGTGTTAGTTGTACCGATTGGCAATTTAGTAAATGTAATTTTTTTCAGTTATATGAAACGTTGAGGATTTTAGATTGGACAGGTTTGTATGTAACTGAAAATTCAGAGGAAGCTGTGAGTTATCTTTATAAAATTGTTAATGAAGTTATTAGTGAGTGTACCCCTTTAAAAACTCTAAAAAAGAATGTAGGTAATAAGTACATCTATCCCGAGTGGTACACTTCGGATAAAATCAAAGTATCATTAAATATATAAGAAAACGGGTTTACAGTCCGACTATGAAACGTTCGCTCGGTACCGATCATTAGTTAAGCGTAAAATATTAATGTGCTATGAAGCCTATCAACGGAAATTACAACTAAATATTAATAATGATCCACAATCATTTTGGAACTTTATTAAGAATAAGCAAGGTAGGCGTAACAAAAAACCCATAAAACAAAACGGTAAAGAACTTGATGAGGCTGAATGTGCAAAGTGTTTTGCTGAATATTGCCATTCAGTTTATAGCACAGAGCAGCCAGTTCTTGACGCGGAGGAGGCGGAGCGCACTGCGGGCCCGAGCGCAAGCGCTGCTCGAGTACACGTAGGCCAGCTCAGCGAGAGCGAACTGAGCGCGGCGCTCAACCGACTCAAGCCCAAACACTCTGTCGGGCCGGACGGTATACCACCATATGTAGTTAAGGATTGTCGTGAAGTATTTAAAAAGCCATTGTTACATGTATTTAACCTGTGTCTAAAAGAAGGTCACTATCCAGACATATGGAAAGTAACAAGGGTTATACCGGTCCCGAAAGTTAGTTGTAGTGACGACATTAGTAGTTACAGACCAGTGGCGGTGCTGTCGGCGTTCGCTAAAGTATTGGAAACCGCACTGCATGCCACCTTATACGCCCAGACTAGCTCGCAATTGACAGATGTTCAGCACGGCTTCCGGCCGGGTTGAAGTACGGAGAGTAACCTATTGTCTTTTATGACGTATTTAACGCCCGTTATTGACGCCGGTGGACAGGTGGACTGTGCGTACTTCGACTTCCGGAAGGCTTTTGACACGGTCAGCAATAAGGTCTTGCTGTCAAAGCTGGCTAGGCTGGGATTCACGTTACATTTGCTGAAATTCTTTTCAAGCTACTTTGGTGATCGCCGACAGTACGTAGAGTACGCCGGCTATAGGTCTGACCCTTACTACACATTTTCAGGCATTAGTCAAGGCTCAAGTCTAGGTCCATTAGAATTTATCCTAATGATTAATGACTTACCTGCAGTGATACAAAATGCTAAATGTCTCCTTTTTGCTGATGACCTCAAAGTTTATTTATTGGTAGCAGATGTATCGGATGCAAAACTGTTACAGGATGACATTAATCGGGTTGTTGAATTGAGTAATGCTAATAAGTTATATTTTAATACTGCAAAATGTGGACTTATTAGTTATACCAGGGCCAAGACTCCACAACAGTATGCATATGAGATGGACGGTATAACTATACAACGGTTAAAGGGAACGCGTGACTTGGGTGTGACAATGGTGCCGGAGCTAATGTTTCGTAAACACATAAGTGACATATGCAGTAAGGCATTTAGGAATTTAGGGTTCCTTCTTAGAAATTGTAGGGATTTCGACAGTATAGCAGCAATAAAAATCTTATATAACGCACTTGTTCGGAGCCACCTTGAAACTGCTTCTATTATTTGGAATCCACATGAGGCAAAATACAGCCTCATGTTGGAAAAATTCAAAATAAATTCACTCGGTCTTTGTATTTTAAGCAATATAGTGTGTACCCGTTTTACCCACTTATGTACCCAAGCTTGTTTGTTCTCAGCATGGTTGGATATACGCGGTTGAGTGTACGGCGTGACGTTGCACTAGTGACGTACGTGTGGCGCGTACTACGCGGCCACATACATCACCCTGACATATTGGCGGAACTGAGACTGTGCGCCCCGGACGGCTACGTGGGTGCTCGCCGACGGCCCGCTGCCCTCAGCGTCCCAGTGTCGAGAACAAACTTGCTAAAATATGCTCCATTACCGCGCGCCATACGACTTCTTAATTTAATTCACGGTGAAATTTATATTTATAATTGTACACTGGTGAAATTCAAGTCTGTTGCAGAATGTTGCGTAATAGGTGCATAAAATTAGAAAGATTTTCTACATGTGTTATTATTATTATTTTATGTATTGTTCATTTAGATTTAAGTTGCTTATAATATCGATTTGGGAATACCTGTTATGATATTATAAATGGTGTTAATAAATAAATAAATAAACTAAAATATTACGATACTTAATACAAAAACCAGGATACAATATCCATGACAATATAATACGTTAGTCGTACTTTTATAGTTTAAAAATGAAGATTTTTTGCATATTTACGACAAACACAACATCATAAACAACTAAAGAATAGTCGGACAGTCACGAATGCCAGACAATAATTCGCAAAGTACAAAGTCATATAAACTCATAAGTTGAGTACAATACAAGCATGCACATTCTAAGCAACGCTCATATTCAAGAACAGAAATATCCGTAAGAATGTAGCTACAATAGAAATTGAACAGTACTTGGATAAGATATAACCCTTTGTATATTTTTATTATATTGTCTAAGCTTGCATGACTTATTTCTTTAAATCTCAAACAATTCAAGCTGTGCTTCTGGATTCGCTCGCGTTGATGTCTGATATAAAATTTTAAATACGTTTCACAGAGAAGCATATACAGATATTAATGTGAAAATGTAGCTGGAAAAAGATTATTCCACTACTATAGCTTTGCATACGGCTTGGCCCGTTTGGGAGATTTTCCCTCTTAGGGTGAACATTTTCAAAATCCTTTCTTAATGCGCCTCTACTTGCCTGGAAGAAATCGCAATGTACGATAAGGCCGCCCTTGTACCACTAGTTATAAGTTTGCAATGTAATTTATTGTAAAATTATTTATTTACTGGTGTACAATAAAGTGTATAATAATAATAATAATAATAATATTCTTTTTGTATTAATTTATTTTATTGTTTCTGAGGCTATATACTATATTACATACGTTACAAACACAATTTGTGTAAATAAATAATATCACAAACTTCTTTAAAAACCAAAAAGAAAAACACTACAAAGTAAATATCAAGAAACCAAAATGACATCAGATGTCAAAAATGTAAACAATGCAAATAAAGTAAATACAAGACTAAATACGAATACATGTAAGGAAAAATGTTGACTAGAGCCAGAGCAGCGGCACAAATAAGACCCCCGGACTCGTCACTCAGCTCCGCCTCGCAGCCGCCGGCGTCAGCAGCGCCGGCTATTGCTGAGGCGTCGAGCTCATCGAGTGATGAGTATTTTTCCCCACCGACGACACCTACACCAGCGCGCCGCCGGGGAAGAGGCCGGCCGCCGTCACGCTTGGGACCCCGAGACCCACCGGTTTCGAACAGGGCCCCCGTTGCCGGTGGCGATGTGCGCCGCATGAGATGGACTCAATCGATGAATGAGAACGTCATGCGGGCATATTTTGTGGCTACAGAGGGAGGAACCAACCTTACGGCGTACCGTGACCGCTTACTGCCTCTGTTTCAGGGCTTGGAACCGGCTGTTAATGTATCGGCACAACGACTGTCGGATCAAGTGCGAGCCATTCAATGCTGTCACCTGTTGGATGACGACGTACTTGAGAGGCTACGCTCAGACTTGCGAGATATCCCTGAAATCACACCCTCCACGCGCAATGAGGCTCCAATAGCGCACGCCTCACTCAGGACACAAGAAGAAGGTGAGGAAATGATAGACAGGGATATACAAGTAAGCCCAATGCATTGATAAGATAAGGAGTACTTTGGAGTGCGCCATTGGGGAATATCGGTATGCTACATTAGAAAGTAGACCCCGATTGCCACGTTTGCCCACGCATAGAAAAAATATAGCGCTTGTGTGTGCCCTGGATTCACTATTGCCTACTTACCTAGACACTAGTGAAAATCTTAGTGATACACACTCAATTCTATACTGCGCAGCCGTAGCGGCGTGTCGAATAGCTAATATTAAAATACAAAGCAGTATTACTATTGCTCCTCGAGATGCCGTTCCGGCTTGGCAGCGTAGAATTGAGCGTCGTATTGCTGAGACCAGGGCAAGCTAATCTGCTTCAGGTTGGGCAATACTCGCCCGAGAGTGATGCGTTTTGTGGGTCGGGCGTTTAAGGGGACAGGACTTTGTCCTCAAGAATATCCGTCACGGGTCACAGAACGCATCGACTTCCTGAAGCAGAAAATCTATGCGTGGGCGAATCGTATCAGGCGGTATAAAAAGAGGGTTGACCGATATTCCCAAAATCGCGCATTCCAAAGAGATGAGAAGTTGGTTTATAGGAATTGGGAGCGATCTGAACCAGGTGTGGATGATGGGCGTCGACCAGATGATGCGAACACGATTGCGTTCTGGCGCAGCTTATGGTCGACTCCCATCAGCCATACAGAGGATGACTGGATTAGGGATATTGAGCGATCATGTGAGGTAATACCTCACATGGAGCCTGTAGCCATAGACGCGGGGGATGTAAATTGTACAGTCCGTCCGTTAGCCAATTGGAAATCTGCAGGACCGGACGGGTTGCACAATTTCTGGTTAAAATGGCTACGCAGTGCACATGTTCGCTTGGCATCCCAATTCCAGTCATCTCTGGACTCAGGATCGCTGCCAAGTTTTATGACAACTGGCGTAACTCACCTGCTCTTTAAGTCTGGTAGTACCACGGAGTCTACGAACTATAGGCCAATAACTTGCCTGCCTACAGTGTATAAAGTTTTTACATCCATTTTGAGAACAAAATTGGAATCACACAAATTGGAAATAAGATCTTATCTGTATCTCAAAATGGATGTAGAAGCCGGGCACGTGGTACTAAGGAGCTACTCCTTATCGACATGGCCATTAGCCAACAGGTGCGCCGTAGTCGAAAGAATCTGGCGACATGCTGGATAGACTATAAGAAGGCCTATGACTCTGTGCCACATACGTGGCTTTTGAGGGTGCTGGAGTTGTACAAAGTAGATGCAACTCTATGCTCTCTCTTGAGAGCATGTATGGGGCAGTGGAGTACGGTTCTTCACTATCCAGGGTGTCGACAGCCTTGCGGGTATGGCGTACCTATAAAGATCAAGCGGGGTATTTTCCAAGGCGACAGTTTGAGTCCACTATGGTTTTGCCTAGCACTGAACCCGCTGAGCACTTTGCTCGAAAGTTCAGGGCTAGGCTATCGGTTGCAGACTAGAGGTCAGGTTATTTCTCACCTCCTTTTCATGGATGACCTAAAATTATTTACCCCCACTAACCTCCAATTAACTGAGTTACTAAAGATAACTGAAAGCTTTAGTAATTCAATTAAAATGGAGTTCGGTGTGGATAAATGTGCGGTCATGCATGTAAAGCGAGGCAGGAGTGTGGAATCTGATGGTATAGAGCTTTCAGATTTCACACAACTTAGATCTCTCTCTGCAACGGAAACCTACAAATATCTGGGTATGGCGCAGGCATTAGGCATTGATGACGCTGGCGTGAAACAGGCGTTGCAGGCACGTTTCTTTGGCCGCCTGAAGAAAGTCTTAAAAAGCTTTTTATCAGGCGGAAATAAGGTGCGTGCCTGTAACGGTTGGGCCATGCCGGTCTTAATGTACTCCTTCGGCATACTCAGATGGACTCAAACAGAATTGGACGCCTTGGATAGGAAAGTTCGCTGTCTACTTACGACATATCGGATGCATCACCCGCGTTCGTCGGTGATGAGATTGTACATCCCGCGGAAGTGTGGGGGTCGAGGCTTCTTAAGTGCCAAGACCCTCCACAATCGCGAGGTGTGCAATCTCAGAGAATACTTTCTCCATACCGACGCGGGTGTGCACCGAGATGTGGTCGCTGTGGACAGAGGGCTTACCCCGCTGGGTCCGGCCAAAGAGAACTGGCGCAAACCTGCCGTACTTGGTGTAGAGGAGCGCAGGGAAGTATGGAAAGGCAAAGAGCTGCATGGACGATTTTACCAGGCCTTACATGGACCCGACGTAGATTTCCCAGCGTCGGTATCCTGGCTGCGTTTTGGCGATCTTTTCGCCGAAACAGAAGGTATTGTATTTGCAATTATGGACGAAGTTGTCATGACGAACAACTACCGGAAGTATATTCTGAGGGATGGGACGGTTGACATATGTCGGGCATGTCACCAGCCTGGTGAATCGCTTAGACATATAGTATCCGGTTGTTCTCGTCTTGCCAATGGCGAATATTTGCATAGACACAACCAAGTAGCCAGGATTGTCCACCAGCAACTTGCCTTAAAGTACCAACTTGTCGACTCTGAAATACCGTACTACAGGTATGTGCCCGACCCAGTTCTTGAAAATGGTCGTGCTACTCTGTATTGGGATCGGTCTATCATTACTGACAGAACTATTGTGGCTAACAAGCCGGACATAGTGGTGATAGACCGATTAGAGCGCCTTGCAATGATCATCGACGTCACCATACCCCATGACGCCCGATGCCCGATGCCGGTGGGTCTCCGTGGTCCCATTTTATATAATTAAATTTATTTTTATTGTAATATTTATTAAGTTATAAAATGTGACAATGAGAAAAATGTTTAATAAACGGAATAATAATACATGCCAAACAGCTTCGCCCAGTGGTTTCGGCTGTGCGTATTCTGTTACTCAGTCAGCAACGCAATAATTTTATAGATACATATAGATATCGATGATTATGTACTATTATTTTTGATATATCAATCGATGATTATATCAATAAGATAGTCATGTCATCAAACCTATAATTACAAACAATTAACAGACAGCGGTTACACTGGTCATGAGTGACACATACACGAATGTATACGCCGTAGAAAATTACAGCAACATTCTGTCAACTACAAATTCTCATACAAATTCTCATACAAAATCAGATTTACGAAAATATATGTATGTTTCATTCTCATACAAAATTTAAACACCGCTCATATTTCGCGTGCAAAATGTCCATACAAAACATATTTACAGTAGAAGAGGAATGGGTTTGCATAAAACACATTCGTTTATAACTGGTTGTTTATCTCCCTGCAATATGAATGCTGCAGTTTTGAACACATCATTCTGTCCTGGTATATTTCAGTTATTTATAATGATGTTTATTCGTTGGCAGCAGCGATAGCCTAATGGAGAGGCTGACGTGAGGTAATCTGCATGTCCGAGGATTCTCCGTTATTTTCTGGAAAGACTTTGCTAGTCCACGGCGCTGCCCAAGTGTGGGCTAGCTTGGTGGACTGTGGTCTATTTCTGCACATAATGAGAAGAAGTCTATGCCCATCAGTAGGATAGATTATAAACAAAGCTGATGCTGTTATAGTATTAGAAAATATTTTAACAGCATTGTGGTAGCACAACTATATTACGCTGCGCTTTCTTACCAAGAATTTTCAAACAAATTTCCCTGTTCTCTATTTCAGGTATACTAAAAGTACCACAAGCTGTCTTGTCAAAAGTATAACGTAGAAGCTTGTTACCTCTCCGTGTGTGGCGGCGACACATCACGGCTGTTTGTCTTAAGTAACTACATTTGTGTCTGACGCCGCAGAAAGGTAATGTTTGTGCATACGATAGTATGTTATGTGTCATCTTGTTTGGGATGGTAGTGTACGTTTCATTTCATATTTTGAATGTTCAATAAGGTGCCGCGCAAACGGGACACCGAGAACAGACGGCGAAAAGTACTAGCTCGTAGCAAGTTGAGTTTACCTTTACTATTATTTTCTACTTCTCTTTACAGAATTTATTTTGCTTAGATTTTTATGCTAACTCTACCTTCATACACACAATAACATGAGTCCATCATAAGGTGCGAATGGGCACTCATTTCTAGTAAGGGGCGAACCATGGGGGTGTATGGACTCGGAGCCGAAGAACGGAGATTGTAGCTTTTACGGCCATTTTCAATATTCGAACTATAGATAGATCTGTAGATTTTAGATACGTCGTTGACATATTTTGTATGGAGCTTATATCAAAAACTGTCAAAACCGAATCTAAAATCTATAGATCTATCTATAATTCGAATAGTGAATTCCGCAGTAAATGACAAATAAAATTTCATTCCATTCTATCCTAATGTTTACCCATCCATACACCAGACAGTGAGGTACATGTTTAACCTCGCAAATCGATAAACCCGGTCGCTATTTTTCCATAAACATTCAATACATGTAGGTTTACAAGTACAATACTAAAGCTTCCTTTCCCAGTATTTTCAAACACATTTCTCTATTCTCTATTTCAGGTATATTTATAGTTCCAAGGTAGCTGTTTCGTCAGGTTTTGTATCTCAGTATTACGTATAAGCTTGTTACGTCACCGTGTGTGGCAACAGGTCGTGTTTATCTTTAGTAACTACATTTGAATCTGACGCCGAAGAAAGGTAGTATTTGTGGATAAGATAGTGAGTTATGCATTATCTTGTTTGGGGCTGCTATGTATTTGTTGCGTTTTATATTTTAAAAGTTCAATATCGTTCACGTTGAGTACATTCAGCCATTGAGAAGTACAAATATTTTCTACTTATCTAACATCAAAATTAATTTTGCTTAGATTATTTTGGTGACTCTACTTTCATAGACAAACTTCATACGGTGTAGATGAGTACCAGTGTTTTTTTTTTGTATTGTATCAAAGTATTAGAAGCTTGTTACCTTGCACTGCGGCGACCCGGACACGTCGCGTCTGTTTGTCTTCTCAAGTCGAGTGCAGACAGGTAACTCATGTTTGTGCATAAGATAGTATGTTATGTGTCATCTTGTTTGTGTCCAACTGTTTATCAGTTTGTAAACAGAACTGATATATTATTCTCTTTTTTATTGACAAGTCCCACATTAGGAATAAATCCTGTGTCGCGGAGGACTTTACAAACATATAATCAAAGGACACAATGAACCCCGACTCGAAACAATAATTTATGGATCACAACATTGTTAGCTCATGTTGGAATCGAACCCACAACACTCAGCACAGTGTCAGGTGCCTACGCCAGCCGTGCAGTCGGTTATTATATTTATTATATTGAGGAAACCACCACCGGTATAGATATCTCACGTTGTAACGTATGTCCGGTACTTACCGCGTTGCGTCACAGTACCGCCCATACGCTCGGCCAATCAGAGAAAGCCATCGTCCGCACTCGCAAAGCCTGACCAAATATGGTCATAAACGGACTCTCAGCCTGATGGAGGGCCCGGTATATAAAGGGGCCGACAGAGAGGCCGGCACCGCTACTCTAACGTCGCTTCTACTATAACTAAGCGTACCTACTGACCCTACGTCGTATTTACGTGTATCCTGGTCCCAGCTACGGCTAAGCACCACATTTACTGCGTTAGCGTACTGCCCATCTCTCTACCTGCTAGCTGAGGCCGGCTGACGCCGCCTGCCTGACTCTATTGGTTGTGGCTCTCCTAATGCTGCTTTCCTTCAGGTTCCAGGTTCACGTTAAGACTCCGGCTACGCTCCTAGACCGCTACACTTTCCTGCATCGCCTTCGGCTTCACCTCTGGCGAAGAGTCTGGCCTGCCCTGCTCATCGTACTCACACCGCCGGCGTCTGCCAGCTGAGCCAACGTCAGCGAGGATCTACCGCTACGCGCAGCCTTCGAGCAGCCTGCCTACACACTACCGGAGGGAACAGCGTGGGAGACTACAGCCCTTAGTGTTCAGGCCAGTGTCGTGTTGTTGGTCGGTCATACTCGTGGCAAGGGAAGTGAGACGATACTCTGCAATAAACGCATCTAAAACCTCTACTGCGTTTTTACTACCAGAACCCGTTACAACGTAACTGGTGTAAAACTCGAAGCCAACCAATCAAATGAACCTAGACCGAATTAAGGTGTACCGTGAGTTTCCATAGTACCTCCCCAGAACTCCAATAAATATAATTATTTTCATTAGTTCATTCTTAATTAGTCACCATATATACGTCTGATAATTAACGAAGCTGGCTCTCAGTGAGTCTAGCCAATTTTTTAATTAGGTGTCAGCCTTTTAAGTCGCGTCTCAATTACGTTTTTATATACGAGACAGTTCCTTTAAGTTTCTCGTAAGTGGAAATTACGTTCAAAATGGCTTAGGCGGTTTTCTAAAGTGTGTTTGGGGACAAGTAATTGGGTTTTTCTATTTAACAATAAAAAAATGAACAAGCTACAATATATTTATGCAATTTTTGCGGCACGCATGGCGTAGTAGATATACATGGGATAATAATGATATATTGTGTGGTCCATAACTCGTTGGAACGAGAGTTATCCTTTGTGACTAATACTTGAATATTTAAATATTCTATGTCACAGGCAATCATCCCAGTGCGAGAAACATCTTATATACTAATATGTAAAGCTGAAGAGTTTGTTTGTTTGTTTGGTTGAACGTGCTTACCTCAGGAATTACTGGTCCGATTTCAAAAATTATTTCAGTGTTAGATAGCCCATTTATCGAGGAAGGCTATAGACTATATAACATCATGCTATGAGCCACGGGAGTGGAGCATTAGCCTTAAATAACGCGGGTGTAACCGCGAGCTCATCTAGTCTGTTATAAACAAGAACCATAAGAAAGTATAGCTTAATTATTATGTATAGTCCCAGTATAATTATTATCCATACATTTGGCTAGTAGAGATAAGTACATATTTGCGTGGAGCCTATGTCGAATATGTATGACTAGTACCTACCTAATCCTTAATCCATGAATAGGTCAAATTTTGGCATAGGCAACGGCCTATGCCAAAATTTGACCTATTCATGGTTTCAGTGAATTATTTATAGAACGGATAAAGTCTAACGAGACTTTATCCGTTCTATAAATAATTCACTGAAACCCAGCCAAATTGAGAAGCGTAGATTGCAATATTCATACTAGCTTTTTACTTTACACTATCTCCCTTAAAATGGCAACCTATTTCTGTATCTCGTAAATAAAATATGAACAACTACCGCTCCAGAGCAAGTGGCCTACATAAATCGTGACTGTTTTTAGCACAACAAAGGTTAATCCACTCGACTCCAATACACAAGTAGGTAATGCTATATTTTATATGAAAATGGAAACCTTCAATTCGCCATAACTTGAAGTAGAATAAAAAATACAGTATTTGTCGTAAATCTTCGTATTTTACGACAGTACACAAATCACTCCCGTTCCTAGTCAGAACAGTAATGAGATTGCTGCTCCATTTAATATTTAGAACAAAGAGACAAGGCTTTAGATCTTACGAGACCTGGTATATTTAGGACATAGGCGGCAGTTTGTCGTTATAAGGAGATATCTAATTCGATTCATTTGGCTACACTTTTGACGGGCGACGTACATAAATATAAATAATAATAGTTTAAAATACACTAAACATGCTTCGTTAATTCGTTTTGAGCCATACAAAGAGCTGCTGCTATCATACACATAAGCCTTGAATGCAGATACACGAGTCTCCATGAAACTACACATACACTTATAAAGTACGTGAACACACACACACATAAATCGTTCAAATAAAAGCACCCGTCATACACAAACATGCGTCACACTCCAACATACGTCATCACACGCGCTAATAAGAGTAGAACAAAAAAACAATGAGCACAAAATGATGGTTGTATGCCTGTGTGATTGGAACGTGACCGACTAGGGTATAATGAAAATGACAGGCCACGCTCCGGTTAACAGGACATGTGTAAGGACAAGGCTGAATAGATATACGTTAGAAAAATGTAATGGCTTTACGAGATAGAAAGGGGAAATTGAGGGTGTGGGTGGGTATCTTTTTGGGTAGGTCACATAACTCGAAGAACCGATGGCCATTAGGGCAGGAGACTACTAGAGTGGCGGCCACATAGGACTCTCACAAGTTTGACTGATGATCTGGTTAAGATCGCGGGAAGCGCTTGGGAGCGAGCGGCTCAAAATCGTTCTGTGTGAAGAATCTGGGGGAGGCCCGTGTCCTGCAGTGAACGTCTCTATGCTGAGGTGATTATGCTCTTTTATTCATTTCACTTTTTGGTGTTGAATGAGGCTCTCCCTACAGCCGTTCCAAGCTCACTAAAACCACCGGGGTGTAGCATAATATCCCGTAGCATTGATGCCTCGTGAATTACTATTAGCATACTTTGTCGCAATCCCATCCGTTGTTTATATCAGGTATACCAATACCACCCATCACTAACCACAAATTACTCTTTTAGAAGGAAGGAGAGTCAAAATGATGCAAGTTATTTGCATAGGGCCTCGGAAGTAAACTTATAGTAGTAGTAGTCCTTTATGTAACTTATGAAGTGCAATAAAATATCGAGTATTGAAGTTCTCGCTTCACAATGAAAAACCCTCTGGGTCCCCTTTATCAAAAACGCCTACATCTTCGTAGTAACTTGTTGTTTTAGTAAATACTGTCTACTTTTTCCTATCAGGCGCGCAACTGCTGAAATAATAACTAATATTTTGGAAGAAAAAGTATTTTTAGTTCATGGTATACCATCTACAATTATATTGGACAATGGTAAACAGTTTGTCAGTGCTACTTTAAAAGCTATGTTGCGCAAGTACAAAATCCCTAATCTTCATTATACTCCTAAATATTCCCCACATGTCAATACGGTCGAACGCTATAATAAAACCATTGGTTCTACCTTGGCGGCGTTTGTAGGAAATGACCAGAAATTATGGGACACTCTCGTACCTAAGGTGCAGTTTGCATTAAATACTGCAGTTAATGAAGTCACGGGCTATACACCTAGTTTTTTAGTCTATGGACGTGAACTAGTTCCATGCGGCTCACACTATGTCGACACAGACGCTGATGATATAGTTTACATACCTAGGGACGATTACGCAGAAAACATAGGTCACTTATCAGGCATATTTGACAAAGTTCAGGCACTCCTCATTCAAGCTCATGCTAGGAATTCCCAAAAGTATAATTTACGCCGTAAACCAGCTGAGTTTAATGTGGGAGACACTGTGTGGAAACGGACTTTTTATCAGAGCGACAAGGATAAGTCCTTAAGAAACTAGCCCCTAAATTCGTGAAGTGCACAGTGATTAATAAAAAGTCGCCTCTCGTTTACGAGTTGTCGGACGCGTCTGGAAATTCTATTGGGTTTTGGCACATTAAGGACCTAAAACTTATACACTATGGTGCCTAACTATTTGTTACAAACCGTAGAAGACTTTCCCTTCCTTCTCTCTATATGCCGTCTTAGCTTGGACAGTAGCGGACTCATAGACCTAACGCAGCTAGTCGGATTTTCCTTGTTAGCCACGTAAAATCCTCTCCTAAGGCGGGCGGTATTGTAACGTATGTCCGGTACTTACCGCGTTGCGTCACAGTACCGCCCATACGCTCGGCCAATCAGAGAAAGCCATCGTCCGCACTCGCAAAGCCTGACCAAATATGGTCATAAACGGACTCTCAGCCTGATGGAGGGCCCGGTATATAAAGGGGCCGACAGAGAGGCCGGCACCGCTACTCTAACGTCGCTTCTACTATAACTAAGCGTACCTACTGACCCTACGTCGTATTTACGTGTATCCTGGTCCCAGCTACGGGTAAGCACCACATTTACTGCGTTAGCGTACTGCCCATCTCTCTACCTGCTAGCTGAGGCCGGCTGACGCCGCCTGCCTGACTCTATTGGTTGTGGCTCTCCTAATGCTGCTTTCCTTCAGGTTCCAGGTTCACGTTAAGACTCCGGCTACGCTCCTAGACCGCTACACTTTCCTGCATCGCCTTCGGCTTCACCTCTGGCGAAGAGTCTGGCCTGCCCTGCTCATCGTACTCACACCGCCGGCGTCTGCCAGCTGAGCCAACGTCAGCGAGGATCTACCGCTACGCGCAGCCTTCGAGCAGCCTGCCTACACACTACCGGAGGGAACAGCGTGGGAGACTACAGCCCTTAGTGTTCAGGCCAGTGTCGTGTTGTTGGTCGGTCATACTCGTGGCAAGGGAAGTGAGACGATACTCTGCAATAAACGCATCTAAAACCTCTACTGCGTTTTTACTACCAGAACCCGTTACAACGTAACTGGTGTAAAACTCGAAGCCAACCAATCAAATGAACCTAGACCGAATTAAGGTGTACCGTGAGTTTCCATAGTACCTCCCCAGAACTCCAATAAATATAATTATTTTCATTAGTTCATTCTTAATTAGTCACCATATATACGTCTGATAATTAACGAAGCTGGCTCTCAGTGAGTCTAGCCAATTTTTTAATTAGGTGTCAGCCTTTTAAGTCGCGTCTCAATTACGTTTTTATATACGAGACAGTTCCTTTAAGTTTCTCGTAAGTGGAAATTACGTTCAAAATGGCTTAGGCGGTTTTCTAAAGTGTGTTTGGGGACAAGTAATTGGGTTTTTCTATTTAACAATAAAAAAATGAACAAGCTACAATATATTTATGCAATTTTTGCGGCACGCATGGCGTAGTAGATATACATGGGATAATAATGATATATTGTGTGGTCCATAACTCGTTGGAACGAGAGTTATCCTTTGTGACTAATACTTGAATATTTAAATATTCTATGTCACAGGCAATCATCCCAGTGCGAGAAACATCTTATATACTAATATGTAAAGCTGAAGAGTTTGTTTGTTTGTTTGGTTGAACGTGCTTACCTCAGGAATTACTGGTCCGATTTCAAAAATTATTTCAGTGTTAGATAGCCCATTTATCGAGGAAGGCTATAGACTATATAACATCATGCTATGAGCCACGGGAGTGGAGCATTAGCCTTAAATAACGCGGGTGTAACCGCGAGCTCATCTAGTCTGTTATAAACAAGAACCATAAGAAAGTATAGCTTAATTATTATGTATAGTCCCAGTATAATTATTATCCATACATTTGGCTAGTAGAGATAAGTACATATTTGCGTGGAGCCTATGTCGAATATGTATGACTAGTACCTACCTAATCCTTAATCCATGAATAGGTCAAATTTTGGCATAGGCAACGGCCTATGCCAAAATTTGACCTATTCATGGTTTCAGTGAATTATTTATAGAACGGATAAAGTCTAACGAGACTTTATCCGTTCTATAAATAATTCACTGAAACCCAGCCAAATTGAGAAGCGTAGATTGCAATATTCATACTAGCTTTTTACTTTACACTATCTCCCTTAAAATGGCAACCTATTTCTGTATCTCGTAAATAAAATATGAACAACTACCGCTCCAGAGCAAGTGGCCTACATAAATCGTGACTGTTTTTAGCACAACAAAGGTTAATCCACTCGACTCCAATACACAAGTAGGTAATGCTATATTTTATATGAAAATGGAAACCTTCAATTCGCCATAACTTGAAGTAGAATAAAAAATACAGTATTTGTCGTAAATCTTCGTATTTTACGACAGTACACAAATCACTCCCGTTCCTAGTCAGAACAGTAATGAGATTGCTGCTCCATTTAATATTTAGAACAAAGAGACAAGGCTTTAGATCTTACGAGACCTGGTATATTTAGGACATAGGCGGCAGTTTGTCGTTATAAGGAGATATCTAATTCGATTCATTTGGCTACACTTTTGACGGGCGACGTACATAAATATAAATAATAATAGTTTAAAATACACTAAACATGCTTCGTTAATTCGTTTTGAGCCATACAAAGAGCTGCTGCTATCATACACATAAGCCTTGAATGCAGATACACGAGTCTCCATGAAACTACACATACACTTATAAAGTACGTGAACACACACACACATAAATCGTTCAAATAAAAGCACCCGTCATACACAAACATGCGTCACACTCCAACATACGTCATCACACGCGCTAATAAGAGTAGAACAAAAAAACAATGAGCACAAAATGATGGTTGTATGCCTGTGTGATTGGAACGTGACCGACTAGGGTATAATGAAAATGACAGGCCACGCTCCGGTTAACAGGACATGTGTAAGGACAAGGCTGAATAGATATACGTTAGAAAAATGTAATGGCTTTACGAGATAGAAAGGGGAAATTGAGGGTGTGGGTGGGTATCTTTTTGGGTAGGTCACATAACTCGAAGAACCGATGGCCATTAGGGCAGGAGACTACTAGAGTGGCGGCCACATAGGACTCTCACAAGTTTGACTGATGATCTGGTTAAGATCGCGGGAAGCGCTTGGGAGCGAGCGGCTCAAAATCGTTCTGTGTGAAGAATCTGGGGGAGGCCCGTGTCCTGCAGTGAACGTCTCTATGCTGAGGTGATTATGCTCTTTTATTCATTTCACTTTTTGGTGTTGAATGAGGCTCTCCCTACAGCCGTTCCAAGCTCACTAAAACCACCGGGGTGTAGCATAATATCCCGTAGCATTGATGCCTCGTGAATTACTATTAGCATACTTTGTCGCAATCCCATCCGTTGTTTATATCAGGTATACCAATACCACCCATCACTAACCACAAATTACTCTTTTAGAAGGAAGGAGAGTCAAAATGATGCAAGTTATTTGCATAGGGCCTCGGAAGTAAACTTATAGTAGTAGTAGTCCTTTATGTAACTTATGAAGTGCAATAAAATATCGAGTATTGAAGTTCTCGCTTCACAATGAAAAACCCTCTGGGTCCCCTTTATCAAAAACCCGCGAAGAGTAACTTAGTGCCGGAGCACTTAGCATTGTCCTCTTTTCTTAGTTAGTTATTATTATAAAAATACCCCGGTTTTTCTTTAATAGGATGGGATTTCCCATAACTTTCATAAAATTTTATTCGCTGATTATATTAAAAGTTTTAAGTGTATAAGTTTTATAATTAATGTTATACCTTTTCCAAACCGGGTCATTACTTATGCAACAGCCTGTAGTTATAGTAGACCTTTTTGCTTTTATATATTAGGGCCAACACGAAAAAAATACTATAAATATTTATTTTAAAGCCTCACGCCTGTATCACCGAAGGGGTAGGCAGAGGCGCAGTATTACACCCACATTTAGCCATGTTATGAATTATAGGTCCCAGGTTATAGGGGGCGGGCCTATTGCCGTTACCAGGCACATTGCCAGACTCCGAGCTGCTACTGAGAATTCAGAAAAACTTTGTAATGCTTTTGCCCGCCCTGGAATCGAACCCGGTACCAGTAGCCGCGCATACGCTATTATATCCACTGGACCCCTAACGCAGTCTAGTCCATTAAGGAGCTACGTTTGAGATAACATTTGTCAGAGGCTTTGTAAGAGGACGCAAATTTACTTTTCAGATGTCAAGAGCGGGTTAGTGTTGACACATTTGCTGTCCCGCCAGAGATGGAATAGAAAATGTAATGTTATGAATCATAATGATTAATATGATACACGGGACAGGAAAACTTTTACAACATAGTTTGTGGAAAAGAGTTTGCATATATTTGTGTAAAGGTGTATCTCGATTAGATCCAAGACTTTTCTTCAAGTCTGGGAACAACCAAATTTTACAGCATATTCGTTTGCCACAGAACGAATGCCTCCTGGCCCCCTCAATCCATGGGCATAGCAATTTTACAGGCCGTATATTTAAAAACAAACACAATAATTCCAATGTAAATAATTTGTAGCAGATTTATCGCGAATCAATTGGGCGTTTGTATTGCAAGCTCACTTTACGACTCGCTCCGAAACAAAGCAAACGAAGCGCGATAAACTTTATTGCAACAAGCTATCAAATAAACCAATAGCGTTATTTATTTTCAATGACTATGAGGAAGACTTTCACCCTTAATAAATGTTCAATAGCCGATAGCAATTTATTGCTATCGTTAATACACGTAATTAGTGAATTCATTACAACCGTATAAAACGCAATGAAGCATATTTTTCTCTCGAAACTGAATTATAACATAAATGATCCATTTTCAACGAAATATGGACTCAATAAATAAGTAAAGAAAGTTTCAATTCATTTGAATCTTTTACTCTGTAGTAGAAAAATAATGTCAAATGTCCGTGTGGTGACGGATTAAGAATACGGAATGTCACCACCCCATATCATCCCATGGGTGTCGTAAGAGCCGACAGAGGGAGCATATTATGCAGAGAACAGCATTTTAAGAGAAGGAAAACTTGATACAAACCCTATACCAACCCGTTTGGCCAGCGTGGTATAGTAGGCCAATTCCTCCTTTCAAAGGAGAGGCCTAGTCCAGCAGTGGATTTTTAAACGCTGATGATGAGAAAAATAATTGAATATAATTTGTTGCTTCAACATTTTCTTAAACCTTTGTTCAACAGTTAATTCAGTTTTCCAATTTAAGTGGAAACTTTGCATCGTTTTAAGCTAACTGCTTACTGTAGCTTTGTTTGCAGTTCATTTTAAAAGATAAAGAAGAAGAAGGATTGTATAAAACATTATTCTTCTCTTTAGCGTATCGCTGGCAAACACTTAAATTTTTGAGGCCCAGAAAGAGCTGCTGACTGCACGGTCGGAGGCAGTCATCAGTTCTTCCTACGTGCAAGTTTTTGGGCATGCAGCTCACGATTATAGGTGGGACATCGTTTGTCTTGAACCGCACGGACAAGCCAAATCAGTACCGTCCGAGAATCCCCATCTGAACATGTTTTCTTTGCACCGGCCGACCTGGTTCCGGAATCTATTCAATTACTTCCAGACCAAACACATTTTTATATAACTGAGTAGGTATGTTACTGTAAGCCTTCGGCTACATAGGCTCGCCTATGACGCTGGACCTACATAACATGGCAAAATGTAGGTGTAATATTACACGTCTGCCTACCCCTTCGGGAGTACAGACGCAAGTCTATAAAAAAAATCTAAGGAGTTCGTTTGTTTGTTTGCTTACTTGAAGGAACTGGTCCGATTTAAATAATTATTTTTGCGTTGGATAGCCCTTTTATCAAGGCTATACAACACTACGCTATGAGCCACGAAAGCGCAGCAGTAGGAAGTAACTATTTATTAATCTGTGGCAGTAGCCCTAAATAACGCGGGTGTAACCGCGGGCTCATCTAGTTATCTAATAACACAGACAAACAACGTAATCACATGTGTGGATTCGAATGGATGCTGTGATTGTGTGGTTAATCGCTACGTGAATACGTAGGTAATTCTTAACCATTGTTGTCATAATTTCGATTGTATAGGTGATGTGAAATGTAGTGTACAACTATTTTGGCAAATTCTGTTTTGGAGTGGAAGAATGCTTTTCAATATTCTTAAAACAATTTGCTTGGATCCAAAAATATAGATTCGCAATTGGCCTGTGTGTATATGGCATTCGCACAGTGAGGCGAGACTCATGCCCAGCAGATTTTAAATAACGGCTGATGATAATGAAACAGTTTATTTGTAGGATCTCAAAGAGATTTTATAAACTACAACAATGGTAACAAATGTTCAGAAGATGAAGGAAGATGTTAATGAAAGAAAATACTGATATGTTACCGTACAACCCGGTGATAAGCTTTAGTCTTCCAATTGTAGTCATATTGCAGATAACCTTACCCTTATCCTGAATGTTTTACATATACCTAATCTTGAAGTGTTACAAGAGAAGATTCTTGAAGAACTCAAGTCAAGCCAAGAGTGCACTAACCGCTAATAGACTCCGTTTTTCCTCGCGTATAGTTGCAAAATGTCCGATTCACAAAACGTCCACTGTTCGCAATTAGCAGAATGTCCAATTCGCAAAATGTCCTAGCTTCTGTATGTTTTTGGTAACGTGTTCTTTTTAGCAAAACGACTTAACCGAACTTTATGAATCACAGAATATGATCAATCCGTGTTTTGAATGTCCGTCTCCAATGGACACCTTTTGCTGCGAAAGGGACTTTATAAGGGCCTGTGCAAACCACGTTTTTGACGTGACAACGTCTTATAAATTGGTTTGCCGGGTGACACTTCAAGAAACTGCGTTACGCTCCGCTCACGTTATGCGCTCACAATGAGAGCGAGTGAGAGGCACGCGTCCCGCCTAAGAGCGAGAGAGACAGACATAAAAAGTGAAAGGCACGCGTCTTTCATCCTTCTTCCTACTATACGAATGAATATTCACATTAAAATTATTTTACCACTCAAAGTCGTTGTCACGTAAAACTTTCGCCCGTATACCGACTTTACAGGCAACCAATTTTTTAAACGCGGCGTCGACGCGCGTTTGTAGGGATACAGACGCGATACGCACGCAAGTCAGATGCACACCTGTATAAATTCAAATACGCGTTTGAATCGAAACAAACGCTCTCAGATTATAAAACAAGAATCAGATGGAGCGCACGAAACAGTTAAGTAAGGCCACTGAATCAAATACAAATTGAAAAGAGAATACAAATCCGGCTCAGTGCGATACGAAGCATGGTACAGTTCACTCGCCCCGATCAACTCAACTTTTAAAAATTATAAAATGCCGTCATGTGTTTTTAAACATTGTAAAAGTTGTTTCCAAAAGCAAAAACAGAAACATAGAATATCTTTTCACAGTTATCTATGGATTATTTGACTGCTTCATAATTTAATTTCGATAAAATTCGTATTTCTGCAAAAAATGTGTAAGTGTTGCCAGTTTACGTCGACGCCGTTTTCCCTGTATTATGGAAAATGCACTTGTCAATTTATTTATGTAATATGTTATAAGAATTGTCATGTTAATGAAAAATATATTAATCTTAATATATAAAATCCTTGCGTTACTGACTGACTGACAGACACGCTACAGCCGAAACTATTGGGCGCACGAAGCTGAAATTTGGCATGTATGTTCCTTGGGGACCGTAGGGGTGCACTAAGAAGGGATTTTCCGAAATTCCCACGGGATCGGCCAAAACGGGTAAATTAAAAAAAACATGCAGGCGTAGCTGCTGGCGTCCTCTAGTATATTATAAAAGTATATTTTAGATATATCATTATTAGCAAATATTGTTATAGGCTTTCCAATATGTATACATTGTTTTGGGCTCGATCCCTATACGATCCAAATATTCATGCACTTAATGTGTAGAAACAGAAATTATTGATTTAAGGCATTCATTTTTTTAATAGCTTACGCTGTCCCACTAATGGGCAAAGGTTTCCCCCAAATCTTTCCAGGTATGCTTGTCGCACGTAATCTCAAGCCAGCTCTTGTGGTAGACGTCTAGGTCATTTCGCCTCCTGTTTCGGGGCCGGCCTCGGCGACGTCGTCTATCCTCTGGTACCCACAGTGTTGATACTCTTTCCCAACGAGCCTCGTACATACGGCTGACGCTGCTCGCCCAGTTCCATTTGAGACTGGCAGCCTTTCTTCCCACGTCTTTGATGCCTCTTCTAGAACGCAGCTCGGTGTTCCGTATCCTGTCTTTAAGTTTAAGATCCAGGATGCTGCACTCTATGGCTCTTTGGCAGACCCCTAGGCGTGACCTGTGAAGCTGAGTAGGTGACCAGGCTTGAGAACCGTGCGTTGGAATGGTCAGAATAAATAATCATATCCATGAGTTTGCGCTTCTAATATTTAAGTATATTTTTTTAAAGAGTAAAATTAGTTTTGTCTACAAATCATAATATTTATACTTTACTAGAGGACGCCAGCAGCTACGACTGCAATTTTTTTTAATTTACCCGTTTTAGCCGGTCCCGTGGGAATTTTGAGAAATCCCTTCTTAGTGCACCCCTACGGTCCTCAAGGAACATACATGCCAAATTTCAGCTTCCTGCGCCTAACAGTTTCGGCTGTAGCGTGCCTGTCAGTCAGTAAGTAACGCAAGGATTTTATATATTAAGATGGTGTACTTGACAAAATTTCGCCTGTTTATGACTACCTTTACAAGGGTGAGAGAATTGGTCTATATTCACTTGTATAGTGTACGTCGCTTTCATTAATGTTCACTGTCTCCGGTGCATGAATATTATACGTAATGAAATCTATTACAGTTATACAGTAAATTATTCAAGACCGCAAAATAATGTCAGTATATCTAAACTTCCATAAAAACATTACAAAACGATGTGCAAAAGAGTGGGAGATTGTCCGTGTGGTGACGGATTAAGAATACGGAATGTCACCACCCCATATCATCCCATGGGTGTCGTAAGAGCCGACGGAGGGAGCATATTATGCAGAGAACAGCACTGTAAGGGAAGGAAAACTTGATACAAACCCTATACCAACCCGTTTGGCCAGTATGGTATAGGTGGCCAATTCCTCCTTTCAAAGGAGAGTCCAGCCGTGGACTGTTAAAGGCTGATGATGATGAGTGGGAGATTATTCATAATCTGGCAACTTTACTTTGTATAGTGCAGTCGCCAAATGTCACGCACACATAGCTGTCAACGTGCCTCACTTTGATGAATGCGCTCCATCTGCCTTTTGTTCTAATAATCCGAGCAAACGCTATACTAACGCGCGTGTGTATCGATACAGACGCGCCGGTGCCGCGCGTTTGTATCGATACAAACGAAAACAAACTGCTCTGTAGGATAAAAGCGCGCCGTTACGGCGCGTTTAAAAATCGTGGTTTGCATAGGCCCTAAAGGGGGTGTAATAGGGATTAAAATTGGTAATGAGGCAATTTTAATTTTTAATTAGAATTACAAATATGGGCATTTCTATTTAGTGCTTTGAGATAATAGACACAGGTCGTTTCAACACGTACAAAGCTGTTGGCAAAACCTAGTTTACATATAAACCACAACTAAACATACATATTTCAGTATTTGCTATAAGCAGAAAGTTGGTATTTTAAAAACGCCTACGTATATTTCTCACATCATTTTACCATAAATAAGACTTGGAGCGTAAAATTTTCGCCATTAGCCACGAAGCATTGCTTTAGAAGTAACAAATTATACAGCCATTTTGTGTACGACGTACTAAACGAATGAATATGGATGGAGCACGTTTTTACTGTCCCGTATTTAATAGTGTAGGTGCCTTGCGTACTGTATTTTTATTTAAGAGCAAATATTCTTTGGCCACTTTGGGCTTTGAAACCATTTTCTTTTTTTCAAAATTTGTGCTTGACTCTCATCACCATAATCGCGGGTTAAAAACTTAGAATTTATTTATTTTAAAAAGGAATATGCTCGCTACTTGCAAGTTTCAATGTCCAACTGGTTTAGCAATTCAGCTGAAGTTAGCTGGTTTCACAGTTTGGTCGCACGAGGCAGGAATGGCGTGTGAATCGTACGGTGGAAGAACACCACTCATCATGGTGTTGAGGATGGAACTTTAACTTAATTTGTTGTCTAATTATATAAATTGTATCACAGTTGGGTGAGTATTTTCTTTATGTTTTTTATCTGCCAATATATAGCTTTAACTTCAATTTTATTGTTGTCTTATTATATAAATTGTATCACGGTTTGGTTAGGAGCCCTACAATTACGCTGAATCTGGGTAGAGTCATTTTTTTATTCTTAATTTTTTTTATATTCCAGGTTGGGAGCTCTACACTCGAAGTTGTTGACAAGTACGTCTACCTAGGACAAATGATCCAATTGGGTAGATCTAACTTTGAGAAAGAGGTCATTCGTCGAATCCAGCTCGGTTGAGCGGCGTTCGGGAAGTTACGGCATATCTTCACGTCCGATATTCCGCAGTGTTTCAAGACGAAAGTCTTTGACCAGTGTGTGTTGCCAGTGATGATCTACGGCGCCGAGACGTGGTCACTAACTATAGGCCTTATCCGAAAGCTCAGGGTCTCTTATAGGGCGATGGAGAGAGTTATGCTCGGAGTTTCCCTGCGAGATCGAATCAGAAATGCGGAGATCGGCAGGAGAACCAAAGTCACCGACATAGTTCTCCGAATAGCCAGGCTGAAGTGGCAATGGGCAGGGCACATAGCGCGAAGAAGTGATGGCCGTTGGGGCAGGCGGGTTCTGGAGTGGCGACCACGTACCGGACGACGCAGCAGAGGTAGGCCTCCCGCCAGGTGGACCGGCGATCTGGTTAAGATCGCGGGAAGCGTTTTAATGCAGGCGGCTCAAAATTGGTCTGTGTGGGGGAGGCCTATATCCAGAAGTGGACGTCGCTAGGCTGACATGATGATATAGCTTACTTGAGTTGCAAATATTTTGCGCAACTACACAACTAAATGATTGAAATAAAAATCCACCCGTTCGGTAGGTATTACAAAAACATTACCTTTCTGAAAAAGGAAAAATTAAATAAGAAAAACGTCTATGTATTGTACTATCAGCTATATGTATAAATTTTAAAACAACTTACAAAGTTACACTTTTCCAGTCAGATTTTATTTCCCATTCTCATTAATTCTGTTACATACCCGATTCAGGATTCAAAGTATAGCAAACTTATGCACCACCTAAGATAGAAAAAATAAAAAGTTTAATTTAAACTGCAAGAAACTTAAATTACGAGGCAGTGAAAGTAACCTACTTATTATTCCACTGTTATAGTTTTTCTTAGAAACAGTCATGAAACAGCACTAATTTGCCAGCTTTTTATTTTTTAAAGAGGAAACAAGTTATTTTAATCGTCTGGTTCATAATTTATTAGATAGTACATAGCAGAGGCAGTATAAAAAGAAGCGACCTTTTATAAAAATCTAGAGGACGCAAGCAGTTACGCCCGCACTTTTTAAAATTTACGCGTTTTGGCCGATCTCGTAGGAATTTCGGGAAATCCCTTCCCGACCGGACCGTAGGGGTGCACTAGCACCCCTACGGTCCCCAAGGAACATACATGCCAAATTTCAGCTTCCTGCGCCCAATAGTTTCGGCCGTAGCGTGTCTGTCAGTCAGTAAGTAATGCAAGGATTTTATATATTACTAGCTGTGCCCGCGACTTCGTTCGCGTAAATGTTGGAATTTAATTAGCATATATAAATATTACATACTTTTGGCATAAATGTCATGCCAAAAGTATATAATATTTATAACTTTTATATGTATATTATATATCTAATATAATATCTTTACAGAATTTCTTTACCTATACACAACATTAACTGTTTTACCACCTTCACTTAGAACATGTAAATTATTTTTACCGCTCACTCGTGAACATACCACATATAACTGACCATGTGAAAAACAACATGTTCGGAGGTCGATTTTAGCTGTTTCAAGTGTCTGTTATTGCGATTTATTTAGAAAATACACACAGGACTACGAATATCCAGCCCTGCCGAAAGTAAGTCTCTTACGCCAACAAACTGTATTTACAGTTTGGCGTTTTTGTATTAGTATTTACCTAAATGTTTTTTTTTCTGTGAAAAAAAAATAAAGAAAAAAAAAGATAGTCCCGTTGAGTAACTCAAGAGGTATCTGAATTCAGGCCTCAGTCTCCCGCTCAAAGATTCCCACACGTACGTGACGTGAGGAAATTGGGAATAATGAGACACCTGTAGGTATATGAACAGAACACGAACGAACGAAAGAAATCAAAGAAACACAATCACATGCAACTATCAAATATTCAAAAGAAACGACAAAGACAACAATCCAAGTAATCTCATCTCAAAGTCATCTATGTTTACATATATACAAACCGACCGAGATAGAAAATAATATGGACTAATCGACAATTTATTGAAAAAAGTGTCTATAGTCATTATTTTTATCATTTAAAATAAAATTAAATGATTATAATTATAACTATTATATAAACATAATAATTTGAAATAAATGAGATTGACCGTTTAAATTAAGTGGATATTGTAATAAATTTTGACACAGAGACATTTTGTTTATGAAAGTGCCGAATATTATGATGTGTGCACAAAAAACCGACACTATTCGGCTGGCCGGCCAACGTCGGCGCCAACTACACCAATTAAGCCAACATAACGCCAAGTAGCTCTCTACACATTGGGCCAATACGTTGGGCCAGCATGTTGGGCCAATGTGTACAGCGGTACATTAAGCCAACATAGCGCCAAGTAGCTCTCTACACATTGGGCCAATACGTTGGGCCAGCATGTTGGGCCAATGTGTACAGCGAGCATCATACTCTATTATTTTTTTAATAACAGAAAGATACCCAACACATAATTATTGTCTTTTTTGCAAGAAACATTTATTTTGCTAGAAAATTATTTGAGAATATTGACATATATCGGTCGGAAGGATAACTATAAATATGCTCATTTCCAGTAATTTATTTATCGAAAATACATAAAAATATACTGACGAAATTAAGAATCGCCTCCTTTTTTAAAGTCGGGTAAATAGCCATAAAAATCTTTAAAGGTACCTATTTAGACTAACTATACTTTTACTAACAAACTTATAATGATCATAGATGGCACCACATAAATAACCAGTTTTGGATGATCCCTGTTTTGTTTGGGACTACGTACAAAGGAGAGGTCAGGTGTACAGCTACACCGAAAACCACTCAACCGGTTGTGATGTAACATATACTATTTTATAGGTTTGAGTATCCTTTGTACATGAGTGTAAGTTTTATTGAAATCAATTTCGCCATTTTAGAGATCTTTAGCAACATAGGGAAAGACAGACTGACATAAATTCTAAAAATATCAAGTATTGCTTTTTAGCATTTTCCTAGATTTTTTAGCTAATTTTCGTCAAAATATCTTTAATGTACAGACTTTTTCACCTCTACAGTTTTATTATAGTATAGATGTACCGAATTTAGTTCGCAGTTAGGGCCTGGCCTAAGTACAATGGTTTTTTGCGTAAACTTATGCTTGCATTCGTCTCTAGGCATTCTCCGTTTGGCGACGGATTTTAGAATACAAAATGTCAATTCACCATTTCTTTCCATGAGTGTCGTTAGAGGCGACTAAGGTATATACAGAGAGCAAACAGTATCTTCGAGAAGAGCCGGCAAGCTCAACATCAAACCCTACACCAATACGCAAGGTATTTATACTGTTGGATTCGCTCGGAGAGTCACGAGTGCCGGCTGCTCCATCGCCTTTGCCTTGTCTCTTATTCAGCCCCTCCTATTCCGTTTCCCATTTCAAATGCACTTGAGTCCTCTGCTGTAGCTTGTGTCCATGTCTGATAAGCTCGCCTGTTCGTTTGCGTTTGGTGCGTCTTAATTGCATTTTGTAATTGAAATGGTTATTATTATTCCCATAAAGAATATAACCTACAGATATTTCTACAGCAGTTTAGTAGTGCGCTAACACTAGAACCACACATAATGCCCATAGCAGACCAACGTCTAGTGCGAAGAGCCTACAAACAAAGACACTGAATAAATAAAACTTTACCAAATAATAGCAAACAAATTGTTTATTCCCAAATATAAAAATGTCTGAAAGATTCATAATAACCCAAAATCTAGGCATCTGGTTGTAAAAGTCCCTCATCTATCAACTTCTGCCTTCTAGCCTCTTCTCTTGCTTTCTTCTCTGCTTCCTTCCTCGCCGCCTCCTCTTTCTCCTCTTGTGCCTTCTTCATAGCCATCTCCGCCAACGTCTTCTGGTCCAATTTGAAGAAATTTATCGGCTCCTCGAAGAATCTATGATCTTTCGCATTCATGTTCTCTATAAACTTTCCGTAGTTGAATTTACCATCCTCCGGGTTATAAGTCTTGTCTTTTATAGCGAGTCTTAACCAATCCATGAATTCTATTTCTGTTATAGGATCACCCCAGGACATTAGCTCCTCTTTGAACTTTTCGAAGTCTACGAAACCCGTTTCTTCATCATCGTGGCCTAAGGCCTGCATAGCCCGGACCACGTCAATCTCAACATCATCTCCGAAATTCATCTTGGCTTCGATCATGAATAGGAATTCGTGATATTCAACTGTATCAACAAGTTCATCTTCTAGGAAACGCTTGTATAACTCGCTGACTTCTGCAGGTTTCGGGTTAAAGCCAAGCTCTCTCAGCATCATAGGAATGTCATTTATAGGCACCTATGTAATAGAAATAAAGTTTATTTAACATCATATATTTTGGTTTAGTCACATGGCATATCAGAGAAAGAAGATATTATGTCACTTAAGGAGAAGAACCCAATTTAAAACAAGAATATATTAAGGAGGTAAATTTGTTTACTTAAATGCTTACATAGACAATTGGTATAGATGTCGCAGGTATTTAGCCAAAAACGTGATATCATTAATTTCATTAAAGACATTATAATTACACAGATTATAGTCAATCTCTTGTATGACTTGCAATTAAACGTGCTAGTTTCAGTACCATTATAATAAATATAGGAGCCCTGCGTAGCAGTGCCTCGTCAACTTAGCCTCATAAACACCGCCAAAGTCTAGATTTTTTCGTTTTATCGGTTTGGTCACTGTAGTCTACATTCGTAAGTCTGTGCGACTGAAGTCAATTGACCAATCAGAAGTATCAGAACACGCGGGCCAACAAACTTAACTCTATGATACCTATTATAAGAAACCTAGGTTTCTTATAATATCACTATTGCGGACCTAGTTTTATTATAATATCACTATTACGGCTTGGTGAAATTAGAATATAACTGAAAAGAGCCCGTGCAATTATACGAATCAGTTGTTTTTGACTATAATCTGTGTAAATATAATTTCACTAGTGAAATTATAATATAACGTTTTTGACAAAATACCTGCGACATAGATACATACAAAATCCTTTCTATGAAAGACATGTTGCAGTATAACGGAGTAATTTTACCTTTTCAATATTAGTCTCGTCATGCGCCCTAAAAAGTTCCTTATATCTGGCGAGCTCTTCAGGTTTGAAGCAGGCCGGTGGTGGTGGTATCTTCTTTGGCTTCGGAGGACCAGCGGCTGCCATCTTTGCAGCAGCAAGTGACTCCTTAGTAGGTTTACCCTTTTCTTTACCTTTTTTCGGTCCCATTATTTGTAATTTTCACTGCGTGAATAAAAATAAAAATATCGTCTAAATTAACGAAGGTGATACGCTTTCGATCAAATAAATGATTATTATTAAATTATTGTTATTGTCGTATATTTCTCTTAAATCGGCATTGTCAGCAATTATCATTTTATAAATAATATTTAGAAACACATTGTGGCTTGGACAGCTGACAGCGCAGACTGACGTTTATTTTCTTCTGATATTTTTCAAACTTGACATTTTCTTGAGTGTAAATTTTTTAATCGAATGGTAGGTTCAAGTTTTCAGCAAAGAGTATATTCCTTATACAACTTGAAGTAGGAGCTAACCCCGCGTTTTCACCAAGGTATAATACATGTATTTAACAAGTTTTTGACAATGTTTTCTTTTCTCATATACATGTATAAAACATGTTGTATACAAAACTATACACATGTATAAAACTTGTTGTACCTTATACAAAACTTGTATGTTACTTGTTGTAGACATGTATACAAAACTTGTATGCAACTTGTTGTAGACACGTATACAAAACTTGTATGAAACTTGTTGGTTGAAAACTTGTAGTTGTCTGCATGTTTATGATCTCATGTTTTTGTCGTAGCTAAACTTGTAGAATTCGAGACAAATTCAAGCAGTAGTTTTATATTTTAAAAGAAAGAACCTGACTTCGTTTTTAATTTATTTACTTCCCTATTAAACTGGTTCTTGAGGTTCGTTATATTTTATAAACATCTTAAACACTGCCTCCGTGGTCCAGTCGATAGCGTATGTGACTGCTAAATAGAGGCCCCGGGTTCGATTCTCGGGTCGGGCAAAAGTATTACCTACTGGGTTTTTCCGAATTCTCAGTGGCAGCATGGATTCTGATAATGTGCCCGGTACGGCAATAGGCTCCCCGCCCCTTATTACCGTGGCGACCTTAAAATTCATGGCGAAATGTGGGTGTAATATTACACCTCTGCCTACCCCTTCAGGGATACAGGCGTGAGTCTATAAATAAAAAATAAAAAACATTAATGTACATTTGCAAAGCAATTGATGCCAATGCGTCTTTTTTCTTCTGACGATCTTTATATTTTATTTTTCACATTCCTCAGGCAATCTTGTACATGCAAAAGCTCAATAAGTTCTAAAGTTTGTTTCTTTGACCACTCCATTCTTCTTCTTATTTCGTTTTCACGAAGTAAAAAGCGCGGTTCGTCCGGTATGTTGAAAACTTTTTTTTATATATTTTTTTTAAAGACAACTCCCGCATTCGGACTAAATCCTGTGTCGCGGGGGACTTTAAAAACATACAACCAACGGGCACAATTTATGGATCACACAAAGTTTTGTCTCATGTGGGAATCGAACCCACAACGCTCAGCGCAATATCAAGCGATGAGGCGGCCGCTTAAACCACTAAACGCCAACCGTACAGTAAAAAAAAAAACTTTATCCAACAAGCATGGATAAAGTTTAAAACTTGTCTAATACTTGTATAATACAGAAATTGCAACAAAATAAACAATACTTGTCTAAAACACGACTGTATTTTGTAGGTGAGAACGCTATCAATGTATAAGACATGTTTTAAACTGTAACAGACTTCAGTGTAAACGCAAATGTGTTTTATACTTGTATAGATACTTGTTGGCTACACAGTGTGAACGAAAGAATGTTTGAGACATGTTCAATACATGTATAAAACAAATAATTATGTTGTCGACAAGTTTTGTATAAAACATGTATTGGACATGTTTCTTGGTGAAAACGAGGGGTAAGGCGTATCTCATCTCGCAAGAGAATGTTCTTCATTAATTGTGTTTTAAATAGTTTATCCAACACAATCCAAAATATTCAAACGTCGGTCGTCAAAATAACATTGCCACGACCTTAATGGGATGAACAAAACTTCGCGAAGCTACTTCTTGGCTTTTTTGTAAGCACTAGTCTAGTTCGCAAAGTGTTATAATCAAGCAAAGACATTAAGGTGCCTAATGTCCTCTCGCGCTATTACTACAATCAAACTATTAGCACTATAATCGAAACAAAACGCGCAAACTTGCAGTGCACTAAACTAAACCAACGAAGTGGCTCAATTAACTAATTTGCAATCCTCATCATCATCGGCCCTGTATATAATTTGTCCCACTGCTGGGCACGAGCCTCTTCTCACTATGCGAAGGGTAAGGCCATAATACACCACGCTTGCCAAGTGTGAGTTGGCAGACTTCACATGTCTTTCGAGAACATTATGTTGAACTCTCAGACATGCAAGTTTCCTCACGATGTTTTCCTTCACCGTTTAGCATGCGATAATTAAAAATTGAATACGCACATAACTTCGAAAAGTCATTGGTGCGCGCCGTGGATTCGAACCCGAGACTCTCTGCGTGGCAGTCCGTCGGTCTCACCGCTAGGCTATTGCTGCTTATTTATATTTGCAATCCTAATACTGATAAATTAGATGGGCCCGAGAGGTAGCACTTGGTTCGTGATAAGACTATAAGTGTCATCATCATCAGCCTTTAGAAGTCCACTGCTGGACAAGGCCTCTCCTTTGAAAGGAGGAATTGGTCTACAATACCACGCTGGCCAAACGGGTTGGTATAGGGTTTGTATCAAGTTTTCCTTCTCTTACAGTGCTGTTCTATGCATAATATTATGCTCCCTCTGTCGGCTCTTACGACATCCATGGGATGAAATGGGGTGGTGACAATCCGTATTCTTAATCCGTCACCACACGGACTTACGGACGATTACTATAAGTGTAATTCAAGGAAATTAAGACTATTGTCTTATTGGATTTACGCGAAGGCAGCGATAGCCTAGTGGAGATACCAACGGACTACCATGCAGAGGGTACCGGGAATCCACGGCGCGCACCACTGACTTTTCGGAGTTATGTGCGTATTGAATCGTTAATTATCGCTTGTGTCTTGCCTCGGAGAGCACGTTAAGCCGTCGGTCCCGGCTGTCATGAAGATCTTTGACAGTCGTTATAGGGCGTCAGTACCTCTAAAATAAGCTGACACTAGTCTAAACCATAGAAAATCGCTATCCTATTATATATATATCATAGCTATAGGGTTGCGTGGTCAGTCGCTCCGTGGAAAAGCTAATATTCTGCCAAATCTGGTTAGACTAGAAGGCGGACCCCGGATTGAAACTGGGATAACGCTTAGAGGATGATGATGGATTTACGCGAATGTTACACATTGAAATGAAAATGCAGTTTACGGCTTTTATCGCAATATACAAGGTTGATACGACGTTAAGGCTTTATTTCCAACCTACTACATGTGGTTTGCGTGACATATAGAAGCTCTTTACCAAATTTCAGTTCAATACGAGCAGTAGTTTAGTCACTAGGCAAATATTTCGTTTACACTAAACTGAAACACGTAATGTCATATTAACCCTGTATTGTTCTCACTGAGATTTCATTTAAACCGAATGAATTAATAATCTAGAAATTAAAGAACTTAATTTCAGAGTAGAACTATAAAAAGAAAACCAGCTATCTGAATATTAAATACAAAAGTTACTAGGTACTATCTTGAGGATTGAAAGTGCAATTTGCTTAAGTAATGGTTGAATAGGGTCCAGTAAAACAAACCTACTGAAAGCATCGATCCTATATAGGTAATGCACGATAAGGGCATGGGCGTCACCAGGGGGGAGCGGAGGGGAGGGGCAGCTGCCCCCCTCTAGAGAGTAAAAATACCCTACAATTTATACTTTTCTCAATACTTTTCTCATTTTCCATATCAACTTGCCCTCTCCCCTATGCCATCGGCTGCCGACGTTGTCCCCCCCCCTAAGCACTTGGCGGGCGACGAACTTGGATAAGGGTAAACAAATAATGAATAACCAGTAGCCAATCTATTTACAAATAACAAACGGGCAATAGATTTACCGATGTCACCAACGCATCCGATTTTAGGATATCCAGCTAAATAGCAATTTACGGGTGGGAGCCGTGGATAAAATCAGATTAGGGGCGAGCGATCAAACCGCCAACGTGGACAAAGTCACCCGTCCGGAAACAGGGCTGCCTTTTACACTGCACAATGTTGTTATAGTTTGGATCAAACCGTACGGTAACAGCTGAGGGCACAACGCTTTTAAAACGCTTGTTCTCTTTTATGGGACAAGATATGGTAAACACTACTAAACAATATTTACTTGCTTTGATATAGGTATCTTTCTTTTTAATAAAAACCATAATTTCAAGAGAACTCTCTCTATAGTAGTTTTCGTTAAATCTTCATGTAGTTTTAGTCCTTTTAATCACAAGAAAGTAAGCAAACCAGAGCTTTTCTTTGCCTACAAAACCACTTTATTTACTTATTTTACTCTTTTGCTTCGTTAACTTTAAGCAGATTCGTCAGTTCAGCAGCCTCAAAACTCCAAAACTGATCTTTTATTTCGTGAGAATCTTTATCCCAGTTATAAGTTATAATTGTATATCGCCTGGCCGGATTTAAACCCGGCGGTATTTCTATTTTTGACAGCCCTAATCTTCTACTCGCCATTGCCGAACGACGCCCTACAAACGATGCAATTAACAGCAGTCTTGTTTACACAACGGAAATGGCGAAAGTATTATTTTATTTTTTGTTGAATAAGCCTTTTAAAAGCCTTCTCATTTTAATTAGGCTTGAACCAACGAGAGGATTAACAAAAACGTTCTACGAAAAAAGGAAGCGAAAATGGTTTTTTGCGTTCATTTTAAACTGATGAAATTTTAAAATCGGTCATACAAATGTTTTAAGTAGGTATTGTAATATTTTAAATATGAATACATAGGTGACCTCAAAAAATAAAACAGAACTTAAAACAGACAAAAAACCAAGTAGATTGGAAACAGTAATTATTTTACTCTGCCCTTGCTGATATAAGTTGAGAAATATCTGAGTGGCTGCCATGTTCTATTGATGTATTGGCACTGAATAGCTATTAGTGCCATCTAGTAGGTATTGAGGTAGATAGTATGGCACCTGCTGGTGTATCCGAGGCGGGAGAGAATAAGGCGAATATAG
This sequence comes from Euclidia mi, assembly GCA_944739405.2. Lineage (NCBI taxonomy): Eukaryota > Metazoa > Arthropoda > Insecta > Lepidoptera > Erebidae > Euclidia > Euclidia mi. The sequence goes on along the minus strand of OX123200.2, from coordinate 56,711,931 downwards.
TGTGATGAGATGGATGAACGAGTTAAGCTGTTGTAGATAAGAATCCATTGGTTCTTTTAAAGGATCTTCTTTTTTTATCGTGTGATATTGTAAATGTGTGCCCAGCTTCTTGCGCTAGAAGTAAATTTTGTATGGAGGACCTCACAACTCACAAACATTCTATTGAGTTGCAAAAAGAACACCCAGACTGGACACAAACGTTTTGGTATCAGGTAAAGTTCGTCTCATGTGGTGATCGTACCTATGACACAAACTAGGATACTATTACGGTAAGTAAACTGCGGTTACTGTGGATACTTAATATGATGAGAGAGCTTCGAGAAATCTTCATAGCTCTACAACGTTGGCCTAGGCTGCATTTGGCGCGATCAAGTTTTGGCGTACCTATTCTCATTATCTAGGAAAACGATTTGATGCTGTCCTTCAACCTGGGTCTGTTCACGCCAATAAAAATGTTTTCTCAATAAATAAAATCCACTTTAGGCTTGTATCGTTGTGGTACCGTTGACGTATTCGACCGACATCCTCCATCGGAGATAGGTACTCACAAAATGCCATTGGGGATCCCAGTGATAGCGGTCTTCTCAATGTCATGCTTTCTTATGCTCATTTATTAGTACACTTAGTTTAATTCTATTGTTAAAACGATAAACTTGTTCAATACCTGGTCCTTCTGTTTCAATAAAGCTCGTCGATATTGGACATTAATTGCTTTGAAGTAAGTGGGAAATATATTGCGACATCTTAGCACAATTCCGATATATTGTGCTAAGATGTCGCAATATATTTCCCACTTACTGCAAATTATTGTAGGTATGTTCTGAAAGCGTACCGGGATGTTGACCTGTAAGCTCGTAACACTGGCCTCAACCTTTGCTTAAGTCACGGTTAGGTTAAGTTATTGGACGATTGGTTAGTGAAGCATTAGGTAGTCTATGTATGGATTTCGAAACGTCAGCTATGTTTGATTACTATTAATTTGTACGACGCATGCCATGTATACCTTTAAATTAACTGCCAGTATAGCGTAGTGGTTTAAGTGGCCACCTTCTATGCTGTTTAACAGTGCACCAAGTGTAGTTTGAGCCGTAAAGTGTTATTTCGTGTCAGAGTAGGTACTCAGAGTGCTCTTTCGTTCGCTGTTTGAATGTTTTAACAGGTCCTCGCGATGCAGGATTTATTCTTAACGCGGTAGATTCAGTAGAGCACTTTCAAGCCAAAACCATTTTTGTCTTCCCATAACCAATGACTTTTGTATTTCCTTTGATAAAACCTACCCTCTGTAGGACTACTGCAAAACTGCACAGGTGTATTCCCACACACACTCCGTTATAACTGCGCAGGTATACCTGCACAGGTAAACCTCTCCGGTAAACTGTAGCGTGTATGGTGGCCATAAGTACTTATGCAATGTAAAATAAATACATTATGGATTAAAGCTGTGATAGTTATTAAATCAAACGCAGGTGTTCGACATTTCGCTTGGCGAGGCATCCGCTGAGATAAAAAAACAAAATATAAGATTCATGTCGAGGGTCGTGACCTTTTACGAAGACCTACCCTTAGCTGCCCTCTTAAAAAAATCACGGCATTTTGTACCTACATGTGCATAATGTGTACCTATTTCATTAGCTATGATTTACGTTTTAGGTTTTACTCGTATAAAAATGATGAAGGATGCATCTTTTACCCGATGTCCGTGATCCAATTTGACTCATTTGAACCCTATATACAAAGGTACTCTGTGATTTGAACTCAGAACTTCAACTAATGCTCCTGCTACACCTGCGTCTTAACGCGTTAATCTAGGCGCTACGTAGGTGTGGCCAACGTTTTAACGCGTTAAATCACAAATTATAATTAGGTGCATAGGGTTGCCCACCAAGAACTTAGGGTCCCAAGCCAACCTCACCTGCAAGTGGTGCACCTGCCGATCAACGGACGAGGCTCTGGCAAACAAAATATCCCGATAAGCGGCAATAGGCTCGCCACCTATTACGTGGGATCAAAACACTGGCGAAAAGTGGGCGTTTAATATGCCTCTGCCTACCCCTTCGGGGAAACAGGCGTGAGTCTATGTATGTAAATCACAAATTTTCGATGCGTGTTTTTAACGCGATGATAAACGCGTAGTTGGCCATTACCATTAACGTTAACGCTAACGCAGGTGTAGCAGTAGCATTACACTTCAATTTTAATTCAAATGGCTCCATCGTGCTCCATCGTTTATCGATGATTTTGAAAATGTCAAGGTGGGAGGAGAGATGAAATGTATATGGGTGCTATATATCTCTTTCCACCTTATTTATAAATTTTAGGAATCAGTATTGACTAGTAGGACTAAGTAGTATTAGTAGCTATGGTTTCTCTTGGAGAGCCAAATCTCTGAACAGGGTCAGGAACAGAACCTCACAAACATCCAAAATTAAACTTTGGCGCTGGATCTAGTAAAAAGAGGAAAATCTGATTAAGTAGGTAGGTATGTACCTACCTACCTAACTTTTTAAGTGGGGGGCAATATGTATTTTTTATAAGACGTATCTACATTAAACTAACAAAGTTAAGCCACAGAATAGGTAATAGTATTAAACGCTTGTGACCAAAATCATAATTTTGTCTAAACTTCTACGATGCAAAAAATGACTGGTGACTACTGCGATGGCTTTTAAAATGAACCTTTTAAACTAAAAAACATTCTACTTTGAAAACGGAGAGAAGGCTACTGAAGTAATAGAGTGCCATAAACATAATTATACAGATTTTATTCAACTCCCGCACTGGGAATAAATCCTGTGTCGGTGAGGACAACCGACAAACCCATGGACGTAGAGTGAAACAACAATTTATGGATCACACAAAATATTATCTGGTCTGGGGATCGAAACAACAACGCTCGACGCAATGCTTTCAGCATTGCGTCGAGCGTTGTTGTGTCGTGGCGAGGCCTCAAATCTAGACCAGATACCTACCTATAAGTAATCATCATCACCATCATGCTTTAGATTAGTTTATTCAGGCGTGCTGACTTTGCTTAGACTGTCAGAGATCTTCATGATCTTCGCTCCGAGGCTCGGGGCAAGTATTTAATCTGTGCGCCTGTCTGTCGGTATGAACACGATTTTCACCAATTGGTTGTTCATTTTGACACGTAAATTTTACTTACTACTCCTCTGGCGCAGCGACCCGAAGTGGGTCTTGGCCTCCGATACAAGAGAACGCCATTTATTTCGATCTCGTGCTGCCCCCTTCCAGTCTGTAACCTGGAGCTCTTGCAAATCCCGCTCAACTGTGTCCTTCCACCGGTATTTAGGCCTGCCAACGGGTCGGCGGCCGATCGGAGTACCAAGATATAATTTCTTGACACTACGACCGCCATCCATTCTCTCTAGGTGGCCCAACCAGCGGAGTCTCTGGGCCTTTGTTTCCCCGATGATGTTTGGTTCGGCGATTAGCGTCTCGATTTCGTTATTTTTTCGGACTCTCCAAGTGCCATCTTCTCTTTGGGTTGGGCCAAGAATCTTACGCATGATTTTCCTCTCCGTCACTAAAAGCTTTTCTTCTTCCTTAAGGGTTAGTGTCCACGCCTCGCTACCATACATTAAAATAGGTCTTATGACGGTTTTGTATATGCGTATTTTGGTTTTCCTGCTCAATAGCTTGGACACTAACACCTTATGCAGGGCTGCACTACATCGGAGAGCGTTGTGGATTCGGATGTCGACTTCCTCTTCCCTTGTATTTGTGTCCGTGATAGTGCACCCCAGATACTTAAAATTGGCAACACCTCGGAACGAAACATCTCCAACGCGTAGGTCTTCACGCTTCCGCCTTGTGTTTTTATAGCGTTTCATGTGGAGATATTCCGTCTTGTCATAGTTGATTTCCAGCCCAACCCTCGAGCTTTCTAATGCCAGAGTTTCAGCCAAGACTTCCACTTCCTTTTTTGTTTCACCCAATAGTGCTAGGTCGTCAGCGTATCCAATAACCCTATGCTGGCCATTCAAATGCAATCCGACGTCCAGTGTCATGACTTTTCGGATGACATGTTCTAGTGCTAGGTTGAACAGCATAGGTGACAGCGCATCTCCTTGCTTTAGTCCGGTTATCACTTCAAACTCTTCAGTGAGTTCCCCTCCGACCCTGACACGCATCCTACTGGTTTTTGTAACTACCTTAAGTAGGGTGACAAGTTTTCGCGGTATGCCAAAGTTGCTGAGTATGGCGTACAGTGAGTCTCTATCAATACTGTCGTAGGCTTTTCTAAAGTCTACGAACAGTGAATGAATGTTCTGCGCGTATTCCCATCTCTTTTCCATCAGCTGCTTCAGAAGAAAAATTTGGTCCACTGTGCTGCGATTACGACGGAACCCACACTGATAATCACCTACAATTTTTTCCGCATACGGTTCCAGTCTGTCTAGTAGCACGTAGGATAACACCTTATACGCTGTTGGAAGAAGAGCGATGCCGCGGTAATTTGAGCAGGTCTTTCTACACCCCTTTTTATGGATAGGACAGATGACGCCCACACTCCATTCATGTGGCTGTTGTTCTGAAGACCAGATCTTGTCCAGTAGCTGATATAATCTTATTTGAATGGCACCTCCACCATATTTCCATACCTCGGCCTGTAAATTATCTATGCCCGGAGCCTTGTTATTCTTCAACCTCATTATCGCTTTCCTGACTTCTTCAAACGTCAATGGAGCCAAGACCGTGTTATCGTTTGTCTCTAAGTTAGGGATAGCTGGCTGCACCGGTTCAGAGCAATTTAGTAAGCTCTGGAAGTATTTGCGCCACATATTCTTGAGGTCTTCTGAGTCTGATACAAGATTGCCTTCGTCGTCAAGGAGGAATTGCGCAGTGGGTTGGTATCCTTTTTTGATTTGGCGGACTTCCTGGTAGAACTTTCGTGACTCATTAGCTCTAATCAGAGTTTCCATATCTGTAATGATGTTTTCCATCTGTTTTCTTTTGGCACGGCGTATGATCTTTCTTGACTGCAGTCTGAGGTTTTTGTATTGCTGCTTCCATCGGGGATCTTGTTCCGCGAGAATGCGATATTTCCTTGTGCTTTCAACAATTTCTTCGCATTCCTCTGTCCACCATTTTCTCTTCTTTTTACTTTTCTTTTTGCCTATGGTCTTTAGGCCCACAGTTTTGATGGTATTTTTCATGGTATTCCAAAAGCCTTCTATATCGTCTATTTCGTCTATTTTCAAGTCCCTGAAACTATTGCTGGCTTCAACTTGGAATCGATCTCGGGTTGTCGGGTCTTTCAGTTTTCCACATCAAGCATCTCTTCTCTGTGTATTTTTGTTCTTCTCTTGGTGCTTATTTTAACTTTCATTTTAATTCTGAGCATGTAATGATCACTATCACAATCTGCACCCCTGAATACTCTGACATCTTGGATAGTGCTCTTGTGTCTAGCGTCGATGAGGACATGGTCAATCTGGTTTATAGTTTTACCGTCAGGGGATTTCCATGTTCCCTTATAGATTTCTTTGTGAGGATACATGGTGGACTTGATTACGAGAGATTTCGACGCTGCAAAAGTAATAAGCCTTAACCCATTGTCGTTAGACGTACTATGCTTACTGTATCGACCAATTGTGGGCACAAAAGCCTCTTCTTTCCCGATCTTCGCGTTGAAATCACCAATGAGCATTTTGACATCATAGCTGCTTATCCGGTCATAGATCGATTCTAAATCATCATAGAATTGATCCTTTGTCCCATCGCTTGCCATTTCAGTCGGCGCGTACGCGTTTATGATAGTTATATGGGAGAATTGGCTCTTGACGCGCAGAACACAGATCCTTTCTGATATGGCTTCGTAGCGGACAATATTGTCTAAGAGCTCGTTCCTAACCAGAAATCCAGTTCCATAGACATGGTGGCCGGAGTCTGAGCCGCTATAGAAAAGGGTAGCTTTGTTGTCGATGTTACATTCCCCTTGTCCAGGCCATCTGACTTCTTGCAATGCCATTATACCTATTCCATAAGTGCGCATTTCTCTCATGACCTTGTAAATGGCTCCCGGTCTGTAGAGACTCCGCACATTCCATGTAGCTACTCGAGTGTCCGCTGTTCCTTGCCAGTTTTCGTTGAGTTTGGGATCAGATCGTTTTCTTCTTTCTCTTGTCGGTTTCGTAACAACGTTTTTTTTACGTGGGAGGGGCGTTAACCCGCCGCACAACCCCCAAAATGCTGGAGGACCACACCCTACTTTGGTCAACGAGTCCATCGGACTTGGCCGGGAAGTGTAGCTAGGCTGTACTACCGACCGTTCCCCCATCCGCCACCCGGGGGACGCTCCTCTACGCCGTGTGGGCCAGCGCGAGGTACGTAAATTTTATTTAAGTATTTTATTTTTTGTTATTTTTACTTGTACTTTAATTTAATTTATGATTTAAATTTTAATTTGATCTATTAATTATTATTATAACCTTGTACAACATATGATCGAAATGGGTCGAAATAAATGATATTTGAATTTGAATTTGAATTTGATAATTCCTGCTGCAAGAATACCTACAGCAAGAGTTTATCTTGTCCCTTTGCTTCTCTTCAGGTTGAACCTTTCTTTAAATGGATCACAGACCAAGTAAAAATCTTTTTTACGTGATCCATTGAACTTGATCTGAGATCTGGATACGACTCAAGGCAGACAAACAAATTCCTGGATCCGCCACTTCCACCAGTGCAAAGTCCTAACGAGGCTTAAAACGGAGTAAGTAGCTAAGAGTAGTATCTGCCTCTCTGGAAAATAAATAATATTAGGTAATACCACAGAATAATATGTGGGTAATACCTAATATTATTTAAGTATAGGTATTACCTGAGGGTATTACATTGTTTGGACTAAATCTTGATTTTTAAAGCCTGGAGTAAAAACTAAACGCATTTTTTACTTTCGTTCAAAAATGTTAAATTACAAGCTATATTGTTCTATTATCTTTATTTTCTAGATATTCTCTTTAATTTCTTAATTCGAAGTATAATTAAATTCATATTTATATATATAATATGTGAAATATCTATTCGTCACAATCATCTTAATTATTTTTTTCTTGTGTAAAACGCAATTAGCAAATTTGACTTCTGAACGCACAAGGAACTGACGCCAATTTTGACAGTTGACTAATGAATCCTCGCTATCGTTTACGTTGTAAAATTAAAATAAAACTGCAAATAATCGTTTTATATCGTCACTAGTTGTGTTATTTATTAAAAACAAGATGGCTGCTCGCGTGGCAGGCGTTTTTGATGAGAAATTGACGGAAGCGATCGCTAATTCCAAGATATTGGTCGTTGGGGCCGGCGGCATAGGTTGTGAGATATTAAAAAATCTCGTGCTTACCGGCTTCCCATACATTGAGATTGTAAGTTTTATATCTTTTATTTGCGCTGTCGGTAATCTTTGAGTATCAAAATGATTGATTTCATGTTCGTTTTCCAGATCGACCTTGATACCATCGACGTAAGCAATCTAAATCGTCAGTTTTTGTTTCACAAAGAGCATGTTGGGAAGTCAAAAGCTCAAGTGGCGAAGGACAGCGCACTCAGCTTCAACCCCAATGTCAATATTGTTGCACATCACGACAGTGTTATCAGGTTAGTTACAAGTTGTATGAAACTGTACAATCTGTGCACATAATACAGTTATATCATTCATGCATATGACTAAGTGTTTTTGCTATAAAATGCTGTAATAAGTTTATTCTGGCAGTGGACATTATTTACCAAGGTACCCACCCAAAAAGTTTATTCTTATTGGAAGTTAGATTTAGCAGTATAGGAAAATAATTCCTGCATATCCACTAATTAGCCAGAAGCATAGAAATAATATTTTTTTTAATAGACTCACCTGTATCCCCGAAGGGGTAGGCACCCATATTTCGCCATGATTAAATAATTAAATGTTACTGTTTGGATGTCCCAGCAGCCTTAAATTGTCAAAGAATATCAAATGTGAGGAGAGAATAGATGTAGAGTAATGTAGTAATGAGAGATAAGATTCTAGAGCTACTAAACTAAATAACTTTCTGTCTGTATATTATACCATTTCATATTGCACTCTCAGTGTATGTCAAGGGCTTCTCATAAAATCATTTCAAAACAATCTCTACAAAAAACAATAAAACAGCAAGACTCTGACTTTAGACTAACGCAACAAACTGCTGGGTCTGATCTACTACTTATTACAAGTAAATTAACACCTAAATGTATCCTTTTGTTTTTAAAATAAGTATTGAGTTTGATACAATACATACTGTTCATTTTTAATACAAGGAAATCTAATACTAATGTATGTATAAAGCTGAAGAGTTTGTTTGTTTGGTTGAACGCGCAAATCTCAGGAACTACTGGTCTGATTTGAAAGCCCATTTATCTAGGAAGGCTATATAACATCACGCTATTGTCTGCTGGCCTTCCTCGAAGAGCTGGGGTGGCTCGAGTGACAAGACCATTCCCACCCGCACGCAAAATCCACGCCAAGACGTGGAGTTGTGGAAACAGCCCGTGCTACCAAGTACCAACATCACACTATGAGCCAAGGGAGCTTAGCACTAGCCTTAAATAACGCGTGTGTAACCGCAGGCTCATCTAGTATGACATAAATATAGTCTCAATGAAAATTATCATTAGACTAGAGTATGCTTGCACCTATGCCTGCATTTACAACATATTTCTTTATTTAACTATTTGTGATTGTTCCTGTGGGTATTTTGGGAAATGCTTCCTTAGTGCTCACCTACACTACCCAAGGCACATACTTGACAGAATTAAATTTTCAGAAAACAATGTAGTAGTTTTATAAAATAATTTACAATTATTTTAGTTCCTCTGAGCAAAATTATTATTTGGTCAGCAGGACTATGCATCTATATTCTATACAATCAAAGTATAGAAATATAAATTAATAAAATTATATCCTTTTTAATAAATTGCAATCCCGATGAAAGTTTATTGTCTCTCTGAACTCCGTAACCCAAAGGGAACACAATATTCTATGGTTTAGACTAGTGTTGGTTTATTTCGAGATACTAACTGCCTATAACTACTGTGTAATGTGGTCTACGAGGCACGGACCATCAAAAATAAATAAAATTATTGCTTTTCTAAAATATTTTTTGTGTTTTGTTGCCAGCAACGACTATGGAGTCAGCTATTTCAAGCAGTTCAACATCGTTATGAACGCGCTAGACAACCGCGTAGCACGTAACCATGTGAACAGAATGTGTCTCGCTGCCAACGTTCCACTGATCGAAACCGGCACTGCAGGATATGCTGGACAGGTAATATATACCATATTATTATATCTAAAAGACTAGAAGACTACTACTACTAGACTACTTTTTGTGTAGTCTCTTGGTGAACATTCACACAAGCCCAAGCTCCCCTTTCTTTTCTCTAAATTCTCTATAGATAGTAGAGCCTTGCTGATGTCGGCATTAATGAGCCTGCTTGACCCAAGAAGTAATAACCACTCACAGGATATTGATGTAAAGTAAGAGTGGCTATACTTTTGCATCTTATAGTGAGAGTCCTTGAGTGAGAACGCTGCAGGCCTCATCCACTTTACCTGCTCCCTCATCCTACTCGTCCTCCTATTCCTTTTCCCATAAAAATGACTGGTATTGCACTCGTGATCCCTCTGATATATGCGACGGATAGCTTACCATCAGTTGATAAGGCAGCTCATTTGCCGCCTATTACATTAAAAAACATGATGTCCTGCTACAAGGACATTAGTAATTTATTGATTAAACATACCATCACATCATGGTGGTGGTAATATCTTGTTAAGAACTATGTAATTACTTATGACGTAAAATTGTTACTTCAGGTGGAACTCATCAAAAAAGGCCTAACCCAGTGCTACGAATGCCAGCCGAAAGCACCACAGAAGACATTCCCAGGCTGTACAATCCGCAACACACCATCAGAGCCCATTCACTGCATTGTTTGGGCGAAGCATCTCTTCAACCAGTTGTTTGGCGAAGAGGACCCTGATCAGGATGTCAGTCCGGACACCGCGGACCCTGAAGCAGCGGGCGAAGCCGGGGCATCAGCATTGTCAACCGAAGGCAACACTGCTGGGAATGTAGAAAGAAAGAGTACTAGAGCTTGGGCAGCGGAAACTAACTATGAGCCTGAGAAGTTATTTACCAAGTTGTTTGGTGATGATATCCGTTATCTGTTGTCAATGGAGAATCTGTGGAAGAAACGTCGTCCCCCTACTCCTCTGGTTTGGGACAACCTGCCCGGCAAGGATGACCCGCCGGCACAGCATTCCGGCTTGCCTGATCAACGTGTTTGGTCGGTGCATGAGTGTGCGCAGGTAATTGTTTTCATTAAGTAATTTTTTGTTATTAAAGTTATATCTAGTTGGGATCGTAGGAAACGGTTGGATGCGGGCGTTACAAGATCGGTCTGTGTAGAGAACCAAGGAGCCGGCCTACGTCCAGCAGCGTCTTTCGAGCGAGATGACGATGAAAGTTATAAAATATAATTTGCTAACTTTAATTAAAATGACGAAAAATTTTTATGACTACAAATTAATTTACAGTAGTATGTGCTTCAAAAACATTTTGCCTGTTGCCATGTGGCAAAAAGCAAGGCTGGCCGCATTCCGGCTAACCGCATTAAAAAATATGTACTAAAACGACCAAAGCGGTTGCCGGCAGTCACATCATAGAAACTACTCATACAAATTTTTTATTGCAATCAGCGTGCGGCTGACCGCATGCAGGCTAACCGCATAGTGCGTAGGCGCCCAAAATCGTTCTTACCTACTTCTAAGGATCTACAATTTCATATGTTTGTGGAGGAAGAAAGGTGTGGTGTTCCTCCAACTAGAGGGAGGAGCCTCTAACCAAGCTGGGTGGTCGTGCTTGGTGGCCTGCAGGCCGACAGACAGACTTTAGAAGTTGTATATATGCGTCTTAGCGCGCGAAAGTTGCTTGCGCGGTTCAGGATCATTTGAATTTATCCCGCGTTGTTAGATGGCGGAGTGTGGAGGTAGTTCCGTCGTCATTGGTTAGACGGCGTTGTGATGGTTGTCATCTTCATCCGATAGATGGCTTCAGTGGTAGCTGGTCGCTACATGTTTATTCAATGTCGTATGTTTATCTCTGCAGGTGTTCGCGTCAAGCTGCTCGTCCCTCCAGAAGGACTTGGCCTCCCGCGCCGAGGGCGACCACCTGGTGTGGGACAAGGACGAGCGCGCCGCGATGGACTTCGTGACGGCGTGCGCCAACATTCGCGCGCACATATTCAACATACCGCTCAAGTCGCGCTTTGAGATAAAGTGTATGTATACATAAATAACTAGCTTACTTGAAAAACATTATTCCGTCATAAAGGGTGCTTAATAATTCAAGGCTGTATTTTTATGCCAATAAATATCGTGCAGAAGTAAACAAAAAATACTTTGAAAAGATTACATTATAATATCTTGTCGATTGTTTCAAGGGACAAAACTCCCTTTTTTCCAAATCCGTTGATTGTTCCAAGGAACAAAAGTCCCTTTTTTCTGAAACCGTAGACTGCGCACAAGTAACTAATGTTACTTGTGCGCAGACCTTTTATTGAAACTTAACGGATTGCGCTATATTATATAGCAATAGACGCGTAATGAAATGAGCTTTCGAATGATACCAAATAACACCAAATAATATACATGTAGTCCACGCAAGGGCAGTATAAAGTGAAAATTAGAAATATTTTCCCGCCATTTTTGAGCGCGATTTTATATTTCTGACATATTCCTTTTTCTCGTCGTTTTTTATTAAGGGAGGTATATAAATATTATACACTGTTAGAAAGGTTATTTAATTTACTTTAAGAGGAAATAAATATAATTAAAAGAAACATTTTAATTTTTTTTTTTTTTTTTTTTTTTTTTCGTTATCTACGGCGATCTGTCTCCTTGATGGGACATTTGGCAGTATGTGTGTCTGAGTGTGCTAGGACTTGCATAGGAGTGTGACCTCTGTCACATCCTGTTCAAATGTGATGCGAGGTGATCAATGATCATCGTACCACATCTTGGGGGATTTTTCGTTTCAGTCTACGTATAGACGTTCTGTTATTCATCAAACCTTGGGCTAATGCGTTAGGGTGGTTCATAATTCTATGTTTATATGATCTGGTGTGTCTGATTATCTCCTCATTTATTGTAGGTATCTTTAAATCTTTATGCAATTGTTCGTTGGTTATAAACCATGGGGCATTAGTTACTATGCGGAGAATCTTGTTTTGAAATCTTTGCATTATTTCTAGATTGGACTGTGAAGCTGTCCCCCACAGTTGAATACCGTAGGTCCATATTGGTTTGAGAGTAGCCTTATAGAGTAGGAGTTTGTTCTCGAGAGACAACTGGGATTTTCTTCCCACAAGCCAGTAGAGTTTTCTAAGTTGGAGGCCTAGCTGTTTCCTTTTAGTGAAGATGTGTTTCTGCCATGTCAGGCGTTTATCTAAATGAATGCCAAGATAGCGCACGCAATCTGCACGAGGGATCTCCACATTGTTCAGTCGAACTGGAGGGCATGTTCCTCTTCTCAGAGTAAATGTAATGTTTACAGATTTCGTCTCGTTTGCCTTGATGCGCCATTTCTTAAGCCAGTCAGATATTTCGTCGAGAGAGTTTTGCAGTATCTTTGCTGCTGCTTCTGGCTGAGTATGTGTTGCCAGTATGGCGGTGTCATCCGCGAAGGTGCCCATAGTAGTAGATGAGTCTGTGGGTATATCTGAGGTGTAAAGAAGATAAAGGATAGGGCCCATCACGCTGCCCTGCGGTACTCCAGCTCGTATTGGGCAGAGATTGGTCACTGAATCCCCATTCTGTACCATAAAGTAACGGCTGGTCAAGAAAGACTTGATGGTTAAAAACAGATAGTCAGGCATCACTGCTTTGATCTTATACAGCAATCCTTCGTGCCATACTCGATCGAAGGCCTGCGATATGTCTAAGAAGGCGGCCGCACAATATTTCTTGTCTTCAAAGGACTTCACTATTAGGTCTGTGAGTCTATGGACTTGGTCAGTGGTGGCGTGTTTCTGCCGAAAGCCGAACTGGTGATCCGGTATAAGGTGTTTTTCTTTGATGACTGGAAGTATGCGAGTCAGTAAGAGAGACTCGTATATTTTGGAGGCAATGGGTAGCAAGCTGATAGGCCTGTAGGACTTTGGATCATCTGGTTGTTTGTCTGGTTTCAGGATCATTATAATCTTTGCCACTTTCCATTGCGGGGGAAAGAATTTGAGTCTAGCCATAGCATTGTAGATGGACGTGAGACGCTTAAGTCCGGATTGTGGTAGCTCAGCTAGCAGTCGGCTCGTAATAAGATCATATCCTGGAGCTTTTTTTGGATGAATTTTTTTTATAACCTCGACAACCTCTTTTATTGTGAACAAAGTTGTATCAGTACCCAGTTCTATATGCGAGACCTCAGCAAGAAAATTTCGGACCTCTTGATCGTGTTGAGGTGTGCTGTCATTCGGATGAGGTGTAAAAACAGACATCAGGTGACTTGCAAACGTGTTGGCTTTCTCAGAATCGGTATGGGCCCATGTGCCTTCAGCTGTTCTTAAGGGTGGAGATGCAGTTGTGGGATGCTTAAGTTTCCTTGTTGCTTTCCATAAAGAGTAGTCTGAGGAAGCAGTGGCGTCAAGACTAGTCAAATAACTATGAAAGCTGTTGTTCCGATCTCGATCGAGTGCGTTCTTGAGCAGGCGGCTGATGTGGTTTAACCGTGTTTTTACCAGGGGGCACTTAGTAATTTGCCATTGCTTTCTAACTTTTCTTTTATTAGATATTAAGTTTTGTATGTGGGTAGGTACGTAGTTCACTGTGGTGCTCTTTTTTATTATTGGCGTAGAATTCCAGGCGGCATCCTGTAGGGTTCGTGTAAACTGTTCGACAGCATCAGTGACCTCATGTTCAGATTTCAGTTTGACTGGTTTCTCAAAAGCAGCATCTACGAGGTGCCGAAATAAGATCCAATTAGTTCTGTTGTTGTGCAAGACGCACTTAGTTTCCTTTTCAACTAATGTGGTGGAAAAGGTGACGATGATTGGTGAGTGGTCAGAAGATAGGTCCAGGCAACTCTCGCAGGTGAAGTAGTTTTTGGAAATTCCCTTGATTACACAGAAATCAATGAGATCTGGTGTTTTATTTCTGTCTGTAGGCCAGTAAGTGGGGTGTCCTGTTGAGAGAATGTCCATATTATTGTCTTGGACACATCTTAGGAGTTCGCGGCCTCTTGGCAGAGTGAGCCTAGATCCCCAGTAAGTGTGTTTAGCATTATAGTCACCACCGGCTATGAATCGGGGACCTAGCAACTGGAAGAAGCGCTCAAAGTCAGCTTGTTTGACTTTATGTCTTGGAGGGCAGTATAGTGCTGAGATGGTTAATTCGCTGGTATTATCAGTCACAACAACATTAGTAGCCTGTATGTATTCCAGACAGAGAGATTGTATTTGGTGGTGTTTAATATTTTGCTTCATTAAGATTGCTGACCCTCCGTGAGCTTTGTTATCTGGGTGCATTGTGTGGTGCAATATATATCCTGGGATGTTCAGGTAACTTTTACTGGTAAAGTGTGTCTCTGAGATCAGCATTACATCAATTGTATGAATTTTCAAGAACGTTTTTAACTCCTCGGAGTGGTTTGACAAGCCATTGGCATTCCAAACAGATTTTTAGTGCCCCGAATGTAATGCCAATTTTGACATGAGCTCATTGATTAGTTTGGTGAGAGATAATATTTGGTTAATGATGGCTTGTATGGTTTCGTTCAATTCGTGCAGCGAAATTTCCGTAATATGTGCGTTTTGAGTTTGGTTGGAATTACTAAGAGCTCCACCATTTTGGAGTACTTCAGCATACGAATGAGCACTATTGGTGTGTAAGGGTGGTTTGTTTGGCGGTGGGCTAAGTTTTCTTTGAGTTACAGTTCTGGGGTGAGATGTAGGGTAGTTGATTTTCTGTAACTCTTTATATACATTACAGCCTTTGTAGTTCGCTGGGTGGTTACCTTCACATAGAATGCATTTAACTTTGTCAGAGCGTTCTTTCCTAGGACAATCGGCAGTGCGATGGGGTCCTGCACACTTTACACAGTTTGGATGCCTATGACAGAATTTTTTTGTGTGTCCGTACTGTTGGCAGTTTGCACATTGTGGGATTTCACGTTTGGGTCTGGGTGCTTCAAATTTAACGCTACAGTTGACTAAGGTGTTTACATTGTAAATCTCCTTGTTGTTTGATTGTTGTTCGAGATCAACATAGAACATAATATTAAGTGGTTGTTTTGTTGATCTGTGTTTGATATTCCAAATATTTCTGACTCTATGTTGCAGTTCTTCTAACGCCGATTTAATTTCCTGCTGATCAGTCGAGGGGTGTATGTTTTTCAGGACAACTCTGAAGCTCCTTTCTGATTTCGGTTGGTAAGTGTAAAATTCTGTATTCCTTTTCTTCAACTCCTTGTATACAGTCGAGTAGACTTCAGCAGATTTAAGTTGTATTTTAACTCCTTCTGACTGCAGTATCTTAAGTCTCCTTGCGTTACCTCAGTTAACATTTTAGTTAGTGGTTGGATGTTACTGACCTTATCCACAAATATAGGTGGTGGTTTTTGCGGTTTTGGTACTGTTGCTTCAGCTGCATCTATGTCTTTAGAGAGCTCAGAAAAGCTATTTGTTGTTGGGGTGGGTGCTGCAAGCCAATAATCAAGTTTAGTTTGTTTTGGCAATTTTAGGATTGCATCCGGGCTGCCTCTTCGCTTTCTATTCTGGACTACAGTCCAATCTTGCTACTGCGCTTGATTTTCATTGTCGTCTATTGATATCCGTTCAGCATATTTACTTGTTGATTGACCACTAAAAGAGTTAGACCTAGCGCGGTTCAGAAATAGTCCCCTGTGAAATACCTGTTGATGGAATGTTTTAGTTTGGTTTATATCTGGGTTTCTCGTGCTCAGTTCATTTAATCGAAATTTGTCCCCCCCAGATACCATGGGACAGTCTGGGCTCAGCTGTTGAGAACAGCCTTGCGCAGAGAGGGATTCTCCGCTATCAGCGGTACCCTCCTGGGGTAGTTTCGTATTTAATTCCGACATTCATGTGCTTTTGGGGTATTGATAGTAGCAAATATTACCCCAATATTTGCTCCCGTTCTTTTTGAAGTTATTTGGTTTTCAGGGCTCACGGTAGCCTTACATGTTTGGCGCTCTTATCAGGAGTGCCCACTTAGCCTTTAGTGATCCTACACTTAACTGCAAGGCAGCAGTTGTTTTGATTTTGATTTTCTCCTAGATTAGCTACCATCCAAGGTTTAACGAGACTAATCTTCCCGAGTCCAAGGTAGAGATCCTTGTGAAATTGCCGCTTCCGCTTGTTCCGCCGTACCGATGATCTACATCTCCGCCTTCACAACCGTTGCGGTCTTCACCCGTAACCCTGGGCAAGGGTTCTGCGTTATACCCCGCAGGACTGGGTCCTCATCCGAACTTTGCCACCATAAACACTCCGGCCTACTGGAGCCCATGGTGCCCACCCCCACGACTAGGACGTGCCGGACGAGAATTACCCTAGTGAGAAGTAGAGAAGATGACTCTAACTCTCCAAGGGCCGGGTTAATGGATGTGTTTATGCCCACACCCAAGGGCGACCCTAATTTTAAACATAAAAAATTAAACAAAGAATTGATTGTTAATTGCCGCCAATTTCCATATTTTATTTTTTTAAATACCTTTTAATTTTATATATCTGATTCAAACCTACATAAGTTTCTTACCAATTAGATTTCCAAGCAAAAGAATCATTTCCGATAAGAATCCAATAAGAATTAAGGTAAACGTCCCAATAGCCGTGAAATTCTGAACTTCGCTGACTTTGCAGGTCTGCTATGTTGAGGTTAAAAGACTTACAAAAATGAAATTTACGGATGTTTATAGATAATTTATTCTAGTTTTCAAGCAATTTTATAGCTTTTGATATATATGACGTTAAGAATACTTTAATTTAAATAAAGTTTGAAAAGACCCATTTGTACCAGTATCCGGTAGATTTGTCCTAGTAAACGGTAGATTGTCCCAGATACCGGCAAATTTAACCGCGAATTTGAACCCTATTTGCTTAATGTTAAAGTTTATAATATTTGAACTTTTTATTTTTAAATATTGTGTAATGTAATTGTTAAGTACTTTAGATACTTAACAATTACATTAGGGTGAAAGAAAAGATTTTTATTGAAATGTATTTCAAAGGAAATCACAACCAAGAATTAAAATTGTCGTAATACTATGTTTATATCTTTTCAACTGCTTTCTAAAATAAACTAAAAACAAACAAAAGTATACCATTATTTATGAACTTTTAAAATTACTGTAAGAAGTAAAGTCTTTTTAAGCTAAACAACAAAATTGTTATGTAGTTTTTTGAAAAAATATCAAAATCAATGATATAAAACAATTAACTACAGGTACAAGAAAATTTCGTATATGCTTGGTTTAATTACAATTTAGGTAGAATCTATAGCTTCGATAAGGCCCTTTCTTTAATAGCACAACTCACGCACTGGGGATAAACCCAGTGTCGCGGGAGTCTTTACCAACATATAACCGACACGATGAACACCCAGTATTGAACCCACAACACTAGGCAAGTGCCAAGCTGCGAGGTAGCCTCTTAAGCCACGACGCCAACCGTGCAGTCAGCTTAACAACCACTCTTTGTTTGCTGAAATTGGGCCTTCTTTCTAAGACTTGTCTGCTCCATCGGTCGTCGGGAGACGTGGCCAGCTCATTGCCACTTCAGACTGATTATACGGCGAGCTATGTGGGTGACTCCAGTTCTCTTCCTGATGAGCTCGGTGCAAATTCTATCCTTTAGAGAGACTCCGAGCATAGCTCGATTCATAGTACGCTGAGCTATTTTATATCTATGGACCAACACTACCATGAGTGTCCAGATTTCAGCACCGTATATCATTACTGGTAGGAAGCATTGGTTGAAGACTTTTGTCTTGAGGCTTTGCGGGATAGGCGACGAGAAAATCCGACGTAGCTTACCGAATGCTGCCCACACCAACTGAATCCACTTATCGATTTCCTTCTCGAAGCTGTGTCTACCCAACTGTATTACTTGCCCCAGGTATGTCAACAATAGTATGTCACTGTTGCACAACTTCGAGCAAGGAACCGTCAATGCAGATCGGTCTAAACACGACGTGTTCATTGAATATTACCTTCGTTTTAGCCAGGTTCATGCCAAGATCAATCCACCGGGGAGGCTTCATTAAGGTCGACAGCATTCCGCTAAGCTCTTCCAACGGCTCTGCTATTAGGACGATGTCGTCAGCAAATTGAAGGTGTGAGATGTACTCGCCGTTGATATTCGTTGAACCCACTCCAGTGTCTTGTAGACATCCTCAAGTGCCTTGGTGAACAGCTTTGGAGATATTACATCCCCATGCCGGACTCCCCTACGCAACTCTATGTATCTTAACACCTCTATATATCGCCAGCTAAAGCGTCATCGTTGCAGGCTGTCAAGAACTGCCCAGGTTTCGATAGAGCCGAATGCTTTCTGGTGGTCCACGAATGCCATATACAGCGGCTGGTTGTACTCATGAGTCTTCAGTATGGATGTGGTCCACGGTGATGAAGCATTTTTGAAACCCGACTTGTACTGATGGCTGGAAGTCGTCGAGTCGTATGTTACAACCCTCGAGAACAACTTGTAGATATGGCTCAGGAGTGAAATGGATCTGTAATTCTTCAATAAAGTTTTGCAACCTTTTTAAAGAATTGAATCACCACACACCCGCTCCAGTTGAACCTTTGTGGATGACGGCATTGCAAAGACTTGCTAGCTCTCTCAAGGTTGTGTCTCCACCTGTTCAGAGGAGTTTTGCAGTGATTCCGTCATCACCAGGTGCTTTATTTTTCCTAATTTGCTCAAATGCCATCCGTACCTCACTCTGTTTGACATCCGGGATAGGTAACTTCGGTAAAGTAGCTCGAGGGCTCTGTGGTCGCCCAATTGGTCTGTCACGTTGAACTCATGTTTCAGTGGAACTCCACTTTCAGTTGAACTCAACTATGATTTGAAATCTACTTTGAGTTGAAGTCAACTTTGACAACGTATCATCAAAATCTGGTTGCCATATAGGATCAGAGTATTCGTCAATACGATTGAAACGAGCTCAAACTCGATGGGCTTGTGTCCACTTTCCAGCTCCATCATTGCGAGTACTCTATACAAATTAAGAAATGCGAGCAGAGCATCGTTTTATTTTTCATTATAAATAAGTATTTATGCCTCGTAATAAAATACGTTTTGAAATACAAACATCAAGCCCTTGCATATGATAGGGTTTAGAATCAAGTGGTAGTGTACGTCTCAGCATCAGGCAGAACATATAATGTTATAATTAACACTCTACTACTACACGACTACAGTTTGAAAGGATAATGAGACTTATTGCAAGGCACTAAGGTGCAGTAATGGGCTCCGGTGCAACGGGTAGTACGAAGTTAACTCGTGTACCAGTATCCGGTAAAAATGAGTATAATATTGCCGGGCACTGGGTCATGTAGGGGTTTCTGAGTCCCAGTAAATGTAATATGCCAAAATACTTACTATTTCATTAAATTCATCGCCGCTTATGGACTATATCGCGAGATAATTAACTCAAATATTTAAGCAAATAAACACTCTCACAGTGCAGCTATCTTCAGCAATATGATAAGCAAACCAATACAATGTAGTAGCTTCGTAGTTCAGTGACAGAACCTCGAAATTCCACAAAATTTTCGCACACCACACTTTCATTGTAGTATAGTTTTGCAACCATTGCAGTTATTGAGCAGCGTTCATATTATAATTATACGAAATAATATCAAGTATGTATTGCAATTCTCAAACTTCAATATTCTTTTGGTAGAAACCTACAAAATGATAAAAACCGACTAGTTACCGGGTACCGGGACACTGCCGGAATTACGTACGTTTACCTTACTCATACTGGAATGTGCACAGTTGTTTACTTTTTCCCGCAAAAAATAACCTGAATATCCGCAAAATTTTTCGATAATCAATATCTCATGAATAATATGAGTATTATACATCATATGATAGGTTTATTTATATACTCATAATAAAAAAATAACACATGCAATAGGCTCGCCCCCTATTACATTGGGACCGAAACATAACTGGCGAAAAGTTGGTGTGTAATACACCTCTGCCTACCTCTTCGGTGATAACAGGCGTGAAGTTATGTTATGTTATATGTATTTACATTCAATAAAAAAGAATTGCCGTTTTTTCGATAATTGTTTGTAAAAATCTCTTAAATTAAAGTAATACACAATATGTATTACTTTTTGTGCTGTAACTTCATAATAAATTAGTTTATTCACAATAAAAACATAAAAGTATCATATATAATTATAATATTTGTTTACAATGATGTTTTTAATCCATAATTACGCCCTGCGCGCAAAATGAAAAGTCAGCGAAATAATATTTTTTTTCACATGCTAATATCTCAGTTACTTTTCAAGCAAGTATTGCTATAATTTTATATATTTGTTAAGATAATATCACCAGGTATATAACAAAACAAAAGGAACCAAGGTTCAACTCGTATTGTTATCACGATAAGCAATTGTTTCGTCTAAGTCGTTAAAAGTCGACCCCGGGCGGTGTCCGCGTGGCCGCGTCAGCTCGTCTTTTGACACCTTGCGCGGTCGAAGCACCTTAGCAAATTATTTAAAAAGCTCAAGCGAGGCAGCGGATATTAAACTGAAAAGTACAAAATAATTATTTTAAAGTGTCTGGACGTCTGGCGACATTTCAGATGCTTATTTGTTAAATTTTTTTGGTCCTTCTTTTTCATAATATTGTATTCTTACCTGTCCTTCCTAAGTGTACGAAGTTTAACTTTGATATGCCGTCATAAAGTGAGTCAAAATAACGTTTAAAGATTCTGTTAGACATACACATACAAAAATTGTGAGGCAATTGTTTTAGGGTGGATGTGTGGAGGATAAAGGTGTGGTGTTCCTCCAACTAGAGGGAGGATCCTCTAACCAGGCTGGGTGAACGTGCCTGGTGGACTGTCAGTCCATCGGACGTATTTGAGAGAAGTTCTATATATAGTCAACTTCGTGTGCGAATTCTGCTTGTGCGATTCAGCACCTTGTTTCCGTAGAATCGTGTCCGATAGATGTCGCCGTATGATTGTTGTTGCGACTTCGTCGTCGCTCGCTAGATGGCCTCAGTTGTATGTAGCTACCGCTACAGATGTATGTATTCTTGTAACCCATCAGCCGAGCATACTATCAAATGTGCAAGCATTTGGTGGAGAAAGAGTTCAATTTTTGGGCAGACCAATTCACGAATTCCAATATCTTCTTGTTACAGCAATGGCAGGCAACATAATACCGGCCATAGCGACAGCCAACGCAATAGTCGCCGGCCTTGCAGTACTTCGTGCTCAGGCGGTACTGCGGGGCGAGCTAGCGTCGTGCGGGAGTGTGTACCTGCGGCCTAAGGTCAACCACCGCGGACAGCTGTTTGTGCCGGAGAGGAGTTAGTATATTGTACCCAAGCTATCTACTAGTGTGTAAGGTTGATTATAGCTCGCAGTGTTACTAGCTCAGGCGGTACTGCGGGTCGAGCTAGCGTCGTGCGGGAGTGTGTACCTGCGGCCTAAGGTCAACCACCGCGGACAGCTGTTTGTGCCGGAGAGGAGTTAGTATATTGTACCCAAGCTATCTACTAGTGTGTAAGGTTGATTATAGCTCGCAGTGTTACTAGCTCAGGCGGTACTGCGGGGCGAGCTAGCGTCGTGCGGGAGTGTGTACCTGCGGCCTAAGGTCAACCACCGCGGACAGCTGTTTGTGCCGGAGAGGAGTAAGTATATTGTACCCAAGCTATCTACTAGTGTGTAAGGTTGATTATAGCTCGCAGTGTTACTAGCTCAGGCGGTACTGCGGGGCGAGCTAGCGTCGTGCGGGAGTGTGTACCTGCGGCCTAAGGTCAACCACCGCGGACAGCTGTTTGTGCCGGAGAGGAGTTAGTATATTGTACCCAAGCTATCTACTAGTGTGTAAGGTTGATTATAGCTCGCAGTGTTACTAGCTCAGGCGGTACTGCGGGGCGAGCTAGCGTCGTGCGGGAGTGTGTACCTGCGGCCTAAGGTCAACCACCGCGGACAGCTGTTTGTGCCGGAGAGGAGTTAGTATATTGTACCCAAGCTATCTACTAGTGTGTAAGGTTGATTATAGCTCGCAGTGTTACTAGCTCAGGCGGTACTGCGGGGCGAACTAGCGTTCTGCTGTACCTCCAGAGAAGAGTAGGTAAGTACTCTATTTACTTCCAAATTAGGTAGATTATAGCTCGCAGTATTACAGTTACGGACGGGACTCCACTGCTTGGAGCCCGGAGTCCGCTTTCTAGTTCTAGAGGCCTAGACAACTTACCATTAATCATACACTTTGATTACAACTGGTCTTACTCGCCATATTTAATTAATTTATGATTTTACCGACCCTTCAACCTTCTTACAAAGGCCGTGGTCGGAGGACCATTTGATTATTGATAATTTATTATAGCTATTTACAAATATGTATGAGACTGGCATACGCTTTCGACATGTCACATGGTCGACGAAGAACGAATAGCTTATTACTATGGCAACCAAATGATAGCGATATTACAAATCAGGCGCGAAAACCACCTCAGAGATGAGTGAATATTAGCTTTTCGACAGAGCGACTGCCATCTGACCTCCGCAACCTAAAGGTATACAGATATTCCTTGCCTCTAGTGTTAATTTATTCAATGGTACTGACATATCTTAATACTTTTAAGTGTAAAATCATCATCATCATCAGCCTACACGCAGTACACTGCTGGATATAGGCCTCTCCAATGGTACGCCACTGAGCTCGATTTTGCCTCTTCGTAAAATGCTACAAGCTAATCTGCTAGCTCCACCTCTCTGAAAAAGTATACTTTGAAGATCCAAATTAGTTTGACATCGAAATATTGCAATACAATTGGAAGAAAAATAAATTCTTCAATAGAATTCACGTGCAAAATATCAAGAATGTCAAGGCCTTCCTTAATCACCAATGTGTATGTTGTACGGCGTGGGTTTAAAATATGGGGTGTAGATAACGTTTTTATAAAGTAATGCAATTTAGCTGACTAGAGATGGGATGTAGTTACAACACTCGATTTTGAATATTGTACCTAATGTTGTAGGATTCTCTACAAGTAATATTCAATTTTATAAGTAAAAAAGCATGTCTTTTTTTTGTTTGTCTCAAACTAATAACATTGTAGAGAGAGACGAAAAGACACACATGTGAAACGCAAGACGTGTGACAATACACTCCTTTATTTAATAATGATTACACAAAATTTTAAAGGCTGCGATAGCCTAGTGGAGATACCAACGCGAACGGACAGCCATGCATGTATCGGGTTCGAATCCAAGGCGCGCACCAATGACTTTTCGAAGATAAGTGCGTATTAAATTGTTAATTATCGCTTGCCCCGTGCCTCGGAGACCACGTTAAGCCGTCGCGCGTCGGTCCCGGCTGTCATGAAGATCTTTGACAGTCGTTACGGGGAGTCAGTAGTCCCTCAAATTAACTGATACTGGTCTCAACCATGGAATATCGCTATCCCTTTGGGTTGCGGAGGTCAGACGGCAGTGGCTCTGTGGAAATGTTGATATTCTGTCATATCTGGTTAGACCAGTAAGCGGACCCCGGGCTCCAAGGCGTGTAAGTCTTATGGTGGACGCACACCTATCCGAGCCGAACGCGTCGAACGAATCGAAGTCAAGGAGGCCTCGCACATTAGCAAGAATCGACCGCGCCGAAAGAATCGACCGCGCCGAAAGAATCGAGCGCATCGAACAAATGGTTTCCATTTCCTTTACGCCTGTCGCACTGTTATTGCATGTGAATTGTGATGGATCTTGACGAGGTTTTTATTTATCAGTGCTTTATTAATGGAAGATGAAGAAACAATGCGGATATAGTACTCGTGCGTTGCTCTGTCATACCCAACTGATAGAATGCGAGCGCATCGGACGAATCGACCGCACTAACCGCGCCGAATCTGATGACGTCATTCGAATTCTTCGAGGATTTCTGAGGTGCTTCCAGATTCGGACGATTCGACGCGGACAAGTGTGCGAGGTTTCATGAGATTTCATATAAAGAATTCTAAAATTCGTTTCCTTCGACGCGTTCGACGCGTTCGGCCCTCAAAGTGTGCGTTCACCATTAGATGCATCCGGGATAACGCTAGGGAGATGATGATGATGACACATAATATATAGGAAGTTCTCATTACACTACAGGTGTTACATCATCTATGTAAACTAAAATCGGACACCGAATGCAAGAAATAACTATGGAAGTCTCCACAAACTATGTCAGCCCAAGAGGCGGAAGATGATTACTTAGTAGGTAGGTTAAAAAATACCTAGCACAACTCTATTCCTTCACGAGGATATTTATTTCATTATTATTTAATAAATATAGTTCTAAACCCCTGATATAATTTGATAATTTACAATCCAATATTCACGTTTCCTCTACTGTATGAACTCCTTGCATACACAAATAACTCAGTCTGAAAATAATCTCAGCTTAAATATATTTATGTTTCGATAAACATGAACTATATTTAAGAATGTTGTTATTGTTTTGATGCTAAATCTCCCACGGAAAGTTTAGTAGCTCTATTTATAAATAATCTACGTTCTATTTTTTATATTGTGCTATAAAGATACTTTAAACTACGTAAGTAAATCTATACACATAAATAAAATTGAGGTGTCTGTTTGTAATAGTAAAATAACCGCTTTTCACTAAATGCAAATGGATGTATACACGGTACATATACCGAAATGACAATTTGTAAAATTTTTGTCTGTCTGTTTGTTCCCGCTAACCTCTGCGGCTGGACTGATTTTGACGGGACTTTCACTGGCGGATAGCTGATGTACCAAGGAGTAACTTAGGCTATAAATTAACCGGGTACGCGAAGTAGTTCCCTCAGGACGCGGGTGAAACTTTCCGATTGAGTCTGCATAGTATCAATGTAAAAATGGTAATCTCGACTTACATCGTAACTTTTAACTGAGTGAAAACAGATTTCTGGTACTATTTGCAAGTGATTTTGACGACAAAATTATTTACTGTATCAAGAAACATCATAATAAAGATCCAAATGACCATGTGCCATAGCTGAGATGATATGAAAACAGTGTGTCAAATGATTCATAATCTAATCTTAATGAGGTCAAAATGCACTCTCAGTATAAACGAAACACGAGAATAAGCCTTGTGATCTTTGCAATAATATATCATTCCGGTGGCTATCACAATAGGGAAGTTTCCTGCAAATGAAATAAAATATACAAGTATTTTTATCTAGTAGATTATGTCAAAATAATGGTAGTTTCATTCATCAATTAATGTTAAAACTTTATTTAACATTTTATCGACCATTTATTGATAATAAGTATTCTATTTGACAACAAAAAAGTATGACGTCACTAGGTCTTATTTCATACTAACTCCGTAGCAAAGGTCGTTTTTGACATTTCATTAAAAGTGCTTGATTTGACTAGTTGGAAACAACCCTACTGTCCATTTTTACAATTACTAAAGTTATTCTTTCTTTCCAGCACTCACCGCACCAAACCCAAAATGCTACGTATGCGCGCCGAAGCCCGAGGTCGGGCTCGCTTGCAACTTGAAGGCTCTCACTCTCAAAGATCTCGCCTCTGCGTTCAAAGAGGGCCTCAACATGCAAGCGCCTGACGCCACAGTCGAGGGCAAAGGCCTAGTGGTGTTATCATCAGAGCCGGGCGAAACAGACCACAACAATGACAAAACTCTAGAACAGATCGGCCTCAACGACGGCTGTGCGCTACTCGTCGACGACTTTCTACAGAACTACGAAGTAAGGGTCAGGCTACAGCAAGAAGATGAGGAAAAAGCATGGCGGCTCGTCACCGACACAGACGCTCCTATGCCTGGACCCAAGGAGGAAGAAAAGGCGGCGAACGGCTCTAACGGAGGTGGATCCGGGTCCAATGGCGCCGACCCCAAGCCTGGACCCTCAAGACCTCGCGATGACAGCGATAGCGACATGGAAATCATCGAAGAAGATGACGATGAACCAACAATGAAACCACCAAAACGCAGGCGCACGGAAATGAGCGACGAAATTGTCGAACTCTGTTAACTATAGTACCTTATTATAAAAAAAAATAAAGCGCAAGCAATATCTATAGGACCATAAACTAAACATTTTCTACCATAAAGTTTTGATGTTCGATACGTCATGTGTTTTTATAAAAATATTATACCGTTTATTGATGTTATTAGGTCAGGTATCAATTTCAATGACCAAAAAGTTTATATGCAAGTAGTGTGTAATTCTGAGATGCGCGATATAGTATTTAAAAGCTCCCGTAGGAGTGATATGTTAAGAACAATGATTATAATTTAAGAGTTGTATAACTTTTCTAGAACTCTGTCTCATTAATAAATTAATTTAGATAAGAGTTTTGTGTTTTAATCTTTTGTAGTCCATGCTCTACTTGACCCAGGAAGTCTAGATAAAATATTACATGGGCAAAAAGTTCGCACTATCTGTGTAACACAGTTTTAGAGCAACGTTTTTAAAGACAATGTCTCATCCAGTGGTAGACGTTTATGAGAGACTAGCTTTTGCCCGCTGCTTCGCTCGCGTAAATTTAGCTTTGAAATGTTTTGCTTGTTGTTTCTTGTACTTATAATATGCCAAATGTCACCTACTTGCGCGATTTTATATAATAAATATAAAAAATATAATATACTTACCATATTACATTTTTATAATAATTAAATATAATAATTTCATACCTGAAATATATATGAAAATGAAGAATCTGTGTCAGATTGAGGTGTAGCGCTCATAGCGAGACTTGGCTTGCCGATCGTAACAGGTCGGCAAAATTAAGCAACGCTTGCCCAGTTCGCCACTTGGATGAGTGATCGCGTGTGGCATTTACATCATAGCGCCACCGTGCTTCGGAGGGCACGTAAAGCTGTCGGTCCCAATTCTTGTTTCAGGACAAGAATCGTTAGGCCATGTCGAAGGCCTTCGGGCGGTCTGAACAACTCCGATACCAGAGTGGGCCACACACTCTCATGAGAATTAGGTGTCCATTGTAGGCATGCGTTTCAGAAGCCAAATAGTAACAAAAATACTAAATATGCTTATAAATCTACTTAAATTGAATTTTGTCTCTGGCTTCTTAGAGTTCTCAGTATTCTATGCCTACTTACAACACATGGAGTGAAATAGAGTTTACAATCGTTAAAATTGTATTCACAAATAATGCCGCTGAATGTACCTACCTTCGTTATACATTGTGAATATCATATTCTAAGAATTGTTGATGTTCAGCAGCCGCCTTTTATTTTTGTGTAAAACTTCCTCACACGCCAATCATCTGTCAGAACGAACTATATCATAAACTGATATACAGACAGACAGCAGTTAACCCAGTACATACAGCGCCAAGTTAAGCTGAACAGATACAGTACGATTTTGATCCTAATTACCTACGCCACAAGAACGGTAAAGTGTCTAGCTTGACAAGGATCCGTGTGTACAATACCTGTCAAGATTTAATGCGGTAGTAAGTTTGTAATAATATTTTATAACACGGAGATAAAAGCTTGTGTTTATAAAGAACACGGTTAATCTTTGTAGGTTAGTATCATAATATATTAACAGATTTGGTTGAGTAATCTAACAGTCCAGTATGCCTTTTTTAGACGTTGATGAATTAGTAATACTTGATATAATATAGAAGGCACTTACGCACTCATATAGTGCTCACAACAAGTACATAATAAAGATAATAGAAAATAGGTGTTCTGTTTTTTGAGCTTCACTCATAATGTAATATCAGCCTCATATGCTACAGTATACCAGAAAAAGGTCACTTAGGTAGGTTGTACCTAAACATTTTGAAAGCAACAAGTAGACCGGTAAGCCTACTAGGTATTACAACGCACATGACCTGTGGCATAGGTACGTCTTTGTCTCCGCGGTTTCCCAGTTGCGATCTACTCATCTCCTTAGAGTCCAAAGTTACTCTATGTGGCCCATCCCATTTTAGATTTTATCTCTCTTATGGAGATGGAGGCGTTCCAGGTTTGCAAGTAGTTTTTCCACTACGATTCACGCATGTGGCAGACTAACTAAGTAGAATTAACGCAGTTAAGATGCGATCACTGCGTAGTATGTGTGGGGTGAGACTGATCGATAGAATTCCGAATGTAACTATACGAGAGAACAGTAGTCTGAAAGAAGATGTGACAAGGATTGAGAAAGGAATGCTGAAGTGGTTTGGACACGTGGAGCGAATGAGTGAAGAAAGAATGACGAATCAGATTTATAAGGCAAATGTGTGTGGGCAAGTCGGTCGCAGCAGACCTCGTCTGATACCTAGTTTACACTCTCGCGCGAGTGGCGAGGCGAGCGACGAGGTGCGCGAGTGTAAACGCTCGCTCGTGGCTCGCCTCGTAGCTCGCCTCGACACTCGTGGCGCTCGCGTGACATTCCTCAATCAAATTGGGGACGTCCTAAAAAACGGCAAGGTCCGAAGTACCCGAAACCGGCGAGCATGTATGAAAAGAGTAATGAGTGTAGAGGAAGCGCGTGAGGTTTGTAAAGATAGAAGCAAGTGGCGTTCTGTTGTGTCTGCCTACCCCGACGGGAAAAAGGCGTGAGTATATGTATGTACAACTAACTTCTTCTGCATCGTATCCAGGGTTCTAACTGGTTTCTAATGGTATTTTATTTACAACTATAGGTAACATCTTTATCTCTATGCAGTGGCAGAGTAACGCTAGGCACTTGTCTAGGGCCCCTAGGGGGCGTCGCATTGCAAAGGGGCGCTACTTTATGAGCAGTGTACAATGTTTTCTCACAGTAAAAGAATAGGGATCCTCTACAAGATTTCATGGAGTGGTGCATATTGTACTCACTTAATGATCACAGTGTGACTAAAGTTTTAATTGCGTCAATTGATGCAAGTACCAGATGTTGAATATAAAATCATGGTGTGAGATAAAAGGGTCTGCTTATTGGTATATTAGTTTTTCAGAGGGACTGGCGTCTCTAGCACTCATAAATAGGTAACTATGTTGGTAGGTATATACATAGGTAGGTCTAGGTACGTTACTATTGCGGAACAGCTAATATCTGCCTCCATTGTCGTTTCACCACGTAAAAGCTTATTTCCACACGATCTATGAGAATAATTTCCTCGATTCGCCCGCCGCCGATTGTGGCGTTAATTGCGACGTGGTCAGTCTCATTCCCACGCCAATATTACGCGACCAACAGTCATTGTGAATCGTAGAATAAACTGTATAATTGCATCCTGGCTATATCGAAAGTTTCTTGACAGTCTAGACGTTTTGTTCATAGTTGAACCTAAGTAAGTAGAATGAAATGAATAGATTTTTATTAATACAAGTTGTGCATACGACATGCGAAAAAAAAAGCTACATATATAACTACCATCCCTACCCACGTATCTTTAAAGTAGAACAGGAGGTACATGGGCGTCGCCAAGGGGGGGCAGCTGCTCCCGCCCCTAGAGATTAAAAAACCCTACAATTTATACATTTCTGAATACATTTCTCATTTTCCATATGAACTTGCCATCGGCTGGCATACTTGTCCCCCCCCCCCCCTTAGACAATCGGCTGGCGACGCCCTTGGGTAGGTATCTTCTCTTTATACGGTACCGAGTAAATTTTATGGAAGTCCGTTTAACTACCTACCTAATTCTTTCTTTTTTTGAAGTGCCTGCAAGCTCGTATCGCATTGCGCCACGCCTTGGCAGAAACAGTTACTACTTACGTTATCGTCCTTCCTGTTTTACCTAACAATGTACAGCGCTACGAGTACAAACGAATAGGCAACTAGGTATGTCTTAATTTTACTTCGAGAGTGACTCAGACACGTTTAAAAGTTCCTGGGTCACAATATTTGGACTCTAGTGAAAAACAAACCTAGCTGGACTCGTCTCTAGTGGACAATAAAATCATGGCGCAAAAACTACATGGATGGATACCTAGCTTTTACAGAACAGTATCAGCAATGCGTCAATCAATCAATAGCATGTATGTTAGTGAATAAAATAAAACATCTCTATCGAATATTGTTATTGCTTTCACTCTCATATTTTAGATGTTGTTATTCTAAAAGGTTCACTCTGGTTTACTACCTACATGAAAGCACGTCGCAAGGTCGTTGTGCTATTTTGATTCCACGTCTTTGTGAAGCCGTGAAGCGCGGGCAAGCGTACTACTAACCTATGTACCTAAGTGCTGTGAAGTGAGAACGGATTTAGAGAAGCCGCATCAAATCATTAAGTAGTGAATTTTTCTTCAACCGAATATACTTTGTAAAAATATATAAGCGAGTAATTTAGTTTTTTTTTTAACTGGAGTTACTAGACCAACTTCATATCTAAGCTGCGTATTTTTTCTACGTCTGTACAGGCTAGAGCAGCTTTAAATTTTAGAAGAGTAGCATATCTACTCCTTCGCCCTCTTTCCTACGGGCCCTCTTCTAAACGCATTCAAGCGTTTATATGTGCCTACTGCATAGGCTGTGACTTGAATCGTTTCCTTGGCATAGTTTATGTGGAGTCAGTGCAAGTTTATTTCACACTAAGGTTATTGTCACGTTATCCGCGTTTGATGTAGAGATTCCCTACTATAGATTAGTGAAGAGCTTGGAGCGGGCCAATGACAACGCCGTACCTACTTAGATAACATGGCAACATATAAGATACTCGCACTAACTACTAACGCGTCTGTTATGCCATATATTAGTATTTAACCTAACACAGTTTTTGGACGGCTTGTAAATCGGTAGTCGTCGTGGTAGTCGGTGACCCTGAGTTCTGAGCCCGAGTTCGTGGGTTCGATTCCAACGCAGGACAATTTTTTGTGTGATGATCACGGTTATTTGTTGTATTCGTAAGTACCTACATATTTCGGCAGGTGAACTACCATTTATCTAGTTGCCAGAGTACAAGTTCCACCTGATTTGGGATCAGATGACCAAGTGTTAGTTGGTCGCAAGATAGGTATGTCTAAGAGCTATCGTTTTCCGTAATGTGTCCCGGCTGGCTCGTTTGCCACTGCAGGCTATAAATTAACACGCCACACAGCTCAATTGCAAGTACATAATTTCACATATATCAAGCTGCCAACAGTACAATACAAATACAGTAAATTACAATTGGTCACGGTCCGTTGAAACGCCACCGTTTCTTCGTTTTCTTCACACGTGTCTGTTCAGACTGTCTAGTAAATTAACACAATTTGTCATCGTTAAGTATGTTTCGAGCTGTGAATATTATGTACCTACGTATATTCACAGCTCATATCTAATACCTACCTAGTGTGCAGACGATCTGTCTCTCGTCTATTTACCATACTTGCACCTGTGCTTGCACGTACTAAAGATATTGACAAATTTAATGGTAGGTACCTATCTTACCTACGAGGGGAGTTCAATGTATTCTCGGTATCGAGGTGATATACTAATAATAAGGGTAATTTAATTATCTCATTAGTTAATGACACTCTTTGAGGGTATAAATACAAAATTTCATTTAATTGCCACCATTAGTATTCAAGATATCATTGCAAAAAGACAACTATGATGACTGATTCGACAATGATGAAAAAAATCGAGCATCGTGCAGTGATAAAATTCCTCACAAAACAAGGAAAAACTCCAAAAATTATCCATGAAGAAATGGTGGCTGTTTACCAAGATTCTGCGCCTTCATTATCTACAATTCAGAAGTGGTCAAGGGAATTCAAACGGGGTAGAGAGAGCATTGAAGACGACCCCCGCGCTGGTGGGCCAATTTGTGCCGCTACTGAAGAAAACGTCAAATTAGTCGAAAAACTTGTACTTGAAGATGCCCGTGTAAGAGTGAAAACATTAGCAGAAATGACTAAGCTATCCGTGGGTACCATTCACACAATCCTTCATGAGCGCCTGAATGTGTCAAAGGTCAGTGCAAGATGGGTGCGCGAATGCTCACCGCGCTACAGAAACAAATGCGAGTTGACTGTTGTAAGGAGTTTTTGGACCTCTGTGGTGAAAATCCGCAAAGTATTTTCGATCGGATTGTTACTGGTGATGAAACGTGGGTTCATCACTATGACCCTGAGAGCAAGCAAGAGTCTATGCAGTGGCACAAAAAAGGATCAGACCCACCGAAGAAGTTCAAAGTCACTCCGTCCGCAGGAAAGCTCATGGCCACGGTGTTTTGGGATTCTAAGGGAATCTTGCTAATCGAGTACACAAAAAAAGGTCAAAGTATTACTGCTGCATCATACGCAACCACCCTGCATAATTTAAAGGAGGCAATTATAGAAAAAAGACGTGGAAAATTAACCGCAAGTGTGTTGCTGCTTCACGACAACGCGCCGGTTCACAAGGCGCGCCTTGCCCAGGCTGCTGTGCGGGAGTACGGAATTGAAGAAATCAATCATCCACCCTACAGTCCGGACCTGGCCCCTAGTGATTATTATCTATTCACTAATCTTAAAAAAGACTTTCGTGGAAAGCATTTTTCGGACGATGAAGAGTTGAAGGGAGCAATAAACGAACATTTTTCGGGCCATGAAGAAAAATATTTTTCAGAGGGAATTGAAAAGTTACTTTCACGAACAAATAAATGTATTGAGATGTTAGGGGAGTATATTGAAAAATAAAATTTATTTAGAATTTTCCGCCTTTTCCTTCATACCTATACCGAGAATACATTGAACTCCCCTCGTATATGTAACGAACGCGGCGGTTGAGGTGGTCTATAAGTTTTGTTCCGTTTTCGGTTTTGGAGGTTTTGAACACACAGTCCTCTTCTCTTTTACCATAAGATGCTAACGCTGTACATACAATATTCAATTATCATCTTCAGCTCAGTACAAGGCAGCGATAGCCTTGTAGAGATACCAACGGACTGCCATGCAGAGGGTATCGGGTTCGAATCTACGGCGCGCATTACTTACTGACTTTTCGGTCGGAGTTATGTCCGTATTGAATAGTTAATTATCGCTTGCCCCATGCCGCGGAGAACACGTTAAGCTGTCGGTCCCGGCTGTCATGAAGATCTTTGTCAGTCGTTATATGGCGTCAGTACCTTCTTAATAAACAGGCACTGGTCTAAACCATGGCATATCGCTATCCCTTCGGGTTGCGGAGGTCAAACAGGCAGTCACTCTGTGGCAAAGCTAATATTCAGCCAAATCCGGTTTGACTAGTAAGCAGACCCCCAGGTTGAAAATGGGACAATGCTAGGAGGATGATGCCCTTCAGCTCAGTAGGTACATGAAGTGACCCACTGCTGGGCATGGGCCTCTTCTCACTGTGAGAAGGGTAAGGCCATAGTCCACCACGCCGGCCAATTGCGGGTTGGCACTTTGGCAGACTTAATTCTCATGTCCTTCGTGAACATATGGAGAAGTCTCGGTCATCGCAGGTTAACTAATAATATAACACGCAGACGCAGATAACTTCGAAGAGTGATTGTTGCGCGCCGTGGATTCGAACCTGAAACCCGCTACGTAGTATTAGTCAGTCGTCGGTCTCTCAACTAGGCTATCGTCAATACAATGCTGATTATACTAATATGTACTTATGTAGGTAGTATATTATAGCAACATTTCAAGTACCATGTCTGTGGGTCAACATCAGATCATGTTTCCTTAATCATAATCAGCCCTCTAGACAGCAAGACTGCATTGTTAATTATATCGTATCGTATTTCTTGACAGTTGGAACTTTACCATTGAGCTCGCGGTATGATCACATTTGTATCATATTAGATGTGTCATTATAGTCATCGCTTTAGCGTTCATCATCATCATCATCATCATCATCCTGCCGTAGTCCACTGCTGGACATAGGCCTCTCCAATGGCACGCCACTGAGCCCGATTTTCGGCTCTTCGTGTCCAGCCGCTGCCAGCCACTTTGTTTTAGCGTTATCTCGGTTTAATTCATGACTTTTCACCTTGCACCCGGGGTCCACCTATTTGTCTAACCAGATTTGACAGAATCTTATCTTTTCCATAGAGCGACTGCCGTGACCACCCAGTGACTTAGACCCGTGTCAGCAAATTCAATGGTAGGTACCTACTGACTCCTCACTGACGACTGACGAGCGACGACTTATAGTGCTTTTCGAGTCAACAGGAAGCGAAAATTAACCATTTAACGCACTTAACTTCGAACAGACTGCCTCCGTGGTCCAGTGGATAGCGTATGCGACTGCTGATCGGAGTTCCGGGTTCGATTCCCGGGTCGGGCAAAAGTGTTCCGAATTCTCAGTAGCAGCACGGAGTCTGGTGATGTGACCGGTAACGGGTAACGGCAATAGGCTCGCCCCCTGGGTGTAATATTACACCTCTGCCTGCCCCATCGGGGATACAGGCGTAAGACTATAAATAAATAAAATAAAAAACTTCGAACAGTCAGTGGTGCGCAACTGCTCGACCCTCTGCTTAGCAATCTGATGGTATTACTTAATTCCTAATACCGGCGACGTCTTAAGTACGTTCTAAAAACACAATTGCGTTAGCAAGTAGGTAAACTGGCCCTCATGTTTCTAGAGCAGCGTTAATCAGATAAAAAACTTTCCATGTTTTAAACGAGCACTGTAGTTATTATAGGCCTAAGAAATTATACCTGCCGGTAAAAACTTCACTCTTTTTAATTAATACATACAATTTACTGTAGTTTATCGCCCGTATCATAAAACTATAGTAAAAGTGCGTGACCACTCACACGAATTCTTATACGACCTGAATAACATAATATCGGTGCACCTTCTGCAGTCAGCTGTGGGTTCAATAGCCGACGGAATAATATTTGTATGACGTACCTATACGTATTTTTGTTTTGATATTGGTAGAGAATATGGCGTAAATATTTGTTATGTTTTATTTTATAGTGTTTACGATGTTTGAGTGCAATTATTTTTTATTGGGAGCTTTCCCGCCGTTTAACTTAAGTACCTAGGTATACATAGGTATACCAGAATCGGTTTTGTTGAAATGTAAGTAATTACTAGGTATTTTATTATGCGCATGATTCGTTTTCAGCATATAAATAGACTAGAGGATGCCCGCAGTTACACCCGCGTTATTTAAGGCTACTGCTCCGCTCCCGTCGCTCATAGCGCGATGTTATACAGCCTATAGCCTTCCTCGATAAATAGGCTATCTAACACTGAAAGAATTTAAATTAAATCGGACCAGTAGTTCCTGATATTAGCGCGTTCAAACAAACAAACTCTTCAGCTTTATATATTAGTATAAGATTAGATTGTCTAGCCAGCGTGATTGGAAACGTATATGGTGTGTCCCAAGTGTCGGATCCTGCGATGCGGCTAGCCCACAATAGTCGTGTTTAGGGAAAAAATATACAAGCGTGCTGCCGAAACACGCGACGCGTGTATCATACCCATACCACACATGTGCTGACGACCACTCATGTGTGTTTTTTTTGTATAGCAACTCGTACGTCGCGTGTCGCGTCAGCACAGACACACGCTCGACCTGCACGCGCGTAGCGTGTCGTTAAGCACGAGAGGCTGGGCACGCTCTGCGGGTGCGGATACACGCAGGATATGCGTACTGGCCGCATAGCAAAAGCATAGGCCGTCTACGAATCTTAGGCCAGCAGTCAATGTGTTTAGTATTAGTAGGCCAAATAGTGCTACTGTGAAGCAAATTAGGAGAGACTGGAGAAGAAGAATAAAGTACTACCTACCTATAAAGGCATCAGTAACTCAATAAGTATTATCTAAGTATGATTTGTTACGCTCTAACCATAGTAAAAACAGAAACAAACAAAAACAGAAATCTGTTTTTACTATGCTCTAACCAAGGGCGTCGCCAGCTGGCGATGGCGTAGGGGGGGGGGGGGGGGGGAAAGTATTGAGAAAAGTACAAATTGTAGGGCTTTTTGCATCTCTATGGGGGGGAGCAGCTGCGCTCCCCCTCCCTGGCGACGCCCATGGCTCTAACAGTTCTGTTTGTTATTGTATTCCGTACCTACTGTAGAAATAGATCTAAAGATCTTAAATTAACAGGCTGTCAAACACGAAAAGATTTGTAGCTACGAACCAAAGATTTGCATAGCAAGGTGCAAGGTGTCATTAAAAGGAACTCGGTTGGTAGGAACTGTGGTACCTATGGAATTCCTTTGATTAGCGTAACACATTCAAGCAAATAAACTCTCCATCTCTATAGAATATTACTGTAGATACCTATCATAGTGGAGCTGCGTTTTAACGTGTCAATTAGCGCGGTAATTTAGGCGCTACGTAGATGTGGCCAACGTTTTAACGCGTTAAATTACAATCAAGGCGAATTTTTAACGCGTTAGTTAATGCGTTGTTGGCCGCTAACGTAGGTGTAGCAGTAGTATAATAAATACTCTAAGGCTACGGGAATTACAATCTTAAAACATAAAAAATAACCTCTTTCCAAGAGACAGATTTCTGCCGAGT
Organism: Euclidia mi; assembly: GCA_944739405.2. Lineage (NCBI taxonomy): Eukaryota > Metazoa > Arthropoda > Insecta > Lepidoptera > Erebidae > Euclidia > Euclidia mi. Next base: position 56,675,253 of record OX123200.2, on the reverse strand, counting down.
TTTGTGCGGTAAGTATAATTAGAACTCTCAGTTAATTGATTGTGATGTGGGTGGGTGTGTATACAGCCGCCACTCCGAGCGGGTTAACTACGTGCGTCATTGTACAGTTTACAATTTTAAAATAGACTGTTGGTTTATTGAAAACAAATATTTGCTCTACGATCGATTATCGGCGACTTTCCTCAAACTCTTGATATTATGATGTGCTCGCTGTTTGAATGAATGATGTAAGTCTCTTTTCCAATCTCCGGAATCTCCGGACAAGTTTTAGTTAGCATTTCTTGTGCCCAGGCGATACCATACCGATGCTGATGAGAAGGGGCAGATCCAGGGAAATAGACTAAGAGATTCAAGCGAGCCCAGCATCTGTCTTCTTCCACACATGACTTTGTTATCCCAGATAGAACCAAAGAGTATACAAATACTACGTAAGAATAGAACCTTCCTTCACCAGGTTCAAATCTTCCCAAACGGAAATGAGTCTTCCCCCTCAAAACAAAATTCTAGATAGGTAACCCAGTGCTGATAAATGTCCGTAGTAAAAGATAATTCAGTATTATACAAAGAAAACCGAGCGACTCGTGTTATGGCATAGGTACCTACCAATGGTACCTACTTAGTTTACCGATGGATTTCTGAGACGAATCGTGTGCGAGAAATGGGGTATTCCTGAAAGCGCAACTATTTTTGAGCGCAACTACTTTATTCCACAAAGCGCAACCGCGTCGAAAATTAGTGAAGGGGCATAACAGATTCTTAAAGGACTATTTACTATCGATAGGATTTGTAAATCGTCTGCCCATTTTTTATTTATTATATTATGGTGATCGTTTTTAAAAGTACCAGGTAACAGAAATGAACAGAGGTTAGAAGTGTTTATAGAATTTGGTAACAAATATCAATCAGTAAAATGTTTTGAAAAGTACCAGGGTAACATAAATGAACAGAAGTTAGTAGCCTAATAAAAACCTGGTTTTGAATCAGAAATAAAGCACTGGATCGTATAGGTAAAACTCAGGCGCACAGCAACAGCTAAAGTATACTAAAATGTCCTGTCTTATCAACTATCGATATTTTCCGTTTGTTATTAACCAGCACTATTGCATCTTGATATTTAGTTGCGCTTTGTGGAATAAAGTAGTTGCGCTTTTTTAGTTGCGCTTTCAGGAATACCCCCGAGAAATATCTTAGGTGTCTTATGCGCAGTTATATCTACGTGGAATAAAATAACAATACATTTTTAAAGACGCAGATACTATTAAAATCCTGCTGCAATGAACTCTTGGCCTTCATTATGATACCAGATTTTATCTAGTGTCGTCAAAAATCTTAGCCGTGAGCGAACCCAGTGTTTACTCGCGCAGTAAAAATTCTTTGGTAAAAAGAAATAGTACATACGTAGTTCAACATGAGTCAGACGATGGTTTTAATTACAGTATGGTGCAATTACTCGTCGTTTCCACTGCGTCAGCTGGGCGTAACAAATTACGCACATTACGAAAACTTTCTTCGACGCCTATCCCAAACGTGGCAAACATCGTAAAGATAAAAATACTTCCAACTTGAGCAACACCGGCACGCAGACAGGAAATAAATATATTGGTTTGTGTGTTTATGAGTAAAGCTGTAGGTAGTGCAATACCATCTAAGTTTTGTAAGATCATAGAATTTACTTTTTGTTGTAGGAACTCTCGTCCAAACTAGAAATTGGTCACGCAATGTTGGAATAACTTTCAATTCAGAATGTTCGTTTTTGTACGGTCTGAGAAAATTATTTCAAGGGTATCAGATTCAGTTCTTTATTTTTCGTGTGGGTGTGCAGCCAGATGGCTGCACACCCACACGAAAAATCAGCAACCCAGACAGAGATCTGTCTAGAGTTTATAGGCCGATAGGCCACCCGAAGTTCTCCGACATGGCCTAACAATTCTTGTCCTGAGACAATCATCATCAGCCCTTTAAATTGTCCCACTGCTGGGCACAGGCCTTTTCTCACTATGAGAAGGATAAGGCCATAGTCCACCACGCTGGCCAAGTGCGGGTTGGCAGACTTCACATGTCTTTCGAGAACATTATGGAGAACTCTCAGACATGCAGGTTTTTCACTGTTTAGCAAGCGATAATTAACAATTTAATACGCAATTAACCTCGAAAAGTCATTGGTGCGAGCCGAGGATTCGAACCTGAGACCCTCTGCGTGGCAGTCTGTCGGTCTCTCCACTCGGCTATCGCTGCTTCTTCTCCCGATCCTCAGACAAGACCCGGGACATTCGAAGGGCACAGTTTTACGTGGCCTCCGAATATAAGAAAACCGTAATGACATCTTCGGGTTAGAGTTAGAAAACTGGCCTTTCTAGATTGTCCCTCTATCAAGAAAATAAAACACAAAATATTACGAAAAATTCACGTTTATTTTCTCTTAAATTATTTATATTTAACTTAATATCGTAGAGGTATTCCAAAAGTTTATTACTGTTTAGCACCCGCTAAATCAAAAGATAGGCGGAATTATGCCTATAGCATTACACCACAGATATGAGAAGTACCTAGTATCAGATAGAGCACATTCGTCCAACTAAGCGTGGCACGTTGACAGCTATGTGTGCGTGACCTTTGGCGACTGGCACTGTACGGACACGCGCGTCTATGTGTGTGAAAAGTTGCCAGATTATGAATAATCTCCCAGTATTTTGAATATAGTTATGTAATATTCTTATATTCATTTGCGGTTTTGAAGAATTTACCATGGATTTAATTAATGCTTTTATAAATACATTTCTTAAATGTAGGTACCGAGTTAAGTTTTAACTACTTCGTAAATCTATATATAAAATCCTTGCGTTACTGACTGACTGACAGACAAGCTACAGCCGAAACTACTCGGCGCATGAAGCTGAAATTTAGCATGTATGTTTCTTGGGAACCGTAGGGGTGCACCAAGACGGGATTTCTCGAAATTCCCACGGGATCGGGCAAAACGAGAAATAAGAAAATATGTGCGTGCGAAGCCGCTGGCGTCGATTAGTTGAGAAATAAATAGTATGTATGTACACACGGCACCAAGTCAAGCTAAACAGTTGCTGTACAATTTTGATACTTATTCCCTACGCCATAAGTATGTATGTACACACGGCACCAAGTCAAGCTTAACAGTTGCTGTACGATTTTGATACTTATTCCCTACGCCATTAGTATGTATGTACACAGGGCGCCAAGTCAAGCTAAACAGTTGCTGTACGATTTTGATACTTATTCCCTACGCCATAAGTATGTATGTACACACGGGGCCAAGTCAAGCTAAACATTTGCTGTACGATTTTGATACTTATTCTTTACGCCATAAGAACGGTGCAAAGGTCAAAGTTTATAAGCTTGAAGAGTAGCAGGGTGTACACGAATATTTGGATCGTTTGGGGATCGAACTCAAAACAATATTATGTAAGGTATATACTAATGGAAATTGAAATTCTATTACTATATTTATGAGAAAGAAGATATATCTACAGTATACTTTTATAATACGGTAACGTATTTTTCATTAACATGACAATCATTATCACATAATCAATTGACAAGTGCATTTTCCCTAATTCAGGCAGAACGGCGTCGACAAAAACTGGCAACACTTACATATTTCTTGCACAAATACGAATTTTATCGAAATTAAATTAGGAAACAGTCAAATTATCAATAGTTACCTGTGAAAAGATATTCCATTTTCCTGTTTTTGTTTTTAGGAACAACTTTTACAGTGTTTAAAGAACACAAGACGGCATTTTGAGAATTTAAAAGTTGACGTGATCGTGACGCGTGAACTGTACGATGCTTCGTAGCGCACTGAGACGAGTTTGTATTCGCTTTTCAATTTTGTATTTGCTTTAGTGGCCGCACGCAACTGTGCCGTGCGTTACATCTGATACTTCTCATATCTGTGCATTACACATTTATAATAATATCATCCTCATACATGACATTTAAAAAGTAACACTTAATTTTAAGTGGAAAATCTATTAAGTACTAAATGTTAAAGTTAAATGCATTTAATTCTATGTACCTGATGTTTTTTTATAAAATTAATTTTACATAATGCAACCCACATAGGCAGTGGTGATACCCTCATCTTAATATAAGCGAAACAACCATTTCAAAAAAATGTTTTCGTGACGAATACTTATTTTAGACACCATGAGAAAATAGTATTAATAACAGTAGAAACAAACCATTGGCAGTTATCGCAGATTAATAATCGGAAATGCGAACGCGCGATCGGTAAAACTTGATAGATCATTTTTTTTACTTAGGATAGCTACTTGATAAGTCATCAGCATCCGGTATAGTATATCCGCTACTATATGTATAATTATAGTCGCATCTGACAATTTGGTTCGGACTTATAGCATTGTAGCTTAAAGTCAATGAATTTTAAGAGTTTGGTAATTTGACTCACTGTTACCACCTTTAGGCACCGCGCAAGCGACCCTCTAACCATCGCCATCGCCACTGACGACGGGCTGTATTTATACAAAGCTAGCGCTCACTAGTAGCTAGTAGCCACTCGCCAATCAGTGTCCACGACACGCAACCGGTAGGCCACAAGCCACCAGTCATGGCTACTCGACACTTAATGTCTGCAAAACTACTTATTAACACTATTGGCGGCCACTGCAAAGCCTGTAGCGGCAACTTAACGACCCGCGCCATGGACATCGAAGTCGCTGCCGCCCGCCGGTGCTGTTCGTGACTGGGTCATAACACTGATATGGCGAGCGACAGCCACCAGTGGCGGTGGTCAGAGGCTGGTTTGCACGGAGCCTTAGTCAAACCAGTGCGTAAAAGCAACCAGGGTCGAGCCGCCCCTATGTGTGATGTGAGAAGATGGATGAACAATCTATAGTGCTTACTATAACTTACATTTTTACTTGCTAATTAATATTATTACGAAATAAATTAAACAGAACTGGGAAGCAAGGGAGCACACAACACATTAGTTACAAACTAGTAAGGCTGACAAAATCTTAACATTAAAACATTATAATATTTTAACAATCAACTGCAAATATTGCTAAGAATTATCAGCTAGAATAAATTATTATTATTTCTGATAAATACAGATGTAATATATTATTTCATCTATACCTAATAGAGTGATTGCCATAATACTAAACAATATATTGTTTGGCATAATGTGGTGGGCTACAGATTCAAGGTACTTATAAAAAAAGAGCTAGCATAATTCTACATCATTTTAGGTGTTCAAGTTGGTACCTAATACCTATGGACAGTGCCATTTTGTGAATTCCAAAAAGGACAATATTGGCATTAAAATAATATAAAGAGGTCTGCTTGTGTACAAAGTTTACAAAATACATTTAGACAGAATGTAATGTTTATTATGTTATTAGATTTTCTCACATTCCATATCTAACCGGTTGACTATACCATAGATATCCTTAATAGGGACAGATAGTAATCATATTATACAATGGTAATGACACAAGCCATTATCCTGTTAGGCATATGACATTGCTAGACAATAGTTTTAAAAAGTTATGTTGTTGTTAAAACATTGGACACAGTGTTGATAAAACATAGAACACAAAGTGGTAATATGGCTTCCATCTTTTAAGGACCTTCCTTATTTTCTTGTGTTCTGTTTTTAATTGTATAAGATTTCAGAATTATTTTGCTTTAAGGCTTTGCCCCTATTATACATATTTAATGTCTTTAAGACATCAATCAAAATCAGATTAGGTATATCTAAAATGCATTTAGTGCTAATATTTGACACAATAGTTTCAGCAATGGTGAGACGTATTTCAAGTGATTTAAATAAGAATAGACTTGACAATAATCTATTTGGTGTCTTTAAAAAGACATGAAATTGTTAAAAGACAAATAGCCAATGCATTTCAAGCTCAGTTGCTTAATAGTGTACATAAAACTCCTAAAAAATTATAAGAGATTTTGCACATTAAGTCATTAAATTACAAGCTAACTACCAAAAATATAAATAATACTATTTACTTCTCAGATAGCATACCAAACTCTATAAGAAAACGCTCCACATCTGTGGCAAAGAAGTCATTACCAAGTTCTGTTGCCAACTGAACAAAGTTTCCAATAACCTGACCAGCTTTGTAGACTAATAATGCAGGCACTCCATCAATACGAAAGTGTCGACTGAGACCTGCCAAATCAGCTGCAATACGGCAAAACTTTATCGCAGGGTATTCCGAAGCTAAAACATTTAAGCAACCATCCATAGTCTTACAAGCTACTGTACTGTTATTATAAATGTGAATTATGACTGTCACCTTTGTGTCCTCCTTATCAATGGCATTCAGAAACTCTTCCTGATTGTTGAGAGTGATCACAGTTCCAAATTTCGGGGTCTTCTGCAATTGTGACATCAGTTCCTGCATGCGCTGCTTCTGGTACTGCTGAAGGAATTCTTCATCCATCAGTTCAGACAATTCATCTTCTAATTCTTCGATTTTCTTTTCCTCTTCTACTTCTCGTTCAGGTTTAACAGTAAGCGTTAGTTTCTTAGCTAGAGCAATACGTTCTTTCGCTAGTTCTGCTCGATTTTCTGCCTCTAACTGCTTGAATCGCCGCCAATCTTCTAAAACTCCTTTAGGGCCAGTGTTGCTGGCCTGGCCAGTCCAGTTGTTTATGGGTGGTGGTTCTGCAGTCGCTGCTGCTTGCGATTTAGGCATGTTGCCTTCCTCATCTCCACTTCTGTCGTCATCAGATTCTCCTTCATCTTCACTGCTACTACAATAATTTTGTAGCTTTTCACCAAGAATTTTATCTTCCAATGTAGCCATTATACTGAATTACCACAAACACCGAGAAACTGTTAGCTTTACAATAGATGATTCACGGTAATAAAACCGTAATGTATACAATTGAAACAATAAAATTCTAATTTGAACACCAGCGTTTACTGTACAGCCCAACTGCCTAAACAAAACTCAAAAGTCAATATTATTTGCCCGTAAATGAAGTATAACGAACGTCAGTTCTTGTCAAGAAGAAAAATCTAGTAGAGTTGTCTATGGAAACTATAGGACGCCACGTGGGTTATTTACACAGATCCATAGATGTGTGAATAACATGGATTGGACGTACCTACAAAGTTAGCGTGCATACCTACGAAACGTATGCAAATAAAATGGCGTCCATTAGGGTTGGGCGCATATTAGGCAACGCAAAGCATATATCGACAAGTTTTTTTGTTATCGACAAAGTATAGCACCTTTAGGCATCATTCGCACGAGGATTTAAAAAACGATTGCGTTGAACTCTGGCGTAAGCACTTTCAAAAGCTTGCGATGAGAGCTTTCATACCAGCACTAAAATCACTGTTGTCTCGGTTCAGTAAGAAGTCGAAATTATTAAAGCTAACGTACTAGCGAATGCGATTTGTGTTGCTAAAAGATGAAAAAGAAAACTATATTTTTTAAGTTTTTGAAGGGTTCTTACTTTTTCTAGTAATAAACCACAGATCTGTGAATAACATGGATTGAACGTACCTACGAAATTAGCGCGCATACCTACGAAATTATGTGGAAAATAAAATGACTGCCGTTGGGTTAGACCATAGAGATATTAAGAATAGAGTGGCAGAGTGGGGCCTATTCGTGTCCGCCGGTGGGAGAGAGAACGCAACATTAAAGGCCCCCTGCATTTCTCTCTAACAATACATGCACAACATCAACATTACGCAGTGGCGTGCTACCTGTAACTATTATTTAAATCAGTTTATTAGTAATCAATAGTTTAAAAATTGTTTTTATTGATACACGAAGATATTGATACCGTGTGGTTGACGGCATAGAATACAAGTGTCACCACCCCCTATCTTCCCGTGGGTGTCGTAAGAGGCGACTAAGGGATAACACGATGCAAATACCATCTTTGCGTAGAGACGGAAAACTCGACATCAAACCCTATACGACTGCCTCGTTGGTCTCGCGGCATAAATGTGCGCGTGGGATCGCGAGGTCCCGGGTTCGATTCCTGGGTCGGGCAGTGCTATTGGGTTTTTCTGTCACGAAACTCTCAGTAGCAGCACGGAGTCTGGAAATGTGCCCGGTACGGCAATAGGCTCGCCCCTTATTACGTGGGACTAAAGTATATCTGGCGAAAAGTGGGTGTAGAAATACACCTCTGCCTACCCCTTCGGGGATAAAAGGCGTGACGTTATGTATGTATGTATGTACGAAGATAGCTTGAAGTGACAAAAAAGTTTATATATTTTTAAACTATTGATTACTGATAAACTGATAGAAATAATAGTTACAGGTAGCACGCCATTGCGCAATGTTGATGTTGTGCATGTACTGTTAGAGAGAGATGCAGGGGGCCTTTAACCTGTAGCGTTCTCTCTCGCACCGACGGACACGACACAGTATTGAGTTAGGTACTGTTCTGCCACTCTATCCTTTATATCTCTATGGGTTGGACTCCAGAATATAATCGATATCGACATTGAGCCGGTTAGAGATAAATAATACATTACTGCAGATTTAGAAAAAAATTAAATTGATATTTTGTAGTAAGTTACTTTAGATTTTTTGCCAAATTAGTTTTTTCCATAATGCAAATGCGGGCGAACATGGTAAAGCGGAAAATGACCCTTGTATCATATAACAAAATATTCTCTGGTAGCCAATATCGATACTGTGTCGCTGTGAATGAAAGTACCGGACATGAATGGCACCATACATCATCATCATCATCATATCAGCCAAACGACGTCCACTGCTGGACATAGGCCTCCCCCAAGGTTCTCCACACAGACTGGTCTTGAACCGCCCGCATCCAACTGCCTCCCGCGATCTTGACTAGATCGTCGGTCCACCTTGCGGGAGGCCTACCTCTGCTGCGTCGTCCGGTACGAGGCCGCCATTCCAGAACCTTTCTGCCCAACGGCCATCGCTTCTTCGAGCTATGTCCTCTGGCCACTGCCCCTTCAGCTTGGCTATCCGGATAGCTAATGGCCGGCGCCGACTGACGGCATGGCGTGGCACGGCGCGGAATATGTTTCGTTAGCCCGAAAGACGCTTCGACACCTCGCAGCATGCCGCGTCATACCGAGGCGTCCAATTGACTGGAATTTAGTATCAATAGCACTTCTTGCTGAAGATGAAGAACGACAAATACAAACTGATATGTCGAAGAGAAAACAATTCTGGATACATTATTTATGAGAACAAGATTTACTAACGGTGAATTCAGGAACTTATTTACCTACTGATTACGTCGTGGCACACTGCAAGACGCCATGGCATGCCACGGCGTCCAAGTGTGCCGCCGATGCCGCGACGTGCCGCGACGCGCCCCAAACGTCCCGCGGCATGCCACGGCGGGCTGCGATACGATTGTATCGAAATAAAGTAATATGAATTCTAAACTCATTGAAATAAGAATGAAAATGACTTGATCAGTAATAAAATCCTTTGCCATGCCGCGACGTCAGTGCGCGCCGGCCTTATGTCGGCGATTTCTGATTTGCACCATACATACCGTAATGAAACACACAGCTACACTGAAATATCATAAGGGGGTAAGAAAAATCATAATTGATTAATACATGTTATTTATTTGTTTTTTATCTGTATAATATATAAAATCCTTGCGTTACTGATTGCCTGACAGATAAGCTACAGCCAAAATTATAAGGTGCAGCAAGCTGAAATTTGGCATGAACATTCTTTGGGGATCGCAGGAGTGCACTAAGGACTTTCTTGAAATTCCCACGGGATCGGACAGAAACAGTTGAAAAAATGTGCAGGTGTAGCAGCGGGCGTCCTCTTGTTTATAAATAAAATTATTTTCTTCAACGTTTTATTGCGTTCATGTTATCTGTTGGCAAAAAACATAATATAATTATTTTAAATGCTTATTTTCCTCAACATAGAGCAGGATGCAGCGGTTTTGGGTTTTATGTAATCAGATCTAAGTAAAGTAAGTTTGTCAAATATCGCTTTTCCTTTACTAGGTACAGACAAAATTGGTTCAATGTTTAATTTATTTCCATTTACAGACACGAGATAGTTTTAACAATGTTATCGTTTGTGGAAGTCTCTATACATTATCTATATATCGATAACCCATATCGACATTAGCAGTAACATCACTACTAACCTCTAATACGTAAATATGTAAAATTCCAAATTACGAAAATAACAACATTTAGGCCATAACGAAGCTAAAACCTGTTAAATTAACTATAAAAAGAACCTCTTGTAACAATATTTTGTACAAATACTAATCCTTTTCAACAATATAAATCATGACTTGTTACTTACTTGTGAAGAGTACATTTGTGTTGATTATAGCTTTATCTTGCACTGCACAGTTCAAATCAACACTTAGGCATGATTTTACGATCTCTAGGAAAGCCTGAAGCACTGATTCATCTGGTTTTTAGACATATTTATGCACAAAATCAAAATTATTATGTTCTATACACAACGATTTGACAACAGATGTACCAAAAACACTTGGCAAGCAATATGGCGACACTGGCACGATTGACATTTCTGATAAAAAATCACTATGATCAGTGTATTCAGTAACCTATGGCTATCTCTTTTTTCTAACAGAGATATTGCTAAGTAAAAACGAGACAACACTATGTTTGGTGGCTTTATGTCGATTTCATATATATTTCTATAACGTCAAGTATCCATATGTATTATTTGTCCACTCCATATTATATTCTTTTCTCAAAGCACAGATCACTACTAAAGGCCCGCACAAACTATCTGTCGCGACTTACTGTCGCGACAGAAGGGTATCTGGACAAGGAAAATCCATTCAAGTGTGCACACTATCGGACGTCTGTCGCGGACGTGACCTTGAGCGTTCAGACGTCCGATAGCAATCTGGGAAAATGACAGTTAACGTCCGCGGACGTTTACAAACGTCCGCGGACGTTTACTGTCAACCGTATATTGTCCATGGTATGGCCTTAATAGTTATTTTATACCGATTATAGTAAAAAAATGTTAAATTCTCTTTCAATTCAACAGTTCTGCTTTACTTCAAGATCTACCAATAATATAATCTAATAGTGCTAACTGCTGGTGCCCTGAATTAAGAAAATATGCTACTACCTAGCCATAGTGTATCGCATAGACAGCATGGCGTGTCTATGGTTGTATCGGACGCGGACGCGACAGAAAGCCGCGTCCGAAAGGGTGTGCACACTATGTGTCGCGACTTACTGTCGCGACAGTAAGTCGCGTCCGAACAGTTTGCGTGCGCCTTAAGTTACTAACTAGATATTTAGTACCTAGTCAAACTTTGCGGGAGCTGTTGTATCTTTTAAAAAAGACTTTTAACAAATAACTATATTTATTTTAATATAATTTTACAATATTTATATTAAGTCGCTTTACAAGATTATTACGAGACGGACGAAAGATTACTCGACTACAACTCAAGACTGCTCAAGACTAACTGACTTTATTCAGTACAACGGTTCTTAACTAAGTTAAACACAAAGAGGTGTACGGGCCACCGTAGGTGGGCTCTCGCCATGATTCATTTCTATAAACTCATTAGTAATTGATCTACATCGATTAAGTTTATTAACAAAACAAAGGGGTATTAAAATAATGGTTGTCTCTGTACTTTGGTATGGAATGCGTCATCCATAACTCCTCCCTCCTTAAGATCGGAGTTCACCCTTAGTGAACTACGTTTACAACATTTAATAAACACAGTATAATACTTATAAGCTAAGGTACACATAATAACTAATATTAATACGTAAAGTACTAATGTCCATATGCTGACACTTTTCACTGTTATTATTGGCTTTTCACTTTCACTTATTTGAACACTTTTCTTTAATGCAAATGACAGGAGTTTTAAGTCAGTAAGATCTATTCCTTCTAAATTCACTGGTTTAATATTTGTACTATTTGTTGAATTCACTATTGGTAGGTTAATAATTGGCAACTTGCAGTAAACAATTCTTTCTTCATTAATTTGATGCATTTTCAGGTGCATATTCTTGATCTTCACATCACAGTTGTCGTCTAACGTTACTATATATGTGCCTTGAATCTTCTGATAAGATATTTCATCGTAACAGTTCTTAGATAGCAATGTTTCTTCCTTGCTATACAACATCCATCTATTTGGTTGTATTAACTGGATCTTTACTGGCTCGACATCTATAGAGATTTGAATACATGATTTCACGTTCTCAGCATATATGTCATCAATTCTGTGATACAACTATCTTCATTGAAGTAATGATTGTAGTCATCTACGCACAGGAAGCTGGCTTCATCTATTTCTTGACATGCATGGGCAAGAAGTCTTATGTTCAACCCTTTCGCTAACAGGTAAGGATATTTAGGTAATATAACAACTGTTTGGTTGTTGGATAAGACAGGTATGGTATATAATCTATAATATATGTAAGTATCCTGCTTAACCAACGGTATTTCCAGTACATAGTGAATACAATTTTCTTTAAAATAAGCTTTTAATATAATACTTCTTTCTAATTTAATTAAGTTATCTAAACTAGGTGAATATATTAACTTTTCAGTTTTACTTATGTTTTGTAATAAATATAATAAACTATCTTTGTCTACAATTGACTGATGTAATACACCTAACTTACTTAAAGCTATGCTAGTTTCTATCTCATTCAACTTAATATGGATTGTCTGAAAATTATTCATTAATAAATTATATGTCTTTAAAATATGAGTTTCAATGTGATTTAACATTTCACTTCTAGAAAGATTATTTAATTGATTTGTAAAATTACTTATATCCGTATTTATTTGAATGAGGTTATCATTTATTTCGAATGTGGAATTTGTTAATGTTTGTACCATTGCAGTGATCAAAGTAAGTCTTTTGTTTCCAGTGTTTTGATTTAATTTTATTTCATTAATAATTTTATCATATTTAATAGCATCATCATTATCAAGATTTCCAGTTATTAACTTAATTAAAGATCCTATTGGATTTATTAAACCACGTTTTATTCTAATAGATGGTTTAATTTGTTGTAATTTATTAATCGTTTAATTCTTCATATAATCTATTTGTATAACAACGTTTATAAAATTTGAAGTAAAATCTTTATCATAATGATTAACTAATTTATTTAATTCATTAAATCTTACAATGTTACTCTCTATATCTTCCACGATAGGTTTAAAATCTAATATCTTAACTATTATCCATTTATCATTGTTTATTACTGCTAATCCTTTTTTCACCGGTAGTATGCCTGGATTATCAGGTAACGCCTGAAGTTGAAGGGCCTGGAGTCGCGTCATCGTGCTGACCGCCAGTGCGATTAGGATGTATCTGCGGAGGACGTTTAATATTCTTTAATAGTGCTTTGGTTTCGCGATTTTTAACTTTTATTGGAACTACATTTCTATTTGTTTCGCCTATTACTTCCGCTTCAACAAATCTGGGTTTATCTTTACTACTTCTTTTATTTATATCTTTAGCGTAAACTTTATCACCGATATTTAATTTAATATTTGTTTCTCCACCTTCCTTTTCTATAATTTTCTCTTTCGTTTGTATAGTTTTTTCCGTTAAATGTTTATAAAGATATTTTGTTCTTTGGGCATGTTCTTTAATTAATTGTTGCATATATTGTTTTTCGAAATCATTATCAAATACGTGTCTTGAATCTGTATGTCCTAACAAAACTTCAAAAGGTGTCATTCCTGTAGTGGAATGAATACTATGATTATATGCCATAATTGAATAAGTCATTACAGACGCTGCATCAGTATACTTATGTTCATATTTAGCTAAACGATATATTTCTATAATAGTAGAATGGAATCTTTCGATAAGTCCCATTGAGTTTGGATTATTCGGAGTTCCTATATGTATTTCTATTTTATACAAAGACATAAGTTCTTTCATTAATATATTATTAAATTCTGTACCAGCATCAGCACTAATTTTTAATGGTACGCCGTACAACGAAAAGTATTTGATACAAGCTCTCACCACTTCAGGTGTAGATCTATTAGGGATTTCAATAGCTTGTCCCATTTTACTAAAAGCATCTATAATGGTTAAATAATATTTACTTTCTATATTAAATAAATCAATAAAAATCTCTTGTAAGGGTTTATTTTGTGTTTGGGTTAACTGAAGTTTTGGCTCTATTGGTTTCCTATCATATTTCATTATTTTACATATTTCACAAGAATTTATAAGGCTTGAAATAGTTTGTGGCATATTATACCAAAAATATGTTCTCTTAATATGTGCTAAAGTTTCTTTAATACCTCTGTGGACAAGTTTTGCCTACATGGTATTTCTTTATAATATCTATTTGCTCATTTTCATCTTCTACGTATACTACACGCTTAGTACATTCATAAAATTTAACAAGTTCTTTCTTAAATAAAAATATAATTGCTTCTGTAAATTGTGTGCGATGTATGTCATCTTCAAAATAAATAAAGTATGTAGTTTTATTTCTAACATATTCTTTCAAAAATTGTTTAACTAAATCTGGTCTGTTAGTAGGTAAATGAACTTCTAATACTCGTTGTTTTTTCACGGGTAATACTTTAACTAATAATTTATCTATCAACCAAGTATATACTAATATTTGGTTAGGCTTCGTATCTACCGCTTCTTGTAATATAGGAATGCCTTGAGATTCAGTGTCTTCGGCTGAATGAATAGTTTCAATATTTTCAGTTTCTGAAGCAGTTAAAGTTGAACTACCTATGCTGACTGATTTATAAGTTCTATCTGAATCTGAGTCATGAATACTTATTGGTTTATCTGAATCTGTTTCCATCTTTTCTGGTTTACTTAAAGTTTTTATATCTCTCGTTAATTGTTTAACATATTTCTTTAAATTTTCATCCTTATCTTTATTCGCTTGAGTTGACAAAGTGTCTTCTTCAGTAGCATTTATTCTTATACGTGATAACGCATCTGCGTTACTATTTAACTTACCACTTTTATGTATTATCTCAAAATTATATTCAGCTAAACGTAAACGCCATCTTGTTAACCTACTATTTGTTTCCTTAAGGGAATTAAGCCAAGCAAGGGGCTTGTGATCAGTAACAATAACAAATCTTTTACCGTAAAGATATGGGCGAAAATGTTTTACGGCCCACACAATAGCTAAAAGTTCTTTCTCCGTACCACTATAACGTGACTCTGCATCATTTAATGTTCTGCTAGCATATGCTATTGGTTTATCATTACCTATTATTCCTTGAGATAGGACAGCGCCTAAAGCAAACTCAGATGCATCCGTTGTTAAAATAAATGGTTTAGTGTAATCTGGATATTGAAGAATAGGTGAATTAGTTAATAATTCTTTACATTTTTGGAATGATTCTATATATCTTTGGTCAGTAAATGGCATTGTGCATTTCTTCTTTAATCTAGCCGTCATTGGCTGTGTTATTTTAGCAAAATCTTTGATAAACTTTCTATAATATCCTATCAATCCTAGGAAACTTTTTATTTCTGTTATATTACGAGGAAGTGGGTAATTAAGTATAGCATTTATCTTATCATTATTTGGCTTCAATCCTTCTGGAGTAATTGTATGGCCTAAATAAAGTACTTCTTTACGAATAAATTCTGATTTATCCAGTTGAACTTTTAGATTCGTTTCTCGCAATCTATTAAATATACTTCTTAATTTATCTATATGCTCATTTAAGCTTGATGAGAAT
The DNA here is from genome assembly GCA_944739405.2 of Euclidia mi. Classification (NCBI taxonomy): domain Eukaryota; kingdom Metazoa; phylum Arthropoda; class Insecta; order Lepidoptera; family Erebidae; genus Euclidia; species Euclidia mi. Next base: position 56,659,528 of record OX123200.2, on the reverse strand, counting down.
ACTATAATGTCATCTAGGTATACCAGGCAATGTAGTCCTTGTAACCCTCTTAAGACATTGTCCATTGTACGCTGAAAAGTTGCGGGTGCAGTTTTAAGTCCAAACGGCATCCTTGAAAATTCATAATGACCTGATTGCGTACTAAATGCAGTTTTCTGTTTATCTTCTTCAGCTAATTCTATTTGATGATATCCACTAGCTAAGTCTAAAGTAGAGAAATAGCAGCTTCTACCTAGCTTATCAAATAAATCATTTATATTAGGTAAAGGATATTTATCATCTATTGTTATATCATTCAATTTCCTATAATCTATAACTAACCTATATTTATTTTCATTAGATGCGTCCATTTTCTTTGGGACTAAGTGCACAGAAGCACTCCAAGGAGAATGAGATTCTGATATAATATTATCTTTTAACATTTTCTTTACTTGCTTATTTATTTCTTCATTTATAACTTGTGACTGCCTATAGGGCCTAATAAAAATTGGATCTTCATTCTGTGTTCTTATATGATGTTTAACTTTATTTGTAAAAGTAAGAGGTATTTTTTCTGAGTAAAATATATCTTTATACTCTGTACATAATGTTTTAATCTTATCACGTTCCTCGTCGTTCATATGATCTAATCTTAATTTATTTAAATTTTCGGTTAATATTTGATCTATTTCTAAATTATTTATATTATCATTAAAATTTAATTCGATTTGAGAATTATTATATTCTGTTACAATAAATGGTTTCGTAACTGTTAGTCTTAATTCTTTGTCTAACGTGTTTTGAATTATAGTGGTAGCATAACCATTCTCACACTTAATTAATGCACTAGGCATCCTAACACCTTTCATAAAACAAACATAATTCATTATAGCATTTCCATTTTGTATATTTGTTGGCAATTTTACGCGCTGTTCACATCGCGGTGCAATATTTATTTGGCATGTTGGACTATATATTAAAGGTATCTTACTATGTTGTGTATATATTATATTATTTTGCATATCTATTTTTGCATTTAAATATTTTAATAAATCACTTCCTATCAATCCATCGTAACGACTGTCTACATCGTATACGTAAAACTTATGTATATCTGAACAATTAAAAGTTGGAAATAAGGGAATATAAATAACACTGTTATGTTGACTCGAAGCATGAGTACTAATAACTTCAAATGGTTCATAACAAACATAATTCTTAAAATACTGTTCAACCTTTTTAGGGCTAATAAATGATCTAGAACTTCCCGTATCTATCATAAATGTAGCATTTATTTCTGGTATTTTTATATGTGGCAATCTTAACTTTGAAAAACAATTAATATTTATTATCTCATACTTTCGTCTAAAGTATCCATCTGAAAATTTCCATTTTCATCGTACAATTCATTTACACGCGCTTGTTGCACTTTCGGCTGCGGAGCTGTGCGCATTGTCACATCATCCGATTTATTTGGCTGAGGTTTAGCATTAAATTGATGATTATTAAAATTAGGTTTATTAACAAACTGATTTGTATTAAAATTTGGTTTATAACCGAATTGCTGGTTATTAAAATTGGGTTTATAACCGAACTGGTTATTATTATAATTTGGTTTATATCCGAACTGATTGTTGTTATAATTAGGTTTATATCCGAACTGATTGTTATTATTAAAATTTGGTTTATATCCAAATTGATTATTATTATAATTAGGTTTTACTTGGTTTTGACCGTGTAAATTAAATCTACCTGACTGCTTAGAAGCCGGGTTCTGCATATTAAATTTGTTTTGTGGTATTTGTGGAATACTAAATTTAAATTGTTGATTATTATTATTATTAAATGTATTTTGAAATACTGGTTTCGTACCAAATTTATTTGCTAAATTAAAAGAATTCTGAGGTTTATACTGTGAAACCTTCGTTTTATTTTGCGCATTAAATTGGTAATAAAAATTAACTTCTTCTAATACTACACTTAACGCCTCTTCTAAAGTATTACATGCTTTTAATCTAACAATTCTTAACAAGTCTTCCGTTAAGTTATATAAAAATACATTCATTGACATCTTATTATAAATTATAACTTTACTCGCACGGAGAGTTTCGTCTAAAGTTAAGTTGACTTTAGCGATTAAAGTACTCCTCACGTGTTGAATTCTATTACAGAAATCTAAATATGATTCGCCATTATTAATTTTCATTGTTTCTAACTCAATAGCAATACATTCCTCTGACCTTGGATCACCGAAATGCTGTTCTAAGGTACGTTTTAAAATATGCCAGTTATCTAAGTCCCTACGTTCACTTATCAACGATGCTGCTTTACCTATCAGCTTTGAAGTAATAACATGAAATAAGTATAAATCTTGCTCTGGATTTTCTTTAATTCTACAACACTCTATAACATATTCACATTTTGTGATAAACAAGTTTAATAATTGTGAATCGCCATCGAACTTTGGGATCACTGAAGTTAATTCCTTAGGAATCTTACAAATTTTATCCATTTTAATTAATTTAAACTTACACTAACGTCTTATAAAAATTCTACAGTATATTTCGATGTTTGGAAATAACGCTGCTCAAATCTTTTAGACACTTACAATATTACAGTGGAATAAGGTAAATAGAAAGGAATAGCGATTTGGGTCTACTCACAGACTATGCATGCTCCACGGAGTTGAGTCTTGGGTCTTGATCTTCGTCTCTGCCGCTGCTTCGTTGACTAATTTGTTTGGTTCGTGGATTTCCGTAATACCGCAAGAAAGCGATCGACGTGTTTAACTGATTTGAAGTTAATTTACGACGCGGAAATCCTACCGGCTGCGTCAGTCAAACTTTGCGGGAGCTGTTGTATCTTTAAAAAAAGACTTTTAACAAATAACTATATTTATTTTAATATACTTTTACAATATTTATATTAAGTCGCTTTACAAGATTATTACGAGACGGACGAAAGATTACTCGACTACAACTCAAGACTGCTCAAGACTAACTGACTTTATTCAGTACAACGGTTCTTATACTAAGTTAAACACAAAGAGGTGTGCGGGCCACCGTAGGTGGGCTCTCGCCATGATTCATTTCTATAAACTCATTAGTAATTGATCTACATCGATTAAGTTTATTAACAAAACAAAGGGGTATTAAAATAATGGTTGTCTCTGTACTTTGGTATGGGATGCGTCATCCATAACTACCTAGTGATCTGTGGGTTTAAGTATGAATATTTGTCTCCGCAACCCCAAACACCAGTTTTCTGTGAACTGGAGATACTAATTTTAAGGAGTTCCTTGAGCTTCCTATTCCGGTGTTAAAGCGTTGACCTTTATTACTAATGCTGAAAAGCTGACTCCATGCCTTTGCCTTCTCTGTGGTCCACCGTCCACCGACTACCTAAGCCCTTGTACTAAGCAGATTTACTTTATGATTTAAATGGCAATCAAACATTAAATAAGATAATATATTAAATAGTCTGAGATTAAAACTGCCATTAATTCCATTTCTTTTTATCTAAACTTAACTAGTAAAGAAAATAATAGGACTATCAAAAATCTTTCAAAAATAATCGAAATGCTAAAAATGTCAATTTTGTTTTCTGAAAGGTGTCAAAATTGTCAAATGTCATTAAAGTCATGTGTGTAGAAAAACGTGAATTCATGAGACTTGTTTACTTATTAAAAAAGATAAATTAAGAAAATAAAGCACAGTTAATAAACATATGTAAGAAATTCAAAATGAGTGAGTATCATATTGAATTTTATTCTAAAAGGTATTCTTAATTCCATTGAGGGTTTTTATTAAATTTCACGTTCGCAAAATTTCAGATCAAATACTTGAAAATGTTCGGAACGTGGACCCAAATGATAGTGATGCTGTAAAGGAAGTTGTAACAGCATTCTTTCTGCACCTTCCCAAGCACACGGAACTGAACTGCAACGTATGGCTGCGTGTTTTAGAGATCGTGATTACCCGGTAACATAACCTTTCTTTTTATATGTTCGAACACAGATTTAAGACCAGATGGAGCGTATTCGTCCGACTAAGTGAGGCACGTTGACGGCTATGTGTGCGTGACATTTGGCGACTGGCACTGTACGGACACGCGCGCCTATGTGTGTGTAAAGTTGCCAGATTATGAATAATCTCCCACTACCTTGTAGGTATATAGTTTTTGCAAACGGATATAAAAATATTACATACTTTATATTCGTTTGCGGTTTTGAAGAATTTACCATGGATTTAATTAATGCTTTTAATATGTAATGCTGTTATGAAAATGATTCAAATAAAAGAAACCATTAATGTATGCTTTTATAAATACATTTCTTAAATGTAGGTACTGAGTAAAGTTTTAACTAATTTTATTCGTAAATTGAGAAATAAATAGATTATGTTTTGTGATTAATACCCTCGATGCAGAAGAAATACTTATATAATACCATATATTTACGAATACCAATCATGGGGTTCAGATCTTAGATCGGCGAATATGTTGTTTATTTTTTGTTTAGATATATATATTCTCAGTATAGTATCTGGAAATGTTTGGTTAATTGCAATAGGCTTGCGTCCTAAATATTAATTAGCTATAAACATTTTGTCATGCACACAATAAATTATGAATATTATGGATTCATAAATCAAAACAAAAAAACATTGCAATTAAAAATTAATAATGGCTGCAATCAATGATTTCTGTTTCTGTACTTAATGTACACACGGCGCCAAGTCAAGCTAAACAGTTGCAGTACGATTTTGATACTTATTCCCTACTCCATAAGAACGGTACAAAGGTCAAAGTGTATAAAGCTTGACGAGGAGCCATGTGTACACGAATATTTGGATCGTTTGGGGATCGAACTCAAAACAATGTAGGTATATACTAATGGAAATTCTATTACTATATTTTATAAGAAGAAAGATAATCTACAATATAATTTTACATTACGTTAATGTATTTTTCATTAACATGACCATCATTATTACATAATCAATAGACAAGTGCATTTTCCCTAATTCAGGGAGAACGGCGTCGACGTAAACTGGCTACACTTACATATTTTCTGCAGACATACGAATTTTATCGAAATAATATTATAAAACAGTAAATAATCCATAGTTATCTGTAAAAATATATTACCATCTTCCCGTTTTTGCTTTTGGAAACAACTTTTACAATGTTTAAAAACGCAAGACGGCATTTTATGAATTTAAAAGCTTGATTGATCGTGGCGTGTGAACTGTGCGATGCTTCGCAGCGCACTGAGCCGAGTTTGTATTCGCTTTTCAATTTTGTATTTGCTTTAGTGGCCTCACGCAAGTGTTCCGCGCGCTCTGTCTGCCTTTTGTTCTGTAGTCTTAGTGTTCGAATGAATGCGTGAATGCTTTTTATCAGCCTATTGTTGAGTAACCTCAAAAGTTCAGTAGTACTTAGCTGTCGATAATTTTAATTAGGAAAAGGACACACTTTTGACTTCCTCCTTTTTTTGTGAGTTCATGGAGTTGTGGTTAGTAAATGTCTTCAGATTGTTATAAACTTACTGATACCTACTGTTGGTCTCTAGAAAATTAGATTGTGTGACTTAATAGCTTTGCATTTACTATAGGCGATTAAAAGTTCCCAGCTCACTGTCCTAGTTGAATTAGGTAATGTATGCTAAAAGTCATGATTGTGAGCTCCAACATTATGCTTTTTTAACAAAATACATTATACCTTATACTGCAGAGCCATGAAGTTTAAGTTTTGTTTAGTAATTCTCATTAGCAAGAAGTTTCTTGAATTTTGCAGTACCAGATATAATAGAAAATCTATTATGTCTTGCACTGATCAGTGCTTTGGCAGTCAATGAGTTAAGCAACTTGTGGTAATGTTCATTGCCAAATATGATAGTCTTTTAATAAATGACATCCTTTAAATTGATTTAACTAAGTAACTCAGCTTGTAAGGAGAGTCATGATAGTAAATATTCATCTTTATTTTCTGAAGAAATGAAAGAAATGGATCAAATAGAAGCATGCTGTCTTAATTCATCTGACAGCAGACCTATCTATACCTTTGCAGCCTTTGCTTATCGTTATTTTTGTTACAGATTCCCAAGATATTGTGCACAACATAGGTCTACAATAGAAAATTATTTGGTGCACTTTCTAGACTCACCAAACTACTACAATGTTATTGAAGCTGGTAAATGTGCCCATGGCTTGCAACAGGTAAGTTATCAAGCTAAGCCAAAGCATAGCTAGAGCTTAATGCATCTGCATCTATGATTATTATAATATGTGGTCAATATACTGCTATTTCACATGGACTACCTTTGAAATATCAATTTTGAAATTCATTGATGAGAGACAAAAATACATGGGAATAACTACAATACTGGTCAATCCTTTTGTGTGTCTAAAATATCTATATTCAAATTAAAACCACATTTAATTAAAGATCATCAATAGCATCCAAACAATAATTGGTCATTGCTTGATTTAATAGGTGATTATAAGGCATAGGGTTCCCACCAAGAACTTAGGGTCCCAAGCCAATGTCACCTGCAAGTAGTGCACCTGCTGATCAACGGACGAGGCTCTGGCAACAAAATATCCCGATAAGCGGCAATAGGCTCGCCACCTATTACGTGGGATCAAAACACTGGCGAAAAATGGGCGTTTAATATGCCTCTGCCTATCCCTTCGGGGAAACAGGCGTAAGTCTACGTATGTATGTATTATAAGGCATAAATTAAATAAATATTATATGATGGTGGTAAATCATTTCAACAGTAGCACTGTTGAAATTATTCACCACCATCTGTTATTGTATTATTATACAATGTGTAATCATAAAGCCTATGCAGAAATGTAAATTAATCTAGTAATTTATTGACTTTATACATGGAAAAAATTTACAGCTAAAATATTTTGTGTTTACCACTAATATTTCCAGATCCGCCCTTCCCAAGACAAGACAGCTACCGCAAAGAACTGCTGGCGTGAGCAGATGAGTATCTTGTGTCACACAGCGCACAAACTTATTGAAGCATTATTTGCTAAGACTCTTGATATTTACAAAGGCAGCAAGAATATTAAGGTGAGCAACTATTTTTACATTAAATTTAATCTGCAATTTTTATAAAATGAGTATCTCATATTGCATGTTTTTAAAAATACTTTGCACTGGCAGCACTATTGTATTATTTTTAGAAGTCTGAAAAGATATTTTGTTGCAAGGCTTAACAGCCTCTTTGGGATTCCATAGCCAAATGGCAATATAAATTTGGTCTGGATTACCTATAATGCAATAAGATATTGTATGTAGATCATAGTTTCCTTGAAAGTATATGTACAATCAAAACCTGTAAATTCATTATAAAACAATTATTATATAAGTATACTAAGCGCGATAACTAAGGTATTTAAAGTCTATTTAAACCTTAGGCTCTCTGCAACCATGACCAGTGCAACTCGGTCGAAACGTCGGAAAATACCGAAGTATTTATCGAGGCCCTTTATCTTAAGTTATCACGAGTAAACTTGTATAATGTATATGTATACAAATCGTAAATTTTTAAAATCATTTTAACAATTATTGTTTCAGAAACTAGAAACCCAGTTGTTGTCTAACACGCCTCTCACTACAGCATTGTCACACATTCTCGATATAAAAAAGGGGCAGAATGTAAACACTTTAGACAAAAGTCTCGTGCTGTGTAACAGACTGAGAAATATATTTGTTTTCATTCAGGCTATGCTTGTGTAAGTATAAACTCCATGTAATGAACCAGACTTCGCTCAGGGCTCCGCCCGCGTGGGACTATATTTTAGCCCCAGAGGGTAGAGATTTCCAAAAATCCTCTCGTAGTGATCCTCTGCACTACGAAGAGAATAAACATGCCATGAGTCGTGTCGTGTGCCCAGTTGTTTCGGCTGTACCACTTTTTTCATAACTTGCTTTTAGTCTTGAAATTCTTTTCAAGACTAAAAGCAAGTTATTAAAAAAGTGGTACAGCCGAAACAACTGGGCACACGACGCCTTAGTTACACTATTAATATGGCTAAATTCACGTAATAATTAAGCCCAATTTTAGTAAGAAACTTTTACAGTAAATACTAGATATACTTATATTTTTTATATTATTGAACTATGTCGAAAAATGTATTTAAGAATTGTTAATGAGTGATAATTTGATTGGGAAAAGTGTTGCATATTGCGTTTTTTTTTTATATTTCTTTTATTGCTTTTATTACTGTCATTATTGATAAGATATTGTAGATTTAGTATTACTGTACTAAAACATGACAGACTAAAAAAATAGTGTAGTAAGTAAGTGATTATATATTTTATAGTAACTAATTAGCCCTAATCGCCTGAAACACAGGTTTATCCTAGTTCAGGCATATAACTTATATCACGAACGTAAAGTAAGCTTTTGTACTCTAAATAAGTAAATTTTAGACAAACTACTACAAAGGATCACTTTAAATCCAGAGTAAAACAGCTGTTGTTGGATAAGCTGGCAGAAGTATCCTAATTATATGTTTATGTATATTGGTATTTAGTGTATGTATATATTTAATATTATTAGAATTAGTTATGTATCCTTAGTTTATAATTGCTATGTATTTAAATTTTGTATACTTAACTATTTATATGTTCTTGTATTATCAAATGTATGTATTTTTAAACTATGTATATATGTATTACGTTTATGCTACAAAAGTTCTTCTTCACTCACTTCTACAATACACCTACTTTTAATCTCTGCACCACTCTAAGGTAGACTGGTAGAGAATGCCTTAGGCATTAAGTCCGCCTTTATATGCTTCAGTGTATATAAAGTTAAATAAAAGAAAGAAATAAAAATAAATTGTACCTTTTTATTTAACAGAATAAATTGAATTTGAATTGAAATTACTTGCAAAACTTAGTGGCACTTATTATCTTGTAATCTTATTGAATTATTTCAATCCACAGTGAAAGCTACCCAATAGCCAAGCCGATCCAGCCGCAGCTGATACTGGAGGTGGTAGTGAAAGCGTTGAGCGTGTCCAGTAGTGTCAGCACTAACTCCACAGAGGCCGCCACCGTCAAGACGCAGGCGCTCAGGACTGTAGACGCTATGGTGTGCTCGTAAGCTCCATTATTCCTTAATAATAATATTCTACCACATACACACAACACCATCTAGTCCTAAACTAAGCAGAACTTGTACTATGGGTACTAGACAATGGATAAACATGCACAATATATTTTACTTTTTTTTTGTAAATACACACATTTTATGCATACAAATATTTGACTTGAGCAGGAATCGAACCTGCGACCTGCGGCATGCCAGTCTACTGCCTTCTGCGCTTGAGAGTTACTTGTTGGAATACATTGACCATGAATACTGATTGTCCTCTTAGCATTATGCCAGTTGCAACTACAGCCCGCTTACTTGTCTAACCGGATTTGACTGTATATTAGCTTTTCCACAGAGCAACTGTGTGTCTGACCGACGCAACCAAAACTGATAGCGATATTCCACAGTTTAGACTAGTACAGTTAGTACCTCTGAATAAACCGACACAGCAGTACCTCTGAACAAACTGACACAGCAGTACCTCTGAACAAACTGACACAGCAGTACCTCTGAATAAACCGACACAGCAGTACCTCTGAACAAACTGACACAGCAGTACCTCTGAACAAACTGACACAGCAGTACCTCTGAACAAACTGACACAGCAGTACCTCTGAACAAACTGACACAGCAGTACCTCTGAACAAACTGACACAGCAGTACCTCTGAACAAACTGACACAGCAGTACCTCTGAACAAACTGACACAGCAATACCTCTGAACAAACTGACACAGCAGTACCTCTGAACAAACTGACACAGCAGTACCTCTGAACAAACTGACACAGCAGTACCTCTGAACAAACTGACACAGCAGTACCTCTGAACAAACTGACACAGCAATACCTCTGAACAAACTGACACAGCAGTACCTCTGAACAAACTGACACAGCAATACCTCTGAACAAACTGACACAGCAATACCTCTAAACAAACTGACACAGCAGTACCTCTGAACAAACTGACACAGCAATACCTCTGAACAAACTGACACAGCAGTACCTCTGAACAAACTGACACAGCAGTACCTCTGAACAAACTGACACAGCAGTACCTCTGAACAAACTGACACAGCAGTACCTCTGAACAAACTGACACAGCAGTACCTCTGAACAAACTGACACAGCAGTACCTCTGAACAAACTGACACAGCAGTACCTCTGAACAAACTGACACAGCAGTACCTCTGAACAAACTGACACAGCAGTACCTCTGAACAAACTGACACAGCAGTACCTCTGAACAAACTGACACAGCAGTACCTCTGAACAAACTGACACAGCAATACCTCTGAACAAACTGACACAGCAGTACCTCTGAACAAACTGACACAGCAGTACCTCTGAACAAACTGACACAGCAGTACCTCTGAACAAACTGACACAGCAATACCTCTGAACAAACTGACACAGCAGTACCTCTGAACAAACTGACACAGCAATACCTCTGAACAAACTGACACAGCAATACCTCTAAACAAACTGACACAGCAGTACCTCTGAACAAACTGACACAGCAATACCTCTGAACAAACTGACACAGCAGTACCTCTGAACAAACTGACACAGCAATACCTCTGAACAAACTGACACAGCAGTACCTCTGAACAAACTGACACAGCAGTACCTCTGAATAAACTGACACAGCAATACCTCTGAACAAACTGACACAGCAATACCTCTGAACAAACTGACACAGCAATACCTCTGAACAAACTGACACAGCAATACCTCTAAACAAACTGACACAGCAGTACCTCTGAACAAACTGACACAGCAATACCTCTGAACAAACTGACACAGCAGTACCTCTGAACAAACTGACACAGCAATACCTCTGAACAAACTGACACAGCAATACCTCTGAACAAACTGACACAGCAATACCTCTAAACAAACTGACACAGCAGTACCTCTGAACAAACTGACACAGCAATACCTCTGAACAAACTGACACAGCAATACCTCTAAACAAACTGACACAGCAGTACCTCTGAACAAACTGACACAGCAATACCTCTGAACAAACTGACACAGCAGTACCTCTGAACAAACTGACACAGCAATACCTCTGAACAAACTGACACAGCAGTACCTCTGAACAAACTGACACAGCAGTACCTCTGAATAAACTGACACAGCAATACCTCTGAACAAACTGACACAGCAATACCTCTGAACAAACTGACACAGCAGTACCTCTGAACAAACTGACACAGCAGTACCTCTGAACAAACTGACACAGCAGTACCTCTGAACAAACTTACTTGTGTCAGTTTATTCAGAGGTAGTGCTGCCTATAACGACTGTCCAAAATCTTCATCACAGCCGGGACTGACGGCTTAACATGCTCTCTGAGGCCTAAATTCATTATACATGTGTATACATTCACCTAGGCTCGCCGCCTATTACGTGGGACTAAAATAAATCTATATATATCCGTGTGGTGACGGATTAAGAATACGGATTGTCACCACCCCATATCCTCCCATGGGTGTCGTAAGAGCCGACAGAGGGAGCATATTATGCAGAAAACAGCACTGTAAGAGGAGGAAAACTTGATACAAACCCTATACCAACCCGTTTGGCCAGCGTGGTATAGTAGGCCAATTCCTCCTTTCAAGATATGAGACTATGTATGTATGTATGTACTTTCACCTATACAGGCTGTTTGGCGCATGGACCGACACTATTTTTTAGGGGTTAGGGGATATCGATATCCTAGTTTTCACCCCAAGAAACCTAGGTCCTAAGTGTACCTGTACTCGAGATACGATTTTTTTATAATCCCCTGACCCCAAAAAAATTGTGTCGGTCCATACGCCAAACACCCTGTATATTTGCTTTATATTTTAATTTTTAATAACTGTAAGTTGTCTCACTTGTGGCAATAAATATATCTTCCTTTATTTCTTTTATCTGCATGAAAAATTCTTGTCTGTTTCAGCATGGGCGCCAATCTCATTCCATTCTCAGGGCTGGTGTTCAGATGTGTGATGCAGACTCTTAAATGGAGCTCCGATAACCCTAGTGAGGAGTCAAGGCAAGTTATTAACAGTATTCATTCAAAGGAATTTAATTTAAAAATTAAATAACAGTATTTTATATACTAACTGGGTGTTCATTGTGTCCGTTAGTTGTATGTAGTTTGTAAAGTTCCCCGCGACACAGGAATAAGTCCTAATGCGGGAGTTGTCTAAAAAAAAGAAAAAAATTCTATACAATACACAAAATTTACCTTTTTATTGTACTTAATTTACTTCAACATGAAAATTTTTTTTCAAAGTCAAAGTCAATAGTTTATTTGCCAAAAATGTAGGTGATACATAGTAGGTCTTAGATATAGATATATGAATCCTTGTACATTTTACCATTTAGGCATGCAAATATTCAAGTTACAGTACAATAATAAAATAGAAAATCGGCAATATATTACTAACTTAAGCAATGGTTAAGTACTAAAATATAAAAATAAAAGTCAAAAGAAACCCCTCCTTAAATCAGGTGACTTCTAGACAATTAGTTATCCAAACAAATTAAACATTGTATTATATGATGTTAGATAGTCTCCTTCATTAAATGACATATCTAACACAAAAGTTATTATTCAAATCGGAGCTATAGCTCCTGATATTAGCGCGTTCAACCAAACAAACAAACTCTTCAGTTTTATTATATTAGTATAGATCTGAATGAATTTCAGAACCTCACCTTTTTCCAGCAAGGATTTTTTGTTTATTCCCATCGGCCACCCCCGAATGCGCCACCCCGGTGGCGGTTGGCACAGATTGGTTTTTAAAGTGTCGCCTAGGTTTACTCCCATCTGCCCCCGGGGTGGCGGTTGGCACAGGTTATTCGGTGGTCGATGGCACGTATTTAGTATCATCTGCCTCCTTCATAATTGTAGTGAGGTGGTCGATTCTCATACACATCGTTACGAGTTCACTTTGCTTATCGTGATCCTTATATTTTCCCTTATATTACTTTATTTTTATTGATCATGATATCCAGCAGCGTTGCGTATGAGAATCGACCACCTCACTACAAACTCGAAGGGGGCAGATGGGAATAAATAGATGAAACTATAACACATAAATACGTGCCCTCGACCACCGGGGTGGCAGACGCCGTTTTTACAATCGTATTGTAAAAATCAATATGTGCCAAGCGCCACCGCGGTGGCGGATTCGGGGGTGATCGATGGGAATAAACCGGATTTTTGTAACGACCTCATCGTCACTTTTGACGTGAGCGGGAATCGAATCACCTTCGTCGTGGCAGTTGGTTACACTCCCTCTATGCCAAAGGGTCGTAAAATTATTGCCGCATTGCTTAACGATCCTCATTAATTCCACAGGGAGGTCCGTTGCTCAGCATATCGAACCTTGGACCGCTGGCTGACGTGCCTACACACGCACCGCCTCGCCAGCGACAACAGGGGCCGCTCGTGGGAAGATGAGCTGACTCAGCACATACTCACAGATATTACGCCACCCAAGAAAATTGTACAACTCACTGTAAGTTTGTTTGTTTTGAAGTTTAACCTGCACAAATTTATCAATATTGTGTTGCTACTTTACAAATATTTAATCAACAGCACCATTTTTCCGTTCAATCAATGGACACATTTGCCAATTGCCACAAGCTGCAAACTTCTACGAATGTTTGGCTTAATTTTAGGTATCAAATATCGCCATTTACACGAGAGAGTTAGTGATTCCCTTTTAGGAATCAAATATCGCCATTCACACGAGAGAGTTAGTGATTCCCTTTGATTTGTGACAAAAACCAACACACGATGGTAACTACAAATGCTTGCAAACCTATACCACGAGAGAGTTAGTGATTCACTTTGATTTGTGACAAAAACCAACACACGATGGTAACTACAAACGCTTGCAAACCTATAAAAACCAAGTCAATTACGTCCCAAGTTTGAATTTCTAGATTTCAAAATGAGGTTACATACTAAATTCTCCATTATCTCCTAAAACTTAACAGAAATGGCTGATGTCAGAAAGGTTTCGAATACTCAAATACTTTTTTGTTTCAGATGAGTAACCAATTCACAAAGAACTTGAGTAAGAAGGCTCGCAAGAAGCTCGCCAACACGATGTTACAACAGAGCACGATCGCTAGTCACATGCCTGGAGAGAAAAATAAGCCTAACGAGTAAGTACATACATACTGTTACGAGCTGGGGTTCGGTGATAATTATCCACTATGCCACTAAACTGTACTTTATTTACTAACACAAACACTATAATTACAGACTTAATTTTCAACACTAATAAAACACTATTTCACACTACTAGAAAACACTTCCGCCTTACTTAAACTTAGCACTCCGTTGCTTGTTGATCGCTCCAATTATTAGAATTGAACTACCTCGATTCGCTCGTCTACGCGGTATTTATATCGGCCGGATAACAAAGTAGTCATTTCCAGACTTCCCGAGAATGTTCTCGCAACAGTCGAAACATTCTAGAGTTGTGACATTGTTCTAGTAATCAACAGCAACGCCATCTATTAGAGGATAGATGAAACACTGATATATCCATTATCTTCTAGTTCTCTCATTCACCGATAGATGGCGTTATTGTCAAATATCGCCATTCGTAACAATACATAGTACATGCCTGTTTCCCGAAGGGGTACGCAGAGACTACCGAACGCCATTTGTAACGATCCTGGCATATCTCTCTTTCACTCCCATCAAGTTTCTCATGCATGCTTTTTTCTTTAGAGTACTTCTGACCTGTCTTTTTTAGGATGTCTCTAATCTGGTCAGAGGTAAGGTAACGAGTAAGTGTTCAATGTTAATTATTAGGCGCTCAGTTACTTTAAAACTTTACCATAACGAGGGCCGTTATGTCGCGAGACGTTTTCTCGTATGAACACTTCGATAATCATCATCTGCTGCTCAGTTGGCGCAGTGGTTTAAGCGGCTGCCTCGCCGCTTGGCAATGCGTCGAGAAATGTGGGTTCGATTCCCACAAGAGAACACACTTCGTGTTCCAAACATTTTGTTTAGTCTCAGTGTGCATTGTTTCTTTTGGTTGTATGTTTGTAAACTCCTTCGCTACTCAGAATTTATTTTTTCTGTGGGAGTATACATATTTAGCAAAAGACAAAGAATACTCATTGCCCAAAGATACTATCAAAGATCGTGTATTGTGATAGTTGGGATCGACGGTTTAACGTGGTCTCCGAGACGCGAGGCAAACGACAACTAACAGTTTCAGTAATTTCATAAGAATAATGTTGTTATTTTCTAACACGATAATGGAAAGAATTAGTATAAAACTGTCAAAACATTGTTCTAGGTCTGAGGAAATGAATGATGAAGTAGCGAATGCGGCTCTGGAATGTGCTGAATCATTCCTCACCGTTTGCGGAATATTTTTGAAACCTGCCACACATAAGGTAAGTCAAAAAAGGATATTATTTACTATCTAAAGTATTTCCTCTGGCTTTTGTTGTTTTTCCGAACATTGCCGTCAACCATTATCTTCCAGTAAAATTCAAGATTGGAACATTATTTGAATGTTATCCAATTACTTAAATGTTGTTACAGTTCAATAGATCGCGCCGCCGATTAAATTTCACATTAGGTACATTATTATATCTAATGAAGTATATGCGTCTAATGGCTGATCATCAGATAAAACAAAACGGCTACGGTCAAAATAACGATTATTACAATAAAGTAGATCTACTGTTCACACATTTAGCCAGGTTATAGTTTAATTATAGAATTATATTATAACCCTGCCATCCCGAACCTGGATGTAAAAGAGAATTGAAGTTCATAAGTATTGCTTTGTAACCTATATGAATAAATGAATTGTAATTGAATTAAATATCATTTATCTGACGATGGAAAAAGCAAAAATTCTTTTTGTCTATCTGTTTGTGTAGCTATTCCAAGAGCGTGTGATCCGCGAGTGCTACAACTGTGACAGCTACAGCGTGGAGCGCGCGACTCGCCTGTTGCGCGCCGCCGACTCGTGCAGGAAGAACACGCCGCCGAATGTTCCGCCGCCCACGCAATACCTACTGCACTTGTACAGCACGCTGATCAACAGTCAGGCTGATGAGGTAAGCCAGTTATGTCAGATGATGTAAATGTTTCACTAGCATCCCGAATATCCCGATGTCCCAGGAGTGGATTCAGAGGTGCTCAGCCCACACCTGCACCTGAATTTCAAAAGACATTTCCTTTTGATACTTCCCAGATTAAAATCTTCATTCACTAAGTTCAGGCCCCTCCATCTTCTCCTAAATTGAAGTAAGCCCGCAGAAACGTAATCCAGGATCTGTCACTGCGACGTCCACAGCGAAGTATCCAAAATCACGCACTTAGGGCAAGGCGGTCTAGCAAGTATCACAAATGTACAAAACATGGCGTCAATAGGCAGGACGACCAGCCCTCCTTTCCGAATCAAAACCGAACAACTAGCGCCGCAGAATATAATCTAGGTGACGTTTATGATAACTAAAAGAATACAAGTAGATGACGATTTTATTTTCTTTTTTTAATTGTTTTTTTTTGTTTACCTACTTTTTGTTTTATTTATTATTTTACTTTTTTTTGTAGCATGTTTTAGAAAGTACTTGTACTTAGTTATTAAATCGTCTTTAGTTTTAAGCCAAAGTTAGTTACTGCTGCCCGAGCTAATAATGTATGGCAAAAGAGTGTAATTGTCGTAAGTACCCACAGGACAGGCTTGCCTAGTGTGGGGGGCCACTGGTTATAGCTCTAACATATATTTATTTTTGGCAATAAACAAATTTTATTTATTATTTTTATTTGCTTACCACAAACAAAATGTAGTTTTCTCTCTTTTACTGGTTTTCAGTTATCGTAACATTCTACTCCTTATTCTTACCGCGCGCACGTGAGATCTCAGCATAATTATAAACCGCAGTGCCTAACTTTGTGTCTTCTATGCCTTTTTTTACGAGGTGGAAAATCCCTTCGGATCTCCGGCTCTTGGGGGCAAATGCGAGCCGGAGTATGTGGTGTTACCACTAAAAACTACCTCGACTACCGACCAAAGACGCCCTACGGGAAAAAGGCAGGGTACAGGTGCTGTCCAGTCTTCCTCCGATAGCGCCATGTTCAACTGAACCCATTCCCAGGGAAGGCTACAAGCCCTCACCGGCCCCTACTGGCAGCTTCCCGGACCGACCTAATCCTAAACGGCAACCAGAGCTCCCCATGCTCTGGCTGCCCGTGGTCCCGTTAGGTGTCTTCTATGCCCAGTTAGAATTTATTTATCTTTATTGTCCGTTTCCAGATCAAAAAGCTATGCTCTCAAGCCCTACTAGACATCAGACTGCACCTACATTGCTCGCCGCCATCGCTCAACTTCGCTCTAGAAGCTCAACCGAAGAAGAAGACAGAAGAAAAGAGAAAGAGACTGTCAGAGAAGAATAGAGTCGCGTTAGAAAATTTGTTAGGGAAAGAGAGGTAGGTTTCAATGATTTGAAATTACTATGCCATCAACCATTGATAGGTAAATTTACAGAGATGTTAACAAATATAAATGTTCTGTCTGTGTTAACAAATGGTTCTTAATCATAGTTGAATTGTGTTCAATGAAATCTAAGTAATTGCTTGGTCAATTATTTCTGTCTCCTGCATATAAACATGCAATTCCATACCTGATCTGTCAGAATTTACTAATGTTTTATTTTAAAGAGACAAATAATATAATTAAACTATCTTAAAATAATAGTAAACACATTATTTTATATGATCTTCCATTTTGTCCAATATTTCACGAATATAAAACAAATATATATTTCTTTTTCTTAGGATACCCTCAACATCTACAGAGGAAGTTATAACAATCGCGGACGAACCATCAACTAAGAGACAACGGCTAATATCTACTTCTGAAGTGATAACCGACAACATTAGCGTCAGCAGCGAATCGGCTAAGTCTATCGAAATAAGCGATGACGATGATGATATTATTCTACAAATAGAACAGGATTCAAACCCGGGACTAACACAGCAAGAGCCGACAGAAACGAATATAGAAGAAACTCCTAAGAATGTAGAAGTAGATGAAAATACTAATGAACAAAATGTTGCCAGTAGTGATAATGTCGACGGTGCGAATGTAAGCCAAAGTGTTCAGGAAAAGGAAGTAGAAGAACCTGAATTAACGCCTGAAGTTATTCCAGAAAGTAACATTCACGAAGCAAAAACACAAGTACCCTTGAATGCTTCAAGCGACACAATGGAAGGAGATAAAAGCCCAGTGTCTATGGAGGTTGTCTATGATCCAAATAAAGACAGTAAAGTAACAGTACTAGAGAAAATGGACGACGAAAATCTACCCAGTACTAACGACACTGATGACATACAAATTACTTGTGGTCAAACCATACAGAGCTCTCAAGAATTAGAAACAGACAAAAATAAAACTATAGAAGAAATACCAAAAGTCAATGGAATTAATAAAAATAATATTGATGATGATACAAATAAAAATGATGTTATTGAAAATATTGAAGTTAAAATAACTACTAAAGAAATTACTGTAGATGATATGTTAGCTGATTTTGTTGACGAAGTTATTGAGGAGGGTAAAACCCAAGCTTAGACTTGATGTATGTGCCAAGCTTATGCATAAGATATATAATATTGATTATTATAAGACCTTTAGATATTATTATTAATCACTTACAATGAAATAAATGCTTTTGCTCAAAGTGTATCGTTGTTTTATTTGCCGCCGGTCATAATATTCGACATATCCATGGATTTTTCTACTAGAGCTACATATTTTGATATAAGCTCCGTAAAAATACTTTTAATTAGTAAGACTCGCAATAATAGGTAACGCTCAGGTGAAACAAATAGGATATTTATGGCCGGCGCGCACTGACGTCGCGGCATGGCACGGCATTTTATTACTGATCAAGTCATTTTTATTCTTATTTCTAGCAGTTTAGAGTTCATATTACTTTATTTCGATACAATCGTACCGCGGCCCGCCGTGGCATGCCGCAGCATACTTCGGGACGCCGCGGTATGCCACGGCATCCTGCAGTGTGCCACGACGTAATCAGTAGGTAAATAAGTTCCTGAATTCACCGTTAGTAAATCTTGTTCTCCATAAACAATGTATCCAGAATTGTTTTCTCTTCGACATATCAGTTTGTGTTTGTCGTTCTTCATCTTCAGCAAGAAGTGCTATTGATACTAAATTCCAGTCAATTGGACGCCTCGGCATGCCACGGCACGTCGCGGCATGCCGAAGCGTCCTTCGGGCTGCCGATACGTGCCGCGACGTCTGTGCGCACCGGCCTTTACTTGGAAGCTTGCAACACAAAAGCAGTGTTGTTGTCAGAATATAGGTTACCTGTATCTATAACTAGCGGTTAGTGCATATATAGTGATGTGCCGAAAAGCATGTTCTTCAACCCAAAAATTCATACAACACGCATGTGCGCACACTTATAACAACATTTGAAATAAGAACAGGGTCGATAAATGTTTGGCAGTGAAAAATGCGCATTATCTGTGCTGGCCCTTTAGTTATTCTTCTGTGCCCTAGTGTTAGTGATGCCTAGGCACAGGGCGCAGACCCTACACACTTCGTCGCCTTACAAAAGTAGCATACATCAATATCCTCAATACCATTCCGACCACATCTAATATATAGTTGGTTCGCTTTGAGTCATTCATTATTGAGTAGGTACCTAGGTACACATACTTCTATTTTTGCCACGCCCGCAGCGTGCATCAGACATTTGACGATTTGGCAGACATTTGACGGTTGTGAGTTGTGACTTTGTGAGTGATTTGGAACGCATCCTTAAAAGACGTCAAAGTCATCAAAATAATCAAACACGTCAATTGATTTTGACAGTTGTTAGTAAATAGAAGATCTACAAAAAATACCGCCGAATTTACTTATTTTACTTTACAAAATGGTAATAGCGATTGGTTTTGAAGGCAGTGCCAATAAGCTTGGCATTGGTATCGTTAAGGATGGCGAAATACTTTCTAACTGTAGGAGAACCTACATCACACCACCTGGAGAAGGTTAGGTTATATATTTTATCAACACCGACAGTTTTACTGAAATAAACACATAATAGGTACTTTACGGGTTGGAAAGCACGTAGCTTTATTTGCTTTAACCTAGTTAATATTATATAATCTCATTGCAACAACAGATTTAAATGATTGTCATCATCATCCTAGCATTATCTTTATGATTTGAGGCCAGGATACACTTACTGGTCTAGCCAGATTTGAAAGCATATTTTCCACTATGGATCCCGGGCTCCGATGCAATGGCCTTGGGTCGCAACCGGGATGGCGCTAGGATGATGATTGATTTTTTTTATGTTTTAGGCTTTCTACCGCGAGAAACAGCGCTACACCACCAAGAACACATTCATGAGTTGTTGAAGGAAGCTATGGATCAAGCCACCGTTACTCCTGAAGAGATAGATGTGGTGTGCTATACTAAAGGCCCTGGGATGGGTGCTCCTCTAATGGTCTGTGCTATTGTGGCGCGTACCTGTGCTAGGTTGTGGGGGAAACCAATCTTGGGTGTCAATCACTGCATAGGCCGTATCCTTTTTATGTAATCTAGTACTATTTGTGCCTTATTTGAAAAACTTCTTTCTTCATATGACCACAACTTGTGTAAGCTGTCATCCTGTTACAAAGATTAAAGTTTGATTTTATTGTCAGGTATTCACATTTCATATACCGTTAACTTCTGTCAAATTATTTTATATAATCAACTTTTTTTGTTGGTGAAAGCAGCAAAGATTCTTACTAAAAAGCATGTTTTTATATTCTTGCAATCTGTCATCATAATGTCCTGCCAACCGATTCCAGCCAACTTGCCGGCTTGCCAACTACGCGGGACATATTATAGTGTACAAGTGTGTTCTGCGCAAACACAAGTGTACTCTCTATTCCCTCACTCTCAAGTAGATTCCTGAACATGATACCAGACATTGAGATGGGCAGGTTGATAACTAAGGCCAACAACCCGACAGTGCTGTATGTGAGCGGCGGCAACACTCAGATCATAGCCTACTCCAACAAGAGATACAGGATATTTGGAGAAACCATTGACATTGCTGTTGGCAACTGCTTGGATAGGTAATATGTTTGAAAGTTTAATGATAATTTATTTACTCCATATACATTTATCTAGTAGAAGGAAGAAGTTTTTGTAGGTGGTAGAGAATAGCTGATATCAGCATTAAAGGCCAGCTGGGCCCATTTGAGGGTGCAAAACATTAACAAAAAACAATATTTCTCAATGGGTCAGTAACAAAAATAACTGCACCCTTTAGAATTTAAACTCTCTGATAACTATAGGTAGGTACTAAATTTTAAAATGATGATATAGGTAAGTTTACTTTTTACTAAATTTAATAATCCTCCATCACATTGAGAATAATAATTATTTGGGTCTATAAAAACATTTAAAACCACATTAATGTAAATTGACCTATGTTGCTGACTGTTCTTGTGACTGAACATGAAGTTTGCTTGACTATAATAGATAATACAATATAGGTAATATTTCTACCGGGATACTACCGTTCTGCCAAAAAGATTTTGACAAAATTTCATTACCCAAACAAATTTTAGCAACCTTTTTTTATACTTACCATTGCAATATTTTGAATGATTTTAGTACGCATATTTTTATTTGGTCAAATTTTTACTCAGCAAAATATTACCAAGTATAATGTCATTATGGCATTTCGTCTTTAATCAAATTATTTATTACAGCAAACAATCTTCAGACAATAAACGTTTGGTGATATAAGTTTATTTATGGAAGTAGTTAGAGTAGGTAGGTAGTTAATTATAAAAAAAAATGGTTAGGTTAAGTTAGAACTGTGACCTCCTACGCACGAGCCGAGCGGTGCCGCGGTAGCGGCCGGCCAGTGCCAGAAAAGACTTGCATTAATAGAAAAAAGAGATTGTTTTAGTAGGTCACCCGGAACTGAACTATTTAGATAAGGATAATTATTGATTTTGCGTAAAAACTGTTATTCCAACTGAAATATTTGACTAAATTAAAAATGTTAAGAGTACTAGTTGGTAAACAAGTTATAGTTTAAACGTTAATTTCCGAAAGGTATTAGGTTTGCGTTACAATTTTTTGTGAATAAATTTTTTGCTAAGTAACAATTTAGCAAATGAAATTATGCGAAAAATTTTTTGGGAAGTGAAAATTTGTCAAATTCCTTTCGTTCAAACAAGGGAGACCCATTTCTACCACATACAACACCATCTCTTCCCAAACTAAGCTTGTACTATGGGTTCTAGACAGAGGTTAAATTTTTCTTTTGTAAATATCCATGTTCACGCACACACTTGTTTGACTTGAACAGGAATCGAACCCGCGATCGGCGTGGCAGTCGTTTACACTCCCGTTACGCCTCCCGTAATTAGATCACCACATTAAAAAAAATATATATATATTCTGTTTTAGATTTGCAAGGATATTGAAACTGTCTAATAACCCAAGTCCTGGATACAACATTGAACAAGCTGCCAAAAAAGGGAAGAAATATTTGCAACTGCCTTATTGTGTTAAAGGTTTGAAATATTTTAAAATTATGTTCTTAATTCACAAGACAAATACCTAAATGATTTCCTTTTGTATAGAAGTCAGAACGCTTTTCAAACGCTTGAAAAGTCGGCGCCTTACTTACTTGATAAGCAGCTCTTCAAGGAAGGCCAGCAGACTCTTTGATGTGGCCCACTGCTTCCCTCAGGGTGCTGTATCTGGACAGGTACTGCTGCCTGTACTGTGCGACCTCAGGGCAGTCGAGGAGCAGGTGGGCTACCATCTCGTCTGCTGCCATACAGGCCCTGCACAGCGGGCTGTCGGTGATACCTATAGTAAATAGGTGTTTGTAAAGAATCCGTGTACTGTGTAGGCGGCCGTGACTGACCGCAGTTGTTGTTTGGACAGCCGGAGGATTTGTTTGGCTATCTTACCGTCTACTGCGGGAAGAGCCTCCTGGGCCTGCCTACATGTTTCAATACCAATCCAGGACTGGTTGTGTTGGGTCCTGGTCCTATTTCTTACCAGATTGCGATAAAAACCAGAAGGGAGGGGAATAATGGGCTCGGGTCACACCACCTCTAAAGTGGCCCCTCTTCTGGCAAGTACGTCGCTTGCGTCATTCCCTCTTGAGCCACTGTGGCCCTTGATCCATTGCAGTGTTAATTTGTTTTGTTTACCTACCTCTGTTAGTTTCTGGTGGCATTCAAGCGTGAGTGCCGAGGTGATAGTATGGCTTTTGAGGGCTGAGAGGACAGCCTTACTATCTGAGAGGATCCTAAGGGATAGTTCCCTTACCTCACGTGTCATGATTGCTGTGGCAGCTAGGATTATGCCAAAACATTCGGCCTGGTAGACCGTGTTGTAGGCTTCCAGCGGTGCTGCGATGTCGATGTTTAGGTCCTCGGAGAATACTCCTGAACCCGTACCTGTATCCGTCTTAGACCCATCTGTGAAGATCGTGAGCTCGTTGTAGCCAACCGCTCCTTCGTGTAGATCCTCGTACAGTTGCATTTTGTATTTCTTGTCGAGCACAAATTGTTTCGGTATTCGGTCGCCAATGGCTTGTATGAGAGGAACTTCTTTAAAGAGTGTATTTAAGTTGCTAGTGTGCGGTGTGTTAGTGTCTTTCCAGAGCTTCAGAGCTCTTAGCCGGACCGCCGACATCGTTGCCTCCTGTTGTATGAACAGGTGCAATGGAGGCAGGTCCAACAATACCTCGAGTGCCGCTGTAGGTGTAGTTTTCATGCAGCCCGTGGCCGCTAGGTATGCAAGTCTTTGAAGCTTGTTGGCGGCCGTTGTTAGGTTGGTCTGAGGCCACCACACTACTGCGCCATAAGACAATTTTGGGGGATAGGCCCCAGCGTTCCCAAGTCGGCGCCTTACAGTTATTAAAAAGAAAATTCTCGAAGGGGTACGCAAAAGTAATATTACACCCACATTTTGCCATGTAATTTGTAGGTCCCACGTAATAGGGGGCGAGCCTATTGCCCCTTACTGGGCACTTTGGCCAGACTCTGTACTGCTACTAGAATTAGAAAACCCATTAAAACTTTTGCCCGACCCGGGACCTGCGATCAACAGACGCTAACGCTATCAACTGGACCACGAAGACAGTCAAAAATAAAAGTATTCTTATTATGTAATTTTCTATTTTTCAGGCATGGATGTCAGTTTTTCCGGAATTTTATCTTACATGGAGGACAATATTAACACGCTCCTAGCAGAATATACACCTGAAGATTTATGTTACTCTCTACAAGAGACTATATTCGCGATGCTGGTCGAGATCACTGAGCGTGCTATGGCACATTGTGAATCTAATGAGGTAATTGTTAATTTAATACTAGTTCATTATCATGAGAAAGATAGAATAGCATAGTTCGCGGCACAGAAGTTGAGAGCTAGCTAAACAATTGCTTCTAAAATTGATAGAATAAAAATGGACTGTCAACTTCTGCAGTCCAATCGTCACTAGCTTCAATGAACGCTCTATGCTTATATGCTGGGAAACGGAATGAGAAGCGGGATTAGGGCGAAGGAAAGGATAGGGCGCTCCCGGCACTTTCACTCACCAATCGAACTCCTTAGATACACTTAGTTTACGTCGATATTCTGTAGGAAGATAGTGGGTAGGAAATTCCCCGATTGAGCCGACCTATTCATGACGAAATCAGCAAGGCTTTCTAGTTATAACTTGGACTTGTTTGCCCTCTGTACTTCTGTAGTCTCCATCCACTATTCCTTTTCCTCCATCCCACTTGAGAAAAGGGATAGGAGGAGCTATCCCTTTTCCCAACCCAAATTCCGTGGCATTGCACTTGTGACTCCTCTGTTATTGCTTGTGGCCATGGGCGGCGGTAAAACTTATCATCAGGCGATCCGTTTGCTGCCTATTACATAAAAAAGGCACAATTAATTATACCTCTGAAGCGTGCATTTTTCCTTTCACTACCAATAACACAAACATCATATTCACCAGGTCCTTCTAGTCGGTGGTGTTGGCTGCAACGAACGTCTCCAAGAGATGATGGGAGTGATGTGCACCGAGCGCAACGCCACAGTGTTCGCGACAGACGAGCGCTTCTGCATAGACAACGGGGTTATGATCGCTCACGCCGGCGCCCTGGCCTTCCAGGCTGGAGATAGGATGGACTTCAAAGACTCCACTATCACTCAGCGGTACAGGACCGATGAAGTCCTGGTTACGTGGAGGGATGATTAATTTGTTGTCTTTTAGAGTTATGTTTTATTTTTTGTTTTGCGGCCCAGGCACGTTGGGCAGGCAGTTGCGGCAGGCGGCAGCAATTATGGTACTATATTAGGATTTTAAAATATACGGCTTGGTTGCCTCAAGTGCCGCTTGCGTCAGTCTACCAAGTATGACCTGGATTAGTAGGAGGCTGTTCAGAATCATGTCCGACATGGATAGTAAGCTCTAATTACTAGACACGGGACAAGAAGCCAAATCCCGGATTTCCCGGCCATCTGGCAACCCTATAATTGTATACACAGCTACAAATCAAGCTATATTGTTGCAGTATGCTTAGAACACTTATTTTCTGCGCAATAAGAGAGTGACAAAGGTCAAAGCTGCCCGCCGCCTTTCATAGCTGGGCCTTTGTACTAGCTATATTTACTAGTTATATGCAGAATACATCTAGTTATATTAATTTAACGTTCATCCCGGCTACTCATGAGTGGACATAAATGCCTTGTTACCTCCTCAAGGACAAAGTAGAATACAAATGGCGAATTCATTTTTTGAATCGGTCCTGTAGTTTTTGAGTTTATTCCTAATAAACATAAAACATGAAATATTATTAACTCACAAGTGTTACATAATAAAAGTACAACATATACATAGAGCTAAGGTTGACCCCACAAGGATCGCACACGCCTAGTGTGGGGTCAACCTAAATTAATGTAGTTATCAATAGATAGAATATATCTTTGTCTCTTTTACGCACTAATATTTGACGAGCGTGCGTAAGTGAAGTGTCCATCGTCCGATCGATAGGTTTAGTTCAGGATCCAGCGGATTCCAGCGTAGTGGCGACTCATTTAGGCTTATGAGCATACCATAAGCCTAAATGAGTCGTTAGGCTAATAAAACCTTACTTTGTAGGAAATTTGCCCAATATTGGCCGATTGGTAGTACACATGGATGGTTTGTGTTTGCATCCATTACGACATTATTCAGGGCTTGGATCTGCGCTTGATTCAATCACTATAGTTTAACTCCGGGCGGGGCTTCGTTCGCTTGACTTTTGTGAGCGCATTGCTATTTAAGAATAGTGAATTAAAATATGAATAGTGATAAAATTTAAATTATACTTTAGAAATTAAGAACACTGCTACGATCTATCAACTTTTAAGTCAGAGCCTCAAAGCCCAGGATTTGAAATCTGGGATAACATTTCAAAAACTGTAGTGTGTCCAACACACATTTATTATATTTACTCTAATAATAATTTTAAGGATATCTGTGAATAAAAATATCAAATCCAATTAATTGTCTTTCAATTCTACAATTAACACACTTGTTTAAAGTTACAAAAACTTTATTAAATCAACCATTATATTTGTTCAAAATAAGGATATCACTGCTAACTCATTGGGAGCAACATGCAACAAATAACAATACAAACGAAATATCTTAGTATTGCTTTCTTTAAATAAATTATATTTTATAATCATATTGATTGAACTCTGAGGAATAAAACTTAACAAGTACCAGTTTCACTTAAATATAATAAATACTACAGAAATGCAAACAAATTCATTTCATCAACCTGCTTATCATATGTGCACAAACCATACATCGCACTCTACATTCACTCCGAAAACAATGTTAATTCTAATTCTAGTAATTTTTTATTACACAGTTCTCTCTGTATTGTTTTTAGCAATTTACATAATTTTGATTGTTTATTGCTTAGCTCTTAAGAGCGCATCCCCACTGCATGGTCATAGCAGTGTGAAACACACATCAAAGACTACAAATTAAGCTAGCGTGGTAAAAAATGTATTAGCGCACGCTCAGGCTGATTGGCGCATGTTCGGGATCTACACATGCCTTACAATGTGTAAACTTGCATGTTTGTAGTTTGCGTATCATAAGACATGCATAGTGCTCAACTTAACATTCTTACGTAATATACTAGGTATTCACTATGAAGCTAGCTAGACCTTAGACATGTGTTAAACATGACCTAACCACTGATATGTAGACAGTAGGTACTACACACTGCAGCGCTAGTTTATTACACACATTTACACAAATCTTTGCAGTGTGGATGCACCTTAACAATTATACTGTTAAAGGCCTTGCCACATGGCACAATTTTACATCCAACTTGACTAAATCACTTGATGAAGTCGCCAGACGCCAGTCGTCCAACTCAAGTTCATCGGGAGGGCGGTACCACCAGATTTTAACCAATCGGGTGGACGGAATGAAAATCAGTGATTTGATTTGTCATGTAGACGGGCAAAGCCAATTTGATTGAAAATTTGGTCAGTGGTAAAATTGTGCCGTGTGGCAAGGCCTTAAGAAAACTACTGAATAGTATACAATTATACTAGGTGTATAATATACAGAAGTTATGTGTTTGAAATTCTCTTTAGTAGTTTCTGCATGACCTTATTTATAAAGAAATAGACATGGTAAGTTTACAAGAACAAATGCACATAAAAAATATACAATTAATATTTCAATAAAAGAAAACCAAAACCTAAGATTATGTCTAGACCCTGCAATTTGAAGAAAAAAATATCTATCTGTAGAAAATTATATTTTAGAATACACTGCTTTTTAAGGTCATGTTCATTTCAATATTAACACAACAAACATTTACAAACTGTATAAAAGTTGGTTACAGCCCTAATTGGCACCATAAAGAAGATTTATTTAATCTATGATAAATTTCTACTACAATTTAAACTTAGAACCCACACACAATGACTTTTGGCTTTATACACCCCACTTTTTCTATATAAATTATTTTTTAATAACAAACTAATATATGAAGACTCTGGCAAATGGCCACTGGTTTTTAAATAAGGAACATTTGAAATGCTTGAACAGCAAAATAAGTAAAATGATGTGTCTATGTTACAAGTGAAAACTGCATTTGGATGAAAGTGAAATAGTTCACATTTTGTACTAGAACTCTCTCATGCAAGTCTTGGCTTATACCAATATTTGAGCCTGGGGTTACTTTGTGTCTCATAAGCTGTCCGCAATGTGTAGGCCTGTGTAAACAATGATCCATGTAACCTGAAAATAAATAGTATTATAATTAATAAATATTTTGATATGCAGAATTTATTGATGCCTGTCCAAGTGGCAGGCCTGGACAAAACTGGCTAGATAGCTACTTGAGTAAGTAAAGAAGCCAACTAAAGAAGTGTTGGCAGGAGTTTAGGGGTTTTTGCCTTTTAATAGGATGATGCTTCTCTAGAAGAAAATTCCCTATAAAACATGTCATAATGGAACTATGTCAAGGTCTATTTGAATCTTATTAGACAAAAGTTGGTTTAATTTAAAGATGCTTATCAAAGCAACACTATTTCAATTTCTGTCATGAAATAGTTATCTTTTTTGTTGGACTTTATATAAATAAAACTCCTGTATTCATGATAACATGCTTGTAGTTATATGGTTTGATAACAAAAGTAAACAAAACCAAGATAGTAAGAAATAATTCTTACCAAAAATCCAGCAAATGAAGTCATGAAACCTTCTTTTGTAATTTCCCACATGCCACCGTATTCCTCTTCATCAATACTTTGGAAATTATTCACGTAGAAGTATATTACTGCTGCATTCACAACCACAAATCTGAAACAATAATATTTTGATATGCAATATGTAAAGAATGAAATCAGGGATATTTATTTTGTGCAGTCGAATTGCTTAGTAATTAATTGAAATAATCCTAGTCCACGATTTGATTTATGAATTAAAGTAAAAAGTACAGTACTCACAGTAACAAACCAACGAATCCTTTCAAAGGTAGTAAGCCCCAAAATAATCCTAAAACGATGCCAATGGCTTGCCGCATCCAATAAATTACATCTAAGAACTCTTCCTGGAAATAAACAACGTAATCAGATAATTATTCTAGCCCATTTTCATTGACGATCGCTGAGAAAGTCTCGTGATATGAAATCTAACCTTGTCCGGCCATTCGGCGTTTGCTACGAAAGCTCTCTTCCAAGGCGAATCACCTTTACTCTTATTATTTCCGTCTGAAGATTTACTTTTACTCGACATGTTTATTATGATTAATTTCTTTCAATTTATTTAATTAATTCTTAGATTTCGGAATCAATAAATCATATTAGAACGAAAATCGTACACGTCACTGTGACATTCCGTATTGTCATTAAAATTTGACTTGAGACTTGGGCTTTTTGGATAGAACTGCCAGTGAGTAAAATATATCACAGGAAACAAATACAGACAAATGTTCGTTTCTACTGAACGGACAAATAAATTAGACAAAAATTGTACATATTTGACGACCGGTTGGCGCAGCGGGAGTGTCAGTAACTGCTACGTCGAAGGCGGCGGGTTCGATTTCCGCTCAAGTCAAACATTTTTGTGCATGAACATGGACGGTTGTCTTGGTCTGGGTGTTTCTATGTATAATATGTATGTATTTATAATTAAATATAGTACATACGTATGTTTATGCATTATCTAGAATCCATAGTACAATCTCTGCTTAATTTGGGACTAGATGATGATGTGCGATAAAGTATTATCACAGTCCAATCAATTCATGAAAAGTGATTACTACCTTTAATCTGCGCTTTCTACCCGATGGGGGTTCCGAAACGTGCCATTTCTTTTTAGAAAATGACTTCTTTTTCAGCACTACATCGCTGCTTTTTACCTAACGTTTGACATATCATGTATAAGACCTGTGGAGTCTGCCAAGCCTCAGTTGGGCAGCATGGTATACTTTGGCCTTACCGTTTACAAGCGACGGGTTCTAAATCCTAAATCGTAGAAAGACTCAAGAGTATCAAGTCTTTCTTTTAGAGTTCCATCTCTGTTGAAAATGTAGTTAGATATATGTAGGAAAGCAGATTGGGAACAGAACCAAATTAATAATTACACAGTTTAAAATTAATAAAAATGGTTTATTAAAACATCATTGCTTATAACGTAGGGGCTACTCTATTTTTGATTCGGTGTATTCTTTCAGCCTCCATTTTCTTGGTAATGTCCCAGCATTCCTTATTGAGTGTGTCGTAACCCCTCGATAGGCTGACCAAACGCGCTAACACCAACATTCTGTGTAAATCGTCCGCAGTCACTGGGTTCTCTGTATCTGATTTGCTTCGCATTTCAATGAAGTCGTCTTCTACGAACTAAAAAAGGATAATAAATAAATCATCGAATATCATTTGCCATTTAGCTTAAGGTGTTTTGGGGACTTAAGATTTGATTTTTAGAGCAATGTTTAGAGCTTTTAAATTAAATGTTTTGACATAATATGATATGCTGTGTTTTTGGCCTCAAGCTGTTAACTGAGGTGGTTTAGTAAAATAGAACATCAAGTAAACTCAAAAGAGTATTCGAGTTCATAATTTTACACAGAAGTCGTAAAATTATTATAGTATAGTTGAAGTACATACATACATATCGTCACGCCTTTTATCCCCGAAGGGGTAGGCAGAGGTGTATTTCTACACCCACTTTTCGCCAGATATACTTTAGTCCCACGTAATAAGGGGCGAGCCTATTGCCGTACCGGGCACATTTCCAGACTCCGTGCTGCTACTGAGAATTTCGTGACAGAAAAACCCAATAACACTGCCCGACCCAGGAATCGAACCCGGGACCTCCCGATCCCACGCGCACATTTATGCCGCGAGACCAACGAGGCAGTCGTATAGGGTTTGATGTCGAGTTTTCCGTCTCTACGCAAAGATGGTATTTGCATCGTGTTATCCCTTAGTCGCCTCTTACGACACCCACGGGAAGATAGTAGGCATGGGCGTTTTCGGATTTTTCCGCAAACCGATACAAATTCGATTTCAGATACTGAAATCGATTTCTAAAACCGATATTAGAAATCGATTTCTTTAGCGGATGTCGCAGCGACGCGCGTAGTTACTAGTTGCGTAGAAAAACGCAAGCAATCGAATTCTTATTGTATTGTTATGACATGCGTCCATTGGTTATCATTGGCCGTCGCTTGGCTTGCGTGACATATTGAAAAAGAAAACCTACTTACTACTTACCTAAAACTAAGTGTTAAAAAACTCAGTCGCCAAACAAACTAAAATTACACAACACGAATTGTTTCTATTTATTTACACTCTACAATCCTAACCTACTTACTACCTAAAACTAATTGTTAAAAAACTCAATCGCCAAACAAACTAAAATTACACAACACGAATTGTTTCTATTTATTTACACTCTACAATCCTAACCTACTTACTACCTAAAACTAATTGTTAAAAAACTCAATCGCCAAACAAACTAAAATTACACAACACGAATTGTTTCTATTTATTTACACTCTACAATCCTAACCTACTTACTACCTAAAACTAATTGTTAAAAAACTCAGTCGCCAAACAAACTAAAATTACACAACACGAATTGTTTCTATTTATTTACACTCTACAATCCTAACCTACTTACTACCTAAAACTAATTGTTAAAAAACTCAGTCGCCAAACAAACTAAAATTACACAACACGAATTGTTTCTATTTATTTACCCTTAACAATCCTAACAGCGTAACAATAAAACTACCTATTTAAATCCTTATAACTTTCACGAAAACCAAATATATGTACTTAATTATTATTACGCGCGCACCGCACTGCACGTGTCACCTAGGTCAAGTGAACAAATAAACATTGATCAAGTCAAAACTCTCCAAACATAAATCCCTAATAACTACCTATTAAAACTATTTGCAATTTTCAAAACAAACATTAAATAGTTGCAATCTGAATTAGATCTTATCGCCGCGATGTTTAGTTTTATTTTTTCGATTCAATCTGCAATTCATAAAACCGCCAAAATCCATAACGAACGACGACTGGCTTGCTTGGCGACGATCGATTCGCTTCATCTCTTTTGCTCTTTAAACGGATCACTAAGTAAGAAAGAAAAGGATATGAAATTCGCTCTCTCTCATTCTAACTAAGTAGTCGTTGGGTAGAGTGAAAGAGAACGAATGAATATGAAAACTATCGAAAACGTAAGCTTTAGACATAGCTTTAGATTTAGTTTGTAGTTTGGTTGCGCTTGCACCGTTTCCGCTTGGTTTGGATTAGTTTGTTTGCGTTATCGTGGTATTGTTTTGCGTTTTCTAAAATCGGTTTTCTCATATTGGAATATCGATACGATATGATTTCTGACTGCAATCGGATTTCAGTTTCGTTTTGATATATCGGTCTCATGCCTAGAAGATAGGGGGTGGTGACACTTGTATTCTATGCCGTCAACCCCACGGCTAGTTTGTAGTTGAAGTATTACCTGTAAATCTTCACTTATAGTATACTTGACAAGCTTAAGGCTGGTCAGGTATCTTCTTATGATATTCATAATCTCCTCTTTTAAATAATACGTGGCAGCTTCAACTATCGCGTCGAATATTTGTAGTGACGACTGTTCTGGCCTGAGTGGCACGTGGTAATCACTCTGAAAATAAAAATTGCTTGTAATTGTGGGGATTTGATGACATAGGTGTCGTGAGTTGCAGCGTATTTCTTGATTGGGCAATATCTTTTTAATGGTGTACAGCAGGGGAAGCATCAATGTCTGAAGAGAAAAACGGCAGAAGACGGTTAAAATATGCTCGCAATATTTTTTTATTATTTTCTTGAATTTTTTAGGAGAAAATGCAATTATTTATAGGTTTCGGGAATGCATATGCTCCACTTTAGTGCGCATTGGATTTAAGATACTCTTAGTTAATTATTTGCACTGTATCGAATGTTTTCGCCTCAGAACCCGTATTTTGCTGTTTCTTCTTCTTGAGATATGTATGTAGCAAAGTGAATATTTTATCTTACAATCAGGATCAAACAAATCAACCTCGATCATAAATCTGTTTCAAGCAAGAAAAACTTCTATATTCACTTTCACAAGCAAAACTAAACAGAAAAGTACTTACAGGCAACAAAGACTTCCCTTCCGACAGTATCAGCACCGCTACATCAGAGTCAAACTCCATCTTGTAAAACTTGAAATCGTACTCGACCTTCTGAGTCTGTATCATATTGCCTAGGGCTGCGATATTGCCCACTCCGGTGGCGTCTAACCGTCCCTGCTCCATTTGCGTCTCGTCTAGTACTAGGTGCGTGTTTTTGCTTAGCTGGAGGACCCCGCTTGTTAGCCGGTTGCATTCGTAGTCTTTTCTGTGAAGGAATTGAGGGTGTTGTGTGAAAAGGCGAAAAAGTTACGAGAATTCTGTTTTATTACGCTCTTTTCACGATTCTGCATTGTTACCTATGAAAATTAATAAATACTAGCATTTAACCGCGGCTTCGCCCGTGTAAAATATCTATAAAAAATATTCAATCCAGATTAAAAAGATATTAAAACCGAAATGACATATCCCTACTAATATTTACAAAACGGTTGAACTGATTTTGATGTAACATAGAGAGATATTGGACCATGGAGACCGACGTAGGTAACCATCTGTTGCAAAAATAAAAAATCAACCTCTTCCGGTTTTAGGGGGATAGAAGTTCGTATGGGACTTTGATCAATATTCATCGTAGGGAACTTAGACTTTAAGAAAATAACGTAGTTATTGGGTTTTTTGGAAATCAACCCTGACCTCCTTAAATTAAAAGAGATTTGTGTTACCCCGAATTTAACGCGAGCGTAGCCGCGGTCGTAAGCTAGTACTTAATATTAAATCACATCTTATGATACTTAAGATCTATATTTTAAATATGCACCATGCTGATGCTCAATCTCATCATGCCAACTCAGCTACACAACACCATTTACATACATACATACATAGACTCACGCCTGTTTCCCCGAAGGGGTAGGCAGAGGCATATTAAACGCCCACTTTTCGCCAGTGTTTTGATCCCACGTAATAGGTGGCGAGCCTATTGCCGCTTATTGGGACATTTTGTTTGCCAGAGCCTCGTCCGTTGATCGGCAGGTGCACCACTTGCAGGTGAGGTTGGCTTAGGACCCTAAGTTCTTGGTGGGAACCCTATGCACCCACAACACCATTTATTCATGATAAATTCTTACGTAAAGTAGATTAATACTAATTGATACTCACTTTGGCAGTAAGCAGAGAGTATTCATGTTGTCAATAGTGAGCGGCAAGTAGTAGCTCTTGGTGACAAACTGTTTGATGATGTCATACAACTGCTTGGCGTAGCTGGGGTACTTCTGTATGGGCAAGTTCGATAGGTTCAGACAGAACTGGCCGAGCGCTAGCGTGTCTTGGCGGAGGTAACTGAAAAAAAAAATTAACCTTTTAATAGTGGTTTTTTAAAGAGTAGTGGTGTATGCAGGTTTGTCTAAGGATGCGATCTGAACGTCATCAGTTATAGCGCAAATATTCTTCTACTCCAGCCTTTCCCAGTCCATTGCTGGACTGGCTGTAGGAAATTAGGCCTCTCATAATTTGCGTCTCACTCGGAAAAGGATCGTCACCGTATCGCCTTCCGCCTCGCCGTCAAGCAGGCGTCAACCTGATGTAACCACGTAACGTAAGCGGATCAGAAGCTCCGGCACGTCGACTCGGCTACAGCTAGGCGACGCCGTGCTTACGGCTCGCCGACCGCTGCCGCGCTGGTTGACGGCTAGGGGGCACTACTTCAATCATTTTGAATTCGAACGCAGATCGCGGGAGGGGCGTGGACCAAAAGACCTGTGGAGGCTACGGAGAGCCGTAAGCCAGGGTACGGAGAACCGTAAGCGCGGGAACTGCAAGTCAACCACGCACCGCACCGCGGTTTGTGAGCTTGTCCTCCCGAGGCGAGGATATTACGTTACGATTCCGATTAGTGTGCGTTACAGTAGGGAGTTCCATACAAATAATACTGAACGGCTCCAGTTGATACCGTGCCAATCCCTTTCCGAGTTGATACATGTGCTATGACCCGCAATCGCATTGTGAGTAAATGGAAGGATTTGGTCTTACTATACACTTATTTGACGTCGAGTATGCTGTTTTTTCTAAAATATACTATTTGCTCAGTGTATTTTCTTTAGTCACCTGTTCCAGTATTAGAAGACATGACTATGGTCACACTATGGTATGGTGGCATTACAAGTAGTTATATTTTATTTTGTCATCCATTTTCATATTGCCTGCTTCCTAAAAACTCACATCACTATACAAACTCTTATGCCAATAGGTAAATCTTACTTACACACAAGCAATAAGATGACAGATCAGATACTCCGCAGCCAATTCATCTCCCAGCAACAATTCTTTGAGCGCCTTCAGTAGATGTTCTCTTGCTGAATTTGCTTCTTTTAATATGGCTTCTGTAATATTTTGTTATATTACAGTAAAATTTATACATAGGGAAATATAAATGTATTGGATCTAAACAAGGTAAATACCGCCTAAAGGAAGTAGAAACGTCAGGGAAAACAAAGGTATCATACCATAATAAAGGATGCCCACATTTTAATTTAACCATTTATTCGCGGTCCCCGGCGAATTTCGGGTATCCCTTCTTAGTGCACTGATACGGTCATAATACAAAGACACAATACCAAGGATAATACAAACCAATTTTCAGCTTCTTGCGCACAATAGCATTGGCGGTGCATTGTCTGTCAGTTAATTAGGAACAAGGATTTTATATACACAGATATTTGTTAAGACCTATTAAATAAACTTGCAATGGCAAGCTAAGTAGAGGACGACAGCGGAAAAGATGGGAGGACGAACTTAGACTTACAACTGGCCCAAACTGGAAAAGAGTTGCAAGGGATAGGAAACAGTGGACATTCTTAGTGGAGGCCTTTGCCAAGAGGCACACTGAGTTCCGTGATATTTTATAATATGTAATAATAAGAAGTGTTAATTAGAGTCAAGGAGACTCAGGATAATAGGGCTATTGAGATTGATTAAATAACCTTGTACAAAACTAATAACCGTTTTTCCTCATTACCTTGATTGAAATTCTGGACCAATGGATTACAGTGTTCCAGCTTTTTGACATAAACCGCATGCAGCCTCGGCACCAAGCTCGGTGGAGGATTATGTGTAATAGTCTCCACATCAGTCTCTGACTGTGGGTCCAATAGTGGATGCTTTTCTGGCTGGAATTCTCCTGATAATGCTGGGTCCACTGAGAGAAATCCAACTACTTCTACCATTTCATTTAATTTAAGGTTCTCGCTTTCATCATATATCTGAAAGACAATAAAAAAATCATAAGTATAACGCAATTAAAAAAATAAGAACTTGACCCTTAATTCTTCAAACTTATATGGGACCAAACAGGCAGTATATCATCAAAATATCAAAGTAAAGATAATTAATTATCAAAATCAGTTAATAAATAACTGAGTTCTGAAGTAACATACATTAAAAAAGAAATAGCAATTGCTTTCAGGTTTTATGACCACAACCAAATCAGTCATTATCTTGACATAGTATGCCTTATCAATACATCCACTACATAAATTTTAATTTTCTGAAAGCATGTTAGTAATCAATTTCTTTCATAATTTTAATAATTAGGTTCACATTATTTTTTTAATTCAAATATCATCTTACCTTGACAATGCAAGACTTGCTGGGCATATCAGGCAGTGGAAAGTTTAATAAATGCTCTCTGGACACTACATTGGTGCTGTTACTCTGCGTCTCAGTTGTCTTTGGTTCTTTATTAGCAGCTGATTCATCAACCACCTCCATAGCATCAGAATCTTCATCTGCTTCCTCAAAGCTCCGTTTTAATTTCATACTACTAGTGTTGAGACGTTTGGAAGTGTTCGGCTGCTGATCTAAATGTTTCAAATGGTTTTGTTGCTCTTCAAGACTTTGAGCCCACTCATTGTAGCCGGGCATTGATACAACTACCATAGTATGTCTTTGCCCACTTTTTAAGTTTTGTGTGTAGTTTATTTTTTCATTTTCCTGAAAATAAAGATACATTTAACAACAACAATAACTGTATGTACAAATGATAAAATACTTATAAACATAATTAGTTTTATGTTTTGTTTATTTATTTATATCAAAGATGGCTAATAAACTATCAAAGTGTAAATAAGATGTTTGATAATACACTCTACTGATGAATATTAATAATTAGATCATAACTTGTAAAGACCATAAAACAAATTGGTGAAAGAAATAACATAGGTACTGAAAGCAGAAGAAATTCAGAAATTTTGTGCTAGGCAATATTAAATACATATTTTCTTATATTAGAATCAAAACATTTTTACATTATACACCTCTGCCTACCCCTTCGGGGACAAAAGGCGTGAAGTTATGATATCGACTGTGAACTGGCAACATGTCCTATCTCAATTTTGACAACTTTAGAGGAGGAAGAAAAAACATGTTCGCAGCATATATACAACATGTCGTATGTTAAAAAAAAATACGTAGTTAATATTTTTTTTTATTACACATGTAATTAAAAACAAAAGTAACATTTTATGCTTCCTTCCAATTTAAAATCGAGATAGGACAATATAAATCAACACAAGAACAACATAGGACATTTTACTTGGAACATTATGGGCGATCCTAACAAGATTGTCAGTCCACCTTCCAGGAGGCCTCGCTCTGCTATGACGTCCGGTGCGTGGCCGCCACACCAGAACCTTTCTGCTCCAACAACCATCGGTTCTTCTGGCTATGTACCCTACCACTGCCACTTCAGCCTGACTATTCGGAGAACATGTCGGTGACTTTGGTTTGCCTGCGGATCTCCTCATTTCTGATTCATTCCCCATTTGTGACGACACCGGCTACACACACTGGTCAAGGTTTTCGTCTGGAGACACTACGGGATATCGGACGTGAAGATATCTATAGGAGCAGGTACGCCATAGAAGTTATACATGATTTTCGTCTTGTATGACCTACTTGTTGGGAGACTCTACAGACGCCACCGAGCATTGTGCCGAGGTCTTCCATGGTCTAAACCTCTCTGGTGAGTGATACAGTAGGCGCCGTTGATGTTGATACCGAGTTTTTCCCAGTCCAGAAGCTTGAAGACTTCTTCAAGCGCAGCGGTGAATAGTTTTGGAGATATAACATCTCCCTGCCTCATCCCTCGCTGTAGTCGAATAGGTTTCGAGCTCTGGTCCTGGAGGCGGACTGACATGGTGGTGTTTTCGTACAAAATTTTCAGCACTTCGACGTATCGATAGTCGATCTGGCACCGTTGGAGAGACTGCAACACTGCCCAGGTTTCGATCGTATCGCAGGCTTTCTCATAGTCTACAATCGCCAAGCATAGAGGCTAGTTATACTTGTCGGGCTTCTTTATGTGTTCAGTATGTGGTCTATAGTACTATTAGCCTTTTCGGAAACTGGCTTATTCGGAAGACTGGAAGTCGTGTAGCTTGCAAGCGAGACGATTCGTGATGAACCATGAAAACAGCTTATAGATGTGGCTCAGAAGTGAGATGGGCCTGTAATTCTTTAAAAGGATTTTGTCGAACTTTTTGAAGAACAGCACAACCACACTTCTGTGCCCCACCTGTGGTCTTTTACTCTCGTGTATGACGGAATTAAAATGGTTACGAAGCATTTCAAAAGCGGGTATACCGCCAGCGTTTAAAAACTCTGTTGTAATTTTGTCATCACCCGGTGCCTTGTTGTTTATGAGCTGTTTTAGGCCCACACTAATCTCGTGCATGCTGACGTTCGGGATGTCTTCGGTATGGTGTCGGGTCAACCTAGCTCTAGGGTCGCGTGTGGTCGCGGGGTCGTTTATAACTTTCCATAGAACCATTCGATCTCCTTCAAGAACTGAGGTCTGGATGACACAACACTGCCATCCTTCGTCTTCAGCTTTGTTAGCTGATTTTAATCGATAGACAGATCTCTCTGGAATACATTAGAGCCTTTGTTCCGCTCGATTGCCTCATGAACACATTTGATGTTGTACCGGCAGATATCGCGGATCAGAGACTTAGAGAGGCGGATATCACTGTCTATTGAGGCGCCGATATTTTGGCATGTTGCAGCCAATATCAAGACGGATAAGTCATTTGAAATCACAAATAATTTCCATCCAACCAAGCAATTGGCTAGTAAGTCATGAGGTGGGTAGAGTTAGGACATAGTCCAGCAATCTCTAAGCAGCAAGCCTGTGTGACTCGATAGGCTAGAGCATCAAGTCGTAAATGCTGATAACTAACGTGGATAAAAGGTGTGAGCCTTTTATTCCTGAAGGGGTAGGCAGAAGTGTATTACACACCCACTTTTCGCCAGTTATATTTCGGTCCCAATGTAATAGGGGGCGAGCCCATTGCCATCTACAGGGCACATTAT
Organism: Euclidia mi; assembly: GCA_944739405.2. Classification (NCBI taxonomy): domain Eukaryota; kingdom Metazoa; phylum Arthropoda; class Insecta; order Lepidoptera; family Erebidae; genus Euclidia; species Euclidia mi. Next base: position 56,619,847 of record OX123200.2, on the reverse strand, counting down.
TAAATGCGGCTAACACTTGAATAATGCGTCAATAACAACTTATAGCGGAATCGTGCAACTTAAAAGCATGTATTTCATCATAAGTATGTACTGAATAACCTAATGAAAGGTATTTTTGGTTGCTGTTATGCTTAGTTCAATGCAACCAAGAAGTACTATCTCTGAATAATTCCAATCTGCCAAAAGTTTGAACAGCAATCAACGGCAATGCATAATGTACTATCTCGATTTACAAATTATTAACGTATAAATCTTAAATATTAATAATAAATGTATAACAAAACCTACAATTTTAGCTTCTAGAAGTCCTCAATAATATCCCTTTATAACTTAGGCCACTGAAACCTAATGAATCCACATAAAACAGTTGTTTTTTTTAAGAGTGCGCGAAATCGCGTTCATATCCATACATTTTTGGCGAGATAGCATAAAATGCTCGCAGTCACTGCGCGTTGCAGTTAGTACAAGTTGAATAAAGCGAATTCTGGCGCTAAATTTAAATGTATTTAAGTTAGGATTTCTTCCAACGATGTGGAGTATTAAATGGTATAAATTGGCATTAAAAAGTGAAATCTGCAAAAAATGAGATAGGACATGTTGCCAGTTCACAGTCGATATGTAATTAGCACTGTTGAACTCTGACTTTATAGTTATATTATGTTATGAATATAATCAATAAACAAAATTGTTATTTACAGAGTACATCAATTATAAACATTATGATAAAATCTTACCAGAATATTTGCTGTATCCCTGTATTTGCCACTTTTATTTTTACACTCATTTGTAGCAGAATTATACACTTCAAACTCTTCAAAATAAAACTCAGGGTTGTGCATATCCTGTATCATACCGCGGAACCGAACAAGTGTGTTGTCCGGCAGATTGTGAGATGCATTACAGTTTATCAGAGGAATCTGTAATTAAAAGAAAGGTTATGTAGAGGTCAATGCAATTTATTTCAAATTTACTGTTTTTATGGTTTCTGTTTAGTTGCACTCACCTGAAACCAATTTGGCAGTTTTAATAGTTTCTCCTTCCATCCTGCCTCATTTGCCATCCATAAATCAGGAGTAACAGTTTCAAAATCAGTCATCAGGTCATGCATCTTGCTAACAATAATATCTATGTTAGATAAACCGTAGTAACAGTTTATGTATTAGGCCGTTGCCCGGCTGGCAATTACTGGCTGCAGTAAAAACAGATTATAGCTTAGTTGCACGTTTTTTAAATAAAATTTATTTTGATTTCAACTCAACTCGACTGTATTCACTGCACAGTATTTGACAGCGCGCGAAAACTGACTGCTGACTGTTTTTTTTTTTTTTTGGGATTTTATGACCTGGTAACTGGACCTTTAGGTCAAATCTTATTTTATTTTAACGGACACTGCACATTCACTTAATTTTTAAATTGTTTTAACAGTATTTTTAATGTATTTATATATCGGTTTGTAAGTACTTTTGTCTTTCAATAACTCTTCGAGTGGCGGCGGGCGGGAGAAAGAATCGCACTTAATGTTCACTTCACTGAGTTCACTAGCCAACACTAATCTGTCAAGCAGGAAGTTTTGACAGTCAAAGATAAGATGTGCAACGGTTCCTTGAGTTCCTTCTTGAGATTCACAATGTGGGCATGTATTGCTTGTAACAATCCCCAATCTATTTATCGTAGTGATAAAGTCTCGGCTGGCTTCCTTCAATCTATTGTACCAGGGTCTAACAGGTAATTCTTCTTGTATACGGCCGTAAAATTTTCCTTTAGTGTCTTGGTCTTTCTTCCACAATTCTAACCATAAGTTACAAACATTTTCATTAATACATTGCAAGAAGTCAGTCATAGGAATGTCCATTGCATTTCTAACATCAATAGCATTATTACCTTCATATGCGGTTTTATCAACTATTTCATTGCCATAGATACCTCGGTGTGAAGGTACCCACAGAAAAGCAATGCTTCTGTGCTTGAGGTAATATTGATAAATTATTTCTTTGATGAAATATAGAATATAATTTGTCTTAAAAGAAACTGTAAGGTTAGTTAAGGCTTTAATCAAACTCAGTGAATCAGAAACAATCAAAAAGTATTTGCTATTGTTAATTTGGCGAATATGTTTTAATGCCTGATAAACCGCATATGCCTCTGCAGTGAATATGGTGCATGTATTGTGTAGAACAAAGCTTTGAGAGAATTGAATTTGTGGATCATATATAGCAGCACGCACATAATCACTTCCTTTACTGCCATCAGTGTAAATAACATAATAATTCTTATTATCTGCCATAAACTGTAACATATCTAAATTGTTATTGATGGGATTTTGCAATTCTTTGACAGGATGTGTGATACACTGATAAGAGAAGGAGTAACATGGCCATGGGCATTGTTTTCTAATACCAGTAAAACTGTTTTCTGTTTCCAGCAATATTTTGGACAATGTTGGGGATTTACCATTTAAGAGAATCTCGCCTGTTGTTAGAGGTCCAGGATTTCTACATACAGAAGGTACTATTTTGTTTATTATTTTCTTGTTATCTGCAGCAATTAATTTAAGACAGAATCTCTCTGCAAGTAGAATGCGTCTCAAAATTAGGGGCATTATTTTAGTCTCCACTTCCATGGCCCTTATGGGAGTAGAGCACATTGCACCAGAAATTGTTCTCAAAGCCCTGTTCTGCAATAGATCTAGTTTATTTACATGAGTACTATTTATATACACTAATGAGCTATAATCAAAATGGCTTCTAACTATACTTTTATACAAAGTTGGCAATATTTTCGGGTCAGCTCCCCATGTAACGCCTGCAAGACATTTTATTATATTTAATCCTTTAAGAGCATTTTTTGATATGGTTTTAATATGTTCCTCAAAGGTTAATTTCTTATCTAATACTATGCCTAAAAATTTCTTAACATTCACTGGATTTATAAATTCTCCGTTATACAGGGTGTTACATATCCCCCCGTCCGATCAATGAAGGGGTTGTAGGGTAGAGTAAAATGATGAGGTATTTGTCATTAATTCACGAAAATTCAAGATAAAATTTTCCCCGGTAAATTTAATTAACTTTAAATAATATCACATCAGATTACCCATGGCAACACTGAAGACTCATAAATCGTAACAACTAGGTATCTTTCTAAAGTTCATGAAAGGTCATCGAGTGCATCGGCCGACGCCGCCGGCGGCCGCGTCTAGTTACCTAATCCTTTGACAAAAGCCGAACGTCAACTTTACACGTGCCATCATTTTAGGTAGGTAGGTATACCCATTTTATTTATGAGTTTGTTGCAACAGCTGGTTTATTGCATTAGGTAAAACGGAGGAAGGTATTGTTTACGTAGTTCGTTTGTTTCGTAAGAGTGGGTAGCCAACTTTGGTGTCCGTGTATTCAGACATTTCAGATCACCCGAAGGCCTACGACATGGCCTTACGATTCTTAGATTCAGTTTTACGTGGCTTCTGAGTACGTGGGCACCCATCCAAGTGATGACCTGTGCAACCGTTACTTAACTTTGCCAAACTATTACGATCCAAACGCTTAGTCACGCTATGAGCGCTGCAGTATTTACGGTAATTACTAATTTTTTAAATCTTACTTAGGCAGGTTACCTTTAATTCCGAAAAACATCAACTTACTTGTAAGCTGCGTACGAAGATCATGCTCCACATGTCGACCGTAAAGGTTAAGACACTTACGGTACCTCTTCATCAAAGGTACCTATTTGAAAGCACACTAACTAGTACACTGTAGTTCACGAGGTGGTGAAGCCATTGAACAACGCGCTCCAAAGGCACTGGCAGACCTGGTGGTCCAGCGAACTGTTCCTCCTTATCACTACGTGCACCTACATGAATTGCATTCACTCCTACCTAAACACATCGAAACGTTAAAGTATTCAGAGTTTGAATACGACCGACGACGTAACTATTTCACAACGTAACTTATTCCGGAAGTCCGAACGAGAATAATCCTAGGGCAAGACTGAGTGATCAGTAGGCAAATTGAAGTCGTAAAAAATAGCCAGTTAGGGATGTAACCAATGATATTTATTGGAGTTCTGTTTTTATCGATATGTTATTATTGTCCCCGTACGAGATGGGCACGTATCCAACGCAAAATTGTTGTTTGTTTTTAAAATATTGTTATAACATAAAAATGATGTAACTTTTTTATTTGATTTAGGTTACCGAAATTAGTAGATCATTGTCTTTTGTCTATGATCTACTAAGTTCTGTAAAACAAAAATATTATTTAAGTCTTGTTTACGTAATGTGTCGATATCGTAATATCATTATTGTAATAATTCTTTGAAAAATTAATGTTGTGTCACATTTCATGTTAAAATTTATTAAATCGATATTAGCTGCTATCGAACGTAAATATCTCTACCGCGTTTCGGTATTGTATCGAGCGGCTCGTTTGACGGTAAAATTGCATTATTTTAAGGGCGGCATGCCCTTTGACACGAAAAGCCGACAATATTTTAATAGAATTAATAGAATCATAAAGGATACCGCCGCTGAGTGGAGTGTTGCTAGTTTAGGGAATTTTCCCTAATTACGGGGTAATGTTTCTCGTTAATACTATACTAAGAAAATAAATTGTGGTGTTTTATGAAGACCTGGATTTTTTTATTGTTTTTCCTAGTATGTCTAGCAAGTCAGTAATATGTGGTTTCGGGACCAGACAGGCGGTTATGAAACACACTGTATATTACTTTTGAATATGTGTTCTCATTTCCAAATATCATGGCACTACTTTTGGAGGGATTAATTTTTAAATGTAACACATCATTGTAATAGTGAAATATTTGGGACAATGCTCTGTTAATATTGTCTATTGCAATTTCTACATTATAATTACTACTGTACAAAACAATATCATCAGCAAACTGCAAAATATCTACATTACTATTTACAAATTTACAGATTTCACTTGTATATATATTGTACAACAAAGGAGATAGTGTAGCACCCTGCATTGTACCTTTAGATGCACATTTTGGACCATGCAATGTATTATTATACCTTACATAAAGTGTTCTACTATCCAAAAAATTATATATCCATTTACATAGTTGACCAGGCACACCTAACCTAGACATAACTTGTACAAGTATAGTCGGATCTAGACTGTCAAAAGCACCCTGAACATCTAAAAATACACAAACAGTGTTTAACTTATTATCTTTTGCATGTTTCAGGTCTGAAATTAAGGAAGTGAAGCTGTCTGCACAACTTCGCCCTCGACGAAATCCATATTGTACATGCGGAATGATGCCGTTAGATTCCATATACCAATCCAAACGATTTTTAATCATGTTTTCAAATAGTTTACCTAGACATGAAGACAGTGATATTGGTCTATAAGAGCTGGCAAGCTCGAGAGGTTTATCTGGTTTGAGTATCGGAATGACACATTGTGTTTTCCATGATTGTGGTATACATTTACAATGCCAAAGTAAATTAAGAATATTAAGAAATATTTTTTGTGCTGATTCATCTAAATTTTTAATAGTACAATAGGGGAAATCATCTAAACCAGGTGTAGTGTCTTTCCGAGATAACAAACTCATTTTAAATTCAGACCATGTAAAAGCATCTAGCAAAAATTTTGAATTTGGATTATCATTATTTAATTCGAAAATATTGCCTAAACTATTAATATTATTTAGATTGCTATTGTCAGATAATTTATCTAGAAATTGAGAAATAAACTCATCTTTATATGATTTATTACCAGCTCTTATACCTTTGAACATTTTTAGAAGATTCCAAATCTTACTTATAGGAGTAGTTCTATTAAAAGTGTTACATAAGCTATTCCAACATATTCTCTTTTGTTCAGCTGTGCGATTCCGAAAATGACAACAGTCACATCGTAATACGCTTCGTACATCACCTCCACTTCACTGCTTACGTTGTGAAAAGTTCTCACCGTATTCCGAAACTACGCATTGTCACTATCAAGGCCAAGTGATGCAAATTTATAAACAAAATATCTGGTGAAAACTTTAGAGGTGCGCCTTGGCTGTAAAAAGTTTAGTAACTACACAGTTTACAAATTCAAAGAATAAAATTAGCTAATTAAAGATTATTTTGTTACAAAAGGTATATAAAATATGTCCATAAAGCTGGATAAGCAATATTTCATTGGTAAAATATTTTGTAAAGCAACTGGAGAATTATTGTATGACATAATAGAATTCTATAAGCTGCATGTCGTGTTATCTTTGCTTCCTTATTTAAACGTCAAAATTGAAGTTTGCTTTGGTTTGTTATTGTTTTTGTTGTGTAAACAGAACGGCGTTTCATAAAAAATCATTTTGCGGTGATATTTTAAGTACCTAGATGTGGATTTCAAGTGGTTCCCAGCGAACTATGAGTTATTCAAAGGCCCTTTTAAAACAGTATCGTTATATTTGTTTTAAAGTTTCATAAGTTCGGTTTCTCTTGTTGAGTGTGACGTGTGTAACGTGTTAAGTTTTGAGATCTTTCATCCTATTCTACAATGGCAAGGTAAGTTATTAATAGTATTTCATCTAATGTTTTTAAATATAGCTACATTTCATTAACTTGCCGTGTGGTTGCCGGCATAGAATATAAGTGTCACCACCCCCTATCTTCCCGTGGGTGTCGTAAGAGGCGACTAAGGGATAACATGATGCAAATACCATCTTTGCGTAGAGACGGAAAACTCGACATCAAACCCTATACGACTGCCTCATTGGTCGCGGCATAAATGTGCGCGTGGGATCGGGAGGTCCCGGGTTCGATTCCTGGGTCGGGCAGTGTTATTGGGTTTTTCTGTCACGAAATTCTCAGTAGCAGCACGGAGTCTAAAAATGTGCAATAGGCTCGCCCCTTATTATGTGGGACTAAAGTATATCTGGCGAAAAGTGGGTGTAGAAATCACCTCTGCCTACCCCTTCGGGCATAAAAGGCATGACGTTATGTATGTTATGTTCATTAACTTCCTATTTGATTGTATATTTTTAGGGTTTCACATCCATCATCTGCTCAAGTAGAGGCTCTACTAGTTTTACTTGAGAGTAGGCCAAATTTAGCAAAGGGCTTCTTAAAAACGAAAGCAGCCAAAGAGAAAGCTCATAGAGAATGGGCACAAGTTGCCTTGCAGCTTAACAGCATGGGCGGTGGAGCAGTTAAAACAACACAAAAATGGATAAAGGTATTACCTACATTTCGTCAATTTTATTGTGTTTCGTTACGTATTGTGATATTGATGATCATTGTTATACTATGTTTTACTATTATTATCTTTCCAGTATTGGAATGACAAAAAAAATGCAGTCAAGAAGAAGGCTGCTGCAAGAGCTGCCAGTAGAACTCGAACTGGTGGTGGTGCCATTCAATGTGATGAAATTGTAGAGCTTTCCCACATTGAAGAAAGGATATTGACGCTAATGGGTGGTCAAAGTTTTGCCACAGGTGACAGTCACTTGAGAATTAACCTATTTGTAAGTATGATATACCATTATGATATTTGTAACAATGTTAAGTTAATTGGAATTCATTTATTGTTTAATAGATCTTTTGTATTAATGTCTTTCTATTCCTGCAGGTGGACGTCAGTGAACCTGTGGAGCAGGATAGCCCTTCAATTATTAATGTTTTAGAAACAACACATGAGCAGATATCCACAGTAAGTGATTTGAAATGTATTGGTAAAATATAAATTTGAGATATATGGTGATGTACCTATTTAAAGAAATTGATAATTTTTGTTTCAGATTCATACAAGTGATGACATAGCCACCTATTGTCCATCTGAGTACCAAATATCGCCAGTTATTGTAAGTACTTTATGAAGAACTTAGTTATTTATTAGGTACCTACATAATTTGTATTGTTTTATAGGTTTAATTTTTTAATCCTTGTTTTAGATTGATGAGGCTCAAGAGCAACAAGCAACACAGGGCTTAACAGAAAGAAATGAATTTTCAATTGTAAGTTAATGACATACCTAATATTCACCGATGCATAAATATACCTATAATGCAAATCTTATAGAATCACTGATGAAATGAATTACTCATAAATATTTTTTTGCTTTAGGTCTCTCCATATGCTAACCCTGTAGCAGGCCCATCAAGAGAAAATCCCAACCCACCTCTGAGGGTAAGCTAGCTTACTAACCCTAGCATCACTAACACAAACGTAGATACTATGACCCATTTATGTACCTTGGTAAAATGATTTGAAATTGTGAAGAATGTAAAAATATTTTCTTATTATCATAGAGATTTTTATCATCATCATTTATTATCATTCATTAAAGTTGAAGTTAAGTTTAAATTAAAATAATATTAAAATTCAGTTTTAACCACTATAAATGGGAATACCAGACAATCAAAAATGGAATGTGACTCGCGCTAATCATAACTTCGCTAAACAATGGTTAATTATACTATGTCTAAATTTCAGGATAACGTGCCGGCTGTTTCTGTCCCCTTGCCACCTTCGCCACCCAGACATTCGCCCTTAGAGGTGGAACAACCGCAGCACTCTACAGTCTCAAGTGAGTTACAAATATATTTTAGTTCATAAATCTACCTAAAACAAATTAATTTATAAACAAAATACTAATATCTCCGGTAATTATTTACAGCTCCAAGACGTCGTCGGCGACGATTTTTTCAAAGAAATGGACGACCATCACCTCCGTCCCAAAGGCGTTCCCTTTTTCTTACCATGGTGGAGAAATTTATTGAATACGCTCGTCGGCGAGATGAACGAATCGCTGAGAGAGACCGTCAGATTGTAGCAAGCATGCAATCAATAGAAAATATTTTAAAAGAACATTTTCGTAGTAATTAATAATGTAATTAAATAAATTGTGTATAAACTTGATTTTTCATTATTTTTATTTACATTTACGTATGTACTTCACTAAAAGGCAAAGCTCTTAAATTTAACTTGAAGTTAGGCTGTATCAATTTTAGGGTTTTAGGTAGGTACATAAGACATAGATAAATAATAAAGTAAGTCATTTATTCACTAAGATAGCAATGTAACGCTTATGAACGTATAATTTATAAGTGCGTCACTTAATGATTCTAGATTCACATACTATTTCTTACTATTATATATTACTTATATAGTGCCAGATTTGTAATGTAACAAACAACTGTGAGTAAGATTGGAATATAAAACTCATTGACACTCTTAAGTCTTAAATGACCTTTGTATAATGTACAAAGATTTTAAATAAATATATTTACAACTGTTTCACATTGCAAATAAATTTATTTATTTATTTCAAAAAGCGGCGATAGCTCAGTAGTGTGTAATTGACTGCCAAGACGATGGTCTCGGGTTCGATCCTAATTACCCCGGTCACACATCTATGACTTTTCGAAGTTATGTGTGCATCCACGCACGGCGAAATATTCAAAATGACCCATCGGTGGGTCATACACAGTGAACGTGTTAACATGATAACTTTCAAACTACAACCACCCCTGTGACCATTAACTTATCGAAATTAATAATAATAAAACAATTAATAAAAATATAAATAGATTATGTACCTAAATATAGATAACGTGTGATGACAAGGGTGAGGAGTATCCCCCCGTGGGATCTCCACCTTGTCGTGGTGGTCTCCACCTTGTAGTAACCGTGGATTGGTCACCCGCGGTGAAGCTAAGAGGGATCCAGGAGGGGACGCTCTGCGTGGGCTTGACGGAGGCCTGCGCAGGATGCGTCCAAAGGGGCGGGTGCGAGGGACAGTTCTTCTGTCCCTCGCAGTCGGGTGCGGTCGCGGGAGGAGAGGCGTGTCGGTGTTGCGTTGCCGCGCGCCCTATTTCCCGCGACCAAATGGAGGCGCACCATCGTTGCGACGCGGTGGGGCCGCAGAAGAGGAGATGCGGTGTTGCGTTGCCGTCCTCCCTATCCTCTGCGGCCACTGAGTGTTTTGGCGGCGGAGCCCAACACCTTCATCCGCCGTCAAGAGGGTTTTGTTCGGGGCCCGCCTGACCATCTGGCGGGCCAATACCCGTCGGGGGTAGCGAGGAATGCTTCAGCGATACCCGACCCTCCGACATACGGGTACGTGAGGAATACGGGGTGGATTTTAGTCAGAAAAGAAAGGGTGATGAGTATAAAAGCTACCATTTACATAATTACATACATATAGACACCATTATGTATTCGAATATATTATTTCATTTACATTATTCAAAACTTTAGGACTGCACTTAACTACAGTTTTTTCTTCCCACAAGCTTTGCAGTCCGACCCGAGCGGCGACAAAAAATACTTAGAGGGTAATTTATAGCTGCCTTATGAGAAAAATGTCGCGGGCGCTTGAGTGGCTTACGTTTTTTTTTTAACCTCTTGTTTGTTTCTCGTACTTATCAGAAACCAAATTTTAGCCCTAACAGCTATTCATTTAGTTTACAAAAATCGAACAAGATAACAAAGCACTTAATCTTAAAATAAATGGCCTGACTAACTTTAGAGCACAGAAAAAAGTTTGGTGAACTTATATTACATATAGGTACAAACGAATATAATAATAATATACTTTTTTGCCAAAAAGCATGTTGTAGGTACAATGATGTCATAAAAGTTCAATAAAGCACATGTTTCGCTAAAGTTGCATATCATGCAAATATAAGGTAATTATACTATTTATACTGTATCAACTGCACTGTTGGCGTAGTGGTTTAAATGGTCCCACCCCGCTAGACACTGCGTCGAGTGTTGTGGGTTCGATTCCTAAATAACAAGTAAATTAACGCTACACAAAGGATGTTTTTGTCTCAGACGTGCGACTGAGACACAAACATCCTTTACAACAATAATAAAAATCAACCTTAACACACCACCCATATCTTTCTATTAAATAAAGCATCTTCTCTTTCTTTTATATTACACCTATAAAATTATATACACTAAAGCAAACCCTCTCTATATCTATCTCTATACATAATTTTCATTTAACATACACTTCTAAGTCTCTAATACAGCATAAATAAACCAACATACAAACAATTTTAAATCAACCCACACTACATTGCCATCAACTATGCTAAGATTACAATAATAGATTATTGCAATCTTGAAGACCATAAAGCATTCACTAAAGAGCTTCTAGCTGCACGACCTAATTCTAGTTCAGTATTGATAGAACTAGTGTTGTAAGCAACTGCCAGATTTCGCTCACTTGAAATGTCTTCTGGTGACAAGGCTGGTGCTGGCAGACCAGCGCGGTTACAAATATTGTGGAGCACACAACATGCTATCACAATTTTGGCAACCATATCAGGGTGGTAATGTAGCATCCTGTGCACCAAAAGACACCTAAAGCGGCCTTTAAGTATGCCTATTGTCCTTTCAACACTATTGCGGGCGGTGGCATGGAGCTTATTGTAGTGTGCTTCAGGGGTGTTCTCCACAGCATTTAATATAGGCGTCATAAGATATGGCCTCTGTGCATATCCAGAATCACCTGAAAATAAGTAATTTAATGTTTATTTTAAATATATATGATTTTACTATTTATATTGCTACAAAATATTACTTACCCAACAAATACACTGTTTCTCCAGCATTATACAATTCTTGCAAATGAGTTCGTATAATAGACTGATTAAATATAAAACTATCATGAGATGCACCACCATATGAACTATCTACATGTAGAATATTTAGATCAGCATCAGTTATCTGAAAAAATAAGAACTTATGTAACACATTGAACTAATCAAAATTTGATTCTGGTGCTATTTTATGCTTACCAACTGAACATTTCTAGCATGATATCCCTTTCTGCAAAAGTACCGTTCCTCATTATCTTTGGGTCTCACCATAGCTACTAATGTGCCATCTATGCAACCAATCACTCCGGGTATGCCAAATTTTTCATAGAATCTGAAATTAATAATATATAAACAGACAGTTAATTAATAGGTAGGTTCCTAAGTAAGATCATTTGAGAAGCACCAAAGTTTTGACAAGAAATTATGTACTTACATTTCTTTAAGTTTTTGTCGTTCAGATGCATTTTGAGGAAATCGTATAAATTTCTTCACTACATCTTGATGACATAGTGCATTAATTATTTGGTGAAGAGACCGAGATATAGAAGGCTGTGAAACAAAGTTCCTTATATTCATACCAACTATTTTCTGATAACTTCCAGATGCCAGAAATGATAGTGAAGATAGGATCTGAAACAAATTGGTAGCAAAATACAATACATTATTATTTGTGTCCATTGGTATTGGTACCCTTGCCAGAAAGTAAACCAGTAAATAATTACCTACATAGGTATTTTTGCTAAAATATTGTACATGTAGAGCTTTACAGTAAAAAAAGGATTTGCAAAACTAAACTCTAATAGAATCCAATAAGTTAGTTTGTTTGGAAAATATGCATTCCAAATAATTATATTATGACCACTTTAAAAAGGAGGTACATGCAATATTACAAACTTACCTTGGTTCTTAGCTTTAAGCCTCTTCGGTTCTTTTGCACCGGAATAAAACTTTTTATATCGTCCTCTAAAGTTCTAATTAGTTCTTCAGATAGGCGATACAAACGTACATAGTCATCGTCTCGAAAACTTATATTTATGTTCCGCAAAGATTTACTGTGTTGTTGTCTTTTTAAAAGGTCTAAGCTGTAAGCTTCCTTTAAAAATGCCAACATAATTAGAGTGTGAGCCATCTAAAACACGAAGTAAATGTTTAATATTATTTACACTTGAAACTAGCATTGTAGAGTTTTAATTTTATCACAATATGATTATAAAACGTTTTTAATACATATAAACACCACAAAATAACTTTTTACCTTTACTACGGAAGAAATTTATAATTTTTAGAGCTACTTGTGTTGTTTTCACTAAGTTTTCACCGAATAAGAAGTAACTTTTGATTTGACAGATAAAATTGGCTGTGAAAACTGTGACGTGAGCCAAAACATTGCTTCGGAATATCAATAGACCCTTCCAAATGTCAATTTTTCGTTAGTTTATGTCAGTTGAGTGAACTTTTCACTAAAGTTAGTTCTATCCGCCGACACGCTTACATGGGGGGCGCCACTATAGTTTTCACTGTTTTTCGGAATACCCAGTGACAATACTAATATTAAGCCTGCAATACATGTTGGTCGAGCTTAGGCCAACGCGAGCGTAGGCAAATTAATACAAGTCAAGTGTTACTGCCTACACGTTTGGCAAGTATATCGAAAACCAATGCAAATGGCCAACTAGGCGAGCGACACCGAGCGATGGCAAGACAATGCAAATATACTGTCTATACGTTGGTATTGGCGTTCACTCGGCGACGCTCGTCCAACATGTATTGCTGGCTTTAAAGACGTGAAATGTTTGACTATAGAAAATACACTTCTACAAATATGAGGCATATCGACACCGAAATCATAAAAATACTGTCATCTCTGTTTAACTTAGATAATGTTGCATAAGTGAAAAGAGATAACATGCTTTTTGACAGTTACTATAATGGCAACCCTTCATTCCTAGCGTCTTTGAAATACCTAGATGCGGCCGGGTCGCCATTTTATCAGCTTGCTGTTTGTCAACAAATTGGGGTACGTCAACTGTCAAATGCTCTTGAGCTATTCATATAATTTGTGAATGTTGGAGTAATTTTGCTGTGTTATTGGGTTTCAACACGATAGTGGTAGTGCAAACCTTCTATTGCAAGATGCCCAATTGCAATATAATCGGTTGTGGCATGAGAAGAAGCAGAAATCACCCGCATATAACCTTGCACCAGTAAGTATTAACTTCAGCTGAAATATCATTGGATTTAGATAATAAACAAAATATATTGCATTTTTTGAAGAGTATCAACAGTTACGCCACTTACGCCTTCATAATTTCCCTTTTTGCCTTTATTATCCACAATAAACTTCATGAAATTATTTTGTTGTTATTGTAGGAAAAGAGTAGTGTACCTATGTATGATATTTTATATTTATCGATAATACTACATAAACTATATTATGGTTACTTATTGATTTTTTTACTTTCCAGGCTGCCTGCCAACAAGGAAAAAAGAAAATTTGGCTGGAAACAATCAGTGTTGAAAATGTAAGGATGTCAACAAAAACAATTCATATTTAATTTGTTATCTTCACTTTGAAGAATCTTGTTTCAACCAGACTCTAAATAAAGTAACATTGCGTGATGATGCTTTACCATCACGAACCTTATTTGTAAGTACCTAACATTGTTATAAATTTGTTCAACATGATTGAGTATTGGCTGATATGATGGTTATATTATTATCCTCATTGCAACTTTCGTCTAATGGGCACAAAGAGTGATGTAAAAAGAATGTGTTTGAGTATGGTCCTAAGCGACTCGAGTACCTAATTAGCAGACACAACAGAATTTTATTATTATAGTGTCTGGCTCGAATATGAGCCGCTGCGCTGAGGCTAAAGTGGTTAGATTAATTGCCAAAATAAAACATGTGCTTAATTGGTTACAAAAAAGAAATGTTTATGGTAGTACATTTGTGATATTCCTTTTATAAGGAACTTATTAATGTTTTGAAAACAAAATAATATCACCCATAGTCTTGTTTTTGAATAGTACTTTGAAAAAGTATTAATACAGTAGGTAGATTCTTCTCAACCCACCAATTGCAAATTACCTCTAAACCTATTAATAAAATCAAGAAATATAAAAAACGCTAACAATTTTATTGATATTTATTATGTCTGTAGACGGATAGACGGTTGATAGAGCCAGACATGTGTTGGAGTGGAGACTGTGTATGGGCAAACGATGCAGCACGATGGGCCGACGATTTGAAGAGGGTGGTTGGCAGCGGATGGATGCGGGCTGCTCAAGACCGGGATGTTTGACGCTCTTTGTGGGAAGCCTACGATCAGCAATGGACGGCAATTGGCTGAATGATGGTGATGATGAAATAAATAAATGACTATGACGTAAAAACAACACATTTTATTTAAAAATACATAATATATTATGTCCATCTTTCTCAATGAGATTTATAACCTATCTCTTTTGCCTTTTACCGGCGACACCCTGAGAAAAGCCCAAAGATGAAACTCACGGCTCTAGATTAACACATTTAGTTATAGATAAACTACGATAACATAGCGCGCCCCTCCACTTACCAAGCGGTAGAATGTGATCGAAATTCAACCGTTTGACAGGTGGTAGAGCGTGTCATGTTATCGTAGTTTATCTCTACTTGTACTAACTCAAACAATTTAAAAATTAAGTGATAGTGCAGTGTTCGTTAAACTATGACTTGACCTAAAGGACCAGTTACAAGTTCATAAAATTAAAAAAAAATATACTTAACAGGTACTTACATAAGATAACAATTCGGATTTTTACCGATGAGACTCGGTAAATCTTAGGATTTACCGGTAAATCCTAAGATTGACCGCAGCTCGGGCTTTTACAGTATATACCAACAAGTGAAGCTAAGAAATGTATGTTTAAAATACCCATCGATATTGTACTATGCGTTTCAAATAAGAATAGGAATGTCAATGACCGCTATCTCTTAAATTTCACTTGAAAAGTACGATTTGCAAAGCTTATTTGCAAATCAATAAGTTTTACATCAAATTTAAATAAAAACGTTAAATAAGTAGTAGTTTATTAAATAATATTAATATTTGATTAAAGTCATAATTCGTATCCAATATGGCGCCAAGTCGATCCTATTCTTAGTCAAAACGCATAGTACCGGGGCGACTATATGAAAAAATTCCTATAATCTTTTATCGATGTTATTGTAGAGAAATATCGATATGGGCAGCTCTATTGGCCGCCATTTTTTCCTCTCAATAATGTGTAGGTATACACGTTTTTTTTGTAGGTATGCCAAGTCTATATTATTAGTATTGTCACTGGGAATACCATTTAGAGTTTTCACCGCCAAAGTCGCTGTGACTTTGCTAAATACATTTTCGGAATCGCTCTGCTGATATGGTTCTTTTTTTAAGTGCATCCTTTCTTTTATAATCTAAATAGTTCTCCATAGTAGGATCACTTCTATATAGTTTCAATTCATTGTAAGAGGCAATAACACTTTTTTCACAAATGTCATTCCACCAAGGAGCTGGAGGTCTACTTTTGAAATTATTTGGTTTATTAAGTTTAGGAATTGTCATAACTTTTAAATTATCCAATCGAGAACAAAAATCATTATAGGTTGAAATAGGATCATATAATTTTAGAACTAAATCATTAAATATTGTTTTAGAAATAGTTTTAAACTTTTTCCAATCTGCTTTGTTATATATAAACCTATCAACAGGAGGATTAATATAATATTAAAGGTAGGGACAAACTGAGCCCACGTACGCAACGTATGCAGTGCGACGTGGGAGAGCATACGTGCACACTTATCCCACGTACGCAACGCGAATTTGGCGTCAGACACTGTTGTTATTCCATAGAAAATGGACTAATGCCTCTTACAGTCATGTTTTCCGAGTCTGACAGTGAATTTGAAGACGATTTATTACGTTTGTTATTTTTAAATGTATATATCCGCGTCAAAAAAACAAAAAGAGTTAAGAAAAGATGCTATTTACCTACTTGAAAATATTAAATACAGTTTAAATGGAATTTGTGTTTAATTTATCTGCCATTAAATCCTAAAATAGTACTTATAACTAAACGACCAGACTTGCCATGCAGTTTTGCTATTTCTTCCCATGCTGCATGCGTAAATTAGAATCGCGATATTCAATACATTTAATATTATAATTGGCTTCATATCGCCTAACCAAATCAATGAGCTGTTCGTCTCCCATTTTATCGAAGGTATTTACCGCAATGTCTAATCCGTGTCTGACGCGCTATCAACGAAAGATCTAGAAACACACTAGTCGTACGCGTGGAATAGCGTATGATTATCCCCTCCACGTTCCCACGCCGATCTGGCTCGACCAGTTCAACGTTGCATAGGACGCGTGTGACAGCATTGCGTATGACAAGTGTGTTTCCAAGTCATATATTTTCATAGAATTTTCGTGGTCTAGATATCATAATACGTAGCATACGTTGCGTACGTGGGCTCAGTTTGTCCCTACCTTTATCTATATGCAGTGAAATCTCTGTTATTGTTGGGTAGTGATAGCTGCCCATGGCATCATCATGTACAGACCACTCGCATATTGATGCGAGGTTAGCACTAATAAAGCTTACATCAATTGCAGACGGATTTCGTCTCGGGTTGTTAACAGTTGTAAAACTACCATCATTTAATATACATAAATCCAAGTCATCAATGATATTAACCCTTTGGTGCATGATTTTTTATTTTGGATTGAAAAAAATATATGTGATAAAAAATAAGCTAAATTATCATGGAAAAATGTTTAAAAAAATCCTATGATATTTATAGGTATTATTTTTCATTGTAAAACCTAATTATCATTTTTGATAATCTATGCATTAGAGGCATATATTTTTTGTGAAATCAGATAAACATGGTTTTTGATGAAATACTTATTTATTATGTAAATATTAAAATAAAATTCATAGAAAGAGCTCTCAAGTTTTCCACATATATATTTTACAAGTTAAAAAGTTGGAAATAATTATTCTTTCTGTTGTAGCAAAAATAAATATTACATTTTGTAGACATTACTGTAGTCGGTTTTTTACATGTTGAATAGAAGCACTGATTCCTTTTTTTGTGGTACTTTTTATCGTGACCAACACCATCCTGGCGTACATCCTGAGGGGGTAATATTTGAGCACCAACTCTCTTCTTCTTGTGGGTAACATCAGGTGGTCTATTGAGACTCAGTTGGCCTCTTTTGTTTTCAGACACGCCACCATACCTGCACGTTGTGTCCGCCAATTCTATAAAAAAATTGACCAATTTCAAGTAGTTCCTTCTTGTCTGGCAACTTACATGCTTTCATAATCTTTTTCACTGCACTGTCCCTAAACAATGAATTTCTTCCTTGTTCAGATAATGAAATAGTGACAGGTTGCTGTAATCGTTGACAAAATAACTATAGGTATGGTTCCCCTGCCTTGGTACAGGGTGAAGTAAGCGTACTATAGTATAGGATACAGCTCCCGAATCTGGTTCATTAGGTCTCCTTTCAAAATACTAATATATTTTCGAAGATCTCGCAGGGTAATTGGGTCGACAAAATTGGGCTTTTTCTGAGTGGCATATTTATTGCTCTCATCAACGATGACTTCTAGAAGGCTTTCTTCAAAAAATATGTAAAATACTGGTAAGTTGTAGACAAATTCGAAATATTTTTAGGGTAATCTGTCACACCTTCAAAATCAAAAGCTCTGTCTACCAAATCCATATGCTTTTTTTCTCAAACTAAATTACGAGGGGCCAAATAGTTGATTGATGGATTTTCAGGCACAGAGTCAGTCAGAACTGGAACCCCAGATTCTAAATCAATTTCATTTGATACTGGACTACCTTCCTCTACTATTTCCTCAATATCTTCAAGGTCTGCAACCAACCCACGCAAGTCATCGTAGTAATCAATAGAGTCCTCATCAGTATCAGCTGCATCCTCTGAAACATCTCTATTTTCCAACTGCCATAAAAGTTGCTCGATGCGATTTTCTTCCATGATCAGGCCTGGTAATATATAAACAACAAAAAGCCATGCAAAACCATCACCAAAGCATAAAAACCCATACAAATTGCTTTCAAAACCAAACCGCGCCATAATAAACATCAATACACGAACATCACTTTTCTATAGCTGGAATGCATGAATTATCATTTTTGATAACTAACTTCAAAAGTAAAATTAGTACTAGCTATCAAAGATTAGTAGCAAAATTTGTATTTTTTATTATAGGAATGATCCTTACCTTACTAAATATATTTTTTTTGTTGAGAAAAATATGCACTTATACAAAGATTTATTGAGATGTAACTTTTGAAAAGGGTCACTTCATGAACTCTGAGGTGCAATGACATAAATTACAAATTTCAACCAATTACGTGTAAGCTAGCTTTTTTTTTATTTGACGTATTGAAGTATGACTGGATGAGATACGTTCAGAAACCTTTTTCTGTTACAAACATGCTGCAATAACAAGTTATGGTCAAGTAAACGTTTGTTATCAATTTTGATAATCTATGCACTTAAGGGTTAAATAAATCCTGACCTCTGCTCTTAGTGGATAGACAACCAAAAGCGATGTGGTGTGCATTAAAGTCACCACTGACAAATATAGGCTTTGGAAGATCATTGATAATATTACGTAATCTATTGATCCGTATATGTCTACTAGAAGGAGGACAGTATACACAAAGAATAGTCAAGCTACCATGCACCGTAGATAAGGACAGAGCTACAGTTTGAATTTCTTCATAAAATCTAGTGTTTAAAACTTTGTACTTTAAATATGGCTTAATTAGTATTGCTACACCATTATGAGTATTTTTAGAATTTTTATTATAAATATTATATCCAGGTATTCTAAAACTATTGTCTTTAAACCATGTTTCGTTAAGTAAGCAAATGTCAATATGTTGTTTTTGTAAGAATTCAATCAGTAAGGGTTTTTTATTTTTCACCACTGCAGCTCAAACATGCCGCTTTTGCTGCGAGACAACAGTGAACAAAACGCGATTTTGATTCGAGCGTGAGTAAAAGTAGCTTTTTAATTTTTCAATCTTCAGTGTCACGAATTGACATTGTTCAGCCATAAATTTGAAACATTCGAATTTTACTGTGCTCTGTCTCTTTCACATGCATATAAAAAGTGAGTGAAAAAACAAACCTCTTCGAATTCGAAATTCGATTTTGGAATTCGACCTCAAAGAAAACACCTACGGCAACGCAAAAAAAATATATTTGTAATAAAGAAATTACTTTTTTTATATGTTATTGTTTACATGTTTAATTTATTATTGGATTTTAATAAAAATAAATCTAATTAACAGTATAAAATTAGTATTTAAGCAATACATTTTTATTTAGAATTACAACAATGATACATTTGAAAAATAAACATCAGGGACGCGGTATTAAAACGTGATTTAAAAAAGTAGCGGGAATAAAAATTTCGCTGATGCTCATACAGTAGGTATAGCGTAACGTGTTAAAAAATATTAATATATAAAATAATCTAAAAAGATGAGTGAAACTAGCGATGATGACTGTACTTTAACACCAGAAGAGTTAAATCAACAAGTGATTATGCAGAATTCAATCTATTCCTGTTCATTTCTATGTCTCCTAAGTAATATGTGTTTTCACCGCTGTGGTGAAAAGTTATGTGTGCTACACGAGAGCAAAGTTTTTTGTATCTCGTGCTGTTGAGTCCCTCACCACGCTCAGGATTCTAACTTTGATTCACTCGCTACGCTCGTGAATCAATCATAGAATCCTTCGCTTGCTCGGGACTCAAAATCAGCACTCGAAACAAAAAACAACTTTGCTCTCTTGTTGCACAAATAACTATTTAGCACTTTGAATGTTATACTGAGCAATACGTAGCTTAGACAGTGTATGACTTGGATCCATTACTTGAGGTTTTTAATAAGTGTTTCCCTAATGGTATTTACAGTGGTAGGCGTATTATCGCCCTTATTACCCAGTTCCACCAACGTCTGTACCAGGGCCTTAAGTACATCGTTGTTGGCAACTATTTGGGCTTTGATGTCTACTTTAGGAGAGACATCTCTAGAGTTATTTACACTATGTACAGTATTATTTACAGATGTATTTACAGACTTATTTACAGATGTATGTACAGACTTATTTACAGATTTATTTACAGTGTTAATTGGTTTCATTTTTGGAGGTGGCAAGGGTGGAAATTCAGTGTTATCACATGAGTGTTGTTTTGTGATTGTAGCACTTGCATATGTTATCTTATTTTTCTTTTCTAATATTTTATTTAACTTAATTGGACATAATCTCGAAATTGCAAGATGAGGCCCGCTGCAATTGCAACAGCAGATCTCTGTTGGTCTATCACATTCTTTATATAAATGCTCACCTCCACAAATGGAACATCTTTGTTTGCCATTACATATCCTAGCGGAGTGGTTAAATTTAAAGCAACGGAAACATTGCTGTAATGGGGGTATATATTCAAAAACTCGGTATGAAAACAAATCATATTGTACATTGTCTGGAAGAATATTCGATAGAAAAGTAATGCTAACTGTTTGTAGTGGTATTCGCTCTTGTCCTACCTTCTTTGTGAATCTTCTTATAGCTATTATTTCATAAATTGATGATAGTTTTGTGTATAGTTCTTTGTTCGAAATGTTTGCTGGTACAAATCTAATTATGCCTGTTTTTTCTATTTGCGCAGCCGGAATAAATGCTTTCAAGCCATGTTTGTTGAGAAAAGCGCTGTTATTAATAAAGTTATTGGCCGTATTATATTGTTTAAATATTATTGCAATTTTATTGGCGTTAATTCTTTGAATAGCCGTCACCCCTTTTATCTCGCTAGAAAATATATGATTCAGATAGATAGGGCTCTTATTGCCTATTCTCTCTTTACTGTTGGAAGCTTCTATAAACACTTTAAAGTCCACACAAGTGGCATTTTCAGGATAAATTCTTTTGTATTCTGGTTTTAGATACGGTGAATAGTCAAAATGCTCACCGCCGCCGCCATTACCATAGTCCTTTTCACTTCCTCCGTCTCCAGCCTCAGGCCGAGGACGTTTATGTGAGGTGGGCGGGTTATCCCCGCCCCCTTCATTTCCCACCATTTCCACGGGTTTGCAACCTATCACTATGGTTTTTTATTAACTTATGAGTAAAAACCACCGAATATTTAATCAGAAATTAAAATTGAAAAAAATTCTGATCCGCGCTTTTTTAAGGTTCCCGCCAGAATCCACTGCTGACTGACTTGCTACTGACCAATTTGTCTATGAAATTAATCATAGAGAAGATATAATAAGAATGTTCACTCTTCATTAGGCGGGTCCACACAGACCGAGCAGCCTCGTGAGGAAAATGCTTCGCGAGGCTGCTCGGTCTGTGTGGACGTGGCTCGGTCGAGGAAAACGCATGTGCCGCCGCGGCCGAGCTTAGCGTGCACCCGAGCTACCGAATTAGACACGTCCACACAGAGCGCGCAGCCTCGCGAGGAATTGGCGCGCGAGGCTGCGCGCTCTGTGTGGACGTGCCGCGGCCGAGGCAAGCGCGTGTGCCGCCGCGGGCGAGCGACCGAGCGGCCGAGCCATCGAGTTTGGTTTTTTGTTTTGCCGCGGTCTGTACGCTGTTTCGTGCCTCGCTCGAACATAATAATCCTTACTAATATAAATTCGCAAGTGTGTTTGTATGTTGGACATTTTTTTATAGACTCACGTCTGTATCCGCGTAAGGATAGGCAGAGTTATAATATAATATTATTACATCCACATTTCACTATGAAATGTTTAGGTCCCACGTAATATGGGACGAGCCTATTGCCGTTAACGGGCACATCAGCATACTCCATGCTGCTTCTGAGAATTCGGGAAAACCCAGTAACACTTTTGCCCGACCCGGGAATCGAACCCGGGACCTCCGCTCAGCAGTCGCATACCCTATCCACTGGTCACTGAATGACGGAGGATACATTCATCATAACATTCTCATCTTTGACGCTATTTATTGTACGAATAATAATCCTTCAGTCTGTGCTTCGGTTACAATATCCTTGCCTACAGATATTCATTTCCTATAATTCATTCTATATTTTTTTCCATGTCTACCTATTCCATCCTTTAGGTATAAGAATAATCGACGATCGGTTGGCAAAGCGGGAGTGTAAGCGACTACAACGCCGAAGGTCGCGGGTTCGATTACCGCTCATGTCAAACATTTGTGTGCATGAACATGAATGTTTGTCTTGGTCTGGGTGTTTCTATGTATATATTTACAAAAAAAGTAAGTATAAGTAAATATGTATATTATGGCCCATTATTACCATTATCTAGTACCCAAAGTAGGTACAGCAATTGGCGTCAGTCATGCAGCCGGCTAGTAAAAACACATGCCACAACCCTATTGCAGTATGACCATTTCCAAGTACTATATTTATAAACAAAATTTAAAAATAAGAGAGAGGAGAGACCAACAATCTCACATTGATACGTAGACCGATAGATGGCAAATGTACTATTTCACTCTAATTCACAAGTCGACAATTTGATACATGCGCAATAATACATAATAGATTTTCAAATATATTTTCATGTTCTGAATTCAAACTTTATGACAACTACAATTTTGTTTTTTCCTACGGTGCCGAGGCTGCCGCGCTCTAGGCCGCGTTCACATTTATCTGATGTAATCTGTCGTGACGGCGTCTGTCGTGTCGTGACAGACAATATCCCGGTCTGCGACAGAGAGGGGGGGGGGGGAGGTGTAGGGACGGTACAGCGCGAATTAAGAGATTGGACTCAGATTAATTGTAAAAAAAAAATACTTTATTTAATTATAACAGCTTAGAAGTATATTTAAAATATAAAATAGTAATCGCTAATGTTAGATCTACAAAGGTATTTATAATAAATGAATGCAGTGGCGTAGCATGGGTTTTCGCCGCCCGGGGCCGATCAGTAATTTGCCGCCCCCTCTTCTTTTAGGTACCCCACTAAATCTGCCAGAAGTGTAAGGTTTTTCGGATGTAGGTATGTTTGTATGTTCATTAGCTTGGCTTTACACCCCCAAACGGCTTGAAGTTTTTAAACAAATTATCAATTGATTCGTCTCAATTGTAAGCAATAAAGCATAAAGGTGTGCTGCTGTTGAGCTCCATCACAATCCATGGTGCGTTTGCTTTCATGCCCTCTTTGCCCTTCTACCTGCAGTAAACGAGGTCTTAAAGTGGCCTCAGACAATGCCGTTACCGTAGTCAAGTTTTGGGAACAGAAAATCTGAATCAGTGATAGATGAAGAAGCATAGGGTATACCGTATAATATTTTTAAGGGAGAAACCTGGCAGGTCTCAGCGGTATTTATATGTTGCGCAGGCAGGGCAGCGGCCGTTTCTCGGTTGCAATATAATTATGTATAAGGCTTGTAGAATTTTGCATAAATAAAACTTGGATGACTTAAAAAAAAATAGATCATCATCAACTGTTTTATGTTACTTTTACATTCTTCTACAGATATAATATACCACGTACCTTTGTAGAGTTTGTAGAGTTCATACAACCGTGAAAATAGAGCTTTTAACAGTGGCGAAATATCGGTTACTGAAAACAAAGGTACGTGGTATAATAATATATCCCGAAGGAAAATGTAAAAGCAATCTTAATGACTACAAATGTTTAAAGTCCTATGGTCCTGCCTGGCTATCATCCGGGATGTCTTCGGTGTAGTGGCGCGTCAGTGAGGCTCTGTGGTCGTCAAGACTAGATCCAATTAGTCTGTTTACGTGCGAGGTATACAATTGTGGATAAAAACTTTCAACCTCCTCGAGATTCTCGAACTTTGTGTCGACGGTGCGGCCATCTGCAGTGGCAACTCGCGTCCTTGCCTCATCAGTCCGAGGGTCTCGGCTGAAAGTTGACACTCCTTTTTTTCTCTGTGCGGTGATCTCGTCAGGTGAGTTGAGGTTTGCGCATATACCTGTATCGTCTTAAGGCAACGCCTCAAGACGATACAGGTATTGTAGAGTTTAAGTACGAGGAAAGTACGCTACCTGGTTCAAAACACTATCGACTACCACAACGTTGTTGACAAGTTTGGCGACAAGTTTTGTTTGACTGCACGGTTGGCGTAGTGGTTTAAGCGACCGCCTCACCGCTTGACACTGCGCCGAAGTGTTGTGGGTTCGATCCCCACGCGAGACAACTCTGTGTGTGATGCATAAATTATTGTTTCGAGTCTGGGTGTTCATTGTGTCCGTTGGTTGTATGTTGTTTGTAAAGTCCCACTCGACACGGGATTTAGTCCTAATGCGGGAGTTGTCTTTTTTTTTATTTATTTTTTAATAGTTTCCTCCTATCCAGGAATCCGACACCACCCAAGAGAGTAGGTCGCCTTTCTGAAGGTAGAAGGGGGACCAAGCCGCCTCTATGTGCGATGTGTGCGGCGCACACAGGCGTCAGGGTAAGAAACCGCGCGACGGGTGAAATGCCAGCGTTAATTATTCAAATTACTTTCGAAAAAGTACGACAAAAAGGCGCATGGATTTCGCACACACGCGCTGGATTGGGTCAGCGCGGCACTGAGTAGAACCAGTCACCTGAATCTAGAGTTAAAATGTTCTCCTCCAGTCTCGGACTTCTGATAACCCTAGTAGGTATGTGACATTTTATGTGACTTAATTCTACCTCGGGCTCGGCGAGGTTTCGGTTCATTTAGTCGTAGACTGCGTTCGTTGTAGGTCGCCAGGTATAATTAATTTTAGTCGCCTGTTAGCTCGGTGATGTTACAGACCCCATGCATCGCCGTTACCGCCACCGCGTCCTTGGCCGGGAATAATGTAGCTGGCGGAAACTGGATCTGAATCTAGGGTAATGGTATTCTCCTCCAAATAGCGTGGCGACCAAAAAATTGTGCCGCTGTGTGTTCGTGTGCGTCATGAAGGGCGCGGGGCGTTGCTTCTTGCACCGGTGACGTTGCTGAGCGTCACCGATTTATGGCATTTACCAACTCCTTATACTCGCAAAAATAAGGCGTTGATAGGCGAAATCTATAAGTTTATGGACAAATTCTGCGTCTCGTCCCACAGGGTTGCGACCAAATATTACCGGAAGGCGTTTGTCGTATGTGTAATAATTGGCTTTGATTTTAACGTAAATATCGTAAATATTGGAGTCAAAGTTGAAATAGCGTATAGTTAAATCGCAGGTATTACTTATACAGTGTGTTTCATAACCCCCTGTCCGATACCGAAACCACATATTACTGACTTGTAAGGCATACTAGGAAAAATAATAAAAAAAATCTAGGTCTTCATAAAACGTCACAATTTATTTTCTTAGTATAGTATTAACGAGAAACATTACCCCGAAATTAGGGAAAATTCCCTAAACTGGCAACACTCCACTCAGCGGCGGTATCCTTTATGATTCTATTAATTCTATTAAAATATTGTCGGCTTTTCGTGTCAAAGGGCATGCCGCCTGCAATTTTACCGCCAAACGAGCCGCTCGACACAATACCGAAACGCGGTAGAGATGTTTACGTTCGATAGCAGCTAATATCGATTTAATAAATTTGAACATGAAATGTGACAAAACATTCATTTTTCAAAGAAATATTACATTAATGATATTACGATATCGACACATTACGTAAACAAGACTTAAATAATACTTTTGTGTTACAGAACTTAGTAGATCATAGACAAAATACTATGAACTACTAATTTCGGTAACCTAAATCAAATGTTACATAATTTTTATGTTATAACAATAATAAAATTCAAAAACAAACAACAATTTTGCGTTGGATACGTGCCCATCTCATACGGAGACAATAATAACATATCGATAAAAACAGAACTCCAATAAATATCATTGGTTACATCCCTAGCTGGCTATTTTTTACGACTTCAATTTGCCTACTGATCACTCAGTCTTGCCCTAGGATTAGTTTCGTTCGGACTTCCGGAATAACTTACGTTGTGAAATAGTTACGTCGTCGGTCGTATTCAAACTCTGAATACTTTAATATTTCGATGTGTTTAGGTAGGAGTGAATGCAATTCATGCAAGTGCACGTAGTGATAAGGAGGAACAGTTCGCTGGACCACCAGGTCTGCCAGTGCCTTTGGAGCGCGTCGTACAACGGCTTCACCACCTCGAGAACAAGAGTGTGCTAGTTAGTGTGCTTTCAAATAGGTACCTTTGATGAAAAGGTACCGTAAGTGTCTTAACCTTTACGGTCGACATGTGGAGCATGATCGTCGTACGCAGCTTACAAGTAAGTTGATATTTTTCGGAATTAAAGGTAACCTGCCTAAGTAAGATTTAAAAAATTGGTAAATATCGTAAATACTGCAGCGCTCATAGCGTGACTAAGCTTTTGGATCGTAATAGTTTGGCAAAGTTAAGCAACGGTTGAACAGGTCTTCACTTGGATGGGTGCCCACGTACTCAGAAGGCACGTAAAACTGAATCTAAGAATCGTAAAGCCATGTCGTAGGCCTTCGGGTGATCTGAAATGTCTGAATACACGGACACCAAAGTTGGCTACGCACTCTTACGAAACAAACAAACAACGTAAACAATACCTTCCGTTTTACCTAATAATGCAATGAACCAGCTGTTGCAACTAACTCATAAATAAAATGGGTATACCTACCTACCTAAAATGATGGCACGTGTAAAGTTGACGTTCGGCTTTTGTCAAAGGATTAGGTAACTAGACGCGGCCGGCGGCGGCCGATGCACTCAACGACCTTTTATGAACTTTAGGTAGATACCTAGTTATTACGATTTATGAGTCTTCAGTGTTGCCATGGGTAATCTGATATGATATTATTTAAAGTTAATTAAATTTACATGGGAAAATTTTATCTCGAATTTCTGTGAATTAATGACAAATACCTCATCATTTTACTCTACCCTACAACCCCTTCATTGATCGGACGGGAGGTTCTGAAACACCCTGTATTGTCTTAGGAGACCTGTACCTATTTTCTTCCATAATTCAGCTATAAAGATTATTTTGTATTTTGAAGCAAATCAAACATAATTTCAATAATTAACACTTATTTTATCTGGCACGAGGCGCCCCATTGCCCTGGCGCCTATGTGCACCGCACCGCCACGGCAATAGGGGCGGCACACATCGCACACAGGGGCGGCTCGGCAGTGATATATGGATTCATTAATTACTCATAACAGGCTCGCAGATCACCGGAATATTGGACACTCGCAAGTTTCAAGTAATGAAAATAATGATGATTTTGTTTTCGATTGTTGTTTTTTCTACTGCGCCCACGCCGCCATGCGGTCCTGCTGGGATAGTATCACTGCGCGCGCCAAGTATTTTAAAATTTGAATTTTATTTTATTTCTCGCGGCCTCTTGCCGCCCCCTTAAATGTGCCGCCCGGGGCCATGGCCCCCCCGGCCCCCCCCCCCACGCTACGCCACTGAATGAATGCTAAGATGACAATAACATTATCTAGATAATTTGGTGGGGAGAGATGTGCTGACGAAGCTAACATTGTGGGGTTCCGTACAGTTAACTCGCGCGACACAACTCGTCAGACTAATGTGGACGCGCCACTGTCTGTCGTAAAGCGTCAGACGCGCGTATGCAATTGTGCGCAATGGACGACGAACTAATTGACTTCCTTTTTATAATATTATTCTTATACAGTACCTATAGATGAGCTAATTGAATACGAAATAATATAATCCTATGTAAATAATTTATGGATATGATTGGATATCTACTTAATCTGAATCGGATAATTCATCAAAAACATTGCGAAAGTGTGAACTCCACGAGAGTCAAGGCAGAACTGATTTAAAATTGCGTCAGATCGCGACAGACGGCGACAGGCAAATGTGAACGGTAAGTAATTACGACAGAGACCGTCACGAGAGATCACGTCAGATAAATGTGAACGCAGCTTTATTCTATGGCCTCGCTCGTTCGGGGACCGGTTCCTCGCGCGGCAAATGCCTCGCGAGGCTGCTCGCTCTGTGTGGACCCACCTAATCAATTTTCTTTCTGTAGGGTGCTGTAGGTACAGAGACTAAAACAAGAAGATTTCATAGTACAGTCTAAGGTTAGGTTATATCTATTCAAATTTCTTGGACTAAAGATTGTTGCATAGATTATACAGATTTGTTGTTTTCATTTTGGTTTTGGTAGCACCAGTTATTATTATGTGGGTAGCACTCAAAGAAATATGAAACCTAGTCCAACCTCTCTGGTAAGGTAGCACTCACAGATTTGCTCACAGATCATTCTTTACTCAAAGGTTCTCATGCCGCGTTTCCACGCTTGCCAAGCCTCGACAAGCTTCCACAAGCTCCAAGCGTCCACAAATCTCGCTTGGCGTTTGGGAGCCGTTTACACGCTTGTGAATGCGTCACTATGCTACGTACATCCAAGCATGGCGGACACCGACTTTGTATCGACTATAACGTTTGGTTTAACCTACTTTTATTTGAAATACACTTAAAGAGAAGCAAAACAAATTATTTTGTATGATGTAGATTGCCAGGGCCTCTTCCTTACCCTCTACGGAAAACCTTACCTACATAGCCTCGAAATATTACTGGTGCCATATAGGTTACGGCATTAGGTATGTCAATACACCTGCATATTATTAATATGTTCCCTCGTGACATTCCTCTGGGAGCGATATAGTGCATAATCATACAAACAAGCAAAAGAAGTTCGACCAGCCACTCATTTTGAGACAGAACTAGACGTGCGTTCGTTTCGAGATCACAGCGACTACTAAGCACGCGCCAACGTGTGAACGCGTCGCAAGCGCTTGCCGCAAGCGCCCTTTGATCTGTGTCCAAAAACCGACACTAGACCGGATCCTGTACAAGCGTCCACAAGCTCACGCAAGCCAAGCCAAACGGCCTGTTTACACGCTTGTGCTTGTGGAAGCTTGTCGAGGCTTGGCAAGCGTGGAAACGCGGCATCAAAGGTTCTATTTACATTCTCTTTGCACCATAGATGTGTGAATAACATGGATTGGACGTAACTACGAAGTTAGCGTGCATACCTACGAAACGTATGCAAATAAAATGGCGTCCATTAGGGTTGGGCGCATATTAGGCAACGCAAAGCATATATCGACAAGTTTTTTTATTATCGACAAAGTATAGCACCTTTCGCATCAGGCATCATTCGCACGAGGATTTAACGCTCGGGCTACACTACCGGGATATGCCAACAATTATTGCCATAATTTCAACAACGCCTAGGTGTAACCGCGATTTATGGCCATAATTTTACAATGCCAATCAATATGGCATATGCCGGTAGGCAATAGCTCCGGCGGCGGTCTTTTTCGCACATCAAAGAAAATTACCGCAGTAATTATTGCGTTTGTGGCCACACTACCGTTTGTTCAGTGTGCAACACGAGTTCGACGACGACGCACGTATCTACACTATCTACCGATATGGAGTGGTCAAATGAAAAAGCGCTCAAATTTTTGGAGTTATTGCAATCCGAACCGTCTCTCTGGGATACCCGACAGAAAGCTAAAAATTTAAAAGATTCATGTTAAAATAATTGGCACTCATAAAATACCAAACAGCTGCAGCTTCATCCGCCATCTTGAAAAATGATATTTTTACCGCCTAGTTTATTGGCATATCTCGGTAAACTCTAGTGTAACCACACGACTTCACGCAGTAATTTAACGGTAATTTATTGCCATAATTATGGCGGTAACAGCCCGGTAGACGGTAAGGTAGTGTGGCCCGAGCATAAAAAACGATTGCGTTGAACTCTGGCGTAAGCACTTTTAAATGCTTGCGATGAGAGCGTTCATACCAGCACTAAAATCACTGTTGTCTCGGTTCAGTAAGAAGTCGAAATTATTAAAGCTAACGTACTAGTGAATGCGATTTGTGTTGCTAAAAGATGAAAAAGAAAACTATATTTTTTAAGTTTTTGAAGGGTTCTTACTTTTTCTAGTAATAAACCACAGGTCTGTGAATAACATGGATTGGACGTACCTACAAAATTAGCGCGCATACCTACGAAATTATGTGGAAAATAAAATGACTGCCGTTGGGTTAGACCATAGAGATATTAAGAATAGAGTGGCAGAGTGGGGCCTATTCGTGTCCGCCGGTGGGAGAGAGAACGCAACATTAAAGGCCCCCTGCATTTCTCTCTAACAATACATGCACAACATCAACATTACGCAGTGGCGTGCTACCTGTAACTATTATTTAAATCAGTTTATTAGTAATCAATAGTTTAAAATTGTTTTTATTGATACACGAAGATAGTTTGAAGTGACAAAAAAGTTTATATATTTTTAAACTATTGATTACTGATAAACTGATAGAAATAATAGTTACAGGTAGCACGCCATTGCGCAATGTTGATGTTATGCATGTACTGTTAGAGAGAGATGCAGAGGGCCTTTAACCTGTAGCGTTCTCTCTCGCACCGACGGACACGACACAGTATTGAGTTAGGTACTGTTCTGCCACTCTATCCTTTATATCTCTATGGGTTGGACTCCAGAATATAATCGATATCGACATTGAGCCGGTTAGAGGTAAATAATACATTACTGTAGATTTAGAAAAAAATTAAATTGATTTTTTGTAGTAAGTTACTTTAGATTTTTTGCCAAATTAGTTTATCCCATAATGCAAATGCAGGCGAACATGGTAAAGCGGAAAATGTCCCTTGTATCATATAACAAAATATTCTCTGGTAGCCAATATCGATACTGTGTCGCTGTGAATGAAAGTACCGGACATGAATGGCACCATACATCATCATCATCATCATATCAGCCAAACGACGTCCACTGCTGGACATAGGCCTCCCCCAAGGTTCTCCACACAGACCGGTCTTGAACCGCCCGCATCCAACTGCCTCCTGCGATCTTGACTAGATCGTCGGTCCACCTTGCGGGAGGCCTACCTCTGCTGCGTCGTCCGGTACGAGGCCGCCATTCCAGAACCTTTCTGCCCAACGGCCATCGCTTCTTCGAGCTATGTCCTCTGGCCACTGTCCCTTCAGCTTGGCTATCCGGATAGCTAATGGCCGGCGCCGACTGACGGCATGGCATGGCACGGCGCGGAACGTGTTTCGTTAGCCCGAAAGACGCTTCGGCACCTCGCGGCATGCCGCGTCGTACCGAGGCGCCCAATTGACTGGAATGTAAACTTGGTTTTAAAACCAAGTAAAGGCCGGCGCGCACAGACGTCGCGGCACGTATCGGCAGCCCGAAGGACGCTTCGGCATGCCGAGGCGTCCAATTGACTGGAATTTAGTATCAATAGCACTTCTTGCTGAAGATGAAGAACGACAAATACAAACTGATCTGTCGAAGAGAAAACAATTCTGGATACATTATTTATGAGAACAAGATTTACTAACGGTGAATTCAGGAACTTATTTACCTACTGATTACGTGGTGGCACACTGCAAGACGCCATGGCATGCCGCGGCGTCCAAGTGTGCCGCCGATGCCGCGACGTGCCGCGACGCGCCCCAAACGTCCCGCGGCATGCCACGGCGGGCTGCGATACGATTGTATCGAAATAAAGTAATATGAATTCTAAACTCATTGAAATAAGAATGAAAATGACTTGATCAGTAATAAAATCCTTTGCCATGCCGCGACGTCAGTGCGCGCCGGCCTTATGTCGGCGATTTCTGATTTGCACCATACATACCGTAATGAAACACACAGCTACACTGAAATATCATAAGGGGGTAAGAAAAATCATAATTGATTAATACATGTTATTTATTTGTTTTTTATCTGTATAATATATAAAACCCTTGCGTTACTGATTGCCTGACAGATAAGCTACAGCCAAAATTATAAGGTGCAGGAAGCTGAAATTTGGCATGAATGTTCTTTGGGGATCGCAGGACTGCACTAAGGACTTTCTTGAAATTCCCACGGGATCGGACAGAAACAGTTGAAAAAATGTGCAGGTGTAGCAGCGGGCGTCCTCTTGTTTATAAATAAAATTATTTTCTTCAACGTTTTATTGCTAGGAATTCTCGCATACAGTTGCTGTTCATGTTATCTGTTGGCAAAAAACATATTATAATTATTTTAACTGCTTATTTTCCTCAACATAGAGCAGGATGCAGCGGTTTTGGGTTTTATGTAATCAGGTCTAAGTAAAGTAAGTTTGTCAAATATCGCTTTTCCTTTACTAGGTACAGACAAAATTGGTTCAATGTTTAATTTATTTCCATTTACAGACACGAGATAGTTTTAACAATGTTATCGTTTGTGGAAGTCTCTATACATTATCTATATATCGATAACCCATATCGACATTAGCAGTAACATCACTACTAACCTCTAATACGTAAATATGGAAAATTCCAAACCACGAAAATGACAACATTTAGGCCATAACGAAACTAAAACCTGTTAAATTAACTATAAAAAGAACCTCTTGTAACAATATTTTGTACAAATACTAATCCTTTTCAACAATATAAATCATGACTTGTTACTTACTTGTGAAGAGTATATTTGTGTTGATTATAGCTTTATCTTGCACTGCACAGTTCAAATCAACACTTAGGCATGATTTTACGATCTCTAGGAAAGCCTGAAGCACTGATTCATCTGGTTTTTAGACATATTTATGCACAAAATCAAAATTATTATGTTCGATACACAACGATTTGACAGCAGATGTACCAAAAACATTTGGCAAGCAATATGGCGACACTGGCACGATTGACATTTCTGATAAAAAATCACTATGATCAGTGTATTCAGTAACCTATGGCTATCTCTTTTTTCTAACAGAGATATCGCTAAGTAAAAACGAGACAACACTATGTTTGGTGGGTTTATGTCGATTTCATATATATTTCTATAACGTAAAGTATCCATATGTATTATTTGTCCACTCCATATTATATTCTTTTCTCAAAGCTTTGCACCAGCAATTTGTCTGTGGCCACCAGTGACAATTGTCACTGGTGGCCACTTTGTCTTAGGGGTGTCCATTTATAATATACATCGATGTTTTTTGCGATGCATCAATCGGAAAATTGCATCGAAGCTTTTCGATAGATCGAATTGAAACATCGATGTTTTCGATACATCGCTAAAAATAGAAATTTCTATAAGAATGAGTAGAGATAGATTCCAATATAACTCGTATTTTTAACAGTGCCCCTCGAGTGTTCCTCGAGGTTTAGAATCTGTCTACGCCCATAGTAATTTTGACATCTCAAAGGACATATTATTATTATTTTATTATTATTGAACGTAGATTGAGGATGTAGGAGATGAGGAAACTGGCAACGTATAAATATATGAAGTGGTTATTCGATGCATTGAATAAAATACATCGATGTATCGTAAAACATCGACTATTATCGATGTATTGAATCGATTCGATGCATCAAATGGTAAATATCGATCTTTTCGATGCATCGATGTATATCCGAACTTTGGTCTTGTCTATGTTGGCGTGCTTCGCTTGATATATTTGGGTGGCGGCGTCGTATTTTAGGTTACAAATAGTTTGATAAATACGCGTCTGTTTTTAAACTTAGTGTCTGTAAAACGAAGAATAAGTTTAAGTGCTTCGTCTAGTCATTTTACCATATTTTATCACTGCGCTATAAAAGCGTCAACAGAATTTGGTGGCAAGACTTCGAGGTCCAAGGAAAGCTTGCAAAATGAGTAAGTTAGTTAGTTCTGTAGTTTTGAAATTTACATGTAAAATACAGTAGTATGAGTTAAATATAGTGTGTAGTTATCAGGATTATAATAATATAGATTACCCTCAACATAACCTATAATATTAACAAATGACTCGGGTCAATAGCCTCTACATTGTATCTTTTTATTTCAGCCATGGATATTCGTCCTAATCACACTATATACATAAACAATCTCAATGAAAAAATAAAAAAGGAAGAACTGAAGAAATCCCTTTATGCAATTTTTTCACAATTTGGTCAGATCTTAGATATTGTAGCTTTAAAAACATTGAAGATGAGAGGACAAGCATTCGTTATATTCAAAGAAATATCCAGCGCCACAGTTGCTTTGAGAAGTATGCAAGGATTTCCGTTTTACGACAAGCCAATGGTGAGTAAAACTTCATCTCAATCTCTTGAAAAATGTCTTGTTTTATTTTTATATCATGAACTATGACCACTATCATCTTCTTTTAAAAGAAAATTGATCTAATTACTTAATATTTTATTTTTCAGAGGATCCAATATTCAAAATCGGACAGTGATGTCATCGCTAAAGTTAAGGGTACATTCCAAGAGAGGCCAAAGAGACCAAAGATGCCAAAGGGTCTGGACGACAGCAGGAAGAAGAAGAACAAGGATGCCAGCCGTCCTGGCATTCATGCTGGCCAGGCTGGCATATTGAACAATGTGAATGCTGAGCAGCCTCCTAACCAGATCTTGTTCTTGACTAACCTGCCTGATGAGACCTCTGAAATGATGTTGTCTATGTTGTTCAATCAGTAAGTACACCTACTCTATATATATTTCATCTGCTTATTGGTAAATTGTAGTCTCATGTCTTTATTATCTTGAAGGAATGGTCTTAAACTAGGTCAAAAATGTATCAACAATATACCTTTTAAGTCCTACATAATAGGGGTAAGTTCTTTCTCAACTCATGTCATTCATATTATTTCCCTTAGCTCAATAGATTAATAAAACTTTAGTGAATCAACACTTTTATTAGAAATATAGTAGACCAGAGACTTGCAAGGAAATATCAAAGTCGCAACATTCTCTTCTCTAGGCAAATTTGACAATAGTGCTTGTTATCACTAATAGTTATAATAGTTGTGAATATAGTTCTGATTATCAATATTTTCCTATTTTTTACAGATTCCCTGGCTTCAAAGAAGTCCGTCTTGTGCCTAATAGACATGACATTGCCTTTGTTGAATTTGCGAATGAAATGCAGTCTGCAGCCGCCAAGGAAGCCCTACAAGGATTCAAGATCACTCCAACTCACGCTATGAAGATTACCTTTGCAAAGAAATAGTATATTAATAATATTAAGATTGTACTGATAGTAACAATAAAGTTTAAGTATTTGAGAACTGTTTTGAGCATTGCACTTAGCCTTAACAGCTCTCTGGCTGTGATATTTTCTATGTTCCTATATCATGTTTTACTTGCAAATAAGACCTTGTCTTGAGGGTAGCATTAGGATGGTTGCAACAGACAAAATATGACCCTCATCTCCATAGGCTAACTAGTGAGAAATGCTTTGCAAAAAAATCTTTCCATGAATGGTCATCTTTGTGGCCTTGGCTAAGCCTCTAGGTCAAATTACCAAACATGAGAACATTAGAAAATGCAAACTATCTTCATCACAGACAGTTACCGCTAATACACTACCTATATCACATTATCAAAACGCCACAGACAACCAGCCATTCTGACGCACATGGAGCTAGCCTGCACATGAGGCGGCGCTACCGTATTCGCGTGCGCGAATGAAATATGGACGTCTATGAAGACTAAAACGTGGGCTGATCCCTGCGGGGTCACGGCTGCTTATCGCGATTCGCGTGACTGCCACTACGGGACGACAGCACTGCGACGGTTTAAGGGCCTCCTGCAGCCCAACAAGTGGTTGGGGAATGGCCTGTAGTAGCGTTTCTGTAGCAAGGAGTGAAGTAGCCTGACCTCGTCGGACATTCGTCTATCAGATTGGGGACATCTTAAAAAATGGCAAGGTCCGAAGCACCCGGAACCGGCGAGCATGTATGAACAGAGTAGGTAATGAAAGTAGAGGAAGCGCGTGAGGTTTGTAAGGATGGGAAAATGGAAAATTTCCCGATGGGAAAATGGTGTGAGTAGGTATGTACCCATGTATGTATGGTAATAATTGATCAATATAAAAAATATAACCAATTTTTGTTTTCAAGGGAAACCTCTGGCACAGTTTAATAAAATAATGCTGGGTCGCGGGGATCATTACAGACATTCAATCAATAAAAACTCGAAACAAAACATTGTGGATCCCAGTGTTGTCTTGTGTGGGAATCGAACCCACTACGAGGGTCAAACTGAAAGTTCTTAGAAAATCAAAAACTGATTACATTAGCCAGTTATTAGTTTTATTATATCTTTTCAAAATATTGTCCATTGACGTCAATACACCGCTGCATGCGATGGAACCACTGGGAAAAGCACTTTGCCCACTCGTCCTTAGGGGTCTCTTCAATGGCATCGCGATACGCAGCCACCGCTTCTTCAGCATTCATAAACCGCTTTCCTTTAAGTTTTTCTTTAATTTTTGGAAATAAATAAAAATCACAAGGCGCGAGGTCGGGGCTATACGGCGGGTGACCCAGTAATTCAACGTTTGATGTCGCCAAATAGTCGATCGTTCGCTTGGCGGTGTGCGACGAGGCGTTGTCGTGGTGAAGGAGGATCCTACTGCGAGGTCGTTTCTCTCGAACTTTTTCCAAGACAAGTGGCAAACAATTGGTAGTGTACCATTCTGCAGAAACTGTTTTTTGATCCTCTAACACAATTGTTGCGAAATGACCTATCCTTCCAAAGAACGAGGCCACCATTTTTTTTCCCGCACTTCGATCTCTCTTCACTTTAGTTGGCAACTCCTCGAAAGGAAACACCCACTGAGCAGATTGTCTTTTGGTTTCAGGATCATAACAGTAAATCCAGCTTTC
Source organism: Euclidia mi (assembly GCA_944739405.2). Lineage (NCBI taxonomy): Eukaryota > Metazoa > Arthropoda > Insecta > Lepidoptera > Erebidae > Euclidia > Euclidia mi. The sequence continues at coordinate 56,582,536 of OX123200.2, read as the reverse complement.
GTCACCTGTTAGTATGTCGAACACAGCATTTGAGTCACCTCCGTTAAATCTTTCAATCATTTTACGGCACCAATCCACACGATGAAGTTTTTGAGCCTTAGTCAAATTATGAGGTATCCACCGGGCGCAAAGCTTCCTGACCGCTAAATGTTCGTGCCGTTCGTGGAGGATTTTGTGCACTTGACTCATACCGATGCCTAAGCTTGTCCGAATCTGCTGATAGGTCACTCTTTTGTCAGTCTCTATCAGTGTTGCCAGATGATGATCTAGCATTCTCCCCAAATCTCACCCGAAATCCCCCCAAAATGTTAGTGTTTTGAGAAAAAAACCCCCAGTAATTGGAAAAATATTTAATTATTTAAAAACAATCAAATTAAATGTATAATAATTCAGCAATTGCTTCCATGACTGTATCAGCATCTCCACTTGCGTCGTCTGCAATTCCAAATTTACATTTTCTCCGAGTTAAATATCTTTAGAATCTTTGTAGTTGGTTTAAAATTAACACATCCTTTCGGCATTGAATATCTTATTCTCAAAATGGATTCGGCCGTGTCGATGGCTAATCTGTTTCTCAGTTTGTCTTTAATAATCGCAACTTGCGAGAAGGCTCTTTCCACAACCGCGTTAGAAAAAGGCAACGACAAAATTGCTAATGTCAATTTGCTTACATGTCTGTAACTTCTACCACCGACTGCATTTTTGAAGCCATACACTTCAACCCAGAACTCTTCGGTATTTTGTGTGGATTTCCAGGCTGTTGGATGTAACGCATTCCACTCTTGTACCACTGAGTTAACATCATTGCAGACGGTCGTCTAGTGCGCCGCAGTATTGTTGTGCTAGTGTGTGTGTTTGTGTGCGTTTATATGGTGCATTCTAATTAAGTAGTGAGTAGTTAGTTCACGTATAAAACTTTTTCAAAAAAATCCTCCAATTACCTCCAAGCTAATTTTTTTCCCCCCGCAGAACCCCCCAAAAGATTTGTCCCCCCAAAAATCTCCCCGGGGTCTGAAAATACCCCCAAATTTGGGGGGAATCCCCCCCATCTGGCAACAGTGGTCTCTATCATGCCCTGGTAACTGACGAACAACTTCTTTTTTTGTGAATAATGCCATCCTATTGCCAATCTAGGGAACTTTTCTGTCAGTGTTGCCATGGTACTCTACACAAATTGTCAAAATTGATATTTTCTTCAATAAATCCAAAGTTTAATAAGAATTTATTTATAAAAAAAACTTACTTTTATTACCATTATTATTATATTATTTTACTAGTTTGAAACAATTTTGCATGACCACAAATATTTTTTGTTGGCAAACAATGGAAACCGTTACATAAATTAAAAACAAACAATAAATTAAACTAAATGTCAGTAACGTCATTGTCACAAGAAAATTTGCCGGCTGTGTGTTTACATACTTTTTTCTTGTGATTCTTGGTATTTTATTGGTATTTACGTAGAGTTGAGCTTCAGTTCATACGTATAATATTCAGGAATATCTATTTCAGCATTACCTGTGTTGTTTGTGTAAGTAAGTGTTTGTGACATAGGTACTTAAGATAGGCCCTCCTAAAGGAGTTTGGACCATAAGTATATCTAAGTGTAGTGTTCTGCTCATTTTACTGGCAAGAGCTTTTATTATTATGGTACAGCAGACCATGATCAAATGCATCCTATTATACAACAGGCTCGAAATAAATATATTAAAGGAAAGAGCAGAAAAAGAGAAACACAAACTGGTGTAAAAATTAATGTATAGCTAAATAAATACATTTGATATTATATTTTTGCCTTATTTTTTCCTAACTAAATAAACCTATACAGCAGGACCTCTAATCCGAACCCATTGTAACTGATTTGGCCGATCCAGATTAGGAATTAACATCTTTATTTTCTCTAGTAAAGTGTTTAATTTCTTAATGTAAATAAGTCGAAATGATATTTCGTGAACTTTGAAATTGTATTAAAAGTCAAGTGTTCGTGATATTTCCCATGTAATAACGTTTTTCTTTTGGGAAAACGTTACATGAGAAATATCACGAACATTTGACTTATAATACAATTACAGTCCATTCACAGTTATTTTACCTCTGACAGATGTCGGTGTTTTTTTTCTTTATGTTGCAATTGTACTCTGTGATGACAGGAATGTAAAATAGGGTTACCCGTGCATAACATTTTACCCAATATTAGTGGAAATGCTTCAAAAATTCAAATGCTTGAAGCTCATGGCCGCAAAGTGGTTAGATTACCGCCATACCATTGCGAGCTAAACGCAATTGAACTTATGTGGAGTCTCATTAAAAGACGAGTCACAAGCAAAAATTTAGGACAAGAGGCAACCAACATTGTGAATTTAGCTGAAGAAGCTTTTTAATCTATCACCGCAGAAGACTGACAAAAACAATGCAAACATGAGCGCCACATTGAAGACAAGCTTCGTGAAACAGATGGGTCTACGGATGCTGAAATGGACAGGTTCATAATAGAATTAAATTCTGAGTCTGATACAGAATATGACAGCAGTTACGAATCATTATAACATTGGCAGTCCACATGGATCATTCTTATAGAATCACGCCTGTTTCCATGCAGGGGTAGGTAGGCAGAGGTGTAATATTACACCCACATCATTCTTATTCAAAATAAATATGAAAATTAAATTTGCAGTTTTTGTATTTGATAATTAGAACCTCACGTTGGCGTAATTAAGATGCGTTTACCTTTATATATTAAATAGACAACATGTTATTATAACTACTTATCTTCATAGGAAATTAGTTATTTCGTAAGAAAATAAATGTACATGCATATAGCCATGCCAATATCAAGCGGTTTTGTTACAAACATTACTTCCAAATATTTTATACGATCGCTTAGGCAATAAAGAAATAAGTAATTTTTTTGCAATAATGTATATTTAAAATGGGAGTATTATATACCAAATATAGCAACACAACGCCCAGGTTGGCCAATCTAACAGCTAGAGGTAAAATAACTGTGAACGGACTATACGTATGTTACGCAGCGATAGCTAAAAAAAAAATATTTCGTTTAGTTCCTTGAGTGGCATTCAGGTGGCGCTCAACGTTAAGATCTGATAAAATTGACAGTTGCCAGTCTATCTCCAGTTATAATATATATTAGTCTATGGTCTCTATCATACGCCGCACAACACAGATGTTATTTTCAGTCGTCGCCGTAGAAGGCCGTCCCTCACGTACATCATCAGTGAGATTAGTGCGACCACGTTTAAACTCATTAAACCAGTTGTAAACAGTCGCACGAGATGGGGCTTCATCGTGAAAGGCCAATCGTAGTCTATCATAACTTTCTTGTTGGCTTAAATGACATCGAAAGTCATAAAAAATCATTGCACGAAAATTTTCTCGTGTTAAATTCATGTTGACGTGACACAGACAATTTTCAATTTGCCGCCAAATCGTAAAACAAATGACAAATGAATGAAATATATACTCAGTAATATTGGCAAAGAGTTCTATTTTCAAATTTTAGAATATTTTTTTTATTATATTGTTTATAAGTGGCCAGTTCTAAGAACTTTCAGTTTGACCCTCGTACACTCGGCGCAGTAATAAACGGCGAGGCGACCGTTTATGATCATCAGCCTTTAACAGTCCACTGCTGGACTAGGCCTCTCCTTTGAAAGGAGGGATTGGCCTACTATACGACTATACCACGATGGCCAAACGGGTTGGTAAAGGGTTTGTATCAAGTTTTCCTTCTCTTACAGTGCTGTTCTCTGCATAATATCATATTATGCTCCCTCTCGGCTCTTACGACACCCATGGGCTGATATTGGGTGGAGACAATTCGTATTCTTCCTTTATACCGTTTATACCTTTAAGCTGTACGTGCAGTTAAACGTCTTAGAGCTCCTTCGCACTATGCAGTTGGCCGGAATGCGGCCAGACGTGCGGCTAAATCGCACTGCGCTGCGGCTGCCGGGAAACCGCTCTGGTGTTCTAAGCGCTGTGGCCCAACGGACGGCCATGGCTTGGACGGTTGCCATACACACTACGCGGATAGTGCTAGTTTGTGGTTGCCCGCAAGTGACGGTGAACGTTTTCACCGACGCTAGCGCATAACGACGCGGTTGCGCTTGCGGTTAGCGGGACAGCTGACCGCATTCCGGCTAACGGCATAGTGCGTAGGAGCCCTTACCGCTATCATAACGTATTAACGTCGCACATACGGGTATTTGAACGATCTATGCGGCCAAAATTATTTTATGGTCGATATTGGTTCTAAACGATATAAGTAAATAAAAAAAGGTTTCTATATTAAATCGAGGCATATTTATACAAAATAAAAAAATATTCAAAAAAAAATTTTTTTTTTTAGAAAATGTTCATCTTCGCTTTCTGAAGAATGACCAGGTTCATTCGGATTCGCTGGCATAAGTAGAGCAATTGTTTCTGGCAAGAAGGAATTAAGTTTTCTACTTTTTACATTTCTCATACTACTTAACAGAGGATTTCGAAGTAAATAGAAGTTGATTAAAATTTTATATTTTGTTGCACGTGTCGGAGTAGTAGGTATTAGTGATTTCTTTTTGATATATCGGAAGCATTTCGTTCTCCACTTTTCCGCAACTCAACTTGAGCAGCATGAACGATCATTCCTTCTTCTAGATTAGACCGAATTTCCTCAGTTTTCCTCCTTTTCATTCTTTCACTGGACTCTCCAAACGACTTACGTGGGCGGCCTGGCCGATTTTGAGCAACAAGTTCCTTTAAGCCATGAATAATTTATTGTATTTGCGAAATACGTCTTCCTTCTTATGAGCCTTTGACCACCTTTGTCTTAATGGACTTTTAAAGTGAGCTAAGGTGCATTCCAAGGTCTTGATTTGGTCTTCTGAGTACCCTTACCATGACAGAAGTTCCTCAGTCAAGAAAGTCCGTTTTTCTGCCAAATTATGCAAATTAAAGTTCTGCATGCGGTCGAACAAGTATTTACGGGTCACAATTCTTGCTCTCGAAGTACTTTGTGAACCTAAAACAATAAGACTTTCTTGAAAAACTTATCATAAATAAAGACTTTTTTTCTGTTTTCGTAAAAGAAAGTAAAAGGGCCAATAAGGTACTTATCCGCGACTTTCCGCGGTTAATTTTTGACTTAGTTTCTACTCAAAGCTTTAAACTTAGGCCTATATAAAGAATTATGACAGGATCTAACTTGGAAGTATAACAAATTCACGATTAAACATAAATCAAAGCTAGAAAAATACTCCATAATACGCATGACTTTCAATACACTAAAACTTATCATTCCAATTATAAAAACTATTGAAATTCTATTTTAAATAGTAGATAATTACCTACTGTATCAGGATCCATAACTTCTTTCTTCCAAAATAATCGTGAAATAATAAATATTCACTGTTAAATTCTTTGTTTGCACACGAACGCCGAGAACAGACACATACACCATGCGGGTTGATCAAATTTCGACTGCACGGGAAGCGCAGCACGCCACTGCTGGGAAGACGGGAGGGGTTAGGTATTGTTCTCAAACTTCTTCCGCATCCCAGGTAGTCGTTATTTTTTAACTGGTTTGCATTTTATAAATTTGACTTTTGGCCGCGTAGATCGTTCAAATACCCGTATGTGCGTCGTCTCATCATCTGCACAGGTGTACGGGCCTCTTCTCACTATGAGAAGCACAGAAATCTCAATTTCTATGATGAGAAGATAAGGGGCCATAGTCTACCACCCTAAGTGTTGGTAGAGTTCACATGGCTTCGAGAACATTATGAAGAACTCTCAGACATGTTATTGTTCAGTTTAGTAAACGAGAATTGTCTATTAAATCCGCACGTAACTTTCAAAGTCATTGGAGCGCGATGGTTTGGAACCCGATACCCGATTATTGATCCGACGAATTTCTAAGGAAAGTTGTATGTTGTCTACACTAATATTATAAATAGGAAAAATTTGTATTTTTGTTTGTAATGGATAAACTCAAAAACTAGGTACTGGACCGATTTTAAAAATTCTTTCACCATTAGAAAGCTACATTATCTCCGAGTAACATAGGCTATTTTATTTTCGAAAAATAGGGGTCCATAAGATATTTGGGTTTTTTGGTTAGGTACGCGGGTGAAACCGCGGGAAACGGCTAGTCGTAAATAAAACAACATTATATTACTAAATCGTTAGTATATTAAACAACTTTATGAAAGTTGTAACATTGATTTGTCATCAAAAATATTATAGACTATACTTAAACAGTTACATTTGTCACAAGGCATGTTATTTGGCCGAGTTATAAGGCACATCTATTACAACAGCGTTAACAGTGTTAGTTTTAATCATAGAGTTATAAAGGATAGAGTGGCAGAATAGTACCTACCTAACTCAATACAGTGTCGTGTCCGCCGGTGGGAGAGAGAACGCAACAGTTAAAGGTCCCCTGCATCTCTCTTTAACAACGCATGCTCTACATTCTACAATGGGGTTGGCAACTGTCAAAGTGTGTTGTCGTTGTGTCCCCAAACGTTGAATTTGTATTATGCTCAAATTTTTACAATTTAAACACTTTTTTGTCATTTCAAACTATCTTCGTGTATCAATAAAAACAACTTTTAAACTGTTGATTACTGATAAACTAATATAAATAATAGTTACAGGTAGCACGCCATTGCGCAATGTTGATGTTGTGCATGTACTGTTAGAGAGAGATGCAGGGGGCCTCTAACTGTAGCGTTCTCTCTCGCACCGACGGACACTCATTGGCCCCTCTCTGCCACTCTATCCTTTATATCTCTATGGGTTTAATTCTACAGATGCAGTACAATAATATAAATAATCTCAAATATACAAATTGCACATGATTCGGAGATTCAAGCGGACAATTGTTGGTAACAAAATGCAGAATTTTAGGCGGGTTTAATATTTTATCAGATATAAATACATTTGCGAATAATGGTCGGCGCATACTTGTAGACTCGCAAAAGAAACAATATTCAAATGTGTTGCCTCAAATCTAAGCGATGCTGATTCGTATGGGAGGCTTATGTCTGCGCCAACCATAAAAGTAAGTCGCCCGCTTACTATACGGATAGGTTCTCTACTAACAAGTAGGTAGCTACAAGATCTTTAAAAAGTAATTCACATAAAAGTCCTACAGTGCAAAAATTAATCGTTTTAGTAGCCAACGGCAAAGAAGTTAGGCAAAACTTTTCTGTTAAGACAATCAAAATTTAATTAGGCTGTTTACCAATAATGGCTATGGGTTTGATCGTTGTCTCATTGTGCTGCATAATATAATTATTACACATAAATAAAATATGCAGCACACTATACCAAACCAATGGCAACAAGCCACTGAGAAAAGCGTACTTAAAATTTTAGAAAATACAATAAAAAATGTAAAATCAAGTAATATCAAAATTGATAATGCAGGCTTTTGTTCAGAGTTGTTACTAAAACGATTAACTTAAAGAATCTATTTTTATAACATCTTTATCCCTTAAAAGTCACGATTTTCGCCAGCTATATTTTCACTATTCCATTTTATATAATATACATACATTTTTCAGTAACCACTATTATATAACACCGATAAATATTACAACATTAGCATAATTACACTTATTGTGGACATCAATATTAGAATAATAAAAATTATATAAATTTTAGTAAGTAGATAATACAATTAAAATTTTATCGAAACCAAAATCATTTCATTAGCATAGAACACAACCTAAGTAACTACTAAACAACACTTAAAATACTGGCAGTTAAAAATAATTTTAATTTATTTTCATAATTTATATTTTTTTTAATACACATCGGGCCTCTTTTCAATCGTCAGCTCATCTGAGGCATCTATTTTATATTTGGAATGTCTCAGTACATTCCATTACCGTCAAGTAGTTTCCTCAACAAATTAGAATGGATGATTGAAAAGTCGCCCTTTAGAAATTGTTTTGTTTTAACAAGATAGTATGTATTATTATTAAACATTGTGAGGTGTTTTAGGATATTAAAATATTAATTAAATTGACAGGTATTCGTTGTGTACTGTCACTTGCAAAATATGAAAAATAATATGTTAGCAAGTCATATGGACTTGGCAAATGTCCTGAAAACGTAAACATGTCTACGTAGATTTTATAAAGAAAATCCGATAGTTCAAGTATTCACAGGCTCGAAACGGTGTATGCCCGTTTCTGCCCCTTGCCTAAAAGATAATATACAGAAGGCAACACTTTTCATTTTGAAACATGTCATATGCCGTCTTTGTTTCTCCCTTTTTACAAGATAAAGGCAGCGTTTACACTAGCTTTTGTTCTTTTGTAAATAGATCTGTACATTATAAGTCTGTTTTCTTTAAAGAACTTTTGTTTCTTTGGAAGTATTGGGTGGAATAATTACTGGCAATAAAATATTCACGCTTCATGTGAATTACGTAATAATAATGGCGGGTCTAAATATTACTAAAATCATCGAGCATATTAAAACAGCTTAAAAGGTAATTGGAGAGTAAGGCACATATTTCTTTATTTTATTCATAAATTGATAAAATTATTATTCAGTTATAGATTTTAAGAAATATATCTATACTCTTATCTTTTGCTAACCGTACTTTCTGTTCAGTCGTGGCTTCTTCATTAAATCGGCTTATAGAACCAGATAGGCTACATACAGGGGGTCTCACTTATAGAAAATACACTTCCCTATTCTTGTTCCAACCTTTATAAAATTTTATGAATTCGAGACAACGACCATTATTTCGAGACAACTCGAATCGAACTCGTCAGTCATAAAAAACTATAATTTCAAAGAAATATGTATCAGTGACATCCAATCACCATTTAAGATGCTGGTTTCGACTAATAAAGCGCTGAATACACATCACAATTTAGTTACATTACCAAAAGTTACAAACTATTAGCTATATGAGACAACATATGTCCTTAATTTTCTTATTACACAGTTTATATAACTAAATTCTGATTTTACTAAGCGCTTTTCAATAAATACATATCAGATCAAGTAAATAAATACATACAGCACGCCAAATAGAACTAAAAAGAAACGGAATACGCGTCAAAATGGCACGGCGACAACAATTCATTACCTTACAGGTACATTAAAAAGTGGCTTCACTTTTAATTCACAGAGATAAAAAATTAACAGTATTTTACTTATTTATTTCTTTTTTTGTTATATATGGTATTAGTGTTTTATTTGTGGCTTCATTTAGCGTGCTCTATATATTTTTTATGTGATCTGAGTAAGACATTCACAAATCAGATCGTTAACGTTTCATTTTCTCGAGTATAGGTATGATCATTTCAAAAGTGGGTCGCTTGCCTGGGTCTTCGTTCATGCAGATCTTGATCAATTTCGCGATGTGGGGGGAAATTCCGGGGGGGATGGTTACACGGAGACCTTCGAGAGCAATCTTCATACCGCATTCCATTGGAGATAGGTCGGCGAACGGTACCTGGAGTATGCAGAATAAAGGTTTGCAATAGCGAATTTTTTTTAACAGGATATGTGCCAGTATCGTCGCAAACTCGGAATCAGGATAAGCATATTTGGAATTTGAATTTGCAACAAATTACACGAGAACATTTTCAAATCTTCGGCAGATAGCAGACGATAGAAGATTTTAAATATTTTTTTATTTTTATAAATAAATATAATGCTTTTAACTTTCTATTTTTGAAATACATATTCCTAATTCACAATTATTTGTATACATAAAATTCTTGCGTTACTGACTGACTGACACAATTTTGTCAGCCCAAACTTTTGATTGGCTGAAAAAATAAGGGTGTACTAAGTAGGCCTTTCCCGAAAATCCCACGGCATTGGGTAGAAACGATAAAATTAAAATGTGTGGCTTTAGTATAATATAAAAACTTAACATGGCCGTTTTGAAAGATTTGGGGGAGGTTTTTGCTCGGCAGTACGACAGCGTTGGCTACTAAATATATGTCCGTACCTCTCTAGTGGCGAGTTCCCACAGCAGTATAGCGAAGCTCCACATGTCGGACGCCTCGAGGTTGCGCTTGTGCGGCGCCTCCTGTAATATGTCCGTACGTCTCTAGTGGCGAGTTCCCACAGCAGTATAGCGAAGCTCCACATGTCGGACGCCTCGAGGTTGCGCTTGTGCGGCGCCTCCTGTAATATGTCCGTACGTCTCTAGTGGCGAGTTCCCACAGCAGTACAGCGAAGCTCCACATGTCGGACGCCTCGAGGTTGCGCTTGTGCGGCGCCTGCTGTAATATGTCCGTACCTCTCTAGTGGCGAGTTCCCACAGCAGTATAGCGAAGCTCCACATGTCGGACGCCTCGAGGTTGCGCTTGTGCGGCGCCTGCTGTAATATGTCCGTACCTCTCTAGTGGCGAGTTCCCACAGCAGTATAGCGAAGCTCCACATGTCGGACGCCTCGAGGTTGCGCTTGTGCGGCGCCTCCTGTAATATGTCCGTACCTCTCTAGTGGCGAGTTCCCACAGCAGTATAGCGAAGCTCCACATGTCGGACGCCTCGAGGTTGCGCTTGTGCGGCGCCTCCTGTAATATGTCCGTACCTCTCTAGTGGCGAGTTCCCACAGCAGTATAGCGAAGCTCCACATGTCGGACGCCTCGAGGTTGCGCTTGTGCGGCGCCTCCTGTAATATGTCCGTACGTCTCTAGTGGCGAGTTCCCACAGCAGTATAGCGAAGCTCCACATGTCGGACGCCTCGAGGTTGCGCTTGTGCGGCGCCTGCTGTAATATGTCCGTACCTCTCTAGTGGCGAGTTCCCACAGCAGTATAGCGAAGCTCCACATGTCGGACGCCTCGAAGTTGCGCTTGTGCGGCGCCTGCTGTAATATGTCCGTACCTCTCTAGTGGCGAGTTCCCACAGCAGTATAGCGAAGCTCCACATGTCGGACGCCTCGAGGTTGCGCTTGTGCGGCGCCTGCTGTAATATGTCCGTACCTCTCTAGTGGCGAGTTCCCACAGCAGTATAGCGAAGCTCCACATGTCGGACGCCTCGAGGTTGCGCTTGTGCGGCGCCTCCTGTAATATGTCCGTACCTCTCTAGTGGCGAGTTCCCACAGCAGTATAGCGAAGCTCCACATGTCGGACGCCTCGAGGTTGCGCTTGTGCGGCGCCTCCTGTAATATGTCCGTACCTCTCTAGTGGCGAGTTCCCACAGCAGTATAGCGAAGCTCCACATGTCGGACGCCTCGAGGTTGCGCTTGTGCGGCGCCTCCTGTAATATGTCCGTACCTCTCTAGTGGCGAGTTCCCACAGCAGTATAGCGAAGCTCCACATGTCGGACGCCTCGAGGTTGCGCTTGTGCGGCGCCTCCTGTAATATGTCCGTACGTCTCTAGTGGCGAGTTCCCACAGCAGTACAGCGAAGCTCCACATGTCGGACGCCTCGAGGTTGCGCTTGTGCGGCGCCTGCTGTAATATGTCCGTACCTCTCTAGTGGCGAGTTCCCACAGCAGTATAGCGAAGCTCCACATGTCGGACGCCTCGAGGTTGCGCTTGTGCGGCGCCTGCTGTAATATGTCCGTACCTCTCTAGTGGCCAGTTCCCACAGCAGTATAGCGAAGCTCCACATGTCGGACGCCTCGAGGTTGCGCTTGTGCGGCGCCTCCTGTAATATGTCCGTACCTCTCTAGTGGCGAGTTCCCACAGCAGTATAGCGAAGCTCCACATGTCGGACGCCTCGAGGTTGCGCTTGTGCGGCGCCTCCTGTAATATGTCCGTACCTCTCTAGTGGCGAGTTCCCACAGCAGTATAGCGAAGCTCCACATGTCGGACGCCTCGAGGTTGCGCTTGTGCGGCGCCTCCTGTAATATGTCCGTACGTCTCTAGTGGCGAGTTCCCACAGCAGTATAGCGAAGCTCCACATGTCGGACGCCTCGAGGTTGCGCTTGTGCGGCGCCTGCTGTAATATGTCCGTACCTCTCTAGTGGCGAGTTCCCACAGCAGTATAGCGAAGCTCCACATGTCGGACGCCTCGAAGTTGCGCTTGTGCGGCGCCTGCTGTAATATGTCCGTACCTCTCTAGTGGCGAGTTCCCACAGCAGTATAGCGAAGCTCCACATGTCGGACGCCTCGAGGTTGCGCTTGTGCGGCGCCTGCTGTAATATGTCCGTACCTCTCTAGTGGCGAGTTCCCACAGCAGTATAGCGAAGCTCCACATGTCGGACGCCTCGAGGTTGCGCTTGTGCGGCGCCTGCTGTAATATGTCCGTACCTCTCTAGTGGCGAGTTCCCACAGCAGTATAGCGAAGCTCCACATGTCGGACGCCTCGAGGTTGCGCTTGTGCGGCGCCTGCTGTAATATGTCCGTACCTCTCTAGTGGCGAGTTCCCACAGCAGTATAGCGAAGCTCCACATGTCGGACGCCTCGAGGTTGCGCTTGTGCGGCGCCTGCTGTAATATGTCCGTACCTCTCTAGTGGCGAGTTCCCACAGCAGTATAGCGAAGCTCCACATGTCGGACGCCTCGAGGTTGCGCTTGTGCGGCGCCTGCTGTAATATGTCCGTACCTCTCTAGTGGCGAGTTCCCACAGCAGTATAGCGAAGCTCCACATGTCGGACGCCTCGAGGTTGCGCTTGTGCGGCGCCTGCTGTAATATGTCCGTACCTCTCTAGTGGCGAGTTCCCACAGCAGTATAGCGAAGCTCCACATGTCCGAGGCCTCGAGGTTGCGCTTGTGCGGCGCCTGCTGTAATATGTCCGTACCTCTCTAGTGGCGAGTTCCCACAGCAGTATAGCGAAGCTCCACATGTCGGACGCCTCGAGGTTGCGCTTGTGCGGCGCCTGCTGTAATATGTCCGTACCTCTCTAGTGGCGAGTTCCCACAGCAGTATAGCGAAGCTCCACATGTCCGAGGCCTCGAGGTTGCGCTTGTGCGGCGCCTGCTGTAATATGTCCGTACCTCTCTAGTGGCGAGTTCCCACAGCAGTATAGCGAAGCTCCACATGTCGGACGCCTCGAGGTTGCGCTTGTGCGGCGCCTTCTGCAGCGCTTCGGGGGACATCCACGCCGGCGCGTACAGGCGCCCGCGCTCCTGGAACGAGAACTTCGCGTCCGCCATGTTCACGCGCGCTGTTAGGTCCTCGTCGATCTGTCAACAACACGCCTTATTACTCTATATATTCTAGCACATACATACAACACCATCAAGTCCCAAACTAAGCAGAGCTTGTACTATGGGTTCGAGACAACGGATAAACATCTATAAATATTAGTGTCCGACCGAAACTGGTTTTCCAGTCGAAACCAAAACTGAACTTTCGGCCTTGCCCTTAGTTTCGGCCGAAACCGAAACCGAAACTTACCTAAACATGTTACAAATTTCTATTGATACTATAATCTTGTGTAAAGTACGGACGGATGTTGTTACGGATAACGCCTGACGCGCCGTTGACTCCGTTATCTTATTGAGATTTACAAGGAAACAAATACATTGAGCGGAAATTGCACCCAGAAAAAGAAAAAGCCCTTGAAGCACAAAAGATGCCAGTCGATCGTGACATTGGAGGCACAGCTCCAGCGCTGGCAGGCGCATTTTGATGAAATCTTCTGAGTTCCGAACGACCCTGTCACTCCGACCACATCCGAAAGTTTGCCCACACAGAGTCTAAACATTAATGTTTCTCCACTGAAGAGGAAGTAGTGAAAGCCATCCGATCACTCTAGAATAGCAAAGCATCTCATCACTGCGGAAATGCTAAAAGCAGAAGTTTCTACCGCTACAAACGCGCTAACACACCTATTGCGGAACATATGGTCCACCTAGGAGCTATTCGACGATTAGAACAAAGGCCTTCTCATCACCGTGCCAATTAAGGAGATCTAATTGAATACGGTAATTGGAGAGGCATCACCTTGCTCTCGATTCCGTCTAAGGTGCTACGCAAAATCATCCTAGACTGACTATCGAGTTCCTTTGAAACTCTCCTTCGTAAATAGTTGGCTGGTTTTCGGCCCAACAGGTCGTGGACGGACCAGATCAACACCTTGCGCATAATCCTCGAACAGGCATCAGAATTTAAGAGGGAATTTTTTTTGACCTTCGTAAATTTCGAAAAAGCCTTCGCTGATCTGGGACCGGCTACGTGAAATTGGGGTCCCCAAGAAAATTGCAAAGCTGAATAAGGTCATCTACAGGAAGTACTCTTGTAGAGTGACTTACGATGGTCTCGTTTTGGGGGACACACCAGTTCACGCGGGTGTACGCCAAGGGTGTCTCCTCTCACCTCTCCTCTTCCTTGTCGTCCTCAATTGCGTCATGTAGAAAGCTACTCACAGCAAGCGTCGTGGCATAGAGTGGGGTCTGTCTGATGCCTTATATCTGCTGAATCACACATGCGCTGACATAATATAAGCCAAGCCGGACCACCTACGGCGAGTGGCAATGGAGAGGAGACTGAAAATCAACCCCAGGAAGACCCAGGCAATGCGGGGCGGCGCAACAAGCTCTTTGCCGTTGCTCATTGGAACAAATTCACATATATCGGTAGCGTAGTGTGTGAAACTGGAGGGACTGAAGAGGACTTCACCTTTAGAATCGCCAAGGTGAGAGCAACCTTCGCACAGCTTCATCCTGTATGGTAATTGTGGCAATTGACTAGGAGCGTTAACTTCTAGATATTCCGGTCTAACGTTAAAACCGTGTTGCTGTATGGATGCAAGACGTGGAAGGTCACAAACGACATCTTGCGTCGTCTTCAGGTCGTCGTCAACTGCTGCCATCGCCGTATTGTCGATGTTTACCGGCCCGAGAAAATTTCTACCGTAGAGCTGTGGGAACGTTGCGGTGGGATTTCGATCAATTACAGATCAAACACCCCAAGTCGAAGTGGATCGGCCACACGCTCGAAGGGACCCTAAACATATACCAAGGCAAGCCCTAGAACGAAATCTCCAAGGAAAGGGAAAACGTGGACCTGGCGGCAGACCATCATCGCAGAGGTGACATACATAGGCAAGACCTGGAGCGAAATGAAGCGAGAAGCTCAAGACCGAACGGGATGGCACTGTGGATGCCCTCTGTCCCATCTAGGGACACAGGATCTTAAGTCAAGTCAAAATCAACCATAGCATCTACGTAATTGTTTGGGAAGTAAACACATTTAAAATAAGATTAAAGAATGTAATCTAACGAGTAATAACAATTGCATATTGACACTTAAATTCAAGTAAAATAAAAATCGAGAGATCCTTTTTATTTGACACTCAAAAATAAAACCCATAACTTTTTATTTCAATCATATTATACATATAGATATAAGATTGTCATTAAAATTAAATTAACAATAACATTATTAACAGAAGTAACTACAAGAAATTCAAAATATAACCTAAACTTAATCCGTTAACGATAGACGATGGCGCACTGAGCCAACGGCTCGAGTGGGCAAATTTCGCCGCTAACTGGTACTTACCAGTTAGCGGCGAAATTTGCCGAATAGGTACAGGAGTTTCGGCCGATACCGAAACTGAAGCCGAAACTGGCTTTTATGCCCGAAACTTGCCGAAACCGAAACTTTCGGTCGGTCACTAATAAATATACAATTCTCGCGTTACTAACTGACTGACAGCCAACGCACAGCCAAAATAATGGGCGCAAGAAGTTGAAAGGACCATGCCCATCTGTGCCCCAGAAATGTCCAAAGAAAGTAAATTACAAGATCGTCCTAATAAATTAAAACTTGAATTAAGTTGTTAATTTTGAAACCTATCAAGCACTGGAAAAAAAAACGAAAAAAAAATACTTGTTTACTTTGCAGTAACTATGATAAATAATGTTTCATTCATTCATGCACTAAAAGTGCAGTTTATTGCGGTCTATAACCACGTTCTTTAGCCGATTTATTAATTCCTTGTGATAGTATAGCGGTTTTACGGAGTACTCTTTCCATGTTATTATTTATTCAAGTACCTACTTAAGTTTTGTATCTAACCAAATTGTTTTCACATTTATATAGATGGAGATACTATGGAGACATACTATATAATTCCAAATAACTGAAATGTTTACAGACATATAAGTATATAAATGAACACTGATTTGGCCTAGCTTATGTGATGATTATGAAGTGCCTAGTGGAAAACTAATAGCAATGCTGTTTGTAAACGATAAAATGTATAAACAATAGGCGTTAGGCAGTTATCAGGTCTTGTTTAACGTCCAATAACTTTTCAACCAGTGCTTTATATGACATTAATACTAGATATCATAGAAATACTGTTAATAAGTTATCGTATGACATAGCGTTGCAATTTGGGAAATGTCTAGCATTGACGGCATTGCTGGGTTTCGCCTTCATACTAATATGGGCATGGTCCTTTGACATGTATGTACCTTGGGAAACTTAGGGATTGCACTAAGGAGAGATTTTTCGAAATTTCCAAGGGATGAATCAGAAACGAGTAAATTATAAAAATAACATGTGCGGGCATCCTCTAGTAAAAGATTATTTAGGTATATTTATTCTGATACATATAAAAGTACACATTTAAAAAGTTACAGTTAATAAAAATACAAAATTTGAAATTTTCGCTCACTGGCAACACTACGTCTCCCAGCTGACCAAAGGGACGAAGGACATTAAGATTACGGTACATTCGAAAACATTATAGATACAGGTTTATCTAATAGGTATTTAAAATAAAAAAGGTAGGTAAATATTTGCCTTAAACAAATAAACGTGTATGATAGTAATATATGGAACTGCATAAAACGATAACATGTTTTCCTTACTTTACTAATGATGACTGTATGCAAATGTAAATTATTGTAATAATAATTTTACAACTAATTACTTTATTTGTCCAATATTAGTAAATTGCTTAATATGATAATTAATATAATTAATTAAATGCATTTAATCTTATTAGCCATGTGTGCATAGAGGATAATCACATAATTTTATTACGATATTTATGGAATATGTTTTTAAAGCATTGTTAAATAGCTCCGTATAAAATGCCGAGACACATTTCAACGACAAAAATGTTTATAAGAAAGCGTCTTTCGCCTGTATTCAGAATCGAAAGTCATCATAATCAGCCTTTAACAGTCCACTGCTGGACTAGGCCTCTCCTTTGAAAGGAGGAATTGGCCTACTATACCACGCTGGCCAAACGGGTTGGTATAGGGTTTGTATCAAGTTTTCCTTCTCTTACCGTGCTGTTCTCTGCATAATATTCTCCCTCTGTCGGCTCTTACGACACCCATGGGATGATAATGGGTGGTGACATTCCGTATACATAATCCGTCATAACACGGAATAGAATCAAAAATATATTTATTAAAATCCAAATCAATTTACTTTAGAACCTTACTAAGTGCGTCTTGATTCGTACTAAGTGCGCCTGGACTTCTACTAAGTGCGTCCAGACTGCTGTTAAGTGTGTCTGAACTTTTTTTTATTGAAGCCTATCAAAATGACTCCATGCCGCCCGAGCTTAAGCACACATTGAGTCCCATAGCAAAAGTCATCACGCCAATAAAATATTAACAATAATGACGTGATGACTCCTATTTTGATGGCCCAGAGAAAAGCTTTTTCACGCCCCGCTTAAAGGACCCGGGATCATAGGAAGAAAAGAACACGTCGGCAGGTAATGAGTTCCACATCATAATAGTTCGGCAAAGATAAGAGGCACCGAATCGTTCACCGAATCTTCAGAGCACTCACAGTGATAAAGGCTGGAAAAGAAGGGAGAGGGTGGGATTCATTGAAAGAGTTCTTCAGAGCACTCACAGTGATAAAGGCGGTAAAAGACAACCATTGAGGCAATGTCTCTCCGTAATTGCAAGGACTCAAGGGTCCTAGTAGCCCCAGGATTCCCAATGATACTGAGAGCACGCCGCTGCAACCTGTCGACGGCATCCGATAGGTACTGAGCGGAGCCATTCCAGAGGTGAGAGTATTCAACTTAAGACCGAACATGAGTCTTGTATCGCAGACACAATTGGACTGAAACTTTGATGACCATCCTTCACAGAGGACTGACCAGTTGCATAATTGAGCTGGCAAGCCGTAGGCTGGGTAGCTTGGCAAGAAGCGTACGGTACCAAACTCTATCGAAGGCTATGTAAATGTCGAGACTAATAGATGGACTCATATTATTAATTGCGTCTGCACTTCTACTAAGTGCGTCCGGAAGGCTACTAAGTACGTCCAGATTTTTATTAAGGGTGTTTGGGCGCCTTCAAAGTGCCTAAGTAATAATAGGCGTTCATTAAATGCGTCTCAGCGTACAATACAATTTAGACGCCCAGATATGGTTCGCGTTGTTTCTGCACCAATATGACACCGTGAAACTAAATACTCGTAATTTCGTAAAGAGAGCTAGCTGTCGCGGTCGGTACGTGTGTATTAGGTACCTAAAATAGCCATCAGCTGAGCGGCGGCAGCGGTGAATACACCAAGGTGATTTAAAAAAAGAAAGATAACGAAAAATATATAGTACTGACCATGATGTGCTTGCTGTTGAGTTGATAAGTGGGCAGTATCTTGTCCTTCTGCAGGCTGTGCAGGTAGCGCATGGCGAGGGCCACGTCGTGCGCCAGGCGAACCGCGGCGTGCGCGTCCAGCACGAGGGCGCCGCCCGCACCTCCTCCCCCTCCGCCGTGCAGGAGCCCGTATAGAGAGCCCCACGACATGTACTGCGAGATTACTACCAGAGATGGTGGAGACACGCAGCATCCCACCTGCGAAAAGAGCTCATGTTTAGCTCTATACTAGTATAAAGTTGTACTAGATCGAGTTAAGCTCGACGAATAAAATTACAGTGCATTTAATGGAATCGAAGTGTGAGTATTGCGGACCACACGTTGATCTTTGCTCAAACTATCGAACAAGAACTCAAGTTAATATGGAGCTTTACAAAACAGTATTTCAGTACCATCATGGATACCTGTCGAAATAAATTTATTAGACTGAATACCGATAACATTGGTAAATACAAATGGTTATCTAATGGTATCAAGATATCTAGTGAGTTTTAGCGATCAAGACTCGTACAACATATCCATCGTAATGATATCTTAAATCAGCGACAATTTGGTTATAAAAAACTATGAGAAGTGTAGATTTAACAGCGTCTTCACTCCTTATGCTATATCGGTGGAAGAGATAGTTGGCAATTAAAATACAAAACTTAGTGACTGGTCTATTTTTAGATTTTAGTGCCGCATTTGACACTGTCGATCACCAAATATTTGATAGAAGACTGCATTATTGCGGCGTTATAGCGTATGTCCTAAAGTTATTTCAATCCTTCTTAAGCAATAGAAAACCATAAGTTGAAATGACAATATTTGCAAATGGAAGGGAAACTATTGCAAAATCCGCTTTGACATCCATAATTACTGGAGTGCCTCAGGGCTAAGTTCTTGGTCCGATATTCATAATCATAATCAGTGCAGATGTAAGTTCGGCATTCATCAAGGAGCAATACGAACAATGTTACGTATGAAACAAATAAGAGTCATTTAGGAACGACTTTCGAGAGTTAGGTAGTTTAACTATCCCCTATCTTTCTAACGAATGTAGTTAAAAAGTCTAAATAAATTCGAACCACTGAGCAAAGAGAATTTAGGGCGCATACTCAGATACGAGATTTATGTAGCAGTGTGTGGCTTAAGGTAAACTTAGTTAAATATTCCGCGAACATCCTGGCTGTTGAAAAATTTAACTAACTCCCAATTCTTTTTAAAAGTATGTATAGTGTAAACAAGTTTAATAATTTATGTTCTTCATATCATCATGTCTACTGTATACTTACAACGGGCAATATATTGGGGTGTGAGAATATCCTGAGCTTGGGGAACTCTTCGTTGAAATCCCTCTGCACTCGCGGAGTACACTCGCGCACGGCGAGGATCTTCGCGACGATGTCGTTCTTCTGCCAACGGCCGCGCCATGTCTCGCCTAAAAAGTAGTTTCAAATATGTAGACTTCTTTATAATCTTAAGCAGAAGATTGTAGTAAGTGCTTACTGCTGATACAAAATAACAATTTGAATACATCATTTTCTTTTAAGTACTCTGTACTACAAATAATTTTGTATAGATAAATGTCAAAACGAATGCCCGAACTAAAATTTGCGAAGATTGATTAGTTTAAAAATAGACAAATACCTACCACAAATTCTACTACGCATAGACTAGCACCAACTTCATTATCATTACGAGTATTAAAAGTAGTCATATAAAATTTACATAAATAACCGTGATTAACTTACTTAAAATATTTAATTAAATCCTTGGGTGCAAAACATCGCAAAAACTATTAATATTTATTGAATATATACAGTGATCAGACTATATTTTTGAAACTATACCTGATAGGTTATATGTACTGTAATTATGATTACCTGAAGGAGTAACAGCGATCCTAGTGTGTAGCGACAGCTCGTTGATATTGATGCCCTTGTGTCGGGACAGCGTGGCGT
Source organism: Euclidia mi (assembly GCA_944739405.2). Lineage (NCBI taxonomy): Eukaryota > Metazoa > Arthropoda > Insecta > Lepidoptera > Erebidae > Euclidia > Euclidia mi. The sequence goes on along the minus strand of OX123200.2, from coordinate 56,562,073 downwards.
CCCGGCTGCGGGTCTTGAGCCCGAGCCACGACTGGTCCTTGAACTGGATCTTCTTCAGGTCCTGGCCTTGCTGCGTCGCCATTTCGTGAAGTCTGGTGGGATAAGGAAAAGTTCAATTAACAGGTTTTTATTACATTAAGTAAGTGTTAGTTCACCATAAAATTAATGGTGATCAGCGTAGAAACTAATCTGGCTCGAAGGATAAATTTTTGCTGTAGTAAACTGTATTGATAATCCAGATCACCATGTGTAACGAGCTGGAGGCGTGTAGGTATGACGCGTGTTTCCTCTGTTTTTATTAATGTGAAGTTAAATACTGTTATACTACGGCTGTTACATTACGGTGGTTTAACTTCCAAATTCAGCCAGATAAGTTCAATTATAGAATAACTTTTATCCGACGATTGAAGAACCCTGCAGCGGTCATAGTTCAAGTTATAACCATACCTCTGCACGAGTTGTCCCCTGGTCTTATCCAGTGGCGTGTCGCCGTCCTTGTTGGCGAGCGACACGAGCGCGCCCGCCATCACCAGCTCCTCCGCGATGGCGCCGTAGCCCCAGAAGCACGCGTAGTGTAGCGGAGAGTTGCCATGCTCGTTCGTGAAGTTTACGTCTACGCGGTTCTGTAGGAGCTGCGTAGGAAATTAGTTTATTAATTACATTATTAAGTAATTAATTTGACTTCGGGCAGAGTCAGCTGACGAAGCTGAAGACCGAGGAATGCAGAATTATCTCGTCAAAACCTCGGCTCCTGGAGCTCCCGGCTATACACGACTACACGAACACCTGTTACTACTCAAGCTACTGACTCTAGAGCTGGATTGTCCCGACACTATACCGAAGATATCCCGGACGTCAGCATGCACGAGAATGGTGTAGCCCTAAAACAACTTAAAAACAACAAGGCACTTGGTGATGACGGAACGACGACAGAGCTTCTGAAAGCTGGCGGCGCACCTGCCGTGGAAATGCTTCGGAAGCCATTCAATTCCGGCATACTCGAAGGCAAAACGTCACAGGCATGGCACAGAAGTGTGGCGGTGCTTTTCTTCAAGAAGGGGCACAAAACCCTTTTGAAGAACCACAGACCCATCTCACTTCTGAGTCACGTCTATAAGTTGTTTTCTAAGGTCATCACGAATTGTCTCGAGCGCAAGCTATACGACTTCCAGCCCGAACAAGCCGGTTTCCGTAAAGGCTATAGTGCCATAAACCACATACATATGCTGGGGCAGGTTATACAGAAGTGCAAGGAGTATAACCAGCTCTATGCTTGGCGTTTGTGGACTATGAGAAAGCCTTTGATTCGATCGAAATCTGGGCAGTACTGCAGTCCCTCCAACGGTGCCAAATTGACTATCGATATGTCGAAGTGCTGAAGTGTTTGTACGAAAACGCCACCATGTCAGTCCGCCTCCAGGACCAGAGCTCAAAACCTATACGGCTACAGTGAGGAGTGATGTAGGGAGATGTTATATCTGCGAAACACTTCACCGCTGCGCTGGAAGACGTTTTCAAGCGTCTGGACTGGGAAAGACTCGGCATCAACATCAACGGCGATATCGTAGTCATGCTGATGGTATCGTAGTCATGGCTGAGACCATGGAGGGCCTCAGCACAATGCTCGATGGCCTCTGTAGGGTCTCCCAATAAGTAGGTCTTAAGATGAACATGGACAAGTCGAAAATCATGTCTAACATCTATGTCGTACCTGCTCCTATTCTGGTTGGGAACTCTACACTCGAAGTCGACAAGTACGTATACTTGGGACAAATGATCCAATTGGGTAGGTCCAACTTCGAGAAAGATGTCATTCGTCGAATCCAAGTCGGTTGGGCGGCGTTCGGGAAGTTCCGGCATATCTTCACGTCCGATATCCCGCAGTGTCTCAAGCCGAAAGCCTTTGACCAGTGTGTGTTGCCAGTGATGATCTACGGCGCTGAGACGTGGTCGCTAACTCTGCCTTATCCGAAAGCTCAGGGGCACTCAGAGGCCGATGGAGAGAGCTATGCTCGGCGTTTCCCTGCGAGATCGAATCAGACATGAGGAGATCCGCAGGAGAACCAAAGTCACCGACATAGCTCTCCGAATAGCCAGGCTACTTCAGCCTGGCTATTCATACAGTTGGCCGTTGGGCCAGGCGGGTTCTGGAGTGGCGACCATGTACCGGACGACGCCGCAAGGGGCAAGGGTAGGCAGATAGGCTTGCGGGAGCAAGGTGGAACGACGATCTGGTTTAGATCGCGGGAAGCATTTGGATGCGGGCGGCTCAAAATCGGTCTGTGTGGAGAACCTAGGGGGAGGCCTATGTCCAGCAGTGGACGTCTCTAGGCTGATATGATGATGAATTTGACTTCCATGATTAAGGTTAAAAGAATCTGCATTCACACAGAGCGGATGTATGACGAAAGACTGACCAATAAAATATATAAGGCAGGTGTGAATAGAATAGGAGGAAGGGGAAGACCTAGGCTGATGTTCTCTAATTAGATTGGAGACATCCTAAAAAGAACAGGCTAGATGACAAATATAGTACTACAAAATTTAATTTACACACCTAGATGTACAGGGAAAATATTCTAAGACCCTGTTGACACATCACTCAAGGAAAACTCAATCCAGATACACATTTATCTACCTACACTTTAAACATTGACATCATGCAGAATGTTGAGACTAAATAACTACAAAATAAGTAGGAAATACTGTGAGACATGTATGTAGTCTTTTAGAGTATTTATTTTCCAAACAACTATTACATAAATATTAAAAGCAACTTAATTATGTTTTAAAAATAAAATATCTATTTAATATATACAAGACGAAAAATAAATTAAAATTAAATTTAGAAGGCGTCATGAAAGTCATCCGTATCGCAGTCAATCAGAATCATGCCCAGAAGATTGGCAGCATTGCCTCGTTGTATAGCAATGCTTATCTTGTGTGCTAAAGCTAATGATAAAGCTAATGCTCCGCACATGTGGCTCATAGAGTGAAATTATATAGCCTAGAGCCTTCCTCAATAAATGAGCTATCCAGCACAATAAAAATATTCAAATCAGACCTGTACTTCCTGGGATTAGTCCATCAATCAAACAAAGAAACTCTTCAGTGTTATTAAATTATTATATTTTTCCTACCAGTTGTACTATGTGCCTGTGTCCATGTGCAGCAGCCAGATGCAGTGGTGTATCATCTCCCATGTTGGTGACGTTGATCCTGGCACCGCGTCTTATGAGCATCTCAACGATCTTGAGGTGCCCTTCCTTGCACGCCCAGTGGAGAGGACTGAAGCCATGGTCGTCACTGGAGTAAGATTTGCCACATTACTTTTTGTATAAATAGAAACAAAATTAAAAATACATGCATACGCAAAATCTTCGCCCAACCATGGAATTGCGGAAACAGCCCATGCTACCAATACCAACAAACGAAGTAAAGATGACTATGAATATATTTACACTTCTTCTCGTATTTATTGTTTTTGCATTAATGTTGTGTTAGGCTAATTATTTATTATGTAAAAGGTAATTGGAGCTCTAGCCAATTAATTTTGTGGCAGAGAGAATTTGAGCTTGCTCAAATGCAATAAAATTTTGAGATTGGTTGTTTTGAATTCCAAGAAATGCCTTTTGCATAAGGATAGTAAAACAAAGATACTTTATAGAAAATTACTCACAGTAAAAAAAAAGAGAATTATACAGGGATGCTATTACAGAAACTATTATTTATATTAAAGAGAATATTCATTCATTTCCAAGGAAATCTTCACTGTGAATCATGTAATATGGATTCTGTGCATATTAACACTTTAACAGCCGACTATTTTAAAGCGCGCCTTTCCTGGTACGCCGGCGATTTTTGCCGATATTGTAAGCCTTATAAAAAAAACTATTTGTGATACATCCATATTTTTTTATGTCTTTGGTCTTTTATATTTTTAGGATAGGAATAAAAAACATTTGTCAATTATATATTTTTATTTGAAAATCTTACATGAAAATAGGCTGAAAGTGAAAAAAAATAAAAACTCGAACATGTACATTTTTCATCATTTTGATGGATTACATTTTTTTATCAGTAAAATTCTTACGTGTATGAAATATTTTGAAGCAAAGTACAATGTACCGACAATATTATCCTGTGATTGCAATTGATAAATACGCCAAGAGGTTGCCATTTCGCGCCAAAATGCGTACACGTACTTTCACGTTAGCGGCGTGGGAGACTAGTGATCTGTGGACTATCCGACACACCGCGCACCTACCATCAGTGAATCATACATGTGTGAGTAGCTAAAGAGTTTGTACACCAGGGTTACACACAAATCACGTATCACAGACGTCATTTTAAAACAAACGCTAAGAAAGTCAATGCCGTACTGAGCATGTGATCAGCATCCTGAGACAATCCCATCCACCCGTACCCAGTATGTGATCGGCTGTTGAAGTGTTAAATTATGGTAAATTGAAATAGTCAATAATATATATAATAATAATAATAATATTATTATTATTATTATATATAACTCAAAGACAAATGTATGTCTAGTTGAAAGCTACAGTGTAATATAAACTATGTAGAGATATTATACATCAAACATTTTTTAAGATTTTTACTAGAAATACCAGGTCATGTTATGTTATGTCACGTAAATTTTAAGTTTTTAGAATTTATTAACAATATATTAATTTACTACCAATAGTCAATAAATAGCAATCCTCTATCATACTGAACAAATTAAGAATTTTTCTTCATTCATATTCTGTCAATTACATACCTGACATTATAATGAATTTATCATTACTATATGAGTAACAGGACAAATTACAAACAGGAAATCTTTGACTGATATCATTAACAATAAATAGTATTTGAACTTATATGTAGAGTAGGTACATACTGTAGCCAAGCTAAGTCTGTCTGAGTATCCAATAAGAATCTATTAAATATTGGAACTTGATAAAGATATTGAATTAGATCAGACTGTTTATTTTATTTTAGGTATACATTGATAACATGTCAAGGCCACTAAAATTAACTTATTAGGTCGAATACGTGCTCTTACAATCTGACGAGTTATTATTTTTGTACACATCTGACGCATAATACTAGGCCATGACTACATTGTGGGCGTGTTCAATCAATGCCATATACGGCAAAACAACACCTTCCAGATGGAGTATCAATTGATAAATATATTCTGTATATGCTTTACTCACCCCTGATTCATATCATGTTCAGTATCATCCAGCCAAACTCGCACCTGTAAGGCATTTCCTTCTCTGCACCACTGAAATATATCTTCCATGTTTAACACACACCACTGTCGCTATTTCAAATAAAACGTTATCTCCTAACTGCACTTAAATTATTATATACCAAACAAATAAACTTAATTCATACAAAATATAAAAATAATCTAAGTTTCAGTGTGTAAATTAAGTCATTCATTGAAAGCAGTTTGACAGTTTCGCAATCACCGAAAATAATATTGTAAGCCGGCTAATTTTGAGAACTGACATATTATACTGTGATCTCTTTCCTTTGCGAATAATTTGTAATAAGCTATCTTTGTTAGTACAATATTATGAGGTATTCTTAATTTAGTCATATAATTTCAAGTGTTGATAGACCAAATAAATTATCTTCAAATTAGCATTTTTAAAGTGTTTTTTTCCATTTTATTTGTAAGATTTTTTAATGAATTTATTTCACGAATAAATGATATGAACATGTCGCATCTTCTTCACATCATTTTGCATTTCTTCCAATCTAGAGACGCTGTAGCGTCTAGCGTCTAAACTTCTAAATCTGAAGCATACGCCATCACTAGCCTCGTAAAACTCTTGTTAAAGTCAATGTCGACTTTGACACGATCTGTCAAATTTGACATAAATAAAAACAGAAAAATCATCAGAAAATAATGAAGCTGTTGTGCTTGTGTGTGAATAATTTATTGTAAGATAACCGATTTAAATTATGTAAAACGCTTAATAGTTAACTTAATATTGTCAACATGGAATCAAATTCTAATATCGACATCAGCGTGTTGCCGAAAATAACAGACGTCGAGTGGAAACTCGAAGTTTTGACGAACACCCCCGGACTTGGATCAGATAACTTGTTATACACTGTTATTTTGAAGACTGACACTGGAAACGATATCAAATTTACTTGTGGCAGCCAGCAATTGCATGATTTGGTGTATAAACTGAAAGACTTAGTGAGACACTGCGAGAGAGTCAAAAGTGAAATATCTTGAAGTTTGTGTAGTGCGATATGCGATCAATATTATGCTGTAGAGTTATAAACTACAGGATAAAGAGAATGCTCGTAATCTGTATAAAGATGTTACTGTATAAGAATACATTTTGATATTGGCTGAACTCAATACATTGTTTTAATCACCAGACCCCAAAGGTTTAGTTAGTAGAACATTTTAGCCTTGTTGAATTACCATGAAATCTCTTAATTAGCTGGTTTTAACATTACTTAAGGTAATTTTTTGTGGTGGAACGGCTTTACTAGTTTTTGTAGGGCTTTGAACCTCAAGGATACCACAATACCAGACAATATAAATCTATTATGAATTGCACTGATCAGTGCAATGGTGCTAAACAGTTTAACAAAAGATAGAGAAGTTTGTAGTACAACATAGGCTATGTTTTATTCTTTGAAAATTAAGGATTCCACAAAAGATTTCTTCACTAGGCCAATGAATAATACTGAGATATAATTAATGGACTGAAGGCTGATGAGCACTTAGCTATCTATATAGTGCCATTATAGTAATCAATATTTTTGAAGAGATATTTGTCCAATGATACTGTAAACTCTTTATCAGACACATTATAGGTTCATTCCTATTTTGGGGTATGATTTGATATGGCTTATTCTAGGAACCACAATTACCAATAAAACAACACAATCTTATTCAAAATAACTTTATTTCAAAATACCATATAAAGTACCATAGTATAGTGAGAACACAAATCAGAAAAACAATTCCATCGCGTAAACAATAAAACAGTTTACTGATCACAGATTAACTAAAAATGACTTAAAATGAGTAGGTAAGCTGCATTTTTCATAATAATCATCTACTCTACAGCAGGGTTAGCTTCTTCGGACTAAAGGCTTACAATAATTATTAATAAATTTATCTTAAAATATCACAATATCAACAACTACACTACCACAATACATTTAAACAGATTATACTGTATTTATGGGCATAATACAACATACAGATCTTTGTGTTTATTGATGCTATGGGCAAATAAATCTTCAGTAACTGAAATCCTTTCACATATAAAGCTTTCTAAACTAATCCAGGGTTTAAATTATAATTTTGAATATTCTATCAAAAGTTCTGCTCTTGCCATTTGGACACATACTAAAATTACTTTAACGGATCTCAATCAGATAATTATTTACAGCACCTACCTTTTAGTGATCACTGCTGGTGTCATCTGTCTCAAATTGTTAAAGCAAATGAAAGGTGTTTTAAATAATTATATAATCGGGACTTGTTCAATAAATATTCATATAAGTAAATGAAACTCAAATTGACAATAAGATCATTTCTTCTTGTATCAACTACATCCCAATAAATACAGCTTACAAAACATTCCTCGACTCAGACTTAAATAATTTTGCATTCAGATTCAAAAGTAATCACAGAGGCAGCTTATATTACTGTGACGGATAATAGATTCTTAAAAATGGTACGCTTTTAGGCCTAAATAATTTCATACAACAGTTGACAAGTCTGGTAGCCTATAAGGATTATTTTATTAATACATATCATATTTGTAATAAAATATTGTTCTATTTTCTTATTTATTAGCTGCACATATACATTTTCGTATTGTTTTAAGGATATCAATTTCTACTACTTAATATTATTTTAAGTCGTATTGAAAAACGGATTAGGTTTACAGAAGTCTTTGTGTATGGAATAAAGGTATTTTGTTGGTATATGGTTACATAAAATAAATGTTTTTTTAATTAAATGTCAAATCAATGGTGCAATTTAAATGCAAGCACAATATTAAAAGCAAATAAGTCATGGTGTATAAATTCGTGAGCTGTCAAAATTTTGTCTAAATTCAACTTATGAGGAACTAATACATTTGTTAATTATTTATATTACACTCAATAAATTTTTATTTAGCCAAGTCTTTCAAACATATTACACAATCGCTAATTGAAATGCATGCAAACTTTTTGGTGAAATATAGGAAGTTAAACTTTTGTGGTCACTATCAATACTTTTTACTGTTCCTACATTCAGTACATCCGTGAACATGGCGCTTCCTCAAAACAAAGGTATGTGGTATAGGAACAGTAAAAAACAATTTTGGGAAAACCTGTGAGTGGAATTATTTGATTGATACTTTTTAAGAATTTGATAACATTTCGTCAAATTTTGCTGTTGTCAACATGCTGTAACTTTGCATGTTCACATTTGTCAACTGGAACTGAATTAATATAATTTATCTAGACTTGGCAATTTTTAGTATTTTTATCCATTTATATTTTAACTAAAATATAAACCATTTAAACATAACAAACAACACACATTGATAAATATTGATTACAACACACTTATTGATATAAATTTTGGAATTATCACATAACTTCTTTTAATTACCTTTAAAACCTTATTCAATAAGCATTAAGTGTGTGCGCAAACAAAATAAGTGAACAGATTAATTTCTAAACAACAATTAAAAAAATAAGCAAGTTATTTTTGGTTATAGTCACTGGTAGTGTTGCCATTTAAACAAAACATCAACCATAAAGAGTATTTCCTTTAACGCAAAGAAATACTTTAGACTGGCAACACTGGCGAAATACACGTCTCCCTATAATAAAAGGTTTTCTACTTCACTACTTGTAAATTGTTTCTAATTTAAATTACCAATACTAGTAGAAAATAGCTACAATGGAACACATTTTTTAGCAATGGCTCACAAACCATAGATATTTTTAAACATAGGAAAATATGTTACTTAAGCCATAGGCATATTAAAAAAGAATACATTATATCTTTAACTTACATTAGTTTGATTATAATTTCATGTTTGTCTATAGTTTAAGTAATACATTTTCTATCACTGGTTAGCACTGATAATATCATAGAATATCAATAGGCCAGCCTGCCTGAGATCTTAGTCAGTCAATGATATTTATCCACATGGATATAAAATCTATATTGTTCAGAAAAATGTTGGATAGAAAGCACCAACGGAATATGAATTTGACTTATGTTACGATATCATATTCATATTTAACAATTTACTCTGTGTATCCGAAGTCAAAATGGTAGTTTTCTTTCGCGAAGATGCCATAGATAAGACTTGATATAGAAGAAAATGCCACCTGAACATTGTGTACACAAAACGTTTAGATATAGAGAGGTAATACATCTCATGTGACAAAATGCACTCTCACAGATCTTTGCAAGTAATGATTTCGATTCCAATGGTCTTTTAATTATCGCATTCTACTTAAAATGGAGTGTGAGTGTGAGTGTGTCTGTATACGCATGTATACTCTGTCAATATCTAATTATTTTTTGTGCTTTGTACCTATTTACCTCTTGCATCTGTTTATGTAGTGGGCGTTTAATATGCCTCTGCCTACCCCTTCGGGGAAACAGGCGTGAGTCTATGTATGTATGCATCTGTTTATCTCACTCAAATGTATCATGTCAGAAAAGGACGTAATGCTCTGGCTGTGTCACATTCATGAAGTTTGATACCAATTGGCACTATTACCAAAAGGTATAGGTAACGATAATTTGCCGATGGCTGATCAAGACTGTTCGATCCGCTGCAAAAAAGAATTTAATTTGAAGTGTCAGGCGTGACAGATAACGTCTACGATAATGACGTCACAATTCCCGCCAGAAGTAAGATGAGGCTTAGACCCTCGTGTGTTAAGCCTTGTCTGTGATGAGTTCGATATTACAGAGAGAAGAACTTGAGGAAAGCTGCGGGAGGCACGGGGTGAGGGGGCAGTGGGCCGCCCGCTTCTTTAAGCCGCTCGCGGTATTCAGGACACTGGAAAATAAAAAAGGCATTTTGAGTTCAATAACGTCTTATTTAAAATCACATGTCTGTACTAAAAAGCAGTTGTCTCGATCGTGCAGTCTGATTTATTTTGAGCACAATCTTATACTGCGTCTTATGCATTTCGTTTCGATGTAACATCTAGCCAAAATGCATTGGTTGCTAAAGTTTATAAGTACCGAGCGTTGCTACTGAATGTGCAGAACTAGAAAATATTCTACAGGTATGTTCACTCCATTATTGCTAATTCACCCAAAATTAGAGTGACTTAATCGCAGTAGTTGCAGAGTGTATTGCTGGGTAGTTTTCGCCTTGCTCCTCAATTCGGTGTGGCAACCTCATGTACCGATTTTAGTCATGGATTAGGGTAAAGAGGTCTACAAACAGAATCAATATAATGTAAGAGATTGTTATACCTGGTCGGCTATACAGGGGTGACCGAGCGAGCGCCAGAATAAACACTTGCAGTGGCGACACAGCGAGAGAGTTTCGGCGTATTGAGTGTCCTCACGAAGTCCGTACATCCTGGAACATTACCATATTACATAATATGTGAAACAGGCGTGAGTCTATGTCATGTCATATTATGACATGACATAGACTCACGCCTGTTTCCCCGAAGGGGTAGGCAGAGGCATATTAAACGCCCACTTTTCGGCAGTGTTTTGATCCCACGTAATAGGTGGCGAGCCTATTGCCGCTTATCGGGATATTTTGTTTGCCTGCGCCTCGTCCGTTGATCGGCAGGTGCACCACTTGCCGGTGAGGTTGGCGCCCGACCCTAAGTTCTTGGTGGGAACCCTATGCACCATATTACAATGTCATTATTATTGGCTGCTTCTTGACATAATTGTTGCACTACGACGAAGATTGCCGCTTTTAGAATGTTCTCCTGTGGCTCAGTAAGCCAATAGCAGCACGTCACATTTTACTGCAAGTATACCGTATATCCTGAAGTAAAACGAACGAATAGGAAATAAATAAATATATACTGAAATTCGCCGGCACGAGAAATCATTCAATAATTTATTGTACTGTTAGGCTGAACATTTATTTAAATTGCTATTAATGCATGCATTCATAGATGGGCGGCGCAGGCGTGCCATTGGAACCTTTTAAATGGTTCTTGACCGGTTCATCCCTATTTTAGTCCCTTAGTAAATAAGGTACCCGTGACCAGTATTGGTACACTGGGCAGAACTCATGTAAGCACTTACTTCCTAAGCTGGTGGAAGAGTTTCTTCCAGTCGACTTCCTTCTCTTCGGTGCCGTCGTCCTTCTGCTTGGCGAGTGCGGCGTCTGTCTGCTGCTGAGTGAAGTGGAACGTGACCAGTTCCCGCCAGATGCGCTGCTCCGAGCATACGGATGCCATCATTGTCCACGCTGATGATGCTGCCTGGATACAACAGTCAACAATTATCTTATGGTCATTTCTTTGACCAGCGGTTGAATGCAGGCGACCCAATCGGTCTATGTGGAGAGCCTTGTGGGAGACCTTTCTATTGATAAATGACATAATAGTGATCAAAAGCAATAAGGATAAATTAGCAAGCTTTTGTAAAATTGGATTGAATTAAAACCTCAATTTCATTTATTTTGCTCGGCTCTCTTTAGCAATATATAAAAGGCAACTTTTATTTGTGAGTCCGCAGAATAGAAATGATGATATCGAATTGTGCTTTGGACGAAATATAATAATTGTACTTACATCTAAATCCCTGTGATCCGATATCCTGAGCAATATTTCTCTGATACACTCTTCAGGCAAGTCGTGAAGTTTAGGCACTACTTCTGGTCCCGGCTGTAAAAAACGGTTTAGAATTACTTATAAGAGTATGGTGACATGATGAGTTGACAAGTGCCAGAATTCATGAAATGAAATCAGTAAGAATCAATGAAAGCTTGAAAATAAGTTCATTAAAAGTTCAATTCCATATTTGCATCAGTTTCACTTCGTTTTCATCCTAACTGCAAGTATGAATTTTCAAAATACCATTTAGTTGCCACGTCAGCGACTTGATAATTACCTACTGGATGGACCGAGTTTCCTATGTGGGCGATTTAGAAACATGTATAAAACTGCCTGTCCTCGGAACTGCTATGGAAGCTGGATATACCACTGCTAGTTGCAGTGGTATATCCAGTATTTGGAGGATTTACTTATTTTTGTTATTGTTAAAGGCCTATTCACACATATCAGTGAAGTCACAGTTCCGGCACAGTACCGGCACCGTGAAAATTATTCTTTCATACATTTTCTATGAACGTACCCACACCTCTCAGTGTCTGACTGTATCGTCACTGACACTGACAGGTGTGGATACGTTCATAGAAAATGTATGAAAGAATAATTTTCACGGTGCCGGTACTGTGACGGAACTGTGACTTCACTGATATGTGTGAATAGGCCTTTAGGGGAGCGGGGTTTGGAGCTAGTGAAGGAAGGCTTTTCAAGGGTAACTTGTCTTTGTAAGAGAACAGATAATTTTGGGTTATGTTCTAGCATCCCTGGATCTGTTACAGACTTGTACGTACCTCCTGTATCCTAATACTGTTGGCGATCCTGTTGATCCTGGCGATGGCATGGTCGTGGTGTCCCCACAGCGCGCGGGAGCCCAGCGGCCGGCCCCAGCACGAGCGACGCTCCGACTCACGTGCGCTCGACACTGACATCACTAGCGCTCGGAGCGCGTTCAAGTTCTGCTTCGATGTTGCCACTGGAAAATTATGAATCTAAGGATAAGAGCAATATTGTAAAAGCTTTGTTTCGTATTTCATTTCCCCAGTAAAATAGACTAGATTAGCTGCATTTCGTACTTGAGTACTATGATAGACAATTTTAAGATGTGTCTTAAAATAAAGACTTGTTAAAAAAAATTTGGACAAGATAAAGTTTATCGCGACCCATGCAATATTTGAATAAGTTGAATAACATACAAGAAGTGTGTATTATTTACCAAAATAAATTACACACAGCGTCAAGTCAAGTTTAACAGTAAGTTGCAGTACGGTCTAAATACTCATTTTCTTCGCCATATGGACGGTACAAACGTAGCCTAGCTTAGTAGTTTGAGATGAAGCCGAGTGTTCAAAGACAATTAATGCTAGTTCAGACACGGCGGGAACCGCGCGATTTCAGAATCGCATGGAAATCGCGCGAGTCTTATTTGTATGTGTTATTCAGTAAATGCTAGTTCAGACACGGCGGGAACCGCGCGATTTCAGAATCGCATGGAAATCGCGCGAGTCTTATTTGTATGAGTTATTCAGTAATCGTTCAGACATAACCGCGCGGTTAATCGAACCGCGCGGTTACCGCAACCCAACCGCCAGAAAATAGAATCGCGCTGCTCCCGCGCGTTTCTATTACTATGGAGTCTTTACTTCGCGTTCAGTTGCGTTGCGGATACCGCGCGGTTAGCAGGTCACAGTTCGTGAGTTAGCCATGGATCGTTTCGACACTGAACTATTTATTGATGAAGTGGCGAAGAGACCTGCAATATAGGATATTCAGTGTGTCAAATAAAATTATCAAGAACCAAGCTTGGCAAGAGTTAGTGGAGATATTTGAATTTTTTTACAAGTCGGTCACTTAATATTGGATGTACCCAATACCGCGTTTTTCTTTTCTTTTTTTTAAGGAGCAACCACAGTAAACACCCTTCTTCGTCGACCTCCATTTTCAAACTGACGTTATCCCCACACGAAAATCGCATAATAACCGCCGGTGTCTGAATAGCATCACAATTTTGCGGTTTCAAACCGCGCGATTCGTGAACGCGCGGTTCCCGCATGTCTGAACTAGCTCTAATCGTTCAGACATAACCGCGCGGTTACCGCAACCCAACCGCCAGAAAATAGAATCGCGCTGCTCCCGCGCGTTTCTATTACTATGGAGTCTTTACTTCGCGTTCAGTTGCGTTGCGGATACCGCGCGGTTAGCAGGTCACAGTTCGTGAGTTAGCCATGGATCGTTTCGACACTGAACTATTTATTGATGAAGTGGCGAAGAGACCTGCAATATAGGATATTCAGTGTGTCAAATAAAATTATCAAGAACCAAGCTTGGCAAGAGTTAGTGGAGATATTTGAATTTTTTTACAAGTCGGTCACTTTAATATTGGATGTACCCAATACCGCGTTTTTCTTTTCTTTTTTTTAAGGAGCAACCACAGTAAACACCCTTCTTCGTCGACCTCCATTTTCAAACTGACGTTATCCCCGCACGAAAATCGCATAATAACCGCCGGTGTCTGAATAGCATCACAATTTTGCGGTTTCAAACCGCGCGATTCGTGAACGCGCGGTTCCCGCATGTCTAAACTAGCTCTTAGAGCTAGTTCAGACATGCGGGAACCGCGACATTTAGAGCTTCTTGTTCATTGACGACCGGTTGGCGAAGGGGAGTGTAAGCTACTGCTACGCCGAAGGTCGCCGGTTCGATTCCCGCTCAAGTCAAACATTTGTGTGCATGAACATGGATGTTTGTCTTGGTCCGGGTGTTTCTATGTATAATATATTACATTATTTACAAAAAAAATAGTATGTTTATCCATTATATAGTATCCATAGTACAAGCTCTGCTTAGTTTGGGACTAGATGGTGATGTGTGTTGTGTATGTGGCAGAATATTATTATTATTATTTACTTCGAATTGCTTCTCAGTTCTTCGTATTATTTCAGTCTGATAACCCGTTTGTATGCAACCCACCTTGATCAGCCAACTGTTCCAACATAGACAGCAACAGTTTCTGCGCAGCGCCAGGCAGATGGGTCAGCCTCTGCCCGCCCACCAAGAGTTCTAACAGCGCGCAGATGTAATTGAATCTGCGCACATCACGGACAGCTGAAGAGAAGTCTAACCGTCGGACGGCTTCTGATAGACCATTGAAACCTGCGATCTGGAAGGATATTGATAGGATAGTAAGATTAACAGGTTAAAATTCACAACGGCTTATGAAAGATATTCAGGTGGGTCACGAAGACATTCATTATGAAGATATTCATGAGGCACGCAAACCGCTTGCGGTTATAATGCGGTCAGTTGAGCCACCTACTATTCCACGTGTAAGTGCAAATCTGTATTTCACTACCAATGTATTGTATTATTTTACTAGCTGACTATGAATTTGTGTAGAGAAATAGGGTAGACTGATTTACTTGCTCGTAACATTCATCCACCCGCAGCAGGTACTTCAGTAGGTACATCCGCGAAGATGGCGCTTGCAACGGTGCCGAAATATCGAATACTCGAAACAAAGGTAGGTAGTAGGTACGTAGTATATATCCCGAAAGAAAATATATGTAGGTACAACTTATATTAATTTATTTTTGTACAAACATTCTTCTAACAATAACGAACATAATATTAAAGATTTATCTAATTTGGTTATGATACGCGTGATGAAGACGCGGAATTGTACCTAAAATTATTTTAAAGAAAACTTCTTGCGGAACTTATTGTATTGGTGGTGCTAAATAAGCTCGAAGTATCTTGAAGATTCACTTAAGGTGTGTTTTCTTGGGTAATAAGTAAAGAAGAATATTATAATTATTTATTGGAGCTCAAGCTAGTAATTCATTTTAACTGTCTGAGAATTAAAGATCCAAGTTTTAATTTTAAAATTCAGTTATGCATTTATTTTTAGGATAAATTACAAAACTTGATAAAAATATTTTACTTCGAGTTGTAAAATTATATAGGTATCTTGTATAATTAGAAGTAGCACTAAATTATAAATGTTAGACTACAGGCCCATGTCCAAAATGCGTGGGTCATATGAACCACCAGGTGACGTATATATAAAGCGCGCAGTGCCGTAAAAAAATGGTGCACCACAAAGTGAGTAATTTTTTGGAAATTGTCAGAAAAAAAAATACCATCTTTGTGGCGCACCATTTTTTTACGGCACTGCGCGCTTTCTTATTATTTTTCATGGATCTATAGATGGTAAAAATGCCCTACAAAAATATATAACCGAAATGCGTATTCACTCTTCCTGCACTTTTGAATTCTCACCAGCACTCAGTTGGACAGCTTACAAGTGACGGCATAGTGCTGAATCTTAGTATTTTATGCTCTTATATCGTCCTATATATGTCACCTGGTGGTTCATATGACCCACCCATTTTGGACATGGGCCTGTAGTCTATTTACTAGACAAATTAATGTTAACTGCCTACCTGTCACGAGAATCACAATGGTCAAACTTAATTATGTAACGTAAGATAAGAATGTAATAATTACATATTATCCTGCAATTTTTTAACCGGCGCGGCGCGGCACCTTGCCTCATTCGAAAACGTATCAACTTCGTTCTTAGCCGATTCAAAATCAAAACAAGCCTTTCTTTTGTTCGCAAATTTGTTGCAAGCCACAATGATGAGCTAAAACACGATCACACATTGTGGTTTTTATAAGGAAAGTAATTGGCATCAGTGTGTTGCTTCATTAAAGGAAAAACGCGGGTAATATAAACAATCGAAATGATTTGTAATAGTTCTTACTTCTCTGGTGCATTTGATTGTGATGTGACAATGCGGGGGTATCCTATTCACTGCGTCACTTGTGTTCTTGTCGCTTTCTTCGCCTTCTGGGGACCTGGTGACAAACAGATTTTTCGTAAGCCTTTGATTCTGTTGATCACAAAACCAATTGATGCAAAACAACATAAAAAATCTGATGTATTTGCATCTAAAGAGCAAAATACTAATGAAATGACCTACCTAAAAATATTTTAAATTTTTACTACTTAAAATCTCTGTAGCGACATTGCCTATGTATGAATAGAAGACCACGGACACGATAATGTCTAAGAGTAGCTCAAGGTGCTATAGCTTGTGCCTACCTACCTATCCTAATATAGTTTAAAACGAAGGAACGAATGCAGTGAACTCAGATTAATACTTAGCAATTTGCATTAATTTAATCTTGTGAGCATATATCAAAAGTAGTTTATTTGCCAGACGAGTAATAAATTAGTTAAAGTTCCATTCAATTGCATGTTCTTAATATGTCCAAAAAGGTGGCCGGAGGAGTAATAAAAAATTGGACTCGCGGCATGTGCGCGTGGGATTGGAAGGTCTCGATTTCGATTCCCAGGTCGGGCAAAAGTGTTACTGGGTTTTCCGAATACTCAGTAGCAGCCCTGAGTCTGGTGATGTCCCCGGTAACGGCAATAGGCTCGCCCCCTATTACGTTGGATCTAAAAATTCATGGCGAAATGGGGGTGTAATATTTACACCTCTGCCTACCCCTTCGGGGATACAGGTGTGAGACCATAAAAAATACTATTCAAGATATTTATGAATTTATACTACATATTGAAATAGCAGCTGCTTAGAAACATTGCACAAATTCAATTAAAATAACTGTCTTTTATTACTCTGAGTGTGTTTGGTTAAATTCCTCGCTATTTAATATTTTCCTATTTCAAGACAGCACGTGGCATCCAGCTAGAAGGAATCTTCTTACCTCATTTTACTACAAAAAATGCATACAACTTTTATAGTCAATACGGATGAGATGGGAATATCCAAGATTTATATGAGCGGGTATCGACCGTTTTATGGATTTGTCCAATCGGAGCGCAACCAAGAAATATGAGTCACTTTAAAGTAAAACACAGCTGTTATTTGGGGAAGACTTAAACGAGAGAATAACAAACACAAAGAGAAATGAATAACATTTGAAAGGAATGCTTTCGGGCACGAAAGGAAAGATGAAAAGAGTACGTCCATTTTATATTAAAATGTTTTAAGACAATGATTTGAGGAGACTAGAGTTTTTTTTATAAGACTCATTGTACATTAAGGCAGAAATTTTGCTAACAATTTGAAGAAATTGCTAGCAAAATATCTGAAATAATATATGTTTGGAGACACATGATGTTCACGAGTTACAGGATAAAAGGAGCTTGCATTTCAATTTACTTAATTAATGTTCGGGTGATCCCGTTTCATCAGAATTTATTTGTTGTATCTAAAAGTGCCAGTAGGTAGGTTTTTAAAACATAATTGTGCGTATACAGCGAAGTGGATTTTTAAATACTTAAATAAAGGTGTAGTAGAAAAGGCCAATATCGTTCCGACCTGAAGATTGGCAGCAATCTCCAAAAATGCAAACTAAAGTTAAAAACTAACGAGATTATCAAGGGAAGCATATTTAATTCATGTTGGTTCAAGTCGACGCAATAATACTACTACAAATATAGTTCTATTATTTTATTCTATGAATACAAATAGCAAAATAAACATGTAATCTGATCTACTCGTTCATGAGAAACATGATAGATTTTTACGTTGAGGCGTCGGCAAAAATATCTCGAGGGAATATCCGAAATGTTCAGCCAATATGGGTCGCTGGTCGTTCGTTAAACGTGACCTATATAATGTGTCCAGTAGTTCTGACCGCTGTCCACAAAGATAATCCTTCGGATGGAGGGCATTTTTAAAATGGTCAGCTAAAGTAGTTCGTAGTTCCTTGTAATCGCCGTGCCTATGGATGTAGAAGAGATTGCGTTTTCATTTGGTTTCTGCTTAAATATTGATTAAGAAATGGATTTCTTTAGATATTTTCGTATTGAAAAATATTTATACTTAACTGTGTATACACCTAAATATTCCTTGACTATTCAGAAGAGGGACTCTGGGTTGCGATGAGATAAGATACGTCGAGGGTCGCGTTGTTTACCCCTTCACTATTTTCATGTACGGTCGCGGTCTAAAAATGTTTACCACTTTTCAAATTACATTCTTTGTCACGCTGGGTTCAGCAAGGTCTAAAATGCTATATCTGAGTACTTATTACTTTTCAATCATTAATAAGGCATTGATTCAAACCATAAAGTAAGATTCAAACAAAAAGAGTATGAATATTTTAGGTCGATGAAATAATTATACATAATGACAGAATTGCATTTATTTTGCTGTAAAAGTTCTGTATTTTAATATTATTATAAAAACACTTACTTATTGTAATAAAATGTCAAGTTTAACGGTGCAACAAAGATCTGAAATAATATTGCTTCATTATTTATTTTCTTTATTTCTGCCTATTTTTTTATAAAGCACGATTCGCCTAGTTAAGGCCGCACACTATCTAAACAAAAGCTCACTTATGTGATCAGCATGCGCTTTAACGTGACTAGCACACCATCCACTATCATTATAGCTCACAGTCTGACCGCGCCCTGATTTTTTTAGTTGCATCCCAAGCTTGCGCTTCGGAGCCCAGGACCTGCTATTACTGGTCTACCGAGATTTGACTGAATATCAGTTTTTACACGGAGCGACTGCCATCTAACGTCATTCTAAGATTAGACCAGTAGTCAGTAGGTATATTTGAGGGCACTGACTTTCCACTAATGACTGCCATAGATCATGACAGCCGGGACTGCTTAACGTGCTTTCTGATGCACGGGGGTGAAACACCGCCAACTTCGGGCTAATTATTAAGAATTTCTTGACAGAAATTCCTAAAAATTTGTCACTAAGAAATTCTTAATAGAAAACCTTAGCAACATTTTCCGAGCCCGACCCGCGAATCGAACCCGAGACCTCATAATCAGCTGTCGTATGCACTACCGCTAGACCAACGAGGCAGTCTTACGCTAGACGATATAAATATTGTATTTTTTTCAAAAAGGTTTTATATTCAGGATGTCGTATTTTCGCCATCCCTTTCATTATAATCTGTCAATGTAAAAGTCATTTGATAAACGTATTAATTACAAATACCAAAATCGTAAATAGCAAGTTTAAAATTACATTATTTGAAGACTACAAATATTTTAGTTTCAGTGTAAATATCACGCTTGTAATTAAATGAACGTATATTATAAATGTGGAATAATAAATCGTTATTGACACCAGTTGCTACGCAACGCATGTTATCATATATTGGTTGCCTAGTACAAGATCGTCGTCCTTGTGTCATTGATGTGTTCATGCAATTATAAGCCTTAAGGTGGTAAACACTTTCAGACCGCGACTGTACCTAAGGTAACCTATTTTGACGACGTTTTTGTTGAAGGAAAAAGGTTCTCAGGTAAGATTCATAAATGTGCAAATCGCGATCCCTAAAAGCTTAAAATTCAAATGCGACGTCCTTGTTTTCTCTAATGAGTTGTAGCTATTTGAAATTGTTACTCTGAGCATCCATCCAATCCAAAATATAGCAGAAAGCCTTTCCATTTTCGCCATGTGAATTACTTATGTACAAAAATCCAAGTCGCTCTCATATAATTAGTTTCGCCATAGCAATTGACAGTGTAACTACAAATTTCCGTAGTTATACGGCGGTTTTATAGCTTAAATATAATTATAGCGAAGCTTTATAGTGAATAATGTTCGTTGCATTTTCCGGTGATCATTAGAGAGTATGTAGTTTTACGTAAGAATCATGTTCTCAGTTTGTGTTTTACTGAACATTTGTTACGTGAAATGTGTGGTTTTAATATTTATTACTGATTCTTATTATGGTTTTATAAGACAAATTTGATTTGTCTTTAATTATATAGGTAAGTATATCCGTCGACCAACTTTCGAAATTTTCTGCTATTATTAAAGACTGACATTTTTTCTATTTCTTTGTAAATAAGTAATATGTAACTTTATCCTTATTCTTTTTAAGTCTACTACGAAACAGTAGCCAAGAGTAGACTCAAAGAACATCACAACACTAGCAAAATACTGTCCAAAATACCTATATTGATTTGTGAATAGGAAACGACTCATAATGCATCGACGTTTGTCAAAATCTGTAATTTAGCTATGAAATCGAATAGGTACAGTGTAAATTAAGTGACGTGGAAATCATCGTCATCGTTATCCCCGTTGCATGCATGATGCATCGGGCATCAGGGCCGTTCCGACCCAATGCAGCGCCTGTTAGTCGTTACCTAACAGTTTCGGCCTAAATTATTTGCCCCTCCTACGCCACTGCGCCTGTGTGCGAAATCTGTGAAGCGCCTTTTTTGGCATCCTTTTTTGAAAATAAGTGTTATAAGTAACGCATATCTCGGCGCGCGGCGCCCCTGTCACCCTGGCGCCTGTGTGCGCCGCACACATTGCACATAGGGAAGGTTCGGCCCTGTCGGGCATCCAATGCGAAAGCCTAGGGTTCACTTCCTATTCTAAGGACATTTGACAAAATAGGTAAGCTTGTAGTCCACAGAGCGACTGCCATCTGACCGCCGAATTATTTACTTACTCTGTGTGACAATCAAATAACCAAGCAAATAACAATATCCTCTGAAAGAAACCAAACTAGTAAACCCTGAAATCAACAAATTCAACTAGTAAGGTCCTCTATTGTCTATTGTATTACGCTCATAAACTTTTGTAACAGGCAATACATTGTCTTGAATGCGTAGGTAACTTTGGCCCACCTACGACTGTAAGCACAATGTTCGCGCGTTCAAGGTGGCAATCATTAGGTACAAAATTTCAGCGCTTGTAAAATGTCAACTGTCTAGACGGTAGACACCATGATAGAATACACTTCGCTATTCTAGAAACATTCATGATTTTATTTCATGGGCCCGTTTTAGTGTAAGCAAAGATATTGGTACATGCTGGACTAGGCCTCTCCTTTGAAAGGAGGAACTGGCCTACTATACCACGCTGGCCAAACGGGTTGGTACCTATAGGGTTTGTATCAAGTTTTCCTTCTCTTACAGTGCTGTTCTCTGCATAATATGCTACCTCTGTCGGCTCTTACGACACCCACGGGATGATATGGGGTGGTGACAAGCCGTATTCTTAATCCGTCACCACACGGACATCATTTAAGTAATACAACGGTAAAGACAAAAGATTCAATTTAACTGAACTTTAGCCTCGTGTCGTATGAAATAGCTCATTTTTAGTAATCGCTTTGATACAAAAGTTGTTCATAAATACAAGCACCTACAAATCCTACAATAGCCTACATTATACTCGTATTGATAAAAAACTTTTGCACTTCACTAAGAATAACGTTATACAACTAACATGCGAAGCCTAGAGAAGCTCTACCCACTCCTATGACGTCGTAGGTATGTGTATGTAGGAACACGTGCCCTCAAGATGGGTGGCACAACACTCACCGCTGATTACACCTACCCTCGCTTCTAGACGACGCACGTTTGTCAACAATAGTAAACAACGCGCGTTTAGTAATTTTGTTTACTACTTCATTAAATGCTATGATGTACCTAAGCTACTTGATTATAAAGCGGTTGTCAAAGATCTGTTCATTTATGTAAGTTATATTTCCTGGAGAAATAATTGGAAACCAAATTTTTGATTGCAGGATTTAATATTGCGGAGTTCAGAGTTATTTCAGGTTAGGGATTGTCTTTTCCTTAAGGTGCATTTCAGAGAAAACCTTAAGTAAACACCAGGTTTTCTGCGCCTTTATTGACCTGGAAAAGGCTTACGATCGAGTGGTGAGGGATGAACTTTGGTCAACACTTTCTGTGTATGGAGTGAGCAGCAGTCTGATACAGGCACTTGAATCCTTATATAGGGATTCAAGTGCCTGTGTCAGAATAAACGGGGCCTACACGGACTGGTTTAACATTGATCGTGGTGTTAGACAGGGATGTGTAGCGTCTCCTTGGCTGTTCAATCTATTCGTGGACAGTTGTTTGACCGATCTGAAAGGGTCTGAATGTGGATTAAGAATGGGTGAATCTGTGTTTAAGACCCTGCTATACGCTGACGATCAGGTTCTTTTTGCGTCGTCAGCGTCTGATTTACAGCAGATGGTCACCGTAATGAATGAGGCGTATAAGAAGAAGGGCATGAAAGTGAATGTAAGCAAGACTAAGGTCATGGTCATAGAGAGGGAAGACAGTATAACTGAATGTAAGTTAATGATAGGAGATGAAAAAGTGGAACAAGTGAATGAGTTTGTGTATTTAGGGTCTTTGTTTACGAGAGATGAGAAATGTGAGGGAGATGTTGAAAGGAGAGTGAAAGCAGGAAATAGTGTGAATGGCGCCTTACGGTCCATCATCAGTAGCGAAATTATACCAAGTAGGGCTCGTCTTGCTGTACTGCAGGGAGATTTGGCGTCAACACTGATGTATGGTAGCGAATCATGGGTATGGCAGACGAAGCATGAAAGTAGAATCAATGCTGTGGAGATGAGAGCTTTAAGGAGTATGTGCAGAATAAGTTTGAAAGATAAAGTGCGTAACAGTGTGATACGGGAAAAGTGTGGTCTAAAAGAAGATGTAGTGACAAAAATTGAAAAAGGAATGTTACGTTGGTTTGGACATCTGGAGCGGATGGATGAAAGAAGAAATACGAAAGGAGTGTATCGTGCGAGAATAAATGGAAATGTCGGTAGGGGACGCCCTAGGCGGACGTACGCCGACCAAATAGGTGATATACTGATAAAGGGCAAAATAAAAAGTACCTATAACCGACGCGCATGCATGAAGAGGTTAATGAATGTCGATGAAGCGAAAGAGGTATGTTTGAACCGAAGCATGTGGCGTTCCGTAGTCTCTGCCTACCCCAATGGGAGACAGGCGTGACGTTATAGATAGATAGATAGATAGGATTAACCAGTGGTGTGACGGTCACCGTAGGGTGTAGTCTGTGGACGGCATTTCCCACAAGTCATACCGCAATGTGGTAGTATTGCGTAACACCGTAGTTATAAAGGTAACCTAAAGACACCGACATAATTGACGGATACCGCTTGACGCGGTGGTATTACTTACTGAATAAGTTCCGAACGATTGAAATGGATAGATTCAGTAGGAATTCATTCAACGATCCTGACATATCTTTCTTGATTCATTCACTCCTTCACTCCCATCAAATTTCACATGCATGCTCTTCAGTTTAATCTGGTAAATCCACTTACAATTATGAAAATGTTATCAGTTTCATTATGAATCTTATTCTGATCTCATAAAGGAGATAATTTGTTACATATAATTATAGGTTCATGTTTAAACCTCAATCCCTTATTATATGTTGCAAAATAAAGATTCTTAAGTGCATAATAATAAGGTCGATATTACTTTTATTGAACCAGGATGACGTGTATGTTTACATCTAATAAGCCACTTAAAGCTATTAGTACCGTTCTCAAGCACTTTCAGATTTAATCTACAAGTGCAATTACTTGTAAGTCTTGTATCTTTGATGCACTGTTTAGCTAATAATAGCAACCACTATGCCTGACATCAGAATATAATATGTTTTAATAAAGTAACTGCATGATACTTCCTAAATAGATTAGATTTAGCTAAATCCAAAGCGAAGGTCTTAAGTCGCAACCAGGACTACGCCTTTTGAATTTTGTGTTACGCAAATATCTAATTACTGAAGTAATGTGTATAGGAACATTTTGTTACTGAAATAACGAAACGGCCAAGCTATGCAAAGCAGTCAAAATGACTGAGATGTAGAGGTTGTGAACTCAGGTAGAGTTAGGTCGTGTAGATTCAGAAGCTTAGCTGTGCGATCCGATATTTTTTTCACAGGGTAAGCCATAATTTATGACCTCGTCTTGGCAACACTTCATTTGAAAATGTTTTTGGTGGGATGTATCGCGCGGAGGTTTGCTAACAATAGCAACACAGATAAAAACAATATCCTGAAATAACTGATTAATAGCAATATATTGCGTTACGCCGGTTATATCTAAGATGTTCGATTGAAGCGCGGCGATCGCGATCTAGTCTAACCAGATTTAACAGGATGTCAACTTTTCTATAAAGCTCGCCCCTAACCTCTTAATGGCTCATCGTATAACTACCATCACCCGCTATGAAGGCATGAACGTAAACATCTAAAGCGATCCACTGCTGGACATGGGGCTCTTTCACTGTGAGAAGGGTACGGCTATCGTCCACCATGATTTTTCGCTTTTTATTCACCGTTAACCTAGCAATAATATAAGTTAGATGCTCGCAGCTACGCTCGCATATTTTTTTAAATTAAACTGTTGCTGCCCGAACCCTTGGGAATTTCAGGAAATCCCTTCTTAGTGCACTCCTACGGACCCAAGGAAAATACTTGCCATATTTCAGTTTTTTGCTCCTAGTAGTATTGGCTGTAGCTTGCCTGTCAGTCAGTCAATAACGCAAGGTTTTAATCTTATCTAATACTTATATATAAAGCTGAAGAGTTTGTTTGTTTGGTTGAACGCTCTAATTTCAGGAAGTACTGGTTCGACTTGAAAAATTCTTTCAGTGTTAGATAGCCCATTTATCAAGGAAGGCAGCCTATATAACATCGCGCTATGAGCGACGGGAACGGAGCAGCAGCCTTAAACTTAGCCGCGGGCATTCTCTAGTAAATTATACAGAAGATGACTGTTTCGTAGCGAAGTATGTTGTGATGCAAAGACAAGTACCGTGTGATATCGACAGTGATCTGTTTTGACTGGAACGCAAATAAAGTCGACACCAAATCAAACATTTGTCGGGCAGTTTCCAAATGTTTAGAGTTTATGTCGCATCGTAATTACGTTGTATCCGCTCTATAATGATTGACTTCAGCTATTGACTTGTACGGTTGTACGCCTGCATAGATTTACGTATGAGACAGAAATTAATTGCAACTTAGATTTGACTTGGACACTCTTCGTTTGGGTGCTTGGGGTAAATAATGGGTAACCAACTATAAGTTCTTTTGCATAATCAGGGCCTGTAAAATTACTTTAGCTATTTTTATTATATCACAGTCTAAAACGTATCAGAACTTTTTGACAAAGTCTTCTGAACTCCTGTCATATTCTCTCATCAGTCATTCCTGATAAGTGTTCCATTCGTTTATTTGAAGAGTATATTCCTCTTCGTAGAAACTAAATCAATCTGTATTAGTCCACTACTGAACGTAGGCCTCTCCTATGACACGCTAATGAAACTCTCTATCATATAAATAAAATTGGATTGTCTATTTGTAATGTTAAAATAACAGCTTTTTACTAAATGCAATATGCATATGGATGTATACACGGTACATAATATACTGAAATTAATTTTTTTACAATTTTTGTCTGTCTGTCCGTCTGTTTGTTTCCACTAATCTCTGGAAATCGGCTGGACCGATTTTGACGGTACTTTCAATGGCGGATACCTGATGTACCAAGGAATAACTTAAGCCTCGTATTCATTAGGGGACATTTGTCCCGCGACCTTGTCGCCCGACATGATTTCTACGTGTTGAGCGACGTCGCGGGGGACATCGCAGGCGACATCTACGTGTCGGGCAACAAGTCGCTTGTCGACGCTCCGATAGCGTCGACCTTGCGCGACTTCCTGTCCCTCGACAGTTTCCGACGGCATTCGACTTGTGAGGACGTGTGTTGCTATTTGTTCCGCGACTACCCGCGATTATAGCACACTTCGTTGGTCCACACTACCAACGAAACTGTGTTAACACTTAGGCGACATGTTGATCACAATGCCGGTATGTGGACGAGCGAAATGTCGGTCGACATTGTCGCGGGACAGTCGCACGTAAATGTCCTGCGACTGTTCGCGATAAGTCGAGCGACTTTGTCCCCTAGTGAATACATGGCTTTAGGCTATAAATTAACCGCGTAGTAACCTACGTACGTACGCGAAGTAATTCCCCCAGGACGCGGCTGAAACCGTGGGAAACAGCTAGTACATCATATAAATAGAAAATCATGTAGCAAACATTTTGTGACATTGTGACTGTCTTGTTTCTGGCAATGAAATGGACTCTGATAACGTTTATCTACGAATATAACCTCACAACATGGCACTAATAAGTAATTAAGTACTACAAGTTTGAATTAGGTAGATCAGCATTTTCCAAACTATGGATCGCGACCCACTGGTCGGTAATTTTTTGGCAAAAAGCAGCTAAGAAGTGGGTCTAAAGATTTGAATTTTATTTCGATGGGTCGGAGCTCAGATAACTTTGGGAACCACTGAGGTAGACATTTAGTGACGTCATGACACTTTACAGCATTTCCGTCCATAGTAACGTTTATGTGTGCCTTATCACAATATTCTTATAGTTCAGTTTTAATGTAGTTTCACTGGCTTAATTTAGGCAGAAACGTCAAGTAGGTAGAATACAGCATTCTAGTTGATTTTAGTACGTTCCTGAAGATGTACTGTGGAACGTTCTGGAATATACAATCCTCTCCTGTGATAATTGCCAATCTCAGAGTTATTACCGCATACACCGTAGAGCATTTATGCGTCAGTGATAATCGAATTGGTCGTTACGGTTTCATGCAAGGCGTTTGAATGTTTAACTTATGTGGTATGGAGTTTTGGATGAGGCTTTTAAATTCTAGCAGCAATTATGTAGACTGCATAATACACGCCTTACCTAAATGAACACTAGACGGGTCTATCGACGTATGTACCTATATATACGGGTATACTTAGTTCTATTCTAAAAAACAATTTGCAATTTCTTAACCAGTACATGCCAGAGAAAATTTAATGGTTTAGAGATAGTTGATTATACACATTGACTATCATACTCGTAGATATTCAAGAGATAATGAGTATGTGCTTTCACTGCGTATTAGCTCAATATGTGATTTTACTAAAATGTCATTCGCCTGAAAATGACGCAACAGATTTCGTAGCTTACTAACTCTTTGAAGCGGTGGAGAGTACGAGCCAATATCTTAATATATAAAATCCTTGCGTTACTCTTTGACTGACAGACACGCTACAGCTGAAACTATTGGGCGCAGGAAGCTGAAAATTGGCATATATGCTCCTTGGGGACCGTAGGGGTGCACTAAGAAGGGATTTCCCGAAATACCCACGGGATCGGCACAAACAGGTAAATTTAAAAAAATGGCGGGCGTAGCTGCTGGCGTCCTCTAGTTTGCTTATAAAGAAGTGCTTGCTCGTTTTACGCCAGTATATCGCACTGCATCATCATTTCAGTATAGGGGCGTCCACTGATGGATCTAGGCCACCTCCAAGGCTCTCCAGACAGGCCGATTTTGAGCCGCCCGCATCCAACCGCTTCCCGCAATCTCAATCAGATCGTCAGTCCACCTTGCACTGCATACTAAGTACTAAATAATTATGAAGTATGTAATACAAGCCGATGAATGCTGGCCTTTCATCCGCCAACGAGCTCAGTTCGACGAAATTTCGTTGTTTGAATACCACGTTGCTTCATATCGAGAATCGTGCCGCGAATGCACGATCTCAATCCGAAACACGCCTTCCATCTGTTTCAATTAATTTGTTGCATGACACAACATATTAGACATGCAAGATTTCAAGCATTTGAGAGATTTCCAATCTCTAGACACGATATAAAATTGTATAAGTTATGAGGAAGCAAGCTCTTCCTGTATTGTATAGTATTATGTCACACTACCCAATACCTCTTCTTATATAATAAGATAATAATGTGACTTATAAAAACAACAAGCCACTGTATAAGACTGAGTCATCAGACCTCTTGCATTTTCTATGACTTCGCGTTTCACGGCTTACTACTCGTGTAACGGACTATAGACCAGTTTTTGAAGACCTGTCTAGAACCTTTCATTTGCGTGTTGCTGGGAGGAATATAGACGTGTAAAGGGGGACAGGGAGGTCATGGTAAGGTTGGTCAGTGTTGAATGGCATTGCGATCACGTAGGTCGTTGACGTGGGATCAGGGGATTCGCTTTTATACGTGCAGTTTGCCGCGATGTTATGAAATGTTGTAACAGTAGTCTGTCACTGCAATGTGACTATTACAAAGAAACAAAAGAGATTGTTCAGCATATTTCAGCAGAATGCAAACGCAATATGTCAGTTTAAAAGTTTTGGCTATGCTGACACAACACATATTCCGTGTGCAATCGTGTATCGGGCGGTGATATAATATAATCGGTTGCATCCAAGACGCATTGGAGGCAGGGATCATTTTCTAGTGTAACCAGATATGACAGAATATTAACTAGTCCTGCGAAACAGCATTATTTCCTAGTGCAGGCGTTTCCTTTCTTAAAACAAAAAGTTTTTACCCAGAGTCACTGTTTTAGCGAATGTTTCACATAAAATCAAGAAAATGCGAGATACCTAGCAATTTTCCAGGCTGGCTGATCCAGAAAGCTGCGACATATAATGTATGAACTACATATTCATAGTACATATTCATACATAGTTCATTCTAAAGATATTTGTAATTTCAAAGGGTTGCATCCAATATATTGAAATGGAGCGGCGTATCCGAAATATTGGAGCGTGCTTACCTATATACCGAATTGGAAGGGCAGAAATAGCGTAAAAATTATAATTTATATCTGGCGGAAAACGGAATACCCTATATGAATAACTGATATTTATAGGAAAAAATTAATATATGTAATGGTATCCAGAAATCCAACCAGATATTTTTTAAAGCGAATGTTTCTGAGGTTGAATGGATGGATGCTCTTTAACACAAATTCCACAGAATGGATTTTAATCAACTTTTGACACATACGAATAATAATATAATTACTGTACTGAAACTGTCGTACATTTGGGCATTAGGAACGGGCCTCTTATTGCTATCAGAGGGCTTAGGCTTCACCAAGTCCACTTCACTGGCGAAGTTAACTGGCTTATATACCTAAACATAAAAAACACACAAGCTACGTTTTTGACGTGATCAAAACTCATGCGAAGTCGCGGACGGATCTAGTATGTAAATATAATACATAGTAAGATTCACTTCGCTTGTTTACTGAACGTCGTTCACATTGACGCAACGAAGCTAATGCAATCTTTGTTCGATTTCTATCTTATACAACTAATCCTTGACGCATATTATAGATTTATACCTAGTCTTGCCTTTTACTTACATTTACTTCAATTTATTTAATAACACTGATATAAAATGATTCAGTGAAATATTGAGTCACTTTAACGTCGTCGTTGTTTTTACATTTATTTATTTTTCGCCAAGTACACACAGCAACAAGTCAAGCTTACCAGTTGCAGTACGTTTTCAATACTTACTAGCTGTTTCCCGCGGTTTCATCCGCGTCCTGAGGGAACTACTTCGCGTACCCGATTAATTTATAGCCTAAGTTACTCCTTGGTATGTCAGCTATCCGCCAGTAAAAGTCCCGTCAAAATCGGTCCAGCCGTTCCAGAGATTAGCGAGAACAAACAGACAGACAGAAAGACAGACAGACAGACAAAAATTGTAAAAAATATCACTTCGGTATATGTACTGTGTATACATCCATATGCATTTAGTAAAAAGCGGTTATTTTAATATTCCAAACAGACACTCAAATTTTATTTATGTGTATAGATTTCATACAGCATAAGAACGGTACAAAATTAGTTTGTCGAGTAGATAGATTTTCACACATATTAATTGTTTCATTCACGTGCAAAATTTGTCAGTAGATTATTTGAAAAAGTGTCGTCGTGTTAATTAACTTGAGTAACATTCAGTCCGTCGTCACTCGGAGTTATGGCTATCCCAAATTCAGCCAAAAGATTATAAGGAATTAGTATGGCTTCATTAAGCAAAATATTTGTGTAAGCAATAACATTTAAAGCAGTATAAGATAATGATATTTCAATTTGTTCTTAAATGAAAACAAACATTGCATACATTTAAAGGCGACGACGTAATAATTGTCGGCTACGTAATGTGATATTAATTGCCTCTGTGCTACGCGTGAAAGTGTATAATTTCACTGTCATTGCATATTATTTAGGTGTAACAGGCAGGCGACAGCTAAAACGAAAGTTATTACGCGCGAAAACATCAACGCTTGAAACGGAAAGACATTATGTATAGATTAAAAATATTTTGTGGGTGTGGTGTGGGTGCATAGGGTTCCCACCAAGAACTTAGGGTCCCAAGCCAACCTCACCTGCAAGTGGTGCACCTGCCGATCCACGGACGAGGCTCTGGCAAACAAAATGTCCCAATAAGCGGCAATAGGCTCGCCACCTATTACGTGGGATCAAAACACTGGCGAAAAGTGGGCGTTTAATATGCCTCTGCCTACCCCTTCGGGGAAACAGGCGTGAGTCTATGTATGTATGTAAAATATATTTCTTTCTTTTTTTTGAGTGTGTGGCCAAGTTTGCGGTTGGAGTTTATCGGCCACTCTTAGTATTAAATAGGGCCTAAAGATAAGAGTCCCGGGACAATAACCAATTATTGTCCCAGGAAAAGAATCATTCGATCCCGGGATCATGTAAATACCACAACTCATCCAGATGGCATACCACACCTCTGCAAATATTACTTAACTTTGCAGATGTAAGTATGACGAACAACAAGTCAAGTAAAGTCAAGTTATGAGCACTTGTTATAATACACTAGTCGACGCCAGCGGCTTCGCACGCACATATTTTCGAATTTCCCGTTTTGCCCGATCCCGTGGGAATTTCGGTAAATCCCGTCTTAGTGCACCCTAACGGTCCCCAAGGAATATGCATGCAAAATGTCAGCTTCTTGCGCCGAGTAGTTTCGGCTGTAGCTTGTCTGTCAGTCAGTAACGCAAGGATAGAGGAATATAATACAGATTATTATGTAAATAAGCTGCATTTGCTAACTTTCGTGTTGTCAACAGAAATGTTGTAAATTTTTTCTTTAGAAGAGACGCAGCTTTAGACTCCTCCATGCTGTATTAAAAATATGAAAAAAAAAATTGGCAATAATATTAAATTTATGTCTTCGATTGCCTTAAAACTCATAAATGGAGCACAGAATGCAATCAAACAAAATATTAAATCTTTTAAAAATAGAACGGCGCAGCTGAATGTGTTTACAACTGACCATTTAAAAAGAGCTCTGGTAGCGGTAAATTCTTTTGATATTTTGGGGTCGAAATAAAATGGAGATGTTATTCGAACGAATGTGTTCATAACTGGCCATTTATAAAGAACTTTGGTGGCGTTGAATTCTTTGGAAATTGTGAGCTCGAAATAAAATGGTGATGTTATTTGAACCAGTTGTTCCTGTAGATTCCGGGTCAGAGAGTGTGCAATGCTCTTGACAGCCAGTACAATGCAGGAACAGGCGCCATTTCTCTAATGCCATATTGAATTACAGATTTCATGTTACGTTTTTTTTGTCAATATAAGTAAGTACTATTAATTATTGTCGTGGTACACGAATACATTTTCGCGTGTTTTTTGCCATTAGGATATTTAACGCTACATAATAATTAATTAGCCGTCTTGATTTTACATTATTGTCGTTATAATTTGTAATTAGGCATACAACGAAAGCCGTAATGTGGTATGTACAAATTAGTAAATGTGACAAATGAAAGGAATATTTTGCATTTACCATACTCATCAGGGTCAAGCGAGGTTTTTTATAAACATTCAAACAAATGACACAGATACCACACGGACTCGAAAAGTGTGGATCAAGAGCAGTAGATCACACGATAGAAAGAAAGAAAATATTTTTACTCCAACCAAAACACCCAGAGACTCCAAGGTGAAAAGTTTTGGATGCACCTAGGATAACGCCATCGTCCTACGTGGCGTTATCCTAGGTGCATTATCCGATTATCCGATCTCTAGTCATGAATCATGACTAGAGATCGGATAATCGGATGCATATTTACCTAAAGTTGAGGTGTTGGCTATTATGGAATGCACTTTTGAATCGAAAAATCCCGGGATTACGGAATCGACAAATTTAGTTTTTTTTATTATACAATCAAATCAGGTGTAGGTAAATTTACTTATTTTAACTTTTATACCAAAAAACAGCTCAAGAAATAATAAAATCCTCTTAATTTTCTTCAATTTTTAAAACATTTATCTCAAACGAATAATAAATAAGAATTACATAGAAAAACCATTCAATCTCATAATAATTATTAACTTAGATACAACAGCACCCACTGCCTACCATTCCTCTTACACTCAACATACTCATAAATTGATGGGGAGCTTAAAATTAACTTCAAGTAAATACACATTAATAATTATGTAATCCCGGAGACCAGTTTCTTTTTAAATAAAAATCACATGTTAAAGACGTCGTTTCCTCACCATTTTACAGAGTAGTTTCACATTCCCGAATTTTCTGGAATCCCGGGATTTTTATTTAAAAAAATATGTTTTAAGAAGCCGCTTCCATAATATCCTAGCCAAAAATGAACTTTAGGTGAATATGCATCCGATTATCCTATCACTAATCATGACCAACACGTCGTACATCAACGCGCTTCCGTTGCGATAGAAATGCGCGATTCGATTGTACTTATACGAGAACTTTTTTGACGCGTTTTCTCGTATTTTGTTAATCGTGTACGTTTTGTACATTTACATTTTGTCTACGTACTTATGTTAAAGTAGCTACAGCGAATCTTGTAACTGTAGCGTTACTTTTGTAGCGCCTTTTGTTAGAGAAATACTACACGCCTAATATATTATTCAATTTTCCTCAATATTTTGTATCCAATTAACATCTCTATAACCGCGTAAGCTATCGCTTCTGAAGTTCAGACCGGCCTTTTTTAATAAACTGTACGATCTCTTCGAAGGCAGATAATTCTTTAATCAACACGACCTCAAATAAGTTTCCATTTATTTTTAAGGACTCAATTGTGGCACAGACTATATAATTTGAAACGGATTGCATCTGTCACCTATGCTAGTAACAGCTAGGATGAGTTGCATAGCTGGCATTGGTACAAGGCCGTATCAATAATAATAAAAGTTGAACTCGTTACTGCCTGGGTGCCGTTTGTACAAGGTCAGGGACGATGCAAATTGTTTATAAATAACACACGTAACTCTAAAAACCGACTTGTATTAAAAACCGCAACCAAATTGGATTATCCCTTTGCGCGCTAAGGTGCCTCAGAAAGAACACAGGTAAAAGAAAAAGAAAAGAAAAAATAATGAAAAGGTCAAGTAAATCAATTACCCGCGCTAATGCCGTGCGCATTACATACAATAAAAATAAATACATAGTGAGATGACTTACTGTGAAGAAAAACGAGAAGCTACGTTTTAGGGTTTCGTACCTAAAAGGTAAAAAACGGAACCCTATTACTAAGCCTCCGCTGTCTGTCTGTCTGTCTGTCTGTCTGTCACCAGGCTGTATCTTATAAACCATGATAGCTAGAAAGCTGAAATTTTCACAAATTATGTATTTCGGTTGCCGCTATAACAACAAATACTAAAAATAAAAAAATGAGAATATTAAGGGGGGGGTCCCATACAAAAAACGTGTTTCTTTTCGTATTTTTTGCTCAAAATTACTAACTGTAACAGGTAGACGCTTTAAATTTTCACAGAATATGTAGTTGTATATTACCTTTCAAAATAAATAATTAAATTTAAAAAAAGTAAATAATAAAGGGGGCTCCCATACAACAAACGTAATTATTAAGCAATTTGTTACTCGATCTTAATAAACAGGTAGAAACTTATAAACTATTTAAGTATACATACAACGAACGTGATTTTCTTTTATAGATGATGGTACGGAACCCTTCGTGCGCGAGTCCGACTCGCACTTGCCCAATTTTTAATATGTGTGTGACTGAAGTGCTGTCGCGAGCACGGGAAGTTGCTACAAGTCGTCCTTTGTTTTGGCTAGACTCGTTATAAAGGACTTGGATATATTACCTGCGTTTCCCCGCGTTTCATCTGCGTTATTTTGCACGTACCTCGACAACAGCGCCACCAACCGGGTCAAATTATCTATAGTCCATATGTAGTCGTAAATACCTAGACCTTAATCTTTCAGTGAAAGACCCATTCAAATCGGTTCATGCATTCCAAAGATATCCCCGAACAAACCGAAGAAAAGACAGACCAGACACAAAAATTTTATATATATGTTCTTGTAATACTAGGCTTTACTTGAAGTTGACAAAAGTTGTCAAAGTCAAAGTCATCTGTCATCTGTGCTATACAGAAAGGCAAAAGGGGTTAAGGCTTGAACCATTTTGAATTTGCCTTCCACTGCAAAAGAGCAATGAAACAAGATAGAAACGCCAATGTAATTTTTATTGCTAATCGAACCGAGTCCCTGTGGACAGCGTTTGGATTGCAGAACGAGTTCAATTCCAAAATTTTTACTGATTCGGGCCTTTCTACTAGACTTCAGAGCGAAATTCAAAACATTTATTTGAGATTTTGTGGCTGGTTTGTATGCCTAATGATCATTGGCCCAGTATATAAAATGTCCCGCCGCTGGGCATGTGCTTCTCCTCACTATGAGAAGGGTAACGCCATAGTCCACCACGCTGGCCAGAGTGCGGGTTGGCAGACTTCACAGGTCTATCGAGAACATTAAGTAGAACTCTCAGACATGCAGGTTTCCTAGCGATGTTTTGCTTCACCGTTTAGGCTTGCTAAACAATATATCCTCCTGAGTCCTGGGGTACCTATTTTACGTATATTGTTTTGAAAATGTGGGCACATCACACTAATACAGTGTTGAAGCTAGGAAAAATAAGGAAACAAATATTTTTTGGAAATATTAGATTTTAAAATTGCCGACATAACGTTTCGTTTCACGTGCAGTTATTTTAATCAATGCAAGCACAAATCGCACAGTATTTTATTTTTTAGACGTACCATATATGACCCGTCAGGCCTCAGGAGGTTAATATGATAATTAACAATTTAATACGCACATAACTTCGAAAAGTCATTGGTGCGCGACGTGGATTCGAACCGAGACCCACGCGGAGCAGTCTGTCGGTCTTTTCCCTAGGCTTAGCTGCCTCGTATGCCTGCTATAGCTAAAAAAGCCTAGCTCACTATTTAACAACTGCGACATTGATGAAATCAAATAAACAACATTATTAGTCACAAAGAGCCTCTTCATATTTACCTATCGTTCTGTGGTTTAGCGCAAAACACAAAGTTTTACCGTATTTACGTAAACGAGCTAAAAATTGGTAAAAATTCATTATCGTGGTTTTCCCTTTCCATAAAAAATATTTCACCAAATTGTTCTTCGTTCATCATCATCGTCCTATCGTTATCCCTGTTGCTTCCAAGACCTTAGAGCACAGTATCCACCCTCTAGTCTACCAGATTTTCCACAAAATGATTGTTTTTCTTATGAATAAATTATAATAAATATTTTCCGTTATAGCGAGGCTATAGGCAAGTTTTTTTATGTGAGCAGTAATAAGTCATTCCATTCAAGGATCGTGAAAGTACACACACTGAGAGATTGTCTACCTACACAAGCTGAAAGAGGAAAGAAGGAAAATATTTTGTGGTATTTTGTATGAGGTCAATGCAATTGCTGTCACATTTTCTACAAACATACATAAGTTAATTACGCTAACGTCGAGAATATTCCTGCGTCCATGCCGGTGGTTATCCGTATTACATACACAACGGCGTTTTGCCATCTTGGTGTTATTTGTGATTAGGCCCAAAAATATTTTAAATATCCAGCAATGGACTAGGTACTACGGCAAGCTGATAATGACAATGAAATCTTTAGGGGAATCTGACAAAGACAGAGACCGTCTCCACCACGAACCTCAAATGTAAACTATCAAGTAATAAAGCAAAGTTCGCAATTGGGTTCTCACCGCAAAATTTTTTTGACTTTCGGCATAAGTAACTATTTAGAAATCTGTCAGGCACATTTTGGGTAATAAAACTTTGTTGGTTTCAAGTATGAATATAATTTATTCATACTCATAGCCGATATTATCGGCTCCACAGAAATGGTGATGCTCGATCTCTGAAAGGTGCACTTTTGTGGACTACAATAATATTTCATTTTCATCATAACATTTTCTTAGCTTTATGATCCTTCGTACCTTCTGTTTATATAAAATAACAAATTTGTCAGTTGTACAATTAATTCGCGGCAACATCGTGAACCTTGAAAATATCCAATTTGGGCACAAAATATTTACGCAATCAAACATTTCCGTCAAATTTCTCCGCTACATCTTTTCGTTCATAAAAATTCTATGAAATTACGAGCAAACAGCGGCATTATGTAGGAATTTGAGATGCTAAACAAAGAAGGTAATGCCATGGGAAGGGGAACACTCGGCGCCTCATATTTAATGCTGTACGATATATATTGCCAAAACATCATAAACGTAATACGTACTAGAAAGATTTTCATAATTGCAAATGCCATTTTATGAAAGAGTGGCAAACTGGCAACGTTGCAATTAGTGTCACATTCTGTTGTCCCTATTTGTAATATTAATGTTTTTCGTGTCCTACAGTGGATGTCCGGATTAAGAATACAGGTTGTCACCACCCCATATCACCCCATATCATCCCATGGGTGTCGTAAGAGCCGACAAAGGGAGCATATTATGCAGAGAACACAGTGGTGTTCTCTGCATAATATGCTCCCTTTGTCGGTTACAGTGGTAAGAGAAGGAAAACTTGATACAAACCCTATACCAACCCGTTTGGCCAGCGTGGTATAGTAGGCCAATTCCTCCTTTCAAAGGAGAGGCCTAGTCCAGCAGTGGTCTGTGAAAGGCTGATGAAGAAGAAGAGTGGAGACAGCGCCAAATTGTTTATTTCCTCAAACGTAGTGTAGGACGCCCTCCGGCTAGGTGGAGTGACGATATACGCAAAGTGGCTGGCAGCGGCTGGACACGAAGAGCCGAGCTCAGTGGCGTGCCATTGGAGAGGCCTATATCCAACAGTGGACTACGGCAGGCTGATGATG
This sequence comes from Euclidia mi, assembly GCA_944739405.2. Lineage (NCBI taxonomy): Eukaryota > Metazoa > Arthropoda > Insecta > Lepidoptera > Erebidae > Euclidia > Euclidia mi. The sequence continues at coordinate 56,524,373 of OX123200.2, read as the reverse complement.
ATGATGTTTTTGACAAAACTATTTGTAAGCAATTTTTAAATGTATTGTCCAATTATAAAATGCAAAATATACCTTTTGGCAACATGGATTTTAATACACAAACTACACATTAACTATCTGAGTAAAAATTTATATACCTATATATGAGGGTAAATGTGGTAGAAAATCTGCAAACATTATGGTATGGTAGGTACCTATTGAGTAGAGACTTTCCGGTTATCGTTGCAAAAGTTACCATTAACTAGACGTGCCATAAAAAGCTGTAAATTAAGACATAATACAAACACTAAGCAAGTCACGTTTCTTTTATTCATTTGTAAATAGCAGCTGGAGCATTGTAAGGCCAGGGACAAACGCAGAGGCCCTGTTCAGGCCTTGACCTATATAATGGCAACGACAACTGAGGCCAGACTGCGGAAGGGTGTCGCAAAATATTTATAAGTTTAGCCTGCGTAGGCCCTTCAATTACCTTTTCGTATTGGGCCTATTTATTGGTTTATGGGATAAGTAGTTTTGCGGAATTGCTGGTTAAATGGGCCTTATTTATTGGGATTTTTTTTAATTGCTTTGCTCGCGTCTTTTATTTTGAAGGTAGTACAGTGCAGTTTGTAGGTACTTAGTACAATATGTTTTAATTAGGTTTAAAAATTGCCTTTGGGGATGTTTCGAGTATGCAATATTTTAGTACCTACTGTTGTAATGTGGTTGTGCTGTCCGTGTGGTGACAGATTAATAATACGAATTGTCACCACCCCATATCATCCCATGGGTGTCGTAAGTGCCGACAGAGGGAGCATATTATGCAGAGAACAGCACTGTAAGAGAAGGAAAACTTGATACAAACCCTATACCAACCCGTTTGGCCAGCGTGGTATAGTAGGCCAATTCCTCCTTTCAAAGGAGAGGCCTAGTCCAGCAGTGGACTGTTAAAGGCTGATGATGATGATCAGAACTAGCAGAAAATTAAAACGAAACTAACTGGCTGATTGTTTAACAGGCTGATGATGATGATGATGTTGTAAACACCACGATTACGGATTAATTAAAAGTCGATTTCATAAATAAACAGAATTGCTTTTCATATTGCTCATTTCATAGATCACACAGAAAAGGTCAAACCCTTAATTATTTTTCAACTTCAAAACAAACTAGCCTCTAATTGACTAAACTATCTAATATTCGAAGTAAACAAGGCATAATTACTGAAAACCACAACTTAAACGGTTAGCACTGTGTATTCGACAGCCGTCAAACCATCCATTACAAAAACAATTTTTGCACGAGCGCGCCCTCAATCAATTTAAATTGATGGTAATCGTTTGCCGCGATACATCCAAATACACGTGGTACATATTTCATAAAACATTATCAATTTAGCATATACAGTAAATTAAACATACCCACAAAGCTACTGAGTTGTTTGATATACAGGGTGTCACAAGACCCATCACCAAGCCGAAGTCTACTCATTTTGGACATCATGCTAAGTCATACTGAGCAAAAATAAAACTTGGGAAATGATTTTTTTTTTCAAATAATCTCATTTTTTCAGCCACAATTATTAAAAAAGTGCAATTTTCGAAATACTTACTTTTATCCATGGGTGCATAGGACATCCATAGAACAGGTTAGCGTGGCAATTGCATCGATTTTGTACTTAATTACAAAAATTGTATAGTAACTTTGAGCCTCAATACCTCCTGAACCAGTAATTTCCCAGGTAAGTATGGTGCCGAAGTAAAAAATGTTCGTAATGATTGGTACAATATGGGGTTTCAGTTTTCGTTAAGGGTCTTTTTACACCCTGTATGTACTTTATTGTTAAAGACAATGATAAATCCTGTATCGCGGAGGACTTTTCATGTACCTATCTAAATTAATTGTAGCCATTTTTCGAAGACAGTTAGACCTTGAGTTAGAACTCAGCTGTCATGGATTTATAAATCGTTACTAGTCAATACCTTAATAAACATCTAGACGTTGATCAAAACTATAGAATGTAGTTTCCTTTTGGGTTGGTTACGGAGATCAGACAACCGTAAAAAAGCTAATATTTTGTAAATTTTGGTTAGACCACAAAACCCTTTGGTTACTGGCACGTAGCTGGAGCTTAGAATTTTTCCTTTTATGAAATGTTCTGTTCGTTGTTTTTATAATATACAATACGGCACGTTTTGCATCTGAAATACTTTAAAGAAATTAGTGCGGTATTCTACGCAATATACTAGCAATTTGTCATATAATAGTCCCGAGTTAGTTCACATTTCGGCCCTGCGACATATTGGAATGGTTTTACTATCCACTGTACCTACATAATTTATAGCAGTACTCCCTTAAATAACAGTGCTGAAAATGAAATACGTCCAAAATTTTTAACACACTACTTTAAGAAACTATTTATATGAAAATATGCCATGAACTTTAAAAATAAAATGAAAGTCAAAGACACCGAGACGCACCTAACTTTTGTTATTAAAAACATACTCCACCTCCAAAAAATATAAATTACAAGATTCTTTCGTTATTGTTCTGCAAAAAATGTTTCAGCGCTAACAATAGATACTTATATGGTATAAATAAATAAGAAACAATTTGGATATATTATATGATGTAAGCGATAGGCAGCGATAGCCGAGTGGATATACCAACATAATGCCATGCAGAGGGTATCGGGTTCGAATCCACAGCGCGCACCAATGACTTTTCGGAGTTATGTGCGTATTAAATTGTTAATTATCCGCTTGTCCCGTGCCTCGGAGAGCACGTTAAGCCGTCGGTCCCGGTTGTCATGTAGATCTTTGACAATCGTTACAGGGCGTCAGTACCTTCTAAATAAACTGACACTAGTCTAAAGCATGGAATATCGCTATCCCTTCGGGTTGCGGAGGTTAGACAGGCAGTCGCTCTGTGGAAAAGCTAATATTCAGCCAAATCCGGTTAGACTAGTAAGCGGACCCCAGATTGAAAACTGGGATAACGCTAAGAGGAAGATATGATGTAAGCGAATATCTAGAATGCACTATTGTATTGAGAATGGCTGATCGCTTCAGTGGTAGTGTTATGTGTACTGTGCTACTGCTATAGGTCACCCCAAACTAGTGCTTAGACATGTTTCTTGCACAGTAGTTTTACACGATAAAATATTTAATTTTTAAGGCAAGAGTTTAAAGTTAGGCAACGAACATATAACAGCCTATTTAAGACGATAGTTTTAATATCGAGTACATACGTTGTAGATTATATGAATACAATCACGAGGATAATGTATAAGGAGGGATAAGATATGAAGAAAGCTTGCAGGAAACTTTGAACACGAAGATTGCGATAGGGCAGAATCTGTAGCTTTAAGTCGATAAATTGTCTGAGTAGGTTAGTCTCCCTTTGTCAAGTCGGCCTAATTAGTTTAATTACGTTTGTAGCAGAGTTATGTTAGTAGGACAAATCTGGCATCGGAAAGTGTCACAAAAATTTCTTATCGAATTATTTTCTACCAGAGTACCCTAGGTTCAAAACCAGGACTCGCCATTGATTTATGACATAAATCTCTGCTTAACTTACTCTATTATACTGGGATGATTACGTCATAATACATTGTTGAAATACACAGACGGTTTTAATAGACATGAAAATAATTTAGACATGCGACAAAGTCAATGGTCTTAAATGTATTGCAGCACGCAAGAGACGATTTCGGACGCCAATCTAATAAAATTTCAGTCACGCTATTCAGAACTAAAAAGGTTTTTCCATTTCATATGTGCTTACATGTATACATATTATATCTACGTTAAATTCAAAATGTGGATGCAGATGGCTCAAGATCAGTCTGTGTGAAGAGCTTTGGGAGAGGCATATGTCCAGCAGTTGACGATTTTACCACTAGCAGTGATGATGAAGAAATTAAAAATAGGTAAGCAGAGATTGCAGTCTTTCCTTACTCTACCCTGACTGTTGAAAAGCCTCTGCCAAGTCCGTAGAATACAGACCATAGAAATCTGAAAGCACACTTAAAAAAAAAAATGTGGTGCCAAACGTGCTAGGCTGTCAAATGAAATTCAGCTAGCCTTTATAAGCCTGTGAAGCCTGGTAAAATGAGACTTTAGTCGTTTTCAACCCCACAGAAAATAAGACGGAGCTACCCTTAGACCCTCTAACCTTTGTAATTCTCTATGACATGCCCCTAGATTAGATAAGTATAAAAGACCGCTCAATACCCTATACTATCCGCTATCCTAATAGATTCCGGTCGAAAAAAAATACTTACCTCATTCAAACAGAAAGAGATAGATAGACACCGAAGTATTCGGCTGCATACAGCTTAATGCTAAGCTGCATCCGAAGCCGAAGCAAAATAATAAAAAAAAACTTGGTATTAGGAAGCGAATCTTCCCGCGCAAGTTTATTCAAATGAGGGCAGCAGGTCACTGGCGGTCGCGTGCGATAAGCCGCCTACTTCCGAGTCTTCGGCACAAACAGCCTTTTTACTGTAACAATATATGGTACAATAGATTCTATTCGTTGAATAAGTATATTTATATTCAAAGGATTCCCTATCATGTCTATATATTTAACCCACACAAACATTTAAAATAGGTAACCAGATAGTTATCTAACTTTATACGTGACAGTTAAAAAATTGGAACGCTACCATAGACAGTTCAATTGTTACAAACAACCAACAAGGCAAACGATTCTCCCTGAGTTGGCACCCTGGCTTTTTGCCAAGGATGGTCGGACAACGACCAACCTTTAATCACCCCTCGTAGACGCGCTTGCGAACGATTATAAACTGTTCATTCCCATTTTAGAAACTTAAAACCGTTTAATGTCTCTAGAGCACTTTAGACGATACGTAGATGAGATAGTTTGGATATTCCTGTCTCAATTTAGAGGGATATCTTCCGCGTCTATTTCTAATAGAATGACATTACTTAATGGTTGTGCACTTTGCAATAGTGTTACGTTAGCGTAAGTTTCAAAACAATGGATGGTGAGACATCAAGTGGTGTGATCGCCAGATAACGACAATTACGTCTTGTGATGTTGCGATAGGCCTTGAAGCACTGTCACATAAAAATTTCAATGACTAATATAAATAAAATATCAGTGCAAATTAGAGTTCTACCGGTACATGTTTTGTTTGTTATCTCTGATCCTGACTTAATAACATAAAATTGTCGTATGAATCACAATGTTTTGATTTGGCGACGACCAGTTGGCGCAGCGGGAGTGTAAGCGACTGCTACGCAAAAGGTCGCGGGTTCGATTCCCGCTCAAGTCAAACATTTGTGTGCATGAACATGGATGTTTGTCTTGGTCTGGGTGTTTCTATGTATAATATGTATGTATTTAAAAAAATAAGTATAATATGTATGTTTATCCATCTAGTACCCATAACACAAGCTCTGCTTAACTTGGGACTAGATGGTGATGTGTGTATGTGGTAGAATATTATTTATTATTATTTGCCCGCGTGGCTTTCCGACCGTTTTGCGAAGTCTGGTTTTGTTGTTTCAGGATTTTAGAATTCATTTAAAGTTTTGGGAATCTGTTCAAATTATAATTTTAACACTGGATTTACATGAGCTAACTATATTATTCATATTTCACCGTCAAAATCTATTCGCAGCTTTCAGAGAAATGGACAAGTCATGTTTAACGAAATTTGTATTCAGGCACAAGGCTTGTGAATCATATTCACGCTCTAAACATATAATTTAATTTATATTTTTGTTTTTACTGTCCAAAAAAGCAACGAACTTAATGTTTTAGGGTAGAAACCTGTATGTACCCATGTATATATGTTCTTAATGTCTCAACAGATTTAGATGTATCGGATATTTTTACAATCCCCACATCATCTTAATATATAAAATCCTTGCGTTACTGACTGACTGACAGACACGTTACAGCCGAAACTATTGGGCGCAGGAAGCTGAAATTTGGCATGTATGTTCCTTGGGGACCGTAGGGGTGCACTAAGAAGGGATTTCCTGAAATTCCCACGGGATCGGTCAGAACGGGTAAATTAAAAAAAAGCAGGCGTAGCTGCTGGCGTTTTCTAGTATTTAATAAAATATATGGTCGGTTATATTTTACACTTTTTAGCTCAATTTTTGACAGGATAGTCAATAATTGTAGGTTGCCTCTGTAGATATTTCAAGTATATTCATATAGTGTCTTTGTATGTAAGTTCTGTGTATAACCTCAACTATTCCTGTATTTTAAACAAGTACAATTTTCCTATGGTTGCGTTTTCAGCTACTGGAAATTTGTGTCTATTAACACAATGTGGTGTAATACAAAGTAATTGCAGTCTACAAAGAACATTATAGGTAGTAACACTGATCACCAGATCGCTTGCCAAGTGAATTAATTTACGGTGCGGTTAATACATTTATTAATATGATGACAAATACGTATGATGGACTGTGTGCACGTGCGATTTAAGACGCAGTAGACTGTAAGATTATTGAGCTAGTAAATGATAGGTCCAATCGATAGATAGACGAAAAGCCGAAAATCGGGCTTAGTGGGATGCCATTGGAGAGGCCTTCATCCAGCAGTGGACTATACTAGGCTGATGATGATGATGATGAGATAGATAGCCGTGGAATATGTGTATCGGAATAGTATGAAATGCTCTCTTGGTATTATTTTATAAATTAGCCGTTTCTCGAACTTCCATAATGATAGCTTTAAATTTAGCAAGTTTTTAAACAAACTTTCAAAGTCACGGCAATCAGTAAAAAAATACCTGCTCAGTATGAAGGTTTTCTCAATTCGCCTCATCAATCAGAAATCGCCACATATTTAAAAACTTATATATCGCCTATTGTACAATTTGAAAATTTTGTAATAAGAATGTCATAAAATGTTTTATGGTGTACAATAAGGAATATTCTATTCTATTCTATATCACTTTGTCTTCCTATTATTCACTAGACTCCACCGCTTTCGTGTGACGATACCGTGATTGACCCCCTTCGGGAAGGAATTTTCAAAAATCCTTTTAGTGCCCTCCTTCAAACCTCAAGGAACGTGCATGCCAAATTTCAGCTTCTTGCGTCCAATACTTTGACTGTGTGTTGTCAGTCAGTCAGTCGGTAATGGAGGAAATTTATACAAAACAGATATGAAATCCAAAATGTAATAAAGTTGCAAACAATATACCGCCTATTACAACTTTGAAAGTATGCTAGAAATAAGTCTTTATCAACGAAATCTTGTCATTTGGACATGTAATCCATCATTATTCATTTCCAATGTCCATTGTTCCTGTGTTATGAAATAGCATTATGTTCTCTATCATTCTCTCTCTTTTATTGTTTTTCAAGATTGCATTGTGTTATTTTTACGGGTAATTTATGCAACACTGTGTCGAGTAGACGGGGTAATGGATTTTGAAGTGTTCGAAATGTCGGGAAATCGGATATGGAAATTGTGACGAAGTTATATATGTATAATTTTTTTGTAAAATTGTGACGAAGTTGTATATAGTAATACTAGAGAATGACCACAGCTAATAATACAACAATAAAATACCAATTAGTCTTTTAGAATTATCATTTAGTACATTTAAAACTAAAATAAAAGACTGCCTTATTAAGAAAGGTTATTATACTATTAATGATAATTTCAGTGATAAGGATAGCTGGTCACTTATGCTAGACAACTCATGATCTTTATACCTAATTAGAATTATATGCATTGCATTTTTCAGTTAATCTTTATATAATATTTCTAGTTCTTTTAAATTACTGTTCATGTATTATTAGGTCATTCAACTTAGGTACTACATTTACATTTGCATTGTTGTTCCACTAATTTTATTAAAGTTTTACTGCACTGTAAGATGAAGATAACTCGTGATTATGGGCTGTAAACTAATGTTTTAGTAATTTTGTGTATTCATATACAGTCACTTCTGTAACATATATTTCCACCATAGTTATGAACATGGTCGCGAGTTGCCTACATTATAAGACTTAAGTGGATGCTCCTGTTACACAATATTCACACTGGAAGTAGCTAACTGGCTGTAGTAGCCACAGCACTTAAATTGGTAACTACATTAATTATTTAAGTATTATGTATGTTCCTAATTACTTTTTACAGTTAATTAATTACAATGTGAAACAGTTGCAGCTCCTTACAAAAACAAAATATGTAACATAACACTGGCGATTAAAAAGAGTGGCCACGAGTTTTACGAGGGTCAAACTGAAAGTTCTTAGAACTGGCCACTTATTTATTTTATTTTATTTTATTTTGTTTTATTAGGAAAACTTACAGCTAACATATACAATAAGAACAAAAATACATACAAGAAGGCCATTTAAAAGTTTCCACAGATAGAAAGCATTAAAAATATAGTTTTATAGAAAGTAACTGTCGGTAGACAGTTCAATATATACTAATAAATTACATACATAAACATGCATTAAGGCACAAAGGGTAAAAAAGGATAAACTATATTAAATTAAAATAGCACAATAGTTCTGTTATGAAAAGATAACATTATGAAAAGAAAACGTTATTTAATATTTTTCTTAGCTTCGAAACACCGGTATCGAATAAGTCGACATCTATCTGCCGCGAGATCTCGTTAAAAGACCTGCAGGCACGTATAAGAAATGAATTCTGCCTGTATGTAGTCCCAGCAGAGGGAATATGCAAAAGAGTAGGCCTTCGCAATCGAGTCGAATGGGTTACTAAACCTAACTTACTCAATAGCTCGGGACAGTCGACTGCTCCCTGAGCAACTTTTGTGAGGTATGTTATGTCAGCAATGCGCCTGCGCTCTTCCAATGGTAAAATATGGAACTTTTTACACCGTGTAATATAATCGGGTAAATATGTGTTAGTTTTAAATTGTAGGAATCTCAGAAAACGTTTTTGGATCATTTCAATTCTATTTATATAAACCTTGTAACTCGGATTCCACACCTGCGAAGCATACTCTAAATGGCTGCGAACAAACGTACAATATAAAATTTTGAAAGTCTTTACATTTTTAAAATCAAATGAAAACCTTAGTATGAAACCAAGTGCCCTAGTCGCTTTAGTAACAATGTTTTCAATATGTAAATCAAAGAGCAGCTTGTGGTCAAATATGACTCCCAAGTCTTTAATTGTGCTTGTCCTATGTATCATTATATTATTCAATTTGTAATTGAAAACGATAGGATTCGGCTTTCGAGTAAAAGTACTGACAAAGCACTTGGATACATTTAAATCAAGATGATTTTTTATGCAATAATCATTAAGATTATCAAGATCTCTTTGAAGGTCATTACAGTGCTGCATATCTGAGACAGGACATAGAATTTTCATGTCGTCCGCGTATAGGATGATTTTAGATCGAGTGAAACAAGAGCCTATATCGTTGATAAAGATGGTGAACAGTAAAGGACCGAGGAGTGAACCTTGCGGAATTCCTGAAGGAATATTTACAGCTAATGAGCTATAGCCATTCAGAACAACTGTCTGGCAACGGTTCTCTATATATGAGGTAAACCATCTAAATAGATTGCCTCTGATACCCATCTGTAACAGCTTCTGCAAAAGGACGTTATGGTCTATTCTGTCGAACGCCTTGCTGTAGTCCGTGTAGACTACATCTACTTGAGATGGTTCAGACATAAAGTGTGTCAAGAAGTCAGTGCATACGAGAAGATTTGATACAGTAGATCTATTTTTTAAAAACCCATGTTGATAGTCGTTAAGTGCATGGCGGATACCGTGATAGACCTGAGAATACACAACCTTTTCTAAGACCTTGGCTAGTAGGCACAGTTTGGAGATTGGTCTATAATTTTCAACCTGGTCTTTAGGGCCCTTTTTATGTACAGGAGTAACAAACGCCTTCTTCCAAATATGAGGCACTTTACCCTCGCCAAGAGAACGTCTAAATATAATTGTTACGGGTATTGTAAGGCTTTGAGCACAGCTGACTATAAGTATAGCCGGTATGTTATCCGGACCAGCCGATTTATTTAGGTCTATGGATTTCAAAAGCCTGAATACTTCCGGTTCAGAGACTTCAATCGTGCTAACATCAGCCACAGATTGATTTTGGTTATCAGAATTTCTATCGGCCTCAGCGTATCTGATATTGTCACCTTGACGAAAATTACTGAAAAAGAAATCGTTAAACATACTGCAGATTTCATTCCCTAGCCCTGACGAGCTCGGACCATATTTTATTATGGCTGGATATTCACTACAAGTTTGCTTACTTTTTATATAGGACCAGAAGGCTTTAGGAGATTTAGAAATAGTATTTTCAATAAATGCAATATACATATTAAACATATCCTTTTCCAACAGTTTTGCACGATCACGCAGTATAACAAAAGATTTCAAATCAGACAGATTTCCATACCTTTTATATTTTGCATGATACTTAAATTTTTCTTTCAAAATTTTAATAAGGGGAGTTTTATACCATGGGGGATACCTATTTTTTGTCCTTGTAACTTTGGTGGGTGTATATCTATCTCGCAGGTTATTCAACCTTGAGTAAACCAATGCCAAAGCGTCATCTACTGTACCCTGACACAAATCTTCAACCCAATTAAAACTATCTAAATCCTTCGATATAGACTTGAAATCAGACAAGTGATACATGTATTTAGTTCTCGATTGAGCTTGTAGTGAATTATACTCAGCAAAATTTGCATAAATAGAAATAGCAACATGGTGTGGGTCTTCAGGGACCAATGGGTCTAAACATTTTTCAATCAATAAGCGATTATTACAAAAAACTAAATCTAATATACGGTTATTTAAATTATTATGGCCATTATACTGTAGTAAATTACAACTATTTAAAATATCAAAGAATTCTGATTGTGTTGGTCCCTGTATATTACATGGTTTCAAGGAAAATCCATCATCAGACGGACCCCATATCAAGTTCGGTAAATTAAAATCGCCTAATATAATAAACGAGTCTGACATGTTGTCCATGACAACATCATTTAATCTATTATAAAAGGAAGCCAATTGAGCGCATAGAGAAAATCCCTGGTTTTGTTTACAAATATATGTAGTACACAAGTTTAGTTTGTAGGAAATTTTTGGCTTTGAACGCTTTAGTATCAGTGTCACCCACATATCCTCTGCACTGGAGCACCAGTCTTGCCGCATCTCAACAACAAACTCACGTCGAACTGCAATAAGCACTCCACCTCCTAATGTCTGGTTAGTGCTAGCGTAATCCCTGTCGCGTCTCCAAACAACAAAGTTATCACCGAATAACTCCGTACTGCTAAAATCATCCTTAAGCCACGTCTCAGTCAAACATATTACGTCGTAGTTATTAAGTGACACGTTTCTTATAAAAGCAGACGTCTTTGTTCGCAAGCCGCGAACATTTTGGTAATATATTTTAATAGGCATTTTTATCAATATAAGAAGTTAAGCAAGTAATAAAAATTAGCAGCCAATACATAAGATTATCAAATAAACTCACAGAATGTGCGTCATCCGAGCTCCAATGCATACAAAACGATATGATTCCAAAATATATAGTAGTAAAAGGCGGCAAATGTACTAATGAAAGGCTATCAGCACTATTATCTAAACACAATACGGCATTTAACGAACAAAGAAAGTCATAAATGATACTAACAACGTTAAAAACATCTATTTTAAAATAAGGTAACCAATAAAATAATATTATGAAACTCAATTTGCAATAAGCAGCTTTAAACTTAGGAACGTAAGGCATAATAAGGCAGTAATTAGCGCAGGTAGCATGACCGACCCCGAGCGATGCGAGAACAAAAGCGTCATAGGTACTCACTGTTATTGAATAGTAACCGGTCGACATACCAGTGTTTCTCAAGCTTGCTGCGTAATAGAAATGTGATTTAAAGTAAATATAACGGTGGCGGCGAATTAATGATAGTTTTAAGATATCTTTTTCAAGTCCGATTCCACCTTGATGGTATACGTAGGGGAAGTAATATTTTTCTTCACTAATATCTTGCAGTTCTTTACCCAAATGTATGAAAAATTTTTTTCTTTCGCCAGTATCTTCGCCTTATTCAGTAACTGTTTATTCTCAAGCGTTAAATGATCGTTGATAAATATCTTGCTATCACTTTTGTAACCCAAGTCGATCGCTGACAATGCCCTACAAGATCTAGCAGCGGTCACGAAATCATCTCTTAAGTATCTACTGTGTAGTGATACAATGATGTTCTTCATATCCTTGTTATTGCGCTGCGGAACACGAACAATGTAATTTATGTGCTCCTTTGATACGTTGCAGTTGACTTTAGTACCAATTTTAGATACTATATCAAAGAGATTTTCGCTGGCAGTTACAGGAACACCCTTAATCTCAATGTTATTCATTCGGCACCTCTGGTCATTATCACGTATAGCTGTTTCAATTTTCTCCAACCGATTTTGTAGGCGAGTCACATCTTCACTTGTCTTCTGCAGCGACTGTATTTCACGGTTTACTTCTGCCAGCTTCTCGGAGAGTTGATCGATGGATGTATGAGCGAAAGACAGAGAGGTTTTAATCTCCACCATCTCCCCTTTTATAGCCTTGAGGTCAGAAATATCCGCTTGAATCGACTTGACGCTCTCTATAAGCTCTGGAAGTGATGACATTTGATCCGTTAATTTTTTGAGTTGCTGATGAATACTCTCCAAATCCTCATGACCTGATGCTCTTAGTACTCCAAGCTTTTCAGGGACTAGATTTGAAGGGCTTACTCCGCTGGTTTTGCAGCTGCTACATTTCCATACCTTGGCCTTTTTCTCACCAAGCTTACGGTATCCTGCCTCGGTGATCCCGGCACAGGGAAAGTCGTACTTGTTTAGGCACTGGGAACATTGTACACCATCTCTTGCTTCGGTATCACAGCGGTTGCAAGTAAACATATTATTAAATAATAATTAATGCCCGACACGAAACTTTGAGAAACGTAAACTTTTATCGACTTATGACGATACGTTATAGCGCGCGTGTGTTCGGTTTAGCGTCTACCGACAGAGTGAACATTTTAAACAATATAATAAAAAAAATATTCTAAAATTTGAAAATAGAACTCTTTGCCAATATTACTGAGTATATATTTCATTCATTTGTCATTTGTTTTACGATTTGGCGGCAAATTGAAAATTGTCTGTGTCACGTCAACATGAATTTAACACGAGAAAATTTTCGTGCAATGATTTTTTATGACTTTCGATGTCATTTAAGTCAACAAGAAAGTTATGATAGACTACGATTGGCCTTTCACGATGAAGCCCCATCTCGTGCGACTGTTTACAACTGGTTTAATGAGTTTAAACGTCGTCGCACTAATCTCACTGATGATGTACGTGAGGGACGGCCTTCTACGGCGACGACTGAAAATAACATCTGTGTTGTGCGGCGTATGATAGAGACTGACAAAAGAGTGACCTATCAGCAGATTTGGACAAGCTTAGGCATCGGTATGAGTCAAGTGCACAAAATCCTCCACGAACATTTAGCGGTCAGGAAGCTTTGCGCCCGGTGGATACCTCATAATTTGACTAAGGCTCAAAAACTCCATCGTGTGGATTGGTGCCGTAAAATGATTGAAAGATTTAACGGAGGTGACTCAAATGCTGTGTTCGACATACTAACAGGTGACGAAAGCTGGATTTACTGTTATGATCCTGAAACCAAAAGACAATCTGCTCAGTGGGTGTTTCCTTTCGAGGAGTTGCCAACTAAAGTGAAGAGAGATCGAAGTGCGGGAAAAAAAATGGTGGCCTCGTTCTTTGGAAGGATAGGTCATTTCGCAACAATTGTGTTAGAGGATCAAAAAACAGTTTCTGCAGAATGGTACACTACCAATTGTTTGCCACTTGTCTTGGAAAAAGTTCGAGAGAAACGACCTCGCAGTAGGATCCTCCTTCACCACGACAACGCCTCGTCGCACACCGCCAAGCGAACGATCGACTATTTGGCGACATCAAACGTTGAATTACTGGGTCACCCGCCGTATAGCCCCGACCTCGCGCCTTGTGATTTTTATTTATTTCCAAAAATTAAAGAAAAACTTAAAGGAAAGCGGTTTATGAATGCTGAAGAAGCGGTGGCTGCGTATCGCGATGCCATTGAAGAGACCCCTAAGGACGAGTGGGCAAAGTGCTTTTCCCAGTGGTTCCATCGCATGCAGCGGTGTATTGACGTCAATGGACAATATTTTGAAAAGATATAATAAAACTAATAACTGGCTAATGTAATCAGTTTTTGATTTTCTAAGAACTTTCAGTTTGACCCTCGTATTGCGCGTTCTTTCTCGTGGTTCTACCTATTGCTTTGCGAATGGGCAGTCAATGTACATTAAAATTTGACGTTCATAAGCGTCACCTTGTGACCTAGATGAATAAATGATTTTGACTTTGACTTTAATGCTCACACTTAAGAATTTTGGGAAATCCTTTTTTTTAAGTAGGTACACTACTACGCTTCCCAAGGAACATACATGCCAATCTTTAGCACCTTGCGCTCAGTAGTTTCGGTCAGTGACGCAAGAATTTTATATTGCAAAATCCCTGTTTATAGCTTTTCTATAATGTAATTCTACTTATCAGTACGTATCAAAACAGAGTCCAATAGCGTGGATACTAAAAGTCAAAATATCTGTATACCCAGTATACATACATCTTTTTGCTCTTTTAAGTACAAAGGCGTAATATTGCCTGCATTGTACGAACGTTCAATCATTTCCCTATTCTGAGACGTCAAAGGCGACACTGATTAGAAAATTCATTTCACAGGCGTGTCACTCGATAACGATCACGGTTTGCAATTGCTTGTTCGTAATTTCATTGTTATGTTAATATAAAAGATTATTATTTGTAGGATAACATCGCGCTGGGATTTAAAGGAAGGAGAGGTGAAGCAGAGGTATGAGTTGCGCCAAATTTATTAAATAGATTTTTGAGCAGTACACGATCTCCTATTTCTTATTTGAAGAATATGATCAATATTTGCTGTCTCAGCAAATACAGAACGATCACTTAGTTGGATGCGACCCAATAGTCATTCCTATTCTGATGCCCATTTTCATACATACTTATATACATAGACTCACGCCTGTTTCCCGGAGGGGTAGGCAAAGACTACGGAACGCCATTTGCAACGATCATGACATATCTCTCTTGCTCCATTCACTCCCATCAGATTCCTCATGCATGCTCTTCTGTTCAGGGTACTTCTAACCTGTCCTGTTTTTAGGATGTCTCCAATCTGGTCAGAGAACGTCCGCCTAGGTCTTCCCCTTCGTGCTGTCCCTTCCACACTTGCCTTATATATCTGCTTGGCCAGTCTTTCGTCATCCATCCTCTCCACGTGACCAAACCATCTTAGCATACCTTTCTCGATGCTTGTCACTACATCTTCTTTTACCCCACAACACTCTCTTATCACACAATTCTTTACTCTGTCAGTCAAAGAAACACCACACATACTTTTACACCATTTTCACCAGTGCCTGATAAGCGGCGGTTAAATGATTTGGCAGATAATATCAAACAAATTTACTTTGAATTTATAAGGCAGATAATGTCGGTCCAGGTGTTGACACTGGGCCTTAATCTATCAGTTTCACAAACGTAGAGTCGGTCTCCGCAATGTCTTCATATAATTGACAATAATTGTGTAGAAACAGACAAAATTATTGAAAAGGAAGAGGAACCAAACTAAACTCTTAAGTGTATCTCTCTGACGTCATACTTAGTTGACAGTTTACAAAGCAATACATAAGTCTGCATGTTTATAATCATTTTAAAAGTGTGAATCTTTGTATATGTTAATGTCGCAACCAAAATAACATCCAAATATGCAGCAAACCCATAAATCCGAGCACGAATGCAATAAATACACATTCCCCATTGACATACCAACTATTTTTAACATTTAACGGCATGAACGCACAAAACAGCAGTAGCTCATAATTATCGGTATATGTACGCTTCCGCAGTCTGAAAATAAACACAAGGGAATCGAAAGCACTTTCACTCTCTCCCACTTCAAACTATTAACCCTGATGATTTGAAAAGTAAATGACTTTCAACCTACTCTCTACGACTCTAGGTGCATTTCTTTTAGTATGGGTTATATCATAATGCAACTAAGTGCAATTGATACTGCGGCTGATGGGATTTGAGTTAGTGGATTGACTTGCCAACTTGGTCGTTTTGCAATGTTACGTTGATTGGCAAATGATAGTATCCTCGAACGAGATGTTTCCGTTTCTTGTTAGACTTTATCTTTAGAATATAACAAATAGTTGCAATGCAAATGCAAATGTAGACTACCTGGCTCCTTACATTCTTTAAAAGGTTGCTTTCTTTCAATTAAATAAATGCAAGCAAAATTATTGAGTAAAGCAAGTAAAAGTTAAAAAAGAGCCAGCCTCTTTTGACTCCAATACTGGCTAAACACCAATATAAAGAAAGATAGACATTATATAGTAGCATTTGTATAAGTAACTTACTAACAGAAACTTGATATATTTTGCGATGAATGCCAAATCACGAGAAAGGAAATCTGAATAAAAATCGAAATCGGAAACCAGATAAATCCACAAAACGAAGTCTTGTGTGAACACCGATATCCGTGGCGAATACTAATCCGGTTTTTCGACAAAGAACCGTAAAAGTAATCGAAAACCGACAAATTGTACCGTTTTACAATCTAACTCGATATTGAGGAACATCAGTAGAGTATCGAGAGAATACAAAAGCTAAATTTATTCTAGCTGCAGTAAGGCAATTTGTTGTAGACCAAAATCTGGAGCAAACCTTATACCTGAGGGTAGACTAGACATAATCTCTTGATTGATGTGCTTTGGCAGAGCTGCTTTAAAACTGCGGTCTTGGCAGCGCCATGTTTGTAGTTTACGTAAATTTAAAAATGCTATGCAATTTTGTGGGTTAATATCCGTTCGGTTGCGGCAACTTTTACGGTTTGGAATAATCGCAGCGTTTGACTAACTTCTTGGTGAATAGTGATGTTGCATAAGTACGAGAATTGCGTCTCTATGATTTTATCGCTGAGGTTCCGAGTTCGTGCTGGATATTATCAATGAATACAGATGATTTACATTAAAGAAGCTTATTTCTTAAGGATGTCATGTGCCGATTAAAGTTGGCGCACAGAGTTGGCGTATTGACGGTTGTCATTAGTGTAGTTCGTAGTTAGCGCCGTTGGCGGCGCTAGCGTCGTTCGCCATCTGTCTTGCATTGCTTTGGCCAAAGAAATATAACCTAAGGCATAGAAGTAACACTAAATAACAACAGCGGTTGCTATGATTGATATCTTCTTTCTAATGGCACATGCAGTATGATAGAAAGAGCTGTCGATAGGTTTAGCAGCACGCTCTTATAGCAGCCGCGTGGTAGGCAAACAGTAGACAAAACATAGAATTAGGAAACCGAGTGTTGTTCGTAACAGTGATGATTTATCGATAAATATTTTTGGTCAAATGTCTAACTTTAGTATGTGTCGATATATTTAAGCCGTAGAAGTAAACAACTAAAATATTGAAATTGTAGTTTTTGCTGTCGACGCAGGACAGTGCTTTGCAAAGACTTGCCAGACAGACAGTACTAAAATAATTCACGTGTTTAATTGTTCGTTTTAGCCATAAAATCTATTGACAAAAAGTATTCTTTAACTAATGAGCGATGCGTGGCGATGAGATGCTAAGAAACTGTCACTTAGATTATGTATTGTACGAATTATACCAGATTGGCTAATGCGGCACGGCAGGCTTTGGCAATTTGTTTGCGTCGCATCATATCACGTTGCTTGCTATCGCTAACGTTGGACACTGCTCGATTTTTTTAGAGTTGTAGGTAATCCGGCTGCCACGCCGAAGCTTGCGGGTTTGATTCCCGCTCAAGTCAAACATTTGTGTGCATGAATATGGATGTTTGTCTTGGTCTGGATGGTACTATATATTTACAGAAAAGTATATATGCATGTTTATCGATTGTCTAGTACTCGCAGTACAAGATATGCTTAGTTTGGGACCAGATAATGTTGTGTGAATGTGAAAGAATATTATATTTTATGGTAGAATATTATGTAGCGGACTACAAGGCAAGACGTCTTTGATCAGTCAGGATAGCACTAATATGATAAATAATATAGAAGTAGGTAGATTAATTAAACTCGTTGTAATTATTATATTTTATTAATATGTTCAAACTAAAATTACACACTTTTTGTTTAGCTTTGGATAAATAATTCTACCGGGTGTGCAATGTCCGGGCATAAATGTAATGTAGGCAGAGCTTTCGGTTCTAAACGACGCCAGGTGCTTTCTGTCTTTAAAAACAGTCTTTCTCAAAATGACGTGAACAAATACGGTGGTACTTCTGCTAAATCAAACTAGGCCGTCCAACGGCATTTATCCAACGTTTTCTTGTGACGTCATTAATAGGCAACCTGTAATATAAAACACCTTCTTAATAATAAAAAATGCTACTCACATCCCTAATCCATCTACTATTTTATAGATGCAAAAATGTAAGCCTACACACGCGCGTACACTGGAACACTTGGCTTTAGGTTAATAGACGCTACTTTTAAGGTAGGTATCTAAGTAAATTATGTACATTAAACTGCGCTTACTATCAAACGCGCGATAGAAAATTAGACCGCTGGACGTCTTTGTTTATTGCCAACTTAGCAACCGCGGCCACCCGCTGTCGCTTCCAGCTACAGTTTTACATTCATGTCCGATAGTTAGTTTCCGTATTTATCCCTCAATGAAAAAACATCGATATCTCCTTTCACTGTCAAATCCCATCACTAAGGCTATTAAATCAATAAATGTACAAAATAATAATTTGTGAGTTAAATTCATAACACATACGTATGCAAGCTGTTCCTTTGATTTGCAACACAATGATATTGTGTAAACTTAACACTCATTATAGCATTAATACGAGAAAAGTAAATAAATTTGTTGGAAAATTCCGACTCACTGCTAGAAGATAAAGTTTCTCCTATTATTTCCGTTCCGAGAATAGCGGCATCCACATCCCGATATCACATACTCGATGTGTATTAATTAATGAGTACACTATTTAATTATTATAAGCTTACTTACTATTTAAATGCAAAAAAGTTATTAAAAATGTAAACACAAACGCCCAACAAATTTTACACTGATGACAGATCACAGCACGGCTATTTAGAGAATGTAGTCAAAGATATGAGTATGCAAAGAGTCTATGCCTCTTTAAATGAGACGCGTAATTTGACGTTATGATTAACCAACTAAGACCAACTGACATTACATGTTGCACGTTCGGTATAAGGAAATTTATAGGGCATGTTCTCTCTAGTCTATCCAACCTCTTTGGCTTTGGCGTAAGAAATAGACAGCTGTTGCACTGACACTCATGCGACTGTTACGCCGCCAAGCGGCAATTTGGGTCGTAGAAAGTTTGTCTTAAAAGCGCTAATAAGAAAAACATCTCTATAAATAAATATCTATGCTCTATGATATTATTCCGATTTTCTAACAAGTTTGTGCATAGCAGTTCAAAGTCAGCTCAGCTCATCTCTTACTAAGAGAAACAAGTAAAAACTATAGATCAGTAGGTGGATTCCTTTTTTCTTTTTTTCTTAAAAAAGACAACTCCCGCATTAGGACTAAATCCTGTGTCGCGGGGGACTTTACAAACATACATCTAACGAGGACATTTAACACCCAGACTCGAAACAACAATTTATGGATCACACAAAGTGTTGTCTCGTGTGGGAATCGAACCCACAACACTCGGCGCAGTGTCAAGCGACGAGGCGGCCGCTTAAACCACTACGCCAACCGTGCAGTCATGGATTACACTACAAAGGTACACAGAAAATGACTTATTATATACTAGTCTCTATAGTATTACGGGTTAGCCCCTGTGTGCGTCGGTAACCGTGACAAAGGATAGCCTATGTGCTATTCTGATGTATACACTATATCACTGGAACGTTCCATCAAACTCCTTTCAGTACTTCTCGCGTGTCAAGGTATGATAATTATGTAGTAGTAGGATACGAAACTCTGTATGGTTTTATTTTCCAAGTGATGATATGTACTATTCACATTTTCTTTACGGTATCAACGCCTTTCAAATATTGAGTTATGAAGTCTATTTAATGCTAATAAGTCATACGTTAGAACGTCTTAGGTCGTTTCCTATGTACACTTAAGTAATTTTATGGCGTACGTAACAACAAACTTATCGTAAAAATGAAGTAAACTTTCAATGAAATGAAAGTCCGTAAACTGAGAAGTATCCATTTTCACTTTCATCAACGTTGAATGAAAGAGCAGCACAGTGTATTGTATCTAGTTTCAACTTGACCGAGGCAGACGTAGTTTTCCTTGGTTATTTACTTTGGCATTGTACCCTGGGTACCTATAAAGAACAGGTACTTGGTGCATCTTTACTTTTAAAAGCTTTTGCAAGATATTTTAACCATCTATTACTTAAGTCCGTATTGAAATTTTGCATGGTACATTGGAATCTTTTTCCATCATCCTACGGAGTCAAAATTATGCATGATTTTTCATTTATTTCCCTATCAATTTTAAGAAAATATCAAAATATATATCGCGTATGAAAATTGTTGATCAAATTGGTAATTAATTTCAAGGTAATGGATCCGGGAACAATGTTCGTACAAAATAGCCACGTTATTTCCAATATTGTGGAATATATCTTCGCAATTTTGGCAAGAATTTGATTAGTCCTGTTATTTCACCAATTTCGATGGAATAACTCTATTATTAAGCGCATTTCGGAGCAACATGATGGTTTACTCTATGGGATGCTATGGGTCATGTAGTTCGACCCAGATGGAACAAGCCATAGAGTATCCATAAGTTTAAGGTACAAGCAAATGCAGTAAACAAACTGTCAGGACAACTGACACGTGTCAAAAACATGGCAATGCTAATGATGCTAGTGCATTGAGTAAAGTAAGTATCTGACGCATTCGTTCGAATGTGATATTATTCTAATCAATTTTAACCTTTTGCGATTTGTACCCATCATACAAGTAATTTATGGCTCTTAATTACATTAAAATAATTCTGGTCTCGTAAGTTTACAGTAAGTAATATCTCGTATTAAAACTATTTACCTAGAGTTATGAAGATTTTTAATGAACTGTAACAATGGGTGAAGGGCCTATTAGATGTTATATATGAACATAAAATTATAGTCTTGCCTTCTAAGGCCGCGATATTTTTCCCATTTTATAGTTTTTGGCAGTAAACCTGAGTCTTGGAGTGGAGTCGACTTCATTTTAAACACCATTTGCTGTCTGGAAACGATATTCAGAACTTGGCAACAAAATAAAGGAAGCGAAAGAGAAGTTTTATTTCTGTACTTACTAGCTTTTGCCCGCCGCTTCGCGCGTGTTAAATTCGGGGTAACACAAATCTACTTTCAGTCTCAAGTTGTGTGAAGACACTCCTGATTATTCTAGAGACTTCAGAAAGTATAGGGCACAAAGTAACTCGGTAAGTATCCATGACATTATCTACCGTTATCTACCGAAAAGTACATAATAACATTACCATGCAAGGTGATGTAATTATGTACCTACTACCTACATTCAAATACTTGCAAGAGGTAAATTTGTGCCGTTCAAACTTCTACCCTCCCTACAATCCCTCCCAGTTTAATTTTTGCAACTTATGGTAGCCTATGGACCATGGAGACGGACGTCTCCATGGTCCAATATATCTCTATATTAAATTTCAACAAAATCGGTTCAGCCGTTTTAGCGTGAAAACGGAACACATACTTATACATACACACTTTCGAATTTATAATATTAGTAGGGATAGAAGTAATTTGCTAAATGACAATTTTGAGAGTTTCATTTGGCGGTAGGTGTGAATGAAGTCAATGAAGTGAAAAATGGTTAAATGTACTTTTAATAAATTTTCTTAATTTTAAGTCTTACATTCACTTCGGTTATCATTGTATATTCATAAATTCATATAAAATAAATAGTTGTTCGTTAGCTGCATGCTGGTTTGAAAATATCTGGATCATTTTGAATATTTTTGTGTGTTTAAATCCCAATACCACTGTTACGACACTCTGTCGTGTCAATTTCTAGCGTTATAAAAAACTATCCACTATTTTCTACCTCATTCGAGCTCTGAAATCCCTTTATGAGGATTCTAGAGCTTGTGTGAGGATAAACGGGGCATACACTGACTGGTTTACCATCGAGAAAGGTGTTAGACAGGGATGTGTAGCGTCGCCGTGGCTGTTTAACCTCTTCATGGACAGTTGTTTGCAAGATTTAAAACATAGTGACTGCGGATTAAGGATGAATGGGTTACTCGTCAAATGCCTCCTTTATGCTGATGATCAGGTAATACTTGCATCTTCAGCGGAGGAGTTGCAGGATAATCATGCATGGTGCGTTAGAGAGAAAAAGAATGAAAGTGAATGTAAGTAAAACGAAAGTTATGATTTTTGAAAAGGAGGAATGCGTTACGGCTTGTAATGTTTTGATCGATGGACAGCGAGTGGAACAAGCGAATGAGTTTGTTTACTTAGGTACGTTGTTTACAAGAGATGGTAAGAATGAAGAAGATATTGAAAGGAGAGTTAATGCAGGTAATAGTGTGAATGGAGCTCTGAAAGCGTTTATGAACAGTCAAAACGTGTCCAAAAAGGCATGTTTGGCTGTACATAGAGGTGTGTTAGTGCCTACCCTTACGTATGGTAGTGAAAGTTGGGTATGGCAGAAGAGATTTGAAAGTAAAATAAATGCTGTAGAAATGAGAGCACTGAGAAGTATGTGTGGTGTGTCTTTGACCGACAGAGTAAAGAATTGTGTGATACGAGAGTGGTGTGGGGTAAAAGAAGATGTAGTGACAAGCATTGAGAAAGGCATGTTAAGATGGTTTGGGCACATGGAGAGGATGGATGACGATAGACTGACAAAGAAGATATATAAGGCAAGTGTGAATGGAACAGGACAAAGGGGAAGACCTAGGCGGACGTTCTCTGACCAGATTGGAGACATTCTGAAAAAAGGACAAGTCAGAAGTACCCTTAACAGAAGAGCATGCATGAGAAACTTGATGGGAGTGAGTGAAGCAAGTGAGGTATGTCAGGATCGTTGCAAATGGCGTTCCGTAGTCTCTGCCTAACCCTCCGGGAAACAGGCGTGAGTCTATGTATGTATGTATTTTCTACCATCCTAGCGTAATAACATTTTTACTGGACCTAAAATTTTGGCAAAAGCAAAAATAGCACAAATCCCAGAGATCCATTTGGCACCAAAAGTCTTAAATGTGTCATTCGAGATATAACCGATCCTTTTCTAAATCATCTGTGACTGTGATTCGGTCGGAGGAAAGGAAATATGTCAGTGAAATGAAAAGGTAAAAATGAAGTGGACCTTCATCATTATTATTAATATATTTGGATGGGATGTCTCGCATTGTGTCACTTTATATGAACCCGAAACGAAATACGGCCTACATGCGGCTCTTAATTTTATAAGAAACCTTATATTTTCAATGTGAAACATGTAAGGACAGGATTTCGTTACATATGTTTTGGATTATAAGAAAATGTTTGTTTTAATGGATAACATCGACATTGTCCTAGCGTTATCCCAGCTGCAAGAATTTCATTTTGCAGCACGGGGTCCGTTTTCGAGTCTGATCAGATTTGACGGAAAATTAGATTTTCGTCAGTGCGACTGCTATTTGACCTCTGCAACCCAAAGGATTAGCGGTACTCCAAGTTAGACCAACATACATATTCAAGACTTTCCATAACGACTGTTAAAGATCTTCAGAATAGCTGGGAACGGCAGCTTCACTCTTTCTACGAGGCACAGAACAAGCGATAATCAACAATTCAAGATCGTCAGTCAACCTGAATATACCTAGTATATTTCTCTACGTATTCTCCTATGTCCTGCATATAGGCATAATATACATATAATATACCTACTTATATATACATATATTCCAGTGTTAGTCTATCCACAATAACAACTGGGTCACGGTCCCACGCAGGAAGCTATTGGGCAAAAAAATGGACGCCCATTAGTATTATATTGTAATTAATGTTTTGCTCATTAATAATGGTCGTTGAGTGGAATTTGCATAACGTTATCGGTATTACTACATCATCCTATAACATGATTTACTTAAGTAACGAACCAGGTGTGTTTGGATATTGGCGTATTTATCTCTTTAGCTAGTTATAAAAACGTTAAAGGATTAATGTTGGTCAAGAATTGATCTGATACTTTTTGGGCATGAGATTTAAGCGGACCTTTCATCTAGTTACAGAAACCTCTGGGCTTGGGGCAACGATTTCTGGATTGCACAAAATAAATGGTCCCGTGTGGGCATCGGATTCACAACACAATCTTAGTATTTTTATTTACTGTCCACTGACTGAATTTTGCTTACATAAAAAAAAGAAACGTGATAAATGAATACCATTCAAAAGGCAGACAATTTATCAAAAACAATGTTATCGACATATTACAAACCGAAAATTGCAACTAAAGTAATGCTTCAATATTAGACATTGTTGCAGAAAAAGACGAGCTGACTTATAGATGGGATGCCTTACTGGCATGCGTAAGACAAAAAATACAGACTATTACAAATGTATTTCGTCTGCAGTTAACCGTCTGGCCGTGTAATATAACGCTCAGACAAACTGCGATGTCAAGCCAAAACAGTTTAGAATAATCTGGAACCAAATCGAGATCCAAACATATTTCGATATTTAAAGTACATACGTATTATTCACCCAATTCTGCTTTTCATAAAATATACTCCACTGACATGTAAAATAAGTCGGACTGTCGACTTTTCTAATTTGATATGTCCCATTTCCACGGCTAATGAAATATCTGGCCGAAATAAAGTTTTTTCATTAGTACACTAGAGACAAGTTACGTAAAACAAATAGGAGTAGATAATGAAACTAATGAGGACCTGTAGTGATCATTTTGTTTGTCGGCTTTGGGAATTCTAAGGAGACAAATAGAGGTCGGACGATTCAGAAAATAACGAAGATTTTCGTATGTCTGCTAATTTAGGCTCACATTTCGGCTCTGATTACTTATATTGTATACCGTGAGAAATAAGGCTGGTTTATTTATTTAAAACTTCTTGCATATTACGAAATAATGTACAAAGGCGAACTTAATGCCAAAGGCATTCTCTGCAAGTTGGTTGATCAGAATCTAATTAAGCTAGCAATGACGTCTTTGTACCTTAATATTTCAACGAATTTGAATTTTAGTCGTATTTGCTTATTATTTGGAAAATACGACGGTGAACTGTCTAGATTAAAATTAGCAATACCTTTGCAACGCCCACCAAGATCTTTAAAACATTAACAGCCAGATTATATGGGCCACATATCTTTATGAATCTTTGAATAGCAAAGCTAAACAGAATTAATAAACAATCCTGTTTTTAGGCAATACCTAAACGATATTGAATTTGAAGCTATTTGTTGAAGTTTAGTTAGCAGTTTGAGAGCTCTGGGTAAAATATGTAACTAGCTACGAAAAGCTAAATTTATTGGTTAGCAACAGAGGGTTGAAACGGGTCCCCGACAAAGTCTTTGTGTCAAAAGACCCCATCTTAAAATAGCCAGACGATATCTTACTCCAACTATAACCGCTTTATTCACAAAATACTCGTTTAGAAGGAGATGTCAAAGGACCAGACGATCTTAAAGAATTCAATTCTCTATCTAAAGCAGGGTGAAAAATATTCATTATTGAATAGGCAACTGGATTCTGTTACCACGAACGATAATGGCAGGAGTCTGCCAAATACAAAGGCAAGTAAAAAGAGATAAAACCCTTGTTTCATATTTTATTAACAGTCAGTTTAGGGAGTTTTTACGGTCTTATTTTATCGACGGATATGTTTTCATGAACGTCAGACGATGATCGTTAAATTTTAACAGCTATGCTGTTGGTGCGTTTGCTATTGTAATACTAGTAATTACAGTTTGTTTTTCATTTAATATTCATCTAACAAACGCATTATGTGAATATAATATATGTATATCTTATTTTACTAGTTTTATATGTAAGTAGGCGAAACATTATGGCCATCCGTAAAATAAGCTGTTTAAGCTTCTGCATTTCAACATTGATAGTAAGACGGAAAAGCAACGCCACTACTTTAACTTCGCTTCTTTCACTTGAAGCTAAACTGCAAAGAAAATTAAATCAATCCAAGACCCCTCTAATGAATAAAAGAAACGCTCAACTAATCAATCCATTTAATCGGACGTACCGTAAATAGTACGTACTAAAAGCTAAAGCAACGATACCGCAGGGGACGAAGGATGAACAGACAGTAACTTAAGTCCAATCTGAGTAATGCAAAAGGACAAAGAACTTTCGTATTTATTTCAAAATGATTAAGGTTTGAATTTCCAAATTGCTTTTAAAGTATAATGTCCGATGCAAGAGATACTAATGCAATTCCCTTTAGACCCTGAAAGGTCACAGGGTGTGTTTCAATCGGTTGAAAGATTTAGGTGCGGTCGTAGATAGTTCTCTGTTGCCTGACCTGCAACTTAAAGAGACAGCGATATGCCATGACTTAGACCAGTGTCGGTAAATTCAAGCGTACTGATACTCCATAACGACTGTCAAATATCTTCATGACAGGTGGGACCGACTATTTACCGTTCTCTCGAAAGCGCGTTACAAATTAACAATGCATTTGTCAAAACGCAGTCGCTCTATTTTTTTACCGTCGTTTTATCGTCCGTGTGGTGACGGATTAAGAATACGGAATGTCACCACCCCATATCATCCCATAGGTGTCGTAAGAGCCGACAGAGGAAGCATAGAGAACAGCCCTGTAAGAGAAGGAAAACTTGATACAAACCCTATACCAACCCATTTGGCCAGCGTAGAGAGGCCTAGACCAGCAGTGGACTGTTAAAGGCTGATGTAAGTCGCTCTATAGCTAAAAGAAAACTTGGTGCATTTAACTGTTAAACTATTTAACCGCTTACATGTCAATTTCATTATTTGCACGAGCCAATTAGCAGAACTTAGGTAATTATTAACACACGATTGGTCCACGAAATCTAATATAATATTTTGATTGAGCGGTTAAGTGATAAAAATATAGCGTTTATAATGAGGCTGATTTCGGGCCAGACAATTTTAGACGTGCAATAAACAGACGATATCTTTTACGTATCAAATTTTATTGAAAATCAGGACATGCTATGTGATTTTATTTAGATCGTAGACATCGTACTAAGTGCCATGTTACTTTTTTGAAGTTTCCTGGCACAAGAACGCTTCGTTTTCGTGGCACAAGCAAGCATAAGTGCACGGCATAGATTCTGTAGATTCACATACTACTGACCACTGGTCGAAATGTAGAACAATTCCTACTGGACTTCACAATATAAATATGTAAGCTGTAAACAGTTTTAAGTACATATTTTGTTTACACAATAATTCGGCACGAACACTTCGAAGTAAATACAGAATAACAGATACAATGCAACGGTAACACTTAGTCAGAACAGAACACGGGTAAACGAACTGTGCCTGCGAAACGTTCAAATGAATTGTTTGTCTCGTTTTACGCTTCGTTACGCTTTCGATACCATTGTTTTACGCTGCAGTTGTTTTAATTTTGATTGAAATGTTCAAATCTTTTACTTTGTGGTTGACAAATACATATGAAACTCTTCCGTTACTGATTTACTGACAACAGCGATAGCCGAGTGGAGAGACCGACAGATTGCTACGCAGAGGGTCTCAGGTTCGAAACCTCGGCTCGCACCAATGACTTTTCGAAGTTAAGTGCGTATTAAATTGTTAATTATCGCTTGCTAAACGGTGCAGGAAAACATCGTGAGGAAACCTGCATGTCTGAGAATTCTCCTCGAAAGACATGTGAAGTCTGCCAACCCGCACTTGGCCAGCGTGGTCGTGGGGACTGTGGCCTTACCTTTCTCATAGTGAGAAGAGGTCCGTGCCCAGCAGTGGGACAGTTTAAAGGGCTGATGATGATGATGCACAGCCGAAACTACCGGAAAAGAAACTGAGACATGTCAATTTCCTGGAGAGTGTAGGGGAGTAATAAGACAGGATTTTTGGAAATTCCCACACTAAGGGATAGTAAAGATGTGATTGTGTGAAACTTTTTATCTAACGACTATGTTCATGAGGGCGAAATGGCAGGAATATATCATCATCAGCTCTTATACCATCAGCTCCGTCATACACTCTTGGCAGCATGGGCATGGGCATGCGTACTGGCCAGTAAATCCTCGGGCTTCTTTGCCTGAACGTTAAAGCTTTCCGGGCACTTCCTTCCACTTCTTTTTCTAGTAGCTAATACTATCGTTCCAGCCGGTTTTCTGTGCTGAGAGATCAGCCCTTTATATGAGACTATAATATTCCACTACATATTAAGTTACACGGGTCTAAGAACTGAGAAGGGTTCGGCCACAGTCAATTCTTGTTCCTACCGATATTTACCGTTTACTAGGCGGTAATTAAGAATTTGAGAGAGGTTGCCGTGGTCCAGTGGATAGCGTATGCGTCTGCTGGTTGGGAGGTCCTGGGTTCGATTGCCGGGTTGGACAAAAGTGTTACTGAGTTTTGCCGAAATCTCAGTAGCAGCACGAAGTCTGGCAATGTGCCCGGTAACTGCAATAGGCTCGCCCCCTATTACGTGGGACCTAAAATTCATAAAGCGGAATGTGGGTGCAATATTACACCTCTGCCTACACGTTTGGGGATGTAGGCGTGACGATTTATAATTTTTTTTAATATGAATTTAATGTGTTGATGTTACTTGCAATATCAAGAAGCCAGTGACGTGCAACATGGGTTTTAATTTTTTGGTGGACACTACCAAGTTCTCGAGCATTAGCTAGACGCTTCAAGTTAGACTCATAGTACATATTAAAGAAACGGAATAATTTCAAATTTCGTTAGTAACATCATAATTATAAATATTAACTGCCGTACAAGTTACTTCGCGGCGTATTGGAATAGATAACAATGTTGTCTTATTGCCTGAAGTTTGCAAGTTACCTACTTGAAAGTAAACATTCACTTATTTTTTATCTAATACTTTTAAAATGAAATCAAAGTAAACCGTCGCCTTTGTAGTCTAAAATTTCAATAGTTAATATTTTTAATACAGGGCTTGACTTGTCGTTCGTATCGGCAAAGTAAAGCACTGCTTTCGTAGGTCACCACTTACATGGGTGACCGCTATTGCATTTATATGAGAGCGCTACAATAAGCTGTCGGTCTCGGTTCTTAACTCAGGACAAGATTCGGTATGCCATGGCGCCAAGCCGAAGACCCGCAGGCGAAGCATAAAATTAAAACTCCTTCACCAAAAACCTTAAAAAACAAGCAAAATAGCTGGCAAGCTAGCTAACATTTAAACCGTAGTGTTCTAAATTCGATGAGTAAAAAAAGAAATATTTGAACAAACTGGAGCTCTTACACTCGGGGTTAATTAAAATTTTGGCTTAGTCGGCGAAATATTTGAGAGTGCTGGCTGCCTGCCAAGTTCCGTAGTAGTGAATCAGGTATATAGTGTTTGTTTATCGATGCTCTTATAAAATCTTAGAGTTTTCCTGAAACACTCATGTAAGTGATGAGGTTTTAGGGATGTTAACGTCCAGTGTTTCGGGTAACCCTTAATCTCGTACTATATTTAGTTATAGGTACAAGGTTATTTAGATGGTTTTACTCGCGATAACTAAGATCCGCATCTCGGAAACTCTGAGTCCTGAACAAGGTGAGGAGGTTTTTCACGCCGGAGCAGTTGTGTCTGTTATACAAGACCCAGGTTCGCCCCTGCGTGGAATACTGCTCTCACCTTTGGAATGGCTCCGCTCAGTACTTATTGGACGCCCTCGATAGGTTGCAGCGACGTGCTGTCCGTATCATTGGGGATCCAGAGGTCACTAAGACGCTTGAGTCACTGCAATTACGCAGAGACGTGGCCTCAATGGCTGTCTTCTACCGCATCTATCACGGTGAGTGCTCCGAAGAGCTCTTTCAACTAATCCCACCCTCTCCTTTCCTATCCCGAACGACACGTGCTGGGTTGAGGTGCCACTCTTACACGGTAGAACAGATACCGTCACGCACCAAACGGTTCGGCGCCTCTTATCTCTGCCGTACCATTAAGATGTGGAACTCTTTACCAGCCCACGTTTTCCCTCCACTTATGATCCTGGGTCCTTTAAGCGGGGCGTGAAAAAGCTTTTCTCAAGGCCGTCAAGGTGAGGGACATCATGTCATAATGCCATGCTGGCTGCTGGGATGATGGCCATCACTATAGGACTTCACTGACTGCTTAACATCAGGCAGCATGGAGTCAATTTGTTCGGCAGAAATAAAAAAAGAAAAAAAAATCCTTCGATATCAACAGATTAAAATGGGGTGCACTTACCACACGGAGAAAACAAAAAAAAAACAAACTTAAATAACGACGTCATCCATGCATATACTCGTATGATGAACAAAAAAGAAACCAAGTGTAATAGTCCGTATTGTGTATCTGCGAGCATAACAGAACGGCGATTACACTACTTTCTACCGGCGACCTGTTGTAACCCACTATTTAAATGGAGCTGAACTGTCGCAGCCAAACGGCGATGCGATGTTTCTTCAGCAATTTTAATATTGAAGATTTACGAAAGAGGTTGTTTGCACCTTTTTATGGTAGGTACTTACGGTGTTTGGCAATTTTCAAGATTTAACGGAACCGAAATTTACTCTACGGATGACGCTTGAATAATGAAAAGCAGGATTAATAAGAGAGATATACAAAAGTAGAGCTACCATCACCTAAATTGCCGACGCCGGATAAACACGGCGAAAATCCCGGAAATTTGGGCGAGATATGGTTTTTCCCGGACACCTCTGAAAAAGTACCATTTATCGCTAATCTATAAAAAAGTTTTGGATTTCCCCTGACAACGAAAGTGCCCTGGTTTCACCTGGACACTATCAAATACCCCGGCCGGACGGGCCCCGGACGCCCTTCAAACTAGGACAAATCCGGGGAAATCCGGAGGGATGGCAGCCCCATACAATAGGAATACCGAATACGGGTTTAGCTGGCGCATAAAACTATGAGTTTGCAGTTTATGAGAGTATACTGTTGCATTTCACGATTTGTATGTAGCTACATATTTATGTCGTGGCCATAATCGTAAACTTGCCTTTCATGAAATGATCGAGCATTTCATGAAAAGTATAATTATCCATTGTCCATTTTATGATGTGCGTTGGTCAGATCGCGGTGGGTTTTTTTTAACTCATTCATTACGTGTGAGTCTGTCTATGTCGCGTTATTATTTGAAAAGGTAAGTAAAATATATCCCTCGTGTAGCTTATGCCGAAACGTCGAGGGAAATATTAGGTATTTTTGCTATATCAATATATTATAGGTACAGCTGAAGAGTTTGTTTGTATGTTTGCTTGAACGGCTTAATCTCAGGACGTACTGATCCGATTTGAAAAATCTTTTAAGTTTTAGATAGCCCATTTATCGAGGAAGGCCATAGGTTATATAACATCACGCTACGAGCCACGGGAGCGGAGCAGTAGCCCTAAATAACGCGGATGTAACCGCGGGCTCATCTACTTTTCAAATAATTACACGACATAGATAGCTATACCCAGTTACATAAATGCCCACGACACATACATAACATAACCGAGCTATTCATATCTTTAATTAGATAGGTAATGCGATTAAGAAACTTTGAATCAATTTGTATGCTAATGCATTATTGGTTAGAATCTACATATAAATTATACTGTCTTGTTGATTTCATCGATGCACGGTGAGTGTAAAAATCGCCAATTCGTTTTTTTTTTTGGGTTGTATGCATGTGTACAGAAATGGCATGGGCCATTCAGCTTCCTCTACTAAATTCAGGAAGAAAAATATTACCAACCTATACTTTTATTAGAAAATTTATAAGCGGACCGATAAGTAGGTATTTAATTTTAAACATTGCTAATTGGGTGAAGGCGTTGCATGCAAATAGAGCATGCAAACTTCACTCACCCACATTATAAACTATTTATTTATACCTACTGCATTTGATTAATAAGGATAGCAATAAAATTAAATACCAGCAAAATTTATAATTTTTAAACGAGTATAATTTATTACAACTATTACTAAACTATAAATGATAAAGTATTTGAGTAACACTGTAATTACTTATGATCGCATTAAATGCAAATGTGTTATAATATGTTAATTCAAAAACGTTACCAAACAACTCTAGCTTGATGTAAGGTTCGTTTGCGTAAATTGAGAGTCTTTGAGAGTGTTTTGAGAGTGTTGGTTCGCGCGAAATTATACGCTGCGCTAATGTGTGCTGGGTCAAGGTTTCTCAACATCAGTTACTGGGGTGAGAAATCTGTGTGCCTACCTACTCTACATATTCATCACGGAATGAGAAAATACGTCATCGCAATTTTATTTCGTTCCAGCGCTTTAAAAACGTTAGATAAAGTATCGTACGTATTTTTATCATTTTTTTGTTATATTGTAGTTGGTGAGAAGCGGTTCACAGAATACATCTAACTTCCAAGTTTCAACAGTAGTCTTAATAGTTTCGGAATAAAGTGGCCTGGTCTACGGATAGCCAGATGGACAGACAGATATGGCGAATCTATAAGAGTTTAGTTTTTTGCTAATTAGCTACAGAATCTTAAAAGGAGTGCTGTACGGTAAGAACCATAGAGAACAGACGCAGTTGCAGATTTAAGTAGATACATTCATTATCTTTGACTACGGCCATATGTACAAAAAACTATTTTTTGGACTTTTTTAAAACCTTTTCAAGATGCTCATACATAAAATACACGCAACGCCATCTCCCCTAGCTATCTAGGTGTCAGAACGCTAATGACCGTACACAGAGGACCGCTGTATCGCCACAATTATCGCTCTTAGCAGCTGCGCGCACAAATAGGACAAGATTGTACTAATGCACAAGCGTTGGATGCTGCAGCTGTCTGATAAGAAATAGAATGGCGCCGTAATATAATATACGATATACAGATTTACTTTCTTATTTTGTACTAAACTTCAATATATGTTTATTATAGATGACGAAAGACTGACCAAGAAGTTATATAAGTCAAGTTTTAATGGGACAGGAGGAAGGGGGAGATCTAGACAGACGTTCTCTGACCAGATTGGAGGACATCCTAAAAAGGGACAGGTTAGAAATACTCTTAACCGAAGAGCATGCATGAGAAATATGATGGGAGTGAATGAAGCAAGAGAGATATGTCAGGATCGTTGCAAATGGCGTTCCGTAGTCTCTGCCTACCTCTCCGGGAAACAGGCGTGATTATATATATGTATGTAAGTATGTACTAGACTTCGCCCGCGTAAACTATTCACATAAAGCATCCTCAGGAATTACCCTATCTATTGGTAAAAAGTGTACAAAAATCCGTTGGTTAGTTCTTTAGTTTATCGCGTTCATACGGACATTCAAGAAGAAAATTAATTCAAGTTCGAGTAGAACTCGCTCATTCCGTAATAGTAATATATAAATCCACCATACCCATACTTCACCTAACCACATTATTATCACTATCACTTTTAAAAAAGAAATACTTGCGGTTTTTTAAATGTGCTGCATCTCAATAACTGCTGAGTAAATACATCTCGTTGAAACCAATTTTAGTTAAAAGTTTTATTTACGATCTAAAGCACACATTATTCTCTCTTCTTTTAAAAGTTAGAGGGGAGACGCGTTTAACGCCACTTTGGAAGCTTCTATCTTTCAAACTATTGACTTTAAGAAACAATGGTTTTAGAAACCTCAATGTCATTTTTAAAGACCTGTCTGTAGACACACCAACTTTTTAATGGACTGAGCATGTGAGGCGATCGATATCAAAGAGAGTAATGCCACGTCCTTAGTTGTTCTCTCAAGTCACTTAAAGTTTATAATCATCTTCGAGAGATAATCGTTATTACACTTTACCGTTCTTCCTTGTAAAATGTGTTGTTCTTCAACTTCCAAGGTTGGCTTAGCCCTTTTCATACTCTACCACTTGTTTATCTTTCGTAATGTGTGTTGGAAATTGATTCATATTGTTGGCACCACAACCAATATGTGTTATTATAGCTGCCTAGTAAATTACTAGAAGAAAGGCTATATTATTTACCCGCGGGGCTAAAGAATATAGGCTTTCTTCTACTCTAGTGTAGTACATATTGAGATATAGCCAAAGAGATACAAGCCTAGCATATCCATAATATCCAGATATGTATTTCCACGCTTTGATAATACAAACGTCTGTCGAGAACAGATGATATTTTGCAAATTATAATGATCCTAAGGGATTGGTTTACAGCTGCATCATCATTATCAGCCTTTAACAGTCCACTGCTGTTTTGGCCTACTATACCACACTGGCCAAACGTGTTGGTGTAGGGTTTGTATCAAGTTTTCCTTCTCTTACAGTGCTGTTCTCTGCATAATATGCTCCTTCTGTCGGCTCTTACGACACCCATGGGATAATATGGGGTGGTGACATTCCGTATTCTTAATCCGTCACCATACGGACAACAGCAACAGCAGCTTACAGCTGCATACGTCTGGCATAGTAACCAACGTACACGTATGTAAACATACAGCAGAAAGCCAATTAACAGTTAAAATAATGTTTAAAATAAAGACATTATTTGACCGATAGTAAATAAAAAAAAAAACATGACTACTTATTTTAAGCCTCACTTATACGACCTACATCAAAGAACTTTTTGGAATCATGATTTAAATTTAATCATTTTAAAAATAAGTATCCTCTTTCCTGTTGGGACATGTTTTGAGAGTTCTTGACTCAACCGGAACCCTCTTTCAAACGTGGGTGGACCTTTTTGGCGGCAAATGCGTATTTTTGTCTTCTTAATGAAAATATCGTTAAAGATAATGGCCCGTCTTGAGTAGCTGTTGAGTTAATAATTTTATCTTTTTTAATGGAGGCAACAGATCATGCTATGCATCGTCCTACTATGCAAGGGATGGTTGTGAATATAATTTAAAAATATATAGAGCGATGGTAAGTATAGATTCTGTCTTATTTTCTTGACAAGTAAAATAACTCTTGGGCTTTATATAGACGGATTGCATTTCAACTGTAGTTTGTTGGATTGCCATATAACTGTAAAGTGTGAATCAACCGTGGAGCCCAATTGCAGAACGCTGAATGCAAGCTAGCTGACCTGCAGTTCAAATTCAATCTGCTTTTTTGAATTGCAGTGCCTCTGTCTGACTCTAAAGCTTTATACTTACTTAACTTTAAGTTTTTGAAGTTTTTAATTTTCTAGCAATTATATGTCAACATTTTTTTGTGTGCAAATTTGTAAATCGTTTGTCACTTTTGCATTTTTATAATTTAATGTAGGTATGAGCTTCTTGTTTTATGGTGATCAGTGAGTAAAATCTAAGTAGATCGAGATCAAAACGGCGAAGAGCCTATACTTGAACAAAAAATAGAGCAAATTAATTTTGATGTCGGCAAGTAATTTAATCGACACTTCGGCAATACGATCGGAGGGCTATGTTGTAAGCCCTAAGGACCGTCAGGTCCTAAATTTACAGAAATATACTAAAATATTTTTTTGCCAATAGGCCTAGATCTAATCATCATCATGTCGGCCTAGAGACGTCCACTGCTGGACATAGGCCTCTCCCAAGGTTCTCAACACAGATCGATTTTGAGACGCCCGCATCCAACCGCTTCCCGCAATCTTAACCAGATCATCGGTCCACCTTGCGGGAGGCCTACCCCTACGTCCGGTACGTGGTCGCCACTATAGAACCCGCCTGCCCCAACGGCCATCGGTTCTTCGCGCTATGTGCCTGCCCATTGCCACTTCAGCCTGGCTATTCGGAGAGCTATGTCGGTGACTTTGGTTTTCCTGCGGATCTCCTCATTTCTGATTCGATCTCGCAGGGAAACTCCGAGCATAGCTCTCTCCATTGCCCTCTGAGTGACCCTGAGTTTTCGGATGAGGCCCATAGTTAGCGACCACGTCTCAGCGCCATAGATCATCACTGGCAACACACACTGGTCAAAGACTTTCGTCTTGGGACACTGCGGGATATCGGACGTGAAGATGTGCCGTAACTTCCCGAACGCAGCCCAACCGAGTTGGATTCGACGAATGACCTCTTTCTCGAAGTTGGACCTACCCAACTGGATCATTTGTCCAAGGTAGACGTACTTGTCGACAACTTCGAATGTAGAGTTCCCAACCTGGATAGGAGTAGGTACGACATGGACGTTAGACATGATTTACGTCTTGTCCATGTTCATCTTAAGACCTACTTGTTGGGAGACTCTACAGAGGCCATCGAGCATTGTGCTGAGGTCTTCCATGGTCTCAACCATGACCACGATATCATCAACAAATCGAAGGTGAGTGATGTACTCGCCGTTGATGTTGATGCCGAGTCCTTCCCAGTCCAGAAGCTTGAAAACGTCTTCCAGCGCAGCGGTGAAGAGCTTCGGAGATATAACATCTCAATGCCTCACCCCTCGCTGTAGTCGAATAGGTTTTGAGGTCTGGTCCCGGGACCCGGAGGCAGACTGCCATGGTGGCGTTTTCGTACAAACACTTCAGCACTTCGACATATTGATAGTCAATTTGGCACCGTTGGAGAGACTGCAGCACTGCCCAGGTTTCGATCGAATCAAAGGCTTTCTCATAGTCCACAAACGCCAAGCATAGAGGCTGGTTATACTCCTCGGACTTCTGTATAACCTGCCGCAGCGTATGTATGTGGCCTTTACGGAATCCGGCTTAGAGGCTGGAAGTCGTCTAGCTTGCTCTCGAGACGATTCGTGATGACCCTAGAAAACAACTTATAGATATGACTCAGAAGTGAGATGGGTCTGTAGTTCTTCAAAAGGGTTTTGTCGCCCTTCTTGAAGAAAAGCACCACTAGATCTAATAGGCATACTTAAATTGTCTATCATTGGCCAATAGGCAATAGATCTGTTGTGAAGCAGATAATTTAATAGTAGGTTAGTAGCCAAGGGCTGTAAGGTATCAATTGCAGCCCGAGATATTTAGGCGCACGAGCGCAGCGAGGGCGCCTATAGTTCGAGGGTGCAATTGGTGCTTACACCCGAGCTAACTATTCTGCTTTACATTTCGATTGTGAGGTAAGTAGAAAAAAACTGGCATTACAAGAATAAAAGATTTTAATTGTTAATTGCTGCTTCAGCTTCCATTTTTTATTGAATCGGAAGTGCAGCTTATATCTTCATCACTTGAAGAACTCATGTTTTTTCCTAATTAGCACGTAATTATAAAAAAAAACCCTAAAACAAACAATATTTAAAGTAAAAGTTTTCTATTCCCGCCTTTTTTCAAAAAAAAGAATCAAGTAAGTAAAGAACTTTTTTTTTTCAAGAACGCAATTGAATACTCACACGAAGACAAGGCTGAATGGCAAAGCGACCGCTTTGGTCTTTGGGCTGAATGCATGATGTCTATAGCCAGTATGATGGTTAGATGTACGCGAACTTTTTGAAAGAAAGAAATGTTTTTTTTTAATTACTTACCGCCCTAGGGCTTTTCTAGCTATATTATTACCCTAGAGCGATAATTAGTCACTTACAAGCCCCATTTGGAGGTAATAAGAACCTACTTACCGAACATGAGAGATGTAATAGTAGATTAGTAGCCAAGGGCTGTAAGGCATCAATTGCAGCCCGAGATATTTAGGCGCACGAGCGCAGCGAGGGCGCCTATAGTTCGAGGGTGCAATTGGTGCTTACACCCGAGCTAACTATTCTGCTTTACATCTCGATTGTGAGGTAAGTAGAAAAAACGGCATTACAATAATAAAACATTTTATTTGTTAAAATTTATAGTGAAATGAGAACAATTTTAGTGCAGCTTAAATCTTCATCACTTGAAGAACTCATGTTTTTTCCTAATTAGCAAGTAATTATAAAAAAATCCAAAACACAATATTTAAAGTAAAAGTTTTCTATTCCCGCCTTTTTTCATTAAAAAGAATCAAGTAAAGAATTTTTTTTTTTTTCAAGAACGAAATTGAGCTTCGCCGTTATTTAAAATTGATGACTATTATACTCACACGAAGACAAGGCTGAATAGCAAAGCGACCTCTTTGGTCATTGGGCTGAATGCATGATGTCTATTGTCAGTATGATGGTTAGATGTACGCGAACTTTTTGAAAGAAAGAAGTGTTTTTTTTTTTTTTTTACTTACCGCCCTAGGGCTTTTCTAGCTACATTATTACCCTAGAGCGCTAATTAGTCACCTACAAGCCCCATTTGGAGGTAATAAGAACCTACTTACCGAACATGAGACATGTAAATTATTTTATTCAACTGAAATTCTTTTCCAAAATAATAATAAAAAATATTGATCGTATAAACCCGTTTGACAATCAAATACTTCACGTCCAGGATGAAATATAAAAATATAATTTGTGCGGTTAACCGATAGGCCGTTGAAATTGAGTGGGAATTTCCGAACGAGTGGTTTGCTGACCCACACTGCACATTTCATGACCTAGATGCTGTCTAGCTTTTTGTCCTGACCTGACCCGTTCGTTTCAATACTCCACCGCACTCGATGTTCGATTTCAGTGCTTCCTAGTTCTATATTTACGTCGTGAAATGAAGAAAAATCCCATCAAAATGGTGAACTACCTGGTCCAGTGATAGTAAGAGTGATTTAGGTGAAAGGACCACACCAAAAGGTAGACCTTCACAAAGTAATTGGTACACAAATTTGTTATCATAAAAAGGCTTTTGGGCAGAAGATTCTAGAGTTGAAAGCACCCAAAAGCCAGTAAGAGGACCAACAATCTGACAATGTTCAAGGAGGAAACTGTTTGAATGGAAACAAAATATAAAATGCTATTAAGGAATGCATTTGCATACGTTAAGCAGTGGTAATCTTTAAGCTACAATCAGATCTCGTGTCATACGACATACCTATTTGGAGTAGGTCCCTAGCTGAGATGAACTCTAAGGTCAGAATTTTTATTAGAGATGGCTGCGGAAGAACTTGCGTAACAGATACTGATAATGCCATCGTTAAAGTTTATTGGGATGTCGGCAAATTAAAACTGTAATATAAAGAACAAAATATATCTCTTTTAAGCTGGACTAAACAAGAGGAAGTTGCTTTATTAATGTGGATGGGTTTAATGAATTTTTATAATTTAATTTATGGGTGGACTTTGGTGCACTGTACGAAACGTGCTGGATCATTACCGGATGCCTCAAACCGACCTTGATACTAATTCTGTATCCTCTGACAGGAATAGCGCCACCAGAGGTTAGCAGGGCTGTGGCAAGCGCCAGTGAAAGAACGAGAATGGCAGAAGACTCACGTCATCCTATGCATAACAACATCTTGGTGCCGCAAAGGCTGGCAGTACGCAATACCTTTGTCCTACCATTCAATGAAGAGCGAACACAGGCAAGGCGAAAACTGTGATGGGATAGTGCCTTGTTACCCACTCCATTTGTCCCGCTTACTGAAAACTCTCCACCTGGACATGGGCTGCCTTGGCTAATCTGGAAGCCATTGAATAGACTTAGGCCACAGGTTGGCAAGCAAAGAAAACTTGCTTAGGTGGGGATTTATAGACGATTCCAATTTGGAGTGCAAGTGTGGTGCTGTTCCACAAACAATGGGACACTTGCTATCTTGTCCTGCGTGCCCTAATACCAAACGTAACAGGAACGTTACAGGAACTTATGGACGCTACAGAAAATGACATACTCGTAGCTAAGTTCTGGGCTGACACTATTTAGATTGCCATCGACACGCTAACAAGAAGAATTTAATTTATTAAAGCTTGGGTAAAATGCAATGAATTAAGTAAAGTTTTGATATATTTGCCTGTCGTTTGCGTTGAGTGCGCAGCAAATTATCGACGAAATTTTTGCCACGCATCGGGAATTTTCGTCCTATAAGGACAAGTCCTACGTTTGCATTTCTCTAAAAGCGATTCATAGTGAGTAAAAACACGCAATAACGCAACTCTGTATGAAAACACTGCAATGTTTGACTCATTGCGTAGGTTAGTTACTATTATTTACGCATCAAAAACATTTAAGTTGTAAACAACATAGAAAAACCGAGCAAGTGCGAGTCGGACTCGCACAATGAGGGTTTCGTACAAATTAAGAGATAAGGGGGACCGGGTTTTTTTGCTTGCCATATAAAATTTCATAGTTTTACGTCAACGGGAAGTACTCTACCAATTTTGATTTCCTTGAAAGTGTCAAAATACGCGTTTTTGTGAAAATAAACGGACACAACAGAAACATAGGTAGCAACAAATAAACAAATATGATTCATCGTTTTATCTATTTTAGGTTGCGTATGCTACTGTTACTGTTGCACAAAAGATTTCAGTTTAGCAATTGACCCATTTCTCTATTTATTATTCCGATAATGTAGAATATCTCGTCTGATAGTTTATAGACAATATTCATATTATTTTTTGGAGCAACGCAGAGATAAGATAAGCATTGGCGGTTAGAAAGGTACCTACGTACACACCTAACTAAATACACTCATGCAGTCAGCCCGCTAGAAATTTTGCACATGATATAGCACAATGGCAAAGGGGGAATTACAATTGGATACACTGTCAAACATACCTAGGTAACTACTTCTGAACTGAAAAATTTCTACGTAAGTAAAAAAAACGTAGCTACAACCTAATAAATAGTAAACAGATAGGTACCTAGTGGGTACCTAATTATCGCTTGCCCCGTCCGTCGGAAAGCACGTTAACCCTAGAGTGGTCGCGTGGATGACATTAGTCATCCACGCTAGCTAAATGGCCGAGAATTCTTGATTTTTATATGGCAACACATCGCTGGCGCCTAGTTTAGTATTGCTTATAGTACGCTGCGTGACATCAGTAACTGCCGTGTGCTTGAGTGGTTCAGTTGAGTCAGGGGAAGTGCATAATCGTAGGTTGAGGACATATGTCATCCGCGCGACCGCTTACGTAAGTATTTTATGATGACCATTTTATAATCTTTTTAACGATTTTGTATTTGTTATCATGTATTTATAGCGCCTTTTATTGTAAATAATATTTATTTAATGAAATTAGTAATTTGTTATATCTATTTTACTTGAAAATTGTTTTTAATTTTATTTTAGAACTAAAAATGGCAAGACGAGATCAGCATATCGAATTTATGGTTACTGGAGGAAGATGAAGACATTTGGGTATGATGAAACCTTTTGCTAGTAGAAAAATGAGTACTGATTGCAAATCCAATATCCTCAAGCTAAAACTTAGCGATTTTTTGGGTATTCTGTTGGAAGAACAACTACAAGAAGCGGCGAATACTCCTCGTGGAGGTGCGCGTGGAAGAAAACGTAATAAAACCTCGCGTATATATTGCCAATTATGCGGGAAATTCACTTGTCCCGACCATTGCAAGTATATGTGCAATAGTTGTTATGAAAATCATACCTAAGAATATTTTTAGTCTCTCATAATTATAGTTAATATCAAAAGTTGCTCTCAGAAGCAAAGAAATTATAATGACTCGTTCATATGTTCCTAATTTTAATTAAAACCCTCCTTTTTGATTTTTTTTGTTTTATTATGTAGCTGATTTTATATCTGTTACTTTTAATTAAAATATGCACCCAAAATATTGGTATTATTATTATAAATAATCATTGGCAAATGGATGACACACGTCCGCGACCTCTTATGGTATATTTATATGCGCGACCACTCTAGGGTTAAGCCGTAGGTCCCGCCTGTTACGAAGACCTTTGACAGTCGTGGTCGTGGGGGCTTATTCAATTTCACTATGTGTCATAAAACCTGACATTGGTCTAAACCATGGAATATCGCTAACGGGTTGCGGCGGTCATACGGAAGTCGCTCTGTAGAAAAGCTAATAGGGTCATTTCGCCTGTTCGCGTCCACCCCCCTGTTCGCGTCCATTTTGCGGACCTCCCTTTAAAAATGCTCGGAAATAAATATACTAACACACTAATAAAATGAAAAGTCAGTTTCGCCAATACCTCGACGTATAAGAGACACGCACAAATAGACAAAAGTTCCGTGCGCCCAGCTTATCCTGTTTAAAAAAATTAGTTAATCTCGGTTGTTCAACAAAAGAGTGCAGATACGCGGGATATAAATAAAAAAATAGTGTGCAGCGGCGTGTTTGACGGTAAGTATTTTATTGTTTTATGTGAATTTTAGGATACATAGCTGTTTCTAGACATTAATAATGAAAAGACGAATAGTATGCATTATGAATTAGCTTATTTTTTTTATAGTTAACAATTAAAATAAGGTGGACGCGAATTACACCACCGAATTTATAAAACTTCCACTTTGCGTCCACAATGGACGCGAACTCGTCTATTTATGATTTCTTTAGTTGTTTATTTTTATGTGATTAAAATATGAGAGAGAAATTGGGATTTTGTTTATTTTAACATTAATTGTATGCAATTGTAATGACCAATTTGCGTCCACATTATTATGATTGTAATAAAAGATACAATCGATATAATAATCGATCACAAGTGGACGCAAACTATACCTGCAAGGGATAATATTATAGCAAATTGCGTCCATATTTTCATGAAATAGAAATGATCGCATAAATACATTCTATATGTATATTTTTTATAATTTAAAATACATTTTTGATTAAGACTGAGTTTAAAATTGAATTATTACATTTAATTTCTTTTATTCCATATTTTTTCTATTCAAGATGAGTTCTAAGGAGACAAGAAAGAAGAAGGAAAAAAAATACAAAAGATGATTAAATAAAGAAAGCGTTTTGTGATATTCGTGAGAAAAACAAATCGATAAGACAAATATGTACACAATTATGTAAAAATTATGCTATTCCGAAGACCACAATATTGGACAACATGTATCGTTATTTTTTATCTTTGATTTTAAGTTCCATCGATGTTGAGAACAATAAATAGTTATTTATAGTTTCTATAAAGTGATTTAATAATGATAATAATGTAGACTTTTCATAACTTTAATCTTAAATGTAGAAATTGTTAAAAGCCAATCTTCCTTTAGATTGTCTTAACAATATCACCCTTATATGAAGGATTATAAAGCTGATATTGTTAAGACTAAGATGGTGGACGCGAACTGGTCCACAGGTGGACGCAATTAGGATTTTTTGGACGCAAACTGGGTAAAATGCCATATTTTGAAGTTTGTCTATTTAAAAAAAAACACAACAAGTTTCGAACAAAACTGAAAGTTATTATTAAAATAGACTATATAATGAATACAATACATAAATTTTTCATTGCATCAATTTGCTGGAACATTTTTATTTTCTCCTTCAAACTTGCCAACTGCACTAAATGGACGCGAACAGGCGAAATGATCCTACCTATTCAATCTTGTAAGACTAGCAAGGGGACCCCTCGCTTCAAGGCGGAAAGTCTTGGATGAAACTGGTGATATAGAATTCAAACCTTTATACATCCAGAGGTTGAATAGTCCTTCCGATTGTATTAAGAGATAGATACGTAAGTACCTAGGTAAGTAGATACCCACCTATCAGTAAGTTCATAAGAATATACCTACATAACTTTCAGTTTGTTTATTGTTAGACCTATCATAATAAGTGGGTACCTACAAAACATATCAGGTAAGAATAATGTAGAATTAAATTATGTAGGTATTTAGGCATATTAAAGATAGGTACCTAGGCAGCTTTTACTTATAAGATTATAAGCATATGGGACGGGTTTTCCCAAATTTAAATAGGTACAG
Organism: Euclidia mi; assembly: GCA_944739405.2. Taxonomy (NCBI): domain Eukaryota; kingdom Metazoa; phylum Arthropoda; class Insecta; order Lepidoptera; family Erebidae; genus Euclidia; species Euclidia mi. The sequence goes on along the minus strand of OX123200.2, from coordinate 56,480,461 downwards.
ATGGGTAAAAAGCTGTTCCTTCCTACTCACTTATTACCTACCTATTCCTTGCGATTTTTGTTCTCATTCAAGTTAAACATAAACTTGACTGTGTATTTATTAACGGATTACCTGTAAATAATTAAGTTCTTTGTTCCCACTGAAACTTTGGAGTACCTACGTAGGAAGTATAGGTATGTCTAAGCTTTCTTCGTTTACTGGGTGGTTTACAAACCAGGCGAAGGACTTCTACCTACGCGCATGAAAATCAATAACAGCGTACCACAACAGACATCAGCTGATCCAGAACGTATAGTAATTATATATGTGTAATAAACACTTACCACGACTTCGGCTGGTTATCGTCAGTGTTATTATAGTTAGTTATAGCGGGATATCTGCAATACAAAATACCTGTGTTCAACAATCACATTATCACTACACTAATATCAAGCACGGGCGGCGTTTTTAGCAAACTAAATGTTAGTTAGAAATTAACGAACTAAATGGCCCTTGTTATTTCGTTGCGTTCAACTAAATGCGAACAAAGGATTGTGTATATTTTGCAATGCAGCTCACCTTTGCGCGGTGCACTCCAATACTTTCTTCTTTTCCCATCCTTCTTGGGTTTTTACCCATTCCTCACCGGGTGAACGCCAGTCTTTTGAAATAAAAGGCATTTTTTATAACACAACACAAAGTTTAACGCGACAAATGCGCAGCTATACACGAGATGCACAAGTAAACGTCTACAAAGCGAAACGCGATTTGACGATTTTGACGTGAGAAGTGCGAGGTTGCGAGTGCGAGCGAGGTGCTTGAGTTGATGGAAATGTGTAAGTGCGACAGAGAAATCTTATTTAGAAAAGGACAGCTGCGCGCATGGCTTTTGTTTTGTTGACTAAAGTTAACGTCATAAACAGCTGTTTTTATAATGTTTTTAAAAATGGCTATAAAAATAAAATTTTACGAATTGACTACGATAGACATGATTTAATATAGTTTATAGTAATTGAATTGTTTTTAGCATTAATATTTTTTTTTAAATAGTTCCATTATGCTAACAAATGTAAAGAGTAGAGCTGGATCAGCTGGAGTACCTTCTGAAAACGTTTTAAAACTTGTTGTTCTAAAATGTAAGTAAAAAGAGGTAAAAAGAGACAAAGAATATGCTTAAGAAATTAAATGTTACAAAAGGCTGTATCGCTATAAAAAAATATATAAATCAAGTATTAATAACGATAATTAATAATATTCACTCTAATTATATTATATCTGTGGAAATAAAGAATATTTGTCTATGGCTGAATGAAAAACTTTCATTCAATTCGATCATTCATTCTGTGACTTCGAAATATTGCATCAGAGCGCTTTGAGGTTATATTTTAGACGAATTTGTTTTTCGTAATGGGTGACTCCGACCTCAAACCCAAAATTAGCCGTACAGCACAGCCACAAGATCCTGCGCTGAAAAAGGCTGAGATTGCTTACATGAAAGTAATTGAGGAGAAGAATCGTGAACGCGTTCATAAATTACAACAAATCGCAAGGAAAAACAGAATAACTGGTTGCACCATAGGTGCTGGAGTACTCGGCGTTTATTTGTATTCTATATTTGCAGTGAAGCAAGAAACTTTCCTCGACGATTTCAACGAACCTGTCAAAGTACAACAATAAGAAATATGGCTGCTGCAAAGAAAGCTTTACAGATAAGGTTGCCTCCTTTACCTAGTATCAAAGATGTAATTCGACTGTATAAACTTCGTGCTCTGAGGGAGTTGTCACAAAATTTTCTTATGGAACCACGCTTAATCGACAAGATAGTAAATGCCGCTGGCAATTTAGAAAATCACATTGTCTGTGAGGTGGGTCCAGGACCGGGTGGGATAACAAGGTCCATCATTCATAGAGGTCCCCGAAAAGTGATTCTGATAGAAAAAGATCGCCGGTTTCTACCATCATTGGAGCTTTTAGCTGATGCTTGTAAAGATAAAGTGGATGTAGACATCATACCTGCAGATATTTTGAAGACTGACATAGCACAGTTTATCCCAGAAGATGTTAAGACAGATTGGCATGATTCACCCCCTCCAGTACATTTGATTGGCAACTTACCTTTCAGTGTATCAACAATATTAATGATTCGGTGGTTGGAAATGATGTCAAAACAGGAAGGTCCATGGGCTTTCGGTCGTACCAGGATGACACTTACATTTCAAAAAGAAGTAGCTGAAAGAATGGCTGCTCGCATAATGAACAGCCAGCGTTGCCGTTTGTCTGTAATGTGCCAGAATTGGTGTAGTGTGAAGTATAAATTTGATATTGCTGGCGCTGCATTTCTGCCTAAACCTGATGTTGATGTGGGAGTAGTAACTCTGACACCATTGAAGCACCCAATCATAAAACAACCATTTAAAATGGTGGAAAAAGTTGTTCGACAAATATTTTCTATGAGACAGAAGTATTCCATAAGAGGAGCACAGACTTTGTTCCCAGAAGAAGTAAGGGCTGAAATGGCTTTGAAAATGTATAAAATTGCAGACATAGATCCTATTACAAGACCCTTTCAAATTGCCAATATGGAATTTGCCAGATTAGTTGATGCATATGCTGAAATTATAAAAATGCATCCTGAATTAGAGCATTATGATTACAGAGCACCTAAAAATAAAATCTTAAATGAACACCTAAAGGTAGAGGAACATGTTGAAATTTAATTTATACTTAGTTGGTTTAGATTGTATATAATATTATGTTTAATAAAACAAATAATTACTAGCTAAATGTTTTATTTAATCACAAATCAAAAAAGGTAACAACACTCATTTCAAACAACAACTTCACTTCCCCAAATCATTCACAACTTTAAATTAAGATTTCTTATCAGCAGGAACCTCATCACATTTATTAGCAAGACGGTTCTTTTTCTTGAGAACTTTCATATGTCTTAATGATTTTAAATGAATTGCATAAACATTATCTCCTAAGATTACTCTGTTGCATACATCACAGTAGTTGTGGGAATTGCCATCACTATTCTTCTTTTCGTCATCTATATTGGGTTTAAGTGATTCGAATTCACATGGAGATTCATTTATAAAACTATCTATTATGTGAATAGCTTTATTTTTCACTTTATCATCCCATTGCGAGACGTCTGTGGTGTCGAGCTCGTAAATAGGCGGTACCTGAAATTGAAACTTAGTTTAACGCCATCTAGTATTGCTATGCTATAACCAGTGGATAACAACGCCATCTTTTCGGTAGTAGCAAATATTTTAAACAAACGAGCTACAAGTTACATTAGTACTACTATTCGACGCTAGATGGCATTATTATTAAAATAATTTTCAGAATACTCTTCCTTTTCAGAAATATTTTCATGAATAATATCGGACTGATGATATTTATTAATAACAAAAGTCATTTTCTAAAAAAATTTAACGAAATGAAATATGAAGTGCAATAAAACTATAGGTACCAATACTTAGGTATGTAGGTGTATCATTCACATTATTGAATATATTGAATATCTGCCCTAATTACGTAAGATTTTATACACTGTGTATCTTGTTACAAAATTATCGGAGTATCTGTTTCGAAATTCCATTTATTTGGTATAATGTTTAATTAAACTTACTTCTCTTGTAGGATGTTCCAAGAACCGGGCTCTAACCATCTTGTTTTGCCGGCGGGCATACCTTCGGGTGCCGATTTTCATGTTTTCTATACTTTGTTGGAGTAGTGCTTTACCCTCGTCGGTGTTTCGTTGTTCTTCGGATAACATTAAATAATCATGGAATTCTTTAAAACCGAGAGTTTGGAAGACGCCTTTTGTGTAATCCGGTGGTCTGAAACGATAATAAATAGGATAATCTATGTACCTATGATAATATTATAGTAAAAAGCATGTAATATGCTGGAACAAAACTGTGTAAGGTTTTCGACCTCTCCAGGTGGGTGGAATTATGAAATGAAATAAAATTTTAAAATATTTATTTCTCAGGCAGGAATAGCCCAGTAGCAATATCAACAGACTGCCACGCAGAGGGTATCGGGTTCAAACCCACAGCGCACACCATTGACTTCTTCAAAGTTATCTCACGCCTGTATCCCCGAAGGGGAAAAGAGCTCAGATATTTACATAGAGGCGCATTTCCTATGGGCGCTCTGAAGACAAACTTTCTGGGACCTAAATTGCCGCTAGTCGGCGTGGCAGTCGCGCTGTGATAGCTGTCTCTACGAGAGCAAGAGAGGCGAACCTTGTATCTTTAAGTGGAGAACGACGCCAGCGCCGCCACGGCGCCAACTATAACGAACAAAACTGGAGACAGTCTCCACTTGGAATCGGCACACGAAATCCTGAAGAACTGCGCTTGTAGGTATGTAAATATGTATTCATATATGTCAATGATTCATTGTATATACTGTTGGGTCAAAACCACGGAAAGTCGCAATCCAAGGAGCAATATATACCTATTTGCTCCTTGTCGCAATCACTCTGAAAATTGCTAATATTCTGTCAAAACTGGGTAGACCAATGACTCTAAGATGCATCCGGAATAACGCTACGACAACGACGATGTTGATGTTATTAATAATTTCATAAAACTCTATACTTATTTCTGAAAAAATTGAGGCGAATTTGTACAAGTGTCAAAGTTTGTCAAGTTCTTAAACAAATTGATTTCGAGTTAGTTTCTGTAACGTAAGTAGGGCCTTTGTAAGTCGATTATGGGAAGCCTGCTACTTAAGGTTATGATTTATATGACACACTTTGACGCTTTCCGGAATATGTAGGCCATTATAATAGTACATATTGCGTGTCTGGCAAATGTGCCCTAATGTCGTAAAATACATAATCAGTGAGTGTTATGATAAACCTAGTTGTAGATTGGTGGTGTAGTTCCTTTTCTTATTTGAACATTTTCCATCAGTGAGAACAGCGTAAGTGTCTACTTAAAAATGTATTATTCATACATATAGGTACCTAACATCAGGTTTAGACAGCAATAGGAGACAGCGATAGCCTAGTAGAGATATCCACAAACGGCTATGCAGCTTTTTGGTTTTTATGTCTGCTATCGGGTTCGAACCCTTGACGCGCGGCAGTGACTTTTACGAAGTCACAGATAATATAATACTATACTAGGGGACGAAGTTATGTGCGCTTGCCCTATGCCGGAGATCACGTAAAGCAAACACTCCTGTTTGACACGAGGATCTTTGAAAATCTTAAGCGGAGTTTGTACCTTTTATACTGACACTAGTTTAAACCATGGAATATCGCCATGGCTTTGGGCTATGGAAGAGCTAATATTATGACATCGGCAGCAATGGGCTAGTGCTATGAACAGCAGGCTATCAAAGCGGAGAGCCTGGGGACTCTTGGGTACACACTACACACCCTCCCTTGTTAATTATCCTTTTTTAAATTCATTTTTGTGAGTTCTCCACTATTATCTTGAAAAGTTCAAAATAAAGCGCAGCGCAGCCTTGTGATCTGTGGCTTTATCCTTATAGTGGTAAGACTGCAGCGATAGCCTAGTGGAGAGACCGACAGACTGCTACGCAGAAGGTCCGAGTTCGAATCCATGGCGCGCACCATAGTCTTTCCGGAGTTATGTACGTATTAAATTGTTAATTATCGCTTGCTAAACGGTGAAGGAAAACATCGTGAGGAAACCTGCATGTCTAAAAGTTCTCCATAATGTTCTCGAAAGACATCTGAAGTCTGCAAACCTGCACTTGGCCAGCGTGGTGGACTACAACCATACTCTTCTAATAGTGAGAAGAGACCCGTGCCCAGCAGTGGGACACTTTATATATGTCGCAGGGATTTGGTAAAAAACGCGATATTATAATTTCACTAGTGAAATTATAATTACCCAGATTATAGTAAAAAACTGGTACATATAATTTCACGGGCTTTTTACAGTGATATTGTAATTTCACTGGCCCGCAATAGTGATATTATAATAAATCTAGGTTTATTATGAGTATGGTAGAGAATTAGTCGCACTGACTTCCGAATGAACTATGACAATTCTGATAAATCGAAAATGCCGTGCTTTAGCGATGTTTATAAGGCTTAGCGAAGTTTATAAGGCTAAGTTGACGGAGCCCTGCTTCAAAGGCCTGCTATATTTGTGTTCAGGGTCACAAGAATACATAACATAACCTATTAAGTTGACAAAACCTTCATTTCGAAAATCACTATCTATTAATTTAAGAAAGTGCAAAGGGTTCCCACCAAGAACTTAGGGACCCAAGCCAACCTCACCTGCAAGTGGTGCACCTGCCGATCAACGGACGAGGCTCTGGCAAACAAAATATCCCGATAAGCGGCAATAGGCTCCCCACCTATTACGTGGGATCAAAACATTGGCGAAAAGTGGGCGTTTAATATGCCTCTGCCTACCCCTTCGGGGAAACAGGCGTGAGTCTATGTATGTATGTATGTATTAATTTAAGAAAAAGTCTTTTTCACTCGAGATATGTTAGGTTTCCTTGTGACTCTATATCCAAAAAGAGAAGCCTTGCGAAACAGGGCTCCGTCAAGACAGCTTACTTGACATTGCTATATCCAGTTAACCTAGTAACAAAAAAATGGTTTTCAAGAACCTGTCTCTTGTTTCCTAACTCTATGTTTAATATAGCTGGTAACGAAAACGGACCAATCAGCGATCGCCCTGATAATGTAACGCTTTCTTAAATCGCTGCTATTGTCAAAATATCACTGCCTTACAATTTCACTGTATCGGTCTAGTGAAATTATAATGGCACTGAAATTAGCCCGTTAAATTGTAAGTAATACAAACCATTGATTATAATCTGGGTAATTATAATGTCACTAGTGAAATTATAATATCACGGCTTTTGCTAAATACCTGCGACATACACAGGGCTGATGATGAGTGGTAAGACGCCCCCAGCTGTGGGATAGTTTATAAACCAAGCTAATATTATTGATACTGTTATTTTATCTACATGGCGTCTTTATTTTATCCGGATCACGTAATTTATGTAGGTAACTAGATAATTATGAACGTAAAGCCGCGTAAAACATTTATTTTCGTAAACGTTTATTGAAAGAGACGCGCATTTTCGCGGCTTATACCTACATTGTTTATTTACAAGTTTACGGTTGTATATTATGAAAATATATTTTGGCAAACACGTTTGTTTTTGTCTCACTGATAAGCTATTTTAAAAGCGTCAGGTATTTACGCAGATATTTCAACAATGGCGTAATAGTCTGGTCAGGTTTTGGTGCGTAGTATGTGATTGTGTATTATATTATTTTGTACTGTACGTATAGATAATATGTAAAAGTCTCGTGCATAGAGGTTTCGTGTCAGGGTGTTTATGGTCGCGGCTCCTCCGAAACGGCTCGTTAGATTTTTGTAATGCATTTCGTGCGCAGGTACTGCTAGGTGTATAGCAGGTGTCCCTATCAGTATATTTCTTTTTAATAATAATATTTTTGTATATTTTATTGATTTTGGGGAAACGTATGGTATGTGGATATTATAGAAAAGTTTTATACAGGTTTACTAATTATTCAATTATTTTTATTTGGCTGGGGTCTAGTAGTATAGATACATAGGAAAGTGATTCAGTTTCTTTTATCTGTAGCAGTTAAGTCTATTTAACGGTTCGGGTGGCAACGTCAGAATTTAAAGCTACAAGTTTTCTTTTGAAATTTTACCAATTAAATCATGGATCACAGTGTAGAGGTGACTTTTCGTTGTTAAAAATCATCCATATATTATATTAAAATTTATGAAATGTTGCATTGCTTTGCGGTGTTGACATTCACACTATAAAATAGCTCTTAATCTGTATATATAAAATCCTTGCGTTACTGGCTGAATAACAGACACGCTACAGCCGAAACTACTGGGCGCAAGTACGTGAAAGACATGTATGTTCCTTGAGGTGCGTAGGGACGCTCTAAGAAAGGAAGAGGATTTTTGGAAATTCCTCCCCTAAGGCGGTAAAACAGGTTCTCAGAGATTGTATGAAACTTTTTCTTCCTTTAATGGATTTATTTCAAACTTTGTATACCTATTGGTTCCTCAAAAATGATGTTAGTAAACACTTAGAAAACCTTTTTTGAAAATTCTTACCCTATGATATGCTCGCCACCTATTACATGGGATCAAATCACTGGCGAAAAGTGGGCGTTTAATATGCCTTTGCCTACCCCTTCGGGGAAACAGGCGTGAGTCTATGTATGTATGTCTTACCCTATGGGGATAAAAAGAGGAGTTAAAATTTGTATACTTCAAGGGATTAACTTCATACTTTCTATTTGGATCCTCAAATGACGTTTACCAACCCAAAGACAATTAGATATTTTGAACATTCTTTTCCGAAGAGGGTAGAAAAGGTAGTCAGAGTTTGTGTAAAACCCTTTATTTTTCAATGGAATCACTTTAATCTGTGTCTATAAAATCCTTGCGTTACCTACTGACTGACTGACAGACACGTTACAGCCGAAACTACTGCGCGCAAATACGTGAAATTTGGCATGTATGTTCCTTGAGGATTGTAACTGTGTGTCACTTTAATCTGTATATATAAAATCCTTGCGTTACCTACTGACTGACTGACAGACACGCTACAGCTGAAACTACTGGGCGCAAGTAAGTGAAATGTAGCATGTATGTTCCTTGAGGAGTGTAGGGGAGTTCGTACAAAACATTTTATCAAAGCTAAATTTACGCGAGCGAAGCGACGGCCAAAAGCTAGTTAAAATTATAAATCGATTTGAATAATAACAAAACAAACATTCAAATGACACATGCCGCCACAAACCACAGACAACGTAGAAACTCGAAAATAATTTCAAAATTGAAATATAAATTGGCGTCCATTTTGTTTTCGCGCGCTTTTTGTCGTTCAATAATTATTTACCTAGCGAGTCGTCGGTTACGTAATGTGTGTAGGTATCGTACGTTAACCTCAGCCTGTGGCGTTATACACTAACGTTAGCCTTCAAGAGTTATTCGATTTATTTCCTCTATTTTGATATTTTTATCGCGCACGTGTTGCCGAGTCACGTGTTTGGTACTAATAGCACAAATTCGCAGTTAACGCCGTCGTGTTTGATTTATCAATGTGACAATATTTGCGTTTGTTTAAAGTGCGTATAGTTTCTCTTGCTTAATTTTGTGTTGTCTGTGTTTCTAGTTGCTGGTTTCGATATAAATGCAACAGCTAGTTCCGTCAAGCAGTCAGTCGTTAGACGACACCGCCTCCAAATCATCGATGTACAATGGCTACCGGTTTCGTTACTATAATCGATCGCTCATGCTGTATGAGAGCTGCTTAGTCCCAAAATAAAATATTTTCTTTAGTCTTCCTGCCGTCCTTTTCCCTCCTTTATTACCATCTTATTCCTCCTCTACTTAAATACTTCTTTTTGTGATCAGCAAAGAGCTAGTGATACATATTTTCATTTATGCCCGCGTATTAGTGATTTATATATAGATTAAGAGGAAGCATATAGATTTATCTAAGCTATGATAATTGCTTATTAGTTGACAGTACTCTATCACCAGTTGCGGAATATTATCTACAGTTTAAAAAAATCTAACCATTCAAATACGTCTATCACCGTCATACCTTTAATATGCAACATTCCGACGACTGTGATTTGCCAATAAATTTCATTCCATGTGTGCCTCAGGGAACCGTATTAGTACCTATGTTTTTTATTCGGCACGTTACCAGTGTGTTCACTGCTAGATAGCCTAGTGGAGATATAACAGTCTACTATGCAGAGGATATCGGGTTCAAATCCAAAGTACGCACTATTGACTTTTGGAAGTTATGTGCGAATTAAATTGTTAATTATCCATTGCTAAACAGCGAAGGAAAACATCGTGAGGCAACCTGCATATCTGATTTCAATAAGGTTCTCCAAAGACATGTTATTTTTTATTTTATTTATAGACTCTCGCCTATATCCCCGAGAGGGTAGGCAGAGGTGTAATATTACACCCACATTTCGCCATGAATTTTTTGAAGTCCCACGTAATAGGGGGCGAGCCTATTGCCGGTACCGGGCATCACCAGACTCCGTGCTGCTACTTAGATTTCGGAAAAACCCAGTAACACTTTTGCCCGACCCGGGAATGGAACCCGGGACCTCCGATCTGGACCACGGAGGCAGTCAAAGACATGTGAAGTCTGAAAACTTGTACTTGACCAGCGTGGTGGACTATGGCATTACCTTTCCCGTAGTAAAAGAAAGATAAAGAAAAGGCTCTTGCCCAGGAGTGGGACAGTTTGTAACAGGCGATGTTTTTTTTTTATAGTAATAGGCGGCAAACGAGCAGACGGATCATCTGATGGTAAGCAATTACCGCCGCCCATGGACACAAGCAACACCACAGGAGTCACAAGTGCGTTGCCGCCCCTTGGGGTTGAAAAAGGGATAGACTGAGGAGTGGGATGAGGGAGCAGGAAAGGGGATAGGGCCTCCGGCACTCTCACTCACCGAACGAAACGCAACAGTTTAGGTACTGTTACTTTACGTCGATTTTCTGTGAGAGGGTAGGACTCCCCTGGTCGAGCCGGCCCATTCATGCTGGATTCAGCAAGGCTTTACTACCTGTGAGTTATATGTTTGCAAGGAATAATTGAAATGATTCGGTTGTACTTAGCAGAAATATTGTGTCGTGCTACGGAGATTGATTCGTAGATATAAATGTAGCTGTTTAGGCGTAACGTGGGAACCAAACGACGAACGGGTTCCATTCCAATATTCGTTTTTTAAACGTTTGACGAACGGTTCGTTATTTTACTCTATGGTCGTGACTCAAGACCGAAGGCTGTCATATTTGAATATTGCCATTAAAGGAATTCATTATTATAAGGCAACACTCGAAAACATTTCAGTATTCACTTCAGTTATGATGTGATTTTTAAGTACAGCAAATTTACAAATATATGACTTAATGATTCCAAATGTAATGTAGAAATAAGCAATTTACCTGAAAAACGTAATGAAAATCTACCAGCTATCATTCAAGCTATTGGGAATGTATTGAAGTCGCCTATTTCGCTCAATGATATCGTTACAGTGCACAGAGTACCACACGCCCACCAACAAACCACAAGACCAAAGAATGTTGTACTGAAATTTTCCTCTCGACTACAAAGAGACAATCTGTTGAGCTCGTTCCGCAAGGCCACTTCCCTGAAGAGTGATCAAGTCGGTATCAATGGCACATCTATGTCTATTTATATAAATGAGCACATAACTTTAAGTAAGAAGCTGTTATTTCGCAAAGCTCGGGAAGCCGCTAATAACCATAACTATAAATACGTATGGATTCGAAATGGCACCATACTTGTGCGTGAGCGCGATGGTGCTAGTGCATTTGCAATACGGGGAGATAATGACCTCACTAAAATTAAAGCTAAGACAAGTGAGTCTTCCCAAGCCGAGTGATTGCTTCTCCCTTACAGAGGCTCTATGCTGCGGCCTGTATATTATTATCTTAATTATACTATATTTTTCAAAGATGCATATAAATAATAATGTTTGCCTATATATAAATAATAATGTTCGTTTCACATTGCATGCTTTAGTAGTCTTAGTGTTTTCATTTCTTATCATTAGTTTTTATATGAAACTTATTGTTATTGTACAGTGGGACTTATCATTGGACCATATTATTATGTCACATGCTCTTCTGATCTTGTATTTGTTTTTTGTAATGGTTATTGTTCGTGTAGTATTCGAGATAATATGTTTTTCAACTCTATCGATCATGATGGGTACTCTCGCTACGCTGGAGGATCATGCCTTGGCCTTCGGTCATTGTGTGGCGCTGCTGAACCATATGAGCTCAACACTAATTGTTTTGGATAGCCTTGTGTTAGTTTACTTGGACAATGGATAGTAGTTCAATGACAATATACTACCAGAATTGCAGGGGTATGAGAACTAAACTTCACACTTTATTTTTGAGTATTTTATCTTTCTCCTATGATGTAATAATTTTATCTGAGACGTGGCTTGTATCTGACATTGCTAATTCAGAGTTTGTGGATTCCCGATACGTCGTCTATCGATGTGATCGTGATCGTAACATGACCAAGAAACGTGACGGTGGCGGGGTTCTGGTTGCAGTATTACGTGAACTTCGCTCTTGCTTACTCAGTAACGGTAGTCGCCTACAGGGTGATTCATGCATTGAGCATCTTACGGTTGGATTCCCAGACAAAACTAACAGCTCCAAGATGCATGTGCTTAGTGCAGCTTACGTACCACCATGGGCTAATTTTGATGCTTACTCTTTGCACTTTGACGCATTACAGGACTTGCTGAATGAACCATATATCTCGAGTGTCTTCATAGCTGGCGACTATAACCTTCCAGAGATTACATGGAAAGTTTCCCAGTCCAACGATCTGCAACATATCACCACCAGCATGGCTTGTTCTGGAACTCATCCTAAATGTTCACTATTATCGCAGCTTATGTCAACTCTAAATGCATGCCAATATAACCATATTTTGAACCAAAACGGTAAACTCCTAGATTTGTTTATATCTAATACTATTAGCTCCGTGGACTGTCCATCAGACCCATTACTACCAGTAGATCCACATCATCCCCCTTTTGTTGCAACGATTCCCATTAACCCATCTAAACAAACACTTAAACGAAACCATATTAGTAAGTATAATTTCAGAAAAGCCAACTATGACATTATTAATGAGCAAATAGATTCAGTCGAATGGGCGAAACTATTAGGCCACTGCTCGCCTGAGGAGGCAGTTAAAACGTTTTATGACAAGTTGCATAATATTGTCCATCCAAACACCCCTTTAGTTAAAACACGAGATCTTCACTTTCCCGTTTGGTTCCCACCAAATCTTATAAAAATTTTCAAAAAGAAGCAACGACTCTGGATTAAGTGGAAGAAGTATAAAAACATCAAAGATTATAACGAATTTTCTAATTATCGGGCTGAGTTTAGGGGTGCGTGCAGAGCTAGTTATATAACTTATATTAAATCGGTTGAAGATAATATAACGTCTAATGTAAAACACTTCTGGACATACATCTCTAATCGTAGGATGAAATCAGGTATTCCATCCTTGATGCAATATCAAAATTTAAAATCAAGTGCTCCCGAAACTATCTGCAACATGTTTTCAGATTTTTTTCTATCGGCTTTTGAGCCTAAGTCTACCACACTGTCAGCATGGACCCCGCCAACACACTGTGACACTAATGTTACTCTGATTGACAACTTATTTATAGAGGAGGGTAAAATACTCAAAGAGTTGAAACTACTCGACCCGTCTAAAGGTGCTGGCCCCGATGGCTACCCAGCTCTCTTTTTTAAATTGACTGCTCATAGTATTTATAAGCCGTTACATATAATTTACAATAAATGTTTAGGCGACGGTGTTTTTCCCGAGGTCTGGAAGCGGGCAAATATCCAACCTGTGCACAAGGCGGGTTCAAAACACAACATCGAGAACTACCGACCAATATCAATTCTGTCGACCTTGTCAAAGCTTTTTGAAAGACTAGTACATAATGAAATATATCCAATCCTGCACAATGCCATCATCCCCGAACAGCATAGGTTCGTTCAACGGCACTCTACGGTATCAACTTTACTGATATTCTCTAATTTTCTCTTCGAGAACGTAGACAAACAGTTGCAAGTAGATGCTGTCTACACTGATTTCAAAAAGGTCTTTGACAAGGTCGATCATGAAATCCTATTGAATAAGATAGCATTTAACGGTATACGCGGAAATCTGCTTCGTTGGTTCTCGTCCTATATAAGTAATAGAACACAAAAGGTTGTGGTTAATGGTTACCAGTCAGGCACGGTCATTGTATCTTCTGGTGTACCACAAGGTTCGATAATCGGTCCATTGTTGTTCGATATATACATTAACGATATTTATAAATGCTTCAAACATACCAAATTTCTTCTATATGCTGATGATCTCAAAGCTTTTAGAACTATACAAACTGTCGAGGATTGCTTTTCATTTCAAAGAGACCTTGATAGGCTTACGAGGTACTGTCTGGTAAATAAATTACAGCTTAGCATCTCAAAATGTCACTGCGTGAACTTCACAAAAAATAAGTCAATTGTTAAGTACAATTATAAGTTACACGACACCGCATTGACTAATATTTCTCTCACCAGGGATCTGGGTGTATTATTTGACAGCAAGCTATCTTTGAATGAGCATGTAGAAAAAATCGTTAACAATGCTTTCAAAATGTATGGCTTCATTATGAGATCTTCTCTTGACTTCAAACGACCCACCACCTACCTTTACTTATATAAGACGCTTGTACGATCACAGCTCGAATATGCTGTCTCTATATGGAGCCCGTTCTATCAAAAGTATATCGATCAGATCGAGAAGGTTCAGAGTAAGTTCTTACGAGCTATGCACTATAGGTGTAATCGAGAGTTTTTGTCATACCCACAATTGCTAAGGGTGTACAATCTGATGACACTAGAAACTAGACGCAAGTTTTTGGATGCAAATGTACTGCATGACATTGTCCACAATAAATTTGATGCAATCGACATCACAAGCAAATTATGTTATGCAGTCCCTCGTACAGTTCACAAACGTAGTGTTCGAGCGGGTACCTTGTTTGCTCTCAATACTTGTCGAACTAACTCTGGACTGCGTTGCCCCATGCGTCGAATGGTTGAGTGTTATAATGATAACTTCAATGATATTGATATTTTTATATGTTCCAAACTTAAATTCAGAAAGAGTGTAATTAATGTATTAGAACACAATTGTTATAGTTCTGTTGTATAGTAATAATAATAAAATGATTGTTAATTATTGAATTGAATGTTAATTATAATTTTATTGAGTATTATTAATTTTCATGAATTAAAATTGAGTATGTAATATCTATAGTCCCTTAAATATATGTAATTGTAATTGTGAATTAATTTAGAATTAATTTCAATGTATTTTCTCTTTTTTTTTAACATATTATTACTATAATTATTATTTTCTTTCATTACTTTGTATATAATGATATTAATGATGCAATTATTCAAGTAATGTTACGCTTTTTAGTGGCACGTATTGATTATTTGTCCTTAGTGAATTTGCGGACGATGTAGTGGGCTGCAATATTGACTATTCTTTGTGCAGTGCTGTAATGTTTAAACATATATTGTAGCTGTTTATTGTCCCCTAAATAAATAAAAAAAAAAAAAAAAAAAAAAAAAATGACATAACTTTAAAAGGGTAACAACAGATATAAGTACCTAAGTATTTTTTACAAGATTTTATTTATTCTGACCTGTCCCGGTGAAATGAAATGTTGTAAGATAAATTTGACCTCCTTCTTGGTTTTCTATTGAGCTTTAATTGTGTACGCATATGTATGACTGCCTCGTTGGTCTCGTGGCATAACTGTGCGCGTGGGATTGGGAGGTCTCGGGTTCGATTCCCGGGTCGGGCAAGGTGTTATTGGGTTTTTCCGTTAGGAAATTCTCAGTAGCAGCACGGAGTCTGGTAATGTGTCCGGTACGGTAATAGGCTCGGCCCCTATTACGTGGGACCGAAAAAAAATTCATGCCAAAATGTGGGTGTAATATTACACCTCTACCTACCCCTTCGGGGATACAGGCGTGAGACTATAAATAAATTAATTGTGTATGCATATGTATATCTTGTGACAATGCAATATTATAATGTCAAAGTCATGTCAAAATCATTAATTCATCTAGGCCACAAAGTGACGCTTATGAACGTCAAAATTTAAGTTAATTACTTAATGATTCTACATTTACATTTACTGCCACGTTCGCAATGCAACAGGTAGAACCGCGAGAAAGAACGGGCAATAAAACTCGTAGTTCATCGAGGATTACTCTGGTGTCATCGAGATGATCTGATGATGGAGCTGGAAGGCGGCCATAGGAATTCCGCTAGGTATATAAAACACAATGCCATCAAATAGGACGAAAAGGAATTGTCTTTAATTTAAATATAATGAGGTACCGTGTGGTGACGAAACCGTGTGGTGACGGATTAAGAATACGAATGTCACCACCCCATATCATCCCATGGGTGTCGTAAGAGCCGACAGAGGGAACATATTATTATGCAGAGAACATCACTGTAAGAGAAGGAAAACTTGATACAAACCCTATACCAACCCGTTTGGCCAGCGTGGTATAGTAGGCCAATCCCTCCTTTCAAAGGAGAGACCTAGTCCAGCAGTGGACTGTTAAAGGCTGATGAAGGAGGTACACATATAAAAAGAAAACATTTAGAAAGTGAAAATATTTTTACTTTCTAAATTTGTTTTTATGGTTTTTGTAAAAGAAAACATACTTAGACTTCTATAGTTCTAGACTTTCATGGTTCTGTAGTTTGGTTCTGCGATGATATGTCAGTCAGGGCAAGTTGTGATGAAGATTACGATTAGTATTATAGAAATTGTAATTTCCGTAATTGTAATTATTTTGTTTTATTAAAAATATAACAAAATGTAATTGCAATTATAAAATGGATAATTAGTTTGTCACTGCTGAACTTAGATGTTCTTGGGGGGTTGGACCCTCTAGCTACCCTTAGATTAGCAACTCGTTTCCCATGAATAATTATGAGATGAATAATGTATAATTACAGGGAAAATTTTACGTAGGCGCGACATTACCTACACCTTTCCATAAAAGTAATTAGCATTCGATCGTGTAGATCACGACATCCTGCTTGAAAAGCTACAAAACCTTGGAATCCGTGGAGATTTGCTGAGATGGGTCCGATCATACTTGTCGAAGCGATCCCAGGCCGTGGTTATGGGTGGTTTTAAGTCTGATTTTGTAACTATCCCCTCCGGTGTTCCCCAGGGATCGATATTGGGTCCACTTTTTTACTGCGCATATCTTTGTGACATTCAGTCGTGTTTCAAATCTGCTAAACACCTCATGCATGCTGATGATATGAAAATATACATGTGTGTAAAATCCAGACTTGATTGTGAACTGATACAGCATGATCTGGATGCATTATACAGGTATTACCAACAAAATAAGATCACTGTCAATATTTCTAAATGTCAATGTATTACCTTCAGCCGCTCCAAGTATCCAATTGAGTATCCTTATGCATTTAATAATAATGGGATCGAAAGGGTAAACGTAGTTCGGGATCTTGGTGTAATGTTGGATTCCAAATTGCTTTTTGACCAGCATATTGATACCATCACCAATAAAGCCTCTCGTAACCTTGGTTTTGTAATGCGCACTTGTAAGCCCTTTAGGAACTGTCACAGTCTCAAAGTTATTTATTTTGCGTATGTGCGTAGTATTTTGGAGTATTGTAGCCCAATCTGGTCACCCCAATACGAAGTATATATTAGAAGAATTGAAAATTTGCAGAAAAAGTTCACAAAATTCCTAAATTTCAAATCTCGAAGGCGTCATGGTACGTATGCACTAGACTGCAAGCACTATAATTTGCTTCCCCTTGAGGATAGGCGTAAGATGTTAGACATGTTTTTGCTCTATGATATCCTGCGGGGTCGTCTGGACAGCAGTGATCTGCTATCGTCTATAGCTTTCTCTACCCCTAAAACACGTACCAGACACACAAAATTATTCAGTATCCCTGGTTACCGCACCAAATACGGAAGAAATGCTGTCATGACCCGACTGCCTCGCATATATATATATATATATATATATATATATATATATATATATATATATATATATAATATATAAGTATGTATTTAAGTTTATGTACGCATGTATAAGTAAGATCTTGCTATTTCCTGCTTTTGTTTTCTTTTAATTTTTTTTTGCTATCTTTCGTTTCCTGATTATGTAGCCATATTATGCTTGTAACTATGCTGTAATATTCCATTCATGGCTGCATCTATGTATAGCATTTGCCACTTTCTAGCAACTTAGCTTTATCAATGGCGTGAAACTCTGTTATTGGCTTAAGAGACAATTGTCATCATCTCACTATCAATGACATTAATAATATTACGCCTCAAATTAACCTTGTCACTGATAATGGGATGAATTTCATAAAACCATGTAAATTAGTTATAAGCTGTTGAGTTTCCTAATAAATAAATAAATAAATAATTACTAAGGTCCATTTTTGCCACTTCTTCCTTATCTTTTAGATAAATGCAAAATTAAAAAGTATGAGTTATCTACCTCATAAAATAATTTATCAGGAACTTATCAAACACCGGTCAAAGAAAGAACTTATCAAACAGGTTTCTTCTCTTTATTTTTCGTGTGAGTATGTGGTCAACCCTGGTGTCGGAGTAGGTACCTATATAGACTACTTGAAGGCCTTTGAATGTGCTAACGAATCTTGCCCTGAGATAAGAACCTGGGGATCCCGGGATGGCTTTACATACTCTCCGAAGCACGTTCTCTAATATAAGGCCACAACAGGCGGTCACCCATCCAAGTAGTGACCTGTACGAACGTTGCTTAATTTTGCCAATATTGAACGACAAGTCAAGACACGCCTAGACTGCTACATACATAATTACATAGTAATTACTAAGTAAATAAGTTTATTTAGCATGTATTTTTCCTTCTCAATCGTGTAGTTAGATCTGGTTCTATTGAAATAACCTTAAGAGTAGGTATATTATTATACGGCGCTATCGCACGAACCATATTTTCCTTATAATTAAGGTAATAAGTAAGTAGGCTTGATTATGAGCGTGTGCTTACATACATACGCCTGTTTCCCGGAGGGGTAGGCAGAGACTACGGAACGCCATTTGCAACGATCCTGACATATCTCTCTTGCTTCATTCACTCCCATCAAATTGCAATGATATGAATGAGTATGTATTTTAAAGCTGTATAGTAGAAGTAAGGAAAGAACAACTTTATACTTTTCTCTGTAAATTGTAGAATTGTAGTTATTATGTCTTAGTTATTTTTAAACAATGTTTAAATTTCATTGGAATCAAAGTGCTTGTCTTACATTAATTTCATTGCTGTTTGTCTTGTGATTTTTGGTATTGGACCTTGTTTAATAATAATCATATATGATCTAAATAAACAACTAAGTCAAAAAAATACTTCTTGCATTGCGAACCAGGAAATCGAACCCTTATATCACTATCTGCCACGTTGAATAGTCATACGTAAACTTAATCCATAGTTCGTTGAGGCAGTCGCAGATTAAATAACACACATTAAAAGTAGGTAATACCACAGTCTAATAATCCACACAGTCGTTTGACGAACGTATCTAGACAGGTCAATCGTGGGGAGGGCAAGAGGTGAGACGCGGGAAGGGCGGTACCTAGTTACGTATGTCGCCTTAGTTCGTAACTAGGTACATGTTTTTTGGGGCTGGCGCGTGGTTGTTTTTTGTTTGTTACTTATTTATTTGCTTATGAATATTAATTATATTGCAATTCTTTATGCTGCTTAACGCTAGCAAATGACCCGCTATGCGGATAAAGATTTAAATAAATAAGGGTTTAAAAAATCTGCAATTTCATCAATTTACTTATACCAAAAAAGAAAATGTCATCAATTATAATTATTTATATTATTTTGGAATGTATGTACCTACCTATAACCACTCAAAATAAGGTGCACGTACCTACAAATCTACTAACTTTTTACAATATCTCATGTCTGGCCAAATCACAGAATATAGAAGCAATAAAGTAGTAATTACTGTACGTAAACAACATGGCAGACGCAAGGAAATATGCGTTGTAAGGTAATATTCTATTCAAGTGTGATTTTAATTTCATGCATTAAGTACCTATACTAGTACCTTAGTATTAGTTAAGTACCTATCACATATTATTATGTATATTGGTAACGGCGCGTCCTAGCTCAAAAATAACCATATTTTTCGCCACCTTTTATAAACCTCACACATGTTCTCCGTAATCTCATAGGCCGGTCACTCGTCCATAAAATGACCGTGATGTTTATTACTTTACCTTAACGTAGTTTGCACGAAAATAAATCTGCAAAATACTTCATATCGATAACATAGGCTCTGCAAGCTGATCCCATGGTTACTATCCATTAAACAACCGCTATGTGAATTGCTTTATTTTAACTGGGTACTGTACGATAACGACCTAGTATATCTGAAAAATGCTTCATATCCTTAACCGCCTCCCACGACACCTGCGGAATGAAATAGGTGCTGACTGACACTTTGTATGCAAAGCTGTCACCGCACGAAAATATGCAAACTGTTTTATTATAATTATTTATAATTATAATAAATAAGTGATTTACACTATTGTAATGTTTTACTAAAATAAATAGACGGTGTTTGAATAAGTAGGTATTGTTGACATGTGGCAGCCCTAACCTCCTTACCCTTGTCTAGACGTTGTCGGCTTTTTCTACGAGATCACAGGCGTCAAACTACTCCCCCCTGTAGGATCTCCACCTTGTCGTGGTGGGGGGGCTCAGTAACCGTGGGTTTGAGGTACACCCACAGTGAAGCTAACCGGGATCCCGGAAGGGGACACTCCACGTGGGCTTGGGTGAGGCCTGCGTAGGATGCGTCCATAGGTGCGGGTGCGGGGGACAGTTTTGTCTGTCCCTCGCAGTCGGGTGCGGTCGCGGAAGAGGGCGTGTCGGTGTTGCGTTGCCGCGCGCCCTACCTCCCGCGACCAAATGTGGGCGCACCATCGTTGCGTCGCGGTGGGGCCGCAGAGGATGAGAAGATGCGGTGTTGCGTTGCCGTCCTCCCTATCCTCTGCGGCCGCTGGGTGTTTTGGCGGCGGAGCCAAACACCTTCATCCGCCGCCAAGGGAGTTTCGTTCGGGGCCCGCCTGACCATCTGGCGGGCCAATACCTGTCGGGGGTAGCGAGGAATGCTTCGGTGAAACCCTACCCTCCGACATTTGGGTACATGAGGAGCACGGGTTGGTTTTTAGTCAGTAAGAGTCTGACAGTCCCCTTCGTCCTTCCCCCCCAGGGCGGAAGGACTCCATGAGGATTTTCTAACCCGACACAAAAAAAAGGCGTCAAACTGCTGTATGTCTTTATACTATGGTAATACTAAATGTGTAATAGACCAAGGCAGAATAAATAACGCCTTTACGTTAAATCAAAATAGTTTGATTGACCGCCCTCATCTTATGAAGTAAGTAGTTACTCCTCCGATTTGAAAAATCATTTTACATAATAGAATATTCAATAAGGAATGTTAGATATAAGCACATACATACATAACATCACGCCGCAACCTTTATGAACGAAGCAATAAATAGAAATGACATTTGGCGCGCAAAATACCGGACCATAGAGTCAGTTCTTTTACCTATTCATAAAAACAACATCTCACCGGCCAGTCAACAAAAAGCGCGCGAAGTGTCAGTAAACTAAGTTTTTGTTCAACTACTTATTATTTTTAGTCTTATTATGATATGCTAGTTTTTGTTAGCTGCTACGGTCGTGTACTCCATTTTTAATTTTTCCATAACATGGCATACATACATATTTATAAGTTAGAGAGCTTACATGATGCCAATGTGTAGGATGGAGATGATCTTGAATCAGGACAATGTATATGCTCCACAAGTGATAATTGCAAGATTTAGTTAGGCTAAAAGGATTACGATTGCGAAACGAGACCAAAATTATTTATGCTGTCCAAAGTCAGTATGTCAGCAAAAGTGTCTCAAGATATACTAGTATTTTAGCGTCTGGCCTGACGACTGACGTCTTGACTACTAAGCCTTTGGGTTTCACTCCGAACCATGATTATTGTCTAAATGATGAGCACAATAGTTTGTTCTGCATTTGGTTTGTATCTTTAATACGTAATTGAAACCAAACACAAACATTCGCGTAAACCCAAGAAGATACTAATTAATACGTAAGATTGTAAGAATATAGCATACTTGTAAATACATACGCGCAGCGGAGGAAAGCCTCCAAGGTGGGCCGATGATCTTGTTGAGATTGTAAGAAGAGGATAGATGCGGGTGGTTTAAGATCACTCTATGTGGAAAGCCCTGGAGGAGGCTTTTATCCAGCAGTGGACATCTTTCGGCTGAGATGATGATGATGACGTACTTTTATTAGTTGTCTGGCGATATTGTTTGGGATGAGATGACCATGTCTGAATTGACGATGACGTATACGAGAACAATATCAATAGTCCAATCTCTTTGAACAATATATAAAACAAAGATTAATGACAGAAAAGAGTATATCATATTACAGGTAGGTACGTAGGTACGTTCTTTTATATTTTAGAAATTTAATATTACCATAATGTCTAAGTAAGTATAGGTATGTACATAAAGCATTAAAAAAAGAAAATTCAAAAGAGGTGCAAAAAATATATCATATTGAAAAAGTGATGGGAATTTCCAATTTCATCCCATGGGCGACTAAAGAAACTACACGACACAAATACACACTAGTGACAAACTCGTCAGGAACCCGACTGTCCAGCGTGGTATAGTAGGCCAAATCTTCCCATTGAATATGCGAGATGAAATAATAGCCATATCTTCCTATTATATTGACTTATGATGCTAGGAGAAGTCAAGTCTTACAGTGGACTGTCATGTGGCTGTATGATGGAAAAGAGATGCCTTATGCCAGAATCGTAATATTTGTAATATCTATGCTTCCGGGAATCAGACGTACGATGTGTGCTAGGGTTCCCAGATGGCCAGGAAATTCAGGATTATCCCGGCATTTTGTGTCTTGTCCCGTGTCTAGTAATTAGATTTTACTGTCCCGGACTCCACACACCTAGATCTACTAGACAGGGTCATACGCTAGCAACCATCTGACACGGCCGACACTCGAACTTTGTTTATATGTTATTTACTAGCCAATGCATCCGCCTAGAAATGTTCCGGCTTGGATACGCCGGGATTTGGCAACCCTAGTGCGTGTACTTACAATTTTACACGTGTATAAAAGACGTAATTTAACTACAATGTAGTGATTGCCTTGAGGCGTCCTCACATAAATCTAAAGTTTATATGCCTTTAGCGGTTGTAACTGTCCGAAAATATCAAATGCAACATAGTCGTGAATAATTTGATCCATGTTGAGGTGGAATAAAGTAACATAAACATCCACCGAAAAGTGGGATCTGCAAAACATTTTTAGACCCTAGCTTTTTTGCCAATCATTGTCATAATTTTGAAATCATTTACCTACAAAAAAAAAAATGCAACGAAAAGGCATTTTTTTTAAAAACAACTATCTCACTGCCTCAAACCCTTTGTTTATCTGTCCTTATTTTCTATAGACAAAAAAATAAAATAAAAACATTTGTATGTTAAACGCTTTTATTACAATAAAAAAATATGTAGTTAGGTTATGTACTAAAAGCTAAAAAATAATTCGGTAAGTCCTAGCTACCAGATCGCACCAATCTTCTCATCAATCTGGGGTATTGATCAGACAAATATAAAATGTGATCCGCCATTTTGTATCGGCGGCCATCTTGGATTTATAACCATAAGGTATATATTATGTTGTATTCTCATCAAGATTAAGAGTGTGTGCCAAATATCAGAGCAATCGGTCATCAGGATTCATAAAATACCAATTATTAAATTTGACCCAAACAAACAAACAAATAAAAAGGTCAAGCTAAATAAAACCGTTTAATAAAAAAATACATTTAGCATTTATGTGCAAGATAAGGCATTTTTGTTTAAATGTGCTATTTTTTCACAGACTAAAAATTAATCCATTGAGCCTACGCGCAAGCATCAAAACAACGCAGGCCTTTGTGGAAGACATACAGCGTTCCCTTGTATAGTTGATGAGGAGGAAAAGAATCATTGAAGTGGGTTAAAGGGCTAGAGAGTGACCCAACGCGTATTATGTCGAGGTAATGAAGCGGGTAGGACACCCCACCTCACGATATGAAGACCTATAAGTACACACGTGCGTAGAAGGTGTGGAAGAGACATCGCGACCAGAAAAATAATTTGTGAAATTTGACACGACTCCCAAGATTCCGGGTTGATTTATATTATCATCATTATTTTTTATTCCTTATTCTTAAAAAGAGATTTCTCGCTGTAAGATAATAGCTTGTGTCACGAGTAGTGATGTGCCGGATCGTTAAAAATGTATATCCGCGGATACGGATCGGAATACGGATATTTGATGTCAAGATCCGCGGTTACGGATACAGATCTTTATTTTCTTACTGAATTGATGTCGGTGCGCGCGACCTTGAAACGATAGTTGACGTCACGCACGCCCGGCGGAACAATAGACGGATAATTTTTCGACTTGTATTGAAATTATATTAAAAATACTCTGAAAGAAATGTTATAGTTTATTAATTCTTCCTAACCACCTATCAACCAGCATTCCATCCTATCAATTGAAAATTAATAAGGTGAAAGATCCGCTAGAAAAGTAACGGATATGGACATGGATACGGATCTTAGTTCTTCTTCGGATATCCGCGGATATGGATACGGATACGGATATCCGGCAAATCACTAGTCACGAGATAGTAATATGTGATGATCAGTAGTGATGGCAATTAATGCGATTTCGCATTAATTTCATTAGCATGCGAATTCGTGACTCTTAACATGCTAAATGCTATTGCTATGCTATTTGCTAATTAGGGTCATTTCGCCTGTTCGCGTCCACCCCCCTATTCGCGTCCATTTTGCGGACCTCCCTTTAAAAATGCTCGGAAATAAGTATACTAACACACTAATGAAATGAAAAGTCAGTATCGCCAATACCTCGACGTATAAGAGACACGCACAAATAGACAAAAGTTCCGTGCGCCCAGCCTATCCTGTTTAAAAAAATTAGTTAATCTCGGTTGTTCAACAAATGAGTGCAGATGCGCGGGATATAAATAAAAAAATAGTGTGCAGCGGCGTGTTTGACGGTAATTTTTTTATTGTTTTATGTGAATTTTAGGATACATAGCTGTTTCTAGACATTAATAATGAAAAGACGAATAGTATGAATTATGAATTAGCTTGTTTTTTTTAAAGTTAACAATTAAAATTAGGTGGACGCGAATTACAATACCGAATTTATAAAACTTCCACTTTGCGTCCACAATGGACGCGAACTCGTCTATTTATGATTTCTTTAGTTGTTTATTTTTATGTGATTAAAATATGAGAGAGAAATTGGGATTTTGTTTATTTTAACATTAATAGTATGCAATTGTAATGACCAATTTGCGTCCACATTATTATGATTATAATAAAAGATACAATTGATATAATAATCGACCACAAGTGGACGCAAACTATACCAGCAAGGGATAATATTATAGCAAATTGCGTCCATATTTTCATGAAATAGAAATGATCGCATAAATACATTCTATATATATATTTTTTTTATAATTTAAAATGCATTTTTGATTAAGACTGAGTTTAAAATTGAATTATTACATTAAATTTCTTTTATTCCATATTTTTTCTATTCAAGATGAGTTCTTAGCAGACAAGAAAGAAGAAGGAAAAAAATACAAAAGATGTTTAAATAAAGAAAGCGTTTTGTGATATTCGTGAGAAGAAGAAATCGATAAGACAAATATGTACATAATTATGTAAAAATTATGCTATTCCGAAGACCACAATATTGGACAACATGTACCTATCGTTATTTTTTTATCTTTGATTTTAAGTTCCATCGATGTTGAGAACAATAAATAGTTATTTATAGTTTGTATAAAGTGATTTAATAATGATAATAATGTAAACTTTTTATAACTTTAATCTTAAATGTAGAAATTGTTAAAAGCCAATCTTTCTTTAGATTGTCTTAACAATATCACCCTTATATGAAGGATTATAAGGCTGATATTGTTATGACTAAGCTGGTGGACGCGAACTGGTCCACAGGTGGACGCAATTAGGATTTTTTGGACGCAAACTGGGTAAAATGCCATATTTTGAAGTTTGTCTATTTAAAAAAAAAACATAACAAGTTTGGAACAAAACTGAAAGTTATTATTAAAATAGACTATATAATGAACGCATTACATAAATTTTTTATTGAATCAATTTGCTGGAACATTTTTATTTTCTCCTTCAAACTTGCCAACTGCACTAAATGGACGCGAACAGGCGAAATGATCCTATAACGGTGATTAATAATAATGTTGTATGTGAAGTGTGAAATTTATTAATATGCGAATTAAAAAGCGCGTTCGCTTAAGACCCAGGACCTTCTGTCATACTTACTAATTACCTACTTTATCTAGATTTGGGACTAACAATAAAATATAGAAACTGGTGTATTATTTAGTAGGTAGGTACCAATATTATTTACAGGTACCTACTTATATAATTTGTTCATTTTATTATTAATTATAAGTACAACAATAAATATTAGACGAAAGAAAGTTTATCAAATACGTAAACAAAACTCACTATTATGTGCCAATTTGGCCAATTTGTACTAAACTTTGACATAATACGAACACAAAGCGCGCCAAACGCGTGTAAACACAGATAATTATTACCTAAACAAACATTCACACGCATTCACTCAATATACGACCTTAAATGCGAGTAAATCAAAGATAATAATTGCTTAACATCATCATTCGCATTCGCACCATTTGCTAATAATTTCACTTCTCGTGTCAGGTGAAACGGATATATTGAGTATTCCCGTGGACGAGACAGAGAACGCGTTTCCCGCGTTAGCAAAAAAATACAAACGAACCGAATCGCGCACGAAACGATAAATTCACAATTCACGAAATTTCGCAACGATATTTCATATGCTAAATGCTAAATGAAAATTCACATGCTAAAATTAATGTGAATGCTAATATATCCATCACTAATGATCAGAGTTCTAGGTTAGTCGTTGCCGGAATCGAACACTTTCGATTTGAATGCCGAGGTCTGGTCTTTAGTCTAATAGGATTTGACAGAATACTAGCTTTTTGCAGAGCGATTGCTGTGTGACCTTTAAGGTCGTAGCACACATATCAACTCGGAAAAGGATCGTCACCGTATCGCCTTTCGCCTCGCCGTCAAACAGGCGTCAACCTGACGTAACCACTTAACGTAAGCGGATCAGAAGCTCCAGCACGTCGACTCGGCTACAGCTAGGCGACGCCGTGCTTACGGCTCGCCGACCGCTAGTTGACGGCTAGGCGGCACTACCTCAATCATTTTGAATCCGAACGCAGACCGCGGGAGGGGCGTGGACGAAGAGGCGTAAGCTAGACTACGGAGAGCCGTAAGCTAGGCTACGGAGAGCCGTAAGCTAGCGTACGGAGAACCGTAAGCGCGGGAACTGCAAGGCGACCACGCACCGCACCGCGGTTCGTACAAATAATACTGAACGGCTCCAGTTGATACGGTGCCGATCCCTTTCCGAGTTGATACGCGTGCTACGACCCATAGAATCCAAACGAATAGCGATATTCTGTGAGTTATCTCCACAAAAATGGTAAAATAGTGACTCCTCTTAAGTGCAAATAAATAATATTTGCAACAAATTGATGTTTTATGGCAAGGGTACAGGGGTACTGGGCTAGACACTGTCTAGCCAAGTACCCTGTGACCAGTTGGTCAGTATTTTAGTGGAAAGCGAAAGTGCCCAGTATTTAATTAAGAAATGTTAGTGTCTGTATCTTTTTTCAAAATATATGTTTGGTATGGTGTGTAGCAAAAATTCTTAAGGTTTTCTGTTGACATATCCCATCCAGCACAATCTGTGTTGCTGTGACATCAGAGAAGGTTCGTATCCTGCGGTGCGCTCCGGCTACCGGGCTCTCTTAGCTCTGACCCTATAAACACAATAATGACGTATTCTTGATACTTTACACCATTATCACCTATTGTAATTTGATTATAAGCATATTAGAGTATTTTTAGTACAGTGCACATCTTTTGGGCATGAATAACTTTTGCTCTTGTGCAAACTTTGATTGTCATTTATTCCTTTTATAAAAATACAATTTCCGCAAAGGCAAAGTCCTATCCTGTGGGAGACTTTATATCCATTCAAACAACGAGCACAGAGCCCTACTACACTACCGCACCTACAATTAAAACCACAACAGTTTGTGAATCACACAGTGTTGTTTCGTGTAAGAGTCGAACTTATGAAACCTTATGCACTGGCAGTGCCGAGGCGACCACTTGAACAACTAAGCCATCCGCTCAGTTACCTATACGTTTGACACATGCAGATATTCACGGAATTCCTACTATAGAAAGACATAAAAAAACATGTGTGTACGGCAATTCACATCATCAGCCTTTAACAGTCCACTGCTGGACTAGGCTTCTCCCTTGAAAGGAGGAATTGACCTACTATACCACGCTGACCAAACGGGTTGGTATAGGGTTTGTATCAAGTTTTCCCTCTCTTACTGTTCTCTGCATAATATACTCCTTCTGTCGGCTCTTACGACACCCATGGGATGCTATGGGGTGGTGACATTCCGTATTCTTTATCCGTCACCACACGGAATGTGTGTCCGGCAATCATAAACATTCTCAGCAAGCGCCATTCTCAACATTTGAAGTAAACTTTACAAACATGAAGTCAGCCGTTTACCCTCAAAAACAAATAAACAGAAGTACTTTCTTCTCTCCACATGATGTAGGAAGTTAGTACTTTTGCATCCTATAACAAAGTAAGTAGATATATTTATATAAAACACCCCGTTGTTAATTAAAGCTTTCAGTTTTGACGTAACCTTTGAAGTCTCAGAGGTTGTCAAAGTTCGGTTGTTTTACGATATTGATTTTATTTGACAGAGTGACATTAACTTTGAGAATATGCGGTGTTTTACGAGCCGCCCTTCGAAAGTTAAATAAGAAAGAATTTTGTACGGTAAAATTACTTGTTTAGAAAACTTTTCGACTTCGAGTCTTAGCTTTCAGTCCAACCAGATTTGACATGTTTCCCGCAGAGCGACTGCCGTTAGGCGATTGGCTTTAGAAAAAAATGTTTTACTGCGACAATGTTAGTTTGCATCAGCTATCGGTGTTGACGATGTGAGACCATCAGACTGCTACGCAGACGGTCCGGGTTCGAATCCACGGCAAGCACCAATGACTTTTCGAAGTTAAATGCGTCTTTAATAGTTAATCATCGCTTGCTAAACGGTGAAGAAAAACATCGTGAGGAAACTTGCATGTCTAAGAGTTCTCCATAATATTCTCGAAAGACATGTTAAGTCTGCCAACCCGCACTAGGCCAGCGTGGTGGACTATGGCCTTACCCTTCTCATAGTGAGAAGAGGCCTGTGCCTAGCAGTGGGACAGTATAAAGGGCTGATGATGATGATCTATCGGTGTTCATAAAGTGCCTAGGCCGATTCATGACATTCGAAATGCACATAGAGGAAGGCAGTTAGCGATACGATTTACTTTGCAATCTTTCCTCATTACTATTTTGCCTTGCCGCTACGAACATAACGGAATCCATATCACTTTCCTTTTAGTAATCGGCTTGCTCTTTAAAACTGCTGTTTACAGCAAGGTAGACTAACTGTCAGCAGTAGCAAAAGTGTAAAATTTAAAGTATTTCATTGGCAATAGTCTCTAGCATCTACTTTGAAATTAGAGTTCCGTAGAAATCTACAGAGGACCTAAACAAGAACAAACTTTGTGACCAGTGCCGCCTTACTTATCAAAGAAATCATTTTACTTCAGCCATTTTATTTTCTGACCATGTCTTCAAAACAGTAAAATGAAATTCTAAGAAATTTTAAAGGACAAGAAAATGTACCTTTACAATAATATTGTTGTAGTATGTTAAGGAAATGAGTCCGATGACATTTAAATAAATGACGATGATCAGAGCAAGCCTTGTCGAGGGATAACGGTGAAAAATATCCAGCTTCGGAACCTCGAGACTATTTATAGAAACGCCACGAGAACCATTTATCTTGAGAGAAACCATCTATTTCAGACGTTAGAAAAATTCATAAAATATTAACTTGTTATAAATGAGGAATTTTTATATCTTAGGTAATAACACTTTTATTACAATTTTAGGGTGTCTATAAATATGTCTTACCTGATGATTAAACGTAATCAGAGCTTTTCGTGTTCGAAAGTTGGAAGCACGTTGCATACTCTTTATTTAAATAAAAGAGTTTGAGCATTTTCTCTTGGTAATATCAAAATTATACCTTGCAAACCGTACTGAGGAGATGGCCTTAGTCTATAAGCCCTGCTTACCATCGGACACGGCATAAGATTGTTTGTCTACGGTTGCATAGGTTATAGTAAATTCTCTAGTCTGCGTTAAGTGAAATCTCAGGAGCGACCACGCAATCGGCAACTTAATACCATGCCTACACCAAAAACGTTATACTAGGCAGAATGGAATGAGACCAACGACCCACTCCATTCGGCCTACTTTGACGTTTCGCGCCAAAGACCAACAACAGTTGCCAAACTCGGCGTGTAATTTTTTTGTCTATTTTACGGGATAGTTTGTAAGCAAGTACCAAATAGTGTAATAGCGGTAAAATAGATTCTCGCAAACGTAACACGAAACTTTACGCGACCGCATCGTCGGCGCCGCACGGCAGATGACACTCAGGAATCAGGACAGGACATTGCCCGCCAACGCCATTTTGGTTTTTGTGCAACTTTTTTTCTGACCATAGACAATACGTATTGCATTCCAGAGTACGTAGTATAGTAACTATAAATGTGTGTATTTTTTTGGTTTAGTTTGTTGTGTAAGAATGATTTCGTATACGACGAGCATTTGTTATGCTGTGAGAAAATTAAGAGTGAAGTAATTAATCTTTTTCAGCTTGCTTGTGCTTACATTTACTTCGATCGTTCGGCTGCGAGTTAAGACTCTTTGCTCAAGCGCTTATATATTATTTTCTATTGCAATGGTCTTAAGAAAATGTGTGTTTGGCATCTATGTATCTGAAAGCTCATATTACGAAGAAATAAGCAAGAGTGAGACTGTACCATGGTCGATTTTTTTACAACCGCCTTTATTTTAATTACATGGCGAAATACTGGCATTATTACAATTTCATTTTATGTTTTTTATTTATAGTCTCACGCCTGTATCCCGGACGGCAGAGGTGTAAATATTACACCCACAATTCGCCATGAATTTTTAGGTCCCACGTAATAGGGGGCGAACCTATTGCCGTTACCGGGCACATCACCAGACTCCGGGCTGCTACTGAGTATTCGGAAAAACCCAGTAACACTTTTGCCCGACCCGGGAACCAAACCCGGGACCTCCGATCAGCAGTCGCATACGCTATTCACTAGACCACGGAGGCAGTCATTTCATAATCGAATAGAATCATAAAGTTCCGCATCATATATGTATCGTTATCTTTGCCAGGATACAGGTATAAATCAATCTTATACCTATATGTACGTTATGTGTTAATACCCATTAAATCAATTACCCGATACAATATAGGTATCGGCATATTTGCTAAGACAGCGCGTGTGATTTACCCATTGTATTGATAACCGCTGACCGCCGAATCCAAACAATGTACCGCAATTGTTTGATGTTGATCGAGGAATTCGACTATCTCTGTACGTAATACGATATTTAAGAATAAATAGTTATATAATATAGTGTGTACCTTAAGAGCAAGGCTTATCATAGGTATCATAAAACTTTTAAGGCCCTTAAATTATTGATTGTCGCTTGCTAAACAGTGAAGGAAAACATCATGTGGACACCTGGCATGTCTGAGACTCATAGAGGTCTCTCACTCATTTTTACAGGTAGTAGAGCCTTGCTGATTTCAGTATGAATGGGCCGGCTCGACCGGGGAAGTACTACCCTTTCACTGAAAATCGACTTAAAGTAACAGTACCTAAACTGTTGCGTTTCGTTCGGTGAGTGAGAGCGCCTGGAGGCCCTATCCCCTTTCCTTCTCCCTCATCCCACTCCTCATCCTATCCCTTTTCCCAACCCCAAGGGGCGGCAACGCACTTGTGACTCCTGTAGTGTTGCTTGTGTCCATGGGCGGCGGTAATTGCTTACCATCAGGCGACCCGTCTGCTCATTTGCCGCCTATTACTATAAAAAAGAGGTATTCGAAATACATAGGTACACATGTAGTCTGCCAACTTGCATCCGTATTTACTTAGTTGACTTCGAAAAAGTCAATGGTGCGCGTCGTGGATTCGAACTCGAGACCCTCCGCGTAGCAGTCTGTTTCTCTGATTCTCTCCACTAGACTATCTCTGGCCACTTTGAATCTATTTCACAAAATTCATTTGAAACTTAATGTTTTTAATCATTGCAAATTAAGAGTTTTCGCTATTGCATCGTTTCTGCTAAGACGGTTTAATTTCACGGATAATTGGCGAGGATCGATTGCCCTTTGTTTCCCCAACATTAACAATCGATCAACAGACAGTGTTTAATTATTACGATCTTTCTCAATGTCCTAATTAAATCAAATATTTATTATTACACTGCACATTTTAGAAGGAAATGGGTATCTATGCGTGGTTGTAAAAAAGTACCCTGTCAGAAATACACTAATATTTCTGACAGGATACTTTATGTAAGTAGGTTTAAATTACTAGGACATTTTATAGGGTACCTGACTTATTAATACATCCGAGCCTTCCTTAGGTATGTCACTATCTATTGGGGAAAACCGTACAAAAACACTTTCAATAGTTTTTGAGTTAATCTATACATGGAATGAAATTAAAGATATTTATTGCTATCACAACCAAACAAACATAATAAGTGATTATGGGTTTACAGAAATCGTTAATAACACATAAAAATACAAAAGAAAGGGGAAATCTCGTTTATAAAGATAGACAGGACGAAAAACAGAGGTTGGATGATTTAGACGTTTTGTTAATGTTTCTCTTAATAAAACCTTTCTTCGCCAGGTTCATCATCGCCCTAGCGGTTATCCCGGTTGCATCCAAGACTTACGGCCTTGGAGCCCGAGATCCGCTTACTGGTCTAACCAGATATGACAGAATATCAACTTTCATTCAGAATATCACTTGTCACAGAGCGACTGTCGTCTCACCTCTGCAACCCAAAGGGATAGTGATATTCCATGGTTTAGACCAGTATCAGTTTATTTGAGGGTACTGACTAGAGATGCCACGAATAGTAATTTGGCCGAATACCGAATACAGAATATTCGGCTATGTACTTGGCCGAAGCGCCTAATATTCGGCGCCCGAATGTTCGGCAAAAGAAGTATTCGCGCGAAATGTGCATTTGTATGTTATTTATGTGTAATCGTTTTCTATCAACAAATGCTGAAAAACTTGTTTTCATTCATCATAACTTACCTTTGATAGATTTTATGTACTAAAGAATTATTTTATGTTTGAAAATTAACCATTTGTGATTGAAATAATTTATTTTTTTAATAATATGTGCCATTGGAGAGGCCTATATCCAGTAGTGGACTCTTACAGGCTGATGATGATGATGATGAATAATATGTGCTTCTTTTGCTATAATTTGGTATTCGGTATTCGGCCGAATAGCATGCAGTATTCGGCCGAATACCGAATACCAAATTACGAATATTTAAAAAAGTGGCCGAATAGGCAGAATACCGAATAGTAGCCGAATATTCGTGACATCTCTAGTACTGACTCCCCGTAACGACTGTCAAAGATCTTCATGACAGCCGGGACCGACGGTTTAACGTGCTCTCCGAGGCACGGGGCAAGCGATGATTAACAATTTAATACGCACTTAACTTCGAAAAGTCATCGGTGCGCGCGTGAATTCGAACCCGATACCCTCTGCATTGCAGTCCGTTGGTATCTCCACTACGCTATCGGTGCCTTTCTTCGCCAGGTTAATCCCCTCTTAACCAAAATAAGGTCAATCCCCCCAAACAAATACCTGGACTTGCCAGTGGCCGAACCCAAGACACTGCAGTCGAACATTGTATAAAAATATGAATTATATCTTACTGTCCATCCTGTATCCTGTGCTTGTTATGTTTCGCGTGGAAGTCCAGTAGCTCCTGGATCAGACCCTCTTCCAACATGGCGTCCACCCTGGCGTTCAAACGTTCATCGTGGACGCTCTGAAACAAAAATATTTTATACTTAGGTATATTTACTTATTACATACATACATACATAGACTCACGCCTGTTTCCCCGAAGGGGTAGGCAGAGGCATACTAAACGCCCACTTTTCGCCAGTGTTTTGATCCCACGTAATAGGTGGCGAGCCTATTGCCGATTATCGGGATATTTTGTTTGCCAGAGCCTCGTCCGTTGATCGGCAGGTGCACCACTTGCAGGTGAGGTTGGCTTGTAACCCTTAGTTCTCGGTGATTCAGTAGTGGGAAATAGGGTGGGACTAGTTTTAGAAAAGAAAAAAACCTCAGCATTAGCCAACATTTTACAAGCTTTTATATTTACTTGTTCGTGTGGTGACGGATGAAGAATACGGATTGTCACCACCTCATATCATCCCATGGGTGTCGTAAGAGCCGACAGAGGGAGCATATTATGAAGAGGACACCACTGTAAGAGAAGAAAAACTTGATACAAACCCTATACCAACCCGTTTGGACAGCGTGGTATAGTAGGCCAAATGCTCCTTTCAAAGGAGAGGCCTGGTCCAGCAGTGGACTGTTAAAGGCTGATGAGGTGATGTGATGATGTCCTGGTGTTTGTAAAAAAATCTTGCAAGATTTGAACCACTTCTCAGTTCTCTATTTCGCTAAAATTTTGCATGCATATGTATACCGCGTGCCTATGCAAGATTACGATATCATGGAGCTGATCTGATGGTGGGTCTGGAAGGTGCTCATAGGAACTCCGCAATATAACGACGCAGCGTCATCGAGTTTGGGCTTGTTTGATTCGTATTGACTTGTATCCTAATCTTATAAACTTTTGTTTTAAAATATTTTTACTGCCTCGTTGGTCTCGCGGCATAAATGTGCGCGTGGGATTGGGAGGACTCGGGTTCGATTCCCGGGTCGGGCAAAGTGTTATTGGGTTCTTCCTTACGGAAATTCTCAGTAACAGCACGGAGTCTGGTAACGTGCCCGGTACGGCAGTAGGCTCGCCTTCTATTAAGTGGGACCTAAAATTCATTGCGAAATGTGGGTGTAATACTACACCTCTGCCTAACCCTTCGGGGATACAGGCGTGAGTCAATAAAAAAAAACTTTTAATTCTTGTTTAGTCTAGCGCTCAATCAGCACCTTATCTTACTGTAGCATACCCCAGTATTCATTTCTTGCCAATATGAAGACACCTGGGGCAATTCTGTGTAACTAGCAGGGCAAGGACCCTTGTAAGGTAATTCGTGTATTTTTCCACAGAAGCGAAGGAGTCCCGTGAGAACTTAAATTCTGATGCGCAATGAAAATATAAGATAACGGAATATACAATGAGCTTTGTGCAATAGTTTGGTTAAGATGTGAGATGTTTGGTGGTTTAAATGACCGTTTGTTGACGGGGCGGGTTTAGGTTCGATTCAGTTAGATTGTTAGCAAAATTTTTGATAGTCGCCACAGTACTTACATGGGTGGAACAAATATCAGTTTTTTTAGTACATTTAGTGCAAATCTTAGGGAGTAATAATTGTATCTACTCGTTATAATGAACAGCTTTCGTTCTAAGACATTTCCGAAATCGGGAATGCCACTTATTGACGGTGACAACTTTTGGGCTATCTATGCAAATTGAACATAAAGTAGTTAGCTTAGTTGTTAATTATGTTTGTAGCGAACCTATACAATAATACAATCAATTATATTATGCAGTGACTCATATCACGAGTAGACAGGCAATAATTAACTTTATTGAATATACATACATGATGTGTTTTTGTAGGTCTGTTTGAATGTGAGATTTATTTGCAAATGAGAATTTTTGCCCAGTCTGTGCAAATATCTTTGTCTAATAATTAAAATCTGCAGTTTAAAGTTTACAAGCGCGATACCCTGTCCCACTCATACTCCTACTACTGTGTCACCTGTGTAGCCATGTTCAGCACCAGTGACCATTGATGACAACGAGTTATAACACTCGTGAAGTTCGGGAAAGTTAAACTGTCTTGGAACTCGCAACGAACTTTTAATAGATCGATGAATTATGGATTCGTCTTGTAGTATTTACACACTACGGCTATAAATATGTCTTTTTTTAGTGTTGGGTTGGAAAATCCTCATGGAGTCCCTCCGCCCAGGAAGGGCGAAGGGGACTGTCAGACTCTTACTGACTAAAAACCAACCCGTGTTCCTCATGTACCCGTGTGTCGGAGGGTCGGGTATCACCGAAGCCACCGAAGCATTCCTCGTTATCCCCGACGGGTATTGGCCCGCCAGATGGTCAGGCGGGCCCCGAACAAAACCCTCATGGCGGCGGATGAAGGTATTGGGCTCCGCCGCCAAAACACCCAGCGGCCGCAGAGGATAGGGAGGACGGCAACCTGGCAACACCGCATCTCCTCTTCCTCTGCGGCCCCACCGCGACGCAACAATGGTGCACCCCCATTAGGTCGCGGGAGATAGGGCGCGCGGCAACGCAACACCGACACGCCTCTCCTCCCGCGACCGCGCCTGACACAGAGGGACAGACAGAACTGTCCCCCGCACCCGCACCTTTGGACGTATCCTGCGCAGGCCCTTCCAAGCCCACGCGGAGCGTCCACTCCCGGGATCTCTCTTAACTTTGCGTCCAAGCAACGGTTGCTGAGCCCCTCCCCACCATGACAAGGTGGAGATCCCACGGAGGGGGGGACGGCTATACGTCCTGCCGGTTGTGTAAAAGTTAAAGTTAAAATATGTAGAACATCCTTTTTTTTTTAAATACATTGTACAAGTTGCATGAATTTGAAGGTTAATATGATAACTGCTATTACAGGAAGGTGCCACCCCAGTCATGTTGACTCACTTGATAGTAGTATCGTATTCATAGTTAAGTCCAAACTTCTAATGAATCACGATGTACGTATTTGACGCATTATATTTTTCAGATGTATATAGGTATGTAAAATACTGAGGGGTCATATTCATCATCATCATCCTGGCGTTATCACAGTTATGTACTGTACTTAGTGTCTAGTAAACAAATGGTTATAAAGTCCTCAGTGCCATGGATTTATTCCTACAGCTGACGTTGTCTTTTAAAACAACCAACAATCATTCACATTGCATTCTCAAGGGCAAACAGTCTAAAGTGCGTAGAGCAACGCACATAATGTATACACTTGATCGTGTGCATGAGAGGTCAGGCAGATTGACACGCGCGGCCCGGATGACATAACCGTGACCAACAGACGTTATGATGACAAGAGAACAATGTGCCTAGATTGGAGATAACTATAACATTTAAACTTACGTATAATGGTTCTGCTACACCTGAGCATTCACTTGTAACAGAACAACGTGCATTAGCCGTTTTTTGTTTTGCCGAACTGAACGACGGACAGTGCCGAACATTTTCACGATATATGTAGCGAACGCTTTACGGCCGGTTTCAATATTCAATCTATCCATGGACTTTGAGATTCGAGATTCGAGTTTGACATATTTTGTATGGAGCTTATGTCAAAAACGAATCTAAAATCTCAAAAAAATGGATAGTTCGAATATTGAATTCAGCGGTTAATCGAGTCTACGATGGATGAAGCGAAAATGGTAGAAGCAAATTTATTGTCCATTCGCTAGACTGCTCGCCAGGATGCTGATTCAAACACACTCACACGTAATTTTTTCTGTTTTGTAATACGTCATGTATTACGCAAGAATGCTCATTACAGGTGAATGGTCAAGTGTATCAGCATCATAAAATACGTACCTGAACACACACACACGTACAAATGCCAACTTTTGGATTCTTAGACATGATTTTAGGACACAATAATAATTATTATGTACCCTTAGAAAGACAGCGTTAGCTAAGCGGAGATACCAGCAAACTATCATGGCGGGTCTTCTTCTTTTGCCTGCCCTGTTCCCATATTACTTGGGGCGCCGACCCCAAGAATGTCTTTCTCTTCCATTCTCTCCTATCCAGGGCCGTTCCGACCCAATCCAGCGCCTGTGTGCGAAATCTATGAAGCGCCTGTGCAGTGGCGTAGGCTAGATTGGGTGGCACCCGAAAGATGGCGGATGACCTTTTTTTTTTAGGCGATGCCTAACAATTCCGGGCTACCTCTCGATGTCCATCCACTTTCTACGCCACTGCGCCTGTGTGCAAAATCTGTGAAGCGCCTTTTTTGGCATTCTTTTTCGAAAATAACTGTTATAATTAACGAATATATCGGCGCGCGGCGCCCCTGTCACCCTGGCGCCTGCGTGCGCCGCACACATTGCACATAGGGACGGTTCGGCCCTGCTCCTATCAGCCGTCATCTGATTATTCACTCCCTTTTCATTTATGTCATCCTGCACACAATCCATCCATCTTCTCTTTGGTCTTCCTCTTGCCTTATATCCATCCCTCATACTCTCATATTCATCACCTTTCTAGTCATATGCTTTTTATCCCTCCTCATCACATGCCCATACCACGATAGACGATTTCCTTTCAGCTTTTCTTGCACCGCTGCAACTTTCAAACTTCCCCTAATATACTCGGTAGTATCGGGTCTAAATCCGTGCGCACCAGTGACTTCGAATTGGTATCTCTTTGGTTTGCGGATGTCAGACGGCAGTCGCTCTGTGGAAAAACTGATGTTCTATCAAATCTGGTTAGACTGGTGCGGACCTCGGACTCCAAGGAATCGAATGTCTTGGATGTAATCGTATCTATAGGACGAAGATGACGAAAGTAATAAAAAAACTTAAAAAACTGAAAGAGAGATTTCTGCTGTACCTAATTAAACGATACTAATTATCTACCCGTTAGCTATAAATAAGAACATACTACTACAACAGACATAACGTGTCAATGAAATAGTAATCACAATAAGTATTTAAGGCCCATCTATTATAAATGGACAGA
Organism: Euclidia mi; assembly: GCA_944739405.2. NCBI lineage: Eukaryota > Metazoa > Arthropoda > Insecta > Lepidoptera > Erebidae > Euclidia > Euclidia mi. The sequence continues at coordinate 56,441,542 of OX123200.2, read as the reverse complement.
TCTATAAATAGCTGTATGAACGATTATGCAAAGATGAAGGCTGTTCACTTGCGTTATTTCATAATCAGCTTGATCTATATTTAGCCAGCCCACGCTTCTATTATTGTGCTACGTTATATATAATGAAATTAATGAATAATGACCCATTGGTATCTGTCATTCATCCAGACTATTTTTGGTCAATGAGAAGTCTTTTATTAGTTATGAATACAAGAAATCACATCTAATCGAATTAAGGCGGAAAACTGTTTTGTAGAGATTTGGCTCCCCGTAGTGCGAGTTTTTTTGCTGCCTAGGGTGCTGCTCTCTACAAAAATCTCTCTATATCAGATTGTAACACAAAGCTATCTTAAAAAAATGTAAATTATAATTAGGTAAACAATAATACCTAATTATTTATTATCAAGCGTCACCACGCCGCGGAAAACTTTTTAAACATCGCAACAAAACCTTTTTTTTGGGCTCCGATCGCATTTTGGACATAATTGTCTAATCTCGTAAATTGTAAACTAAGAAAACAGCGTCATAATCATAACACAAAGCTGTAAATAAATAAATTTTCTATGTAACTCACTAGACACTTTTAGATACATAACTCAGAACTCTGAGTCATGTCGATTAAAATTACATAACTTGTTCAAGATGTTGTGTGAAAATATTTTTTTGATTCACTAAACCATAGACCGATGACGCAGACGCCTGCATACCTTAAAAGGAAAAACAGCGTTAACATACGCTATTAGATCTTAATAATCATCTCACAGTAGGATTAACCCGAATAAAGGTACTCACTTAAATGTGCATAAGCAAGTTCGCACGAACGCGAATGCATCATGCGCCGGCCCCAACTAAGTATACGAGTGTACATGTCTATGCCGTCGGTATTATGAACTACGTATCTCATTTGTGTCCTCGTTCCCAATATTGCTATGATAATTTCAACTAGATAAAATTGACGTTGACTTAGGTGCCTTTGATTGAGTTATACCCGTGCCCTTCTGGGGTCTGTTTATTATTTCTCGAAAAATAAATAAACAAACATGTGATAATTTTGTGAAGTAATACTTATAGTCGTATATATTTCAATTGGCGTTTTCTTAACATACATAAATACATAGACTCACGCCTGTTTCCCCGAAGGGGTAGGCAGAGGCATATTAAACGCCCACTTTTCGCCAGTGTTTTGATCCCACGTAATAGGTGGCGAGCCTATTGCCGCTTATCGGGATATTTTGTTTGCCAGAGCCTCGTCCGTTGATCGGCAGGTGCACCACTTGCAGATGAGGTTGGCTTGGGACCCTAGGTTCTTGGTGGGAACCCTATGCACCCGTTTTCTTAAATCGTTAAGTATCTTAGCAAATATAATACTTTAACAAAATTGGATTTGGATTGCCCGTAGCCATTTTTGGAAAGCGTCTAATAGTTTTATAACCCTACTCGCAGACGTTTTATGGTTTATACGTTTTTAATTAAAGTTTCGCAGACAGACGTTTAATATTAATAATTTGGTCGTTTTTGTTAAGCGATTATGCGGTTATTTTTGCGGTTTGCCGGCACTTTTATGTGTGATTTTCTATCATAATATTGGTAGCTAATTTGCAATTCGTTATGGGAACGAAAAGGTCATTAGGTATATATTACAAAACAAGGCAAAACAATTATTTATTTAAATATTTGTAAGAATATTGTTATTACTTCAATTATCTCACAAAATACACCGTTGGTATATTAAATCTAGAGTTATATTATAAAGCTTAAGAGATTCTTTTGTTTGTTTGGTCGAACGTTTAAATTGAACCAGTAGTTCCCGATATTCGCGCGTTCAACTAATCATACAAACAAATTATTCAGCTTCATTATATTAGCTAGGCAAGTGTGAATGGGACAGGACGAAGGCGAAGACCTAGGCGGACGTTCTCTGACCAGATCGTAGACATCGTAAAAACAGGACAGGTCAGAAGTACCCTGAACAAAAGAGCATGCATGAGGAATCTGATGGGAGTGAATGAAGCAAGAGAGATATGTCAGGATCGTTGCAAATGGCGTTCCGTAGTCTCTGCCTACCCCTCCGGAAAACAGGCGTGAGTCTATGTATGTATGTATAGATATCAGGTTGTAACCGCGGGAACAGCTACAATTTAAGACTAGTTACAATGCTGCACAATACGTCACTACCTTCAGTGAATCTAAGTACTTTAGTTGAAAGCTTTAACGGTTCTTCAACATACGCAAACTATAACCCAAACGACGCCGCGCATTAAAAACTCGTACCCATCAAGTTGTTGAACGCAAGTTTTTATTTGACGATGAGTTGCGTCGGCTACACTTTGAGGTGGGAATCAAATCCTCGTTGATTTGATCGACAGACCTGTCAATACACTATCGTATCGACTGTAAATGGTTTGGTTCGTGAGCAAAATCAAGACGTACAATTGGTGATTATGTTTTATTTTTTGTTTGGGTGACGGCGATTTGCCGCCTAAACGGTGCTTGAATGTTTGGAAGGAGAGGCATAGCTCAGCTGCTACTTGATGGACAGCAAATAAAAATAATTTTGGTTCTACGAAGCTGAGCTCTACAATGCTCTATATTATAGATTTGTAGAGCTCTTCTTCGGCACACTAAGCATTGGAGTTTTTTTCATTACAACTGTCAGCTCCATGCCTATGACGGCCAAAACGCACTTCATTATCGGTTACGAAAGTTGTGGCTAATTATGAGTGTGCCATAATCAGCACTGAGTGAAATTGTAGTTTAAATTTGCTTAAGAAAGTGTTTATTTTTTTCGTGTGATCGTGTGACCAACTTCCGCGTTTTGAGACCGCCCGAAGGCCTCGGGAATGATCAAAGGTTTCTTGTCGACAAGAAACGTAACCGACAGCTTTTCGATTTTAAACTTTCGCGATTTGTATACATCATACAAAATAATTTAGCGGGTCTTAATGGAGTTAACTTAACTTATATTTTAAGGTATAAATACCTTAAAATATAAGTTGTTTGTTGCTGACGTTTCGCTCGTCTTGCACCGTGCGTGGTCGCGGAGAGGCTGATGAAAGCTCAGCGCCGTCTTGTGGAAGTGCGGGTTTCGGAACCTACCCTCATTTGGTCTTTATTTAAGTTCGCAATGTCGGAGTACCGACCGATTAAGACCCGCAAAATTTTTTTGTACGACAGCTTTTCGTCTACAAAGCACGCTAGCGCCCTGATGTGAATGCTTTACGCGGTCACACATCTGAGTGACGAGCGACAAGCCACGCTTTGTGCGCTACCCAAGCTTAGGTAGGTAAAGTCTCTTTATTTATTTATTTTATTTATTAAACTTTTTGAACAATAAAAATCATGTACATAGGCGGACTTACCTAATGCCGATGGCATTCTCTAACAGTCAACCTAGGGTGATGCAGAGAAGTCGTTAGTAGGTGCGTTCCGAATTTTCATCATCTTCAGCCTTTAACAGTCCACTGCTGGACTAGGCCTCTCCTTTGAAAGGAGGAATTGGCCTACTATACCACGCTGGCCAAACGGGTTGGTATTGGGTTTGTATCAAGTTTTCCTTCTCTTACAGTGCTGTTCTCTGTATTATATGCTACCTCTGTCGGCTCACACGACACCCATGGGATGATATGGGGTGGTGACATTCCGTATTCTTATTCCGTCACCACACGGACAATATATATAGTTACAAATCTTTATTTGGTGGTTTCTAAATTAATTCTGGACTACTGGGAAGAAGAGGTAAGTAGAAACGCGAGACTAAAGAGATCTTGTAGGAGTCTGTTTCGCTTAAATAGTTTTTCATTTCGGGCATTATCAGTTAGTACCTGAGTAGGTAGCAATAGACTCTTAACGAATTGGCACAAACTGTGGGTGTCATACCTTTCTGCTTACCCAAATAAGGGCACTAAGGCGTATGATTTGGAAAACTAACAATAAAATGTATATGGTATAGGTATTTATGAGTTTATAAATCGCTAGAGGATGGCCAGAAGCCCACAGCGCATCGCCCGCACATTTTTGTTAACTTAGCCGTTTCTTCCCTTTTCTTAGGATACCTCTACGGTTCTCAAGGAATACATGCCAAATTTCAGCTTCTGGCGCCCAATAGTTTTGGCTGTGCGTTGTCTGTCAGTCAGTCAGTCAGTCAGTAACTGAATAATCTAATCTAATACGCTGAAGAGTTTGTTTCGTTGAACGCGGTAATCTCAGGAACTACAGTGTTAGATAGGTCATTTGTAGGCTATATAACTTCACGCTATGAGCCACGGGAGCAGAGCAGTAGCCTTAAATAACGCGGATATAACCGCGGGCATTATCTAGTTTTATATATACAGAAGTTGTATCTTACATGTTGTATCTTTATTTTGTCATAAAATATTTGGAGCTAACTCATCTGGACTCTCGTCACTGACTGCTTAAATGGTCCAGCGGTGATCCAAGTTTCGATCCTATTGTAGCGGGTTTGATGGCCGCAGGGAACAAGACTGTAAAAATCTAGTACGTAAGTCATCTTTACAAAAGTATTGATACACAGACTGAACTGTACTATTTAATGGTTATAAAAAGACGAAACTGTATTACTACATACAGTAATACAGTTTATATTGTATTTCTTATTGTTTTCTTGTACTGTTTTTTTTATTGTTATTTTTATTTGTGTGGGTGTAAGAATAAAAAATATTTTAACTTTACAATGTGTTTCATCGTTACACCAATTAGTACTAAAAAGAGAACCCGTAACGATTTGCATAAAAACATTTCCTCAGCAAATTGGGCGACAGAATGAAGAGATAAGCTTCAAATTGGCACATTATGGGATCTAATCGGCGCTTCAAAAGTATCTAATTCAAATAATACATTTGATAGAAACGCTTGAAGACACGATGATTCATTCTACTTGACAGAAGATCGGAATGGTTTCGTAAAATTATTCAAAATAATTCAGAGGTACTTTTTGGAAATAGCCTGTACCACGGAAAGTCATGGGGCGGCCATTGCATGTTGGTTGCACGGGATTTGAATAGTATCATGTGGTGCAACAGTAGCAGCAAGAAAATAATCTGAATCATGTGGGACTTAACAAACGTTCCACTAATGCCCATTAGTTTTATTATTCTTTTTTTTTATAGTCTCACGCCTGTATCCCCGAAGAGGTAGGCAGAGGTATATTGCTACACCCACTTTTCGCCAGAATTATTTTGGTCCCACGTACCTAATAGGGGGCGAGCCTATTGCCGTACCGGGCACATTACCAGACTCCGTGCTGCTACTGAGAAGTTTCTAACGGAAAAACCCCATAACACTTTGCCCGACCCGGGGATCGAAACCGAGACCTCCCAATCCCACGCGCACATTTATACCGCGACACCAACGAGGTTTATTTAAACATTTACACATTAGTTAAACGTTCATAAACTCCCAAATGTTCAACGTACATGTTATGTCCAAAAAAAAGAGGTTGACTCGAAGCAAGAAGCGCGCATTACTCAAAGTGATTTTCCGTGTGGGAATCAAACTTATAACACTTAATAGTGTTGTGGGTTCGATATTTGGTATTCTACGTGTGGTGACGGTTTTAGAATACAAAGTGTCAAAATGGTATTTCATTCGGTGGTTGTCGTGGAAGAAAATACGAAGCAAATAGAAACTTAAGGAAGAGATTAAATATTTATTTCTTGCTTTGTAATAAAGCCTATCATCATGTCGGCCTAGAGACGTCCACTACTGGACATAGGCCTCCCCCAAGGTTCTCCACACAGACCGTTTTCGAGCCGCCCGCATCCAAACGCTTCCCGCGATCATAACCAGATCGTCGGTCCACCTTGCGGGAGGCCTACCCCTGCTGCGTCGTCCGGCAAAGGCCTATAGGTCTTTAGTAACTACTAACTAGCCTTGCATCTATATCGATCTTATTACCGCCCTAGTCGTATTAAAATATGCAATGGTAGCCATCTTTCGTTTCCGTTATAAAATATTACTATTGATGTCATGTCAGATAAGTCTTACATAATTTCACTTTCCTATGCATAGTATTTATTTGTTATTAATATAAAAACAACTCGGGTGATAACCGTTTGAACTTTGAATGCATGTAGTCTAGGGTTGGCAAGTGTACTTATTTAATTAATTATGCTTGTAGGCCGGGTTGTTTTGATTAGGGATGGTTATTTTATTTTTCGAAGGAGATTGCTGCTATTGCGAATAGAAAAGGATTCTATTAAAGAAATCCAAGGTTTGTAATAGTCTAAACTAGTCTAAAGCAAATAGAACGTATTAATTTAAATGCACTTGGCAGCAGGCTAGGCAGGTACATTGTGAAATAAAGATGCGATGCCAGGCAAACACATGGAAATCGCTGCTTGCTGGTATGAATGAGAGTGGGCGAAAAAAAAAAAAGGAGACCGGGGACGTATAAGCACTATATCAAATACTTCTAGCTATCGAGTAAAATACATTTATTTGTTCACAATAAGGCTCACATAAAATAAAAATCAATAAGTAGGTAACTATTGTCAAAAAATGTAAGTTATGACTAGGGTCTATTTTATAAAAAATAATGTATTATTTAGTAGGAAACAAAGTAGGTAATTATAGATTTTAATAAAAAAGTAGCAAATAATTATAAACAGCTTTTCATCTGCCACCGCAATACATTCTATAACTTTTTATATTTATTTTTCTGTCACCTAGCAACCCTCCGCCGATGATCGCGTGAACGCAAATATTACAACAGTGGTGCAATGTTTTGTCACAGCACAACAGAGCGAGCTATCGAATTGCACAATCATAACACATGCACTCTCTGTGACGCCTAAAAAATATACCGCGTGGGACTGCAGGTCTGTTGTGACATTGTGATAAGATTAATGGAGCAAGGAGAATGTTTAGTGATCTTTACGTCGCGGATAGCAGCTTCGATTGCTGTGTAGGTGCTATCTTAGGGCCTTCTCATACTAGCGGATTGCGAACGTTCTCAAAGCGGAGCGGGCGCGCAACGGATTCGTTACGGGCTCACAACAGTCACAACGAACACGCGCGTATGCGCAACGAATTCGTTGCGGACGCGCAAAGAGTAAAAAGCGATGCGCAACGAGTAAAAGTAATAAATTCAACAGCAGTGTTTCCTCGTCGGAATCCATTTTGTTACTCGATGTATTGTACGTCGATAATTTGCTACAAACATGCGAGAAAAACGTAACGTATTTGCCACGCGTCCGCGACGTCCTCGCTGCGCAGCCGCGGCGTGTTCGCGACGCATTCGCTGCGCGTCCGCCCCGCCCCGTAACCGCTCCCAAACAGCTAGTATGATAAGGCCCTTACGGTTGGATTCAATATTCGAGCTTTCCATATATTTGGAGATTGAGATGCATATTTGACATAAGCTACATACACAATATGTTTCTATGTATAATATGTATGTATTTACAAAAAAAAAATTGTATATTATGTATGTTTATCCATTGTCTAGTACCTATAGAACAAGCTTCTGCTTAGTTTGGGACTAAATGGTGTTGTGTGAATGTGGTAGAATATTATATTATTAGGTATTCATATGTCATATGTATTTATATCTCTTGTAGCCATGGATAGATCGGAAGTTGGAACCGACCGTTTACTATATCTTGACGTAGCCGATGCTTCCCAGGAACCGTAGTCACCACAAGACTGATCTATTTTTAGTAAATTTTATTTTCCTGTCAGGACATAGGTATGCTTAGGCCTCAGTCACATTGGAAACTTTGTACTACAGAGTAAACGCTGAGCGTACGCGGGGCACACGCCGTACGCCCGCTCGAGGAACGCGCACGTCCAATGTGAGGTCGGCCTTAGGCTGCGTACCTATTGCCAAGATGAAAAATTTAAATTGGCTACTGTTATGTAAGTAGGTATGTGTTTATCGGTTTGCCCATGCGGTTATACAGCCTTCAAAGTACGTGACAATATACAATAAAACTACCATTAATGAACGTGTAAACTATTGCGCTAGTAAGTACCTCTAGGATTTGGTTGTAATTTGTAAAGCAAGCGATTTGTTTGTAGCGGTACCTACATACGAGTACAACTGATGACATCTAGCGTATAATGTTGGCAACACAAACGTTAGCGACACCTAACGGACACCGATGGAACTACGAATAAAAAAAATGTTGAAGAACCCGAATTGCGCTATTAAAAGTTTCACGCACAAAGCGTCAGATCGTCTGAAAGAAGAAGTCTGAATCACTTTTTTATGAGATGGAAAATATAAATTGTATAGAAATTGGCAAGAAGCAACTTGCCTAAGTAAAGTAACTGAGGGAATTGCCGTGGAGTTGTGAAAGAGCAGAATTTGTGTAGAAATCGTAAAAATATATTTGGACCGAGAATATTACGTCACAAAAGAAGAGGTGGAAAGTTGGACATGCATCCTGGTACCCGTTTAGACAGAGTAGTACAATAGCCCAAACCCTCCTTTTGATTCAGAATGTCATTGTGTCGCAAAATAGGGTTGTCTCCAATCAGTGGCGGCGGGCGCTAGACCACATGTGGACGTCGGCGACATCAAGTTCGCGAGGCCCTTTAAATCGATTGCGAGGCCCTGTTTACTTCGTAGTAAAAAAACCATTAATCTATGAATAAATAAATTATGATTTAAAATTTTTCATCCATCTCAGATCTTGTCATGCACGTGTTCGAAAATAATAAAAGCCATTATCATCTGCTTAGCTTTTTCCCGAATTGTTCGGTGTCGGCTACCTAAGCCAGGATGATTGGCGAAAAGAAATTAAGTATGTATGTATCTTGTAAAACTTTTATGCGAGGCCCCCTCAGGCGCGAGGCCGTCGGTGGTCGCCAACGTCGCCGACGCCTAGTGCCGCCACTGTCTCCAATCAAATCAAGCACTTTTAATGAAATGTCAAAAACGACCTTTGCCAGAATACAGATTTACATAGAAGCGCAGTTCTTAAGGATTTCGTGTGCCGATTCCAAGTGGAGACAGTCTCCAGTTTAGTTCGTAGCTGGCGCCGTTGGCGGCGCTAGCGTCGTTCACTGTCTCTCTTCCTGTTAAGATACACAGGAGTAACGGTCCTCTCTCTTACTCCCGTAGAGACCGCTGTCACAGCGCGACTGCCACGCCACCAAGCGGCAATTTGGGTCACAGAAAGTTTGTTTTCAGAGCGCCCATAGGAAATGCGCCTCTATGTAAATATCTGAGCTCTTTGCCTTTGCCTAGGGTTTTGTATGAAATATGACATAGTGACGTCATAGTGTTTTGCTGTCAAGTAGAATACTTATTATCAATAAATTGAGGATAAAATCTTAAATAAAGCTTTACCATTAATTGATGAATGAAGCTACTATTATTTTGACGTTGTTTTATCTAGTGAAACATTCACTAGATAAAAATACTTGTATAATTTATTTCACTTGCAGGAACCCTATTAAGGAGAGGCCTCCAGCAGTGGACTACGTAAGGGATGATGAAGATTTACTCGCTACCCGCTCTCAGTACAACCTTTTCCTCCCCTCAATCACAATCGTGAAGCCTCACTACATACTCAATAATAACTATGTGCAATCAATAATGGCATGCGCCGGCGCGTCATGCCCTCATGGCGTCATCCTCGTCGTGACCGGCAGCTCATGACCTGCACTCCTAATTATATGGAAGTGAGGAATTACTTGCTATGCGAATTGTTGAATAGATTGGTGATAAGCCCTTGGGTTATTGTTAGAAAGATTTGTGGTGTATGTTCATCATCGTCCTAGCCTTATCCCTGTTGCATTCAAGTAAAATTTGTTCAAAATACAGTTTCGATATAATGTCAGTGTCATCTTACGTCACAAAAATCGTATTCTTCAAAATTATCCGATATTTGAATGAAGTTGTAACGAGATTGTAAATTGAAACAAGTGACAAAATATGTGTCAACGACGAACTGTTTATTTCAAATTATACGATGATGACATTTGGTTATAAGAATACCGCTTCTGAGTACATTCAAAATATAATTTCAATGTCATATAAAATACGAGAATTGGCCTGCAGAACTCAATATTTAAAATAGTTTAAGGTTACAGGACTTATGAACGTCAAATCAAGTTTGACGAGCACTTTAATTTTATCTATACCTATACATATATGTATATTTTCATTGTATATTTTCATTGCATAGATGTCAAAATTAGTTAAAAAACGTAAAAGCCTCTTAAATTGATATCTGCTTTAAACAAATTTATCCATTCAATTTCCAAGCACTTATTATAAGCTATGGCACCTTAACATAAAAAGTAACTGTTTGATTTTGTTGATGTACCAATGCAATTAAATAAAACATGTTATAGCTTGTCGACGTCAAAGACTCAATAAAAGCTCAGAAACGATTGCTTCACAATTTTTGTCTATTTGTGTGCACATCACTCAAAACTGATGGACTTGAGACGTGATGGGAACTACGCCGTAATACATCCGTAATTATCTGTTCAACGCATACGATAACCAGTTTGGTATTTGTCAGTTTATATGTGTGCGATGATCTCCGGAACTGCAGAACAGACATGAGAATTATTGCCTGTATACCTTATTCAGGGCCGTTCCCACCCAATCCAGCGCCTGTGTGCGAAATCTATGAAGCGCCTGTGCAGTGGCGTAGGCTAGCTTGGGTAGCACCCGGAAGATGGCGGTTGACCTTTCTTTTTTTTTTAGTCGACAATTCCGGGCTAACTCTCTCAACTCTCGATGTCGTTTTGTCGTTATTAATATTTGTTTTGGATGGATGGCACTCCCTACGCAACTGCAGCGCCTGTGTGCGAAATCTGTGAAACGCCTTTTTTGGCATCCTTTTTCGAAAATAACTGTTATAATTAATGCATATTATCTCGGTGCGCGGCGCCCCTGTCACCCTGGCGCCTGTGTGCGCCGCGCACATTGCACATAGGGACGGTTCGGCCCTGACCTTATTTGTCTAATATGTTGTGAAGAGACCTCCTTGGACCACCATTTGTGTGTGAAATGTATTAAAAAATTAACACATAACATAACTTCACAGACAGCGGCGATAGCCTAGTGGAGAGACGGACGGACTGCTACGCAGAGGGTCTCGGGTTCGAATCCACGGCGCGCACCAATGACTTTTCGAAGTTATGTGCGTATTAAATTGTTAATTATCGCTTGCTAAACGGTGAAGGAAAACATCGTGAGGAACCTGCATGTCGGAGAGTTCTCCATAATGTTCTCGAAAGACATGTGAAGTCTGCCAACCCGCTCTTGGCCAGCGTGGTGCACTATGGCCTTACCCTTCTCATGGTGAGAAGAGGCCCGTGCCCAGCACTGGGACAGTTTATATACACGGCCAATGATGAGACATGATGATAACTTCACGCATTTATCCCTGAAGGGGTCGGACCCGTAGACCCACACTTCGCCAGATATGTTAAATAAAACAATTCTAATGTATTTTAAATCGTCGACTTCAGCTTGTATTACAAAAGCTGTGCGAGTTCCCTTACGTCCTAGTATCACCGATAATACCAAAAATAACAACATAATAATCTAATATTAGCACATAATGATGGAGCAAAGGTTGTTGTTCATTCGCCTTGAATGAGCCCACGGTAGACATTCTATTTAGACCGGAAACTGTCCGACATTTAGCTAAAAACTAGCAAAACCTAGCTCATAAGTTAGTCACCAACACCTACTTATATTGACATAACTGCGCTTACTCACTGGTGCAATAAAGTGATGCATCATAAGTGTTAAGACTACATTTTTGGTGAGTAATAAGTTTACATACACACCACATACTTCTATGTATTTATTTTTTATTTTCTATAGACTCACGCTTGTATCCTCGAAGGGTAGGCAGAGGTGTAACATTACATCCACATTTCGCCATGATTTTTTAGGTCCCACGTAATAGGGGGCGAGCCTATTGCCGTTAACGGGCACATCATCAGACTCGACCGGGCTGCTACTGCGTATTCGGAAAACCCAGTAACACTTTTGCCCGACCCGGGAATCGAACCCGGGGCCTCTGATCAGCAGTCACATACGCTATCCACTGTACCACTGAAATTTCATTCGATTTTCGTTTGTAACTTTTGTTATCTTTAATTTTACGGTTAAATGCTACGGAATCAAAGTTGTTAGAATTTAATTTGTAACAAAACATACTTTGCCATTTTTCTGTATGGCCAATTATTTGCCAGATAACCTAGAAATCCCATTTGTACCACTCGTTTCAAGATGGCGGCCGCAGGAAAAGGGCTGTGACACCACAAACTTGGATTTAACATTGTACTGACCCCTTCTAGACATCTAGGTATAAAATAAAATTGCATCCTCTGACAAATGCACGCTTAGCCCAAAAAAAAATTAACATTTCAATGGACTAAGCGATAAAACCACGATGAGGACAAAGATACCTATTCCAAAGATGTTTTATTTATCAAATAATTTTGTTTTTAAATACTTTTCATTCATGACTGTCAAATACAATAAACGTCTACCGTACGCGCCAAAACTTTATCAGTTTATTTTTCACGGCTAAGGTAATTGCTTAAACAGCCAACCGGTTTTTTATTACCTCAAGTGTTGAAAATTCATTCATGAGAATTTAATGTGAGTTGAGCAATTAAAACTAATATAGGTACTTACTACACATAATGTCTGGTGTAAAAATGTATACGAAAATGCCTGCGTTTAGAGAATATTTGATGGTGGTATTAAAGTAGGTGGCAACACTTAGGCTGGAGAAATACAATAAATGACTCATTGGCGATTTTTTTTATTAACGTTATTATTGACAGAAAAATGAGCCTCGTAACATTCATCATCATTATCATCAGCCCTTTATACTGTCCCACTGCTGGGCACGGGCCTCTTCCCATTATAAGAAGGGTAAGGCCATAGTCCACCATGCTGGCCATGTGCGGGTTGGCAGACTTCACATATCTTTCGAAAAAATTATGGAGAAAGACATGCAGGTTTCCTCACGATGTTTTCCTTCACCGTTTAGCAAGCGATAATTAACAATTTAATACGCACATAACTCCGAAAAGTCATCAGTGCGCGCCGTGGATTCGAACCTGGACCCTCTGCGTAGCAGTCTGTTGGTCTCTCCACTAGGCTATCGCTGCTTTTTCGTAACATTCATCTTTCCGAAATACTTCAGTACCTACATTCGTAATCCTGGCGCTTGCAACGGGTTCTGAAGTATCGGATACTTATTATAATTTTCAAATCGCTTAATACGCAAAATTCTAATAATGACAAAATCCTGAACAAATGGAAGGTAATCCAGTACAGCCACAAAATTGTCGGAAATTTTCATTCTCAAAAATTCACTGTACATTTTCGTCAAGTAACTACCGCCTCGTAAGTTACTGGGTGAGTTCTACTACCAGACAGACACATAAATAAAACCAGTTTCACAATATCGATGCATCGTTATGTAATAAAACGTCTAAGTTCATACTGCAACTATGGTTCGACACGACAGCTCATAGACAATCGTGTGAACATAAACAAGTAGATGTCTATAAGTATATGTAAATGGCAACCCACGGATTGATGCAACTTTATTGATTTTGAGTCTGGTAACATTTATTGTATGATGTACTTTTATTAGTAGGTACCTACTGGAAAAATATGATCTGGTCTGGTGATGGTGGATGCAGTTTACGGCAAAGACATGTTTGCAATACTTTGGAAGTGCAGTAGCATAGATAAACAATGCATGCCTGCCACCACATATCCTTATCCAAAAGGAACTGGATAGTATTCAGAATGCTTGTATAATTTATAGCGACTAAATGACTATGCTATGGGTCCAGACATAGAACTCTATGACAAAGCACTATCTCATCCAATATAGAAGCAGATGATTAACATCTCATTAAAAGCGTGGATAAGCCAAGGATAGTCATAAAATTGCTGGTTGTTTCCATCTATTCTTATCCAACAGAAACGGATATTGTCTTTTAGAAAGGCTGTACAATTTCCTGGCAATCCAAAGACCATACTATTCGAAGTCATACTACGTAACAAGCCACCAAATATTAAACAAAAAGAATATTAGTCCTTATTAAAAAGAGGTCTGGATCTTGCCCTTGGTATCTGTCGTATAATTTCTTGGCGACTAAAACACCATATTTTTCGTAGGCATACAGGACTACGCCACACAATACTAAAGCTGAAAAACATTTTCGCATCGCGGATGTACCTACCACGGATAGTCTAGTAATCGTTACACAGCCTAATGCAAATTAAACAATAAAAATGAGGTTGAATACTCTCGTATGCGTAGATAAACGGCCATAAACACCTCTTTACAATGTCATAAATTTGATTTGAATTAGTTGCTAAATGTTTAATTCATTTAAACTTATCTGTCAGTCTCCAGACGGAGTCGGTAGTTTATAGTTTACCGTTTACGCTATAGGCATTTTGATAATATTAATAGTTTATTGAAATTAGTTACCTATCTATTAATCGTATGTTCACTTGAATAAAATGACATACATACATATCGTTACGCCTTTTATCCCCGAAGGGGTAGGCAGAGGTGAATTTCTACTCCCACTTTTCGCAAGATATACTTTAGTCCCACGTAATAAGGGGCGAGCCTATTGCCGTACCGGGCACATTTCCAGACTCCGTGCTGCTACTGAGAATTTCGTGACAGAAAAACCCAATAACACTGCCCGACCCAGGAATCAAACCCGGGACCTCCCGATCCCACGCGCCGCGAGACCAACGAGGCAGTAAAATGACGCATTACATAAATTATTATTCTAACTGAATTTTGGCTAAATATTAGCTTTTCCACAGAGTGGCTGCCTGTCTGACCTCCGCAACCCGAAAGGATAGCGATTCTCCATGGTTTAGACTAGTGTCAGTTTATTTTGAGGTAGGTACTGACGCTCTATAATGATTGTCAAAGATCTGCATGATGGCCGAGACCGTTGACTTAACGTGCTCTCCGAGGTACGGGACAAGCGATAATTAACTATTCAATACGCACATAACTCCGACAAGTCAGTGGTGCGCGCCGTGGATTCGAACCCGATACCCTCTGCATGGCAGTCCGTTGGTATCTCCACTAGGCTATCGCTGCAGTAGCACTACACGAATTATATCAGCCTTATTAAAATAATAGTTGTTGCTCGCATTTTGTTTCAAACACAGTGGATTTTCAAACAAACTTTAAGTGTAGGCTTAGAATTATGTTTTGCGTCAGTTTTTGGCGAGGTATAGTGAACCCTAAACGTCAACAATAATGTCAGTTTTTGGCGAGGTATAGTGAATCCTAAACGTCAACAATAATGTCAGTTTTTGGCGAGGTATAGTGGATCCTAAACGTCAACAATAATGTCAGTTTTTGTCGAGGTATAGTGAATCCTAAACGTCAACAATAATGTCAGTTTTTGGCGAGGTATAGTGAACCCTAAACGTCAACAATAATGTCAGTTTTTGGCGAGGTATAGTGAATCCTAAACGTCAACAATAATGTCAGTTTTTGCCGAGGTATAGTGAATCCTAAACGTCAACAATAATGTCAGTTTTTGGCGAGGTATAGTGAATCCTAAACGTCAACAATAATGTCAGTTTTTGCCGAGGTACTTATAGTGAATCCTAAACGTCAACAATAATGTCAGTTTTTGCCGAGGTACTTATAGTGAATCCTAAACGTCAACAATAATGTCAGTTTTTGCCGAGGTACTTATAGTGAATCCTAAACGTCAACAATAATGTCAGTTTTTGCCGAAGTACTTATAGTGAATCCTAAACGTCAACAATAATGTCAGTTTTTGCCGAGGTATAGTGAATCCTAAACGTCAACAATAATGTCAGTTTTTGCCGAGGTATAGTGAATCCTAAACGTCAACAATAATGTCAGTTTTTGCCGCGGTATAGTGAACCCTAAACGTCAACAATAATGTCAGTTTTTGCCGAGGTATAGTGAACCCTAAACGTCAACAATAATGTCAGTTTTTGCCGAGGTATAGTGAATCCTAAACGTCAACAATAATGTCAGTTTTTGCCGAGGTATAGTGAATCCTAAACGTCAACAATAATGTCAGTTTTTGCCGAGGTATAGTGAATCCTAAACGTCAACAATAATGTCAGTTTTTGCCGAGGTATAGTGAACCCTAAACGTCAACAATAATGTCAGTTTTTGCCGAGGTCTGGTGAATCCTAAACGTCAACAATAATGTCAGTTTTTGCCGAGGTATAGTGAATCCTAAACGTCAACAATAATGTCAGTTTTTGCCGAGGTCTGGTGAACCCTAAACGTCAACAATAATGTCAGTTTTTGCCGAGGTCTGGTGAATCCTAAACGTCAACAATAATGTCAGTTTTTGCCGAGGTATAGTGAACCCTAAACGTCAACAATAATGTCAGTTTTTGCCGAGGTATAGTGAATCCTAAACGTCAACAATAATGTCAGTTTTTGCCGAGGTATAGTGAACCCTAAACGTCAACAATAATGTCAGTTTTTGCCGAGGTCTGGTGAATCCTAAACGTAAACAATAATGTCAGTTTTTGCCGAGGTATAGTGAATCCTAAACGTCAACAATAATGTCAGTTTTTGCCGAGTTATAGTGAACCCTAACGTCAACAATAATGTTGAATTTCGCGTGCATGCTTTCGTCGAGTTTAAGCACGAAATAAGTCGAAAATTAACGGAATAACGGCTTTTAGATACTAAAGACCTACCTACTAATTGTCTTAGAGAAAAAGAATCTTTCCATATGATAATACGTAAGTTTATTTTATGGCTAAAGGTTACTGCAGATAGAAAAACGAATATTTTCATAAGATCTCGTATCTATCATTAAAATAATAATATTATACCACATTCACACAATATAGAATATATATTGCACAATATAGAATATATATAGAATATATAATAGATATTGCCTGTGAATTTAACAAATCTTTCACGATACAACGCACTACAATAAATTACCCAAATGCAAGTACACATATAAAAAGAAGCTCCAATTCAATGTTTATGAAACCTAATACTACGACAGGTGTAACTAAGTTAATAGCATCGTTAAAGAACAGGAACAGTGTAGGATATGACAGTATAGCTACAAAAATAGTCAAAGAAGTATCACATATCATAGCGCCAATTTTATCTTATTTAATAAATGAATGCATAGAGCAAGGCATCTTCCCAGATGTCCTAAAAACATCCATTATTAAGCCTCTATTCAAAAAAGATGACAAAGAAAACGTAAAGACCTATAGACCAATTGCGCTACTACCAGTATTTTCTAAAATTTTTGAAAGCCATGTACATCAAAATCTGTATGATTTTTTCGAGTCTCATGATTTATTTTCAAAGCAACAAATGGGTTTCAGAAAGGGTAAATCAATCGACATGGCAATTTTTGATTTTATGAATAAAGTTATGACATCTATGGACAAAAGGACACCAGTAATGGCAACATTCATGGATATTTCCAAAGCTTTTGACTGCGTTAATCACTGTATATTATTAAATAAATTGGAAACATATGGAGTGAGAGACAATGTCCATAGTCTAATAGAAACATATTTAAAAACCGAAGACAAATGACTCAAATTAATAGAATATGTCGATTATCTAAAATTGAATCCGCATACATATCTGAGCCTGAAACGCCATGCTGCGGCGTACCACAAGGTAGTGTGCTAGGTCCATTACTCTTTTTGGTGTATATAAACGACCTCCCCCAAGTCTGTAATCATCACATGACACTGTTTGCAGACGACAGTACGGTGCTATTCACCGGAGAAAATATAAATAAATTATAAAATGACATCAACCTGACAATTAAATGTATCATAGAATGGATGACATATAATAATTTAGATATAAATATTGATAAAACCAATTTTATTAATTTTAATCAAAGACAAAACAATGAACTCAATTTAAATATTCATTACGGTGGACAAACAATATCTCAAACTGACATGACAAAGTTTTTAGGATTAATATTAGACAGTAAGTTGACATGGAAACCTCATATAGAAAAAGTATGCAATAAATTAAGTCAAAGTTGTTATGCATTATTCAAACTCGGTAGTGTAGCAGATCGCAAAACCGTGCTCACTGCATATCACGGATATGTAGAATCTATAATAAGATACGGAATAATCTTTTGGGGTAATTCCACACACAAAGAACTGGCTTTTAAAGCCCAAAAGAAATGTATTAGAGCCATATGTCACATAAAATCTACTGATAGTTGTCAACCCTTTTTTCGGTCTTTAAAATTGCTTACACTACCATGTCTTTATATATATAATGCCGTGCTTTTTGTCAAAAGTAATCAAAATCTTTTTGAAAAGGTTACTAGAGCAAGACGGCGAGATATGCTGTGTTTGGTAGCTTCTCGGATGACCATGCTAAATAAAAGCATATTCTGTATGGGTCCTAAACTATTTAACAAATTGCCACAAAAATTGCGAAGTGAAGATGATATCAATTTATTTAAAAAACATGTAAAATTATTACTATTAGACAAGATTTATTACAGTGTTGCTGACTTTCTTAATGACAAAGATTTAAAATAATTATTATGATATGTTTAAAATTATCGATCGTTTGATTTTTGAATTTGACATGTAATATATTGTACACCGTCTAGTACGGTATATCACAGAGATCTGTACTTTAGAATTAAGACCTTTCTTGTAATACTTTATGTACCTGTGATAACAATAAACTATTTGAATTTGAATTTGAAACACCATCTAGTCCCAAACTAAGCACATAGTTTGGGACTAGACAATGGATAAACACCTATAATATACTTTTTTCTAGAAAGTATGCTTTTCAAATAAAAACTTAAACGAGCGAATATCTGCCAATCATGTAATCCGTGTGGTGACGGATTAAGAATACGGATTGTCACCACCCCATATCATCCCATGGGTGTCGTAAGAGCCGACAGAGGGAGCACATTATGCAGAGAACAGCACTGTAAGAGAAGGAAAACTTGATACAAACCCTATACCTACCAACCCGTTTGGCCAGCGTGGTATAGTAGGCCAATTCCTCCTTTCAAAGGAGAGGCCTAGTCCAGCAGTGGACTGTTAAAGGCTGATGATGATGAAGATAGAATTGGAGTGTCTGCTCTTAAGCCTCCATTATACCCCCTTAGAAGTAGAATTTTAAAATCGTGTAGAAGGTGCCGTCATAAAAGGATAAGAAGGCAAGTTTCTTGCATTGCTGACCTGCAGACAGTGAACAGCCGAAGCTATTGGGCGCAAGAAGCCGAAAGGTATATACACAAGGCATATAATATATGCCTTGTGTATGTATATGCCTTTCTGGCCAAATTGTTAGACGCACTGCAGTTTAAACATCATCAGTCAATAAATTCATATTTGTTCTATAATATACTTTATTTGTGACAAAAACAAGATAATTAAATGGATACCAAAGAAATAAACATTGTATTTGGTAATTATAATAAACCTGTGTAGTATCATCAGATAATTAAAATTTTCATAAAATCTTATAGTGCGTCTAATAATTTGGCCAGGGACGGTACATATATGTTCCATAGCGACCGCAGTAAGAAGGGATTCCCTGACTTTCTCAAAAGATCGGACAGAAACATTAAAATTTTAAAAAATTTGCCAAGTACGAGTCGGACTCGCGCACGAAGGGTTCCGTACCATCATCTTTAAAAGAAAACCACGTTTGTTGTATGTAGACTTAAATATGGTTTTGACCTGTTTAAAGATCGAGTAAAAACTTGCTTAAAATTACGTTTGTTGTATGGGAGCTCTTTAATATTTTATTTTTATTTAATTATTATTTTGAAAGGTAATATACAACTAACTATATATTCTGTGAACATTTTAAGCGTCTACCTGTTACCATTACTAATATTGTGCAATAAATTGGAAAAAAACCACGTTTATTGTAAACCCAGTATTTTGTTTTTTTTTTTATTTTTGTTTGTTATAGCGGCAACGGAAATACATAATTTGTGAAAATTTCAGCTTCCTAGCTATCACGTTTTATGAGATACAGCCTGGTGACAGACAGACAGACAGCGGAGGCTTAGTAATAGGGTCCCGTTTTTTACCTTTTAGGTTCGCAACCCTAAAAAAAGGGCGGGTGCAGCTGCGGATATCCTCTAGTAGTAGCTAAAGATCTGATCTGAATTTGCCTCAAAGTGAACATTCTAAACAGTAAGTAATATTTAAGTAACGGGTAATTATCTTATACTTTAACTAGAGGAAGCCAGCAGCTACGCCTGCACTTTTTTTAAATTTACCCGTTTTGGCCCATCCCGTGAGAATTTCGGGAAATCCCTTCTTAGTGCACCCCTACGGTCCCCAAGGAACATACATGCCAAATTTCAGCTTCCTGCGCCCAATAGTTTCGGCTGCAGCGTGTCTGTTAGTCAGTCAGTAACGCAAGGATTTTATATATTAAGATATATAAAGCTGAAGAGTTTGTTTGTTTGTTTGGTTGAACGCGCTAATCTCAGGAACTACTGGTCCGATTTTAATAATTCATTCACTGTTAGAGAGCTCATTTATCAAGGCAGGCTATAGGCTATACAACATCACGCTATGAGCGACGGGCGCAGAGTAGTAGTCTTCTAGTTAAAAAATAAAGGGAAAAAAATAACTTATATTCTAAACAGTTTCATCGAGACACAGAGGAATCTATTGAACTTTGCAAAAGCCAGCGTTGGCGAACTCTCCATCAGGTTTTTGCTGTGGTAGGTACTTCAAGTTTATTGCTCTCATCAAGTGAAAAACTCGGGCCACGTGCCAAACCTACGTTACAAGTGGTGCTGTCACATCAATTTCGCGCATCCGAGAGCACTGAGGTCTGTGGGCGGCTGACTAACTGCTAAGGAATGTGCCGAAATACGAGATCAGTACTACTGCAGTACGGAAAGGGCTGGTCCTTGCTGATTTAAATGTATCCCTATTCCCTACAGTTCTCTTAGCTGTTATGTTCTTGGGTAGTGGAACGACACAATAGGGTTGTATCCAACTAGTCAAATCAAGCACTTTTAATGATATGTCAAAAACGACCCTTGAAAAGGGTTTTGTCGTTTGGTATGAAATATGACATAGTGATTAGTGATGTCATAGTATTTTGCTTTCAAGTAGAATGTGTCTTAGATTATATTAATTTCTTTACTGCTCTCGCAGCAAGAAATTATTCAAAAATCGGATTCTACTACTGAGAATCGGAAAAACCGCTCTATTTATCTCTTGCGCCACTATATATACTCGCAGTGTGAACGAAACCATAGCGCGATTCAGCCGGACGGCACAACGCCATCTATCGAGCGCGCATGTAAACTTATCTGTACTAATCTTATACTAATATATAAAGCTGAAGAGTTTATTTGTTTGTTTGGTTGAACGCGCTAATCCCAGGAAATACTGGTCCGATTTGAAAAATTATTTCAGTGTTAGATAGCCCATTTATCGAGGAAGGCTATAGGCTATATAACATCAGGCTATGAGCAACGGGAGCGGAGCAGTAGCTCTAAATAACGGTGGTGTAACCGCGGGCATCGTCTAATATAATTATAAAGCTGAAGAGTTTATTTGTTTGGTTGAACGCCCTAATCTCAGGAAGTACTGGTCCGATTTGAAACGTTATTTCAGTGTTAGAAAGCCCATTTATCGAGGAAGGCTATAGGCTATATAACATCACGCTATAAGCGACGGGAGCGGAGCAGTAGCCTTAAATAACGCGGGTGTAACCGCGGACATCCTCTAGTTATCATTATATTGACGATAAAAAATGTTAAATAAAGTTTTAGTATTAATTGCTGAATGAAACTAAATAGGTACCTACTATTATTTTGACATGTTTCACTAGATAAAAATACTTGTATAATTTATTTCACTTACAAGAAACTTCCCTATTATGGAGGCTGTTGAAACTCACCGCTAGATAGAGTCCTCTCCTAATTTGCGTCGCAGTAGCATTGTGAGTTGAGCCGAGAGAGAATGATTTGGCCCACTGTACCACGCTGGCCAGACAGGTTGGCATATGGTTTAATGTCGAGTTTTTCGGTCAGGGGCGTCGCCAGGCGATTGTCTAGGTGGGGGCAAAGTCGCCAGCCGATGGCCTAGAGGGAGGGGGGGGGGGAATTGATATGGAAAATCAGAAAAGTACGAATTGTAGGGCTTATTGAGTCTCTTAGGGGAGGGGAGGGCAAGTTGATATGGAAAATGAGAAAAGTACGAATTGTAGGGCTTATTGAGTCAGACAAACTGCTCCGCTCTGCCCCTTGGCGACGCCCTTGTTTCCAGTCTTTTCCCAAATAAATTATTTGCTTCGTGTATTTCCTTAGTCACTAATGACATAAACGGAATGAAACGGAATGGCGATATGGCACTACAGCTTACTCACGTTACGGCACAATCTCTTTCGGAAGCAGCTATGTCCTGTGAGAAGGAAAAAGAAAGGCGCCCAGGAAAATAGGGAGTTAAGAAGTAGACGAAAAATAGAAGTAGAGTGTCGGAGGCCCTATACCCTATTCCTTCGCCCTCATCCCACTCCTCATCCTATCCCTTTTCCCAACCCCGAGGGGCGGCAACGTACTTGTGAAGTTGTAACTCCTGTGGTGTTGCTTGTGTTCATGGGCGGCGGTAATTGCTTACCATCAGGCGATCCGTCTGCTCGTTTGCCGCCTATTACGCCAAAAAATATGTGCTCACGCCTTTAAGAATAAGCAAAGCAATACTTTGAAGCAGTATTTCTATGGCGGAAAGTAGAACCGAAATTCGACTCAAGTTGGACATCTTGCTTAGGGCTGATACTCTGGAATACATCTTATCATGCTGTCATAGCAAAATTTCAAACAGAAGAGTATGAAACACTGGCCATCGCGTGAGGAACTAATTAACAAAACTAATCAACTGAACTTTGCTCAGTCCGTCGTTTGTTTTAAACTTAAGTAGCTGCAATGTCAAAATAGGGCTGGTAATCTGCTTCAACAATAGTTCTATGCTTTTCCATTCTCACCTTAATTATCAATATTATACCACTTGTGTAGGTTCAGCAACAGTAACCATTGAAGATACCGAGCTTTGACATTCGTGAAGTAGCGGGGAAGGTTTTAGGTACGTCTGTTAAATAAGTACGCAAAAGTGAATTGCCATGCGTATGCGACTGCTGATCGGAGGTCCCGGGTTCGATTCCCGGGTCGGGCAAAAGTGTTACTGGGATTTTCGAATACTCAGTAGCAGCCCGGAGTCTAGTGATTTGCCCGGTAACGGCAATAGGCTCGCTCTCTATTACGTGGGACCTAGGAATTCATGGCGAAATGTGGGTGTAATATTTACACCTCTGCCTACCCCTTCGGAGATACAGGCGTGGGACTATAAATAAACAAATTAATAAAATTTTTATTCTATAAAAACAGCAGCTTGTGGAAGAAGTGGTATTCGTAGTCTATAGGCGCTAGCAAAGCATATAACATGTAATGTACATACAAGTAAGCTGAGCCCTCAGTTCAACCCTCAGTTCGAGCCCTCTCGGTTAAACCCGCCTCATTTAGGGTTACTGTTCCGCACCCGTGGCTCACAGCGTGATGTTATAAGCCTTCCTCAATAAATGAGCTATGCAACACAAAAGAAGCATAATTAAAATCGGACCAATAGTTCCTGACATTAGTGCGTTCAACCAAACAAGCATTATACATCAGTTTAGAAGTAAAAAACTGTAGACGCACCAAACTAGTAGTACAAATGGTTTCTTCCAGACAACCATCTGTCCTATTCAATGGCCTACCTTATTTTAAATTTGAAACATAAGGTTGGCAACCCTGTATCTTATGTTTATCGCATACAAATAGAATAATTAAGTAGTAAAAAAACCGCTTTAACGCGACCATTCAACTCCGTGCAGTATCGCGGTGTTGGCTGCGTTCAAGGTTAAGCACTCGTTTCCAAATTTTAGACTCGCTTGGGCATAAGGCGGGCATTCAATGTGCGATTAAAAGTCGCAAGCTTTTAGTTTTCTCAGCGGACTTCGATGCAAAAGTCTGCCGTACACATACCGTACCGTATACCGACGTAAGCCTATAAAACAATAACTATTAATATTACACCCACATTTAGCCATATTATGAAGTTCAGGTTTCACGTAAAAGAGGACGAGCCTATTGCCGTTACCGGGCACATTGCCGGACTCCCCCCTGCTACTGAGAATTGGGGAAAACTCAGTATCACTTTTGCCCGACCGGGAGTCGAGCAGCTGACGCATAAGCTATCTATTGGTATATTTTATATATTTTTTTATAGACGCACTTCTGTATCCCCGAAGGGGTAGGCAAAGGTGTAATATTACACCCACATTTCGCCATGAATTTGTAGATCCCACGTAATAGGGGGCGAGCCTATTGCCGTACCGGGCACATTACCAGACTCCGTGCTGCTACTGAGAATTTCCTAACAGAAAAACCCCTTTGCCCGACCCGGGAATCGAACTCGAGATCTCCCAATCCCACGCGCACATTTATGCCGCGAGACCAATGAGGCAGTCATATCTTATCAATATAAAAATGTTTGCAACTAGTTTATTAACATGTCAGTGATTACTACCTTGTTAGGGCTGTTCAGTTTTACGTTTTTTCTAAGAAATAAGTCTGCCAGTCTATTTGACTTATCGGTTGGTGAAATGTTTAGCATGATTAAATTACGTCTTCAGCTCCATTGAGTCTGAAAAAGTATACAATAAATTACATGTATTGTGTATATTACACCTCTGTTTCTTTGGTAATATAAATACGTTCAATCAATCCATTTATTTACTAAGTAAAGGAGCACATACACGTTGTAATGTTCGCCAATTAGATTCTGTAAATTAACCGATTAGTTGTCATATTCATTCGTTATTGGTAGCCTGATTGATTAACAGCCGATCGACGATACAAATGTTTATATGTTTTTCTATTTATTGCCAACATTATCTAATAAAAACATCAGTTGCCAACATAATAAATAGCACGTTACAGCCACTATTGCGCATATAACAGTGATTAATGGCACCAGTTATTGTCCTAATTTTTTATAAACCTTTCAATATAACTCAAATAATAAATAACTGAGCTCAATTTTATTCTCATAATAAATATAACAGTGTAGTGGCATAGACAAAATTGATTTGTTTTATGGCCGTACAGACACATATTTCAATCGCGACAAATTAAATATTTATTATCTGCGAACGAGCCATTAATGTCGCGACGTATATTTGTGAATGGCTAGCTTTAAAACTATATAAGTGTCATTGTGTAAAAATAAAAATAATGAAATCGAAATCGTGTTTGAAAGGAAAATTTGTTGCCAGTTAGTAAATTACTTTAATTAACTGCCATAAAATTAACCATTAAAATGGTTTGGATTATGTAACTCCATAATTATTGGCGTTGTATAAATATTTCGTTACTGATTTTATAAAATCGTCTATCGGTGTATTTTAACTATTGTTTTTTTTATATTGCTATTAAGCCTTTGTTATTAAGGTAATTTATATAAATCAGGAATGCAGACAGTTATTTTAAAAGAGACAAAAAATACCTAACACTTATGATAATTAAAACAAAGAGTAATCAGAAATAGTCATAACTACTAAGTAGTTCAAAAGAATTATATAGTATGTTCTTGTTCTACGGTAATACACTAAATCTACAAAAAATATTTAATGACATGTTGAGCAAGTATCTAATTGTTAGTGTTTATATTATACACCATCCAAAAACAGACGTCTCTAAATTTAACCAAAGCTCTACATAATATGTTTGTTGAAATCAAAATAATAACCAAGTAACTACCAATTAAGATGTTTTTAGTTCTAAGTCAAAGTATAATCAAAACTGAATTGAAATAAATTAGAATACTTACTAGGTGCATCGTTCGGAAACACAACCGTACCGTTTGAAGCTTTTTTATCTGTATCCACAGAAATGAATTTTCTCGGTCACGCCTTATAAACCGTCTTAAATATTGAAATAAATTCAAACCAAATGGGCGCTTTTAAAGTTCAAGCAGTACGGAGTGTCTGACCTTGGACAATGCTCACGATTTTGGGGATTCATTTGAATTAACTATTTTACGATATTATAATGTAACGTGTCTGCTACTATGCTAGAATTAGATCGACAACGACAATAAAATTCATCATAGAGATATAATGGATAGAGTAGGCGAGCTAAACAAAAAGTCGTCGCGTCGATAGAGCAAGGAATACATTTTGTACCCGTTTCTCTTTTTATTTTCCAGCAATTTAGCGCGTCAATTACAGGATTAGCTGATTGCTATCAGAGAACATAATTATGTACCAGGTGCACGTTTTTTCTCTTTCCATCAACGCGACTTTTTCACGTAAATCCATACGTGTTATAAAGCTCGCCTGCTCTATCTATTTAAATCATCATCATCAGCCTTTAACAGTCCACTGCTGGACTAGGCCTCTCCTTTAAAAGGAGCAATAATAATTGGCCTACTATACCACGCTGGCCAAACGGGTTGGTATAGGGTTTGTATCAAGTTTTCCTTCTCTTACAGTGCTGTTCTCTGCATAATATGCTCCCTCTGTCGGCTCTTACGACACCCATGGGATGATATGGGGTGGTGACATTCCGTATTTTTAATCCGTCACCACACGGACAATTCTTTTTCTATATAATAATATTATCTCTTAATTCATACATTGTCGATGAATGAAAATTCCATTTAATAATTTGAATTTCAAATTTTGAGTGACGTTGTAAATTCGCACGTTAAGCAATAAAAAAAACACGATCCAGCCAGCACGTGTATTAAATTTGATAACCAACTTTCTGGCTGTGCGTACTGCGTAGAGAATTCTGCAGGTTTCTCTGAGTCCTAACAAGACAACTTTATGTGTAAGGGAATAACGAAAGTGTATCTTATTTGCGTAAATATATGAAAGTTACAACTTTGGACACTGCTTATGCATACTAATCAAAAGGGAAGATCGATGTTGCCTGAGATATTGATGGTTCTCAAGCGTCCTTTGAAAACTAATGATTTTAACGATAACGTTCTAAGTAGTTTTAAACTCTTGTCAAAAAAATGATTATGCGGTCGAATTTATTTGACGGCTGTTTGAATTTAGATCTGATTTTTAACATAAGCTTTTTGGCTTTGTTAGTTTTTTGACTGTTTGCGTCATAAAAAATACGGAATGGGTTATTTATAACTTGAAACCATTGGATAAAAAAAACTCAGTTAGCCATTCAGTAAATGTCGTTCAAACTACAAAAAAAGATTGATGTGCGTCGCAAACCTGTCGGATTCCAGATAGCAACCGATCTCTTATCTAAACACAGATATGAGGTGACTGACTTGGGGACTCTGTAACGTCTTTTTGCACAGGAAATATTTAATAATAAGTATCACTAATAAAAAAATGATTACACAGAGTACATATGGTGACTTTTTTTCGTTCAGAAACCGCGTAGTTACAAGTGGTTTGGTGGGCAAAGTTGTCATGACCTCGGGTACGGTCATAAAACTAGTAGAAGTACGTAGTATCTGAATGGTTGGTGTATTAACATTCAGTAGGAACCAGCTGTCTCGGTGACTGCCCTTGACTTAATACGGCGCAGTCGTACGCACTAATTGTTCGCGGTAGGGTTGAACCAACGCTGGAAATGTCACATACTCGTTGCGAAATGATAACATCATCGTTCGAGCGTTACCCAATTTTTAATATTTAATAATAATAATATTCTACCACATACACACATCACCATCTAGTCCCAAACTAAGCAGAGCTTGTACTATGGGTACTAGATAATGGATAAACATACATATATACTTTTTTTTTTGTAAATACATACATATTATACATAGAAACTCCCAGACCAAGACAAACATTCATGTTCATGTACACAAATGTTTGACTTGAGCGGGAATCGAACCCGCGACCATCGGCGTAGCAGTCGCTTACACTCCCACTGCGCCAACCGGTCGTCAAATTGAAGCAAATCTCTGACCAGATTTGAAAACATTTTAGCTTTTCCGCAGAACGACTGCTGTATCTCCACCCAAATTTAAAGGGATAGCTTAGACTAGCGGCATGGCTAAGGTATCCCCTTAGGTGTCAATGACATCAGTATATTTAAGAAAACGAACTCCTCCATGACGACTGTAGGAGATCTTCACTACGCAATAATATGCCATCATTATTTTTTAGCGTTATACCAGTTTCAATCTGGGGTCCGCTTACTACACGCTATTTAGGCAATAATATGCAATAATAATTACAATTTTGAAGTTGAAAAATCTTTGCGATAAAAGACATACTAGGAATAGCAGGAACTGGCTAAAATGTAATTGTGCGTATTCCTACATAGCAGCCCTAGCAGGCAGGGCTGCCACATGTTCGTGCTAGTCCCATGTCACGTGTCGCATGGAGCCAAGCTGTAATTAGCTTGGCCCTAATTTTTATTTCACTACGTAAAACAATTTAGATAAGTATCGAAATCTAGCAGGCTAAAGAAAGGAATATTTTATTACAAAATATTCTAATAAGAATTACTAATAGTTTTTGGCCTCGTTTCCTGTAAAAGAGCCGACAAATCGGGCAATAGTGAGATGTTATTGCAAAAAGAAGTCTCGATATTTTAATTTAAATACAATCACTGTAAAAAAACGCGATAAAGTCCGTAACCCGTTATATTATTACTTATACTTTAATGTGTAACATATTTTTTATTATTGATATCTTTTAACTCGTAAGTGTACTTAGAAAAAACAGTAAGAACTAAAAAGTCCCGTTAGATTTTGGGCTGTATTAATAACAGCCAACCCATCGGCAAACCGACGAGACGGCAATTGTTTCGATTGTTTTATAAAAACATCATCATCATCAGCCCTGTATATAAACTGTCCCACTGCTGGGCACGGGCCTCTTCTCACTATGAGAAGGGTAAGGCCATAGTCCACCACGCTGGCCAAGTACGGGTTGGCAGACTTCACATGTCTTTCGAGAACATTATTGTGAACTCACAGACATGCAGGTTTCCTCACGATGTTTTCCTTCACGGATTGGCAAGCGATAATTAACAATTTGATATGCACTTAATTCCGAAAAGTCATTTGTGCGCGCCGTGGATTCGAACCCGAGACCCTCTGCATAGCAGTCTGTCGGTCTCTCCACTCGGCTATCGCTGCTTATATAAAAACGTTACAAGAAATTATATTACTATGGGATATTTTATATCATATGGTGCATAGGGTTCCCACCAAGAACTTAGGCTCCCAAGCCAACCTCACCTGCAAGTGGTGCACCTGCCGATCAACGGACGAGGCTCTGGCAAACAAAATGTCCCAATAAGCGGCAATAGGCTCGCCACCTATTACGGGGGATCAAAACACTGGCAAAAAGTGGGCTTTTAATATGCTTCTGCCTACCCCTTCGGGGAAACAGGCGTGAGTCTATGTTTTTTTTTTTTTTGTGTGTGGACTAGTTGTTGGCCGCTGATGGCCTTGACAACTTTACGCGGACTATGGGTGAGCGCAGAAGGCTCCCAACCCGTTAAAGTATACTAGACAGCGTTTTGACTCCCCAAGGGTGGACTACCACGGACCTCGGCTTGGGGCGCTGCCGGCAATGCGGGACTAAGGTGTTCCGCGGTATTAACGTTAGCGCGTCGCGTATTCCGGCCTCGTCGGCGAGTACGGAACCGCGGTCGAAGTTGTATGGCTTCGCGAGCCGTGTGTGCTCTGATTTGAGCAAGTGTAGTGTTATCGTCAGATTCGTCTAATACGTGCCTAGGTCTCCTAATCTTAGAAATCCTAGATGGTGTATAGTTTAACGCCGCAACCAATAGTGGGTTGGGGTGTGTCGAAGCAGAGTCAAAGTAGCTACGGGAGCACTGTTTCATGAATTGCCTGATGGTCGGCAGTTGTAAGTCTACATGTAACTCCTCGTTACGTACGTACCACGGTGCGCCCGTAGCTCGCCTCATGAACTTATTCTGAAGTGTTTGTAGCCTATGGATCCTGTGTGGCCTAGTTTGTGCGAAAACTACACTAGCGTATGTCATTATAGGCCTAATACACGATGTGTATAACCTAATCTTGTTCTTAAGCGATAGTTTAGATCTAGCGTTGACTAAGCTATGTAAGCGCCCAAGCACAAAGGAGGCTCTATTGCGAGCCTTCGTAATGTGTGAGCGGAACGATAGTTGATCATCAAGAATCACACCTAGATATTTGGCTTCCCTAGTCCATTGAATAGGGGACCCAAACATCCTTATTTGTGGGGTCGCACCCGGAGGGTACAGGTGAGGGGCTCTCCGATGGAAAAGCACCGCCTGACTCTTCTCGGGATTGACCTCTATCCGCCATCTCCGGAACCACGCGCCTAGGGCGTTGGCTGCGGATTGGAGCTTCCTACTGACTGCGCCAGGGTCTGCGCCTGCGTAATAGATGGCTGTGTCGTCTGCAAAAAGTGCTGTCTGCACTAGCCGATGCATCGGTATATCAGCGGTAAACAATGAATACAAGAGAGGCGAGAGCACTGACCCCTGAGGGACACCGGCGCGGATGGCGTGACTCGAAGAGAGCGTGCCTTCAACGCGGTACCGAAAGCTTCTATCCGACAGATAGTCTCGTATGATGAGCACGAGCTTGTGAGGCACTCCCATAGTGAAAAGCTTGTAAATCAAGCCGTTGTGCCACACTTTGTCGAAAGCTTTCGCGACGTCGAAGAAAACAACGCCGGTGAATAAATTACGCTGCAACCGCACGCTGATATACTCAACGATACGGTGAACCTGTTGTACGCACGAGTGGCGGGTTCGGAACCCAAACTGTTCGTGAGGGACCAAGAGCGATGCATCAGCGTATGCTTTCAGCCTAACATATAAAAGCCGCTCGTAAACTTTCCCTAAACCTTTAAGCAGACTGATAGGACGATAACTACTAGGCTCGGACCTAGGCTTGCCGGGTTTGTGGATTCCTATTACCAAGGCTTTATTCCACTGATGTGGAAATATATTGTTGTTAATTGCGGCGTTATATTATATAGTAGTCAAAATGACTATGAAAGCTAAGGGGAACATTTTAATGACCCTGTTTGTTATGCCGTCCAAGCCGGGAGCTTTACGGGGGTGTAAACCCTTAATGATCATCCTAACCTCATCGGGGGTGGCTAGGGGTATGTGTTGCTCGTCATCGTCGTCTCCTATTACGTCATGTCTGTCTGTCAGGGGACGAGGTGGCGACGTGAGAGAGGCTCGACGCTCCACCTCGCTATCTACCTCTATTAGGTGGTCTGTGTCTATGTGTGACGTGCTCGGCGTACATTGTTGCTCCAGGCTGTCTGCCAGGCATTCTGTCTTGTCCCCGTCCTCGAAAGCCGGTGGACCATTAGGCCTGTTTAGAGGTGGTAAACAGGTCTTGGTGACATCTTTAGAGAGCGAACGAGATAGCTGCCAGAAGGCGAGGTAAGTGGGTTCTAGCTCGCTAAGTGTAGTTTCCCATCGAGAGTTACGCATCTCTTTAATACGCGACTTGACGTCACGCTGTAGAGAGCGCATAGTGAAGCGATTGGACTGAGTCGGGTATCGGTCGTGAGTCTATGTATGTATGTATGTATTTTATATCAAAGATTAGTATTAGTAAATAATAGTTAAGACGACTCAACATTCAGATCTGTTCCTACATTGTAATTATATCTTTGAACTGCCTTCTTTTGAGGAGAATAGTGTAGTTGTTGGTATTCAACAGAAGTACATAATTATGTTTGTAGTCTTGACAAAACAGATTAAAATAAGTATGTATAATATTGTACCAGACCGCGGTAAGCGGTTGGATGCGGGCGGCTCAAGATCGGTCTGTTTGGAGAACTTTAAAAGAGGCCTATGTCCAGCAGTGGACGTCTCTGGGCTGAAATTATGATGATGATTGAACGACATATCATCATCACCAGCCTGCAAGATTCCACTGCTGGATATAGGCCTCTCCAATGGCACGCCACTGAGGCCGATTTTCGGCTTTTCGTGTCCAGCCGCTGCCAGCCACTTTGCGTATATCGTCACGCCACCCAGCCGGTGGGCGTCCTACACTACGTTTGCCAAGGCGCGGTCTCCACTGTAGAACACGACTACTCCAACACGGTTATCGGTTCTTCGACAAATGTGGCCGGCCCACTGCCATTTCAGCTTGCTAATTCTTTGAGCTATATCCATTACCTTGGTTCTCTGACATATAATATTATTTTAATATGTTCCAAGAAATATTCAGTCGTAGCGGTAATAGATATAATATCTTCCATCAATATTCAGGCGTAAATCTGAAAGCGGGTACTCGCTAGAGAGCATGGGACTCACCCTCTAACATTGGGCATTTGCTATTATTTTGGCATAGCCATAGCCTAGTTATATTTAGGTCAATCAAAATTTCATTTGTAATTTGTTTATTGGCATTGGCAATATTTATTAAAACTTATTTATAATATTAAGCCGTATCGACTAAGCAATTACATTAGTAATAAATAGTATTTGACATACGTTCAAAAATTACAAAGCAAATCAAAAGTTGTGTTTAAAGTTATATCGTTAATTTATAAGTCAGAAAAACCTGAAGGGATGTTTGATCATTCGAATTTCAAAATCGACAACCCTACCGGTAACCGGACGTTCCAATTTTTTTTTATATAATCACGATATTTTTCCGGCGTAAGAGTAAAAGTGTTATTTCGCATTGTGCCTATTGATGCCAGTACGTAAAAAGCATAACAGATGTTAGCCTGGGTTGACACAATAGCGTAAGTTTTACTGAGTAACGTTTAAAAAGGGCTTAATAGTAGGGGATGGAAATTACATGGCAATGGCAGCGTCTTAACTTTTGTTTTGCAAAATAATATTATTTTGCATTTAATCTAAAGTTCTGAATTTGATTCATCCATCCTCCTAGCGTTATCCTAGTTCTGGG
This sequence comes from Euclidia mi, assembly GCA_944739405.2. Lineage (NCBI taxonomy): Eukaryota > Metazoa > Arthropoda > Insecta > Lepidoptera > Erebidae > Euclidia > Euclidia mi. The sequence continues at coordinate 56,408,586 of OX123200.2, read as the reverse complement.
GTCCGCTTTCTAGTCTAACCGGATTTGACTGAATATTAGCTTTTCCACAGAGCGACTGCCATCTGACGTCTGCAACTCAAAGGGATAGCGATATTCCATGGTTTAGACTAGTGCCAGTTTATTTAGAGGTACTGACTCTTCATAACGACTGTCAAAGTTCTTCATGACAGCCAGGACCGACGATTTAACGTGCTCTCCGAGGTACGGGGCCAGCGATTGATTCCAGAATATAAATATGTGTGCTGTCTTTTGAAATAAAATAAAAACTAAATGTTGCAACTTTCATGTAGGTAACATTGATACATAGTCCATGTACTTAAACTTAATGCTAATATTTAGTCACATGTCAATGCCCGATTAGTTCTGCCAAGCCAACAAAGAAGTACCGAGAAATAATTATAAGTTTGATAAAAATAAAACTTATTTAGAACGCCTTGGCCATTGTTGCCCGACAATAGACAAGCTCTAGCACTTTATTGTTTGGTACTATATTTATGGTCAGGTATATCTATTAGTCACAGATAAAGTAATAGGTAGATTATTTAGTAAGTCACTCTTTATTGGTCTAGATAACGCTATATTTTATTGTCTTACTATAATGATGCGGAATCATTTTACGAAGGGACGTACTTACGTGCGTACGCCTCTTATTAACTTCGGTAAAAGTAAAATACAGTGTACTCCGTAATCTAATAGTATGCTACCTGTAAGCATATTTTAGCTATGTACCTAAGCCATGGAATCCACAGTTCCTAGAAATTAATGAGTAAAAGCAAATAATGTCTGGAATATACCACAGGTCTACCTTTTTTGCAATAGTACATGCCAATTCATGGAAGTTTGCCAGTGACAAAAAAGTAAAAATAATTTCCGGTGTGTCAAGCCATGTACACTCACCTTAAACGAATTAAAATAATATGTCACGCCATATCTTAAAGATTTATAGGTATGATAATGGATTCGGTAAATTTAATTGTGCATTTAAAATCGATCATTCGCGTGTCTATGGTTTGCGTAATAGACAAAAAAAGTTTACAAAAGAAGTTAATTCTCAAGTGAGTTGGCGAATAGCGTTCGAACGATTCAAATCGATCCATTCATACTCGTTTTAACGTATTCGGCAATGGAATTCAATTTGAAATAGGAATGTCAAACTTATTTAACGTTTGAACGATTTCTGTTAGAATGGCGCTAGGGTTAAAGTTACATGTTAAAATCATTTAATACGGCTACCGAAGGCCAATACTCTCTTGTAATGGCGCTTGTCTCGATCTTCTCCATATAAACATTCTCACGAAGAAATATAATATGTAATATACTCAGGTTAATTAGAGAATATGGCGGGGAAGTAAAGGCGATCGAAAAAGGAGTTAGCGAAAACATAACATACAGAAATTAAGAAAGGGCTTCAAGGTCTGGTCTTGGATCGCAACAGGGACATGTCTAACACCCGTTTTAAATATTCTATCTATCGACGGACATGGCTACTAGAGATATATCATAGTGTACGATCGCGGTCTAAAAATGTTTACCACTTTTCAAATTACATTCTTTGTCACGCTGGGTTCAGCAAGGTTTAAAATGCTATATCTGAGTACTTATTACGTTTCAATCATTGGTAAGGCATCGAGTCAAACAAAAAGAGTATGAATATTTTTAGGTCGATGAAATAATTTGACATAAAGACAGAATTGCATTTATTTTGCTGTAAAAGTTCTGTATTTTAATATTATTATAAAAACACTTATTGTAATAAAATGGCCAGTTTAACGGTGCAACAAAGAGCTGAAATAATATTATCATTATAGCTCACAGTCTGATTTTCGCTAGACGATATCATCATCATCATCATTTTCTTAGTTGCATACCAAGCTTGCGCTTCGGAGCCCAGGGCCTGCTATTACTGGTCTACCGAGATTTGTCTGAATATCAGTTTTTACACGGAGCGACTGCCATCTAACATCATTCTAAGGTTAGACCAGTAGTCAGTTGATATATTTGAGGGCACTGACTTCCCACTAATGACTGCGATAGATCATGACAGCCGAGACTGCTTAACGTGCTTTCTGATGCACGGGGGTGAAACACCGCCAACTTCGAGCTAATTAAGAATTTCTTGACAGAAATTTCTAATAATTTGTCACTAAGAAATTCTTAACAGAAAACCTTAGAAACATTTTCCGAGCCCGACCCGCGAATCGAACCCGAGACCTCATGATCAACTATCGTATGCACTACCGCTAGACCAACGAGGCAGTCTTACGCTAGACGATATAAATATTGTAGGTATATTTTTCAAAAAGGTTTTATATTCAGGATGTCGTATTTTCGCCATCCCTTTCATTATAATCTGTCAATGTAAAAGTCATTTGATAAACTTATTAATTACAAATACCAAAATCGTTAATAGCAAGTTTAAAATAACACTATTTGAAGACTACAAATATTTTAGTTTCAGTGTAAATATCAAGCTTGTAATTAAATGAACGTATATTATAAATGTGGAATAATAAATCGTTACTGACACCAGTTGCTACGCAACGCATGTTATCATAGATTGGTTGCCTAGTACAATATCGTCGTCCTTGTGCCATTGATGTGTTCATGCAATTATAAGCCATAAGGTGGTAAACACTTTCAGACCGCGACTGTACACCTGACATAAGTTCCTAATAAAATGACAAATAAAGTGGTATCTCCGCTAGCAAATCCATCAATAATGTGATGACTAGGATTTGCATTTATATTAGTAGCTTGTAGTAGTTTGCAGCGCTTTTACTTTTATACATATGTATGTACATACATAGACTCACGCCTGCTTCACGATGGGATAGGCAGGAACTGCGGAACGCCATTTGCAATGAACCTGACATACCTCCCTTGCTTTTTCTTTTCTACGCAATTTTCTCAGCTTTTGAACTTCGTGCGAGTGTTATCCAAGAGAAGTGTGGCAAAAATTCCACCTGACTCTACATTACTAAAAATACAATTTAGTTTGAGAAATCACAAAAATGTATATGCCACGAGACCACCAAGGAGCTAAATAAACATAATGATAAAATAATTGAATAAAAAACGCTGGCTATGCTCTAGGCTTTAGAATTACTACTATCGTGCCCTGAAGCGTGTTGTATCTACTATTATACGATAATGACGTAATAGCTAGGCATATTCAATCTAATATACGATATAAAAAGTAGTGCTCACCTTAATACTAATAAGTATAGTAAAGCTGAAGAGTTAGTTTAGTTGGTTGACCGCGCTAATTTGAGGAACTCACATCACTCATAGCGTGATATAATATAGTCTAAAAATGGGCTATCCGACTAAAAAAAATCATCAAATCAAACCAGTAGTTCCTGAGATTAGCGCGTTGAACCAAACAAACTCTTTAGCTCTATTATATAGGCGAGTAGTGGCGAGCTCAGCTAGTATAATATAGAAATAGGTATTTTAGGACAACTCACACACATTAATTTGCTGCCAAACTATGTAGAGCTCGTACTATGGATACAGATTTTTGTCACCCTTTCACACAAAAAACACTTAAGAGTCCAGTTCCGAGTTCCAGTTCAGTACGAACGGCAACGTCGCAAACAAACTGTCAAAAGACTGCGATTTCAGGTCAAACGTCACGTCTGCTTCAAAGTCTTCTAGTGATGGTATTCGTATATTTTATCGAATTATATAGCGAACATAATTTCAACAAGACGCACTGCACAGTCACTAGGTACTTGTAATTTATTTCTTGTACGCAAAACCCATAGCAAGTTAAGTAAGTATAAAGAATTGAAGATCAAATCAAAGACAATGACCTCATGAACTTTGAAGAGCTTCGTTTTGTCCCCGCTATAGATTTCAACCTAATACTCAAAACTTGGCCCTCCAACGCTCACTTAATCATAACTCTACAGAATCATAAATATCTAAATATTTAATTTCAAAGGGTTCACAGTACAAAACTTTGTCATTTTACAGCATGCCGCGCCAAAAGAACAAGTCAAATAACTTAAAATTAAACATTAAAACTCAACAATCCCCTTAGGTACGTTATAAGAATACCGCCAAGCTAAGCCGAAGCCACTCTAAACGCGTTTTGGAAGCGAAATTGCACTGGTAGTAAAAACATAGAAATGCGTAGGCAAGGTCCTGTTGTAACAAAAAAAGAGTAACAACTGATACTCTTTTTGATAATAAACATAAGTCAGTAGGTACGCATTTTTTACTATAGTTACAATTTCAGAACGATCAACGATAAAATTTCAGAACGATCTACATTTTAGTTTTTTTATATCAGTCTGTGGTTTTTATCTCGTCGTGATGCCATTAAATGGCTATCATTGATGCGAGGTACTGGCTGTTTTTTGTGGGCCGTTGCCCCGTAAAAAATGTTTAGAAAAACACAAACATAGACTGGCATGGACGTTGCTGTGAATTCGCGCCAAAATTCGTGAAGCGATACGATTCAAACTAGGTAACTGTTTTCAAGTTCTTTTATTCTGATAGATCTTCAGTGATAGGTAATTCGTATAGGTATATCCACAGACTATATTGTAATAACGTACAGACGGAGTACTCCCATAGATCAAAACTGGACTGTAATAGGCTCACATTTCATAAATTACAGTTGTTTTTTTTTCATCTGTAACATTTCGGGCACTGATTAAGAATGATTCAGCCTAAGTTTTCCTAGTAGGATATATCCATATTACTATTTTTAGTTACGAAAGGGCATTTCTAAAATAAAACAGTGCTTTTTCACTTCGCCTTATTTTTTAATTTAGTTTTAAATTTATTTAAAGCTTTACATAACATCACAGGTAAAGATTTGTTTTATAGTCGGAAGACATCCGTGCCTTTTAATATTTAAAGACGAACTCTATCGCACGGTGCAGAAAGAAACCTCTTCTCGAAATGCTTTTGGCACACAAACTGTTTACGAAGTTCCTGGAAACTCAAGCTTCGCAATCGTTCACAATAATTAATGGACTGCAACCTCTTTTTGAGTCCTGTCTCACTTTTTGGAAACATGTGAAAACTGACGTCTTTTCGTCTACTAGCACATGTCGCAACACAGCACTTGTTGTACATGATGATATCACAGGTTCAGAAATTGAGAGGATAATTTACGGAAATAAATAAACGCAAAACTTCACTCGATCAACTTTATTGAAACTAATGTTGCTGTTGACAAAACTGTCATAATTGTCAAAAGTTTGACAAATTGGCAGTTCCAGGGGTTCGGGGCGGGCGGTAACTGTCAAATAAGGTATGTGAGCCCCATAGACTAAGGCTGAAATATTTTGTATAAAGATTACCTGCCGTGGGTATATCTATCCTAAGATTTTATGTGGCCTTAAAATTATTTAATTACCTATGATTTATTGCAAACCGTAGGTTCTGTAGCGATGGAGATTTTCAAATACATAAGTAAGGAAGTACTTTTCTTTTGATAAATTTTATCTCAATGGTCTTATAGTGACAATTCCTATAGATCTACGGGAACAATCCTCTGGCATAAGGTTCCGTGAGTGATGCTATATTACGTAGCGATAGGTGTCATAGAGTCATAGGATATCAGTCTTTCGGAGTCAGATTAGGGCTACTATAGCAATAGCTTTAGTACTTATATCTTTAATAGAGCCTTTAAGTGCTATCAGTGTCGATTAACGACTGCTAGGGATGTTAAGACTGTGTACATAATAAGCTCATGATGAGTGGAGCCAACAGTCGTTTTAAAATGGCTACAGATATATTTTTTATAGACTCACGCCTGTATCCCCCCAGGGGTAGGCAGAAGTGTAATATTGCACCCACATTTCGCCATGAATTTTTAGGTCCGACGTAATAGGGGGCGAGCCTATTGCCGCTACCGGGCACATCACCAGACTCCGTGCTGCTACCGAGAATTTGGAAAAACCCAGCAACACTTTTGCTCGACCCGGGAATCGAACCCGGGACCTCCGATCATCAGTCGCTTACGCTATTCACTGGACCACGGAGGCAGTACTGATATTATGTCCAATCCTATTTACTGCCAAATACTCCGTCAAAATACTTTTGAACACCTGCAAACTTTAAGTTAATATTTATTCAATGAATTGTAAGAAACGGTGCACCTTTATAGTAAATACACGTTTTTAGGGTTCCGTACCTAAAAGGTAAAAAACGGAACCCTATTACTAAGCCTCCGCTGTCTGTCTGTCTGTCCGTCTGTCACCAGGCTGTATCTCATAAACCATGATAGCTTGAAAGCTGAAATTTTCACAAATTATGTATTTCGGTTGCCGCTATAACACCAAAACCTAAAATTAAAAAAAATGAAAATATTAAGGGGGGTCCCATACAAAAAACGTGTTTTTTTCGTATTTTTTGCTCAAAATTACTAACTGTAACAGGTAGACGCTTTAAATTTTCATAGAATATGTAGTTGTATATTACCTTTAAAAATAAATAATTAAATTTAAAAAAAGTAAATAATAAAGGGGGGCTCCCATACAACAAACGTAATTTTTAAGCAATTTGTTACTCGATCTTAATAAACAGGTAGAAACTTATAAAGTATTTAAGTACACATACAACGAACGTGATTTTCTTTTATAGATTATGGTACGGAACCCTTCGTGCGCGAGTCCGACTCGCACTTGCCCAATTTTTTATTTATTCGTTAAAATAAATTTAATGTTTTTTTCTTCATATTAGGGTATTATAATAATATAAGTACAAATTACAACAATATTTTGCATAGTGGACAAGAACCAAGCGTATTGTACATTTGTACCAGTATATTGCAAAAAAGTATCATTTTCCTACGGATGACTTAAAAAGCTAGCAACTGACTATATGCAACTGCACCTCGTATATAAAGTTTGTAATATTCTCGAGTTTGAAGTAGTACCTTCTAATACTAATATTATAAACGGGTCGTCCGTGTGGTGACGGATTAAGAATACGGAATGTCACCACCCCATATCATCCCTTGGGTGTCGTAAGAGCCGACAGAGGGAGCATATTATGCAGTGAACAACACTGTAAGAGAAGGAAAACTTGATACAAACCCTATACCAACCCGTTTAGCTAGCGTGGTATAGTAGGCCGTTTCCTCCTTTCAAAGGAGAGGCCTAGTCCAGCAGTGGACTGTTAAAGGCTGGTGATGATGATTATAAACGGGTGACTTTGTGAGGATGGCTATGTTTGTTACTTTCTCTCGCAAGAACTACGGAACGGATTTCGATGGCACTTTGGAGTAATAAAGTAGTTCATACACATTTTTATTATAGTCATAGGCGGCAAACGAGCATATGGGTCACCTGATGGTAAGCAATTACCGCCGCTCTTGGACACAAGCAACACCACAGGAGTCACAAGAGCGTTGCCGCCCCTTGGGGATGGGAAAAGGGATAGGAGGAGCGGATGAGGGTGAAGGAATATGGGATAGGGCCTCCAGCACTGTCACTCACCGAACGAAACGCAACAGTTTAGGTACTGTTACTTTAGTCGATTTTCTGTGAGAGGGTAGTACTTCCGCGGTCGAGCTGGCCCATTCATGCTGAAATCAGCAAGGCTCTACTAGCTGTAAAACAATACCACATAGGCTACCATTTGTTGCGATTTCCAAAGTCGACGCGGGTGGAGTCGTGGGTGGAAGCTAGTATTATGTATGTAACAAGTTTCTTTATAAATACGTCACAATCCTTGTTTTTGTTATAAAGCCATCAACCTGCTTAGCAAATCAAATGCGAACTATTAAATGATTTCACGTTCATTCAACGCCTCTCGCACGGCCAACGTCAAAATTGTCGATGGACAATATCAAAGCACCGACAGATACCAAATACCAGATACCAGATATTAGATACAGATATCTATCATAATGTAGGCTGATACTCGCAGGGAGGGAGTTAGGTGGCCGGCTAAGGTGCAACCACGTAAAAGTTATGTGGATGTTGAAATATTCCCATTGCCTTTTTTAAAGAATCATAATATTGGTGTGAAATTAGACAAAGGGTTAATATAATATAAAACCCAGAAGCTGAGTGTGATGTGCTTTCAATTGTGAGTTTGCGGATAGGAGGTTTCCAAGTTATCTAAGTCGTTCTATTAAAATTGATGAGTACATACTACTGTGCTTTTCCAATGCCCATAAAGACTCAGGAAAAGTATTTAAATAACTGAAATTTGACCTAATCGCCGTAATATTTGGCGTCATGTCCCCGTTTACTGCGTCTGGGATCGCTACTAGGACAACGTTAGGATACTTAGGATGCACCCTTGTACTGCGATATACGCACCCATCACCGTCCCAATCCGTCCCTGTCTATCTTCTGTCTAACTCCCACGAGCGTACAAGTCTCAACAGGTAGAACACAAGTTCGTAGACCCGCAATGACAAAAAGTGTTCACAACTTGAGCGAGTAGTAGAAAAAAATAAGAACCGACTTAACAACTGATTAGTAATTTTGGCGGACTACAATGACTTGTGATATTTGCGAGTACGCCGTACTCTGATTTGTTTATATTGTTTAGTTACTAGAGTTTACCCTCGGCACCGCATGTGTGATTTATATGTATTATTGTGTATAAAATAAGACTAATTTATAAATTAATTAATTTATTATCGCTCGCTTAATGATGTGCTCGGTCAATGGCAATAGACTCGCCCCCCTTTACATTGGGATCGAAACATAACTAGCGAAGTGTAGGTGTGTAATTAAATACACCTCTGCCTACCCCTTTCGGGGATAAAAAGCGTGAAGTTATGTTATGTTATGTAAAATAAGACAAACGCTTCAAAATCCGTACAAAAATCGGTTCGGTAGTTTTTGTGTTCATACAGACGAGAAGATTGGCACATGAATTAATCTAGTTAGATATTTTTTTGTGATGACTGGCCTATTGGTCTAGTGATCCGACGGTACTTAGCAACTCTGACTGTTAAGCCGGGGTTTGATCCTAACCCATGACGAATCGTTGTGTGAGCATAATAATTTTGTTCTGAGTCTCCTTGTAATTGGTCCTATAAAGTGCAGGTATGTATTCAAGAATATAAATAGAAATGTTTATCAGTTATCTGTCATTTTACAAGCTTTGCTTAGTTTGGGATCGGATGACCATGATGTCTGTGAAGAATATTAGAGCAAACAAAAATAGGATATCAAGCATGAATTGCTTTACGCCGTGTTTTAATTGAAAATTTCATTGAATTCCTGGGAATTGAAATAGGAACCTAAAACCAATCTTAACTTATAAAAATATCACTAAAATAACATTTCAGAACAGCGTTCGTTAAAAAAATAACTTTAAAAGAGCTTGAATTCTAAATTTAAATTACATACAGCGGCTACCTAGTCTATAAATAAAAATGTATAAAACGATCAATTGACAACTCATAAAAACACTTTATTTAAATAACTACTGTATTTTTTTTATCGCGTTTACTAGAGATACGAAAAAACTAAAATGCCGTTTGTTATAATAATACGTAAATTAAGCGCCTAAGATTAATGTGAAATTCGACAAAAAAATATAATGATTGTGTGCTTCAATTTGCATTTGCATTTTTTATTGCCACAGATGATAATAATATGTGTTTTACCTATATCATTTGTGAACCGTAAAAGTTGATATATTTTCTGTTATTACGATTATTTTTCTTCACATTAATTAACAGAGCTAAAGAATGTCCTTTTCTAGAGTTGTTTAGGTTCTCTTACTGGATTGTGGATGTTGCAGTTCGGGACATATTCTTCGCCGCTGCTAGAAAATATCCATATATAACAAATTTCTTTAAAGAAACGAGGCTTGGAATTTTGTCAAACTAGGAATCGAATTCAAGTAGGTATCGAGTCCAAGAGCCTACAGGCTAAGCTAGCTTACGAGGTCGCGAGAAAGTATGCTATTCGTGAATCGCGTGACCCCGCCAAAATACGGGACCCGTAGGGACATCGCGGTGGGTTTTAGTGGGTATGCCCCGAACGTCTTTAGGGGAGAGCCTCCACATACCTCCTCCGTCAGTCCCAAGCCCAGCCGTTTTCACGGCAGGGTTGGGGGAGTTGAGATGACTCATAAGGAGAGTTTCCCACCGTAGTGAACAAAAAAAAAAGGCTAAGCTAGCTTCAAGCACAGGCGCGATTACATTACCCAACTACCGAGTCAGCAAATATAATATAATAATATTCAAATTAAAATTCTTTATCAGCGAACAAAAAAAAACCTAAATTAAGTAATTTAACAAACAGCAAACGCAACGGTTTGAATTGCAGGAATGCGAGCGAGTTCCGGTGCAAAAAACAAAAACATATTAAAAAGGTTAAAATACTCATGTCAAATGACCTACCATAATACGTACTGGCTTATTATACTTGCCAACTCGGGTTAAGAGGGGGAATAAAAAAAATAAAAAAGGCGGGAAACAGCAGGTGCGCGCGCAAACCGTACAGGATGATTTAAAGATGGGCGCCTATCCTTAATTAAATTTTCATTGGCCTATTTTAATTGGCGGTCGAACATATTGATCAGTGTTAATCTGTTATTTATCAGGATAGCAGTTGGCTTAAACAACGAAATAAGCTTTAGTAAAGAGGTGAACGATAATTGCGGTCATTGATTCGCTGCGCATGCAAAATTATCGTTGCTTTTAGTAACTGGAAGTTTATATTGCTTAATGAGAATTTCTGCACTGTCTGTTATGATCATAATTAACTATAGAGATCGCCACAGATAACACAAATTCAGGTATTTATGTAGCAGACGAGCTCGCGGCTCACCTGGTGTAAACTAAGTGAAGTTGCATTTGTAATGTATGGATATTCTTTAGTACCCTTGACGTTGTAGATAAATTCGTAAATATATTGTATGATGTATCGAACTTATTTAATTATTCAACTTCATCAGCCTGTTTTATAATATATCCCACTGCTAGACACAGGCCTCTTGTCATTACCATTAGTCTTAGGCTATAACCCACCACGGTAGTTAAGAGCTAACATTATGGTGAACTATCAGACATAATTATATATACATAGGTATATATAATTATATATATTATATACATAGGTATTTCCCCACAAATATTAAGTGCAGTGTTAGAATTGAATGCTATAAAATTATTGCACAAAACGCTTGACTGTAAAAAAAATTATTTTTAAATAAAAAGAAACCGACTTCAAAAACACTAAGGAACTAAAAAACAAAAAATAATTGGTTTTGGAGGAACAATTTTTGGAGTCGGTGCCAAGCCAATTATTTCTGATCTGACTATAAAACCTCTACACATTTTTATACAACTTTTGTTGTTGATAGAATAGGTAGTTTGTAATTTAGTAACTTTTTGCGTAAGTGCTTGGCACCGACTCCAAAAATTGTTCCTCCAAAACCAATTATTTTTTGTTTTTTAGTTCCTTAGTGTTTTTGAAGTCGGTTTCTTTTTATTTAAAAATAATTTTTTTTTTTGCTTTTTAGTGGTATACTAATAAAAAATAGTAATAGGTGGTAATTAGGTACATAGGATAGTGTAGGTGGTAAATGATGGGGAGGCCTTCTTTACGTGCTTCAATTCTGAAATGTAGACCTGTACCTTTCTGGCAATTTGAAGTATTTTTTTTGTTATCAACAAACTAGCCTAAACATGTTCGTTTCAGTTCCATCATCAGATCCCGGAAATCATCCAATACCAAAGTGTTTCCCAAGATAAAACAAATGAGCCTTAACACGATGAGATTGCGTTATTGTATTACAAAGATCCCATGGCCACCTTCCTGCTCCATCATCAGACTCTGCAAAACATCCAGTACCAAAGTCCATGTAAAGACGAATCAAACAACCCTAAACTCGATGAGATTGGGTTATTGTATCACAAAGATCTCATGGTTACCTTCCAACTCTATCATCAGACCATGGAAATCATCCAGCATCAAAGTCTATGTAAAGACGACGTAAACGACACTAAAGTCCATGTAAAGACGAATCAAACGAGCTCAAACTCAATGGGATTGCGTCATTGTATTACAAAGATCCCATGGCCACCTTCCTGCTCCATCATCAGACCCTGCAAAACATCCAGTACCAAAGTACATGTAAAGACAAATCAAACAACCCTAAACTCGATGCGATTGGGTTATTGCATCACAAAGATCTCATGGTTACCTTCCAACTCTATCATCAGACCATGGAAATCATCCAGCATCAAAGTCTATGTAAAGGCGACTCAAACGAGCCCAAACTCGACGGCATTGGGTTGTTATCGTCAAATCGCTTCAAGTGTGCTTATAAAATTTGAAGATTTCCTTCGATTTTTCAGGACTCCATGATCATATCCTGACCTGATGAACATGGGACCAACTAGGAAGTATACTCTTTCAATCAAAACAAGAATTTTAGAAATCGGTCCAGGCGTCTTAGAGAAATCGGGGAACATACATAAAAAAAAAAAGATTCCGACGAATTGTTAACCTCCTCCTTTTTTTGAAGTCGGTTAATGAGTCGATAACCTTTTCTTTCGCCTAAGCAAAATCTCAATAAAGATGGAACTAGTGTCTCAACAAAATCTTATCCGTCTCTTTCTAGTCTTTTCTTCTCCATCTTGTCAGTTTCTAGTTTAGAGTCCTTGCTTTCCAGAACTAGAAAGGAAGGAAAATTAAAGCTCTTTCTAGATGCCAGGGAACACATAAGGGAGAGAGATAACATTATTTTTGAAGCTACCACTAAGTTCGTTGTTTATTTACAGGCAGCAAAAACTGTAGGAACACTAGTGCAATAGATTCACATTCCTTTTTATGGGCGATAAAGCTTCACAATACGGTTTGAAAGGCACCTTTGTTCACTTGTATAAATAAATTGCAAGGTACAAATATAATAGAAAAATTATATGAATGGTTAATTAGATAGTATCCTAATACTATCCAATTATCCATCTGTTAAATTTTAGCCTCTTTAGCCGTAGCTAAAGAGAGGAGCTATTTCACACCAGTAGCATAAAAGCTGAAGATTCAAGGCTCAAGAAACTAAATGCCTCACCCATCAGCCTACCTCTTAAACAATAGTCAACTATCTATGTTATAGTAACATCACCCCGTATCTCTGTGCAGGGTGCGCGGGCGCAACAGGTGGCGGATGGCCGTGCGCCGCTCGCGTGCCGCCACAAACGCCATCGCCGAACAACAGCCGATTTATATCACTTATTTATTATTGTATATTATATGTATTACTGGTATAAGTACTTGATATAATCATCGTTTGTAAGCCTTACTTTTGTGTAGACTACGTAATTATAGTCGCAATATTAGGTACTTATTCCGTGTAATGACGGATTAAGAATACACCAGATATAGGAGCAGTTTCACCACTTTATAAATAAGTTCTTGTTAAATTGATTTGTCAGATACAGAACTTATAGAAATTTCGTTCCAATTTTGAATTTATATGAAAGGTGGGCCAAGTAGGTATTGCTAGCCTTTTTCATTCTGTGGAAAATAGAGAGATACGGTAAGCTCGTCATCAAATTCTATACCAACCTCTCTGGCCAGCGTGGTAGGTCAGAACAGCTATAGAGTAGACCAATCTCTGACTCACAATGCTATTGTGTCGCAAATTAGCAAAGGCATATGCACAGCAGAAGTCTTCAATTTCAATGTGTAAGGGTATGGATAATTGTAAGAAAGTAATAATTATGATCTAAATTTTCCATCGCTAGAAATTAAAACCGTATTAATAAATTCTCGTACTATAGATATCAATCATCAGTTTATAACTATACTCTACTAATTATTAAAATATGTATATAGTTATTCCTTAAATATTGAAATCCAAGAACCCCCCCATGATGTCACAGCGTGTCTTCTACAAACAACTCAACGCTCAAATGATCCCTTTCTTCACATCTCCGAAACAAATAGCCGGGCACCCAAACTTTATAAATTGACGCATTATCACCGAAATATTATAACCATTATTAAGATTTACGTCACTATTAAGAATAAAAAAAAAATTAACACAGCCGATGTTAGCCGAAGGCACCTGACTCGTGCGCGGGCACCTGCGCCATATTTGATACAGAGTAAAAATAGAAAAAAGAGGTTTTGTCTATTAGTACAGATAATTAAGTGAGCTGTAAGGTGCAAGCTTTAGTCGATGGTTAAGCTTGCGTGTTGATATTAGACATATGATAATCCTTTAAATTTAATGTTATGTAAATTATAATGATAATGTATAATTGATTTAATTAAGTTAAGCTCGATGGAGGATGTTTTGGGTAATGCAAACATTTCTCGTGTGCAACGAGGCGAATTGCACATGCAATGTCAATTATGAGCGACCAACAAATAATTATAATAATTTTTAAAATTAGTAGGTTGGTTTTTATGTCGGTTACCCACGGCACTATCATTATTTAAAAATAAAAACACTTTTTTATGTTTTTAATACATTTGAATAATGCAATATTTTATATCATAGTAATTTTATCGCACTTGGTTATTTATTACTATATAACATGTCGAATTGATGCTTACTTAATCATATTTTGCTATTCCAAAATGGATTTGAACATGGATTTATCTTCCATTCCTACCCTAATCTCCTATTTAATAAATAATATTTATCCAATTAAAGTCTACTTTCAATGGCAAATTTCCAAGAACAATTTTCAAAGCTTTTAGTAAACAATAAACGATGCGAACATAATAATTTGTTTTAATAATTATTTTAGTAAATTGAAATATAATAATTATAAAATTGAAGATAAATGAGAACTTAATGATACCTACTGGTAACTTACAAATAATAATCATAATTTATTTAACAGTAACTACAATTACCAAGTTAAAAAAAATACTGTAGTTAATCTACTGTTACAAGAGCTTCTGTTATTAAATTAATTATAATGATGCATCATGCATGGCATGATTTAAATGGTGATGGTTTTGCCTCGAGCATGATGGAGACTTTGAAAAATAAACATGATCGACCAACAGGTGTATAGTTAACGAGTTCAAAGCTTAAGGCATTAATAGAAATTAGATATTATTAATTTAATTTATATGTCTAGCTGATAAACCAGCGGTTTACCCATAAGCGTCGTAGTTAATCGGAAGATTAACCGCTGAATTCAATATTCGCTCTATCCATTTTTTTGAGATTTTCGATTCACTTTTGACGTAAGCTCCATACAAAATATGTCAAACATGAATCTCGAATCTCAAAATACATGGGCAGATCGAATATTGAAACGGGCCGTTCGATAGACCATCGTACAGTCTCTCTCGCCTACATTTCTAAAATGAAGAAAAGTAGTAATATTTTTTTTATTTTTTTTATTTATAATATATATCAAGCAGTTAAAATTACCTGGATGTATAAATGGCTTTATTATTTCTTTAATATACTTTTCATTTCATTTGTTGCAGGTTTCACCAAGGTTTAACTATTGTCGGGACTTCTGAAGGAGCAAAACTTTTTGTTTTCAAAGATAATAATTGTTACTGAACCTGGCCAAACAGGTCACAAAACAGACAGACAGTCCAAACAAATAAGCTTAAGTTTTCGGTGAAGGACTTAACGCTTTATAGTGTAGTACATACACGCATGCCGCTATTTATAATGATACGCCTGGCGCCTTACAAAAATAAAGCTGTATAGACTAATCCACATTAAAATTCTATTTCTATAAACTTATCTCTCATCCTTATAGGCATACACTTATAACATGTCTTCTTACTAAAACAACTAAAATTCCAATTAATTCATATTCCCAAACACCTGTTGGGGCATCGTTCTCTATGCGCGGACATAAATGAATATAATCAACATCTGCTTAGAAAAGAGGTAAAAAGGTTCAGGAATGAATGTCCAGCTGTAGCCATATTAGGAGTCCCACATGCTGTTTGTTTCAATGTTAGTATGTTTGTATGAAGGTGTTAGTGTTGTTCTAGTATAAATTGTCACAATTACCCTTTTGATGTATTTAAATGTAACCCAAATTGAGATATACTTACTGGTTGATAATTAGCTGACACTATACATAGAAGGATAAACATATTCTTTACTTGTTTTGTTTATATTTAATTATTTATTATTTGACTGGCGTAGCGGTGAGTGCATGCCATTGATTCGAACCACACACAAGACAAGACAAGTGTCTTGTCTTGTGTGTGGTTAGTAGTGTGACCCGAAAATTCTGGTTCCTTAAAAAAGCTCATGTTCTAGGAAAAAATCCAGCAATATCTGATGAGATTTAACAAATATGATGTTTAACTACGGACATAAAGACCACCCAGACTTGAAACAACAATGATTGTAGATCACGCTAAGTGTTATGTGTTATCCTATGTTAGCAATGCTTTCGCGTTTCAAATAAAACTATTGATTATTATGCTAATTATCCCTTTAAGGCTTAAACTAAGGTAGCACCAAGCCTTCTGCCTCGAGGCGATAATAATGTTCAAACACCTTCATTTTGCCTAGGGCAATAGTCCAAGGATAAGTGAAATGTCTACTGTGGATGAATAAAGCATTAGGGAAAACCTGTTAAGTGCAAGTTAATCAAGCGTTACGGAAAACGAATAAGGGATTAATGGCCTTAAGACACTTATTAGATCAGTTTTTACTTTACAATACACATCGAAAATTAAGTACATATATATCTATTTATTAAGGGACAAAGAACAGTTACATGTGTTTAAATGTTACAAATAATCAGTTATTCTAAGTTATTCAACATATAACCTACACTATTGTCGACGAATTGATAATTACAAAAAGTTAGAAAGAAGAACGAAACGGACTGTTTTAAGCAACGCAGTTATTTTCAAGAAGTACCTACAATGTTTTATCTATAGTGATAATTCTGACTCAACTTATTGGTCTAGAAATTAGAGACGGCCGAAGGTTGTGAGTCCAATTACCAACCTGGACAAATTGCAGTTTTGTATGAGTGAAAGTTATCTTTAATATGTGCGTATTAAAAATATATGTATAGTTTACCAGTGATCTTATTACAATAGCACAATCTACCTAGTTTGTGATCTGATGGCAGTGTATTTATCCGAATACAAAAAATAAATACATTTCACTTCTGCCAACAAGATGTCCAATATCTAACTAGCTTTACCTACCCGATGATGCACCGATAAGCGTCATGTTCAAACAAAAAACTTCACGACATTATAATCATAAATGGGCCGGCAGCACTGCAAAAGGTGCGCTTTATTACTCGTAATATTTCTAGGACTAATACGAATTAGTACATAGACTGTGGTTCGCGTGATAGGGTAACGAACAAAAAGCTTTAATCAAACCAGGTGTACCTATGTATGCTTGCCAGTGAAAAATATTGTTATCAAAGCTATTTTTGATAACGCAATTACGAATTGATTACGTGAATTGGCGCCTTTATTGCAATGTGCGAAGGTCGTTTTTTCTTGTTGGTTTCAGTGTTGCCCAAATGCAAGAACAAGACGAGACTTAGCCAGTCTTGGTCTTGGTCTTGCGCCAATACACCTGGTCTTGGTCTTGGTCTTGGTATTGCGCTCCCAGTCTTGGTCTTGGTCTTGGTCTTGCAGCAAGAGTCTTGCAAGTCTTGCAATTACCTATCAGTCTATTACTATTTATTAAAGTTTTTAAATCTTAGAAAAACGTATTAGAATTGGAATTATTATGACATCTACTACCTATCCTTACCATTTTATCCTAATCATAATACTGCTTGCGTGATCAGTATAATGTATTCATTTTCATTCTAAGCACTCTGAAACTTATTTATTCTTTGGAACACCTGTAGGTACTCTTAAAATTCGAAATTATTTTGCATGAGTCTACCTACGCCCTGTGGCGGCAATCAAATAGTGTCAAATGTTGTGATTTCGGCGCGGCGGCAACGATTGTTGTATATGATTTCAAAAGAAGCCGCCGGCGCGTGTATCATAACCATGTACTTCCGAAAAGCGGCAAATTTCTTTGAGAAGTAAGTACAAAACCTTTGATGCCGCATTATCAAAGTGCCGATGGTTAAAACATAACTATGCATGCACTCAGTTTGATTTTAATGGATATTTTTTTATTCGCTATTTATATTATTTATATATTTATATTATTTATATAAATTATGTTTATGGTACCTATTAGTCGTAATGCGCATAGGTCCAGTTTTTCATATTCTTAGATACAGTTTTTTGCGTCTCATAGAATTCCTAAGCGTACCTATACACCGAACTGTTACACCTAACTACTCCGTGAAATAGCGCTAAGTCCTAGCTGCAAGACGCAAGAGTCTTGCAGGCTTAGTCTTGTTCTTGCTCAAGTCTTGCACGATCAGTCTTGGTCTTGGTCTTGCTAAAAATACGCGGTCTTGTTCTTGGTCTTGGTCTTGCAAAAACGCAAGAACAAGACCAAGACTGCAAGACCAAGACTGAATTTGGGCAACACTAGTTGGTTTTGCTGTTTCAGGGTGTATTGACCGGTTAGCTTGGCGAAGTAAGTTCCCTTATTCCTTGGGCTTCTTTTTCGAAGATATTGTTCACTATGTCTGTATAGTGCTTTACGGAGCTTTTCTGTTTGAGTGAAAAAACCGAAAATCCAAACTCAGTTTCCTTTTGTTTCACTTATTCTATAGTCGGTAAAGTGAGTGTTGTTTTTAATTTGGCTAACTTCTATTTTAGCAGTTAATTTAATTAGATTTGGTTTATTTATTTTAGAAAATTTAAGAGTTACATTTTAACCCACATAGCGCGTATTCTTTATTAAAGTAGAAGCAAGTAATACCAATTAGTATAAAACAGACGATATCTAATAACCATTGTTTTAACAGGATTATCACTGTCTCAATAAAATTTAATGACCAGAAATTATGTCTCAAGTCTAAACAAAGTATCTAACACCAAAACCACTACACAAATAACTAATACTCACATTCCTAAACCATAAACAACCACTAACAAAAATTACTTTATAACACTAACGCCATCTGACCACGGATTAAAAGAAAACCATTAAAGAATTATGAAAAAATATTTGAAATTAAAAACAGAACACGTATTTTTCCTGTAGCATGTGCAAGGGTTGCGTTCCCGCCTCTCACTTCCCCCGCAGACGCCGGGGCGTGCAGATGTGCGCACGCCGCACCTGCCAATCACAGCGCGCAGGTGAAACGCTGTTTACGTTTTTTTAACCCTAGGAATGCGCTGCGACCTCCGCGATGAGCGATTAATAACATTACTTTGTTGCTGGCTTGTTTAGTTTTAATTGAGCTCGCAGGTAACTGTTTGGTTTCTTTTTTTGGTTAGAACTGTATTTTTTGTAACGGGGTCGTTAATACATATACTATATTTTAATTCGACAAAAAGTCGTCGTCGCGAGAGTTATTTAAAAAGTAGAAGCGAAGATTATTTAGAAAGTATTGCCGCGCATATTATTAATCTAATTTTGTTTACGAATATGGTAGAGTTTTCTTCTAGGTAATGCTTTCCTGCCTAGAGACCCATTGTCCGCGATTTTCACTTAAGGAATGAACTAAAAAAGTGGCGAGAAGGAACAGTGTTGTTAAAAGATAATGCTTATGCTTTCATACCATACCTGCAAAAGTAGAATAGTCCATCCTGGACTCGTCCAAAGGTCGCGGGTTCGATTCACACTCACAAGTCAAAAATTTGTGTGCGTGAACATGGATGTTGAAATGAAATACTTCTTTATTTCGTGTAAACTTTGCAAGTACTTACGAAACGTCATTAAAAAAAAACATTATATACAATTATTTTAGTGTGTCGAATTAGAACAGCTCAGTCCCAAGCGTTTTGGTCGTCTTTATGTTGGTCTTGGTCGGGGTGTTTCTATGTAAGTATAATATATAGGTTTTGTAACGTATGTCCGGTACCTACCGAATATGCGTCATAATACCGTTCATACGCTCGACCAATCAGAGAAGGCCATCGTCCGCGCTCGTGGAGTTTTGCCCTTATATGGTAATGCACCGACACCAACTCTGATGGAGAGCTCTAGTATATAAAGGGGCCGACAGAGAGGCCGGCACCGCTACTCTATCGTACGCTGCTACTATCTACCCTGCCGTTTTACGTGCTACGTCTACGTCGTACGTGTATCCTGGTTTCAGCTGTGGGTAAGTTACTACATTTACTGCGTTAGCGTACTGACCATCTCTCTACCTGCTAGTTGAGGCCGGCTGGCGCCGCCTGCCTGACTCTATTGGTTGTGGCTCTCCTAATGCTGCTTTCCTTCAGGTTCCAGGTCCACCTTGAAGCTACGGGCTACGCTACCCTATTCTTCTCTACACTTCCCTGCACCGTCTTCGACGACACCTCTGCCGACGAGTCTGGCCCTGCCCTGCTCATCGCACACACACCGCCGGCTCCTGCCAGCCGAAGTCAACAGTCTGCGAGGATCTGCCCTCTCCGCGCAGCTCTTCGAGCAGCCTGCCCTGCACATTACCGGAGGGAACAGCGTGGGAGTCTGCAGCCCTTAGTGTTCAGGCCAATGTCGTGTTGATGGTCGGTCATACTCGTGCATAGGAAGTGAGACAATACTCGGCAATAAACGTATAGAACCTCTTCTACGTTTTATTCTAGAACCCGTTGCAGTTTGGATTTACAACAAAAAAGTATACATATATGTACCTATATTTATCCATTTTCTAGTACCCATAGTACAAGCTCTGCTGAGTTTGGGACTGGATGGTGTTGTGTGAATGAGGTGGTATAAAAATTAAAAAAAGAGATTTATGTGCTTCTCTGGATGTCACCTACCTTCATGGTATCCAAACTCGCCCACCAGTAAAAAAAGTCGCTAGCAAACCAAAATTCGAATAAGGTATCAGTTCCTTACCTGTTCACATTTCAGCCATAGTATGATAGTGGCTCCAGGTCTCCGCAGTTGTCCCTCGCTCATCTTCTGCTCGGCTAAGATCTCGCTGTGACGTCGTCCCGTCTTCAGCCATACTTCTATTGACCTGGGAACAAGGAAATTTACAATTTAGTGGCAGAATGTTTTGATGTGGTATAACTTGCTTTTTTTATCTACGGATTTTTTAAACTTTCTTCGAGTACTTTTTTTTCGAGTTGTCATGGAAGTATGAAGTACATCCGTGAACATGGCAACTCGAAACAAAGGTACCTACGAGTATATCCCACAAGACGATTTAGTTCAGCAATTTTGAGGTGAAGACCCACATATTTATGTATAGTCACAAGTAACATTTGATATGCTTACTGATCTGATAGATTTAGTAATATCAAACGATTGGAGTGAAATATAATATCATAATGTTGAATTTTGTATGGGGAGGGATTTTTTATGCCCATACAAAACTTCCACATTTTCATATTATTTTTCTGGCTGTAACTTTGGTTATTTCTCTATTAAAATCAGTCCAGCTGTTTATCAGTCTAAGCAAGACTAACTAACTGAAATAGATTTTTATAAGAAAGTAAAAAACTCCTTATTCAACTTAAAGATATTTAAAAATACTGTTGTTGAAAAAACACATCTGTTACTTTACTTTTATTTTTCATCCGGCACCTGTTACAAGATTGGGTGCAGTAGGTGGGTTGGGGGTGTTAATTATCACACAAACAGGGTTGAATCTCCATCAACATCAATTTTGTAACAAGACAGAAGTTAATGTTCATCTGATAAAATGAAACTGGACAAGTCCGTGTCGGGCCACGTACAATGGCGGGTTCTGAAATATTTTTGAGCCATCGACTTTTGGTCGATAAATTGTGAAGCCTACTTAGTTATGATAATTTTCCTTGCAATTGCATTATAATATATTATCCTACTATTTAGAGTAATTTACACCCATCACCATATGGTTTAGTTGGCAGGGGTAGGAAAGGTTACAATTGATTCATAATTATGAATATTTCACAAACCAATCCCTTAATAGACAAACAAACCCGTTATTCAGTGAAATACCTATCTTCATACCCTTTTTTTTTACTCATGGTGGAAACCAAACAATTTACGGGCTGAACCCCCAGGCTGGGCCCCTAAAGGGGCTCAGTCTAGGGAAAGTGTGGTAACTCCCCGACGAGAAGCGCCAGGACTAGCCACTAAAACCACCATGGTGTTCCTCTATCCGATCCCATTGAATGGCGGGGTCACGGGATCTAAGTTAGTATTACTGCCGTGATATCCTACATAATGTAATAGCGGAATTAATCCAAAGCTCTTTTGTACCTACGTGTATGCTAACTAAAACAGCTTTTTATATATATTAAAAATTCGTAGCCGAGGCCAAAATCTTATTCTTTATTCTTTATTGTACACAAAAAAAAAAAACACATACATGAAAAGACTAAAAAATAAACATAAATTATATGTACAAAGGCGAGCTTAACTCAACACTGAGTTTTCTACCAGCAAACCTTTGAGGCTGGAGATTTGATATGAGAGGTAAGGGTTATTATCGTGTACAAAATAATATTAAAATAAAAAAAAATAGGATACCAATAATATATATAAATAAACAAACTGCGTACAATAATACGTATATATATATAATAATATATATTATATAGACTACATAAAATACTACCTACTAATACATATGAGAAACAGTGTTATTATTTTTAAGTGTTATTAGATAATAGATAGATAGTGCCTCTTAACATTCATCTTGAATACTGCTGAGGACGGGCTAGCGCGAATGTGATGTGGCAAAGCATTCCACAGGCGGACAGCATAGACCGAGAAAGAATAGTCGTACGCAGTAGAGGTATGAGGAGGCGTGCGTAAGAGAAGAGAGGTGGCTAAACGACAGGGCTTATCACGCGGAATAAGAAATTCAAACCGGTCACGAAGGTATGAAGGTGAAGTAGTAGGATTGTGAAGAATAGAGTAAAGAAGTGAAAGAATGTGAGAATCCCGGCGCCGGCGAACAGGCAACCACTTCAACTTGGCTCGAAATTCCGATACATGATCGTACTTCCGAAGACCAAATATGAAGCGGATACACAGATTCTGCAGGCGCTCGAGTTTGTTTAAAAGTTCCTCCTTTGCATCGAGAAAGGCGACATCTGCATAGTCAAGTGTTGGAAGAAGAAGAGATTGCGCAAGTGTTACCTTAGTATTAAAAGGCAGGAATTTTTGAAGACGTTTGAGAGAATGAAATGTGCAAAACACTTTTCTGCTTACTTCAGCAATATGTGCTTCCCAAGACAGGTTTGAGTCTAGAAGTACACCAAGATTTTTAGCAGATTTTGAGTAAACAATTGGTGTAGAATCATATAGAACCACTGTGAGCATTTGGTGATTCAATAGGCTAAGCATATATCGGCCACCAATAATGAGAGCTTGGGACTTTGTAGGGTTAACAAGAAGTCCGAACGACTCAGCCCACATACGAATACGTTCAAGATCATTATTGATGGCATCGATAGCTTCAGAAATATCCTGAACTTTAAAATGACGATAAAGCTGCAGGTCGTCTGCGTAAAGATGATAATGTGAAGATATAACTTTGGTGATAGCGTTTATAAAAACGGAGAAAAGTAAAGGAGATAACACGCCGCCTTGAGGAACACCCGCAATCAGATCACACCACTCAGAGTTTATCTCTTCGGAGCGCACAGACTGTGAGCGTCCCTGAAGATAAGATCTAAACCAACCAATTGCAGAAGCTGAGACATTAAGTGAGGATAGGATACCAAGAAGTACGTCAAAATCAACTGAATTAAAGGCACTGCTAAAATCCAATAGTACAAGTATTGTCAGTTGCTTATTTTCCATGGCCAGTCTTATATCATCAGTGATTTTAACAAGTGCAGTTACAGTACTATGGCCAGGTCGGAAGCCAGACTGATATGGACTTAGCAGGCTATTAGAGGAGAAATAATTAGCCAGTTGTTTCTGAACATTAGCCTCAAGGATTTTGGACAGGACTGGAAGTATCGATATTGGGCGGAAATGGGATAAGGAAGTAGGATTTGGGATTTTGGCTAAAGGTAATATGTGTGCCTTTTTCCACATTGCGGGAAAGGTGTTAGAGAATAGGGAGAAGTTTATTATGTGGGTGGCAACTGGCACGATTTGGCTGAGAATGGGCAGAAACATTTGGATTTGAAGACCATCTTCACCAGCTGCTTTTGTGGATATAGAAAGGAAGGATTTTTTTACGTCTGCTTCCACAATTGACTGAAAATAGAATGCAGTATTTAAAGGCAGAGGAAGATTGGAGATATAGTTTAATGTTGAAGTCTTGGTGCTATTATGAAGTGTAATTGGTGGCCTGGAAAAATGGGCATTGAGTATGTTCAAGTCCATACTCGTGCAGCTGCTCTGCGGTGTTTTTCCAATGCCTAGAGAATTGAGAAATTGCCATACTTGTGAGGTGTGAAGATTTTGTATTGAATTATGTATGTGGCGTCTTTTAGCATCCCTACACAAACGACTGCAACGATTTCGAAGTTTCTTATAAGCATCCCAGTTCTCCTCAGTGGGTAACTTTTTATATTGCCGCTTAGTTTTGTCCCGTTTCGCCATAAGTTTTTTTAATATCTGAGGATAGCCATGGTGCAGGTAAGTGTTTGACTCTTACCTTCTTGAGCGGAGCGTGTGTATTAAACAAGTCTAAAATGATTGTATTAAAAGCAGAAACCTTATCATCTATATTATTAGACTTATAAATATAGGTCCAGTCTATAGCGTTTGCATCCATTTCCAAACGCTTCAAATCCATGTTCTTATAAGAACGAAGTGTGAGATATTTGGCCTTGCGTTTTGGAGGACAAACTTTATAAGAAAGGTAGATAAGATCGTGATAAGAGAAGGACGCGGGAAGTTGTCCATGCGTTGCTACTTTGTTACAGTCGGAAACAAGAATTAAGTCTAAAAGAGAAGGATTGCAATGAGGAGCCTTATGAGTAGCATTAAGAGGAAGTATCTGCAAATTAATAGAAGAGGCAAGGGACTGAAGCTTTCGGCTGCGTGTATCGTCCTTGAGTAAACAAGTATTGAAGTCTCCAAGAATAATTGTGTGTTCATACAGAGAAGAATAGTTTTCTTACTTAATATAATTATATTACACAGATCTTTAGTCCTTATATTTGCCGAGTTACTGTGATCGGACGGGCAATAAGGATTGCATGTACTTAACTGCGGATCTCTAAAAGAGGAGGATAATAAATACGCTTGCCAAACTCTTAATCAATTTTACTTATCAAATTTGCACCTTGAAAATATGATATATAAGTCTGGTAAATTATTTATTGATATGTAAGTATAAATTATGTTGAGTAAACTCATTATGTGTACTTAGTCAATAGAATTTTATAATAATGAGTTAAAACCTCGCTGAAATTTTTATTTATTTTATTTATAGACTCACGCCTGTATCCTCGAAGGGGTAGGCAGAGGTGCAATATCAAACCCACACTTCACCATGAATTTTTAGGTCCCACATAATAAGGGGCGAGCCTATTGCCATTACCAGGCATTACCTGACTACATTACCAGACTCCGTACTGCTACTGAGAATTCGGAAAAACCCAGTAACACTTTTGCCCGACCCGGGAATCGAACCCGGGACCTCCGAGCAGCAGTCGCATACGCTACCCACTGGACCACGGAGGCAGTCTGGCTGAAAACCAAGACATAAATATGGAGAAGAATATTCGAATATTACTCGATTGAGAAATATAGGACCTGTTAAAATCACGAAAGAAAACATATCTTAAGGGGCGGAACATATCTGACGGAAGATCCGTCGCGTTTTATCCGTCGCGTAACGCCAATACATACAAATGTATAGAAAAACGTTCAACCTTTCACACCTGACCGAAGATCCGTTAGTACGTCGAGCGTACTGACGGATTATCCGTCGACATCGCGCGCACCACGCACCACGTGAATTTTGACCATTGAGTAAGGAATATACATGGAGAGGGCAAATAGTACATATAGAAAAATTACATTATACACATATATTATTATATTTTTTTAATTTTTATAGACTCACGCTTGTATCCCCGGAGGGGTAGGCAGAGGTGTAATATTACACCCACATTTCACCATGATTTTTTCCCGCTCAAGTCAAACATTTGTGTGCGTGAACATGGATGTTTGTCTTGGTCTGGGTGTTTCTATGTATAATATGTATGTATTTACAAAAAAGAAAGTATATATGTATGTTTATCTATTGTCTAGTACCCATAGTACAAGCTCTGCTTAGTTTGGGACTAGATGGTGTTGTGTGAATGTGGTAGAATATTCTGTGGTAGAATATTAATAATTTTGTTTTTGTGCATAAATATGTCTAAAAACCAGATGAATCAGTGCTTCAGGCTGTGTGTCATTACCGTATGTATGATGCCATTCATGTCCGGTACTTCCTCAGCGACACAGTATCGATATTGGCTTTCAGAGAATATTTTGTTACGTTTGATATAAGGGTCATCCTTCGCTTTGCCATGTTCGCCCACATTTGCATTATGAAATAAACTAATCTGGCAAAAGATTTAAACTAACTAAAGTAACTTACTAAAAAAAAGTATTATTTTCCTCTGACCGGCTCCATATCGATATCGATTATATTCTGGAGTACAACCCAAATGGCAGCCATTTTAAATTGCCCAACATTTCGTAGGTATGCACGCTAATTTCGTAGGTATGCACGCTAAATTCGTAGGTATTGGACATGCCATATCCATGTCATTCGCAGATCGGTGATTTTGAGTGACGCGTAGTAGAGTAAGATTCCAGGGCCGCCAGACCTTACTTATTTTTTCAGAAACGAAATGTGTAGAATAATGTAGTGTTAGTATGTGCTATGAGTGTACGCATACTTGCTAGCCTGGATCGTCGTTCGTCGTCGTTCTCCATCTACACGAACGGTCGCCTGTTTGATTCTAGTATAGATTATGGATTATGCGCAGATCCTTGCCGTCTAATCCTATGTCGGTCAAGAGTGTCATAAAACGGTCATTCCGATCAGTGTTACATGTAACACTCGATCAAATGCTTTCTCGTAGGTAATCTAAGAAACAAAGAAAAACGTCTTGTTGCATATCTTTGCATTTTTGGACTAACACTAGCAGAGCCAACAAGGCGTCTCTCGTTCCTACCCCAGCTCGGAATCCAAATTAGTCACCACACCCACAATTTTCTCTGAATTTTTCACCCACAGTTTTTGAACAAATTCTTTGAGTTTCGTAGCTGATAAAGTTTTGATGATATTTTTTCATGAGTCGATTTTATATGATCATTTTTCACTATACGTTTTTTGGTCGTTTGAACAGACTCGGGTCAATATTTAATTAATTATTGGTTAATTATTTCTACTAAATATAATTTGGCCTAGGCACCGTTATTTGCCTTTCTATATAATTAGCATAATTAAAAATAATCGCAATATAATGTAAGTAAATGATTTTATATACATTTCAGATAGCCAAAAGATGAAGTACCTTCTGAAAAACTTATGGTATAACTATAGAATATAGACTGCACGGTTGGCATAGTAGTTTAAGCGGCTTCCTCGCCTCTTGACATTGCGCCGAGTGTTGTGGGTTCGATCTCCACACGAGACAGCACTTCGTGAGATCCATAAATTGTTGCTTCAAGTCTGAGTGTTCATTGTGTCCGTTAGTTGTATGTTTGTAAAGTCCCCCGCGACACAGGATTTATTCCTAGTGCGAGAGTTGTCTTATTAAACAAAAAAAAAAAATAGAATATAAAACATGAAGAACACGATTTGTAACCAAAATCCACTTTTACCAAAGATTCTAGATAGACGACCGGTTGGCGCAGCGGTAGTGTAAGCGACTGCTACGCCGAAGGTCGCGGGTTCGATTCCCGCTCAAGTCAAACATTTGTGTGCATGAACATAGATGTTTGTCTTGGTCTGGGTGTTTCTATGTATAATATGTAAGTATGTATTTACAAAAAAAAAGTATATATGTATGTTTATCCATTATCTAGTACCCATAACACAAGCTCTGCTTAGCTTGGGACTAGATGGTGATGTGTGTATGTGGTAGAATATTATTATTATTATTATTATATTATATTATTATTATTCTACATTTACAGTTAATGCGACGTAGAGGCGTAGAAGTTAGAACCATGAGGAAAAACAGACAATAAATCTCATGGCTACGCCTTTTAATTTCCAAACTTTACATATTAAAATACCTACATAGAAAACATTTTGTGTCATGCGCTGCAACTGTAACCCCTTCTTTATCATTTGTATAAATTTTCTTAAAAACCGTAACCAAATCGTATCATCGTCTTTTAATTTTGAACCTCCATACCTATATAGGAAATATATTCAAATAACGCTTGTTGGCTACTATAAAAATCTCTTAAGTCCGACATATTTTTAATAGTCAAACTCGAATTACAATATAAATAACTACAGGACTTCAGTGACTACATAACATCAGGGAACACGAATAATTATTAGGTAAAAGAATATGACAATAAAATATTGAGCTGCCCTGAGTACGGCCCTGCACGAACAAACTTATATGTGTGCATAATAGCCACGCTTTTAGCAAATGTGTGCAGATACGCTCGACGCATTTTCCGTCAGATGTGTACCGACTCATGTGACGGAATATACGCGACCGAAGATACGTTCGACGGATCTTCCGTCAGGTATGTTCCGCCCCTTAAAGTCACTTATTTAAGCAAATCTAATTCTGAATAATTTGGAACAACAGTTACGGTAAAATTAAATATGTTTTTGTGTGCAACAATCGAGGTCAAACCTGCACCAGCATTAACTCGCAATCTGAATACCACACGCCGTCCTAACAAAGGCACAAGAGAATTCCACCCGGCTCGCTTGTTCCCATGCCCCAGTGGCACAGTGGATGAAAAGATCCGACTCGTATAGTGCCAAGCTATGTTGCTTTGTGTACGCATCACACTGTAGTTTATTAACATAAATTGTTGAGCTGTTATACAAGCGCTGTACAGCGGTTATACTGTGAAATGGTCAAGTGTTAAATGGTTTGATATCCATTTAAGACAAGTAACGAAATTTGAGCGTGTTATTTTAATAAGTTTCCGTCTACTACCACTACGAAACTGAATATTATTTCAAAATAACATTTCCTCAAACAACATAATGTACCCAATCCTGAAGAAACGAGACTTATCAAAAACCGAAAACAACTTTTTTCTTACACTTCACGCACTAATCAAAAACGTTTAGAAAGTCACCCAAACACACGGACAATGAAAAAATGATGATGCTATTTTAACTGCGTTGTTTACACAAATGTGAAATCATAAATATTCCGGGAACGGGGTCAATTGAAAAGGCGGCAACGCAATCACGTACCTAACGAGCGAATTGTCGACCAAGTGTCAAATGGTTTAGACAGATTCTCACGAAGTAAATAAGGGTAGACTATCAAGTTACCTAACAATTTCGTGTCATCAGTGTCGAAGAAAAAGTGACAAAAAAAATATAGTGTCACCACATCCTGCGAGAAGTTTTGATACTTAAAATTTTGAGGAGCATTCGTCTCGGTCGAGTTACTTGCCTCTAGCGGACAGTAAACAGACAGGGCGATAACTCATCGTGAACTAATTGAAATCAATAAACACAAAAACAGGGGCGCGGGCCGGCGGGTTCTTTTTCTTAGTGATTAATGAGCGAATGCGTGCGCTTAATTGATTGTTATGTTTTATTTTGACGTTCGCCAACAGCAGTTCTATACGTTCGCGGTGCTGTTTTTAAACAGATACTTAGTAAAGGAAGATGTTGGTTCTTTCAATCTTGTTTGAAGACGTCATTTCGAGCCTTTGCGCGGTCTGTATGTTCTGGACTTCTGGGTTCTGTTTGAATGTTTCACACAACAGGCACTAGACATTCTCAACTGGAGTACTCTACATAAAGAATTGTATTTTACAAAATGAAAAAGTGAAAGTATTGTTTGTTTACGTAGAGTTGAAAGCATAAATAAGTGCTGATCAATACATAATTTTAATAGAAGGATGAACAAACAGACAGCCGAGTGCAATCGTATTCTGTAGTAAGCTATAAGGATATAGATGTGCCATGTCTGTCCGCGTTGATATTAGGTAGGTACAAGAGATCTGTTCTGACCACGTCTACAAAATTAAAGTAAATGTCTATAGATCTCTATTTTGGGGACGCTCCCATATTCAAGGGGAAGTGATGCCCCGCGTCGCAGGATTTATTCATAATGCGAGAGTTGTCTTTTTCAATCAAGAGAAAAAAACATATTAGGGAGAGAGTAGTGTGTGTATCTATTGCCGCTTTAGCAAAAATTAATGAAAGGTACTACGTAAACATCGCACACTGTCGTGGCTGATGATACGCCGCAAGTCGTGTGCGCACAACTCAAACTTGACTGGTTCTTTGTGGTTTATCATTAAGCTGTAGCAATTTTTTTTCATGAAAAGGAGCAATAGAACAATAACATAAATAATCACATTTTGACTGCTATATCCCAAAAAAATAATCTTATGTATTATTGTTATGATAATATTAAGTGGCTATTAATTAAATGTAATTGCTTTATAAAACTAATTATAATTTTGCACGGCCTACCTAATTTATTAACAGACAGTTTTATTAACAAAATAATACATGTTCTTATGATATAAGAATATTTCTTGAGGCTTTTGAGATTAGCAAAATCGCATTATTTTGCATAATTTAGCAATGCACGAAGATTTATTGCCATAATACATAGTAGTAAAACTTTTGCAGTAATATGGCTTAGCCCGGAAAAACCAGTACCAAGACTCACTCGCGACTCCTCCCGTGTACAATACATTTTTTTTAGTAATAGGCAGCAAACGAGCAGACGGATCGCCTGATGGTAAACAATTACCGCCGCCCATGGACACAAGCAACACCACAGGAGTCACAAGTGCATTGTCGCCCCTTTGGTTTGGGAAATGGGATAGGATGAATAGTGGGATGAGGGAGAGGAATAGGGGATAGGGCCGCCGGCACTCTCACTCACCGAACGAAACGCAACAGTTTAGGTACTGTTACTTAACGTCGATTTTCTGTGAGAGGGTAGTACTTTCCCGGTCGAGCCGGCCCATTCATGCTGAAATCAGCAAGGCTCTACTACCTTGAATACCTAATACACCTTAACATGCCTCAGGAATCACACTACCTATTGGTGAAAGCCGTACAAAGCTCCATTCAATAGTTTTTGTGTTTTTCGCATTCATTCAGACAGCCAGGAAGAAAAGGAGGCTTTATTTTATAATATGTATAGATACAACGCGATAGACACGCATGAGCGGAGCATAGTAAGTAATGTAACAACTATTCAATCTAAACGCAGCACCAAAAAATCTCCGTACTCGCGGTGGACTCAACATAAAGACATTAACTTCGGCCTTCTATTGCCATAATGGCCACTTAAAAACTCATAAAAAGTGAACTCTAAGTCTCGCCAAGCGCCGATCTAAGAAGATCACGCTCTAAGATGCACGGATGCTGTAAGAAGTACCTCTGAGGCACCGCTAGCTTTATGAGTGTGGTAGCTTATCGGGCTGTTTTGTGGGCAATAAAGCTTTAAACTTTTGAAATGTATTGTTGTGTTTTTGCTGTGGGAAAGTTTGTTTACTAAATAGTAGTTTGGATTTTCCAACTTTATTAACTGAGAGCGGCCAACATGAAACACTCTTGGTCTCGTTGTGGTACCCGTTAGTGGCCACAACGACGCTCTATACATAGTTGAAGTCATGGGTAGGAGAAGTGTGTGAGATTCTCTCTTGAATGCCTTCGAAATCTATTCAATAAAACCATCACAGTGTTCTCGACGTCCAATATTGGCTTCCAAGAGTACCTGACTACCTTTATAATTAAAGCTCACCACGTAAAATTCTACGTGGTTGTTTGTTAATTGTTTGTGGTTGTTAATTAACAAGGAGGTCCATCTTGCAAAGAGCCAGTCTACGTACAAGTAGCATACTATGAATGTGTCTTAGAGGGAAGGTAAACGGAAAAAATGAAAACGGATGTCTCAACTTTTCAAATAAAGAATACGGATGTAACAAGATTGTTTTTTTTTGTAATAGTGTTGTAAGTGAACGTAATCGATCATGTTGAGTGCCAGACTTGTCTAGTGATGTCAGTCACCTCCACCTGGGCCCCCACGACGTCGTCACGCCTAACTCTTGGTTACTATGGCCCAAAAAAACTTACTGTATGACAAAAATGGCGTACGGTTATAAAACATTGATGATGCTATTAGCAAACACGCTCAAAGATGAATTGTGGTTTTGCTTGCTGAATATTTGACTCTCCAATTCTATTCCCAGGTTAGATATGGTTCTATCTCAGTGCAACCAAATTGAAAAATTGACAGCCTTGGTGCCTTGGTATATGGTTTTGTATTTCTAATAGACCACAGTTAGAAATACGAGTTAGAATAAACTTACCTAGCATCTTGATCTGATCTTTCTAGCAGCTAGAAAAATGTTTTAAGAACTTTACTACAAGTATACCAGTCGCTTACATTGATTATATAATCAATATATTTTACAACTTTGTTTTTGTAGTCGCCATAATGATAAGTGCTTTAGCCAGGTGCCGATATCTTACAAAGTCATAATCCTCCTAGCGTTATCCCAGTATCCGATGCAGTCCTCTTACAAAGTAACGTTACAATAATAATATTACGATGATCGTTCTCAGGCAAGAATTCATTTTATTATGCATCGTAAACTTTACAAAAACAAGGTTGTTATACTTAAAGACTTTTTTTCGAAAGATCTCGAAGTTACAATATTTTCTCAAAATAAAAACTACCAAAAGGTCAGCGCATTTGCAATGCAATAGTTTATGCATTATTCTCCCCTCAGATAAAACCATGAAGATCAGCGATCGTCAAAAAGTTTGTATTTTTATATCGACGACATACTTCCAAAGTTCTGCGTAAAACGGTGAATCTATCGGTACAGCGAGAAACTTCCAAATCCCCTTTTCATGGGGATCGGGATCGATTCCCTCTACAAACCTCGGCTTCAATCTCCTAAAGCCTTAAACTTTTCTTTCAAATCCCTGCGTTTGGGACGCTCACAACTTTTACCTTATCTTTAAAAAACAAACTATGTTTTTCCGTGACGATAAACGTTGCAAAAATATATTTTGAAGTATTGCCGATCATACTGCAAAACAAAAAAGTTGTAGAGTTTGATGACGAAAATGATCTTTTGATATTGAATTGGCAATTGTTACCTACTTATGTCAAAATCATACACTACAAGATGCCGCTTACACGCTTACGCTTATTGGCTATGGCGAAAAAGGGTAGCCGTAGATTTGATGCGTAAACGAAATTACAGCAAAGTTGCTGTGAAAGTGTAACAAACATCCTTGCATCCATACACCGGATCCATCGATCCATAATCCTCACCAACTTCGCATTTAAAATAATACGACGGACAATTTAAATGATACCCCTTCACGTCTGTTTACACACGTACAACATGAAGCCATCTATGATTTGTAAAAGCCGACTTGTCTAAGTTTACTCGCGACCGCAAATCAATAATCAACTAAGAGGTTGCAGCAAAAACTAAAGAGCTTAATAGACGAGTGTCCAGTCGCAGACATGAAAAAAAAAACATAAGCAACAGGTGTTGGGCCGTCGACCCCGATTACATCATTGGCAGGAAAAAAATGGCGGCAAAAATGTTGTGTTAAGTAAGATTCGGTCGTTGAGTATGAATTAACCGTTTTTTGGACGCTCATTGACTTTTTAGATGAAACGATTCGTGAAAAAAATGTCTGAACTACTAAATTTAAACAGTGTGTTTTGTTTATTACTTTGTTTTAAGACATCATCATTAGGATGTCTACTGCTCAAATACTTCGCCAAGGTCTTGCTTATGATTGTACTATCTTTCGCCCGCGGCTTCGCCAGCATGAAATTTTAATAAAGATTAGCCTATGTACTTGCCCGAGTTGCTGACTATTCATGTCAAATTTCATCACAAACGGTTTCGCAGATTAGCCGTATAGCATATAATATATAAACAGATTATACTTAAAAATTAGTTTTGTTTTCATAATCGTCGAACTTCTGGTAAAGATTAGGATGTAGGTATATTATTGATGTTATGAAGAGCTTATATACCTACTAAATATAACAGCAGCAAAAATTAAAACTGAAAGCATTACCACAAAGTACATATCAAACCGTCCATCCACCCCGCTGTGCTTAAGCGCGCCAACTCATAGTTTTATTATGTAGTTAGGTTATGTAGTAAAAGCTAAATAGTAATTTGGTAATTCCTAGCTACCAGATCGCACCAATCTTCTCATCAATCAAAAGGGGTATTGATCAGACAAATATAAAATCGTTGCGCAAGTGAAATTTCTATCATAATGTTTACTCTGGCTACGCCCAAAACATTTTTTTTAGTTATGTTTATTTTCAAGTTTTTAGTTTTGTTGTTAGTTGATACTTCTCATTCTATTTTCATAGTGAGCCTTTTTTTACTAATCAAATTCTGTCATTCGATACCCATATTGAGGTATTTGTGGAAAATAGGTAACCTGCCATTTTGTGGCGGCGCGGTGGCCATCTTGGATTTTTCATAATAAGCTCTATTCTACCAATCAAGCCCTTTTATTTGGTACCCATATTGAGGTATTTGTGGAAAATATGTAACCCACCATTTTGCGGCGACAGCCATCTTGGATTTTTCGTAGTGAGTCTATTCTACGAATCAAACCCTTTCATTTGATACCCATATTGAGGTATTTGTGGAAAATAAGTAGACCGCCATTTTGTGGCGGCGGCCATCTTGGATTTTTCATAGTGAGCCCTATTCTACCAATCAAGCCCTTACATTCGATGCCCATATTGAGTTATTTGTGGAAAATAAGTAATCCGCCATTTTGTGGCGGCGGCCATCTTGGATTTTTCATAGTGAGCCCTATTCTACCAATCATGCCCTTTCATTCGATACCCATATTGAGTTATTTGTGGAAAATATGTAACCCACCATTTGCGGCGACAGCCATCTTGGATTTTTCATAGTGAGCTCTATTCTATGAATCAAGACCTTTCATTTGACACCCATATTGAGGTATTTGTGGAAAATAAGTAATCTGCCATTTTGTGGAGGTGGCCATCTTGGATTTTTCATAGTGAGCTCCATTCTACCAAGCAAACCCTTTCATTTGATACCCATATTGAGGATGTTGTGAAGTAATATGTGATCCGCCATTTTGTATCGGCGGCCATCTTGAATTTACAATAATTGAAATATTATCTTATATTGTCATCAAGATTATGAGTGTATACCAAATATCAGATCAATCTGTCATCAGGAAAGGGGTAAAATTCCAATTACTATATTTGACCCAAGCAAACAAATTAGATAGGTACAGATAATACAGGATTTTTGCCGACTTAGTTGATACTTTTCCTTATATTATGGCAACATTATACAAAATCTTTATAAATTGTAGCCTATGTGTTATTCTGATGTATAAACTATATTACTTTAAAGTTTTATCCAAATCCGTTCAGTAGTTTTTGCGTGAAAGAGTAACAAACATCCATCCATCCATCCATCCATCTTCACAAACTTTCACATTTATAATATTAGTAGGATTATTGTTGTGTCTTAAAATATATTACCGTGAGTGATGTCTCATCAAGAGCTCACAGATCATGGTTCATTAAATAACTTCTCTGTACTTCGTCACTGAATTCCTCCTAAACGGCTAAAGCGATGTTGATGGATATTATGTGGGTGTATTAAGGATAAAGGGTTGACATTCTAGCCTTCCTGATTTCAGCATGAATGGGCCGGCTCGACCGGGGAAGTACCTACTACCCTCTCACAGAAAACGGACGTAAAGTACCTAAACTGTTGCGTTTCGTTCGGTGAGTGAGAGTGCCGGCGGCTCTATCCCCTATTCCTTCTCCCTCATCCCACTCCTCATCCTATCCCTTTTCCCAACCCCAAGGGGCGGCAACGCACTTGTGACTCCTGCGGTATTGCTTGTGTCCATGGGCGGCGTTAATTGCTTACCATCAGGCGATCCG
This sequence comes from Euclidia mi, assembly GCA_944739405.2. Classification (NCBI taxonomy): domain Eukaryota; kingdom Metazoa; phylum Arthropoda; class Insecta; order Lepidoptera; family Erebidae; genus Euclidia; species Euclidia mi. The sequence continues at coordinate 56,372,572 of OX123200.2, read as the reverse complement.
TGTGCTCGTTAGCCGCCTACTCCTATAAAAAAAAAGGTGACACGATTGTCGAGGTAAAGAGGATAACGCGAGCGAGCGCGGGGTTGGACTCGTGACCCTCTGCGTAGCAGTCTGCTAATCTTTCTACTAAGCTACTGCTACCGTAGAATATAGATGTAGATTATTATACTAACTACTCTATTTACTCCTGGTAGGCCTTTTATTGCAGGGACCGTTTAAGTACGCACCACCGCAGTATCAGTTATACTGCCGCCAAGTATCTATCCATCTATCTAAACGTCACGCCTGTCTCCCATTGGAGTAGGCAGAGACTATGCGCTATGGAACGCCAAATGCTCCTGTTCAAACATACCTCTTTCGCTTCCTCGACATTCATTAACCTCGTCATGCATGCTCGTCGGTTGCCGCCAAGTAGTAACGTACAAAAGTTCCGCTTTGAACGGTTCTGTAGCTAGTGAAATTACTGGGCATTAGAAGACACCTTTCGTCTCAAGGTAGCCCGCGGCTGTGTGTCTCTAACATGGCCAATGTCTATGGGTGGCGATTGTCGCTTACCAACAGGTGGGCCGTAAGTTCGTCTGCCATTACACTGCCATAATTTTTTTTTCCACACACCATCTAGTCCCATACTAAGCAGAAGCTTGTACTATGGGTACTAGACAATGGAAAACCATACCTACATATATACTTTTTTTTCTTGTAAATACATACATATTATACATAGAAACACCCAGACCAAGACAAACCATCCACCTTCACGCACACGAATGTTTGACTTGAGCGGGAATCGAACCCGCGACCTTCGACGTAGCAGTCGCTTACACTCCCGCTGCGCCAACCGGTCGTCAATTGCTAGTTGTTTATGCAAAATATATAGCCCTCTTCGTAGAATTTGGAGAGGCTCCACGCATTGCAACTTCTATTTAAATTACAAAACTAATGAGACCGCAGTCAAGGCCGAATGGGAGACAGCGTTGTGAGAAATCCTTCATGTTTTTCGTAAACGATGTGTAAGCTCGTTAGTACCTACCGAATGTTACATTAGACTTGCTGTAGACTGCGTCGGGTTCTAGGAATGTTCATAAAAAGTAATGATCTGAAATTTTTGCGGTCAATTTACTTGTACGTGTTGGCATTAGATGGATTCATAGAAAGCTTTCTATTTTTACTCTTCGGACAAAGCTCTTCGTATAATTAGCATAGAACTTCACTTACAGGTAAGTTCGTTTAATTATTAATTACTTATTAGAATTTATCGCTATATATTGGTTTTTAAAACATCGAAATGCTGTGTTTTTTTTCATATTAATTGTGTCATGTTCTTTTTTAAAGCTCTAACACAGTTTAATTTTCTTTCCAACAGCAGTGATTCGTTGGTAAAATGATAATAACAACTAATTTTAGGATGAATCATAGGAATTTTAGTAGCAAGAAATTGGTCATTGTTACAGTATAGTAAATATATCATTTAAGCTTTCTTGTAACTTGGCTTTTAAATGTAGCCTAACAAGCTAAGCTAATACAATATGTATGTCAACACAATGCATCGAACGTGGTACATAAATCGCACGGTGTCATTGCGTCACTGCGCACCGGTGACTTGTTAGCTGTCACTTATGGATGCGTTCGTGTAGAACAATGATGGTTACGTTGCCAATCGTTCCGCGAAAATTACGGGCACACGAAATTCCTTCATAAAGAGCAAAGTTTATTGTTTTGATTGGTAGTAAATAAACTGAGTACACTGTATTGTTTACTAAACGTTGCTCCTGGATTTTCCCGAACTTTCAATTGCACCTACCTCACAATACCTATTTTAGGAAAATAAACTATCTGATTTACATGTAATTATGTTTCTATCTGTCCGTGTAGTGACGGATTAAGAATACGGAATGTCACCACCCTATATCCCATCCCATGGGTGTCGTAAGAGCCGACAGAGGGAGTATATTATGCATAGAACAGCACTATAAGAGAAGGAAAACTTGATACAAACCCTATTGGCCAGCGTGATATAGTAGGCTAATTCCTCCTTTCAATGGAGAGGCCTAGTCCAGCAGTGGACTGTTAAAGGCTGATGATGGTGATATTTCTATATAGGTACACACTCGTACTTGCCTATCCTTCAAGCTGTAAGTACATGAAAATCGGAGGAGCATTAAATTCTGTGCTCCTGTCTCCAAAAGTGACGAACTTAGTTTTCGCTATGAATCGTTACGAGCAAACGAGCCAATTCAGAGTATCAGAGAATCAAGTACTTTCAACAGCATAAGAGGACAGGAAATCGTCCTAATTCAGAGTGAAAATTTCACAAATACCCTCTTAACAAGACAAGATAAATAAAAGCTTGTGAGACCACATCATCAAAGACACCGCCACCCTCATTCAACCGAAATTTGGCGCACTTTAAGTAATGTCGTCACACAAGCACCGAATCCCACAATAATTAGTCATCCCTTAAGTACTGAACAAGTAATAACTAGTTAAGACATAACTCAAAGTATGTAGCCCCATTGATTGGGCAGGAAATTGTTCGTTAGGAATATAAAGTGATGACTTCATGACGATTTTAACTGTTCTTTCTGTTCTTAAATAGAATAATCATTTAATTTAATGGATTAGCATGTATTCCTGTTGGGTGGGTATATTCCCATTCACGCGGTTTCCCAGGTTCGATTTATGAATAAAACTATTTTATTGACTTTACTGTTCTCGGTACTTTCAAATAATTCAATACTATTCGGATAACATAGTGAGTTAAGCGTCGGTAGCTTGTGTTTGGTTTCGATTCCCATACCAGACAACACTTTATATGGTAAACAATAAGGTTTGAGTATGGGTTCTTCGTGTCAGTTAGTTAAATCTTTGTACAGGATTCCTTCCCGTGGTACAGGTTTGATTACTAGAGTGTTGTTGTGACAAAAAAAGGGGAAAACCAAAGCGCTAAAAATAAAAATCTGGGCACTAGATAGCTTTACATGGGAGAAAACATATCTGCCTAATAATTAGTGCCGGAGGCCCTATTCCCTATTCCTTCTCCCTCATCCTACTCCTCATCCTATCCCATTTCCCAACCCCAAGGGGCGACAACGCACTTGTGACTGCTGTGGTGTTGCTTATGTCCATGGGCGGCGGTAATTGCTTACCATCAGGCGATCCGTCTGCTCGTTTGCCGCCTATTACAAAAAAAAATACTTTTAAATTGTCTTACTACTTTACCCTACACTGATTGTAAACATTTTACTAATTTACCAATAAAAAGATATAAATTTGATGTCCGATTTACTGTATTCTATAATTCCTAATTATTTAAACATGGGTTTACATAACCAAATAAGATTATTTAAAACAACACAAGACTGCAGTCTATTACATCCATTGATTTTAAGAATCATAGATTAAGTTATAAGCTTTGGATGTCAAACGTTAAGGATGATAAATGGTATTGCGTTTTAAAATAAGTGTTTAAGGCCAGCAGGGTGTCGATATAATGAACAATTAAATACACACAGTTGTACGAATATCGAGAGGGGTGACGTAAGACTGATCATCATCCTTCTAGCGTTATACCACTTACTGGTCCGGTAGGGGTCCGCTTACAAGTTTAACCGGATTTGACTAAATATTAGTTCTCTACAGAGCGACTGCCTGTCTGACCTCCGTAAAGGTACGGCGATATTCCATGGTTTAGACTCATCATCATCATCCTCTTAACGTTATCCCAGTTTCAATCTGGGGTCCGCTTACTAGTCTAACCGGATTTGGCTGAATATTTGCTTTTCCACGGAGCGACTGCCTATCTGACCTCCGCAACCCGAAGGGATAGCGATATTCCATGGCTTAGACTAGTGTCAGTTTATTTTTAGAAGGTACCGACGCCCTGCAACGATTGTCAAAGATCTTCGTGACAACCGGGACAGACAGCGACAATACGCACATAACTCCGAAAAGTCATTGGTGCGCGCCGTGGATTCGAACCCGATACCCTCTGCATGGCAGTCTGTTCGTATCTCCAGGCTATCGTTGCCCTAACTCTACAAAAATGTAGTTATTCCAGGGACTGTCATTTATTTATGTCTGTTCTGATACCGTCGTTAAGGCCTGTTCAGACCTACGCGGTATTTGCTGCCGTCTGCGGCAGAGAAAACCCAGTGGTTATGCGGTAATATTACTGTTCAGACCTAAGCGGTATTCGCTATCTTTGTGGATAGAATAACGCGCGGTAGTCGAGTTTCGCTCAGAGAGGTAAGAACTAGCCGCGGTACTGGATACCAAATACCTGAGCGAAACCGGCGTAGTATGTACCTCTACCCACAGCGGCAGCGAATATCGCTTAGGTCGCTCTAGCCGCGGTACTTGATACTAAATACCTGAGTGAAACCCGCGCGGTATGTACCTCTACCCACAGCGGCAGCGAATATCGCTCAGGTTTGAATAGGCCTTTAATTATTACCGGCATAGGCACTTGTTATATTTTTAGTAAATATGTTCTATGGCGGAGATTACATGATCAGTATAGCATCAGGACTGCCTCCATGGTCCAGTGGATAGCGTATGCGACTGCTGATCGGAGGTCCCGAGTTCGATTCCCGGGTCGGACAAAAGTGTAACTGGGTTTTTCCGAATACTCAGTAGCAGCCCGGAGTCTGGTGATGTGCCCGGTAACGCCAATAGGCTCGCCCCGTATTACGTGGGACCTAAAGAGTCATGGCGAAATGTGGGAGTAATATTTACACCTCTGCCTACCCCTTCGGGGATACAGACGTGAGACTATAAATAAATAAATAACTATAGCATCAGTTTCTTCAGATAAATTAAAGAACTGTAAAAATTTGTATCTTTTATAGTTTATATCTCATTATACTGGCAAATCGTTATATGAGAAACAATGGAAAATGTTTCCAAAGTAACAAAATCTTATTCCTCCAGGGTTAACAGAACTTAGCGAATGGGATAACGATCGCTTGGCATAAACACATCACCAGTGTCAAAGTCCGGACATGAGATTGACAATTTATCATTTAATTAAATTGTAATTTAGATTGCTATCAATCTGACTGACTACAAAAAGTAAATAAAAAAATAATAATATTATTAGATATTGAAATAATTATCAATCTGTGCCATCAATCCATCAGTCAGTCCAACGAAAATTTTGGACTAAACTGATGCCCAACTGATCGTGTAAGCACCGACTAAGTTCTAGTTAGAATTAGCTATATTTACGCACGATCGACTAACGATCTAGCATTTATATTCCAAAGATCTTAGATTAGATCGCTATCTAGATCGAAATTCTTCAGTTTATTACCCAGATATTTATTTAGATTAATTCTAGTCACATGGTGTTTTTTATAGAATGATTTACAGATTTAGCGCCATGCATATTAGTAGTCTAGAAAGGTACGTAGGTATTTAAGGTACTAGAAGTCATTGCTCTCATAAAGTCTGTATTTAAATATTTAAGTAGTGGTTATATAATAAGCTTTAGATTTTAAAGGTTGAATGCAGATGGCGTAGAGGTTTAGTAGTACGTCGAGTGTTGTGGGTTCGATTCCCACACCGAACACTGAGATTCATAAATTTGTTGTTTTGAGGTCTGGGATATTTTGTGCCCGGTGATTAAATATTTGTAAAGTGTACCACGAAACAAGGTTGTAACATTGTAACTGCATGTATGTACATGCAGTTACAATCGCTAATTCATTGAGTATTTACGTCAGTTTGGAATGTTATGTTCATTTTAACTTATTGACAAAGCTAACGCAGTTTCTAAAAATATATAGTAACTAAGTTGAAAAGAATTTGATATCTAAGGGCATTTCGGGTTTCGGAGTAAAATGACACATTTAAATAAATATAACGTGACGACAGCTCAGCGTCGCTCGTGCCTTACCGGATCCATGTAGTACGCAAAGGTATGTTTACTAACATGCCAACGTATTGTAGTAATATGTGTAGGTACTTATGAGGCGATAAAATAAAATGAAAGCACAGTCGAATTGAGAACCTCCTCATTTTTTTAACTCAGTTAGAAAGGTAGCGATAGTCTGGTGGACAGACTATCATACTGCTACGCAAAAGGTCTCGAGTTTGAAGTCCAAGGCGCGCACTACTGAGCTTTCGATGACACGTTAGTTGTTTGGTCATTTTCGTTTGCTAAACGGTGAAGAAAATCATCGTGAGCAAACTTGCATGTGTGAAAGATCTCCATAATGATTTCGAAAATATGTGAAGTCTAATAACCCGCACTTGGCAAGTATGGTGGACTATGGTTCTTACCCTTATCAGATAGATAATCAAGATTGATAATTATAACGACGATCAAATTAGTAAAGCCTAATTAGGTAAATAATAATAATAATATTCTACCACATACACACATCACCATCTAGTCCCAAACTAAGCAGAGCTTGTACTATGGGTACTTACTAGATAATGGATAAACATACATATATACTTTTTTTGTAAATACATACATATTATACACAGAAACACCCAGACCAAGACAAACATCCATGTTCATGCACACAAATGTTTGACTTGAGCGGGAATCGAACCCGCGACCTTCGGCGTAGCAGTCGCTTACATTCCCGCTGCGCCAACCGGTCGTAAATAGATTTATAAACTTCTCTACTCGTGTGCAATTCCATGATATTCGTTTTAATACCTGGCTCTTCTTGCTTCGATGATTCAACCTGAAGGCCAATTCTGGTAATTACATATATTTGTTCAAATTCCAAAATCAATCTAGTCTCGGTGTCATAAATGGTATTCTCGTAACTTAACTGACACTTGAATGAGATCGGGACTACATCGAAAGTTGAACCAAGTGTGAACTAGTGTGGACGGTATTCTGCTAATTATTTACGTACAAAAAACGTCAAACTGTGGCTAAAACCTAATGATACGGTTTGACAGTTCACAGCTGACTATTGTTGACAATTGAGCAAAATAAGTTTTTGTTACTTTGTTATTGTTTTATGTAAAAAATAAGTATGAGTGGATTTGGGCTGCGATGGCTATACCTTTTGAAAATAATCCACACGATCCAAGGAACCAATACATTTACATACCGAAATTTTATTACTTAGTTGTATATCTATTAATTTGGCATGGTAATTTAATTGTTTTTTTAATTTGGCAATGTATTTTCCCATACAATGGCAACATTCATGTTTTTGTTTTTGAGTTTTTGACATTATCTCTGAGATCAACAAGAGATTATAAATTGATTATATCGAAATGATACTGTAATGAGATTAAGTGAAGCAGAATACCAATTGTGAGTCTATTTAAAATTAAATCGCAGTTCAGTCAAAATTCAGTGTCAGTGTCTGTTAATTACGAGAATTGGCCTTCAGATTATCAATAAAAGATTTCTATCACGGCCGGTCGAAGCGTCGCTCGGCCCAAATGTAATTAAACCCTAAATAAGTACCTATTCGACTGAAATCCATCAAGGAACATCGTGTAAGTCAAAATATGTGGTTCAATTCCATTCTCGTCACAATAGTTTTTTTCTTACTTTCAAGCAGACTGTAATTACATAAAATTTTGGTCGAAACATGTTTATTATCTTATTGGTATGTGTGCGTTGTTGTATTTTAAAGTTTAATTAGGCGCATATGGTGAAGTGAAAGGTTTTTCGAACGGTTTACGGTTAGGCTGGGGTTACATGCAACGCGATCGCGCGACTGACGAGCTGTATTGTGCAATTGTATAAAGTTGTTCATAAATAAATGACGCGTCGCTACGAACGTGCTCTTTAGTCATGTTTAGATGCTTTCACAGATTTCAACTTAAAACTTATCCGTCTATATTTTGATTTTCATTTGTATAGATGACCATAGTCTTTAAAGCTGCCGATTGGCCATAGGTACATAGTAAATGACATAGTGTGTTAAGCGGCTAAACCACCTTAACTCTTCGATCTACAAATTGATTATTTTACGGAATTCAATATTCGATCTATAGATAGATCTGTAGACTTTAGATTCGTTTTTGACATAAGCTCTATACAAAATATATCAAACACGAATATCAAATCTCAAAATTCATGTATGCATCGAATATTGAAAATGGCCGTAAATCCACAAATTTATGTATCATGTCTGTGTGCTCTTAGTTTTCGCTGTTTCTTTGGATATTTGTAATGTTCCTCGCATCTGATTTATACTTAGTGTGGCGGTGTCTTTCTACTGAAAAGTTATACAAAAAACCAAAAGCGGTTATGCGGTTGCTGAAATCGACGACCAGAGACAATACAAGTTTGTTTTACTATAAAATTATCGTCAGATTTACTTGATATATGCTCAGATGGGCCCACTCCGAATTCTGAACCAATCAGAAGTCCGAACCCGCGTCTTACCGCTTATATTGCATAATCATATAGTCGTGCGATCCATACTATTTATCTACATCACTGCATATAACCCGAGCCTTACAGCGAGAATGCGGAATGCACATTCACCTGTATTGAAGCTGATTTCTCGTCTTTCTCGTTAACACCCGAGTTCCGGGATATGGAACTGTTAAGAAAAGAATTCGAGATATGTGCTTCGTGATTGTCTGGTTAAGTGGTCAACTAGATGGTAAGGTCGTGGGTTCGAATACGGGTCAAACATTTTGTTCCTTGCCTTTAATCTCCTTTGCTGATTTTTACAGTCCATTGCTGTACTTAAGCTTCTCCTAAGTGTCAAACATTTCGTTGCGTCCTCATAATAAAATAATGTATCATAGATTAATTACATACAATCTCTGTTGTCCTACTGATTGTTAAGTCCTGCAAACACTAACACCCGCACATATTCATAGTGAATACATCATCCTCCAAGCGTTATCCCAGTTTCAATCTGGGGTCCGCTTACTAGTCTAACCGGATTTGGCTGAATATTAGCTTTTCCACGGAGCGACTGCCTGTCTGACCTCCGCAACCCGAAGGGATAGCAATATCCCATGGTTTAGACTAGTGTCAGTTTATTTAGAAGGTACTGACGCCCTATAACCACTGTCAAAGATCTTCATGACCAGCGGGACCGACGGCTTAACGTGCTCTCCGAGGCACGGGACAAGCGATAATTGACTATTTAATACGCACATAACTCCGAAAAGTCATTGGTGCGCACCGTGGATTCGAACCCGATACCCTCTGCATGGCAGTCTGTTGGTATATCCACTAGGCTATCGCTGCCTATTCATAGTGAATACACAAGTTAGTATTAAAACGACGCTATTTAAATTTTCTATTACAGCCGGTCCAAGATTAAACAAATAGTTGGTCATTTAGCTTGAATACCTTTGACACAAACGTAGCTACACTCGATCGCATGGGAATTGATTGCACGGTTGGCGTAGTGGTTTAAGCGGCCGCCTCACCGCTTGACACTGTGCCGAAGTGTTGTGGGTTCGATCCCCACACGAGACCACACTTTGTGTGATCCATAAATTGTTGTTTCGAGTCTGGGTGTTCATTGTGTCCGTTAGTTGTATGTTTGTAAAGTCCACCGCGACACAGCATTTAGTCCTAATGCGGGAGTCGCCAAAAAAAAATTTCAGTTTCAGTCAGTCAGTCAGTCAGTACGCAAGAATTGTATATACAGGGTGTATAAAGACCCTTAACGAAAACTGAAACTTCATTATGTACCAATCATAACGAACATTTTTTACCTGTGTACCATAGCTGGGAAATTACTGGTTCCGGAGATATTGAGGCCCAAAGTTACTATGAAATTTTTGTAATTAGGTACAATATGGATGCATTTACCCTGCCAACTTGTTCTATAGATGTCCTATGCACCCACGGATAAGTATGGATTTCGAAAATTGCACGCGCGTACTTTTAATTTAAAAGTACGCGCGTTTATTTAAAAAACAAAATGTGTTTCCTTAAAAAAAATCGTTTCCAAGTTTTTATTTTCGCTTAGCATGACTTGGCATGATGTCCAAAACGAGTAGACTTCGGCATGATGATGGGTCTTGTGACACCCTGTATACAGATAGGAAATCGTTACATATAAGATCTTGGCACGCCAGCTCCATATGGCTATGAAAGCTAGGCAGTAGGTACGATGGCCCTTTATCTTGTAAAATATAGTAATGTGTGCTACCACTCAAGTAATTACCATTCGCACATATACGTATATCTTAATTATCTTCGCCATAATTAATGTAAACAATACACCATTATATTAATTATTTCTTGGAATGGACGCAAAAAGCCCGGTCAACGTTCTTTGACATAGGTAAAAAATATTTCACGTATTAAAATAGTACTTTTCGTGCTCCTTATGATAAAGGAATAAGGTTTATTTTTGTGTGTCATGTGTCCAAATTGTCACCCGCATATCGTAGTGGGGGATAATTGATGAGATGTCGTTCTGTCAACCCCTTGACAGTTGAGCCGTGGTGATAGAGACTTACTTGTTGCTGGCGAGTTTTTTATCTCGTATAGAATGATGTCATAGGTTTGAGAAAGCAACATCAGAATCAATTCAAGATTGAGTAACGGTGGTTCGGAAAAAAGTTTTGAGTAGGTATGACTTTTTGGTACGAGTCATAAGATAGTAAAAATAAAAAATTGGACCAGGCCACCAAAAGCAGCGAAAAATTATGTCCACGGTGGTTATGGCAGGAGCTGTGATTTGAATAGTTGATATATATGTAATATGATTTCAATAGTAAAAGCTTGGCCAAATATACATGACAAAAATAATTATTACGCTTCATATAATATCGTGTTTTTGCCTCGTTTTAAGTTATTTCTCAACTAGGCTCAATGCTACAGAATTTTGCTATAATAATACCAGACATAATATTGCTCAATCTGCAAATCGATCCGGATCCTCATGGTTAGATGGTTGGCCGTACAGGAGGCTGCCTAATTTTACATCGCGCAAGTATTATTACGCTTCATATAATATCATGTTTTTGCCTCGTTTTAAGTTATTTCTCAACTAGGCTCAATGCTACAGAATTTTGCTATAATAACACCAGCTATAATATTGCTCAATCTGCAAATCGATCCGAATCCTCATGGTTAGACGATTGGCCGTACAGGAGGCTGCCTAATTGTACATCGTACAACTATTGTGGAGTCCATCTATTCTGTAGTAGTAGAAAATTGTGCGATCTTCAGAATTATAATTGTTCTGATTCTGTGATTCTGGGTGTTTATTGGGCTTGTTTTAAGTATGTTATTTTAATTTCTTTGAAGTCGGTTAAAAAGAACATAATCCTTAAATGTGAGGAAATCGCCATAAGGAGCTTATAATAATTTTGATCTTACTGAGTTTTATTACTAGCATTTAGAACTACATGTAGACTGTCATAGTCGTTAGTTTAATGTAACCGTTACTTCGTTGTCCGTGTGGTGCCGGATTAAGAATACGGAATGTCACCACCCAATATCATCCCATGGGTGTCGTAAGAGCCGACAGAGAGAGCCTATTATGCAGAGAGCAGCACTGTAAGAGAAGGAAAACTTGATACAAACTCTATACCAACCCGTTTGGCCACGTGGTATAGTAGGCCAATGCCTCCTTTCAAAGAAGAGGCCTAGTCAAGCAGTGGGCTGTTAAAGGCTGATGATGATGATGATGACCCGTTTTTTCCCGATCCCGTGGAAATTTCGGGAAATCTCTACTCAGTGTACTCCTACGATTCCCAGGGAACGTACACGCCGAATTTCAGCTTCTTGCGCCCAATAGTACCTATTAGCTGTGCCTTGTCCTGTCACTAGAGAAGTCAAGAAATGTATGCAGAGATAGATATAGTATATTAACTCAGTAAGAAGACAATTTAAGCCTATTACCACGAGCAGGATTATATACAGTTTAAATCAATCATATACGACTTTCATCTCACATCGTGATGTTTCACTCTGAAAGCTGCGCGTCCCACTCTCGTCTTTCACTCGACAATGGAGCGTGTTATTTATATCGGCGATATAAATTAAACGAGAGTTTATAGTACGGATTGAACCTGTTGCTACGCGGATGTACTGTCGAACTATGAGCTATACTAGCGGGACTTTTAGTTTGTAAGATATGAACTGATTAAGTTGGCTGTTGGTTTTCTAAGCCGTAAGTGTGTTCGATTCCGACTTGTAGTAATATAATATTACTTAACCTCTGTTTAAAATAAATCGCAGGCACTGCTGACTTAATGCCTGGTCAGTCTTCGCCTTCTGTCACCCGTAATATTCGTTGACAACGCGGTTACGGCAAAAATTACTCCAAACTTAAAAGATTTAATTCATTCTGAGTTTCTTGACAGTTCAACTTTCCATGGGACTTTATGAGGGCAACTTTTTGTGTTTTAATTTCTGTAGTGATTATGGCTGAACCTGCCTACACAAGTGACACAATAACAGGAATGAGGATATAATATCAAGGTAGTAGAGCCTTGCTGATTTCAGCACGAATGGGCCGGCTCGACCGGGGAAGTACAATCCTCTCACAGAAAATCGACGTAAAGTAACAGTACTTAAACTGTTGCGTTTCGTTCGGTGAGAGTGCCGGAGGTCCTATCCCCTTTTCCTTCTCGCTCATCCCACTCCTCATCCTATCCCTTTTCCCAATACCAAGGGGCGGCAACGCACTTGTGACTCCTGCGGTGTTGCTTGTGTCCATGGGCGGCGGTAATTGCTTACCATCAGGCGATTCGTCTGCTCGTTTGCCGCTTGTTACTATAAAAAAAAAATTACTTCCTTAATATTAAAACTTTATTTCTAAGTAGGATAAAAGCAGCACACATTAACGTTAAAACAAAATAATAGCAACATTAGATAAAATTGTCTAGACGTATTTTAATGTGCCGTATTATAAATTGTACAGCTACAGCTAGCTATTACAATATGTATATCAAGCATCAGTATCAGACCGACGAGAGGTTAATTAAAATTCAAACCGATCGGAATCTAACAAGATACTTTGAATGCTTAGCCGTTGGGGCATACACTTGATTTTTTATACTTATCTCAATATCAATCTAGAATACTAGAGCGCGCTGATCTCAGATGTTTGGACATACGCCCGAACGAATGGGTTTTAATTGATAACGACGTATAAGAAAAAATAAGGCTGCGTATTTCAACAATAGATTTTTTATGACTTGTTGAGGCTCAGTGTTTGATTTCAATTGTCTTAGTAAATTAGCTTTCTTCTTATTATTTGGTTTATATCCGGTTCCTATCAAATGTAGGTTTATTTAAATTGTCTTCGAAATGTATACCATGTAGTTTGTTTTGGATATGCGATATTGCATCCGTGATCTAGCGATTGCTACAGTGCCGAAATGTCGGATTCTCTAACGTGAGGTACATTGTAAATATATACACTTTCTGTCTGACTCTGTGGTTCAGCGGTAATGTAAACTTCGGAGAAATATGAAGTCTTGGGTTTGATGTCCTTGTCGCGTAAAATTGGTATTGGGTTTTCCCGTCAAGAATGATATTTTAGAAGCTCGGGGTCAGGGAGTCGACGGTAATACACATTATACACCCCTTGCTTCAGAAATTACGTTAATGAGATGGTCCTGCGCCCAATCTCTCTCCGGTTACGTCGCATGTGACGTCCCATCGGAATATGAGAGTGAAGGAATAGAGAGTGCACTTGTGTTGGCGCACACACTTATGCATTGTAATATCTCCTGCTTGGTTGGCCGGTTCCAGTTTCAACTAGCCGCCTTGGTTGAAATTTTAGTCTGCAGGATATCAAGAAAGACAGTTCAAAATAAATGTTAATAACTACGAAAGTTTAAATAAGTAAAATGCAGCTTATTTTCAATTTTCATTGATTGATTCTTCTAAGTGTACATAATGAGGGTATGCTTATATAAATAAACTAGAGGACGCCAGCAGCTACGCCTGCATTTTTTTATAATTTACCCGTTTTGGCCGATCCCGTGGTAATTTCGGGAAAACCCTTCTTAGTGCACCCCTACGGTCCCCAAGGAACATACATGCCAAATTTCAGCTTCCTGCGCCCAATAGTTTCGGCTGTAGCGTGTCTGTCAGTCAGTCAGTAACGCAAGGATTTTATATATTAAGATAATTTGAGCTTAATACTATTATCAGTACAGTCGTATGTTTGTACTAAGATTTCGTATATTAGTACTTGTGAAAGTTATAACCAGTACTCCATCAGCTTTTAAAGCGGTACAGGACATTTTAGGTAAATTTTATGATAATTACAAATTGTCTATTATCTACAGGGAATTAGCTAAATTATAGATAATGATGGAAATAGAAACCCATAAGCAAACAAACATTTTAATTGACTGCTGTGAAACAAGCTTTTTAATTAACTTTCCATGTTATATGACAACCATTTTCTTAGTTAAAGAAAAGCATAGACTATCAAAATGCTGCAAACTTCACTTAGGGACATAATTTGTACTAAGTTATATTACGAAAGTGATTGCTGTGCTTTTTCTCTCGCACATGGAGAAGCCGAAAGCTGATACAGCTAGGTGACTAGCATTTGCTAGCGGCTTCGTCCGGGGTCGGTTCATCATCATCCTCCTAGCGTTATCCCAGTTTCAACCTGGGGCCCGCTTACTAGTCTAACCGGATTTGGCTGAATATTAGCTGTTCCACGGAGCGACTGCCTGTCTGACCTCTGCAACCCAAAGGGATAGCGATATTCCATGGTTTAGACTAGTGTCAGTTTGTTTAGAGGTACTAACGGCCTATAACGACTGTCAAAGATCTTCTTGACAACCGGGACCGACGGCTTGACGTGCTCTCCGAGACACGGGACAAGCGATAATTAACAATTCATAACTCCGATAAGTCAGTGGTTCGCGCCGTAGATTCGAACCCGATACCACCTGCATGGCACTTGTTTCGTATCTCCACTAGGCTATCGCTGCTGTTCGTCCGTTGTCGGTTATCGGGACAAAAGGTAGCATATATGCTATTCTGATGTATAAGCTATATTACTGCAAATTTTCATCAAAATTTGTTCAGTAGTTTTGCGTGAAAGAGCAACAAGCATCCATACAACGGTCCATCATCACAAACACGTATTTATAATAGTCAGATAAGATTTTCCCAAATACTAAAATTTCATATTTCTGAAATATAAATGTTCGTCCGTGTGGTGACGGATTAAGATTACGGATTGTCACCACCCCATATCATCCCATGGGTGTCGTAAGAGCCGGCAGAGGGAGCATATTATGCAGAGAACAGCACTGTAAAAGAAGGAAAACTTGATACAAAGCCTATACCAACCCGTTTGGCCAGCGTGGTATAGTAGGCCAATTTCTCCTTTCAAAGGAGAGGCCTAGTCCAGCAGTGGATTGTTAAAGGCTGATGATGAAATATAAATGTTACAAGTCGACGTAAAACGACAATAATCAAGTTCGGTTGGTCTATCCGTCCAGTCATTTGTGATTGACTGCTAAGCGGAGGTCGTGGATTCGATTCCAAACCTGAACAAATGTAAGTGTAACGAGCACAATGATTTGTTCTGTGTCTAGACTTTAGTACTTGTATATATTCTGTGGTCTAGATAGAATTTACCTATTATAGGTACATTTACAATATAGGTACATACCTATAGCATGTAGTATTTAAGATAGGCTATGACGGCGGGTCACTGTTGGCTGCGGGCAGCTAGAGGAGGCTTATGTCCAGCAGTGGAGGTCTCTAGGCTGATATGATCTATTGAAGAACATATCTGCTGAATAGCAGCTGACTGAGACTGCCTCCGCGGTCCAGTGGATAGCGTATGGCGCTGCTGATCAGAGGTACCGGGTTCGATTCCCGGGTCGGGCAAAAATGTTACTGGGTTTTTCAGAATTCTCAGTAGCAGCACGGAGTCTGGTAATATGCCCGGTAACGGCAATAGGCTCGCCCCCTATTACGTGGGACCTAAAAATCCATGGCGAAGTGTGGGTGTAATATTACACCTCTGTCTACCCCTTCGGGGATACAGGCGTGAGTCTATAAACAAATAAATAAAGTAGCTGACTGATTACCACGCTTGGTTTTAGATCAGATTGCCATATGTGGATTCTCCCACGATATTACTGAAAGCGGCCTACGTCCAGCAGTGGACGAAGTGCCAACGTCAGTAATTGTTTTTGTACTGGTTTTTCCTTATGTAATGTAAAACTTGTCTCTTTTTTGATAGGCATTGTCAAAGTCAAAGTCAAAATCATTTATTCATCTAGGTCACAAGGTGACGCTTATGAACGTACATTTTTAAATACATTTACATTTACTGCCACGTTCGCAAAGCAATAGGTAGAACCACGGAAAAGAACGGGCAATAAAACTCGTGGCTACTCTTTTAAATCGCCAATATTATGGTATTATGGTTTTGGATTGTTTTAGATGATTGAATAGTTTTATTTAAATTACACCGCATCAGCAGCAAATTTTGAACTCATCCTTTTATTTCTAAGCTTGTCCTGTTTGCTTGTCAGAAGTGACGGCTCCAAGGTTTTGTTGGAGGGGCAACGGAGCTTATTCTATTTTAAAAGTTCGTGAGTGCTTTTTAGTTGTCTATGCTGATATAATAAAGCTGAAGAATTTATTTTTTTGGTTGACGCGCTAATCTCAAGAACTACTGGTCCTATTTTTATGATTCAGAAAGAATCATATTTTTGATTGATAAAGATGATTGAGACATACATGATTCAGAAAGAATTATACCTACCTAACAACACGCAATGAGCCATGGGTGCGGCGTAGTAGGCTCAAATTACGCGAGCTCATCAAGTTATAATTATAATGACTTTAGCACCCACGCGTTTTTAAGATGAACCAACTTTTTTATCACTTTTTAGTATTATAACATCATACCATACATTCCAATCTAATAAAACCGGGTAAAAAATAGTCTAGAAAATTCTATCCAGGTCTCCGCAACTAGCCCAGTCACGTAGTATTAATAAATCTACATCTGTGCACACTATAAATAATCTTCTAATCTCAGTTATTAATGAACTTTGCGGGGAAACTGCTTCATTGAGAATATTCATTCAGAAACCTTTTATTTTTGCCAAAAATATTTTTGTTCAAGATTTCGTATAGAAGTAATGTGAAGACCAAGTTGGAGTAATAGAGTAATGAATGATAATTAATCGACATTAACGCCGTCCGTGTGGCAACTACATTATTAAAAGATTTGTCAAAGAATTGTATTGTGTATTTCCATTGTAACGGTTCTTGGCGGCTTAGGTTGTTCTAGGAAGAGGGTAGATACTACTACCTACTATCATAGTGTTAAATTATACAAGGTGTAAAAAGACCCTTAACTAAAACTGAAATCCCATATTGTACCAATCAATACGAACATTTTTTACTTCGGCACTGTACTTAGAAAATTACTGGTTCAGGAGATATTGAGGCTCAAAGTAACTACGCAATTTTTCTAATTAGGTACAAAATCGATGCAATTACCCTGCCAATTTGTTCCATATACACCCATGGATAAGGTGGTATTTCGGGAATTGCACGCGCGCACTTTTATTTTCAGCTTAAAAAATGTGTCTACTTAAAAAAAAAACGTTTCCCCGGTATAATTTTGGCTTAGTATGACTTGGCATGATGTCCAAAATGAGTAGAATTCGGCTTGGTGATGGGTCTTGTGACAACCTGTATATAAGTGATACCACTAATACCACGGTCGAATATCGAAAACAAAAGTTTAGAATCGGCACCGGGAGAGCGTTAAGATGACGGTGACTTGTATTCTACACTCTTTCTCCGTTTTCACGTTAACTAAGCAGATCCCGCCACATAATTTTTGCAAACGCTACATTGTGGCGGAAAAGAATAACAATATGTCGACTTTAAATCAACTAATAGTACTAGATTAGTAGTAAGAGTCGCTACCAGAAAAACAAACTTAATATATACAAAATGATGGCGATCGATAACAGTAAGCAGTGTCTAGACAGCTAGATTGTTTACACTTCACAAAAACCTAACTATATGTTATCTAGTACAACCCATGAGGAATCAACTACGACGCGACGGTTCGCTTGACTGACAGAAGTGACAGTTTCACTTGACACGTGTTGTACGTATAAAAACTAAAGTAAATATTAATGGCACAGAGTTTATTCAACAATTTGACGTGTCCCGCTGTGTAAATAACGTTTATGATGGGCATGTATTTTGCGGTGAAGATAGATAGCAACGAAATTCTTTATTGTACACATATAAAATAATGTTATATACCTGATGCCGAACCACTAGGCAAAGGTGCTTTTATCGCAAATTGTGATATCTTCCAGACAACCTCGAAAGTAAACTGTTTTTACACTACAATTCTTTTTCGTTCTAGTCAACTCTAGTATCGGAGTTTTCAGACCATTGAAGATAAAAATACTTGGGATTAACTTATACAGCCCCACGGCCTTTTTCCTTCTTAAAATTTTAAGTTTTTTGTGAATGTGAGCTGTTGTGTATTGTGCTAGTCTAGTTTAGTGCTTTTATATATATATATTTTTTTAATAATCATATTAATTAACGACAACATTATGGACAATCCAGCTCATACATGAAAAATGCAATGTAGTTTCTTAGTTATTTCATTGTATAAAATCGGACGATGAAAAGAGTAGCCCTGAGTTTCTTGCCTGATTCTTCTCAGAGGCTCTACTTTCTGAACAGGCATTTTTTTTCAATGCTTAATTATGTAAATATGCATTTATATTTACTTTTCTTCTCATATTATTATCTATGACCTTCGGACGTGTCCAAAAAATTTTTGAAATTTTTATGGAAATAAACATACCTATTTGAGTTTGAGTTTTGACCAGCCAAAGGCATCCGAAATGGGACAAGGATTCTTGGCCTGAGACAAGAATAACTACCGACAGCTTTACGAGCCCTCTGAAAGCACGGTACCGCTATGAGGTAAGTGCCACACACGGTCACCCGACCAAGTGGCGACCTGTGCAAGCGTTGCCTAACTTTGCTGATCTAATAGGAACGGCAAGCGCTATAATTCAATTCTTAACTGATGATATCAACTGAATTACAAAAAAGTCATATGATCGGTTTTCTTTCACGTAGCTCTTGAATAGCCATTCTTCGTATTTGCAATGGTTTATTTCAAATGCGGTGATTGATTTAGATTAAAATGATATCACAATAATTATAAAACTTATCCAAAGAAAATACCACGCAGTGATATCTCACGTCACGACTTTTTATACTTGTACGGTACGACATATTTCTCGTGCCGTACATAACAACGAGTACCGTCAATGTGCGGAAGTACACATGTTGTCCCAACATGTGACAGTAGCAGGTGGCGGCCATACTTGAACATTTTCTATAATTGCCTATCATCGCGATCAGTGGGTCCTCAGCTTTATAATTATCATACGCGTTTCTAGACATCCAGTTTAACCTAGTTTTGGAAGAAAGTAATTATATGTAGGTATTGTTTTGTGATTTCTGAAGGATAATTAGTGCTAGTTTTTCCTTATGCCGTTTATAGATGTGAATTTTTATTTGTGTTCTATGTGTGGGAGTTACTTCTTTGGTAGTATAATGTTATCTGAAAAAGACTTTGATATTCAAATGTTCGGTTATGATGTTTGTTAGTATTATTAATATGGGTTATGGGTAATATGTTATGGGGTTTTGGAAGCAATAATGCGAAATATACAATAAATATTGTTGGATAAATCTAGAATATATGTAGAAGACATTTAAATGTTTGTTACATCTCAATAAATGTAGTAGGTAGTTATCTTATAAACATATTATTTTCAACAGTTAGTAGGACCAACATAAACTGAATTAGCAATTTTTTGTAGCAGTACCCAGAATTTTGGAGGGTAATACACTTTAATAGGTATCTGTTAGTTAAATACAGAGTGTATTAGAGGTCATGGATCTACAGCTTCCTAGAGGTAGAGACCCCCTATGTATGTATATATTTTCATTCCTAGAGCGGCCATAGCCCAGTGGTATACGTAACGGACTGCCGAGACAATGGTCTCGGGTTCGATCCCCAGTTACCCGGGGCACACACCTCTTACTTTTCGAAGTTATGTGTGCGTTTATTAACTAATTATCGCTTGCTAAATGATGTGGCCAGTAGATGGCAATAGGCTCGCCCCCTATTGCATTGGGACCGAAACATAACTGGCGAAGTGTGGGTGGGTGATACACCTCTGTCTACCCCTTCGGGGATAAAAGGCGTGAAGTTATGTGTGATTTTTATTCCTGTATAATTATGTAGTTTTAATCAAAGATGATAGTCTAAGTCCTATGTCTACAGTCTATGAATACAGTTTCATACATTTGACGTCATTTTTCTTAGCTTTAATATATTTGTTGATTGGCAACAAATTTTACGTTATATTAGCAAACCGTTGTACCCTCCAAATTATCACAAGCTTAACATTATTTATGCGGCTGGCTTTTCAACCTATTTTTTGCATGAATGAGTTCCCCTGCTTCATTTAAATTCATCCTTATCGACTTATTTTGCATAAGAATGCACTTAAATTTGACATAAGTAATGTTTTAGGATTAAAAAGAAACAAAATTGCAGCTTAATTGAACGTTGATAAGTAGCCGCGTTTATGTTTTTCGTTCAGATTATACAGCGTGTTGTGTTTTTCCTTTAGATTGTACAGGCTGTTGTTGAAATGTGTCGTAGCAAACGGTTGTAGCTTGACAAATAAGAAAGATAGCGATAATCGAAAAAGTATTCAAAATTTGTTTATGCTGTCATGGCGTCTAGGCAGCGATAGCCGAGTGGATATACCAACAGACTGCCAAGCAGAGGGTATCGGGTTCGGATCCACGGCGCGCACCAATGACTTTTCGGAGTTATGTGCGTATTGAATTGTTAATTATCGCTTGTCCCGTGCCTCGGAGAGCACGTTAAGCCGTCGGTCCCGGTTGTCATGAAGATCTTTGACAGTCGTTACAGGGTGTCAGTACCTTCTAAATAAACTGACACTAGTCTAAACCATGGAATATCGCTATCCCTTCGGGTTGCGGAGGTCAGACAGGCAGTCGCTCTGCGGAAAAGCTAATATTCAGCCAAATCCGGTTAGACTAGTAAGCGGACCCCAGATTGAAACTGGGATAACGCTAAGAGAAAGAAGCTGTCATGACGTCTAAGAAATTATTATGTTGGTTATACATGTGAATCTAGCCCAAAATTAAATATGTCTATAGTAATATCTCACGCTAACAGTAATAACGCTTTTATTTATATTCACATAATTATCATGACTGCTCTATATTTTGTTTCATTACAAGCCTGTTTATGACTAATCCTTTTTGTAACACCATGTATAACTTTATAATAACCGTTGCCAGGATGTTTTTGTTGTTGACTGTGTTTAATTAAATTACTTTTGTAATTGGCTCGGTCGCCCAAACTGTGCAAAACACTGCTAATATGTTGATTTGTTAAATGAGACGGCTAATTTGGAGGCTTCGTTTAAAAATAGATTTATATTCATAGTATATTTTTTATACTTATTAAAGTAAATGACTGCCTCCGTGGTCCAGTGGATAGCGTAAGCGACTGCTGATCGGAGGTCTCGGGTTCGATTCCCGGGTCGGGCAAAGTGATACTGGGTTTTTTCCGATTCTCAGTAGCAGCACGGAGTCTGGTGATGTGCCCGGTAACGGCAATAGGCTCGCCCCCTATTACGTGGGACCTAAAAATTCATGACGAAATGAAATGTGGGTGTAATATTACACCTCTGCCTACACCTTCGGGGATAAAGGCGTGAGTCTAAAAAAAATTAAAATATAAGGTCCTCTTGGTGGGCACAGCCTGTAGATATGCTATTATGGGTGTTGACCACCCAAAAGAGATTGATCTCTTCATTAGAAGTATTATATTATTATAATTATGAGGAAAAAATATTTATAATATTTTTATTAGGTTTTGTTTCGGTGTGTGTTATACCAGCCAGGGTCAGAAGATTACTGATTTACCATAAATTGTTATTTCGAATCTAAGGGCGAGTTTTACTAATGCCCGTTAAGTAACGGATAATGAATTGGCAGATTGAGTCGTACAAATCTCCTACTAATTTCAAATTAATCTGGAAGATAACTCTATTTAGAGGTCGTAAAACAGAGCCTATGTGTTATGTATCCGTTTAACTTTTTGGTAAAGGACACACGAATCATTCCTAGGGAGGCGATGTCTTTTTTTAATATATTTGTATTATATAAGGACTAATAATCCTTAGGTCGGCAAATGAATCCAGAGACAATACGTAAACCATAGAGTATTAACATACCGTGCGCTTATTACCGATGATATGATCGGACACTCGTGAAATCGATGTCACGCCTGTAAAACTTTTATTGCGTACGACTAGCTTAATGCGATGACGATGCTTGGGTTATTTTACTTTGATTCAAGATGAAAAGAAAAAAGGAAGTGTTGCGTTGAAGCTCTTTTAAATTGAACTGAGTACAGAATTCTCCTTCTTCTGCCTGCCCTATTCCTTTCCTATATTACTTGGGTTCGGCGGAGAATGTCTTTCTCTTACGTTCTCCCCTATCAGACGTCATCTGGATATACAGTCCCTTTCCATTCATATCATTCTTCACACAATTTATCCATCTTTTCTTAGGTCTCCCTCTTGCTTTATGTTCCTATGAACTGCCTATTAAAGTAATTTAAATTAAGGCAGCGATAGCCCAGTGGAGATACCAACGGACTGCCACGCAGAGTGTATCGGGTTCGAAACGGCGCACAACACTGGCTTTTCGAAGTTATGTACGTATCGAATTGTTAATTATCACTTGTCCCGTGCCTCGGAGAGCACGTTAATCCGTCGGTCCCGGCTGTCATGAAGATCTTTGACAGTCGTTATACGTCGTCGGTACCTCTAAAATAAACTGACACTAGTCTAAACCATGGAATATCGCTATCCCTTCGGGTTGCGGAGGTCAGACAGGCAGTCACTCCGTGGAAAAGCTAATATTCAGCCAAATCTGGTTAGACTAGAAAGCGGACCCAAATTATGCAGCTAATTGTATAGCAAACATTACTGTTAAATTTCGTCTCCTTGGCTGATCGTATTTGTCTAGAAATGCCACGATATAAATATACCAATGATGCAGACACATACCGATGCATTATAACAAAAAGAGTAGGTATATTTTACTCATGCTCATCTAAACCACATTCACTACTCCCAAAAATCTAAAATGATCAGTTTCCATACAACTTATAATGGTTCTACACTTACTGCGGCATCTGTCACTGCACTTAATATTGTTGTTTGAAAGCTCCTTTTTTCAAACCCATCTGATCCTGTATGAAAAGCCTTAAAACCACGTAAGAGCCATGTCCGCATGTAAGCATCTCAATAGATCGGGACCGAGCTCAAAGGACCCCTTGTCATTGGAGTCAGTGGTAGGTTTCCTAGCATTGTACCGGTTACTTGGGTCGCAAACAGGACAAGGATTATGACGAAGAAATAGTTAGTATAAAAAATTTATTTTCAAAAACAAAGTTACAAACATATTTCGTATGTTCATAGCTACAAATATGACATAACAAATCGAGAGTCGGAAATAATCGATTAATCGTGAAGGTGTTCTGACACGGCATCGATTTTATTGCTCTCGAGAGTTATCGATTGCTCACTACGATGGCTTGGCAATCGGTAAGAAAATACTTGTTTTTGAGTTTTGGGTCATCATCCTCCTAAAGTTATCCCGGTTGTAACACGGGGCCCGCTTACTAGTCTAACCGGATTTTACTGAATATTAGCTTTTCCAAAGAGCGAATGCCTCTCTGACCTCTGCAGCCCAAAGAGATAGTGATATTCCATGGCTAAGACTATTTTTATTTATTTATAGGCTCACGCCTGTATCCCCGAAGGGGTAGGCAGAGGTGTAATATTACACCCACATTTCGCTATGAATGTTTAGGCCCCATAACAGGGTTGTTTCCAAGTAGTAAAATCAAGTACTTTTAATGAAATGTCAAAAACGACCTTTTCTAAGGCTTTTGTTTGAAATATGATCTAGTGACGTCATAGTTTTTTGCTGTCAAGTAGAATACTTATTATCAATAAATTGACGATAAAAAATGTTAAATAAAGTTTTAACATTAATTGATGAATGAAACTACTATTATTTTTTCATGTTTCACTAGATAAAATACTTGTATAATTTATTTTACGTGCAGGAAACTTCCCTACTACGTGGGCTAAGACTAGTGTCAGATTATTCAGAGGTACTGTATAATGACTGTCAACGATCTTCATGACAGCAGGGATCGACGGCTTAGTAACGTGCTCTTCGAGGCACGGGGCAAGAGATAATTAACTAGTGGATTCGAAGTCGATACCTCCTGAACAGCAATCTGTTGGTATCTCCACTAGGTTATCGCTGCCCTTTATTGAACTCTAAATATAATTATGTAGTTAGTGGTCGTACAGGTAAACTTAAAATTACTGTAAATGCTATCTCATAGCTCATAACATTTAAGTTGGTTAGGCGATTGTCAAATTAGCAGCAAAATACATTTTTTTATACGCTCACGCATGTATCCCCGAAGGGGTAGGCAGAGGTGTAATATTACACCCACATTTCGCCATGAATTTTTTAGGTCCCACGTAATAGGGGGCGAGCCTATTGCCGTACCGGGCACATTACCAGACTCCGTGCTGCTACTGAGAATTTCCTAACGGAAAAATCCAATAACACTTTGCCCGACCCGGGTATCGAACCCGAGACCTCCCAATCCCACGCGCACATTTATGCCGCGAGAGCAACGAGGCAGTCAAAAGCAAAATACATATTTAGTTGAAATCTACTACCTCAGTTCAGTACAGTTATCTTTTTTATATTTTTTTGTCCAGCTGTGGGCAGCTTAAGACTGTATTGATGATGGTAGGTATTATTGATTTTTAAAAAAAGCAATCTAGTCATGGTATGAATTTCTCTAAAGTGTAAGCTTTAAGGCTTTAAGGCTTTGCTAAAAAAATGGCGGCATTTTAAAATAGTCCTATTTATAAGCTGTCATGTCGCTTTCTTCTGTTAATGTCACCGACGATGTCCTCAGGCGGAAATTAAACAACGAAACCTGTATATATTACAATTGGTCGTTTAGTTTTTTTTTTTATTATAGTAATATTAATTTATATCTATGTTACGGGCAAATTGAGAAGTCTGGTCCCTATGAATAGTGACCGGCCTGTATACATAATGCCCATGTCACATGGGCAATTTGATTAAAAATTGCGTAATCACTTTTCCCGGTCAGTATGAATAAAGGCAAATACGTTTTGGGCAAAATAATAAAACAAATGAAATGAAGGTTAGGTGAGACTGTAACTCAAGTAAGTAAGTTATGTTAGGTTCTCTTGTTATCCTTAATCCAAAAATAGGAGCCCTGCGTAGTAGGGCTCCGTCAACTTAGTGTTTTTGTAAATCTTAAGATTTACTGGTAAAGCTTACTGGTAAAAAAACACTAAGTTGACGGAGCCCTGCAAAGCAGGGCTCCTATTTTTGGATTAGGACTCACAAGAGATCCTAACATAACTTACTTACTTGAGTTACAGTCTGACCTAACCTTACGGGCTTACGTTGTTTTTTTAAATGGACCACGGGCTGTCGGGAATTATAATATGGACCGGTCTAAGTAATTAAAATACAAAAATGGATCATATAGCCCGATGCTCTTGGGCACTATTCATAATACTCGGCCCTTATTACTACGGCCCGGTTAGTCACGGTGCCCGTAACATCTACATAATTCTACAATGTTGATTCGAGCATCTAGGTCTTCGCAGTCACACACACACGTAAGGGTAGGAACAATTAAAGTATTCGTGCTAGGATGGATTCCTGTGAAATTTTCCACTGGTTGTAACAAAACAGCGATAATTAAAGACCAACAATTATAATGTAAACAATGGTAAAAAGTCATGCGAACTCACTCGAAGGACTCGAGTAGTGTTCCGACTCTAAAGTCCAAATAAGGCTCTCTCAATTATCCTACTCTAGTTGTTCGACCCATATTGAGCCACAGCGGCTCGGTATCGGGTTCAGTACCTGTGCGTATACTTTTTGTATTTATTATTAATTATTTTATTTCCCTTTAATTATTACAGTACGTTCGCGCCTCGTTTAAGATCTTGGGTGGCGATTGTCGAGCGGTCTGTTTGACCTATCACGTCATTTCGATGTCTTCGTTATTTTGCGAATAGTCGAGATAAAAACATTCTGTACATATACCAGGTTATTTTTAGAATAGTGCGCAACAGTTAAGGGGTGATCATACGCTTTATTATCATCTGGAACATTAAGGAA
Organism: Euclidia mi; assembly: GCA_944739405.2. Classification (NCBI taxonomy): domain Eukaryota; kingdom Metazoa; phylum Arthropoda; class Insecta; order Lepidoptera; family Erebidae; genus Euclidia; species Euclidia mi. The sequence continues at coordinate 56,346,282 of OX123200.2, read as the reverse complement.
ACCATCGATACATTTTTTCGAGGTTAAAAGTGACGGATTAAGAATACGGAATGTCACCACCCCATATCATCCCATGGGTGTCGTAAGAGCCGACAGAGGGAGCAAATTATGCAGAGAACAGCACTGTAAGAGAAGGAAAACTTGATACAAACCCTATACCAACTCGTTTGGCCAGCGTGGTATAGTAGGCCAATTCCTCCTTTCAAAGGAGAGGCCTAGTCCAGCAGTGGACTGTTAAAGGCTGATGATGATGATGATGATGAAAAGTTCAGTATATGGCACTGCTGGTTTTCATTCTAAAGGCTTTGATTCTACTTTTATATGATTCGTTTTTTATCTGTTCTTTAGAGACTAACGCCTAACTTGTACTGAGTCTTGTTTTGCAGGGCAAGTAAGACTCTAGACAAAAATATGTGGATCATAAGTATTTTTCGTGCGGGACAGAAGTAGAACCCACACTTTTAAAGCAGCATCAAGCGGCGAGCTGACCGCTTTAACCACTACGCTGTCCGTGAAATCATATCGACAGTGATGTATCTAATGATGTATCTATCGGGTAAATTAATGTTAACCGTGAGTAAAATATTTGTTTAAACCAAAACTTAAAATATTGACAGTACGGTATAAATATGTACTATTTACGGTATAAATATGTATTATTTACGGTATAAATATGTATTATTTACGGTATAAATATGTATTATTACCCACGACTCCGCCCGGGACTGTTTTACCCCTTAGTGAGAGAATTTCTAAAACCCCTTTTTGCACTTCTCTACACTCCTCAAGGAAATTTTCAAATTACAGCTCCTTGGGCCCAGTAGTTTCGGCGGTACGTTGTCTGTTAGTCAGTAACGCAAGAATTTCATATGTACAGGAACGGATAATTCCCATACGAATATCTGAATCGAACCCAGTTTTAAGTGCAGCTTAACGTTGGTCGACACACAACGATGGATTCTAGCGTACGCACAGGTCATTGTTCTCGCACTTTACGAAAAAAAATACAAAGATCAACCCTTATAGTTCAGAGTGGCAAACTGTTAGTTTTTGCCTAATTAGTTTGTGCTTCGCAGAGAGGGTTTTATGCCTAATGCAGTTATTACTGCATTAGGCATAAAATCCTATTGTATGTAGTATATCTATTGAATACTATTGTATCACAGTTGTAGGTAGAACATAGAAGACATAAATATAATCATGTAATTATTTTTTGAAGATTTTGGTTTATATTTTACAAATTAAGCCACAATTAATGAACAATTATGATTTATTAATTAATTATTTATTTAATTTAAGGAAATGTACTACACACGTAATAGGTACGCCAACCATAAAGACATTTGTATGTAGTACATTTCTTTGTAAATAAGTCAACAAAAGCTTTAACAAACTTAGATTATTGGCTATGAAATAGACTAGACCATGTTTGTATATTTTAACTTTGTACAAACTCACAGACGTTATATACTTTTCAAGTATATAACGTCTGTGAGTTTGTACAAATTTGTTTGTACAATAATCTGCAACACAGTAGTAATAAACTAAAACTCCAAACAAACAAAGCAAATTCGCGACTTATCCAAAAACTTTTAACTTTCTCTCCCAAACCCCCAACGAGTGAACGAGACAAAACACAAAGGAATCGCGTCTACGCCTCGCAATCCTGATCTATGTCAACACAAGTCCTTTCACTTAACCCGCATGCAGTGTTCGATTTCAATTACCCTTGAAGGAAAACTGGGAACGAACGAGATCGAAATACTACCTGAGAGAAAGTGGGAAAGGGATGGCGTATAAACAAATCGTAGGTGCGTAAAACGCCATATGTTGTATGACAGATGGGCCAACCGCAAGCGTCTTGAGAGTTCATTTACTTGTGTTACTGTTTATTTTTGTGCCTGTGTTGTCACCTGACTTTGCCCCTCTTTGCCCCTGCGTCCCCAGGTAAGCGAATCTTGTACGGGTATGTTTAGTCATTTTTTGTTGGGCATCATTATATTCTGTCCAAGATTCGGGCATATGTTGTTATGTTTTGATAGAGTTTGAGGTTTTGGTAGAAAGAGTAAATTTGTTTTTAATTTTATTTTGTTGAGACTTTATTATTTAAGGTGCCGACGTTTGTGTAAATTTAAGGGTAGAACGAATATACAAGTAGTAATACTCCAATTTTATTTTTAATTCTTGCTTTTATCTTTTTGAGGCGGTTTTTTTCGCATAAAGAATCGAACTAGAACTCGCGGTGTACTACTTTAACCACTGTACTATTACGCACTTAGAATTACACACGGTAAATAAACAAGTTTCTTGTTTTACAAAGACGTTTTACTATCTTTCCCATGGTGTCCCATGAACAGTAGATGGGTAAAACATAATTGAAAATGTTTTATTAAGGAACCAAGTATTAAAGAAAATAATTGAGTAAGTCTACGATTAGCTTCCCATAGGTGGGTGTTCTTGGTGTCCGAGAACATACGTGTACACCTTAATCTCAAACTCTAGACTTAAATAATCAGTCCATCAAAATATAGTAATGAAAATGCACTAAGTGATTATACTCATTTGAACTAAAACTCTATGAAAAATTTAAGTTTTACTCAATGGAAAACTAAATAAATGGAATAGCTGATTCTTCTTTCTCGAATTCGGCAACGTTCCAAAACAAAAGTGGTTCATAATATCGAGTACATACCATCACTAGTCAAGCTGAAATGGCAATGGGCAGGGCACAGCCCGAAGAATCGACGGCTGTTGGGGCAGGATGGTACTAGAGAGGCGGCCACGGACGGGTCAACTTAGCAGTGGTAGGTCTCTCTCGAGGTGGACTGACGATCTTTTTGGGATCGCGAGAAGCAGTTAGATGCGATGAGTAATATACAAGTTCAGTGTTTGACTCTCTTGTATATTTTTCAGATTATCTGATTGCTATAACCCACAACACTCGACGGCACGTAGGTACTGACTACGTTAACTAGCCTATGGTAAAGTCAAAACATTTGAAAATTAGGTACACAACACACCACACATACCGATACTAACAACCGTTAAAACAGTTAGAAACTCTCTTATCATTACTTAGTTACCAACTTGAAGTCCATGGATTCTGACAGCTGCTACAGATGACCAATCACCACAGACTATAGAACTCTAGGAACCCCACTGAGTCAAAAACCACAGACCATACATCAACCTTATCTACCCAACAACCCGGATCGTTACTTTTTCATCACATTATATGACGCAACGAACACAATTAAAATTAAACAATTAATGTTTCTATTTGAACTTTCAAAGTGTTATACTTAAAAACTTTAACAATTAACTTAATTATGAAGATAATGTATGTAGTGGGGAGTCGAAAAAAATGGTTACGCACACAAACTTTAATGGCGCCAATAAAATATGTTACAAAATTATTTAAAAGCTATGATAAGCTACTAAATGTGGAGCTTTAGATATTAATCTTTATAGAATAAGACAATTGTAAAGGTTTTTGTGGGGTCGATGACCTGGGGTACACAAGAGAGGTCACTTTGCTTACATTTTAATATTGTTTGGCATTCTTTAACGTTTTTTAATGTTATTATATTAGAAGGTTCGCGTCTTAGCCAATGTAGTGTAGGACGCCCTTCGGCTAGGTTAAGTGACAATATACCTACGCAAAGTTGCTGACAGTGGCTGAACACGTATAGAACTCAGTGGTCTTAAGCACTAATGGTGATTATCAAACGGAATTAAAAATACTAATCTATTCATTAGTTTCTCTTTACAACTCACAACAGCGAGATGTATTTTTGCCTTCCATGTCGAGCATGCAATCATTATATTTCATTATGAAGTAATGATCGTTTTACGTAAAATTCACTCAGTTCTTACAAGTAGGTACATACATACATTTTCTCTAAACACATTCACTTAATATACGACTAATAAACACAAAATAAAACACATAAAATTATTGTAAAAACTAAACAACTTTTATAAAGTTAGAATTAACAAATAATTGTGTGATACCGAGTTATACATAAGATCCACTTTTACATACAATAAAAACTATTACATTTAAGTAAAATTTAATGTTGTATGGCTCGCAAGCACACTCAAATTAAGTGCTCATGTAGCGCAATAATAATATAAAAATATATTAAAATGTTTTTATATACAGGAGGAGTAATAATTAAAGTTTTATATGTAGGGGTTTGTGGCGTGGTCAATAAAATAAACATTAACTTTGAATCAATAAAAGTGTTAGTGAATTATTGTCGGTCACGGTAGCGATTATGTTTGGGTATAATTATATAATAATAATACATCATCATCATCAGCCTTTAACAGTCCACTGCTGGACTAGGCCTCTCCTTTGAAAGGAGGAATTGGCCTACTATACCACGCTGCCCAAACGGGTTGGTATAGGGTTTGTATCAAGTTTTCCTTCTCTTACAGTGCTGTTCTCTGCATAATATGCTCCCTCTGTCGGCTCTTATGACACCCATGGGATGATATGGGGTGGTGACATGCCGTATTCTTAATCCGTCACTACACGGACATAATACATATAATTATATTTAATTAATTATCATTTATACAGGTTGTTGTAATTGAGCGGAAGGTGCTAGTTGTGTGTTTTAGTTTGCTTATGCAAAGGGTTGAGTCAACATTAATATTAATCGTATATATAACCTGATTACGATCGCGTTTCTATAATTAAGTGTTAAACTTTTTGGACTCGTTTTAGTATGCGTTCGTGTGTGTCATCTGTATAATGTGCCATTAGGTGCGGGGGCTGTACGACCAGATGCACTTACAAAAAATGTTTTGAATGGCAATACGTTTCAATATACTCAGGTGAGACATGAGAGGTGACTGTTTAAACTGTTGCACTACTTATGCAGTTCTAGTGATATTATTTTATTATTGACTAGAAGGTGCGCGCGGCTACAGCCCGCACGTATTTTTAATTAAACCCTTTCTGCCCCATTTCCTTGGGAATTTCGGGTAATCACTTTTTAGTGCACCTCTACGCACCCCAACGGAACATGATCATAACATAACTTCACGCCTTTTATCCCCGAAGGGGTAGGCAGAGGTGTATAACACACCCACACTTCGCCAGTTTCGGTCCCAATGTAATAGGAGGCGAGCCTATTGCCATTTGACGGTCACATTGTTAAGTGAGTAATAATTAACACAAAAGTGTTACACATATAACTTCAAAAAGCCAGAGGTGTGTGCCCGGCTTAAATTGGCATCGAACCCGAGACCATCGTCTCGGCAGTCCGTTGCGTACACCACTGGGCTATCGCCGCTGCTACGGAACGAAATGTACTTGCCAAATTTCAGCTTCTTGCCCCCAGTAGTTCCGGCTGTGCGTTGTCGACAGACAGACAATACAGTCAGTAATGCAAGAATTTTGTATATACAGATGAGTGTGATAAAGACCCACAACACTCGGCGTAGTGTTCAAATACGAGGGGGCCATTTAAACTTAAACCATTGGTCCACACGTAAAGTTTCCTCTGTTGCAATGATTACTTAATTAAACAGTTACTATGGAGGCGATGCAATTAGTATTCAAATAAGTAAGCGCCTCCCAGTGGTTTATATCTTGCTTAAGATACCAGAACTTAATGAAGCCAAAAGCATAAAGAAATATTTGATTTCAAACGACGCATTTCTACTTAAAGACGGTCTTACTTATAAACGTTACTCAAACTTTTATCAACTGCTTAGAGACTGGTTAGCAAAAAACCTATAAACCCTGCTTAGCGTTGAGTAGTCGTTAAGTAATGCTCAAATAGCTGTCAAATGTAAACAGCACTGGGACTGTATCGTTTAAGAATTAAGGTCTTTCGGTTCCTGCATATTTAAAAGCTTTCATCCGCTTTGTGGATATCTTAGATAGTGTTGATGTTCCTTGTGATCGTTGATTGAATGTTTCTGAAGTGCCCTACGATTCGGCATTTATCACTCGTGCGTTTATCAAACGTCTTATTATATGGACGGCCCTTTATTGGTACAAGGGTACACCATATCGGGTACCTTGCGTTACATTTTCTATGAAGGTATTTAAGCAAAACTTACCTAGAACATATCGGGGTCATAGCTACTACGTTGCTATTTTTACACAATTTTATCAACATTATTGCTCATGGGTTTTTGCGAAGCCCTTTTTCCTGGTACAAGGTAGTTATATTTCAAACTCATAGGTAGTTTCAAGACGAATGACCTCATTTATGAAATGGAATCATTTATTTTAATTGTGTATTGTACTGTTATGGATAGTTGGTAATCCACGTTTGCGGTTATTTAAAATATAATGTGTTCCCACATGCTGTCGTTCCATAATTGTGGTAAGTTTTGATATTGATGTTTTTACTGAAAATTGTGATGGAGCCATGTTTAATATCAATTCAATAATTAATTTGCTTTGTTTATTTATACTCTTATTAAAATATTTAGCCGTATATTATAGGTGGGTTGCTGTGGATTGGTTTTCAACCTCTTTTTACGATTTAGGTATGACAAGTCAAAAATCCTTCCTTAGTGGCTGCCTACTTCACAAAAGGCATCCAGAGTGCAGTTTAGTAAGTTTTTGAATATGATCACAAATATGGGCATCACGTTAGAAAATCTGTATACAAAAAGGCAGTAGCAAAGGGTTCAGTTACTACTTTTAAATGGTATGCATCCATTCAATAGTTATCTTCTAATTACAAAAATATAAGTCACCATAGTTATATCGTTTATAAATAATCTGTCCCACTGTTGGGCACAGACGTCATCTGATCATGAGAAGGGTTAGGCTATAGTGTATCACGCTGGCCGATTATTTGGCTGGTAGACTTCACATGTCTTTCGAGCATATTTGGAGAACTCTCAGACATGCAGGTTTCCTCACGATGTTTTTCCTCACCGTTCAGCAAGCAATAATTTGCACTCAATTTAGAAAAAAAATCTGCACCATAAGTTTGAAACAGAAACTTCAATTTAATACCCAAAATTTAAAATACATTGACCACCAAAAATGCCTGTAAAAACCACCAACCACCTGTATCCAAGCCGTAATTAGATTTAGTTCAAAACTTTTAAAGAATGGTCACTTGATACAGAGTCATCTGTTTGCATTTGTTGTTTTTTTTTTGACACCTAGCGTACGGTACTTGTATTGTGTGGTGCCGACAAAGAGATATAATGTTGCCGCCAGTTGATGTATCAATTACAGTTTTTATACAAATTATTGTGCGTATCGATCGTGTTTCATGATTACATCACTGTCTGGGATCGTCGGATGCATGAGAAATTGTCGCCGGTTCTTGTTTGTTTATCATCCCATTGATGATGACGTTATCAATCGAATAACCCATTGCCGCTGTATTTTGTACTTCTGTGTTAATCAGGAAGATATGAGTTTTTTGTGTTATAAGTGGCAAACGACCAGACGGATCACCTGATGGTAAGCGTAATAAGTAACAACAGAGGAGTAACAAGTGCGTTGCCGCGCTTGTTAATCCTCTAGTGGGTGGGAGAAAGGATAGGAGGAGAAGTGAGATGAGGGAGAAGGAATAGGGGATGAGGTTTCTGGCACTAACTCACCAAACGAAACGCAAAAATATAGAGGTACTGTTACTTTACGTCAATTTTCTGAGACGGTAGTACTTCCCCGGTCGAGCCGGCCCATTCATGCTGAAATCAGTAAGGCTCTACTACCTGCCAAACTCGTGAAGAAATGTATGTTTAGTTTATCGGTGGCCCAGCAAATATGCTAAAAGGATCACCCTAAACAACAAGCACACCTGTTGTAATATATGCCATCAATTTGAAATAAACACACAAGTAACAACTGTAAAAAGATTACAGAAACATATATTTATTTTGCGCCCAATAATAGACCTGCAACTTATCATTCTGCCGCCAGTTATTCCATATATTTTTAAATATGCCAACAGAATAACAACTATATTTCCACACTAGTGTATTGTGTATTTTTCATGTTACGAAACTGAGCGCCTAAATAAACAACAGACGAAAATATCTGCGACTTTTGTCAAATAATGCGTCAACAGGAGTTTGGAGATGAAACCAAACTAGACACGCGTCTTCTTCAATCTTTCTTGCAAGTATTTTATTTACTTCTTTAATTTATTTTCGCCCACTATTACATTGGGACCGAAACATAACTGGCGAAGTGTGGGTTTGTAATACACCTATGCCTACCCCTTTGGGGATAAAAGGCGTGAAGTTATGTTATGTTAATTTATTTATTTGACGTTGGAAAGACAAAATTTCCATTTTCAGAGATAGTTACAGTATTAGGAAGTTTTCTACGACAAAATCCTTCAGCAATTTGCCTGACAACATTATGTCAATTTTTTACTTCAACTGTGCCATATATGTAGTTTCGTTAAGGCCGTCCGCATCTTCCTTCGATTTTACGCTCTAATATATAACTGCGGTAAATTATCTTAGACTTCTGATAAAATGAAGTGTTCTCTAAAAATCCAATTGGCATTATACTTTCTCCATTTTTAGCATGAGATTCGTCAACAGCCTCAACCTTATCATCATCAGCCCTGTATACTGCCCACAGCTGGGCACGGGCTTCTTCCCATTATAAGAAGAGTGAGGCATAGTCCACCACGCTGGCCAAGTGCGGGTTGGAAAACTTCACATGTCTTTCGAGAACATTATGGAGAACTCTCAGACATGCAGGTTTCCTCACGATGTTTTCCTTCACCGATTAGCAAGCGATAATTAACAATTTAATACGCACATAACTCCGAAAAGTCATCGGTGCGCGCCGTGGATTCAAACCCGGTCCCTCTGCGTAGCAGTCTGTCGGTCTCTCCACTAGGCTATCGCTGCCTTCAACCTTATCAATAAACACTAAAGAAGCACTTAAAAAAATGCTCAGCAGATACCGTAAGTTTCACACAATCCAAGAAGGATATCTACTTAATTGTACATCTATGGTAGAGCCTAATTGTAACAGTTTGACCCGAATTCTTCAGCGGACGGTAGACATAAATTCAAGTTTTAAATATAGACATACTAGACGTATCACCCGGTTCCGCCTCTAGAAATAGACGCGGCGAAGCGACGACGCTACGAAATTTTCATGACTAACAAATATATGCTCTTGAGTTATATCTTACAGAGAACATTTCTATTACACAGATAAATTTATAAATGCGAAAGTCTATCTGTCTATTATGCTTACACGCTTAAACTGCTGAACCGAGTTTAATAAAACTTAGTATAAAGATAGTAAAAGACCTGTGGTCAAAAATAGGTCACATTGTTAGCAAAATTCGGCCCCTTGGATGATGTAATAGGAAATTAAATATGGTATGAATTTAGACTTACACCCACATGTAAACTGGTTTTATAAAAATAATATATTGACTGCTTCCGTGGTCCAGTGGATAGTGTATGTGACTGCTGATCGGAGGTCCCGGGTTTGATCCCCGGATCGGGCAAAAGTGTAACTGGGTTTTTCCGAATTCTCAGTAGCAGCACGAAACATGTGCCCGGTAACGGCAAAAGGCTCGTCCCCAATTACGTGGGACCTAAAAATTTCATGGCGAAATGTGGGTGCAATATTACACCTCTGCCTACCCCTTCGGGGATACAGGCGTAAGCTTATAATAAAAAAAAAATATTTTATTGACTTTCCGCGCGAGCGAAGCTACAGGCGAAAGCTACTTATACATCTAATAAATTCGTTATTTTTTAAATCCAGGTAAGTTGTCATAGGTATAAAATTAAATATATGTGAGTTTAGGTAGGTGAGTTATGGTACCTATATTTCAAGTAGTTGAAAAAATATCGGAATCTTTTCAAGGACGGCGTGTTCGAAAGATTCATGTCTATTACTGAAATTTGGTATTTGAGGACAAAGATAGATGTTCGTAGGTAAAGCAGCGATAGCCCAGGGGGATACCAACGGACTACCATGTAGAGGGTATCGGGTTGGAATCCACGGCGCGCACTAAATCCACTAGACTTGTCGAAGTTAAGTGCGTATTAAATCCTACTAATATTATAAATGTGAAAGTTTGTGAAGATGTATGTATAGATGGATGGATGGATGGATGGATGGATGGATGGATGGATGTATGGATGGATGTTTGTTACTCTTTCACGCAAAAACTACTGAACAGATTTGGATCAAACTTTACAGTCATATAGTTTATATATCAGAATAACACATAGGCTACAAATTTATAAAGATTTCTTATAATGTTGCCATAATATAGGGAAAAGTATCAACTACGTCGGCAAAAATCCTGTATTATCTTTGTCTGCTTGGTTCAAATTTAGCAATTGGAATTTTACCCCCTTCCTGATGACAGATTGATCTGCTATTTGGTATACACTCATAATGTCATCAAGATTAAAAGATAATATTTAAATGATTGTAAATTCAAGATGGCCGCCGATACAAAATGGCGGATCACATATTACTTCACAACAACCTCAATATGGGTATCAAATGAAAGGGTTTGATTGGTAGAATGGAGCTCACTATGAAAATCCAAGATGGCCGCCGCCACAAAATGGCGAATTATTTATTTACCACAAATAACTCAATATGGGTTTCAAATGAGAGGACTTGATTCGTAGAATAGAGCTCACAATGAAAAATCCATGATGGCTGTCGCCGCAAAATGACGGATTTCATATTTTCCACAAATACCTCAGTGTGGGTATCAAATGAAAGGGCTTGATTGGTAGAATAGAGCTTACTATGAAATATCCAAGATGGCCGCCGCCACAAAATGGCGGATTATTTTTTCCACAAATAAGTCAATATGGGTATCAAATGAAAGGACTTGATTCGTAGAATAGAGCTTACTATGAAAAATCCAAGATGGCTGTCGCTGCAAAATGGCGGATTTCATATTTTCCACAAATACCACAATATGGGTATCAAATGAAAGGGTTTGATTGGTAGAATGGAGCTCACTATGAAAAATCCAAGATGGCCGCCGTCACGAAACAATGGATTATCTTTTTTCCACAAATAAGTCAATATGGGTATCAAATGAAAGGACTTGATTCGCAGAATAGAACTCACTATGAAAAATCCAAGATGGCTGTCGCCGCAAAATGGCAGATTTCATATTTTCCTCAAATACCTCAATATGGGTATCAAATGAAAGGGTTTGATTGGTAGAATAGAGCATACTTTTAAAAATCCAAGATGGCCGCCGCCACAAAATGGCGGATTACTTATTTTCCACAAATACCTCAATATCGGTATCAAATGAAAGGTCTTAATTCGTAGAATAGAGCTCACTATGAAAAATCCAAGATGACTGTCGCCGCAAAATGTCGGATTATATATTTTACACAAATAACTCAATATGGGTATCGAATGAAAGGGCTTGATTGGTAGAATAGGGCTCACTATGAAAAATTCAAGATGGCTGCCGCCACAAAATGGCGGATTACATATTTTCCACAAATACCTCCATATGGGTATCAAATGAAAGGGCTTGATTGGTAGAATAGAGCTTACTCTGAAAAATCTAAAATGGCCGCCGCCACAAAATGGCAGATTATCTTTTTTCCACAAATACCTCAATATGGGTATCAAATGAAAGGGCTTGATTGGTAGAATAGAGCTTACTCTGAAAAATCTAAGATGGCCGCCGCCACAAAATTGCAGATTATCTATTTTCCACAAATACCTCAATATGGGTATCGAATGACAGGGCTTGATTGGTAGAAAAGGGCTTACTATGAAAATAGAATGAGAAGTATCAACTAACAACAAAACTAACAACTTTAAAATAAAATAACTAAAAGAAATTTGTTTTGGGTGTAGCGTAGCCAGAATAAACATTATGATAGCAATTCACTTGCCCAACGATTTTATAATTGTCTGATCAATACCCCAGATTGATGAGCAGATTGGTGCGAACTGGTAGCTAGAACTTACCGAATTACTTTTTAGCTTTTAGTACATAACCTAACTACGTAATTTTTATTGTAATAAAACTATGAGTTAGCGCGCTTAAGCACAGCGGGGTGGAGGGACGGTCTGATAATATGTACTTTGTGGTAATGCTTTCAGTTTAAATTTTTGCTGCTGTTATTTTCAGTGGGTATATGTGTAAGCTCTTCATAACTTCAATAATATACCTACATCCTAATCTTTACCATAAGTTCTATGATTATGAAAACAAAAGTAAAGTATAATCTGTTTATATAATATGCTACACGCCAATCTGCAGAGGCGTTTGTGATTAAATTTGACATGAGTAGTCTGAAACGCGGGCAAGTACATAGGCTACCCTTTATTAAAATTTCATGCTGGCGAAGCCGCGGGCGAAAGCTAGTTGTTATATAACGCTTGTGCCTCGGAGACCACGTTAAGCCGTTGCAGGTCCCGGTTGTCATAAAGATCTTTGAAAATCATTACGGGGAGTCAGTACCCTCAAATAAACTGATACTGGTACAAACCATGGCATATCGCTATCCCTTTGGGTTGCGGAGGTCAGACAGCAGTTGCTCTGTGGAAAAGTTGATATTCTGTTATACCTGGTTAGACCAGTAAGCGGACCTCGGGCTCCAAAGCGTGTCTTGGATGCAACCGGGATAACGCTAGGACGATGATGATATTTGTGCATAGTTGTCGATTTGTGCGAAGAGGGTAGATTATATGATATAGACATATTTATATCTGCATTTTAGTTGTTTACATCACTAATACAAGTGACAACCCTATTCTAGATGACGCGTTATTCTTATGTAAATGCTAAATTACTGTAAAGTTTTATTAGAATCCGTTTAGTAGTTATTACGAGAAAGGGTAACAAATGTTAATTCAATAATCCATCCAACCAAACAAATTAAAATAACACTAAAACTATGTTAATTGGAAAGTGGAATTTACTGTGTTGCTAGAGACAATTATAACTCTACGGTAATAACGGTCCCTGGCAACACAATGAATTGCTTTTCGAAGGATTGTTTGATAACATCATATAACCATGGACATAACTTCCATTCGCTTCACGTAAATTCTCACTTTTATCCCCGAAGGGCCTACCCCTTCGGGGATACAGAGGTGTATACACACTCACACTTAGCTAGTTATGTTTCGGTCTCAATGTAATAGGGGGCGAGCCTATTGCCATTTGACGGGCACATTGTTAAGCAAGCGATAATTACCATTTTTAGGGTTCCGTACCTAAAAGGTAAAAAACGGGACCCTATTACTAAGCCTCCGCTGTCTGTCTGTCTGTCTGTCTGTCTTTCTGTCTGTCCGTCTGTCTGTCTGTCACCAGGCTGTATCTCATAAACCGTGATAGCTAGAAAGCTGAAATTTTCACAAATTATGTATTTTGGTTGCCGCTATAACAACAAATTCTAAAATTTAAAAAAAATCAAATATTAAGGGGGGTCCCATACAAAAAACGTGTTTTTTTTGTATTTTTTGCTCAAAATTACTAACTGTAACAGGTAGACGCTTTAAATTTTTACAGAATATGTAGTTGTATATTACCTTTCAAAATAAATAATTAAATTTAAAAAAAGTAAATAATAAAGGGGGGCTCCCATACAACAAACGTAATTTTTAAGCAATTTGTCACTCGATCTTAATAAACAGGTTGAAACTTAAAAAGTATTTAAGTATACATTCAACGAACGTGATTTTATTTTATAGAGGATGGTACGGAACCCTTCGTGCGCGAGTCCGACTCGCACTTGCCCAATTTTCTGTTACACATATAACTTCGAAAAGTCAGAGGAGTGTGCCAGGGGTAATTGGGGATCGAACCCGAGAACATCGTCTTGGCAGTCCGTTACGTACACCACTGCGTTAGCGCCACTGCTATCCATTTGCTTAAACGCATAAAAAATACCCCAGAATGGCGGAACATTCTAGAAAAAACCAAGACGAATCTGTGCTAGTTTCTACAGTGAAAAAAAGATAAACAGACCGTCGTCTTTATAAAATAAAGATGCAGTTTCCCTACGTGCCTGCCGGGACAAGCCATATATCATTTTTAACGCAAAACGATGAAAGATACAAATTCTTCAGCTTTTTAAAAAGTGAGACCGCAGTTGCTGAATGATAAATTGGTTTTTGCGTCTGTTATTTTGTCCTTTTATATGTGACAGTTAGACTAATAGGTGGGATTTATGACGCCGTAAATATGAAGTAGAGTAATAGTTGGTAGATTTGAAAGGCATGGTCCGAGTGTTGTGGGTTCGATCTCTTCACGAGACAATGCTTTTGTGATCATCATCATCTGCCCTTTATACTGTCCCACTGCTGGGCACGGGCCTCTTCTCACTATGAGAAGGGTAAGGCTATAGTCCACCACGCTGGCCAAGTGCGGGTTGGCAGACTTCTTCCGTCAGAAGTCTTTCGAGAACATTACGGAGAACTCTCAGACATGCAGGTTGCCTCACGATGTTTTCCTTCACCGATAAGCAAGCGATAATTAACAATTTAATACGCACTTAACTCCGAAAAGTCATTGGTGCGCGCCGTGGATTCGAACCCGAGACTCTCTGCGTAGCAGTCTGTCGGTCTCTCCACTCAGCTATCGCTGCTTTTGTGATCCATTCACACTCAAATATGTTCATAAAGATTTTTTGTACACCCATGTAGGTAATTTTGTTAAAAATTAGTGTTTAGAGGTTGTCTTTCGTGCCCTCTTAGTAAGTAGAATGTTTGTAAAGGAACCAACGTTGGTAGAATGTCTGTAAAGGTACAAATTCAATTCGATCGCTGTCTTAAAAAAATACAAGCAATTATTACACTCAGGCTTGAAACAACAATTTATGGATCACAAAAAGTGTTCTCTCGTGTGTGGATCGAACCCACAACACTCGGCGCAGTGTCAAGTGGCGAGGCGGCCGATTTAACCATTTCGGCAATGGTTCAGTATTTAGCTTTCAAGATATGGTCAGTCACAGTACGTTAAATTTAATTGAGGATACCTTGATAGTTCAAGAACTCTTTCACTACTACAAAATAGCAAAATTTTATTGAAGTATCGCAACTATTGCTTAATGGAAATATACTGTTAACCAGGGGTACTGTCAGATTGTGGTGAATAATGCTGACCGGACTGGCTAAGCTTCATTATTAATAAATAACTTATAAACTAGCTGTCCATGCATTGCATCAAAACATATTTTTTATATATTTTTCGTATTAGGAACATTTCCTGTGGAAACCTTACAATATTTCTCTGCCAATAAAGACAAAGAAGCTCAGCATTTGAATTTCTACCGTAATAAATAAATTTAAGCTTCATTTGAAAGTTTACTTACTACCTAAATGACTGCCTTCGGGGTCCACTGGATAGCGTATTCGTCTGTTGGTCGGGAGATCCCGGGTTCGATTCCCGGGTCTGGCAAAAGTGTAACTGGCTTTACCCGAATTCTCAATAGCAGCACGGAGTCTGGCAAAATGCTCGATAACTGCAATAGGTTCGCCCCCTGCGAGTAATATTACACCTCTGCCAACCCCTTCGGAGACACAGGCGTGAATTTATAAAAAATGTCAGCAATATGTTATTAATTGTGGTCACCAATCACGATTCGTAAAATCTAACCGAATCCTTCGAATCCAATTCCAAATTCAAATCTTTCAGTACAATCGCACTTGATAACCTAATAAAATGTTTAACTACCTACAATAAACAGTAAATAAAAATTGACCTCTAAGTGTTATTTGGGCTCGTCAGCAGACCAGTCTGGGTATCCTGGTGCTAGGACGAAGGAGACGAAAGGGCACGTAAGGATGACTCAGTACAAACGTACCGAGCCGAGACGAACGAGACAAAAAGAATATTAAAACAAATAACTTCGCAATGTTACGTTTGTACTAAAGTAATTCAATTTTAATATTTGCCAGTAATTTACGATGGGTGGAAAATGGTCGAAATTTATAATCTGTGACCTAACCTAACTTACGTATTTTTTGTGCATATTTCATACACCAAAATGTAAGAAGGGGTAGGATTTTACTTATCATGTAATATTTAAACTATGCGTTTTTTCAACCAAAGATCTTTGACACTCTATAAGGCCAGTCAGTACCTCTGAAAAAACTGACTCCAAAACATAAAAAATCTCTATTCCTTTGGGTTGCGGCGATCACGCGACAGTTGCTCAGTAGAATAACTAATCTTAATATATAAAATCCTTGCGTTACTGACTGACTGACAGACACGCTACAGCCGAAACTATAGGGCGCAGGAAGCTGAAATTTGGCATGTATGTTCCTTGGGGACCGTAGGGGTTCACTAAGAAGGGATTTCCCGAAATTCCCACGGGATCGGCCAAAACGAGTAAATTAAAAAAAAATGTAGGCGTGGCTGCTGGCGTCCTCTAGTATTCAGTAAAATCTGGTTAGACTAATAATTCCTCATTGCAGGTCGGGGGACCCCGACCTGCAATGAGGATAACGCTAGGACGATGATGGACGATTTAATATTTAAATGATCCCCGTTAGACTGCCTCCGTGGTCTAGTGGATAGCGTATGCGACTGCTGATCGAAGGTCCCAGGTTCGATTCCCGGGTCGGGCAAAAGTGTTACTGGGTTTTTCCGAATACTCAGTAGCAGCCCGGAGGCTGGTGATGTGCCCGGTAGCGGCAATAGGCTCGTCCCCTATTACGTGGGACCTAAAAATTCATGGCGAAATGTGGGTGTAATATTACACCTCGGCCTACCCCTTCGGGGATACAGGCAAGAGACTATAAATAAAAAAAAAGTTTCCCGTTGGATTGTAGCTACATAATGTGCCATGAACTTAAGCAAATCTCGTAGTGCCATATGTCGAACTATAAGTAATGAAATATGCTCTCTAGACGAAAATGTGTGATACTAAAACATATTTTATGCTTAGACCTTTCTCGAGGTTTTTCTAGGAGTAATTTTATTGTAATAAGACTTGGGACGTTACTGAATACATAACCCAAGAAAGTTATTTGATAAGACGAGCCTCAAACTGAATATTAAGTAAATCATACTCTCTAGAATATATTCTTCGAATAATAATTTCATAGTTTTTTATACTCAGGGTACTTGAGAGTTAAATGATAGAGTGCATAAAAGGTTTACTAAATATTGGACAGGAGAGGGCACTGGAGTTCGGAACGCTAGAAATTTTTCTTAGAAAATCCTTTCTAACATGATCATGTGATAACTTTTCTTTATTCGGTAATATGAATGTTGCTCGTTGGTCTCGCGGCATAATATGTACGCGTGGGATTGGAAGGTCTCGGGCTCGAATCCCGGGTCGTGCAAAGTGTTATTGGGTTTTTTCCGTTAAGAAATTCTCAGTAGCAGCACGGAGTCTGGTAATGTGCCCGGTACGGCAATAGGCTCGCCCCCTATTACGTGGGACCTAAAAATTCATGGCGAAATGTGGGTGTAATATTACACCTCTGCCTACCCCTTCGGGGATACAGGCGTGAGACTATAAATAAATAAATAAAATAATGGCATTACCGAGTAGATAACTGATGAACGGCTAAAGTTGAAGGTCGTTATGCTGCAAAACTGTGAGTCTATATAAAAAAAAATTAATATGATTCCCAGTTGCTTATCAAAGAGATTGTACTATGAATGATTTACAGCAGGGTTAAAGTTTACTGCACATACTTTCACAGGTACTAGAGCCTTGCTGATTTCAGCATGAATTTGCCGGCTCGATCGGGGAAATACCTACTACCCCCTTACAGAAAATCGACGTAAGGTAACAGTAACTAAACTGATGCGTTTCGTTCGGTGAGTGAGAGTGCCGGAGGCCCTATCCCCTATTCCTTCTCCCTCATCCCACTCCTCATCCTATCCCTTTTCCCAACCCCAAGAGGCGGCAACGCACTTGTGACTCCGGTAGTGTTGCTTGTGTCCATGGGCGGCGGTAATTGCCTACCATCAGGCGATCCGTCTGCTCGTTAGCCGCCTATTACTATATAATAAAAGAAAACATAAGTTAGATCATAGAAACTCTGATGTATAGTTTGCAAGTGAACAAAAACGGGTATGGAATTACATACAGACGATAAATCCTGTGCCGTTGGTTAAATTTACTTTGCGTGCTATGATATGCTTTTTAAGTCGCGTATTCACTAGATACATATGAACTTTTTATTAACTTGGTTTCAGAAATATCATCTATGTATATGTTTCTTGAAGTGAATAGAGCTGTTATATTTGTAGTCTCTCCTAGAGGTAGGGAGCCAAGGAAACAATGCAGTTTCATACCAATCGTATATATCAAATACATATACTCACGTCTTTTTCTCTTCGGGGCAGGCAGAACGCCACATGCTTCTATCCTTACAAACCTCAAGCGCTTCCTTTACAATCATTATTCTTTTCATACATGCTCGCCGGTTTCGGGGGCTTCGGACCTATGCATAGTAATTAGCGACACATAAATACCCAATTAGATTTTTTTAATATTTTGGGATAATCCAGATTCTCCAGGGATAATCCAGATATTTGACCCCAAACTACTTACTACCCACAATCAGACAACTGGTAGCTCCGCTTCTAGTTTGAGTCTATTTTTTCAAGATTTAAATAAATAAAGTTCTCTAGACCCTATATCGGCCACGGCGGCCAGTCTCGTAATTATGAGACTAGCCAACTGCACGCGACATATTTATAGGGCACAAGTGTGTGCTTAACGTGATTTCCGAGACACGGGGGTGTAACACCGCTAAGTCCCAGACTCCATTGGAGGTTTTTTTTTTACATTCACACAACACCATCTAGTCCCAAACTAAGCAGAGCTTGTACTATGGGTACTAGACAATGGATAAACATACATATAATACTTTTACAACATACATTAATTTTTTTTTGTAAATACATACATATTATACATAGAAACACCCAGACCAAGACAAACATCCATGTTCACGCACACAAATGTTTGACTTGAGCGGGAATCGAATCCATGACCTTCGGCGTGGCAGTTGCTTACTCTCCCGCTGCGCCAACCGGTCGTCATGTGTTCGATCCGGTAATTGAACCCAAGACCTGATGATCCGCAGTCGCTTACACTACCGCAGGACCACAGAGGTAGTCAAAGTTTTATGTTCTACGTGGCACGTCAGAAACATTATTTCTAAAACCTTCTTTATAGTGTATCTATGGCTTTATTTAAACGCGTAGGTCTTGTCTAGACCGCTAGATTAGACACGATATAACTTTTCAAAGTCGTATGTTAAATCTTATATAAGCTTAAAGGTTGGTAAGGGTAACTCAAACAGCGATCGTAAGGAGATTTAAACATATAGGTCAAAATAATATTACTAATGTACTTATATAAAAATGTTTAATAATATTAAAATGTGTTATGTAAAGAATTGTGTGATAAGAGATTGTTGTGGGGTAAAAGAAGATGTAGTGACAAGCATCGAGAATGGTATGCTAAGATGGTTTGGGCACGTGGAGAGGATGGATGACGAAAGACTGACCAAGCAGATATATAAGGCAAGTGTGGAAGGGACAGGACGAAGGGGAAGACCTAGGCGGACGTTCTCTGACCAGATTGTACACATCCTAAAAACAGGACAGGTTAGAAGCACCCTGAACAGAAGAGCATGCATGAGAATCTGATGGGAGTGAATGAAGCAAGAGAGATATGTCAGGATCGTTGCAAATGGCGTTCCGTAGTCTCTGCCTACCCCTCCGGGAATGTCTATGTATGTATGTAAAGAGTAGTAAAAGCAGCGATAGCTGAGTGGAGAGACCGACAGACTGCTACGCAGAGAGTTTTCTTCTCGGGTTCGAATAAACGGCACGCACCAATGACTTTTCGGTGTTAAGTGCGTATTAAATTGTTAATTATCGCTTGCTGATCGGTGAAAGAAAACATCGTGAGGAAACCTGCATGTCTGAGAGTTCTCCATGATGTTCTCGAAAGACATGTGAAGTCTGCCAACCCGCACTTGGCCAGCGTGGTGGACTATGGCCTTACCCTTCTCATAGTGAGAAGAGGCCCGTGCCCAGCAGTGGGACAGTATAAAGGGCTGATGATGATGATGTAAAGAGTCATATAGGCTAGTTTTATAGTCGTAGTGGATAGTCAAGATAAAGTCTCCATTTGCTGGTAAACTATGAGTGTACAACTTAACATTGAAGAATCAACCTATTGGTTTCTTAAGTAGCAGTTCAATATCTTTGTCTTTTATTTTTTTTTGGGACTAATCCCACCCTCATTCCCACTACTGTGTCACCTGTGTAGCCAGGTTCAGCAGCAGTGACCATTGATGACAACGAGTTTTGACACTCGTGAAGTCCCGGGGAAAGTTAAACTGTCTTGGAACCCGCAACGAACTTAATCAGAAGTATATTGGAGGAGTTGGAAAATGAATAATCCACTTCCCTCCTTAACAAAGCGGGAGACAAGCAACGAAGAGATATAGTGATGAGAAAAGATAAGCACCACGGACATGAGCATTAAGGGGGCCTAAATTGTGAACTATGCCTGTTTCCAGTAATATGTATGGCAGAAACGCCTAAACGCACGGAAATTCGTCCTACTTGCCACAAGATCCGTATAGTACACTACTCCAGAAGTTACCTCTAATTCGTTAAGCATGATATTACGTTCAATTTGCCAAAGACTACACTCCCATAGAATGTGATGAGCAGATTGTTCATAATTGTTGCCAGATGTTGAACATTGACATAACGGTGAATCAACTAGCTTAAATGAATACAACTTGCTCTTAAAGTTGCCATGACCTGTAAGAAATTGGGCTACACAGTGATCCACCTCCAACCAGTTCCTCGCCAGTCGCTCTCGGACGCATGGGAAGAACTGGTAGAGGTGACGGCCCTTAGTTGATGTGTTCCAGCGACATTGCCATTCATCAAGAAGATCGTCATAGACTGTGGATTGATGGTTCAACAATCTAGCGATCTTATGTCTGTCGCGCGGAGCTAGAAAATTTAGATCCATGTTATCTCGTGTCACGTAATACATTGCTGCTCGTCTTTGTGCCTCAAGATCGACTGGAAATACACCTGCCAGTACTGGCAAAGCTTCAGTACTAACTGTCCTATAAGCCTTGCACAAAAATATCAACGCGAGACGTTGACTTTGTAGCATTTTACGTCGTACAGCACCGATAGTAGCTCTATCAGCCCATGCAGGCGCACCATAACACATACAACCCAGATATGTTGCACCATAAATTACTTTTAAAGTTTTGAACGAAAGCCCCCATGTCGCAGTTGATATCTTTGACAAGGCGTAAAAACTTCTTTTAGATTTTTCACCTACTGTTCTAATGTGCTCGACAAATGAAAAGTTTCTCTCTAAAACTAACCCCAAATAACAAACTGATTCTTAATATCTTTGTCTTGCTCAGGGTTCGGTCTTTAGTTTAAATCGGGTTTTATAGAATACCTACTAGCTATATTCTCACGCGAGCGACTGTCATCTGACACCTATAACTCAAAAGATAATGATATATTACTGTTTATCCCAATCTGTCTCTCCATGACGACTGTCAAATATTTGCTTGATAGGCACGAACATTGCCTTAACATGCTCACCGAGGTATAAGCAAAGAGCTCAGATATTTACATAGAGGAGCATTTCTTATAGGCGCTCTGTAGACAAACTTTCTGTGACCCAAATTGCCGCTTGGCGGCGTGGCAGTCGCTCTGTGACACCTGTCTCTATGAGAGCAAGAGAGACGAACGTTCCTCCTGTGTATCGTAACTACGAGAGAAAGAGAGACGGAGAACGACGCCAGCGCCGCCAACGGCGCCAACTACGAACTAAACTGGAGACAGTCCCCCCTTGGAATCGGCACACGAAATCCTTAAGAACTACGCTTCTATGTAAGTCTGTATTCATTGGTATAAGGCAATCGAAAAAAATCCAATCTTTTAAACACCAATAACTTTAGCTATAAAAACCCAATCCTAATTTGAGGTAATATTTTACGAGGGTGAAAATCGTATCTGACGCTAACTTTATAAAGAGATCATATCGCTTAGTCCTTTGGCTTTCGAGTGTTGACCTTAGGCATAAAGCTTTCGTATCGTATACATAGCATACGACGGGCAGAGTGATTCACTGCAATACGTGAGTTTGTGCCCAAACGTCTGAATATTTTCGAACGCTTTATCTTTGGCTTTACTTTGTTTAATGCTAAGATCTTCAAGAAATCCCTATTGGAATTATAATTGCCGAAGTGTATGTATGTTTTGTTTGGACTTCACGGCGATTGAACTGGATCTTCAAGAAATCCCTATTGGAATTATAATTGCCGAAGTGTATGTATGTTTTGTTTGGACTTCACGGCGATTGAACTGGATCTTCAAGAAATCCCTATTGGAATTATAATTGCCGAAGTGTATGTATGTTTTGTTTGGACTTCACGGCGATTGAACTGGATCTTCAAGAAATCCCTATTGGAATTATAATTGCCGAAGTGTATGTATGTTTTGTTTGGACTTCACGGCGATTGAACTGGATCTTCAAGAAATCCCTATTGGAATTATAATTGCCGAAGTGTATGTATGTTTTGTTTGGACTTCACGGCGATTGAACTGGATCTTCAAGAAATCCCTATTGGAATTATAATTGCCGAAGTGTATGTATGTTTTGTTTGGACTTCACGGCGATTGAACTGGATCTTCAAGAAATCCCTATTGGAATTATAATTGCCGAAGTGTATGTATGTTTTGTTTGGACTTCACGGCGATTGAACTGGATCTTCAAGAAATCCCTATTGGAATTATAATTGCCGAAGTGTATGTATGTTTTGCTTTGGCTTCACGGCTGATTTTAATGAGTTTCAGTATGCAAATAGATAAGACCTTGAAGCCGGCAATAAATAAGCTACCTTTTGTTGCAAAAGTTATATTTCAAAGGGTTGATATCACGGAGTTAAAGTTACGTCGAGGGAAAAAGAGGACAGATATGCATTTTATTTCGTACTAGTCGACGCCAGCGGCTTCGCACGCACATATTTTCGAATTTCCCGTTTTGCCCTATCCCGTGGGAATTTCTGGAAATCCCGTCTTAGTGCACCCCTACGGTGCCCAAGGAACATACATGCTAAATTTTATCTTCTTATGACCAGTAGTTTCGGCTGTAGCGTGTCTGTCAGTCAGTCAGTAACGCAAGGATTTTATATATTAAGATTTGATACCTACTTACCTCTAGTATCTTCAATCCAGATGAAGCATAATGGTAGGTACCTTTGAATATTATATGTCTAGTACCTACTTTCTGTTTGGTATAAAAATTATTCAAACGTAGACGGAACCCATATTTTACGCACCAGGCTACTTTGAGCCTAAAATATAGATTGCACAAATACTAATATTGGGTAATAGTCCAAAAAGTTACAGATTTGTTGAACTATAATAAATCAGATTAGAAATTGGACCAATTTGCGGTCAATTCGGTGCGGCCAATCTAAACGGTTCTATTGGAGTAAGTTAGTCGTATTTGTACTGTCGAGAAAGCTCAGAAAGCCTACCGCCAATACCAATTAGTGTGTCTGTGTCGGTGAATGACACATGAGGCATCCTGGAAGGACACAAGGACACGAAAGGACGGCGGGCCTCGGTGCGGCCGTACTTACCAGACGGAGAACACACTAAGTAAATGTCAGAAAGTTTGAAATATAATATTTTGGTAAGATAAAGTCTGTCAGAGGTGATGAAACAGAATTTTTCACCACAGCAGCTCAAACATGCCGCTTTTGCTGCGAGACAACAGTGAACAAAACGCGATTTTGATTCGAAAGTGAGGCAAAGTAGCTTTTTAATTTTTCAATCTTCAGTGCCACGAATTGACATTGTTCAGCCACAAATTTGAAACATTCGAAATTTACTGTGCTCTGTCTCTTTCACATGCATATAAAAAGTGAGTGAAAAAACAAACCCCTTCGAATTCGAAATTCGATTTTGGACTTCGACCTCAAAGAAAACACCTACGGCAACGCAAAAAAAAAGATATTTGTTTTTTTTTTATATGTTATTGTTTACATGTTTAATTTATTATTGGATTTTAATAAAAATAAGTCTAATTAATAGTATAAAATTAGTATTTAGGTAACCAATACATTTTTATTTACAATTACAACAATGATACATTTGAAAAATAAACATCAGGGACGCGGTATTAAAACGCGATTTAAAAAGTAGCGGGAATAAAAATTTCGCTGATGCTGATACAGTAGGTACCTATAGCGTAACGTGTTAAATTATAATAATATATAAAATAATCTAAAAAGATGAGTGAAACTAGCGATGATGACTGTACTTTAACACCAGAAGGGTTAAATCAACAAGTGATTATGCAGAATTCAATCTATTCCTGTTCATTTCTATGTCTCCTAAGTAATATGTGTTCTCACTGCTGTGGTGAAAAGCTATGTGTGCTACACGAGAGCAAAGTTTTTTGTATCTCGTGCTGTTGAGTCCCTCACCACGCTCAGGATTCTAACTTTGATTCACTCGCTACGCTCGTGAATCAATCATAGAATCCTTCGCTTGCTCGGGACTCAAAATAAGCACTCGAAACAAAAAACAACTTTGCTCTCTTGTTGCACAAATAACTATTGTCCGCGGCTCCGCCTGTGTGTCGGTCATCGCGACGAAAGAAAGGTATTTTTATGGACTCTCGCCTGTTTCTATGAAGGTGTAGGCAGAAGTGTAATACTACACCAATATTTCACCGTGCTATGAGTTTTTAGGAGCCGCGCAATAGGTGGCAAACTTTTTGCTTTACCGGACACTTTGCCAGAGTCCATGCTGCTACTGCGAATTCAGAAAAACCCATTAACACTTTTCTCAAAAGATAACATAGTTTATTCTGATTTATAAACATAAGTAACTCTATATTAGGTACTGAAAACTTTCATGAGAAGCGTTCAGTAATAAGTACAGCCATCCATCCATTCTCATATGATATCTCGTTGTACATAGTCGTAGGATCCATAGCAGTTTGGTCTTCGAACTATACTTTGGCAATAAGAATGCTCTTATACTTACATACATACATAGACTCTCACCTGTTTTCCGGAGGGGTAGGCAGAGACTACGGAACGGAACTCTTATACTTCTTACTACAAATAGTTAAATTTGTGCTCAGGATACCTGATGATAAAATACTACTTACAACCAGCTTATCTACTGTTACTGACAATACAATTATCCTTCAAAGGGCAAGCAACGCTTGAGTCATTGATATGATACCCTATACCAGTATTTATACGTCGCTTATCATCAAGGTATCTTGTGTGTGGCAACATATACGATTCCTTGGTATTATTAAAATTAAATTAAAATAAATAAATAAATATTTATTTTAATTTATTAGATATAATTAAAATAAATCAGTTTATTATGCCTCCGTGGGCCAGTGGATAGCGTATGCGACTGCTGATCGGAGGTCCCGGGGTCGATTCCCGGATCGGGCAAAAGTGTAAGTTAGGTACTGGGTTTTGCCGAATTCTTATTAGCAGCCCGGAGTCTGGTGATGTGCCCGGTAACGGCAATAGGCTCGGCCCCTATTACGTGGGACCTAAAAATTTATGACGAAATATGAGTGTAATAGTACACCTCTGCCTACCCCTTCGGGAATACAGGCGTGAGTCTACACACACAGTTTATTATTTCATAGACGTTTTCAGCTGCCACAAGAGATTTCGGTGTTGTCAACCTTTTTATAAACTCAACCTTCGACTTTGACCTTTTCGTAGTTCGAATTAGCAATGAAAAGTGCGGTGACTTTCAGCAATATTTCTCTACAATATACTTTTACACGACCTGGCTCACGATATACCAAAAATGAAAAATATTAAATATTTTTTTATTCTATGTGAAATACATATATTCTTGTCAAGAGATAAACTCCATTTCTTAGAAAATCCTGATAATTGAATTAAACCTGCTGAATAATCCTATATAATATAGGACAGCAGGATATAATATCCTCTCACATCATCATCAGCCTTTAACAGTCCACTGCTGGACTATGCCTCTCCTTTGAAAGGACGAATTGGCCTACTATACCACGCTGACCAAACGGGTTGGTATAGGGTTTGTATTAAGTTTTCCTTCTCTTACAGTGCTGTTCTTAGCATAATGGTCCCTCTGTCGGCTCTTACGACACCCATGGGATGATATGGGGTGGTGACATTCCGTATTCTTAATCCGTCACCACACGGACCATATATACAAAGACCATAATATCCTCTATCCTGCTAGTAAACCTTTCAAAACGGATCAAACCAAAACAATACGCAAAATACAAAGCAAAGATATTTTTTTAGTCTCCGTCATAATAGCTATCGTAAACACCAAAAGGAAGTACAAAAAAGAAAAATCAATCTCACAATCACCATTCTTACAAGCTACTCAAAGCCCTCACAACATTATAATTTAAATGTAAAACAATTTTTCTACTACGCCATAAGTGCGTGTTGTTTATCGTCATAAATACACTACAAGGTCGCCGTAAGGGCGGTCTGTACTCAAGTTCACCCGCACTCATTTAAGTAGGCTCCCCTACCCTTGCGGCCATTTCAGACTTTGATATCCATTGCGCGTTCTACTGTGACGCGACATTGACGGCGCGAGTAGTACGCGACGTGTACATCGAAATCACTGCCGCTGTCTCCCGCCGCGGCTTTTCATGAACAAGATACCCAGTGTTTACGTCAGTACTGTCTTCCACTTACACTTTATTCGCCAAATAACTAGAAAAATGTGAGTCTTAATTGTTTAGTAAACAACCTTCAAGGAATTATTGAAATTGCTTTTTTTCTTTTAAGTTTGTAAAGCTGTTATTGTTAAGGGACTTGGATGGTGATTGTTGCTTACGTTTTCTATTCATCGACTATTATTTATAAAGGCCTATTTCTAGATTCAAATGTCTTTTTTTATTTACCTATAGATGAAACGCATTTGTGCACAAACACACCAATTTATTTCTTACATCTGCAGTATAGGTATTCTTAAAAAAAAACTTACTCCAAAATGGACTTTAGTCAATGAATTCAAAGATTTAATCATACATACATAGATAGACTCACGCCTGTTTCACGGAGGGGTATGCAGAGACTACGGAACGCCATTTGCAACGATCCTGACATAATATATCTCACTTGGTTTATTCACTCCCATCAAATTCCTCATTACATGGACAACATATCTAGGTCAATTCAGACGCTTAAGGGTATATAAACAACAACAATTAATTTCCTCTGGCCTTGGAGTAACACCCAAACAAAGAAACCTCCCAAGTTTACCTGATACTACGCATAATTCTACAAGAGCAATGCACCCTGCGTGCATTGAAAGAAAAGTTCACAACCTTTCGATTCCCTTGACCCTGGGTCTCAAGGTAAAAGATACCCTTAGAGTTCAACTGAATATGTCTTCATTCAAAACTCATCAGAAATATTTCGCATCAGCAATGTATTATTAGATTGTATGAGAAAAATATTTGGTGAGAAAATTTGTAGTAATAAGTAGATGCCGATTTGTATTTGGTGAAAAAAGCGGATAATGGACTTATGGTATTAGAAGTAACAGCGATAGCCTAGTGGAGGCACCAACAGACTGCCATGCAGACGATCTCGGGTTAAAACTCACGCCACGCAACACTGACTACTAGGACAGTTAGCATCACTTTTGGGACAGTACAGGACACGGGACTCGACTTACCTACTACTACCTTACTTACACCTACAGTCCAGTGGGTTGACAGACTTCACAAGTCATTTCGAGAACACTTAAACATGCAGGTTTTTCACGATGTTTTACTTCACCGTTAGTTATCACGTACTTAAAAAAATATTTCATAATAAAGTTTTGTTTGTAAATCGGACCTCGAAAAGTCACCACAAACCCTTTGTCAGAGTTGTCAATGACGTGATAACTCCAGTTTCGCCAGTTGGCAGGTACGCGTTAATCTGTCGTTCGGCGGTCTGTACTGTAGACACCGGGTATCCTGACGTAGGGCAGGGTAAGGGCGCCGGGTCTGCTCGGTACGCACGCACTCGCCAAACGAGACGCGACGCCAGACACCAACAGGCGTGGGTAACAGAGGCGTAGAAGTATTCTACCTACACACCATCGTCTGGCCGCCGGATTCAATATCCAATCTTTCAAGATTAGAGATGGATATTTGACATTCGATCTTCAAATCTATGGATAAGTCACATATTAGGACTGGCTGTTAGTGTTATCCCGGTTACATCCAAGACTTACGTCTAGGTTCATGCGATAGAATTTCTTAGGTTATAGATGAGTCTGATTGACACGCAACGTAGAATACGTTGCATGTCAATTTTTATGTAAATATTTTATGTATTCGGTGCGGTCAATATTTATTATTTTATTTATTACAAAAACCTATATGAATTTAAATATGGTTAAAAGTTAGCGTTAGCTATAACAGATTGGAGCGTGATTCTTCTCACAATTTTGTTCTGATTTCTTTTTATCAGAAATACGTTAAAGTCAACACGTTCAGTTCTTTAAATTCCATAAATTTGTGCCATAAAAAAGCACTTAATAAATTTTGCCATTCGATGTATGAGACATGACCATTTTTGAACAATACTTATTGACTCGCGGTTTACAAGAAAAAAGTATCAATAGGAGCTTACCGGTGACTGGGACTGCAATGATCTCGGACCACTGTTCCAATTGCCGGATGCACGCTTCTGATTCCAACAATCTATCTATCAAAAGGTCACGCCTGTCTCCCATTAGGGTAGACAAAGACTATGGAACGCTAAATGCTCTGTTTCAAACATAGGTACCTCTTTTGCTTCCTCGACAACAAATTATTTTTTTATTCTTACACGAAGGATAACAGGCATCGAAAAATATTAGATTTAAATGGAACCAAGCACCGATCGCAGTCCGATTTCATAACGGCCTCAGTCACTAGAATCCTCATTAATATGTAGGTCAGTTCTAGAAAGTTCGCGCCAAATTCCGTCGCATCTGTATCCCGCAGGGTTGTTGTTCTTTGACCAAAGGGCAAAGGGCGAGGGCTAGGGCGCAGACAGGGTGGCGTCTATCCCCCGCCGCTTACTATTCTAATCGAATGTCGAAAGGACTACGAGTTGCGTCGAATTAAAAAGTTTGCTATATAAGTGCCGCGAAGTTTTTTTACGTTATGTTCTGTGGTACAACGAAGTGATAACGAACAGTTTAGACTTTGGTGATCTTTACACATCACTGTATGTCATCTACACTAATATTAAAAAGAGTAAAAAGTTGTATTTTTCTTTGTTTGTAATGGATAAACTCAAAAACGACTGGATCGATTTTAATAATTTTTTCACCGTTAGAAAGCTACATTATCTGCGAGTAACATAAGCTATATTTTATTTTAGAAAAAATAGTGGTCCGTAAGATATTTGGGTTTTTCGGGTACGCGAAGTAGTTCCGTCAGGACGCGGGTGAAACCGCGGGAAACGGCTAGTATGAAATAAAGTCTCTCACCGCGGCTGTCTGTTCGCGGTAAACTGAACTGATTTGCATGAGGTTTTCACTAATGTACAGAGTGATTCATGTTTTTTAGGTGCATAATTTGTGAAGATTTACTGTATACTTATTCCCGATAGCGCTCGTAGCGAGACTTGGCTTGCCGTTCGTAACAGATCGGCAAAGTTAAGCAACGCTTGCACAGGTTACCACTTGGATGGGTGACCGTGTGTGGCATTTACATCTGAGCGCTACCGTGCTTCGGAGGGCACGTAAAGCTGTCGGTCCCGGTTCTTGTCCAAGGATAAGGATCGTTAGGCCATGTCGGAGGCCTTCGGGCGGTCTGAAAACTCCGACACCAGAGTTGGCCACACGCTCACACGAAAAAAAAAAAAAAAAAAAAAAAAAAAAACCGATTTTAAGCTTTCCCGATTAGTATACATCATACATTATTTGACTGGTCTTAAGAATAGCCGCGACCACGGCCAGCGTATTGCTGTCGAAACCAGTAGATAGTATTTATACATTTGGCGTATTGCTGTTGAAATCAGTAGATAGTATTTATACATTTGGCGTATTGCTGTTGAAACCAGTAGATAGTATTTATACATTTAATAAGTTAGTTAACGCGACTTAGACTAATCAAGACTCTTTAAAGAAAGTAGTATAATATAGATGGCGTTAAATTTAGAATCTAATTTAATTTACATATTTTGGTCTGAATTCGACGACTGTAAGTGATCTTGTAGACGTTTTTCAAGCAATTAAAATTGAGAACTCTATCTAGACATCTCAATTTTAAGTGACATTTGGCTTATCAGACAAGTCATAGTTTCGAGTTACGAGCGATTCGATGTTTTTATAATCATGATAATATGTAACCAGTACCTATCTTATCAATCTGCTCGGTTATATGATTTTTTGTACCCATTTAGGCTGTAGTGAGTGCCTACTCACTATACCCTAAGTGGGTAGGAGGCTAGGAGGCCAAAAATGCCGTAGACTAGAGGCTAAAACCGTAAATCTACCTATATCTTAACCGTTGGTCTATCCCAAAGAAAGTACATTTTACCGATCACTTTAAAGCTAAACCTAAAACTTGTTCTAAACACAAATAATGATATTAAAACACAACACAACCAGAGGTCTCATGACACTCTGAATTTAACACAAAATGAAAATTCCCCAGACCTTCGATAAACGATACCTAAAACCTTTGCTTCCCATTTTCTCAAAACAAAAACAATAACATTTGAATAATAAATTACATATCAAATAAAAGTTCGAGGAAAAATTTTTTACCGCGACATTTGATCCGATAAAGAAAGTTACGGTTTTGCAAAGTTACGGTTTTGCAAAGTTACGGTTTTTACGGAGTCTTTTTTACGATTTTCCTATTATGAGTGTAGGGTCATACTGTACTGGATGTTGGGCGATGTGAAAAGTTTTAGAGCCGTTACTGAGACGCATGGGGTCGGTAATGTGATGAATTATCATAGTGTTGACTGGAGTAGAGTGGGCGAAATGATGTCCACCGTTATGTCTCGGGTGCGATGCTGAGTTTTGATGAGAAAGTGGTTGGTGTTTGATTAAAAATATGAGCACAATTGTGATGGCCTCATGACACAGTGCCTGAATTGGTCAACTCGCAACTATCAATAGCATCATTTGTTATCGTCGTAGTCTTTCGCTACTGGACATAGGCCTTTTCTAATTTGTGTCACAATAACATTGTAAGTAAGTAGGAGAATTTGGTCTACTATACCATGGGGGCCAGGCAGGTTGGTATGGGATTTGATGTTGAGTTTCGGTCTCTTCCCAAAGATGCTAATTGCTTCGTGCATTTTTCTTGGTCGCCTCTTACGATACCGACGGAATAAAATAAGGTAATGATCCTTTGTTTTCTTAATTCGTCACCATCATACTCTACGTTTACTATA
This sequence comes from Euclidia mi, assembly GCA_944739405.2. Classification (NCBI taxonomy): domain Eukaryota; kingdom Metazoa; phylum Arthropoda; class Insecta; order Lepidoptera; family Erebidae; genus Euclidia; species Euclidia mi. Next base: position 56,314,871 of record OX123200.2, on the reverse strand, counting down.
TGAGACCAAAATAATATGATTTACCTACTTATTTTTGAAAATTTTTATGTAACAGGTCTATGTCGTGTAATTATTTTTGTTTCGAATTAATGTGCATAAGTATACCTATTTGTTATGATTTTTTTACAAAATCACGCTTTACCCGACCAGGTCATCAAACTTCAGACATCAAACTATTAACTATTCTACAAGATCAACAAAGTTTCAAGACGAATAATTTTTAAGAAGTATTTTAGAAAACATTTAACTGAAAAGGACATTAATAAAAACGTTTGCGTTAGAAACAAGATGCCGGTCTGCTGTACCTAGAGTAATACGCGCCAAAATTGTGAACAATCACAATCGAAGGTAAGATATTAATTTACAGACAGAAAATTATTTACATACTTTTATGTGAAACACCCTAACTACTGGTTCAGCTTAGAGAAAATCGACTAAACCGCATAGAACAACAAGAAAGTTTTCAAAATAATGTTTTTTGTTATCTAAAACAGTCGTTCGTTATGGGAAAACATGGCCTATTAACCCTCAAATATACTGACACTGAGCTAAGGAATAGAATTCTTTTTTTTTTGCAAAACATGACACCTTAAGACGTCGGTCTAGGCCATGGTCTAGGCTGTTATGGACGTCCAGATCAGTCTTTACAAGTCAGTATCTTCAAATATCCTAAAATTGGTCTGGTACTATAGAATTTGGCATTATTTAGGTTGCGACGGTCGGGCGGCAATTGATCTAAAAAAAAATTAAGTTAGTCTAGAAAGCGATCCCTGGATCGCTAGGCAAAACTTAGGTATATGGATGCAGTTGGGTGAAGATGATAACGAGCTTTGATATATCATTTAATAGCTAAAAAGTTATTTCGAACTTATGGCTTTTGGTGACAGACTACACTACACTACTATTACCGATGGTAACCAGATGGATTTGTTCTCATCATAGCCACGTCATTGTGTATTGAGAGGAGCGTACATTGATTAGTTTTTCTGAACAGTTTTCATCATAATATTCCACAGTTGGATATAGGGATTTCTCTCACAACAAATGTACTCTACAAAAGTTTGAAAATGCAATACAGGAATTATTCCTAGTTCTGGAGTTGTATTTTATGAAGTGAAAAATAATAGAGAAATTATAAATTTAAAGGCATATGCAATAACACCTTTACACCTCTCCGTGAATATTAATATCTCGCCAATAACGATAGAAAGGCAAGAATAACACCATAGAATCTCTGTATGAGTAGAGGAATCTCGTCAGTTCAACTAGGGCTGTCGTACAATCATTCGACTTAGCTTCGCGTTCGGGACCCTTAGTATCAGATAGTTCAGACAACAAAGGGCTGAAGCAGACGTCGTACACACTGGGTACAGGTGGTTCACCTCATACGTGCCTCGGTGTTCGATACGGACACGATACCGTAACGACATCGTCGTTTTGGTGAGACTACATAGAAACCTGTTATGAAGGTATTCAGTAGTAAAGAACTTTTTAAAGAAAGACTATCTGTAGCACTGATGTTGAAAATAATCAATACCTACATATTGATGTCCTGACTACTTGTTTGAGAGGTAAGCGGAATAGTGTGTTATTCATACTTCAGCATGAATGAAGACTTGCATAGTTTATCTACGCCCAGATTTGATTTCCGATTCGATCGGTTAAGGGATTTTTTGTTAGCCAATATCCAGAATTGAAGTATTAGGATACCGATGACCTAGTAAATTTTTCTTCTATTTTTCATTAACCACTTTATAAAGCTTCGGTCGTTTTAATAATATTTAAGTAACTTATCTCAAACGCGTACATTTCCTCCTACTATCTGGCGTAGGTCACACCTGCAAACACAAGGTTACACTAGCCATTCTTTCTAAACTTGCGTGAATCCACACATATGTGACATTACTCATGAGTGCAAATCGGAGAAAGTTCGCAAATAATTGTAAAGATACCAATTTTTATTTACACATGCAGACGATCTACAGATGTCTAGATTGCAAATAAGACCGTCAACACAAAAGCACATACATGCAGTCAAACATCTTTCAACTGCATGAATCCACCGACTATACGCAATTGTAGCTTAATCCACAAAAACACATACATCGACATCAAAGTATATTTGACAGATAATGCCACACATTAGTACATTTCGTTTATTTTACATTTCTACCGGTACTGTGTCAGTAAGGGTCGCCGCACATATAGCGAAACGCGGTGGAGAGTATTTTTCACTGCAAACTACATATTATCGATGATCTCGGGTTCGATCCCCAGGTACCCCGGGCACACACCTCTGACTTTTCGAAGTTATGTGTGTATTAAATATGTATGTTAATTATCGCTTGCTTAATTATGTGCCCGGTAGATGGCAATAGGCTCGCCCCCTATTACAATGGGACCGAAACATAACTGGCGAAAAGTGGGTGTGTAATACACCTCTGCCTACCCCTTCGGGGATAACAGGCGTGAAGTCATGTTATGTTATGTAAACTATTATCGAAATTCTTCGCATTTTGAAATAGACCAAAATCAATTAGATATCACATACCTAATCGTTGTTAGTATGTGTGTGTGCGTGTTGTTTACATTGTCTAGATAATCGATCTATCGAATCGATTTTGGACATTATCTGTATATTAAAATTCTTGTTTTCCTGACTGAGTGACAGATACCGTACCTACAGCCGAAACAACTAGGCGCAAGAAGCTGAAATCTGGCATGTATGTTCCTTAGGGACCGTAGGGGTACACAAAAAAGAGATTTCTCAAAATTCTCACGGGATCGGGCAGAGATGGTTAAATAAAAAATACATGTTATTTTTTTTACGTCAAGCGGCAAACGAGCAGACGAATCTCCTGATGGTAAACAATTACCGTCGCCCATGGTCACAGGCAACATCAGAGGAGTCACAAGTGCGTTGCCGCCCTTTGGGTTAGGAAAAGGGATGGGAGGAGGAGTGGGTTGAGGGAGAAGGAATAGGGGATGGGCCCTCCGGTACTCTCACTTACGCAAAACGCAATAGTTTAGGTACTGTTACTGTACGTCAATTTTCTGTGAGTGGGTAGTACTTCCCCGGTCGAGCCGGCCTATTCACGCTGAAATCAGCAAGGCTTTACTACCTGCGAGCGTAGTTGCGGCCATCCTCTATTTAAAATAAGATTAATGTATAAAATAGTTTGTCAGTTCAAAATGCGTAGCGCTGCGCTTTGCTATATGAGCGACGACCCTAATTGTAATAATGGATACACGGTATACATTTGATGCACAAATGTTTCACTAAACACGGTTTACATTGTTTTGTAACTTTATTTACGTTTGAAAAATCTCGTTGAGAAACTGAATTGAGCGGGAACTGTGACATAATGGATGATTGTGGGATTACGAAACTTGGATGTTGGAGCTTTTAAGAATATGCGGTGTATATACAATTTATTAGTTTGAAGGTGCTTTGTTACTGGAAATGTGATTTATTCAGTGATTTAGAATACGCAATAGACCAATTAGTTCTAAAATAAAAAATCTTGACGACCGGTTGGCGCCGTGGGAGTGTAAGCGACTGCTACGCCGAAGGTCGCGGGTTCGATTCCCACTCAAGTCAAACATTTGTGTGCATGAACATGGATGTTTGTCTTGGTCTGGGTGTTTCTATGTAAGTATAATATGTATGTATTTACAAAAAAAAAGTATTATATGTATGTTTATCCATTATCTAGTCCCCATAACACAAGCTCTGCTTAGCTTGGGACTAGATCGTGATGTGTGTATGTGGTGGAATATTAAAAAAATAATATTTATAGCATAAAAAGCATTGCCTAGAAATCTCTAAATTTCTAGTTGTCCTAATTATTCGCAATATACAAACACTCTTTAGCATTTATTAGTAGATATATATGTTACTGTAAAAGCCCGCAGTACGGTAAATCTTAAGATTTAACAGTAAATCCTAAGATTTACCAGCATGACTTGGCAAATGTCCGAATTTTTTAATAAAGAAACTCTAAGTTGATGGAACCCTGCTTCGCAGGGCTCCTATTTTTGGGTTAAGGGACACAAGAGAACCTAACATAACCTAGTTACTTGAGTTACAGTCTACGGGCTTTTACATACGATAATTCTAATATTTGACACACTGTGCATAAAAAAGGTAAATTGACAAATATGCTATGTTAGGTTATGTTAGGTTCTCTTGTGACCCTTAATCCAAAAATAGGAGCTCTGTGAAGCAGTGCTCCTATTTCAACTTATTTTTGTTTTTATTTAAAAATTCGGACTTTACCAACTCATGCAGGTAAATCTTAGGATTTATTGGTAAATCTTGAGATTTACCGTACTGGGGGCTTTTAGAGTAACATATACACCAGCCCGGAGTCTGGTGATGTGCCCGGTAACGGCAATAGGCTCGCCGCCTATTACGTGGGACCATTCGCCATGAATTTTTAATTCATGGCGAAATGTGGGTGTAATATTTACACCTCTGCCTACCCCTTCGGGGATACAGGCGTGAGACTATAAATAAATATACACCGCAAAAAACTGCATACATATCCTAAGAGATTAGATATCTCTTAAGAAACCTATGTATGCAGTTTCTTGTTAAATAATTATCAAGTACATAAATGACTTTTAGGCTGCCTTCACACAAGCGTTTGTCCAGCGTAGGCGTTAGATAAACGTATGGGTAGCGCAGACGCCGCGACAACGCGGCGCGTGCGTCGCGTTGTCGCATCGAACGTCTACGCTGGACAAACGCTAGTGTGAAGGCAGCCTAAGTTGTATAAAGCTACGAAAGCTTCATACGAAACAATATACTTAACTTATTCCAAAAGTTATGAACCGAAAAAATATGTTGGCCTTTTATCTTATCAACTTACTGACTAGGTATAGGTACCTCCCTTCGATACCAGTTAATCCTAAGCACTTCAATAACCAATCTTAAACTTAAACTATAAAACTCGTGTATAACCCATAAAAGGGACGAAATTACTCCAAGTGCTCATCCAAGCGCTAAACATAATCCTTATAATCGACATATCGAGTTAGTAAGCGGTTCTCGATTAATTTCGTCTCGTTTTAAATTCAGTCCGTGTATGACGCAATATCTCTATCGGATAAAACAACCCCTAGGTTTTTCCGTTACGGGCACGTAGCGGACCCCTAATCCGAGTGGCGTGAAGATATTTTCGCGGCGGTGGCTTGGGGCCATGGAATGAGCGGTTGTTAGGACTCGCGATTTTCTTCGCTTATGCTAGGATGCAAGTGTTAAGTTAATTGTATTAATATTTAATTCGACTTACCTTTACGGTTCCTAAAATTATTTGCTATAATATTTAAGATCTCATATGTCAACTTTAATTTAAACCTAATTATATTTAAGGCAAGTGTGAATGGGACAGCACGAAGGGGAAGACCTAGGCGGACGTTCTCTGACCAGATTGGAGACATCCTTAAAAAACGACGGGTCAGAAGTACCCTAAACAGAAGAGCATGCATGAGAAACTTGATGGGAGTGAATGAAGCAAGAGAGGTATGTCAGGATCATTGCAAATGGCGTTCCGTAGTCTCTGCCTACCCCTCCGGGAAACAGACGTGAGTCTATGTATGTATGTAATTATATTTAATTTATTGCAGCGGTTAAAATGCCGCACTGAAGCCTATGGCTGTTAGTTGCTCCAGGGGTTTAGCAATGGCATTCCTGTTCAAAAGAAAACCATGCATCGCACCTGATTGACTGACCAGGTTTAGGACAGTTACGTAGACTCAGACAAACTAACCTTCAGTCGGTTTATCGAACCGTAAACGAGGCATAGGGTTGCTTCTTTCCTCTGGTCATAAACACAAACATACTTTTCGACCTCTACCTTCTGACATAATGATTAAGATATTAGTTTTAATTAAATTTTGACATTCTGCTCATACAAATTAAGATAGTTATTGGACATCTAGTTATAATAATATTTTAAATTTCTAATGTATTGTATTGTATTCCATGATTAGTATAATATTATAATTAAAACCTACATAGGTACTTAATATAATAATATCACCTTTACAATGTTAAATGCATGAAATATTATTTTGTATGCCCTATAGGCGGCACATAGCTTGTACTCTATTTTATTTATGTAACAGCTGTAAATACCTATGTCTCACAAAATAAATGAATCTGAATCTGATTCTGACCATTTGTCCATCAGCGCCCGCTGATTTAACAGCCATACTTAAACAAGGAATCGATTCGGCTATAAATCGGTAGGCCACGAAGGCACGATGTGAATAACATTATGACGTCGTATTTATTGCGGATTACTACCCGCTACCGCTACCCCGATACCGATACCGACGGGACCTCAAATATTACATACACCACTTTTTATTTCTTAATTTATAACTACCTCAGGGTATAATGCGCTTTACAATGCGCATTTTATGGCGTGTTTTGCATGATTATTGTGGAGAATAGCGGCAATGGGACGATTTGTAATGCAAGTCGAATCCTATAATAGCCTCTTGAGTAAATAGTTGTAATTCTTCTGTACGTGTGTGTCGAACCCTTCCTAAACAGCTGAACCAATTTTGAAAAATACAACTGTGGATGATTTACTAGGAATTTGGCAACGTTTGGCTATGGCATAGTCTGATCGACAATTCTAGAAAATTAAATGTAGTTTGCCCTTAGCAGGAAGCTAATCGCCAGAGCTAGGGCTCAATACGCGGTCTGGTCCAAATTAAAGGATTTTTCTAACACCAAACAGATCGTTCCCGGGTTCGATGCGCTAACGAAACAACAGTAGGTATATTTAGTTGAGTTTATTTGCCTTGAATTCTTGTCAAATTAAAAATAAGAACTAAAATTATAAGTCGATTTCAAACAAGTATATTATTAACTTCAGTAATAACTTCATCATCATCTTAGCGTTGTCTCTGCCATCCAAGACGTACCTTGTAGCCCAGGATCCACTAGCATCAGTCATAACCTAAGCCATACAAAAACTTATACTTCATCTTATATTTTTTTCATTTCACTTCAGAAAAACGAATGCAGCGTAATGCAATACTGAGCTTATGTTGTATCATATTTGATCCCTTCAAGATGAGTTGGGCACCGAAATACATCTAAATAGGCGAATAGGACTGTAAATGGTAACTTCACCCTGTTTTCATCAAAATCTTCGGCCGTTCTCCACAAATGGACCTACGGAGGAACAACAAGGTTATGAAGAATTTCAACCCTTATATTGATTAGTTTTTGAAGAAGTGAAACTAACATTTCACTTGCGAAAAATGTCATTAGATTCTCGATATATTGCAAATTGTTTTTAGGTATCTATTCAGCTGCATGATAATAATTATTGGCCCAACTTACACGCTTGAAACTGCTTTGACAAGATACCAGGAATATAATTATTCAATTCTCGTAATTATATTTGTTCAACGAGACCGCCTCGTAGGTCTCGCGGCATAAATGTGCGTGTGGGATTGGGAGGTCTCGGGTTCGATTCCCGGGTAGGGCAAAGTGTTATTGGGTTTTTCCGTTAGGAATTTCTCAGTAGCAGCAGGGCGTCTGGTAATGTGCACGGTACGGCAATAGGCTCAACCCCTATAACGTGGGACCTAAAAACTCATGGCGAAATGTGGGTGTAATTACACCTCTGCCTACCCTACTATTATACAGGCGTGAGTCTATAAATAAAAAATTATAAAAAATATTTGTTCGAAATGCAGTTATGATCTAACCTCGGTATCGTAAATGATATCTATCTATTCTCCTACATTAACCGAAACTTGAACGATACCGCGTCTAGACCGCTAATTTAATTTAGTGTCACCTATTAACGTCGAACTATATGAGTTAAGTTAGACGAAAATGACATTAAGTTAGCAGAATACCAATTGACTGCCTCCGTGGTCCAGTAGATAGCGTATGCGACTGCTGATCGGAGGTCCCGGGTTCGATTCCCGGGTCGGGCAATAGTGTTACTGGGTTTTCCGAATTCTCGGTAGCAGGACGGAGTCTGGTGATGTGCCCGGTAACGGCAATAGGCTCGTCCCCTATTACGTGGGACCTTTTGTTTTTGTTTTTTTTTTGTTTCGGGTTGGAAAGTCCTCATGGAGCCCCTCCGCCCTGGTGGGAAGGACGAAGGGGACTGTCAGACTCTTACTGACTAAAAACCAACCCGTGCTCCTCACGTACCCATGTGTCGGAGGGTAGGGTTTCACCGAAGCATTTCTCGCTACCCCCCGACGAGTATTGGCCCGCCAGATGGTCAGGCGGGCCCCGAACGAAACCCCCTTGGCGGCGGATGAAGGTGTTGGGCTCAGCCGCCAAAACACCCAGCGGCCGCAGAGTATAGGGAGGACGGCAACGCAACACCGCATCTCCTCTTCCTCTGCGGCCCCACCGCGACGCAACAATGGTGCGCCCCCACTTGGTCGCGGGAAATAGGGCGCGCGGCAACGCAACAGACAGAACTGTCCCCCGCACCCGCACTTTGGACGCATCCTACGCAGGCCTCACTCAAGCCCACGTGGAGCGTCCTCTCCCGGGATCCCGCTTAGCTTCACCGTGGGTGTACCTCAAACCCACGGTTACTGAGCCTCCCCACCACAACAAGGTGGAGATCCCACAGGGGGGCCCTATTACGTGGGACCTAAAAATTCATGGCGAAATGTGGGTGTAATATTATACCTCTGCCTACCCCTTCCGGGATACAGGCGTGAGTCTATAAAAAAAAAACTAATTGTAAGTCAATTCAAAATCTAATTGCATTTCGTTCAAAATACTATATCGGGGTCAGATAATACGAGAACTTACCTTCTGATCTTAAGCCAAATGTTCAACAGTTTAAAGAAAACCCTTTTCCTCCAGCAAACGACATCCGCCGAATGATATAATGTTCTATATTGACTCTCAGTTGTGTTCTAATAAATATTATTATATTTTGTTGAGCATAATATATTGTGTCTATATGTTGAGCGTTGAAAGGCATTATAGCTCATACGGGATACAATATGTCACTTTTATTTATATTGTTTGGGTCTGCCATAATGTACTGCTATATTTTTTTATGGTTACCTCAATGGTTATGTTTTATTTTGTATCAATAATAGTAATAGCATAACAAATTATAAGCCATTTTTTACCGGTCGACGGATAGTTATGATTTCAGCCGCTATGTGTAGACGCGCTTCGGCAGGTGGAGTGACAATATACGTAAACTGGCTGGCAGTGGCTGGAAACGTAAAGTCGGCAATCAAGCTCAGTAGTTAGCGCGCCATTGGAGAGGCCTATATCCATTGGACTACGGTAGGCTGATAGTGATTAACTAGTATGTTTATCAGAATCTGTTCTCGCACATGTTATATAAGCGAAAAAAATGCGAGCGTAACTGCGGGCGTCCTCTAGTCATCAATAAGTTGATATTTTGGAGCGACGTTAATAATTGAAGCATAAGTAGATAATATGATGTCAAGATCGTAAAGTCTTCTTACGAAATATGGTGGTGTAGGCGCGCATCTGTTCCCAAGTTATCGTCCGGTCAGATATTAAATACATTGTAGTTGCAACTGATCGGCGATAGCCATATTCATGCAACAGCGACCTAGAAAATCCACTGTAAGGTGACGTGTATTTTTAAGGAAAGGCTTCATAATGTAAGGTCATGATAAATTGGAAAGTAGCCGAAAGTAGTACTTGAAGAGTAGCCGTCTTTACTAGATCAAGCGACGCTTCAAAGGAAACTCCCTCATACGCCATTTAGAATTTAACTCACGTTGTGGGGAACGGAGCATAAAAAATTAAACATTCCCCTCTTGGTATCAAGCTCCCGACAGCAATAAACGCCCATAACTAGTGATGTGAACACCGCTCACTTCCCTATGACTTTAAATGGTGTTTATCGATGTAACGCCCACACTAGTCACCGTGCGTCACTCTATTGTCGATAAAACTAAATACGGTACGACAGACGCCCGCAACGTGCTGTGCCAAAAAAAGTTATAGTTATTCAAATATCGAATTTCGTTTTCGAATGCGCATTAGAAAACGAAATTATGTTGTTTATGTTTACATAGCAAGTGTAAAGACTTTTTGATATACTTCCGTTAAAAATAGTAAATATGTTTTTATTTCTTGTAATAAGATTTATTGGAAGGTAGGTTTATTGGATTAAATTAGGTATGATAGTAGGTATTTTGTCGTTGCCATGAAAATTAGGGCTTTCGGTGAAGGATGCAAATCTTTAGAATAATTTTCTTTTTCGGTTTTCGAATTTCTAAACTGCAATACGAGTAGAGCCTAAAATCTTATAAAGTAACAGTTTTGCTTATAGTACTTAATATTGCCAGCACTATAACATTATATCGGTTATTTATTGATATTAAATTGTAATAGTGTACGTTTAAGATTTATAATATTCTTATTACGTATTTATCGCAGGTTATTTCTGTAACAAATATTTATATTCCCATTGGCTCTAGGTTCGTTTATATATTTTTCAGCAGCCGTGACCATCGCAATGTATAAAGTTGTATACAAAATAAACCGACATAAACACCACTGAAAATAGATTGACATTACGTATGTTCTTGGTGTGTGGCGATTTTATTTTATTAATTTTTATTTGTAGGTTATGGCACCGATGATTATTTGAGAATATTGCGAAAATAATTTCAGTAAAGTTTTCAAAAGCTTTTTAATATAATTAGGACAAGACAAAAAAAACGATAAAATAGCTCCCCAAACGTTAGAAGGTATTTAATGAACATTAAGTACAATACATATAAACAGTCTTTCGGAGTACAAACTGCTATCCAAATGACTACAAACTTTAAATTATCTATAATCGGTAATACCTTTTTGTTTGTGTCTTTGGCTAAGTAGTGAAAAATAAACTAATATGAATTAAAATTTAAAGATTATGGCTTCTGAGATACACATTATGCAATATTAAGTGTTAAAACATAAATAATTAGTTATCAAAAATACCTACACGGTCCGGTCTATACGCAGGTCACGGGTTACGCCTCCTGAGCCAAAGAATACATTGACACATTTTGTAAATGGAACGAGTATCGACAAAATTATTTTAAAATCCAACTGACAAATTGAATGTAGAATTGTCAAACACATTTCCAAATCCAAAATTAACCGTCTGCCAATTTAAATAATAATTTAATAATACACAACTGAAAAATAGCTTACAATAAAAACGTACTATACAAATATTTCACGCAGATAATGAGAACATAAATTATTATTTAAACAAACTCACTGGCTGATTTATGTTAAACAATCATTATATTAAGTGCGTGGAGTGAAAATTTTCACAAATAAATTATTGTTACAAAACGGATAAATAAATTGTGAGTTAGTTTGTGTCAATTACCTCATCAATTCGGCCGACAGTGGGTCACTGCAATTAGAACAGCGAGACAGCGAGATAAAAGCGACTTTTATTCAAATATACACGAAATTTCACGGATTTGTGAAGATATAACAAGTCTATCTTGCATGTGCCACAATTCTGGGCATATCAACAAATTACAAAGAAAATTTCATGGATAAAGTGTAAAGGACCGAGGTCTTCTTCGAGTATCACAAATCTGTGTACACCGACAGAAGTCGATTAACTGCCGAGTGATAATACCATTTCTGTTTTGACGACCGGTTGGCGCAGCGGGAGTGTAAGCGACTGCTACGCCGAAGGTCGCGGGTTCGATTCCCGCTCAAGTCAAACATTTGTGTGCGTGAACATGGATGTTTGTCTTGGTCTGGGTGTTTCTATGTATAATATGTATGTATTTACAAAAAAAAAAAAAAGTATATATGTATGTTTATCCATTATCTAGTACCCATAGTACAAGCTTCTGCTTAGTTTGGGACTAGATGGTGTTGTGTGAATGTGGTAGAATATTATTATTTTTCATTTATTTATCACTTCTCAAATTTAAATTACATTTTTAAATATATCACTTATAAAAATAAATACATTTAAAAATATAAAAAAACCGTGGGATCCCACCAGCAACGGGCACAGGGTCCAAGCTGCCGGTGGTAAGGGCTACAGAGACAGGAACTTCCTCACAATACGTGCCGTGTCGAGAAGAACTGCCTTTTGCATCAGACCCTTGACCCAAGCACCCAACGCGAGCCTCTTAAGGTGACGATCGAGGCTCTTGGCTATTAGGCCATTAACCGTTACAACTATCGGCACAATAATTGCCGAGTCCACTTCCCACATGTCGACAATCTCGTGAGCCAAGTCCAGATATTTAATCTGTTTGTCTTTCTCGGCTTTCACGAGATTCTCGTCATGGGGAATAGTGACATCAACAATTATTGCGAGGCGCTCTGATCGATCTATCACCACAATATCAGGTTTGTTGGCTACAACAGTCCTGTCCGTGACGATAGATCGATCCCAGTACAATGTGGCATGGCCATTTTCGAGAACTGGCTCTGCCACATACCTGTAGTACGGTACCTCGAGGTCTACAAGTTTGTATTTCAGAGCAAGTTGCTGGTGAATGATTCTGGCTACTTGGTTATGTCTGTGCAAGTACTCACCGTTAGCAAGACGTGAACAACCGGAAACAATATGCCTGAGGGATTCACCGGGCTGGTGACACGCACGGCAAATATCGGTAGTGCCATCCCTCAGGATATATTTCCGGTAGTTATTCGTCTTGATAACTTCGTCAGCAATTGCACAAACAAACCCTTCGGTTTCCCCAAAGAGGTCGCCGAAGCGTAGCCAGTTCACCGAGGCTAATAGGTCTACATCGGGTCCATACAGGGCCCGATGGAACCTGCCATGAAGCTCCTTGCTCTGCCATACACGCTTGCGATCATCAGTACTGAGTACTACAGGTATGCGCCAGTTCTCCTTAGCCAACTTCAGCGGGGTGAGTCCATTGTCCACTGCGACAACATCTCGATGCATGTCCACGTTCGCCCGGAGAAAATACTCTCTGAGATTGCACACCTCGCGGTTGTAAGGTCTTGATATTCAGAAAACCACGACCCCCACACTTCCGCGGGATGTACAACCTCATCACGGATGAACGTGGATGATGCATACGATATGCCGTCAACAATGTGCGGACTCTTCTGTCCAGGGCGTCCAATTCAGACTGAGTCCACTTGAGTATGCCAAAGGAGTATACAAGAAGTGGCATGACCCAACCGTTGCAAGCCCGAACCTTGTTGCCACCTGATAAAAGACTTTTCAGTACTTTATTCAGGCGGCCAAAGAAACGCTCTTGCAACGATTGCTTCATGACGTCTTCATTGATACTTAAAGCCTGTGACATACCCAAGTACTTATAGGTATCAGTTAAGAGAAGCGTTCTTAGGTTAATGGAATCTGAGAGTTGGATCCCCTCAGATTCCACCATCCTTCCCTGCTTCACATGAATGACAGCACATTTATCGACACCGAACTCCATATTGATTGACTTACTAAAGTTTTGGGTTACTTTTAGTAAATCTATCAATTGGGCATCAGAGTGGGCAAATAACTTCAGGTCATCCATGAACAACAGGTGTGATATGACCTGACCACTTCTCTGTAACCTGTAGCCTAACCTTGAACCCTCCAGTAATGTGCTGAGAGGGTTCATGGCTAAGCAAAACCAAAGGGGACTCAGACTGTCGCCCTGAAAAATGCCTCGCTCAATTTTAATATGTTCGCCGTCCTCCTGGATCCCTCGGCATCCTGGATAGCTAAGAGTCGTATTCCATTGCCCCATACATGACTTTAAAAAGGTGCGTAGAGTAGTATTTACTTTATACAACTCTAGCACCCTCAAAAGCCATGTATGTGGCACGGAGTCATACGCTTTCTTATAATCTATCCAACATGCCGCCAGATCCTTTCGGTTACGGCGAACTTGTTGGCTAATGGCCATGTCAATGAGGAGGAGCTCCTTAGTACCACGAGCTCCCTTCCTACATCCATTCTGAGAGGCTGACATAATTGAGTTGTCTTCGACATGTTTAGCTATTTTAGCTCTCAGAATAGATGTAAGAAGTTTATAGACCGATGGTAAACACGTTATCGGTCTATAATTGCCGGGCTCGCTAGTACTGCCAGTCTTATGGAGCAGGTGGGTAATTCCAGTCGTCATAAAGGTTGGCAACGACCCAGATTCCAAGGCTGATTGGAATTGAGATGCCAAACGTTCATGCGAACTACGTAGCCATTTCAGCCAGAAATTGTGCAGACCGTCCAATCCTGGAGATTTCCAATTAGATAATGGACGGACTGCTTGTGTAACGTCCTGGCTAGAAATAGCCACGCATTCCATTTTGGGAATATGTTCGCATGCACGTTCGATATCTCGCATCCAATCACCTTCGCTATGACCAATGGGCATCGACCAGATGCTACGCCAGAACATGACTGTGGCGTCCGCATCTGGCCGCTGCACATTAGTCACACATTGATCTGGTCGTTCCCAACTTCTATATACCCACCTTTGGTCCCTCTGGAATGTACTATTAATGACGTACCGGTCCACACGTTTTTTAAACCTACGAATTCGGTTTGCCCATGCATAGACTTTCTGTTTTAGGTAGTCAATGCGCTCTGTGACCCGGGCTATATAATCTTGAGGACTAATGTTAGTCCCCGAAAACGCCCGTTTCACAAAGCGCATTACCCTAGGGCGTGTATTCCCCTCCCTAAAACAGATCAGCTTGCCAATAAGTGCCCTTGCCACGGCAATACGCCGCTCAATCCTGCACTGCCACGCAGGTACAACAGACCTTTGTCGTACAACGGCATCAGTTTCTGGAAACTTAACACCAGCTATACGACAAGCTGCCACGGCGGTACAGTACAAGATTGAATGGGTATCACCGAGATCCTCGCTATTATCTAAATAATTTGATAATAACGAGTCAAGAGCACTTATCAGCGCTATATTTCGCCTATGCATAGGCAACCTCGGTAGACGAGGCCTGATACCTAGTGGTGTGTACCGGTAGTCTCTAATAGCACATTCCAAAGCGTCCTTTACCTCTTCATTGCACTGGGTACTTACATTATCAGCCATGTCATCCTCCTCCCTGACGGCACTGTCGCCTATTGGCGGTGCGGTCAGTGCAGATGTCTGTGTAGGCTGGACGGGGGTGGCATGGCTCGCAGGTAAGTACTCTAAGCGCATCCTATCAAGCACGGCATTATCCAACTTGCCACTGCGCTGGATAACCCGTACCTGATCCGACAGTCGTTGAGCCGTGACGTTGATGCTTGGTTCCAAGGCCTGAAACAAAGACAGCATGCGACTACGGTACGCAGTGAGGTTAGTGCCTCCCTCTGTTGCCCCAAAATATGCGCGCATGACATGTTCGTTTATTGATGTCGTCCACTTCATGCGCTGCACATTACCACCGGCAGCGGGGACCCTGTTTGGGGCCGGTGGGCCCCGAGGTCCCAAGCACGCAGGTGGCCGGCCTCTCTCACGCCGCCGCGCAGGTGACGGTGTCGACGGCGGAGAGAAATACTCGTCGCTGGAGCTCGACGCAACTGCAGCCGTCGGTGTTGTCGGCGCAGGTGCCGACGGCTGCGAGGCGGAGCTCAGCGACGAGCCCGGAGGTGTTGGTCGTGCTCTCTTGTTCCTGGCTCTCGTCAACATACTAGAGTGCTAATAATTTCATTTTTATTCTCGTAAATAATGTTATTGATAATGGTGTCATATTTGTTGTGACGGCTGTCATCTCTTCACTTTTTCTTTATTTGTGGCGGATTTTACCAATATTTCCTTCTTTTGATTGAGTTTTATATACTAATTTCAGATGCGATATATTATTACAATTTATAAGGTGAAATTCGTGAAATATTAATATTTAAAATTCTTTGATGAAAAAAGCACGTTGACATTGGTGGTGTTGCCAGATTATATATTATTATTATTATTATTATAATTGGCCGAAGAAACGATACACACCTGAACGTTTCATTTTCGTCCTCTAGGGTAACTTGGTACATCGACTGACTTGACTTCATTAAATTTCAAATAAATAGAGGGGTGTTAGTACCTACTCTTATGTATGGTAGTGATAGTTGGGTATGGCAGAAGAGTCATGAAAGTAGAATAAATGCTGTAGAAATAAGAGCACTGAGAAGTATGTGTAGTGTTTCTTTGACTGACAGAGTAAGGAATTGTGTGATAAGAGAGTGTTGTAGGGTAAAAAAAGATGTAGTGACAAGCATCGAGAAAGGTATGCTAAGATGGTTTGGGCACGTGGAGAGGATGGATGACGAAAGACTGACCAAGCAGCTATATAAGGCAAGTGTGGAAGGGACAGGACGAAGGGGTAGACCTAGGCGGACGTTCTCTGACCAGATTTGACACATCCTAAAAACAGGACAGGTTAGAAGTACCCTGAACATAAGAGCATGCATGAGGAATCTGATGGGAGTAAATGAAGCAAGAGAGATATGTCAGGATCGTTGCAAATGGCGTTCCGTAGTCTCTGCCTACCCCTCCGGGAAACAGGCGTGAGTCTATGTATGTATGTGTATGTTTAAATAAATAGAGTTAAATCATTGAAATGGTCTCCTACAAAGGCTGGCTGACATACTAAGTGACAGTACGTGTGGAAGTTCCGATCATATTTCTTTATTAAGCAGAAGTAATTGACTTCTTTGCGCTTGTTTTCATCAAACTACACAAAAAATGTTTGTTACAAGTTTGATAACTCTGTGTATCCATGTATATTTATGTCTTAGGCGTTGTAAGTCCTAAATAAATTCCAGGCCATTATGATAGGTTTATTGTTAAAGCTGGCTTGATCAAGTTTGCTCTTGTAGCTAAGGGGCTGGCGAGCAAAAAATCTATATGATTTGCTCATGTAGCGGACTTTATAAATAACGGTAATTATACGACAAGGAGTATTAAGAACAGCGCCTGCTACCATGGTAGCGCTGCGTTCTCAATTGGCAGTGCCTTAATTTTTTTTACAAAAACAGGTATTACACAGTAGTAAATACAACTAAAACGTCAAACTTTCTACCTGTCAAATCGAATATAACAAAAAAAGTGGGTACATCAGACCAGACTTCATTCACGGTTTGTTTTGTTTTGTACTTTGTGATATCACTCAACCGCCAATATGGTTTACAGCGTTTTCGTGTCAAATTTAAAAAGGTTTTTAAAAAGCCGTAATTAGTAATGTTGCTGATCGTTTTTTGAAGAAAAAAGGTAGCCGTGTGGTTGACGGCATAGAATACAAGTGTCACCATCCCCTATCCTCCCGTGGGTGTCGTAAGAGGCGACTAAGGGATAACACGATGCAAATACCATCTTTGCGTAGAGACGGAAAACTCGACATCAAACCCTATACGACTGCCTCGTTGGTCTCGCGGCATAAATGTGCGCGTGGGATCGGGAGGTCCCGGGTTCAATTCCTGGGTCGGGCAGTGTTAGTGGGTTTTTCTGTCACGAAATTCTCAGTAGCAGCACGGAGTCTGGAAATGTGCCCGGTACGGCAATAGGCTCGCCCCTTATTACGTGGGACTAAAGTATATCTGGCGAAAAGGGGTTATAGGCGTGAAAAACCTCTTCGGGGTTATAGGCGTGAGACTATGTATGTATGTAAAGGAACGAATCAATCGCTAATTATATTTTAGGACACAAGCCTATTGTATCTTCGGAAAGAGACGAAAAACTCAACATCAAATCCTTTGCCAACTCGTCTGGCCAGTGTGGTACAGTATGCCAAATCCTCATATTTACTCACAATGATATTGCATACATACATAGACTCACGCCTGTTTCCCGGAAGGGTAGGCAGAGACCACGGAACCCCATTTGCAACGATCCTGATATATCTCTCTTGCTTCATTCAATGCAATGCTATTGTAATACAAATAAGGAGGGGCTATGTCCAGCAGTGCATTGCGATGATGATGAATTTGATCATAATTAGTTGAGTAGTTTTAGACGTGTAACAGAGAGCCAGACATTCCGCATTTATAATAACAGGTGGTGAGTGTAAAAATAATTAATTAAGTAATAATTATGTTCTCGTTAATATTGTAGACACATTATAAAGAATAAATGGTAATTGGAGACCGAGATGGCAACGTTATCGGTAATGACGTGTGTAATGTATTACTACCTACTTAACGCAAACGCTACAATCTATACTATACTATAAAGCTGAACATTTTGTTTGTTTGGTTGAACGTCCTAATCTCAAAAACTACTAGATCGAATTGAAAAAGTAATTCTGTGTTACATAGTCTATTTATCCGCGGAGGCTATACGCTGAATACACATAATCTTCCTATGATAATATGCCCTTTAAGCGGGGCGTGAAAAAGCTAGGCCTTAAGGATTGGGCCATCATACCACTATTAATAATATTCTATTGGCATGATGACTTTTACATGATGATAGGCAAGAATAATAAAAAAAAACACGAAGGAGGATCACTATATATCATCCTCATAGCGCTATCCCAGTTAGAACTTGGGATCCGCTTTTTA
The DNA here is from genome assembly GCA_944739405.2 of Euclidia mi. Lineage (NCBI taxonomy): Eukaryota > Metazoa > Arthropoda > Insecta > Lepidoptera > Erebidae > Euclidia > Euclidia mi. The sequence goes on along the minus strand of OX123200.2, from coordinate 56,296,371 downwards.
GTCTAACCGGATTTAACTGAATATTAGCTTTTCCGCAGAGCGACTGCCTGTCTGACCTGCGCAACTCAAAGGGATCGCTATATTCCATGGTTCACTATAAATGTAAATTTACATTCTGTGTCAACGTAACAAAAATGATACGCAGTTCAATTGGCAGTCTATAATTACCGAGGCCCCCGCCGCCATAGAGACTGGCTATCTTTAGTCTACGCTGAGAACATTATGTTTATATACGCAGACTATACACACCTCGTAAATGAAAAGGGCGGCGATTTCGATGTACACGGAATTCAATTTGATTACAATTTTTTATGATCACTATCGTATTATGATTTGTAGCGACTTAACAAACTAGGATGTTTTTTATTATTAATTAATGACGATTGGTTAGTATCTTCAGCCTCCTTTAACTGATTAGAAAAGCATTAATTAGTCGTAGTATGAGATTCGGTAGATAATTTCCGAGTACCGATTCTTGACCCGCACGGCCGAATCCTGTACGAATATAGGAATTTAAACTATCGTGGTCACTATAATTACTTTTTACTGTTTCTACGGGATATATACCACGTACCTTTGTTTTGAGTAACCGATATTTCGGCACTGTTGCAAGCGCCATGTTCACGGATATACTGAAGTATTGCGGGTGGATGAATGTTATAAACAAGTGAACCGGTCTACCCCCTTTCTTACTCGTTTATTGCGCGCACAACCACTACCACCGTTTTCACTTTCAGAATGTACTCGATCGCGACACACTGTACTCACTATGTCGGCTCGTGATTTAAGTTTTTGTGGTTCACGGGTTTTGCATAGACGTACCACTGGATGCCAGGTATTCGACAGTTGAAACCCATCTTCTCTATTGAAGTTTTTATATTTTTTAATTTCAATAGCTTCTTTAACCATTCTAGGTATAGAGTGGCGTTCTGTCGACAGCACCTGAGGGTTATGTAACTCAATCCAATGATTCGTACCCGAGTCTAGGAGATGTTGAGCTATTGCCGACTTGTGTGGTTCATTGTTTTTGACTGCCCTGATGTGTTCCTTGATACGGCAGGAAATGGTGCGTTTCGTTTGTCCTATATAAGAACTCCCACAGCTGCTGTCAATTTTGTATACACCCGGCTTTTCCAAGGGGAAACTGTCCTTTGGCGTTCTTAGGTATTGTGACAGTTTCTTCAAAGGAGTGAAGATAGTTTTAACAGATACCTACGTCTATGCAAAACCCGTGAACCACAAATATCCTGTACGAATGTTTGAGGCACAGCACAGCTCTTAACCTTTTTCTTCTTCTTATACATATGTACTTTTAATAAGTCTTACGACTGGCGTCTATATGCATATTACAGATGGATCCGGCTAATTATTCAACCAAACTTATTATACGATTGCATACTACTATGGATAATTGCATATTTTGTCTCGAAAAGCTATACAGCTGCATTCGGTACCGACAATTTATTCCCAAACTTAGAGAATGCCATAGAGAATTGCACATTGAGAGAGATCATCTCAGCTGAATCCAGTATCGCTAATATTTTTCTCGCAAACTTAGACCGGGACACAAACAGCGATAAAGAGAAATTCGATCTAAACCACCAGAATAACCACCTACCGTCGAGATAAAAAACAGGTCAGGGCCGTATTTGTTGTAGTATGAATGTTATTGTTTGTTTATAAGGTTTCAGTTGCTAATTACAGTTGCTCATTTGATTTCTCAAGAAATGTTAGGAAGTGCGACTTCCTTTCATTGAACGGCGTGTTTAAACTTTCAAGGTCCATTGTGTATACTTGTTCAAAAGTTTGTAATGTATCGCTGAAAATAGGTCCTTTGGTTAATGGAATAATGGGAATTAGGCCGGTATCTAGTTTAGTTGATTATACGGTATTTCAGGAAAATTTGGCAGAAGTTTTTAAAGGAATAGGTGGTAAGAGATTGGCAAGACTTTGTAGAATCGTATCACAAAAAGAGCGTTCAATTTCGTCATCAACCTAAAATGGTAAGGTCAAAGGTGAGAAACTACCAGTCTCATTACATACGAATTTACCAAGGTAAGACACAGTGTCGTAAGGTAGGTATCTGAATAACTAAAGGTATGTAAGCTTTGGAAGACTTTAGATTAATATATCCCATTAATGTAAAACAATAACTTAGGACAGACGCAGATTAATATGAAGATAGAAAAAGTGTAGATCTTATGGACATCTTTGTCTAATTAGCTATATTAAAATGCTTGTAAGCTCAACGTTGAAACGATTATTATTATTTTTAGTATTCCATATAACTTAAAATAAAGTATTTTATAAATAGTGCTGGCTACCACGTAGCAATCATAATGACAGACCAATTTGTTGCGAACAAATCAGCTAGGTACTCCTGAAATATCACAACATGACCTAGATGAAACAATAAAATCCCGCCTCTCACCACATCAATACATTATTCAAATAATAAGGCAATAAAATAAAATGACAAAATACTATTTAGAAATAATATAATAGTATTACTATGCACTAGTTTGCTACTTTCATATTTCACGAAATAAAAAGCTTTGAAAAAGTTTTGTCACCACTCTCCCAGATAATATACAAGTTCTCGAGGCATCACTGGATATTGACCTCGAAAAATTCTATATAATAATACCGAAATTTATTTTGGTTTATTTATAATCAAAGTGGTATATATAACTATGCGATAAGCATTATCATTGAAATTGCAATGAAAAAGGAATATGGTGTAGTTGTCAGAAGGGTTTTCTGAAAATAGACTACTTCTAAAAGTTTTGATTAGTTGGAAAAGTTATTGTATGATCTTATTGACAGAACTTTGCAGGCTTTGCTTTGTTGTCATTAAATTTACTTAAGAGAGGTTACTTTTAAACCTATTTCTTCCGATTTCAGTAAATTTAGTCTCTATAATATAAAATAGCAAAAATATTTATTTCTTGGAGGAAACACACCTGCATCTCCTACTAACTTCGCAACCTTGCAACTTCCTGAATCATGATTACGTGATTTGTCTCGTGATTTCATAGATTCGCTTTAATTAACACGTAATAAAGAATAAAAGTAATAATTCATTATTTTGATTGTAGTGAAAACCTCGCAAAACACACGTGCAGAAATAATATTGTGTAAAATAAAATAATGTGTTTATACGTAGTGTGTCAGTGTCGCCAAACCGCCGATAAATTGTCACACTCTTCCTCAATTACGGTGAATGTGTCGCGATCATTAATGCCCCGTGTCTTGCCAATATTTCACCAGTCGCAGTAACGGACAACAGCGGCTAGCGGTAGCGGAAGTGATTTCGCTGTCCAAGGCGCGTTCTGTCTCTGATGCGACTGGCTTTGGTGGAGTAGAGCGCGACATGTATGTCGAAATCGCTGCCGCTGTCGCCTGTCGCTTTTCGTGGCTGGATCTTACGTGGTTTTATTGGTATCACGTGGGCCGTCTGCGCCTTGGACAATGGTTAATGTCTTGTGCTCTTCAAGATAATGTAGCCGTACTATGCCCCGTACAGTTTCTTGTAGAAAAGGATTGTAAGCAGTAGTAGTTTAAATAATAGGGTCACTGCTCTTTGAACCTAAACCACTAATCCTGCATTGCACTTATGTCCCTGGTATAATTTTAGTATCTGGAATACCTTCCCAAATTAAAAATGTTTAAGAACCGGCTGTAGTTGTAGTATAGACAGAATATTTTTTCAACGGGGTAAAGTTTGAACAATGCGTCCGAATTAACTTCTAAAGTCTTTGATTTCTGGTCCGATTCTAAGAAAAATTTTGGCGTTTGATATATTTGGAAATAATGTGTGACGTCAATTTGGACAATATTTAGTTTCATCAAAGTGTGTAAAGTGCCGTTGTGCTGAAACCACAGTCTTTGAACTCTGTGATGTTAGCGTTTTTAATTCTTTTGATGCATTTTTATATACAATAGCGTATGTGACGAAATTGCGGTGTTCTTAACCTACAGATTCGCCAGTTTTAGATTTTAGACGCTTATTATGTTTAGCTTAATACTCCTTAATAAAACTCAAAAACCTGGCCTCCTATAGTTACGATTTTTTTACCTTTAGAATCAGCAATATATATTCTATCAAAAAAGGTATATTTCATTTATAAACGCTAACTTTGGTGATCAACTAAAATTATGTATGGAAAGCTGCTATAGCTCTTAGTGCATTGCATCAAAAATTAAAACCATGTTATGTACGCTTTTTACAAAAAATACACGGTCAGACAATTTATTTGTGATTACACTTTCTGTCACCCATCATCCAATAATTTACCCCTTTCTCTTTCACATCCCTTCTCATCCTCACACATCTCACACAGCCCATTCACTTTTCCTTGACCTCCCTCTCCCTTTTCGTCTCTCTGTCTTCATATTCATCACTTTGTTTACCTACATACATAATATGTAAGTGTCATGTCTACGAAGACATGGAAATCGTTTGGATTAGTATGGTCCTGTTATACGAATAACAGGACCATACTAATCCAAACGATTTCCTTTCATCTTCTCGTCTATGGGTGCCATTTTCAGACTACCCCTAGCGTATTAAATTGCAATCCTGTCCATTCTTGCCACTCTACATATTCATATCGCAACGTCCTCATCTTTGCTACATGCACCCGTTTCTTATCCATCTTCTTAGTAGCCCAACACTCGTCTCCATACAGTACGACAGATCTTACAACTGCCTTATACAAGCATTTCTATTAATGCTTAAACCAATAACCATAAAGTACTAGAAGCAACCTTGAATGTACAAAATTAAAAACGATCGCGATGATCCTATTTGGGTCAGAGAAGGTCTAACGTCAGATTGAATCATTTTTATTACCTTTATACATTAATATACTATGATTCCGTGAAGTTGCCACGACATTTTAGTTATATCTCTTATATCTGTTCAAGCATCGTAACATATGATTTATTGCCATATAAAAATAAAAGTATGTTTTTTTTTGCCAATTCGCGTGGTAGATGACGTCACAGAATGGGAAAAAAAAATTTAAGATGCTTTAAGGTTTTTCCTGTGCCAAATTTCATCATAATACATATTTGTGGGCAGGTGGTAGAAATGGGTACTAAAAGATATACATATTATAAACAAACTTAATTTTTATCGGAAAATCTCTGTGGTTTAAAAAATCATACATGTTCGCGTGCCGGACAAGTTCACCGCTTGTTACAAAAATAAACTTTAATAAAAAATGGGTGTGTCGGGTTTTAGGGCTTATGTTTACGTTGTTTTAGTGTTTCTAAATATTTACGTGATAACCGGTAAAACGAATGATTCCGGTTTATATCTAAACGTTAGGTGAAGGCGTATCACACCCACATTTCGCAATTATATTTAGTTTCGACGTAGTAGGGGGCTAGTCTATTGTAGTCAATCGGGCACAGTTCCAAATTAACATAATATTTTATAAAGACAATTATTTCCGCAAAAATGTATGTACTTACCTATGTATTCAATGTAGGTTGAATTTTATAAGCCAATGCTAAGCTAATAACAATAACTTTATCGACGACTGATATATTAATAACATTTTGCCATACCAAGGGTAGTTGACGGTAGTTGTTGTGCTGTCCGCCTGTTGACGAATTAAGAATACGGAATGTGACACCACCCCATGTCATCCCATGGGTGTCGTAAGAGCCGACAGAAGGAGCATATTATGCAGAGAACAGCACTGTAAGAGAAAGAAAACTTGATACAAACACTATACCAAACCGTTTGGCCAGCGTGGTATAGTAGGACAATTCCAGCAGTGGACTGTTAAAGGCTGATGATGAACGGTAGTTATTCACAGACCTTTATAAGCAAGAGCTTTCTTAAACAGGATAAGCATGTAAGTCTGCCCAATACACACTCAACAGAGAAGAATAGAATAAGAATACTGTATTTGTAAAAATTGAGGTACATTTACAGGTGTTATATTTAGTGTCGAATCACACATTTCATCAGTAGGTATGTACCTATTGGTATACAAATTTTAATACAAAATTAAAGAACATAAAATTAAAACATTATGAACTAAATTAAAACCAAATTATTATATGACATCATACACATATCATCGCACATAGATATAAAAAAATCATAAGAAAACAGAATTAAAAAAGAAAGGAATCAAATTTAATCCCTACTTAATATTATAAATTCGAAAGTGTGTATGTATGTATGTATGTAGGTAAGTATGTTTGTTCCGTTTTCACGCTAAAGTGGATGAACCGATTTTGTTGAAATTGAATATAGAGATATATTGGACCATGGAGACGGACATAGGCTACCGTAAGTTGCAAAAAATAAACTGGGAGGGATTGTAGGGAGGGTAGAAGTTTGTACGGCACAAAACCTCTTGGGAGTAAGACCGCATGCGCTGTAATAATTGAGAGCGCATGTGCTATCTGTCAGTAATGTCACATCATACATAATGTCATATTGTGCACTGTTATTACCTATATAAACAAATAATTATATACTACGCTTAAACGGCTGAAACGATTTTCTCTACTAATATTATAAATTGGAAAGTGTTTATAGATATATATTGGACATCTATTGGATCATGGCTTTGACATTTTACTGTATGCAAGGTGATGTTATTATGTACCTTTCGGTAGATAAAATCATGGATATTGACCGAGTTACTTTGCATCCTATAAAGTTTCTGAAATCTTTACAATAATTAGGAGTGTGTTCACACACTCCTAATTATTGTACTAACTTGAGACTGAAAGTGGATTTGTGTTACCCCGAATTTAAGGCGCGTGAATCCGCGGGCAAAAGCTAGTGGTGTATAAAATTGAACGTCCTTTCATAGACAGTGGAAAATTTAAAAACAAAATGTTTAATAACATCAGGTGACACTACGGATCATTGCCAACTAGTGTCAACGCCCACTGACTGAAAAAAAAAGTAACGGCAATAAAAAAAAGAGTCACCACTATGATATTTCATAAATCACACCAACCTTCGCACATAAGGAAGTTTAATAGTAATATATTATTTGACGCAACAGCACTGAATTACCGTTGATGTCACCATAACTTTGTAGACACATCGACAGAGAATTTGTTAGTCTGCGAATGATAATAATTCTAACAATGTGGTATTTAAGGGATTCCAAAGGGCTACGATAACCTCATTACTAGTATAAAACGGCCGCGGATTTTTTTTAACTTCTTCATATCTCTATCTCTTTCTAGGCCCTTAGTTTACTACTGCTTTCTCACTCACTCGCAAGGCAAAGGAAAGAGCACGAGGGTTTGATTCTGCCAATGCTTTTGGTGTTTAGTTCTTTGATTTTAATAAATAATGTTTAGTCTTAAATTACTTGCATGTGGCATATGTATTTTTATTGCGTTTTTTATAACATAATGGCTGCCAACGCGGCCACTGAAAACGTTTGATACAAATTATATTTAATATTAAAGTCTTACATGATTTGGGGCCATTGATTAGAACTGGTATTTATTTTCTGAAAAATGAGTCTGGCTAGACACAATCATTCTAAACACGAGTTGAATATTACCTACATAAGTCTTAAAGTAAAAATGTGAATGAATTATAGAAACATAAAATACTTTAGGCATATTGTACACTAATATCAATAATGACTCAATCAACATAAATATCTTTAAATTTAAATTTATAAACCTTTGATGTAATATATTGTAACAACGCAAATCTTCTAATCTAAGTATTACTAAATCTAGGCTTTTAGTAAAAAAGGGCGCGAAAGCTTCCCGCCATTTTCACAAAACTTAAATTCAGAACATCTGTCATACACTCCTAACAGCTATACAACATCCGTTTGAATTACGAAGCAAAATTTTAAAAGAATAATATCGTCCGTAAACATCCTTCAGCAGGCAAGGGTAACAAGTTTATAATGCCTAATAGCACAAAAGGAGTCTTTGTCGGCTAATCTTGGTGCGTTAACCCGCCGCCAACCTTGCTTCCCTTCCTGTCCTTGCCATTTGGGTATATTCGAATATGTATATTTTATATTTGTGATGCGTAAACGTCCACTATTTTGCATACATGTACAACAATGTGCCTTTGTTAAGTTATTAGATGCTGATTTAGGTTTTACAGCCAGATTTGCTTGTGATTATTTGAATATATTTTATTTGCAATTGTTAAGAAATAACAACTAACTTACTAAGTTTTAGAATATACATACACATACATACATAACGTCACGCCTTTTATCCCCGAAGGGGTAGGCAGAGGTGTATTTCTACACCCACTTTTCACCAGATATACTTTAGACCCACGTAATAAGGGGCGAGCCTATTGCCGTACCGGGCACTTTTCCAGACTCCGTGCTGCTACTGAGAATTTCGTGACAGAAAAATCCAATAACACTGCCCGACCCAGGAATCGAACCCGGGACCTCCCGATCCCACGCACACATTTATGCCGCGAGACCAACGAGGCAGTCGTATAGGGTTTGATGTCGAGTTTTCTGTCTCCACGCAAAGATGGTATTTGCATCGTGTTATCCCTTAGTCGCCTCTTACAACACCCATGGGAAGATAGGGGGTGGTGACACTTGTATTCTACTATGCCGCCAACCACACGGCAGCATTTTAGAATATAACTTGTTTAATTCTTGAAGATATAATGGTTTTAAATTCTAACGTCTCGTTGTCGTGATCAGAAGTTGCGGAGTGACTTGACAGATGTCAGCTCCAGCCCAGCTGTCACACGTCCTCGCGCTAGTGATGGGCGCGAACGGCGATTTTTTTCGAGTTATAAAATCTGCCGCGTCTTTATCATTGCCTTAACTTGGATGCAATCTAAGTTCAAGCAAGAAAATTTCTTCCTGTTGTCTTCTAATGACCAGTGCTACTTACTTCGAGGATAATTTGAAGAACTTCGCGTGGGCTTATTATTTTATTTAATTTGACTTGACTAGATATTGAATTGCATAAATTCGATAAATTAAGGGACATGATTCGAAGGATCGATCACCTAGGTACATTGTGATACCCAACATTTATAAACAGACAAACATTTTAACGTTTATACATAGGTATCGGCTACAAAATGTGTATATTAATATATTCAGGTGCGTGTACCTTGTGAAACAAACTAAGGTCAATTCGGCAAATTTTGCATACGTGTGTGTGACTACGGAATAATAATTATATTATCTGTTGCTAGGCGATCTATCAAAGAAATGTTCGATCATTATATAAAAAGATCTTATTTGATTTGGACTGCTTGGTTCTGGAACCTTTGATGTTTGACCCCATTGCGTGATAATGGTTAATTTACGAGGAGTAACCAAATAACACTTAAAAATAACAATTTGTGGGTCACACAAAGTTTTGTCTCGTGTGGGGATCGAACCCACAACACTCGGGACAGTATTCAGCAGTTGATTGGCAGCTTAATAAAACTCAGCTTCGTGTGTCATCATCAGCCCTTAGTCGTCCCACTGCTGGGCATGGGCCTCTTCTCCCTATGAGAAGGGTAAGGCCATAGTCCACCACGCTGGCCAAGTGCGGGTTGGCAGACTTCACATGTCTTTCGAGAATATTATGGAGAACTCTCAGTCATGCAGGTTTCCTCACGATGTTTCCTTCGCCGTTTAGCAAGCGATAATTAACAATTTAATACGCATTTAACTCCGAAAAGTCATTGGTGCGTGCCGTGGATTCGAACCCGAGACCCTCTGCGTAGCAGTCTGTCGGTCTCCCCACTCAGCTATCGCTGTCTTCCAGTTTCGTGTGTATTTAATTGAAATTAATGCTCATTATGATCCGATAAATAATATGATCCGATGGAATTTTACTTATCTATAAATATTTGAGTTAACAAATCATCAATTCATTGAAAAATCAATCTATCTGCGATTAATTTAATTTATTGACAATTAGAGATTAATATGATAAATATTGGCAGTGGCCTTGAATACCGCTATCACTATCATCTTAATATATAAAATCCTTGCGTTACTGACTGACTGACAGACACGCTACAGCCTAAACTATTAGACGCAGGAAGCTGAAATTTGGCATGTATGTTCCTTGAGGACCGCAGGGGTGCACTAAGAAGGCATTTCCCGAAATTCCCACGGGATCGGGCAAAACGGGTAAAATAAAATAATGTGCGGGCGTAGCCGCGGGTGTCCTCTAGTTTACAGTAAGAGTAAAGGAGACGCCAGACCAAAATCATATTTTATTTTCTTTTACCAGTTTCTGCCGGATCCCGTGGTTTGTTAAATCCCTTATCTCTTACCTAGTCGTTTTCGGTCCACGAAGATTACACATGCCGAATTTCGGCTTCTTACGCTCAGTAGTAGCGCTCATAGCGAGACTTGGCTTGCAGTTGGTAACAGATTGGCAAAGTTAAGGAACGCTTGCACAGGTCGCCACTTGGATGGGTGACCAAGTTTGGCATTTACATCTGAGCGGTTCTTGTCGCAGGATAAGAATCGTAAGGTCATGCTGGAGGCCTTCGGGCGGTCTGAAAACTCCGACACTAGAGTTGGCCACACACTCACACGAAAATCAAATCAAATCACGCTCAGTAGTTTTCCCTATGGCTTGTCTGTCAGTCAGTAACGTAAGAATTTAATATATACAGATTTTTATTAACATTTTAATACTTAAGGGTTTTCTTTTTATATCAAAAATATATTTTTTATTTTGTGTATGTTCTAGTTATACATACCTACGTAAGTCAATTTTCTTTAAAATTCGGCTCTGCGGCTTTCCCTGTCTTGACCATAGATTATAATAAATCAGAGAGCTTTTATAGTTTTAGTATTTTACTGGACAAATTATTGCCTCATTTTATTTTGTCTACAAATTATTTTATTACTAACATGATATATCTGCTTAAAGTTTAATATGAAAAATCGTATACCATTAATTATATAATTTAAAATAACATTTGTTTCCATGGTTTTAGCAAATTGATTTGTGATATGCGAACATCATAATCAGCCTTTCGTTGTAAACTGCTGCATTTATGTCTCTCCTACCAAGTCATATGACTCAATCTTCAGCGTTTAACATTTAGTTACTGCCAGTTATCTTTCGTAAGTCGTAGGTCTCTCAGGCTAGAGAGAACTCTAGCCTGAGAGCTTCCTAAGCTACGTAGAATAAGAACAGGTTATATTTCTACTAAGTCGTGAAGAAGTAAGCGTAAATTTCTGCACTGTACAAGTATTTACTACCTATATAATATTTATTAGGGACTCAATTGTGCTTGATAATTTTTCTCTATTTCAGAGCGAACATAAACTTCGAAGCGACATGCCCCAACGTTAACAGTTTCACATCGGCATTAAAATAATCGCCATCGACATCATAGTTACTAAGTCACGTTTTTGGCAATAAACCTAGCTAGCAACACAATAGGCCTATACTTTGTTCATTGAGAAACTGACCTTACACGTCTCGCATACCGATTTATTCAAAACTAGCTGAGCCCGCGGATACATCCTTATATTTAGGGCTCCTACTCCTCTCCTATAGCTTAAAGCGTGATAATATATAGCCTATAAATTGTCTAAATAAATGGGCTATTTAAAACTGAAAGAATGATCCAAATCGGACCAGTAGTTCTTGAGATAATCGCGTCCAACCAAACAAACAAACTTCGGCTTTATTATATTATTACAGATTATAATGTGTAGGACACGGTCTGTCCGTGATATCCTGGGTTTGACCTATTTAGCGTTTCAGTTGCCATACTAATGTTGAATGGAAAGTTTGGCAACGTTATTACATGTGTTGCCATGTGCCTTTCGCTAAATATAACCGGCTTATCGCGGTGGGTGTTGAATAGGTTTACAAGATTAAATGGGGGCACATGTGTCTAGTTTAAGTATGCGGATTGTATAATAGCCTGTTTCGGTATTAGTAATAGTATGTCATATAGTAATAGTTTCAAGGAGTCTTGTGCCTAAGTGGTTTCAAGCTTTTTCGCATACAATCACTCCAGAAATGTTTAATTTCGAATATTAAATGCATATCGGTTACAATGACTCTGCAAAATTAATCCCTTCATAGTCAAATCTTCTCTCATCTTCTAAGTCTACCAGCGTCATTATTGTTTCAAGCTTAGAAATTACTAAAAAAACCGCATTAAAATCCGTTGCGTAGTTTTTAAGATTTAAGCATACATAGGGGCAGACAGACAGAAGACAGACTTTGTTTTATACTATGTAGTGATAATGAAATGATGGAAGCAATTGGTTCATTTGAGGCCAAGTGCAGCTAACGTATTTTGTTATTAGTTATAAAAGTAGTATTTTTTATTTTAATAGTGTACGCAGTTATAAACATAAATATAGTCTTTTTAAAAGCAAATCTTGCAACATTTTACCAAATTATACAAACTTAATCAGTATCCGAACTATCAATAGGTATCTACGTATTAACTACTAGTGTGCGTTTGAGGGGCTCAACAAAATTCTTGAGAAGGTCAGTTATGCGGAAGCTGGCAACTAAAATCGTGATGTCGTCTACGTGTAAGATTTTAACCATTCCTTTTGTACATACACTAGCTTTTGCCCGCTACTTCGCTCCTGTAAATTTAGCTTTGATAAAATGTTTTGTATGAACTTCTCCAAACTCCTGAAGGAACCATACATGCCACATTTCACCTACTTGCGCCCAGTAGTTTCGGCTGTAGCGTGTCTGTCAGTCAGTCAGTAACGCAAGATTTTTATATTTAATATACAGATTATCCCTTTTCTACCCTCTTAGGGAAAGAATGTCCAAAATAAATGTCTTTGGGTTGGTCAACGTCATTTGAGGATTCTATACAGAATGTTTAAAGTTAATCCCTTGAAGTATTCAAAAGTTTTCATACAAATTTTAACTCCCCTTTTTATCCCCGTAGGGTAAGAATTTCCAAAAAGTGTTTACGTGTTTAAATTTTCTAAGTGTTCACTAAGATCATGAGAAACCAATAAACAAAGTTTGAAGTAAACCCATTAAGGGGTTTCATACAAACTCTGACAAAAGTTTCATACAAACTCTGACAACCTGTTTTACCCGCCAAATGTCACCTACTTCCGCCCAGTAGTTTCGGCTGTAGCGTGTCTGACAGTCAGTAACGCAAGGATTTTATATATACAGACAGATTTGAAAATTAATGGTTAGTTAGCCATCCCTCCTAATGAACCATCTATAGACCTAGAAATGGACTAAGCTTGCCCTAGATTTAGAAAGCTGTTAAATAATTATGGTATAAAACGTGCGAAAGAAAATTTTTAAAGGTGCTATTTTTTTTTTTTTTTTTAATTAGGTTCACTAAACTGGCCGTAGCAAGTTACAATACATAATAATTTATATTAACAAAAGATACATGGGCAAGCACGACCTTCTTGAAGTGAACACTGCGTGCATATGAACGTTACATTAACTGCTTGTTAATATTATATTTACGCTAACGAACAAGTTAATTAACAAATCAATTTTGTTCATAATATGAAAGCACAGATTACATGAATAATTTACAATTCTGTGTATGAAAGCTTTTTGAATTTCTTAATAGAGGCTTCTGTTTCGTAGAAAATGTCCAACTTATTACAAATTTTGTTGTAAGATGAGAACATGCGGTACATTGGCGAATGTTGACTGTAATTAGTACGACATAGTGGTAGGCTGAACGTTTTTCTATTGTGGAGACGACTGTTGGTCCTTGGGACAAGAAGGTTACATTTTCCTAATAATTTTGGACAATCGATTTTCCCTTTTAATATTTTTTGTAGTAGTAGTATGTCTGCTAAATTTCGTCTTTGCTCTAGAGGAATCATTTTGAAATGTAAGAGTTTAGAATCGTAAGATTTTAAACTGCGGCAAAGGTTGTTTGCGTACGCCAAGTGATAAACAAACTGTTTTTGGATACGTTCTAAGCGGTTAATATGTACGGCATACGAAGGGCTCCAAACAGGACAGCAGTCAGACCTCACATAGCAGTTGAAAAGAAGTATTGGGATTTCGGGATCTTTAAAAAATTCAGTTTGCCTGATTACAAAGCCTGCTAGTCGTGCACTTTTATTAGCAATTTCTTGGATGTGATCACGGAAATCCATTTTTTGGTCAATTATTACACCTAGGTCGCGTGTGCAAGCGACTTCAGTGATGACCTCATCATTTATATAATAGCTAGCGTTTGTTACAATTCTCTTTCTTGTAAACTTTATATGGAAGCACTTAGAAGTATTTAGTAACATCCTGTTTTTGGAACACCACTCGCTAATATTATTTATGTCCCTTTGCAAGGACAATGCGTCATTATGATCGCGAATCACTCGGTACAGCTTAAGGTCATCAGCAAACATTTGGTGATTTGACGTGACATTATTACACAAATCGTTTATAAAAACCAAAAAGAATACTGGCCCAAGATGGGATCCCTGGGGTACTCCGGATGGCACAATCCTAGTAACAGATTTAAAGCCCCTGATCATAACAAGTTGCGACCGGTTTCGAAGGTAGGACTCGCACCATCTTAACAGCGAACCACAGATTCCAGCATGAGCCAGTTTTTGTATAAGTAACGTATGGTCCACCACATCGAATGCTTTCGAAAAATCTGTGTAAATCACGTGCACTTCACACCTGTCTTCCATAGCATCTATTACGTCAGAAACATACTCAAGGAGGTTCGATGTGGTTGACCTACCTGGCAGAAAACCATGTTGTTGCGAGCTAAAATATGATTTCAGGTGGAAAGCAATATGCTTTTGAATCATAGATTCGAAGAGTTTACCCACTGATGGTAACATTGAGATGGGCCGATAATTTTCTATATTATTTAGGTCGCCTTTTTTAAAAATCGGAGTAATGTGGGCAAGTTTCCATTTTGTTGGAAAGACTCCACTCGAAAGAGACCTGTTGAAAATAACGTGCAATGGTTTTATAAGTTTTGATGCACACATTTTGAAGAAAATTGGATGTATAAAATCAGAACCGGGTCCTTTATTGATGTCAATTGATTGAAGCGATTTTTCAATCATTGCTTTTGAAATGTAAACCGAACCGAGCGATCCGGAAAAGTGAGATGATGAAACTAGAGAGTTACTCGACAACTCGACTCGGGACGATGTTTCCTCTTTAGGATAAACTGATTGAAAATATTCAGAAAATAGGTTGCTTATGTTTTGTCCACCTTTTGCCTTTTTGGTTTTAAAAAACATTTCGTCGGGAATATCGCTGCTATTACACCTGGTACATTTTATAAATGACCAAAAGTATTTTGGGTTTCTTTTTATAAGATCTTTTGCATCTGTTTTAAATTTATTAAGACAATTTTGCAACATTCTATCAGAACGATCTCGTAGTACCGTGTATGTTAAAAAATCTCTTGGATTTGAATACTTTTTAAAGCGTCTATGAAATTAAGCTTTTTCTTTTAACGATTTGACCAGGGAATGACTAAACCAGAATGGATAATTATTATTCATTTTGCGCTGTGTTGGTGTATGCTTTGAAATTATGGCGTTTATAACAGTGTAAAACACATCTACTAATTCATCTACGGTAAGATCTGATTTCAAATGATTGTCCCATTCTACGGAACCTAATTCTTCATTAATATTGTCATAATTAGCTCTGTAAAAGTTTAAGGTGGTGGATCTTTTAATTTTGGGAGGTTTACGAGAATTAACTTTTAAGGAAATAAGCAATGCAGGATGGTGATTATCTTCCTTCACCAAGGGTAACGTACAACTAGAAACTTTAAAAGAGTTGGCAGTGTTGCTTATAACGAGATCGAGAGTACGGCCATTTGCATTAACAATGTGATTTAGTTGGAGGAGGCCGTTAAAGGAAAGCATGTCAGTAAATAAACTATCTGTCTGACTCAAAGTGCCGACTGGAGATAAACAGTTTAATTCGTTGTCTAACCGCCATTGTAGATTTGGAAGATTGAAATCACCTGCCAGTAGAAGCATTGAGTTTTGAGGTATTTTATTTTGAATTACGTCGGTCAACTTACGTGTAAAAATGTCCAGAAGCGAGTAGGTAACTTGTGGGGGCAGGTAGACAGCACAGATGTACAGAGGTGTAATCAAATTACCTTGCTTTATCTTAAGAGTAATCCAGAGATCCTCACCCGTAGATTCTAATCTAATTTTTCGAACAGGTTCGTATTCTTTCAGAACACCTATTAGGACCCCTCCACCATCAACCTTACTGGAGCCAGTAGATCTACGGTCGCGCCTAAATATCGTGTATCTGCTATCGAGAACTTCATGATCGTAGACAGATTCGTTTAGCCATGTCTCTGTTAAAATAATAACGTCTGCCTCCTGTTTAAGTACATTCAATAAAACATTGTTAGTCTTGGTTCTAAGACCTCTTACGTTCTGGTAAAAAACATTTAAGCCAACAGATTTATAATAATTGCAAACCGAGACCATGAAATTAAATAAGCTATATAGAATTTAGAAAGTCAAGATCCTTTACAACAAAGCTTTTAGAGTTTTCGTTCTTTCGCATATAAATACGGCCGTTCCTTATCCAGACAAACTGATATTTTTTCTCCTTGGCTGCTTGACGAGCGGCTGCGTGGAGTTGCTTGTTGGTAGGAGATAAATGTTCGCATACGAATACTGGCGTCTTATCGTCTGCAAGGCCTAGATGTGACGAGTTCAGTTTGTCGTTTTGATGAGTTCGGTTAAAAGTTTTAACCGCTGCTAAAATCTTATCGCGGACCAGAGGGCTGGATAGTTTGACCACTATAGACCGCGGTCTCTTGGACTCTTGATTTAACTTGGCGACGCGATGATAATTCAGGACCTCGTGTTCTGGTAAAGCGTATCCTACGATGGTGGCGAGTTGCTTAACAACTGTACCTAAGTTTTCAGTTTTGTGTTCAGGAACGCATTGAATTTCCAAGTTGCAATCCCGGGACTGCTGCTCAAACTGGTCTAATTTGCGACTTAGATTTGCGACCGATACCTTTAAAGATTTGTTCTCCTCCTGTAATTGGCTCAGTTGGTCCGTCTTGATATCCAAGTCCTGTTTGAGTTGGTCGTATTGGATGGAAATGAAATTGATGCTATCAGTAAGTTCTTGAATCTTATTGCGAGTATCAGTACTTTCGGTCGCAAAGTCACGTCTAATTTCTTTAAGAAATCGTGTAAAGGACTCCTCGAGCTTCCTGTCTATGTATTGTTTCAAATCCTCGTTTTTATCAGTAGCTGGTGAATCCGTGGCTTTATTGGGACCTTTAGCATGCATTTGAGAATGCGATACTTCGTGGTCTTGTTGTTAGTCAGCGGTTTTGCAGCCTAAGCACTTCCACGAAGTTTTATGGGCTTTAGATTCCTTCGCGAAATTTTCGGTAGAAATACCCAAGCACTGGTAATGGAAGGCCGCGTTGCACTTGCTGCAGGATTTCCGATAGCTGGGATTGATCGCCTTAGAACATTTGTTACAGTCGGACATGATATTGTAGGTCCCTCGGTTATTTCTTATTTACCACAATTTGTTACGATTATTAATCGTTGGCAACACTTTGGACTGTCAACGTTCAAATTGCTGGTGTCAATTGATTTTGACAATTCAATTTAGTTGTCAAATTGAATTTCTTTGCTGTCAGTTGATTGTGACAGGTTTTTATCAATTCACAGTGAGGGTATTAGAATGTTGTTACTGTGTCAGTTTTGGTTTTATTATTAAGTGGGTATAAAATTACAACTTATCTTCGTTAGTTCCTGGAAGATTTTCTCGATGCAAAGCGTCGAAAACGATATCACAGGTTCCTTTCAAGGTAGATTTCACTTTTGTATGTATTTGCACTTGATATATGACTGAATTATATTTTAAATGATTAATTAACAACAGTAGCGAATGAGCAGTCAGGCAGGTAGGTGTTGCCCTAAACAACTGCTATTCTTTCATTCTAAAATTCTTTAAAAATTTAAACAGCTCATCCCATAGTACAAGCTCTGCTTAGTTTGGGACCAGGCAGTGTCTTGATGTTGTGGGTATGTTGTAGAATATTAGTAAGGAATATCTCCTTTTATTCTGTAAAGAAAAAAACCGCATAGGTACCCAATTCTTAGCTTGGCTTATTTCTTAAAAATATTCAATAAACAGGTATCGCTATCGCAGTCATCTCTTTGTCCATATAAAACGTATGTACAGTTGTTAACCACCTTAAATTTTAGGACACAAGTCCTTAATAGGAAACCAGTATAGCAACAGGCTAGCAATCAATTAAAACCCCTTTTATCCTCTAAAACTGGGCCCGCGGCCCGCAACAGCCGCGCTAATTTGTGGCGTTATCGCAAACCCAATTATTGCGATTAGAGAATTATTTAATAATTACGAAACAAGCCAACGCCTATAAAATTATCAGTTTGGCAAACAGACGGCCATGAAATTTTCCGCATGTCTGCCCTTGAGCTAGTGCGGGGATTTGTCGATAAACTTTGCTCGAAAACGAATGTGTATTGGAGAAACGCCCTCAATTTACTAATAGATAAATACGGGCTGGTTTCAAACATTTGTAATTTAAATCACTTTACTAATATACGTTAATATACAGGCTGATTTTGAAAATGGGTGAGTAGTTTTAATCACCTGATCGGAGGCTAAGCGAATGGATTCCCATTCAGCTACGAAGGGGATATTGAAAAGAGAAAGGTATAGCGTTTATGAGACCACTGGTTGTATTTTTCTAGAATGAAACACTACAGAGTCATAAAAAAGTATCTTTTGTGAGTTTTTATTTCTGTCTGCACAATGGGCGATTTTGGGCGTAATACTGCATAGGAGAAGTATATAAAATGAATATTGTAGTGAGTACTTTTAAGTTACTACGTAATCTGACATCATGTGTGGGTCACACGATGTCAGAGTACTACAACAGATTCACTACTGCAGATATAAATACGACTTTCACTTTACCGGTTCATATCTTTTTCCATAGTTTTAAATATTTAAGTTTATCAGCAAGTTTTAAGATCATCATCATCATATCAGCCGAAGGACGTCCACTGCTGGACATAGGCCTCCCCGAAGTCTCACCACACAGACCGATCCTGAGCCACCCGCATCCGTCCGCTGCCCGCGAGTTTTAAGATATGACAAAAAAATAATGTTGTATTAAACGCAGTATTAAACAGAAAACGAACTTCACTGTTTTAAAAATGATGAAAAGAAACCATTGACATGAAATTTTTGTAGTAAATCACGTGAAAAGGAATATTTCATTTTAAAACCAACCTGTATACATCGTATACACGAGATCGCTGTGTATAATTTTAGACCCGGCAGTGGGTGAATGCGATTGATGATGGAAATATGAATGTAAGCTACGAATTATTCGCTATTTTTATCATCCAGACTGCTTCTTCGTGAGATAAAGAGATAAGTTTGCGATGATAGGGCGTGGGAACTGGACTTCTGTGTCCAGGCAGGTTATAATATTGGGTTGTCCAGTTTTGGATTCAGTCACGCAGTTAAAGCATTTTTTGTGTGTAGAGAAGTTTTAAACACATATTTTACTTTCTGAAAAGTGTAATATCAATATATCCTTCCGTAAGATGCCTTCGTCATGAAAGGAACCCACTGTCTAAATTCAAGCTTTCAAGCTTCAGTTATTCAGGGCCTGTTTGATGGTATGCCGGTCAGACAGAAAATGACTTCTTTCACGTTTTTTTTTTTGACAATACGAATAAAATTACTTGAAATAGATAAAATCCTTTTTCTACTAAGTCATCATCATCAGCCTTAAACAGTCCACTGCTGGACGAGGCCTCTCCTTTGTAAGGAGGAATTGGCCTACTATACCACGCTGGCCAAACGGGTTGGTATAGGGCTTGTATCAAGTTTTCCTTCTCTTACAGTGCTGTTCTCTGCATAATATGCTCTCTCTGTCGGCTCTTACGACACCCAAGGGATGATATGAGGTGGTGACATTCCGTATTCTTAATCCGTCACCTCACGGAAAACTACTATGTACATCCGATTAAACACAGAACTTGTTTCTATGGATTAAGCCTTCCAAACCTTCTAAATATATCACGATTCACCTTCGTAGGCGGTCCCAAGGGTCACAGTCGTAATAGTAATTTAGATATCAATTAGCATATATTTATCATAAGACTTAATGTCTGTTGATTCCGTCTTGCGAACATAAATATTAACGGTTTATTTTAGTTTGTACCACACCAACTAGATGATGCAATGTCATCAAATCATTGGATTGTAAGACGCAGGATTTTATTTATTTATAGGTAGTAGAAGTCTTGCTGATTACAGCATGAATGAGACCGGCGAAATTCTATCTCTCACAGAACATCGACTTCATCTCACAATATCTATACTGGTGCCTTTCTTTCTGTGAGTGAGAGTGTCAGAGGCCACATCCCCTATTACTTATCCCTCACTCCACTCCTCTTCTTTTTTCTTTTCCAACCCATACGCTGGCAGTGGCAACGCACTTGTGACTCTGTGGTGTTGCTTGTGTTCATGAGCGGCGCCAATCGATAGATACTAGTACCTAGAGGAGGCAATACAACAAAATCCACATGAAGTAGAGCCTTGCTGATTTCAGCATGAATGGGCCGGCTCGACCGGGGAAGTACTACCCTCTCACAGAAAATCGACGTAAAGTAACACTACCTAAACTGTTGCGTTTCGTTCGGTGAGTGAGAGTGCTGGAGGCCCTATCCCATATTCCTTCTCCCTCATCCCACTCCTCATCCTATCCCTTTTCCCAACCCCAAGGGTTGTCAACGCACTTGTGACTCCTGTGGTGTCGCTTATGTCCATGGGCGGCGGTAATTGCTTACCATCAGGCGATTTGTCTGCTCGTTTGCCGCCTATTACTATAAAAAAGTGTAATAAATAATACCAAATACGTTGATAAATTCTACAGATTTTGACGTATAATCTGCTAAGGCCTTGAACTCTATACGGTAAGTAAACCTATGAAGAACTGGTCCAATAACGTTTGACATTTTTACATTGCCAGTTGAAATAAATTTGATATAATGTTGCCATAAACCGACGATGGAATATCGATAGTTCTGTGCGATGATCTGTTGCGATAGCATTTCATTAGTATAATAGTGCTTTTGATAGATTTGGTTTCGCGATTGCGGGCTCCAACTAGCCTCATCATTTTAAAAGGATTTATTTAAGTACCAAGCCGTTTTTGCTATGAGATTTCTCGAATTCAATAACACAGTTTCGTTATTCTTTGTTTTAATTTTACGACCGGTTGGCGCCGCGGGCGTATAAGCGACTGCTACGCCGACGGTCGCGTGTTCGATTCCCGCTCAAGTCAAACATTTGTGTGCATGAACATGGATGTTTGTCTTGGTCTGGGTGTTTCTATGTATAATATGTACATACATACATACATACATAGACTCACGCCTGTTTCCCGGAGGGGTAGGCAGAGACTACGGAACGCCATTTGCAACGATCCTGACATACCTTACTTGCTTCACTCACTCCCATCAAGTTAATATGTAGGTATGTATTTACAAAAAACAAGAATATATTTAATAAAAAAAAATAAAAAAAATTACAAAAACAAAAATATATTTTATAAAATTAATGTTTATCCATTATCTAGTACCCATAGTACAAGCTTCTGCTTAGTTTGGGAGTAGGTAGATGGTGTTGTGTGAATGTGATAGGATATTATTATATTATTATTATTTGAAAGACTAATCCTGCTCTAGGCATAAATCCTGTACAGAACGTACATCTAGACACGAGAACAATCTTTGAACCCACACTAAGTGTTGTCTCGTATGGGAATCGAATCCACAACACTCCTAAACGGCGAAACGACCGCTTAAACCTCTAGGTCAAACTTGGAATCAAAACTTTGCTTTGGTGAAATTATTGCAGACATAAAAATGTTCCCCACTTGAGCAGTGAAAAGCAGCGATAGCCTAGTGGAGCAGCCAACGGAATGCTGCACAGAGGGTCTCGAGTCCACAACCATGGCGCGTACACACACCACTCACTTTTCAAAGTAGTAGTAGGTATTAAATTCTAAATTATCGCTTGCTCACCGGTAAAGGAAAACATCGTGAGGATTGAACGGTTAGCGTAGTGGTTTAAGCGGCTGCCTCGCCGCTTGACACTGCGCCGAGTGTTGTGGGTTCGATCCCCACACGAGAGAACACTTTGAATGATTCATAAATTGTTGTTTCGGGTCTGGGTGTTCATTGTGTCCGTTAGTTGTATGTTTGTGTCAACCGCGACACAGGATTTAGTCTTAGTGTGGGAGTTGTCTTTAAAAAAAAAACCTGCATGTCTGAAGGTTCTTCATAATGCAGTCGAAAGACATTTGAAGTTTGTCAACCCGCACTTGGCGAGGGTGATGGACGATGGCCAAATTATTGCCAAATCTTGTTTATATTGAAGCCCATGGCCGACAATAGGATAGTTCATATACTGGTGATGGTGATGGACGCCAATGGTAAAACCCTTCCATTAGAACAACAGTAGATGTCCTTCATCAGTCGCAGTTTTTGGGCGGCAACCGCATCCATTCGCTATCATATTGTACCGTATATACGATCACTTGTGAATACATTATACGTAGTAACATATTCAGCTGATATGATATATGTATAGAATAAACACGTGAATGTAACAGATGATCAGTTTATCTCAACTTTACATATTATTTTAATCTTTTAAACTTTTAAATTTTATTAGCATCATACGATCGATATAGATAAGTTTTTAATTTTGGATCTGGTTTATTGATACCTAATGATAATCGAGTTTTGTTATAGATATTTTTAACATAACATAACATATCTTCACGCCTTTTATCCCCGAAGGGGTAGGCAGAGGTGTATTACACACCCACACTTCGCCAGATATGTTTCGGTCCCAATGTAATAGGGGGCGAGCCTATTGCCATCTATCGGGCACATTATTAAGCGAGCGATAATTAACATTTTTACTAAATTAAATATTTGGTTTTTATATTTTACTAGTGGAAGCCCGCAGCTGCGCTCGCACATTTTATTTTATTTTCACCGTCTCTTCCAGACGGGATTTCGGAATCTAGGAATTTTGTTTTTTTTTATATAGACCACTACCGCACTAGGAATAAATCCTGTGTCGCAGGGGACTTTACAAACATACAACCAATGGACACAATTAACACCCAAACTCGAAACAACAATTTATGGATCACACAAAGTGTTGTCTCGTGTGGGAATCGAACCCACAACACTCAGCGCATCGTCAAGCGGGGCAAGGCGGCTGCTTAAACCGCTACGCCAACCGTGCAGTCCTTCTATTAGTGCAAATCCTTAATTAGTACCCCTACGGTCAACAAGGAACAAACGTAAAATTTTGGCCTTGTCAAATATCCTGCCTTTAACTAAAGGCACTGGGAGTTGACTAATGCTTGCCCTACAGTGTGTGTGATTTGAGTGACATTCACCGCTTAAAACTGCGCTAAGTGTCGTGGATTCGATCTCCATATGTGACAATATATTGTGCGATCCACAAGTTTTTTGCCTGTCTGTGTGTTCATGGTGTCCACTCTATTATGTTTTGTAAAGTCACCGATACAGGATTGAATACAGGTGCGAGTTTCGACTTTTAAATAAATAGAAAATACAACACTTTCAGACATTCACTGACTAGAGAACGACCCAAGCCAAGGTGGACAGAGGTAGTGCAAAGGAAAAAGAGGTAATAATGTAACTGACGATGAAGTCGCACATAGAGCGAAGTAGAGGCGAAACATAAAGAAAGCTGACCCACCACCATGAGGGATACATAGCTTCCTAGCTATTTACAGAAAAAGAGAGAGAGAGGCATTTTCAGACTATACATGAAAATAGTAGGTGACAAAAATGCTCACCAGAATGTGGGAGCCCTGACCCTCTCTGCAGAAATACGACGAATCCACGACTTATGTATACATATGTTTTTAAATATCGTCGATAGTAACATACTTATATTGCACTAGTTAGTGTACTTTAGCACGTACAGTCGAACAACTTCCCGGTGACCACCAAAAGGGCGAAAATCGCTCAGCAAGACATCATCGCTTCCAGTGCTACTTTACACGCACATTGACACTCGTACACAAAACCAGTTTCTAATGTGCCTCAACTCTATGAGCGAGCCAAGGGAATTTATTTCAAACTGGTCCAGCGCCGACTTGTTTGATTGTACGTGAGAGGGCGTGTCTCCACTTTCACTTTTAATAGTAGGTAACTACGTCACACCTTCCTAATGCTTCGATAAAATGTCATTCATGATTTTTTCGATTGAGCTTTACGCTATAAAAGCTTCAATAATCTAGGACATCGTATTCAATGAGTTAGAAAGAAGGCCAGTTGATGGAAGACAATGTTTAGGAACGAGGAAATTGGAGGAGATTAAAAATGAAGAGTGACCCGCCGCCATAATATGGGATACATAGCCCCATAGCCAAGAAAAGGAGTAGGAGAGAGTTTTAAAAGTAGATAACAGATGATAGGTTTTTATTAATAGCACAGTCCAGTCCAGTGGATAGCGTATGCGTCTGCTGATTGGAGGATCCGGGTTCGATTCCTGGATCGGGCAAAAGTACTACTGGGTTTTTTTAAATTCTCAGTAGCAGCACGGAGTCTGGTGATGTGCCCGATAACGGCAATAGGATCGCCCTCTTTTACGTGGGGCCTAAAAATTCTTGGCGAAATGTGGATGTAATATTACATACATACATACATACATAGACTCACGCCTGTTTCCCGGAGGGGTAGGCAGAGACTACGGAACGCCATTTGCAACGATCCTGACATACCTCACTTGCTTCACTCACTCCCATCAAGTTTCTCATGCATGCTCTTCTGTTAAGGGTACTTCTGACTTGTCCTTTTTTCAGGATGTCTCCAATCTGGTCAGAGAACGTTCTCCTAGGTCTTCCCCTTTGTCCTGTCCCATTCACACTAGCCTGATATATCTTCTTTGTCAGTCTATCGTCATCCATCCTCTCCATGTGCCCAAACCATCTTAACATGCCTTTCTCAATGCTTGTCACTACATCTTCTTTTACCCCACACCACTCTCGTATCACACAATTCTTTACTCTGTCGGTCAAAGACACACCACACATACTTCTCAGTGCTCTCATTTCTACAGCATTTATTCTACTTTCAAATCTCTTCTGCCATACCCAACTTTCACTACCATACATAAGGGTAGGCACTAACACACCTCTATGTACAGCCAAACGTGCCTTTTGGACACGTTTTGACTGTCCATAAACGCCTTCAGAGCTCCATTCACACAATTACCTGCATTAACTCTCCTTTCAATATCTGCTTCATTCTTACCATCTCTTGTAAACAACGTACCTAAGTAAACAAACTCATTCACTTGTTCCACTCGCTGTCCATCGATCAAAACATTACAAGCCGTAACGCATTCCTCCTTTTCAAAAACCATAACTTTCGTTTTACTTACATTCACTTTCATTCCTTTCCTTTCTAACGCACGATGCATGATTGTTACCATCTCCTGCAACTCCTCCGTTGAAGATGCAAGTATAACCTGATCATCAGCATAAAGGAGGCATTTGACGAGTAACCCATTCATCCTTAATCCGCAGTCACTATGTTTTAAATCTTGCAAACAACTGTCCATGAAGAGGTTAAACAGCCACGGCGACGCTACACATCCCTGTCTAACACCTTTATCGATGGTAAACCAGTCAGTGTATGCCCCGTTTATCCTCACACAAGCTCTAGAATCCTCATAAAGGGATTTCAGAGCTCGAATGAGGCTGCTGTCCACCCCATTCATTGACAGCACCGACCACATTTCATTCCTCACCACTTTATTGTAAGCCTTTTCCAAATCCACGAATGCGCAATAGACCTTTTGACCTTTGGCCAAAAATTTTCCGGCTATGCTTCGCAAGGAAAAATCCTGATCCGTGCATCCTTTCGGAATCCCGCTTGTACATCCCATATTTTCTTGTCGGTTACGTCCATAACTCTTTTAATAAGTACCTTTGCATACAATTTGCCAACAATGCTGAGAAGGCTAATGCCTCTATAGTTTTTGCAGTCTTGTTGCGAGCCTTTTCCTTTATAAAGAGGCACAACTACAGCTGTGGTCCAGTCATTAGGTACTCGGCCGGTGTTCCAACACAAGTTATATAACCGCTGCAACTGACCAACTATGATGCCCTGTCCAGCCTTCAGCATTTCGACTGTAATCCTATCATATCCTGCAGCCTTACCTACTTTCATACTTCCCAGTGCCTTAACGATCTCATCCACGCCAATAACGCTTTCATCATTGCTATCATTACAATTCACTTCAGCTATCGGTGTCTCTATCGCCGTTCTTTCGAATAAACTTTCAAAATACTCTTTCCATCTCTTCAGCACGCACAATTCACCATTTACTATACTTCCATTCTCGTCTCTGATGGATGTGTGTTCTGAAGATTGAGTTCTTCCTCGAACTGCACGAACGGATTTCCAGAAAAACTTAATGTTCCTCTGGAAATCGTCAGATAATCTGCTATCAAACTCATCTTTCTTTTCCTCTTTTTTCCTTTTAACCATTTCTTTCACTACTCTTTTTGACCTAACAAACTCCTTTTTTGCTTCATCTATGTCTACACTCGTTGCTTTTCCCATTCTTTCATTTGCTCTGGCAGCCAACCAATCTGACCAAGCTTTCTTCTTCTCTGACACTGCTGATTGTACATCCTTATCCTACCATGTATTCTTAACCTTTCGTATTTTCCTTCTCTTGATCATACCACATACTTCAGACGCTACACATAC
The DNA here is from genome assembly GCA_944739405.2 of Euclidia mi. Taxonomy (NCBI): domain Eukaryota; kingdom Metazoa; phylum Arthropoda; class Insecta; order Lepidoptera; family Erebidae; genus Euclidia; species Euclidia mi. Next base: position 56,269,576 of record OX123200.2, on the reverse strand, counting down.
TACCTCTTCTTTAAAGGCCTGCCATAATTCTTCCATATCATTTATGCCATCGAATCTCTCAAATCTTGCTATCAATCTTCGTTTATACTCATCTTTCACATCTTTCTCTTGTAGATTTTCTACTTTTATTCTTTCCAAGACCCTATTTTCATTACGCTCTCGGTGTCGCCATCCTTTAAAGAGCCCACTTATCCGGCTCAATACCAAGAAGTGGTCTGTGTGGATGCCGATCCCTCGATATACTCTTGTATCCAACACATTCTTTCTCAATCGTTCATCTACTATCACAAAATCAATCATACTTCTTCTAACATTTTTCGCCTCTCGCGTATACATATGTATCCTTTTATGATCAAACATGGTGTTTGTCACACAAAGGCTCCACTCCAAACAAATCTCAAGCAGTGCTTTTCCATTTTCGTTCACACTCTCATCACCAAATGCACCTAACACCCTTTCAAATCCATCTCGCTTTACTCCCACCCATCCATTGAAATCCCCTAACAAGATCAATCTTTCATTATCCTTGCAGTTCCTCAAAATCTCTCTTAAGCTCTCCCAAAACCTGCCTTTCGTCTTGCTCATGTTGTGACATACCCGTAACTATATTGACCGGGGCGTACACCCCCACAATAAAGAGACGAGTAAGTCCTACTTTCAGTCGCATCCACAGTAGCCTAGCATTTACACATTCAAACTCTTTTACGCACTCATTCATTCGCGCAGACAGTACTACACCAACTCCCTTACAGGCTCTGGTGGTACTATCTACCCCAGACCAATACGCCGTATATGCACCATGCTTGGTGGTGTCACACCCTTTTCTTTTTGTTTCATTCACACAAAGAACATCAATCTTTCTATCATCCATCATCTGACATACTTCATCCAATTTGCCGTTCATTCCTCCACCAACATTCAATGTTGCAAACCTGCTTTCCGTAGGCCGCTTTTCGCCCTCGCGGGAAACGAGACGTGACGGGTTGCGAACCGCGTCGCCGCCGTATGGAGAAGAATAAGTTTTTGTTCCCATAGCGTTCCAACGAGATTTAGGGATCTAGACGGTCCATCCCCGCAAAGCCCTTTACGGGGGTAAGGCGGAATATCAGCTGTGCCCTGTGACCACCAACACAGGCACCCTCCGTTTACGACCAGCTTACCCTCTGGCCACGAATCCCTTGGCACGGGTCGGTTCACACCTTAGATCGGGGTTTTGTTTCGGGTATGCTCCCTGAAAGTTGGTTTAAATTCGGAGTTTTCCTTCTCCTAGACGGGTTGCCAACCAAGGCTAACGAGGCCCATCTCCCCGAACGTTTGGTTTAATTTCGGAGTTTTCCTTCTCCTAGACAGGTTGCCAACCAAGGCTAACGAGGCCCATCTCCCCGAAATCTTTTATTTGTTTTTATATTGCAATACCAGTATAGTCCAGTCAGATTGTCGTTAAAGTTATTTTATTATTTAATAAATCGATTGATTATCGATTATAATTTTAACAAGATTTTGAAGCTGGCAATATTTTGCCGGCGTCAAAACCAAACATGTTCTTGACTTTATCAATGATATTACTTTTTTTTGGAATTCTTGTAGATTATTGTGGCGCGTATTTGAAAGAAAGTAAATTCATATTTTATTCTGGCACAATTTATGCATACAGTATATTTTTTCTAGTTTGCTGTCCACTGGGGCCTCAAATGGGCATTCCCCTTGGCATAATAGTTTTTAATCATAAATACAATCGGCTTAGTCATATTTAATCACCAAAGTTATCGAATATTGGTGTAAATATAAGAATCAATAATAATCATAATTATTATTATTAATTAGACCACATCATATATATTGCTCATATCCCAAGAAAAGTTCCTTAGGCGCGTGATCGAACCCGGGACCGTGGAGATGGCAATATCATGAAAACAGGTATGCAAGCCACTCGGAAACCACGGAAGTCGTTTCGATATAAACCCATAAATTAAATAAATCTCTGTCGCATAGTACGAGTAATACATCCTTAATGCTACAGTTGCCTACATAATTTAGTCGGTTACATTTCGTAAATTCAAGTATAGATCAAACGTTAGCCACATCTTCTCAATCACAAAATACTGAAGAAAAGTGTTTTTTCTGCGGCATACAAATAAACAAACGCGGAGCACGATGACATTCAAAAGTATTTATCCATGCCACTAGAAACAGAGGATGCAGACGTTTTACTTTGGTGGTCCAATCAGAAGTATCACCTACCTTGCCTAACGCAAATGGCTAAAGATTTATTAAGTATTCCAGCATCCGGTGTGCCAAGTGAACAAGCCTTTTCGAAATCTGGTAGCCTGATCTCAAAAACCGTTGCAGATTAAGTGATAAGAGCGTCAATGTGTCTATCGTCTTGGATGACGTTTCTGTAGCTGTATTACCTATTAATTTTTTTACTATGTTGATTGTTTTATATTTTTGTTAATAAACTAATCATATCATCCTCTAAGCGTTATCCCAGTTGCAATCTGGGGTCCGCTTTCTAATCTAACCGGATTTGGCTGAATATTAGCTTTTCTACAGAGCGACTGCCTGTCTGACCTCTACAACCCGAAGGGATAGCGATACTCCATTGTTTAGACTAGTGTCAGTTTATTTAGAAGGTACTGACGCCCTGTAACGATTGTCAACGATCTTCATGACAACCGGGACCAACGGCTTAACGTGCTCTCCGAGGCACGTAATATTACACCTCTGCCTAAAAAAAACAGATGACAGGTTTTTATCAAAAGCACTTCTCAATTCAGCAGCAGCGCAATACTTAATTCCGGCTCTTAGGGGTTCATATCATTCTCTCACTAAATACTGCCATACTGACCGTATACCTACCACATATGTATCATTAGGGCATAGTTGTTTTTGTAGTTACTACGGTATTTGCGTCAAAGGTTCTATTCCCAGGAGGGATGATTCATTATATTATATTATCACTCTTGAATAATGTTCCTGAGCCGCAGAAGACATCACAATCATTCAAGCAGCGGACACTAATAACAGCCAGATTAGTAACATGAACATCGACTTCTGGATCACATAAAGTGTTGTACTTTGTGAGAATCGAACCGACAACACACTGCCATTCAAACCACTGAACTAGGTAACAATTTTACTCCCTAATTTACCATTTGTTGCCCTCTAATTCCTTTCCGCTAATAGCCGTCAGTAACAAGATAATTGTTTACTAATTGGCTAGCGACACTGACATCTAGTAGCATTTATATTTAATACTAGCTGTTTCCCGCGGCTTCACCAGCGTCCTGAGGAAACTACTTCGCTTACCCGGTTAATTTATAGCCTAAGTTACTCCTTGGTACATCAGCTATCCGCCAGTATACGTTCCGTCAAAATCGGTCCAGCCGTACCAGACATTAGCGAAAACAAACAGACAGACAGACGAATAAAAAGTGAAAATATGTCATTTCGGTATATTTACCGTGTATAGGCACCTACGTCCATAAGCATTTAGTAAAAAGCGGTTATTTTAATATTACAAACAGACACTCCAATTTTATTTAAATGTATAGATGTATAGAATAAGAAGGCAGTGGAGCATTGGGTCTTATCAGATCCAAGTACAAGTGATCAGATATGTGAGCAATTCATTGAATCCCTAAGCGGCGATGTGAATGGAAAGGTCAATTGTGAAGAGTGGAGGAAAATCCGGCTGGAGACCTAGTTGTACACATTTTATAGGATATAGAAGTGAGACTAGACTATTAAATGTAAGTTTTGCTTGTTGGTTAGATTTTAAAGTAATGTGACCAAATGTTATCTATTTTTATCATTTTTCGCACATTGGTCTATAGGTTTTAAATATTACATTATCAGTCGATAGACGTCTGCCTCGCGTTGGTCTCGCGGCATAAATGTGCGCGTGGGATTGGGAGGTCTCGGGTTCGATTCCCGGGTCGGGCAAAGTGTTATTGGGTTTTTCCGTTAGGAAATTCTCAGTAGCAGCACGGAGTCTGGTAATGTGCCCGGTACGGCAATAGGCTCGCCCTCTATTACGTGGGACCTAAAAATTCCTGGCGAAATGGGGGTGTAATATTACACTGCGTACCCCTTTGAGAATACAGGCGTGAGTCTATAAATAAAAAAGTCTAATGCTTGACCTAGCCTTCCCCCAAGGCTTTCCAAACATACCGATCCTGAGCACCAGCATCTATCCGCTACTCGTGATCCCATTATGATCGTCAGTCTACCTTGCGGGAGGCCTACTTCTGCTACGACTTTTAACATTATTATGAAAAACTCATCTCCATGCATGTTTCCTCACTATTTAGCTAATATTTTAATACGCACTTTACTTCAAATGTGGGTGTAATATTTACACCTCTGCCTACCTTTTCGGGGATACAGGCGTGACACTATAAATAAAAAAATAAAAATACTTCGAATACTCAGTGCAGCGCGTCATGAGTTTGAACGCGAGATCCTCTGCTTGTAAATATACTTACCTACGTCATACGTGTCAATATCCACAGTTACATGGCAGAAAACATACAAATATTAATATAATGACGTCTCAATACTATTTGCCAAGATGTTTCCATGGATGCTCGAAGTATCCGGCCGGAGATGGCGTCTCAGACACAGCCGGTTTAAACCTACGCCGAAACGTCTGGGCAAATAAAACGCGTTTCACCTACATTTGGCAATAATTAATAGCTTTAAGTGAATAGTAATATGTGTTCAGTTACTAAGGACGACCCGGCGGCGTAGTGGGAGTGTCAAGCTGCGCGTCCACTGGATCGGAATCGGAGCGTACGGAGCGGAAGGATTTGTTGCTTTGTATTAATTTCTATGAAACTGCCTGCATTGGATCGGCATTTCTGCGCCTGAGACCGGTATTTGTGCTGATGACGTCATCCGCAGTGAACGCATCATACGGATTCCGAGCGTTTCAAGTTCTGACGTGTTTGCGACGTTAAACTGTGGCAAACTGTGGGCAAAAATACTTAGTCACGATGAACGACGATGTTTTAATTACTTTAGTGGAAAGGTATGAAGAACTTTATAATCTAAAACATGAACATTAACATAATCAACTTAGGAGACACAATATTTGGGATGAAATTGGGCAAATAAAATCTATTTTCATCTTCTAATAAATCAGAATATAATGTATGATATTCTCCGAAAATTAATCTAATTACAACAATATCCTCGTCATTATCCTCCTGCTTTAAAAATACCTAAATTGCCGATGCTGAATCCGAATGCAGTAGATGCACCCCATCGGCATTTTGTAAATGACGGCGCTCCGTCCGCTCCGTACGCTCCGATTCCGATCCTGTGGACGCGCAGCTTAAAAGACTGCCACGCTGAAGGTCGCGGGTTCAATTCCCGTCCAAGTGAAACATTTAACGTGGAGCGAATGAGTGAAGAAAGAATGACGAATCAGATATATAAGGCAAGTGTGTGTGGGCAAGTCGGTCGCGGCAGACCTCGGCGGACATTCTTCGACCAAATTGGAGACATCCTAAGAAACGGAAAGGTCCGAAGTACCCGCAACCGGCGAGCATGTATGAAAAGAGTAATGAGTGTAGAGGAAGCGCGTGAGGTTTGTAAGGATAGATGCAAGTGGCGTTCTGTTGTCTCTGCCTACCCCGACGGGAAAAAGGCGTGAGTATATGTATGTATGTATGTATGAAACATTTAATGCATAAACATGTATGTATGTTCCTATGTAGGTATAATATGTAGGTATTTCAAAAAAGAATGTGTATATTATGCATGTTTATCCATTGTCTTGTACCCATGATGGTACAAGCTCTTCTCAGTTTGTATCTATATGGTGTCGTGTGTATGTGAAAGAATATTATCAATGTAACGGATCTGTTATCATGGTTGACAGAAGTATTGCAGGAGATGGCGCCTCACAACAGTCATGACACAGCTGGTAAAGTCTGGGCAAATAGGACGCATTTCACCTTCACTTTGCCATAATTACACGATTGCGATCCTTTAAATAAATAATAATATGAGTACACTTGTACAATTACTGAAAATGTTTCATTTATAATTTATAACCAACAAAATAAGAAGGAATTACCACATTATCAATGACAACATATCATAAAGAAATTGATTGTTTGTTTACACGCACTGTCCACACCGGTGTAAAGATAGTGGAGATACTTAGAACACCGGAACGTACCCAAAGCAAACCACGGACAAACATAAATAATTAATTCCTAATTGGGACATTCTCACGTCAATTATAAATATAAAAAAACTAACTTCACCGAGCATGCATTTTATTAAACAATATTCAAAACATTTATGAAGGAATAGAACACCAATTTTTGTCGATCTCCGACACCCTTGTAATAGGCCGCAATTATGGGCAGTTAAATGGGATCGGGAGTTCTTGTTATAATGGTATCCATGTGACTTGTGACTTCCTCAAAGATGAATCGGATTTGACGCCGTTGTGCGCTTGTTGTAGGGTAACCATGAACAATGTCTAGTATGTGATAGACATACAATTAAAATATTGATTACTTTTAAAGAGACGATCTCCGCACTAACAATCTTAGGCAGTGTCTTGACGTACATACTGTTTAACCTAAGACTCAGTTAATTGCTCATAACACACTAAGATTTGTGTAGGTAAATACCGAACCCATTCGTAGGCAAACCAAGGAATTTATATATATTATTACTAATAATTCAAATTTTCATAAACATGAGCCGGAGCAACAAGATAATGAATCCTGTCTTGCTATGACTAAACCCAAAAGGTATTTCTCTACTTAGTTACTTGATTTTCTTGATTGAGTTTGATATTATATAGATTGTTGATTTTGTATTACAGGTTTTTAACACATCACGGTTATTTTATCTTTACATTTCTTATTTTTAATTTATTCAGTTGGTTCTTTGGTCCTTATATATTTTTTGCCTGCTTATCATAGATCTGGGACAATGAGGACAGTCTTAAAGCTAAATATTGTTTAAGACTGTCCCCCTTGTCACAGGATTTGTGGAGACTCCACACACCTGTACGCCGGAGCGGTTGTCGGCAACTTAGCGCGCGGAACTTTTAAAGTCGGGCCGGTTTAGACGCGAGCGCATTATTGCATGTAACATACGTCATAAGTAGATAGTGACCAATTTAGTAGCGGTGGCGAGTTTTTATTAGCTTTACATGATAAAAATAAATATTACGTAATCTGTATATATAAAATCCTTGCGTTACTGACTGATTGACAGACAAGCTACAGCCGAAACTACTCGGCGCAGGAAGCTGAAATTTGGCATGTATGTTCCTTGGGGACCGTAGGGGTGCACTAAGACGGGATTTCCCGAAATTCCCACGGGATCGGGCAAAACGGGAAATTCGAAAATATGTGCGTGCGAAGCCGCTGGCGTCGACTAGTTGTAAATAATGCTAACCTGTTACCTATAATTATGTCAGACAATTTTACAGGCGCGGCAGCAACTTTAGGACAGTGAAATTGTACGAAAATTACTATTAATCACGAAGGACAATTGTATCTATGATATATTTTTAACGCGCTTTTATTAGTTTTGTAGGTATGCATGAATTTCTGATAAGAATTTCATTATGTACATTGCAGTAGAATCCTGAAGATATAGAAATAAAAGCTAATGATAAAGCGGCCTTTTCTGAGGCTAATATTCTATCAAATCTTGTAAGCGGACTCCAGGCTCTGAGGCGAAAGTCTTTGATGAAAACCTGATGATTATGAAGATATAGAGCCCTTTCAAAAATGGTATTCCAAAATCGCTACCTCTTATCCCTTAAACACGTACTCATATACTTATTAGGTAGCATCGAAAGTTACCTTTCGCGTAATACCGTCGTTTCACCGCATACATACAGCACGCCGACGAGGGTGATTATTTTATTATATTTATATACGAAGTGCGGGCGGAGTCGGGGCGCGTGACGAGTTCATCGGCTCGTTATCTGTGGTGAACACTTCTGTTTTGTTTTAATGGGCTCTTTGCGCTTGTACGCCAGTTTGATTATGAAGCAACGTGTTGAGAAGGATTACTTGTGGTGATGTGAGGTTGCGTATGCGTGTATTGTTTGTATATGTGTTTAAATGATGGACTATGTTGTGTTGTTGTGTTTAGGATAGTGATGGTTATCGTGTCAGACGTACACATTACCCAACTTGTTAGCAGGTATGGTTTTATGTCGTGCTGACATCTTGGGGTGTGACTTAGCCGTCCACATGTCAGTAAGGTACACCGCGGTGGTCGAATGCCTCTAAGGTAGTCACACACGTATCCTCCACCGACCTAAGACCAGATACCGAGTATTGGTAGTGTTGGAAGGAACCCCACAGGCTTTCCACCGCGTCAAACAATTGATACCTAATTGTAGGCCAGTCCGACCCTCTCTTGCCGCTTTTCAGCATAATAATTGTAAAAATCTACCAACACCTCATAACACACCAAAATCCATAAAGCCATTACTTCCACAAAACTGTGTAAATTACTTACTTATTTCACACACCTCTGAATTTGCGAAGTTGTGTGTATTAAAAATGTTAAATATCGCTCGCTTAATAATGTGTCTTGTAGATGGCAACAGGCTAGCTCCCTATTACATTGGGACCTAAACAAGTGGCGAAAAGTGGGTGTGTAATACACCTCTGCCTACCCCTTCGGGGATAAAAGGCGTGAAGTTATGTTATGTTACTTATCTTAATATATAAAATCCTTGCGTTACTGATTGACTGACAGACACGCTACAGCCGAAACTATTGGGCGCAGGAAGCTGAAATTTGGCATGTATGTTCCTTGGGGACCGTAGGGGTGCACTAAGAAGGGATTTCCCGAAATTCCCACGGGATCGGCCAAAACGGGTAAATTTAAAGGCGTAGCTGCTGGCGTCCTCTAGTTTCACATAAAAACATAGTACACAACTCGTAAGATGGATATAACCCTGTCATTAAAATCTGGGGTAAAAAACTATCCACAAAGTCTAAGAATGTTACGCGAATGGATTACAATCAGAAACCCAGCTAGTTGCATCATAAAAATAAAGGGCAACGCAGAGAGAACAACAATTTAATTTCATTGGCCTATAACAATTAAAAGAATAGCTGAATTCTTTCAAAGATACTCCGCTTGTAGAATATTAACTATTACATTAATTCGGATTGGAGAGACTTTGATTGTATGGAGATTTCTTAGGTGGACGTCAAGAGGGAATTTGTAAAGGAACAGGTGAATGTGTATGTCTGTTTTGTTAAATATTCAAGAAATACTTGACAGACTGGTCGAATATACTGTCTGTATCAGAATTCTGAAAGATAATTGTGAATTTACTTAGTAACGGGCCAGTGCAGTTAGACTATCGAGGTTGCCAGCGAAATGGGGATGGAAAAGTAAAATCTTGCATCAATTGACATACGGTCATGTGATTCCAAATTGGTAGAAGCTGCAGTACAGTAACCGGATAAAAAGCCTAAATATTCCAAAATACCTACGATATTATAGAGGAATAGCACCGGGAAACAAAACAAACCATCGTGTTCATCACAGAAAGCATTATCCCAGATGGGAATAGAACCCACTACCTCCGACTACAGCAACTTTAGGAGGAGAATAGATAAAAGTCGGTAGATTAGGTCAATTCTTTTTTATGTCATAAGCGGCAAACGAGCAGACGGATCGCCTGATGGTAAGCAATAGGCTAGTTGACAAAAAAAAATATAAGTCCGTCCTTTAGATTATTCAAAAATAAGCGGTACGTATTTTTTTATTTGTAAATTAAACCAAAAATGACCAAGATATAGCTCATTAAAGTTACGTATAACGTCACGCCGTGCTGCATTTTTTAGCACTAGATGACGTCACACGTAACTTTAATGGGCTATATCTTCGTTATTTTTTATTTAATCGAAAAAAGAAAAATACGTGTCCAATATTTTTTATAATCTAAACGGACTTAATAAAATGTAATTATTTTGACCCTGGAAACTACCCTATTACCGTCGCCCATGGACACAAGCAGAATCAGAGGAGCCACAAGTGCGTTGCCGCCCTTTGGGTTAGGAAAAGGGATGGGAGGAGGAGTGGGTTGATGGAGAAGAAATAGCGGATAGGGCCGCCGGCACTCTCACTCACCGAACGAAACGCAACAATAAAGGTACCTACCTACTGTTACTTTACATCGATTGTCTTTGTGAGGGTAGTACTTCACCGGTCGAGCCGAACCACGCTGAAATCAGCAAGGCTCTACTACCTAACAATAAACTAAAATAAAACATTGTTATTCATCAAAGAAAGACGAAAGTCAGTCAACCAAACAGACGTAGAAATTCTCTACATTACAACCTAACGAATCCCTTTACCTATTAGTGTTTTAGTCAGTATATTTACTTTGAAACAATATTCCTAGCATCTACATTACACGAAATATATTTTACAATTAAAATGAGTGATGAACTGAATCAGGTTACTTTGCAAACCACCCCTACGAAAGGGTAGTCCTTCTCGACTTGTTCAGTACATTGTAGGGCTCGCTGATGAGCGTATATTAATATTAAAAGCTCCGCAAATTGCCAGGGGTCGTGTTTTAATTGTTATAATCAATCAAAGCTACGTATGATCTTTCTCTGCAAACAGTTTTAAACTTTTTTTATGATTTTTAACTATATGATTGATGGTTTGAACTAATCGAACTTAGAACTTAATTATATTTGATTAAGATTGTATTTCAGACCGCCACAGTTCCAATTACAAACTTAATTTTAACATTCTGGTTATAGACATCACATTATCCTCGTCACCTACAAATCTTCTTATGTCTTATTATCTGCAAAAGTGCCGCAGGGGCTCAGGATCGGTCATGTGAAGAACTTTGGGGAAGGCCTATGTCCAGTAGTGGACGTATTTTGGTTGATATGATGATGGTGATGATGAAAGTGCAACAACTTGTTATTCGTGTGAGGGCGGGGTCAACTTATAGTTGGAGTATAGCCTTGCGATTCATATCCTGAAACAAGAACTGGGACCGACGGCGTTTTACTAGGAAATAAATAGCACAGCAAGTGGTCATCCATCCAAGTGATAACCTGTGCAAACATTGCTTTACTTTGCCGATTTGTTACGAACAGCAATTCACTACAAACCTTACAAGATATCACGTTAAAGACATTATTTATTATGGGGCGTCGTAGAAAAAACAGTCCTTTGATTGATTGACACATTTGGCAGGTGGATTACCCCATGAAAGACAGGTGGACTCATCACCCGATTAATAGCTTATCGCGCCTACACCACACCGCTGACATGGGAAAAAGGGGATAGTCATACGGGTCACACACACTGACACGACCGTACGTCATAGGTGGTGAATTTGAATCGTGGTAGAGGGGGGATATGGCTCATAAGGTAGGAGACAGACTAAGATGATATATAAGGCAAGTGTGAATAAGACAGGACGAAGGGAAAGACCTAGGCAGACGTTATGTGACCAGATTGTACACATCCTTAAAAAAAAAACAGGTTTGAAGTAATATAGTAGTAAGTAATCCGAAAACGACTGCCACGTTGGTCTCGCGGCATAAATCTGCGCGTGGGATTGGGAGGTCTCGGGTTCGATTCCCTGGTCGGGCAAAGTGTTACCTATTGGTTTTTTTCCATTAGGAAATTCTCAGTAGCAGCACGGAGTCTGGTAATGTGCCCGGTACGGCAATAGGCTCGCCCCCTATTACGTGGGACCTAAAAATTCATGGCGAAACGTGGGTGTAACATTACACCTTTGCCTACCCCTTCGGGGATACAGGCATGAGTCTATAAATAAAAATAAATAAAAATAATCCGAAGAACATGTATGAGAAATTTGATGGGAGTGAATGAAGCTAGAGATGTACCTATGTCAAGATCGTTACAAATGGCGTTTGGTGAATCTATGTATGGTTGTATGGTAGGATTATTTTCTCTAGGATCGAGTTTATAGTACATACAGCCAGTTGTTTGCTAAGAGATTAGCTCCTTGGTCATAGATATGGAAATCAAAGCCCAATTTCACCACATCTGAATTGATCTCATCTACCAGATAACATCAAAATTGGACTAATTTTTTTGTGAATTATCAGACAAATGAATTGAACATAATTATATGAGACATCGGTGAAATTGGCCGTAAATAAAGTAAAAGTAAGTTAAGGGTGTTTTTGTGGTTTTCATGTTCATATTCATCATACAGTCTTTCTACGACAGGTGTAATGACAGGTGTTATGTCATGTTATCCTTCCCAAAGGTACTATTTGCCTCGTTGTATTTTCCTTAATCGCTTCTTACGAGAGCCACGGAATTAACTGGGGTAGAGACACACTTGGAGAAACCACCTGGGCTTGCATTAATTTTATGAAGAATCGATCAAGTTGGTGGCAGGCAGATTTGATTTGTGCTGTAATCTGTGGTTTGCCAAAGGGAGACAGATAAAATTATCTAACTGGACTGGGATGGATTAAGCGAGATCTCACTGTCTTTTTGAACTTTCTGCAGTACTGCAGAAATTAGGTAACTATTACTAGTAATTTAAGATCCTATTTCACAATCCTAATAGTGTTATAAACCCAAAAGATTACGCGCATCGTAGAAGGTTTGTTACGCTTTTTCGCAAAATCTATTAAACGGCTATTAATGAAACTTTTCAGAACCATAGCTTATACATCAGTATAACACATAGGCTACCCGATAACCAAGCAGGCGGGATCGGTAGCAGCAACTAGTCTTTCAATACACGCATGACTGACCGCTTAGCTGACTGACCCTACACGCCAACAATAACTTACGACCCTCGTAGAAAAACCCAAGATATAACTAACGACTTCCCTAAAGATGGTAACCTTTAATTAGCTTAAGCTCAAGTCTCGTTTATTAATTAAAAATTACAATGTAAATCATATAATTTTACACCCGACTGAGTGTAACGTGTATATTTTTTACATATTATTTATATTAATTAGATTTCGTGAGGGAAGGAGATAGTTATCTTTGTGTACCGCTTTACTATATATACGGTTCCTATAGACACCCCTGTAGACTGCTATTCGGCTTTCGGCCAGTACGGTCTACGATTCGGCCCTACGTATGCCGAATATCCGACTGATATGCTTATTGCAATAGTGACTTCGTGAGAAATAATGACATTTCGAAGTAAGTCACTTAAGGTTATCGGTACAGAGGCAGCAGTCCGCTCCTCAGTGATTATTTATTTATTTATTTATATTCATGGAAAACTTACAGCTAAGATAACATAACAGTGATCATTCTAGTAACCAGACAGCCAATTACAAATGTTCGCTTCTAGAAGACAACATAAAAAGTGTGTGAACAGTCTCGGAAGACAGAAATAACTTTTATTTTTATTAAGGATTAAAGAATTAAAGGCTCAAGTTTCAATTATGATAAAGAAATGAGCTAATTGAAAATAGTATACATCTCTGAAATAAATGAAAGACAATCGGTCACGCAGCGAAATGGTGACCTCTATGAGCGCTGCTTAACTTTGCAGATCTATTGCGAACGGCGAGTCACGGCATGCTATGAGCGCTGCAAGACCTCTATAGTTATAATATAAGCATAATAGGATTAGGAAAACATAGTGTCACCACCCTATTTCCTGCCGTGGGTATCGTTAGTAAAATACACGAAGCAAATAGTACCTACCTATCTTTGGGACAAGACGGAAAACTCGACATCAAAAGCTTATCTCAGAATTCCTTCATTGGCTCTCAATGCGATTGTAAAGGAAATATAGATAATATGGAGAGGCCGATGGAGGATCCAGCAGTGGGTTGCGAAAAGAGTCTATCTTTTTTATTTATTTATAGACTCACGCCTGTAACCCCGAAGGGGTAGGCAGAGGTGTAAATATTACATCCACATTTCGCCACGAATTGTTAGGTCCCACGTAATAGGGGGCGAGCCAATTGCCGTTACCGGGCACATTACCAGACTCCGTGCTGCTACTGAGAAGTCGGAAAAACCCAGCAACACTTTTGCCTGAGTCTATCTATTGCTAGCAATAAAAAATAAAATCTCTAACACTGGCAGCAGGTAAACGCATTACGTTCATCTTCAAAATACAATTTCTATAGTCTCTAGAATCATATAATTACATCTAATACCGAAGGTCTTAGCTACCGAAGTTCTACGAGTGAAACAGTAGGATCAGATCCGAGTTATATGTCAGGAGGTCAAGTACGCAACATTGTTGGTAGAACAATGGACACCGCGGGGTTAGAAAGGCTCCCACCTCATTGGTAACAGGGTTGTAATCTAATATCAAATGTTACTTTTTATTGTAACTTTACAGAAAAACGACTCGCGTGTTCGCTCAGGGACGTAGTAGGTAGACATCGCAATACGTTTAGTGAGCAGGTTCCTAACGTCATCAGGGAAATGGCTCACACACCTCCTCCTCCTGTGACATCGAACCTGTGCCCTCTGGCTTAGCAGTTATGGTCACTAACCATTACACTAACAGTTCTTTTTTTTATGTTAATAGGCGGCAAACGATAAGCAATTACCGCCGCCCATGGACACAAGCAACACCACAGGAGTTAAAAGTGCGTTGCCGTCCCTTGGGGTTGTGAAAAGGGATAGGATGAGGACTGGGGTGAGGGAGAAGGATTAGGGGATAGGGCCTCCGGCACTCTCACTCACCGAACGAAACGCAACAGTTTAGTTACTGTTACTTTACGTCGATTTTCTGTGCGAGGGTAGTACTTCCCCGGTCGAGCCGGCCCATTCATGCTGCATCAGCAAGGCTCTTCTACCACCGAAAAAGTTCTGCTTATACCAATCACTGTATATACTAATTTTAACTGTTATCTCATTTATTTTATGACTGGTCCAAGCCACGACGTATCGCTATCTCTTTGGGTTGCGGAGGTCAGAAGGCAGTTGCTCCTATATTCTACTTAGACCAGAAATCAGACCCAGGGCTCCAAGAGAGTATTGGGTGCAAGCGAGATAGGACGACGATGACCCACATTTATTTCCACATGCATTTAATAATTTTATAGTTTGATAAAAAAGTCACATCCGTTTATAACCAACTCCTATAAAATCCGTTTGAAATGTCTTAATATCATTAATCTTAATGTTCATATCTTCCTTAATGGCTACGTCATCGGGCGGATGTACGAATTAATTAATGAGACAGACGCCAAACAGTTAGGATTCTTAAGTTGTGACATCACAGGCAATCAGCTGGAGAACAATAGGACATACATGAGATAAAACCAGTCTGAGAAGAGCTGTGGTTGTTGCGGCATGGAGTAGTTTTGAGGGATCAACTTATTTCGGTGTAATATCCATGACAAAGGACGGACCGAGTTAGGAAGGGACCTGATTGTTGTGGCGACCAGTACTTTTAAGATATCAACTTATTTTGGTGTTAACACTAAGACATTCATGAGAAACAACTAATCTAGACTAACTTGAACTCCGATCCTTGTCCCATCTTTGTAGTTTTGAGGGGTCAACTTATTTTGGTAAGTAAATGAGTATTCGTTTCGATGTACTGATGATGTAATGTGAGCTCAAAAGGCTGTCTGATAAGGGAGGGAAGGCAACACCAGTATTTAAACTGGCAGGAAACTATTGCTATGGATATCAAAAATGACGTCATAGTACGTACTTACTTGTTATTGCTATCGTTCTAAGTAGGTAAAAAAATATGACAAGTACCTACCTATTAGAAGTATTAGAAGATAGGTATTAGAAGTTCGAGTGTGTGTAGTCCGTTGCTGATCCAGGATTTTTTTTTGAGAGAAGGGGTAACAGGACTTATTTTTCATTGGACAACGGCGTCTGACTGACCCTGGTGAATATAGGTTTTATAAAGTAAAACACAAATTAAATCAATTGTCATCGCAAGACTCATATGCGTTGCAACTTAGAAGAAGCACCTAATGCATACTTCTTACTCTGAAAATGTGCTCGAAATGACAATAAAATTATTCACTCATTACTAAATAGATTTAAAGCGAAATATTGTTGGTATAAATATGCCTCACCTTATCTATCTGCGATGCAAACAACGCATACAACCGTCAATAAAGATAATTATTTTATCTGATATTTACTTAATATAAAATCGAAAGAACACCACTTTAAAATTCGTTCTAAATTTATAAATTAATAACTGTCATCAAAAACGATAATTCCATATTCAAACAGTCTCAAGGTCAAGTTCGATTTTTAAATAATTTAACGTTAATAAAATTCATTTTATGCTAATAAATGCATAGACTATATTCCGTTACCTACCTAAAATGTTTTATCATAATTATCATTATTTTGTTTAATAGCCAACCCTGATCCGCACAATACCACATAACTTGAAAATTCAAGGTTTCCGATTAAATTTATGATATACTATCAAAAGTTATGGTACAGTATACGTAATCGATTTCGCAGTCATTAATGACATGCGTTTTTATGACGATTGGCGATCAATAGCCAATCAATTACCTAAGAAATCATCATGGCCGCTACGAAAGGCGAAGCCATGAGAAATTCAAACCTAGCAACACTGTAAAACTATTATCTCATAATATTGCTCAAAGGTATAAACGGCAAACTAAACGATTCCTAAAATTAAAATAAACCGCACGCACCTAGCAACAATGTGACACAGAAAGATAACGATATTCATATATCCATCCTTTTCTAACTGATAGCGAAAAACGAGACGATGGAATACATTCATTTAAACACGTCATGGTTATACGCGAACACGTACGTTGTATGCGATGTGCTATTTCGTCACTCGAAGCAAGCGGCGCCGTGGCTTAGTTGGTTAAAGCGCCTGTCTAGTAAACAGGAGATCGCGAGTTCGAATCTCGCCGGGGCCTGCACAACAGTGCTTGTTTTTTGGATTTTAAATAATTAAACCAATTATTAATATTATTAAAACTACTTGGGAAAAAGAAGAACACAGTCATGAGAGTTAAGATAAATTCAATAAATTCGATTAGATAACAACATGAAAATAAATTTTCCCTGCGTTTGTTAACTTCAAATTTTCATTCCATAAAGTAAGAAAATCTCCATTTCTTAATCATAATTAATTCATTGTATGCAAATATGTTCTATTTTATTCTAGAACACCGATGAATACAAATGTCACATCCACTATAACATTGATGATATATAGCACTTCCGTGTATATTATTAGCAAATCGCGTCAATACTATATAATATATAAAAAGAATAATACTCTTGACCTAATAACTGTATTTACATAAACGTGTCTGTTGCTAAGAAACCTAAGGCTGAGTGCAGACAAGCTGGCCATGTTATAAATATTTTATACCTATTTAATATGTTGAAATAATTTTAAGATGTGTATTTCTTTGTATTAAAAGGCTTTCAGACCTTCTGGCGTAAAACGTAACATTAGAAAATAAATGGGTGTCTTGTGTGTAGGTCAGTAGGATGATCGGAAAGGGCAGATTAAAAGCAATTGTAGCCACGTAACCCATGCCGAAACGTCGGGGCAAATAGAAAGGTATTTCATCTTTCTTTTCGTTAAGTAACACGATTCAGACCCCTTACATAATCATTACAATTTGTAGCCGTTGTACGATATTTATGAACGGGTCATAAACACATTGTCTTTATTCGGATAAAGGCTATGTGAAACGTCGGCGTTTCGAGCGGCTTACCTCAGTTGTGGCGATGGCACAGATTACTAAATGGGAAGATAGCTGGGGTACAATTTGTGGTTTGGAGTTAGTCTTGGATGCAACTGGGATAACGCTAGGCAAGCGGTCTAAACACCGAAAAGTAAGCAATGCGCACCATGGGCACAGACAGTTTTTACCAGTGGCGGATCTACAGAGGGGCTAAGAGGGGCATTTGCCCCGGACGGCAGCGTCATGGGGACGCCAATGTCATGACATGGAGCGAAAAATTCGAACTATTTGGAAAACTGTTAGGAGAGGGCGCCATTATCAAGATTTGGCTCGGTTCGAAATAAACGTAGATCCGATACTGGTTTTTATCCGATTTTAACTGCGTAGTCTGTTCGTCTCCTCTAGTGTATCACAGCCTTAAATTCATAAATTCCACAAAAATAGATACAAGATAAAATATTAATTGTACACACACGTTAATTACGAAGTTTCGTTACACCACGAGTTTACGAGAACACGAATTGGTCCACGGACGAATTAAAAAAAGCTACGAACTATGCATCGAGAAAGCATAATGAACGATTATTTATTATTGTACACGTTCGATTGTGCTTACTGTTCTTGTACCGAGGTAGCGTTAGCAACACATAACATATAAAAATAGGTAGGTATTCAATTAATTGTGCTACATAAGGAATACTTGTAAAAAGAAAAATTTATATTATTGCTTTTCAGCTAGCGGGAAAACTGGTAAGAACATATTAAAAAGATACATAAATAAAAAATTATAAAAAGAAAAAAGCAATGAATTAAATCTTCTATTACAAAACAAACGCGGACATACATTTCACACATAGGGTACCTACAATGCATGAGGGCAGAATCCGGTTTTATTAGTCCCAAAGAAGTCCTGCGCTCCTCTGAGCGGCATATTGCCCGACGAGAATTTGACGAATAAGAGCAGTCGTGATTAGTCTATATCTTTCTACAGTCATCAGTAAGGAGGGTAAGCCTCTTGTGTTACTGACTGACACTGGCAGGAGCCTGCCAGACTTTCATATAATCGTCAGAATATATATTTTTTTTGCTGTTTTCCATTCTTTGAATATTTGTAAAATTCTCCGCGATACGTAAATATTATAGATAATTTTAAACATACGTAGAAGTAGTAGGGATATTTTTGTATAATTCCTTGTCTGCTGACCGTCCTAGATGGCTACACGTCAGCAACGGCATGCGTGGGAGTGTAGTCCAGCATTAATTGCCAACACATTACGGGCGGGAACAATGGAATATTAACACTGTAACCGTCTGCCCGGTAACGTATGTGAGAGCTTTGCTTCGACACATTTATATGCGGTAAGGACACTGCGATTTAATTGGGAATTTTAGGTATGCGACTGATGAGGTGTCATGTCGTGTGACGGATAAGACTGGCCATATATCGAACTGTGACAAACATCAAGTGACTATTACGCATAGCAAACTGCGACAGACAGTCACCAATACGCGTGCAGGTTGCCTATGAGCTTAAAATATGGTAGCAATATTAGGAATATAACCATGTCTATACCAGACAAAAGATAAGAAGCTTCTTCTTGAAAAGGTAAAGCCATAAAAGAGGCCGTGGATGGAGAAGTAGGTCAAGTGGATTTAGTAACCAATAAACATGTGAACTACCTCATCGGTAGCAATCTTATAAAGATACACAATAGAGATATTCATACTATGGATATATCCTAGAAAAATGAAAGCTTTTCGAAAAGACGAAAAGTGGCACTTGCTGCAGATGAAGAAGTAGGATGATGATGATCATTGAGAATGATCATCATCATCAGCACATACACAGCGAACTCTTTGATACCAACACCAAAACACTAGCACGCAATGATGTTACAAAAGTAAAAAGAAGTAGATATGTTATAGGCATACCAAAAGCAGGACGCTAAACATAAGCCAGTTGGCAAGTCTGACATAATTATAATTATGTGTGTGACGTCGCGAGCCGGCGTCAAAGTGAAACTGACACATCTTGTCAACCGAAAATAAAATATGGAGTTATCGATGTGTGCATTAGTGTACTAGCCGTTTCTACAGTTTGATTACTACGTAGGTAACGTCTCCCTTTTTCTTGTAGGTATATAATTGCTAGCATGTATCAAACTGCAACAGACATGCATATTTCACATATTTGCCTTGACCACAGTTTTATAACGAAGCCTATGTAAATCTTTAACAAAGACTATACATAAAAGGTACGACAGACAATACTAACATTGTAACATTTTAGGTTATAAACATAAACGTCGTTACGTCACAATCCACTATTGGCAATAGGCAAAGGCGTTGAGCGTACAGCCAATTTAATGACTCATTCATTCGAGCGGTATGCTTACGCTGGGTTGCCAGATGGCTTGCGAATTACCCGCGTTATCGGGTAACTTACGGCCCTTTCGACATTTACATTACGTGTTGTTACGTGGGAGCAGTGGCGTAGCGTGGGTTTCTGCCGCCCGGGGCCATTCGGCAATTCGCCGCCCCCTTTTTACCCCAATGTTTCTGCAAAAGTATAACGTTTTTCGGGTTTTGGTATGTTTGTATGTTTATTAGTATGTCCTCTAGTTTGGCTTTACACGCTGAACGGCTTAAAGGATTAAAAAAGAAATGTTGTCATTTGATTCGTCTCACTTGCTCGAATATCATAGAGCATACGGTATATTTTACGGCAAAATGTGGCAGCTCTCAGCGGTGTTAATGGGTCACGCACGGCAGAGCGGCGGCCGTTTCTCTGCTGCAATATATGTACCTATAGCTTAGTCTAGGCCTGACGGCTTAAGGAATTTTAATAAGTTAAATGTCGATGAATTTCCGTCATCACTAGATGCTTTGTTGTAGTTGTGTTGTATACATTCGGGACGGCTTCGGTGTAGTCGTGCGTCAGGAGGGCACTGTGGTCGTCGGTCTGCCCGCGAGGTAAACAAGTGAGTTGAATTGCGCGCATATACTTGAATCATCACCTTTAGACCGTCCCTATTGGTGAGTTTAAGTACGAGGTACGCTACCCGGGTCGACACACTACCGACTTCTACAAACTGCTCTTCCAGACCAGGAAACCGACGCAACCCCAAGAGTAGGTCGCCTTCTCGATGGTAGCAAAAGTCACCTGACTCTAGAGTTACCATGTCCTCCCCCTGTCATCGCTGATAACCGCAGTATGTGCCACGTTATGTGACTTATTTCTGCCTTTAGCTCAGCGAGGTATTCTTTTGCCGTAGATTATGTTCGTTGTAAGACGCAAGGTATAATGTATACTTAATTGATGTTGATAGCCTGCCGTAGCCCGATAGTCTTACAGAACACATGCACCGCCGTACCCGCCACCACCTCCTTGGCCGGGAATAACGAAGCTGCCGGGAATTGGGGCTGTTGCGTCCAAACATTAGCAGAAGGCGTTTGTAGTATGTGAAATAATCGGCTTTGATTTTAACGCAAATATCATAAATATTGGAGTCAAAGTTCAAATAGCGTATAGTTAAAAGCGCAGGTGTGACTATTGTCTTAGGAGATATGTACCTGCTTTTTTCCCTATTCAACTATAAAGATTATATTGTATTATTTTATCTGGCACCCGTCGCCCCTATTGCCCTGGCGCCTTTATGCGCCAGTTGCACCATGGCAATAGGGGCGGCACACATCGCACACAGGGGCGGCTCGGCCCTGATAGATGGATTTATTAATTACTCATACATAACAGATCGGCTCGCAGGCATACGCTCGCAGATCACCGGAATATTTCAAACTATTCAAGAATTAATAAACGGACACAAGCAAGTCTTCACGTAATGAAAATCATGATCGCACGGTCCTGCTGGGATCGTGTCAGTGCGCGCGCCAAGTATTTAAAAAATATTATTTTTTCGCGGCGTCTTTTGCCGCCCCCTTAAATGTGCCGCCCGGGGCCATGGCCCCCCCGGCCCCCCCCACGCTACGCCACTGCGTGGGAGATTAGATTATTAGAACATGGTATTATTCCTTTTGGTAGCGGTTTACTGTGTTAGTATTTCGTCAGATAACTTCAAATCTTATACAAGCTGAGGGATCCAAGGGTAAGGTACTAGATAAGTTTACTAGTTTCTAATTTTCAACAATTATATGATGACGAGACTGCCTCCGTGGTACAGCGGATAGCGTGTGCGACTGCCGATCGGAGGTCCCGGGTTCGATTCCCGGGTCGGGCACAAGTGTTACTGGGTTTTTCCGAATTCACAGTTGCAGCCCGGAGTCTGGTGATGTGCTCTATTACGTGGGACCTAAAATTTCATGGCGAAATGTGGGTGTAATATTACACCTCTGCCTACAGTGCCTACCCCTTCGGGGATACAGGCGTGAGTCTATAAAAAAATATATGATGTGGACTACGATAGGCAATTTATTGAGAATCATTACTCTGAGAAACATTCGCCGGCAGGCCTATGAAACCTGATTAGCATGGTTGGCAGCATTATTAACCCTTGTGTTGTTTATTGCACGGATGACGTAGTCAGCGCGGCAGCGTAGTGTAGTAGGCCGTCTCGTTGGTTAGCACTGTGTTGAGTACTTTGGGTTCGATCCCCACATAGCATAATATAATCCAAAAATAGATATTTTGAGTTACTCTATAATGTAGTTGTATATTTGTAAAGTTTCCGCTTTAAAAGCTTTATTCTTTGTGCTTTAAAAGCGAGAAAAAGAATCATCACTCTACGGTCCGGTCACCAAACTTTTTAACAAACAATTACCATCGTCAGGGACAATTAATATCTATCTCATTAATATAATCTCTACATAGCACGTGATATTAACACAAACTCCGAATTATAAATGAGCCTATAACCATAATACACCGCTGGCCACTCCCATATAGTCGTGATGTTGGGCCGACATCAATCATTTACCAGAATATATTACCATGATATCAATCTTTGCTCCGCAGTCTTGCTGGCTGGTCGATACCCTTCAAGAAAAAATCGTACCTTCAAACGATTCGATTTATGAATGAGCGAGAATATTCTAGAGTTATCTATGAATTGTTATTTTTTTTTAATTTGTACTAAGTACTTGTAAATATGTAGAACATATTATGCCAATTAAATTACAAAGAAGAATATTAAAGTTTTGGATGACTCTGAATCTTGATAGTTATCCAAAGGTGGTGAGACTGGCCGTACAATTTGTTGGCTGTTAGATACATGTCTTTGCAATTTCATGTTCAGTATGAAGACAGTGTGAAATCTTTCTCGACACCAAAATATGTATCTGCGCAACGGTTTACGCCTACATTATGGGACAGCTCGACTAAAAGAAAGACAGTTTTGACTGCGTCGTTGCTCAGAAATAGTCGACACACAGCGCCAAGTAAAGCTTTTAACAGTTGCAGTGCGATGTTGATACATATTTACACCATAAGTGCAGTACCAAGGTCCAATTGCCTAGCTTGACGACTAGCCAAGTGTACCAATCCTAAAAATATACTACAAAAATATCACAGCGGCAGAATGAAAACCGAGTACTGGCAACCCAACAAACCGTTCTCCGATTAATTCACACAGATTAGGCGGCACAAGGTCAGTAGGTCCGTTCCCGGCTGTTACATTATAAATCCCATAAAATACGGCGGTGTGGCACGCCAAGCTTGGTGACGACACATGTACATGTGCCCATGGTCGAGTTAGAAGCGTGAATGATGGGTATGATATGAGCCATGTGATTTGAATTTTGTGGTTAGGACAGAAGGTCATTAGTGCAGTTTGATTAACAATAGGCTGTAATATGCCCTTTGGTCTTTAAGCTCTACATATTTTGTCATTTATCTATAGATACTGAAATATGTAGACCGCACTATCTACACATATTTTGTACTCGTTTCATTATTGACGCAGTTTCATTAATTCGTTTGCTTTAGCTCTACACATTTTCTATCATTTTACTGAGCTGTGCACACCGCAGTATCTACATAATTTTGGTACTTGTCTCATAGGGTAAATACGTTAAATGTCGGCCACCTTACGGTTTTTCTGTTTTGGGATCGGTCTGGCACCATCAATTTGCAACAAAAGGACAGCTTCCGATGCGGTTTTGGATAGTTTGATAAATCTATTTCATGTTTATGGGCATAAGATTGACATTTCTACTACAAGGAAAAAGTTCTAAGGTTTAGTTGCGTCGAGAACGAAAAAACCCTAAAGTCGGCCATTCACGGTCCATTGTCGGTCGCGTTTTTCCCAAATGTCGGCCGGGTATAGGATGTTTTAAATTAAGACTGACAAATATTATTAATATGATTTATTTTGGCAGGAGTCTCACTAAGTATACGTTATTAATCGTTATTGGTTTAATAGTAGGTAAAGTATTTTTTTTATTTGCACTTAAATAATGTTAGGTATTACAATTTTTATCAAAGTAAACATCACAATAATTATAATTAGTTCTGGATGTCGTTTCAAAAATAATTCATACCATTTTTGGCCCGGAGGATCATCATTGAATAGATTTTGCCTGATTTCGGCTGTCATATTTTTTTTACACTATGAATTAAATCTGTTTTTTTTTTCTTGGGAAACCGCACTTCGCGAGTTGTATTAGCCATTGAACTAGTATTTCTTCTTTGGCTGGATTCAAAACCGAAGGACGTCCGTTTTAAATGTATGTATGTCTATGCGACCAGCCAATCTATCCTGCAACGTCGTCGTTCGTGGGACGCCAAATAGTTTAGAGGCTGCACGAATGGGCATCCCATTATTTATTGCCTCAAGTGCTTCCTTTATTTTTGTGCGATCGTAACTGCATAATTTTCTTTGTTTTCGTGAAGGCCCTTGATCTCCCTGTTGTCATTGTAGTACCTTAAATTAAAAGCATTAATTCTAAGGGCAGCTTTTTGTGACATGCACGTTAATTAATGAATGAATGTTTCACGACCAACCATTTATATTTTTAAGCTAATTAACATGGGTTAAGGTAGCAAGTTCCAAAGAGCAATGTATATCTTATATTCCCATACCATAATAAGCTACCATAAATGTTTTCAATAATATCAACTCCTACATTTAAACTTAACTCTTTATATTATTAATAAATAAATGTATAATAAATATTTTATTTTGAGAAAATAAGAAAAAGTAATCAGCCTGTATAGTTGGGCTCGAATTCGAGGCTGGTCGACATTACGATCTTTAATGTTTCTAAAGCCGGCCCCTATTTTGTGTACATTATTTCTCGAGATTCAACTAATATCACCCCGGCCGGTATTTGGCGATTAAACGTAAAATAGATTTATTTGCCTATATGCGTTGCAAATTCTCTTATTAAGCCAATGGAATAAGTACAATTTGAATTTATAAAACAGACTGTATTTACTTTAAGTCGGCCACGGCCGAGAATCCGGTTTTAATTCAAAATTGGTATTCTATTGGCGGCCTCCTATTTTCCCTTTAAAACAATACGTAAAACATTGGGAAAACTATCTCAAAATATAGTAAAAATCACTAGTTACTGATAATAAAGCTTAAAACAAAAAAAAGGAATGTCTGACCGTTCTAATATCAATCCCCGAAGTGTGGACATTCACAGCAAGTAAGGTACTTTTAATATAAAATTGACACTTCGACGGCGCAATCGCTACTGACGCTCAGTGTGCGAAGAGTGAGTGGCGTAATCGGAAAGTAACGGTTTGTACATATAGAGCATGAACTAAGGTTGTAATTCGAGTGGCAAATTTGTCACTTCATTACGTTTTAAATGAACGCAAGCTAAAAATGTGCAGACGGCCGAGGTTTGGGGGGGGGCCGACGTTTAGCGTATTTACCCTACTTGAATACATTTAAGAAATGTCAAATTTGTAAGTATAAGTAGATTAATAATAACATTTCAAGCGTTTTTGCTATCAGCTAAAATATGGGTTCTTTACTTTGCGCCCCTTTAATAAACGACTGGCATAAGTATAACTAGGTCACGAAAAGTAAGAATTAGAACTACGTGAGTGTATTATTGTATGCAACGATAACAAGAGACGGTTTATAAACTTCTCACTGTGTAGCGACTTACGCCATCTTTGAATAAAGATTGACATGACCTATGACAACAGTCAGTGATTGACACCATAAATGACGTAATCACCGCTGGGACTTTGGACATTTTATTCTGTATCTGAGTAATTTCTATTTCCGATGTTTCAATATTTGTAAATCCATAAACTGCTTTTTGTCAGTTCGTTATTAACGAAATTACTTCTTTACATTGTCGCCGAATAATCGGGTATTATAAGTGCAATTTACGAGGCCAAAGAGACGATATAAATCTTTCTACTCTACGCTCCCATTTATCCCAAATCCCTTGCACCCCAAGCCACTCGGTCAGCAGATAACTAACAGCAATGTAAATATTTATTATTTGTCCAACTAACTGGCGTTCGGAAACGTAGCTCAGCAATCCACCGAACTAATAAAACACTCACGATCATGGACGGAAACATAAAAAAATATACATATATACTCTACGCACTTCCAACGCCTATTGTCAAAATAAAAAAACCAAGGGCACCCATAGGGTTATCGAACGCAAGTTTTTTCGCGCGTTTTTTTAGACACCATTCTTTATTTGCGTGGGTCCTTTAGAAAAGTGATTGTAAATAGGTGAGACAAAAACTAAATAATTTATTCTAAGTATGTAAATACAATTTAGAAAATTTATTATGCGAGATGCCATCTGGCAATAAGCATTTCGTTTTTAATTGTGTTAAATTATTGTGTTAAAGGATTTTTGTACTATAAATATATGGTTGTTAATTAGTTTTCATAATATGTAAGCATTAGGGAATCAGTAGATGACTACATGAGGAAGTATTTAATTAAATCCTTAGCCTTAGTAGTTACTAATTATTATTCTCTAGTTGCAGATAAATTAAAATGTGTAGATGTCCAGAGATAGATTTCCGGGATGCTGTAATGATTTTCTATAAGGAAATAGTTATTCGCAAAGGATTTACACTTACACAAGGCGGCAACGTCTTCGCTGTTTTCAAGTCTGATATCTTTGTTAACACTTTCAAGACTATTTCTCTACTTTACTACTAAGGATATAAATAAAAAGCGGCCATGGTTACTTGCGAATCGTGGGCATACATATTCCTCAAAAGCAATAGGAAATGTGATCTAAAGTACACAATACTAAACTATGACTTATAATAATTGCTCGTATTCTCGTTTCTACCCGTTAGGGACTAAGTGGACAAAACTATGAAGAATATTTTAACCCCGTACCATTGGGTCATAAATTAAACGCAATCTTTGGACAAAAAATTGGATGTCGTAATATACAGATTCAACAGACTGTGTAAAGTTAAAATAAAATAACATGCGCGTTCTGTGGCAGCCCTGTCCACACGCCGCAGTTTGAAGGGCGACATCTGTTGTAACGTGGTGTGAATGATTATGTTATATTAAACCGCGATTATCGGTCACTGCGCGAAATATAAAAACATGGCGCTTGCACACATCTACTTGGTAACAGACTCGATACCAATATCACGGTCCTACGTCAATGGAGTAGTAACGTTCTTATCAAAATCATTTTTTTTATTTGGCTGAATGCGGCCGTATTCAATTCTTTCAGCTTATAAAGATTTAGACGTCACTCGAAGACAGACAATAATTGTCACCACTATATTGTCACAATTATTAGCTAAAATTCGCAACGTAGGTACTAATGCTACCTACCCCTTAGATTACTATTTAACGGAATATTACCAATCTACTAAACCGATTATGAGGCAATTTCTATACATATCAAATGTTTCCAAATCGTTTTATAAATGACGAGTTCAGAGGTAACAAATAAAAAAATCTCCATTTAGTGCGTATGCATTACAGAAAATAAAATTGCTTCAGTTTCTAAACACAAAAAGTACGGGCCTGCCTACCTATACTGTTAGGTAACATGTACATTCATTTTAGTCCTAAATCCTGAGAAATTATTTAATTATAAGTATTCATTACCAGCCCAGCTACTTAGATAAATAAAATCGTCAGTGGTTTAGTGTAAAATAACTGGAAAATCGCAAGGTATATCCTAATGTTGATAGCCACTATTTTAAAGTTATATTCCACATATCATAAAAATACAATAGACCAATATATTACTTTGAAATTCCCATCATTTTAAGTTATTCAAAAGTATGTCATACTCATAAACTTACATAGTTTTTTTCTTCAGTTGCTGAGATAGGCTTTGATTTGTGTGGGAATACTCATAGGCCTTGCATTTTATTTTAGTAATATTTATTACACCGTACAAAATAATAAAAACTCACGACTAGAATTTCTCAATTTGTTATTAAAAATAATAAGATGATATCACAAGGAATTTCGCAAACATTGAAGAAACAGACAAGAAAATTATCCAATTTAAAAACTTTAATGAAAGTCTGAAATGTCAGTCTGCTCTTAGGAGGATGACCCATAGATACATTTCAAGGTTTAGCACAAGACTTACCAAAGTGTTTAATTTATCTCCAAATGTTGTTAATGAAATAAATTCAATCATATTGCTGACTTTTCCGAAAAATTTTAGCTCCAGAATTATTTTCACCTAGAATCGGTCGTCCGCAATATTTAATCTATCGAATTATTTAGTTAGTAGATATATGTATTTATTATATTTGACATATGCCCCAGACAAAATATTTCAAATAAGTAGTAGCGAAATCAATCCTTAAATAGAATATTGAAAACGAGTATTGGTCTAGGTTTTCTAGCTATCAACATATCTTTACAACGAATTCGTTTAATAAAATTAATCTATTCATTTGGCTGTAAAAACGTAATTATAATTCCGTATTTAAATATTATATTGTTATTATAAATCGTATGGACACATCATACGATGTCCATCCAGTCTATAAGTTACATTTTTATTTATATCCTCTATAAACATATTCTAAATATTTTTATCATCCGAAACACTATTTGACTTCTTAATGTACCTACCATTAATATCGCTTTTACAATAAATAATTATTTGAATATTTTACTCATATCTATTTATTTCTTGTTCGAGGAGGCCCATAGGAATGTCATATTTGGTAATTATTTATATTTTATAGCGCTACTTAGTGTGACGAAAATATTCACTATAGAATCGGTAAGGCATTAATGTTTTTATTTGGTTATTGATTTTGGACATTCTTGAACTATCTCAAGAGTAGGTAGTATTTCCTGTCAAAATTTTGTAGGTGTTTTTAATATCAGTAGGTACTATAAGCTTCAAATCAAGGGAATTTTCAATCAAACTTTAAACTCCCTGTCAACTATCAACATTGTGCTAACTGCCTTGCTAACTGCACTGTCAAAAAAAACATAGGATACCGACATCAAACCACAGATTACTAAATAGTTACTTCGTAACAGATACATCACTCCCATACAAAATCGAAAATACCTACGCTATAATCACCTACAAAATCTTAATAATAATAGCCGTTGTTCGCAGTGAAGAGAAATGTACCCTAAGTACTCACGCAAAGAGTTGCAGATTGTGTGGCTGTACGTACAAGCGCGTCATCGAACAAAGGCGCTAGGGTTGTTCTTATGATGATTTTGGTAATAAAACGAATGTTGCGAAATAACCATATTTTTAATTGCTTAATACTTAGGTACCTATATATTATACACGAGTCAGTTAGTAAATACATATTGGTAAAATATTTAATAAAATTACCAATAAGTATGCAATATGTTATAAAAATAAATAAAATGTATAATAATCGTACGTAGTAGGGGCCGATTGCCTATTTCCGTTTATCGGACACAATCTCACAATATACTTATCTATGGACACATTACCAGACAATACAGTAAATACGTACATAAGATTCTGATATTAAGTAGATTTTACTTAATAAAAACAACATTTATATTTATTTCTAGTTATTACCTAAACGTATCAATTAACGAACATTTACATACCTAGTATTTCCTTTCTTACCTTTGCTCTAAATAAAATAAATGGTGTCAATTTGTAGACGAAATTTTTTATAAGTACCCACTTATATCAAATCTTATATCATTCATAACTTACGACACAAATCATGGTTTTTCCTTCGGCAATGAAAAAAACAACTAGTTTTCGTTTGTTTTGTGCGTTTAACACCCATCCACTGCACAATAACTTCGTCACGGTAATAATATCTAACTTTTCGGCGGTAGGTGTGAAAAAGTTAACAGCTGCTAAAATTTTTCAAGTATCTTTAATAATCAAATAAATAAATTTTTAAAATAATTATTTACATTTTTGAGTGCTTTTGTACACAATTAAAGAGTACTTACGTTTGTGGAACAAAATATCAGTTCATGTAAAAATACTGTAAATTTATACACCACCTGCCAGCACAACGCACTTACTGGAAATTACTCACATTCAAAGTACTACACAATACAATGGCTCAACTGGATGACATTAAAACCGCACAAATGAACCTGGAGGAGAGCTTCTCTAAGCGTATGGCCGAGCTGGAAGCACAACTGCACACTGGAGTACCAGCCAAGGACACTGTGGCCAAGGTTGCGGAGGAGTTTAGAGAACTGGTTTTCACTATGCTTGGCCTGCTCAGAAAGCAGATTAATGAATGTTCTGCAGCTGTGGACGACATGGAGACGAGACATCGCCGCAAGGCGCTCATTTTCCTGGGTGTTGCGGAGACTGAGGGAGAGGACTGCACTGCTGCTGTACTTGGTGTAATCCACAAAATGGAGCTCAGCAATATCACAGCTTCTAACATCTGTTCTTGTCACCGGATCGGCACACGCAATAAGGAGCATCACAGGCCTCTGCTAGTGAAATTCAACTGTGTAGAAACCAGGTCTGTTGTGTGGAGGAGCAAGACGAAGCTGAAGAGTTCTTCAATTGCAGTCAAAGAGTTCCTGACTAGGACACGGCAGTCCATCTTCTTCAAGTCACGCCAGCACTTCGGGATGAGGGCATGCTGGACCCAGGACGGGGTAATCGTTGTGAAAGCCGGCGACGGCAGCCGATATAAGTGCACGACTATGGACCACCTCAATGTTCTCATGCAGAAGTTCCCCGATAGGCCAACAATATCGAACAAGACTGACGGTGGGATGCCTATTTCAGCGGCGGTGAGCTCCAAACAGCGTAAATAAAGTAATTTGTTGTTTTAGTAGTAGCTATTTAACGTTCTTACTCTGTTATGTTATTGTTTACTACGCTTATGAATAAGTGTTATGATTTTGCGCTTCACTAAAAGATCGAACATTGTTATTCAATATGTGTTTGGTTGTTACCCACGTATAAATTAACTTTTAACGCTTTATATAAAATTATTGTAGATTAATATTTTCTGATTCGAAGTCAGGTTATAAACAATCTAACCATGTCAAAATTTTTGTTGTCACTTTGACGTTTGACAGTAATGACACGTTCAGAAATTTGGAAGCTGCTGTTCTATTTTTGTTTTAATGTGATAATGTTGTGTAGTACGTTTTGTTTGTATTTTGCGTTTAGTTTTTTTTTTCTTTGTGCGTCAACTGGCGGGTGGTGCAGGGATGTTATATGTACTTGCACCAAATAAGTAAGCAACGTATATACACTATTCCTAATCATAGTTATTTAAGTACTTCTTTTTTATATATATTATCTATATTTATATATATATATTTAAATTATTTATTAATTCATGATTTCTGATAGCGAGTCTTTTCATTCTGCCGATGAATCCGCTGATGGTTCCCTTGATGGAAGTTTTCATTCACTGCCCGATACGTTGGGTGATTGTGTGCGTAGGACTTTCGATCAACCTTCTAGTAATAATTTTAATGTGTGCCATTTTAATGCACAGAGCATTGTAAGCCACTACAGCGATTTGCTGGAAGTTTTCACTGCTGCTAATGTTGATGCCGTTCTGGTCTCAGAGAGTTGGTTAAAACCTCATCTCTTATCTACCACTTACCCTCTCCCTGGTTTCATATTGATACGCAATGATCGAGTGGATCGGAGAGGGGGTGGTGTGGCCATTTATCTCCGCAGTAACTTTCGCTATAAAATTATTTCTTCGTCTTCTCCAAACTATACTGCAAATGCGGAGTATCTCTTCATTGAGGTTTGCGTCAAAGGCAGTAAATTGGTTCTTGGTGTCGTGTACTGTCCTCCTTCTGTTGATTATTTCTCCAGTCTCGAAACGAGTCTGGAATCTTTAGGGTCGGAATATTCACATCATATCATCATGGGCGATTTTAACACCGATCTCCTGTCTCCTTGTACCCAAAGATCCTCTAAACTCCTTGATGTAGTTAAGTCAGCCAGTCTCCACATTTTACCCCTGCAAGCTACCCATCACAATATAACAGGGGAAGATACCTGGCTTGACTTGATTCTCACATCTAATCCTAACCTAGTTTCCTTCCACGGCCAACATCCTGCACCGGCGTTCTCCCATCATGACCTTATTTTCCTTTCTTATATCCTAAAATCACCCAAACCCCCGCCAAAGGTTGTGCGCAGACGTTGTTTTGGTCGTATGGATGTGGAAATGTTATGCCGGGATGCCTCGCTTATTATTTGGGATAATGTGTTCCAAGCCCCCACTCTGGACGCCAAGGTCGAGGCTTTTAATACCAACGTTATTGGTCTTTATGACAAACACGCTCCTGTTAGGCGCATCAAATTAAAGCGTCCACCAGCTCCTTGGCTCACCCAAGATGTTCGGACGGCGATGAGACGGAGGGACCGGGCCTTTCACAGATTTAGGAAGGATCGGTGTGATCATAACTGGGCACTTTACAAGGCTGCAAGGAATCGGTGTAACCAAATGATACGCAACGCTAAACGCCGACATATCCTAGTTAATATCACTTGTTCTTCCCCCGCTGATACCTGGAAGTTCCTCGGGACGCTAGGTATTGGCAAAAAGCGTAGTGTCGAATTTCAGGGGACATTTGGTTTGAATGATTTAAATCAACATTTCACCACCACTACCACGCTTGATCATCAGACCAAATGTCTCACTCTCGATTACTTAGCCAATCTACCTCGTCCTAACATCCAGTCTTTTACTTTTTCTCCAGTAGCATCGGAGGAGATTATAAGGATTATCCGCTCCATAAAATCCAATGCGGTGGGCTGTGATCACATCAGCCGCCGTATGATCACCACTATCCTGGAACACCTCATCCCAGCTATCACTCACATTGTCAATTTTTCCCTAGACTCCGGCACATTCTCAGACCTATGGCTTAAAGCCTACGTCACTCCCTTACCTAAAATTCAGAATCCTTCTCGCCTTAATGACTTCCGTCCAATTTCCATCCTACCTTTCCTGTCCAAGGTGCTTGAGGCCAGCGTTCAGAAGCAGCTATCTCGTCATATTTATTTAAACAACCTTTTAAGCCCTTTACAGTCTGGCTTCAGACCTGGCCACAGCACCGTTTCCGCCCTCCTCAAAGTGACTGGCGATATTAGATCGGGCATGGAGAATGCCAAAGTCACCGTGTTGGCTTTGGTAGATTTCTCTAATGCCTTCAATACCGTCAGTCACGACATCCTCCTTGCTATCCTTTCCCACCTTATGATCTCCTCTGAGGCACTGGAATGGTTCTCGTCCTATCTTCGTGGTCGCCAGCAAGCGGTTCGCGTTGACGAATCCTCATCGAATTGGTGTGAGATCGGCTCTGGTGTTCCACAAGGCGGTATTCTCTCTCCTTTGTTATTTTCAATTTTCATTAATCTCGTAACCCAGAATCTTCAATGCGCTTATCATTTGTATGCCGATGACTTGCAGCTTTATGCTCAAGCTAGCGTTGAAAATATATCGTCTGCCATTGACACTGTTAATAGGGATCTAGAGTACTTACGTAATTGGTCTAACTCTTTCGGTTTGACGATAAATCCAACCAAGTGTCAGGCTATAATTGTGGGCAGCCAAAGAATGTTGAGCAAATTAGACAAAACTGCTTTGCCACCTATAATATTCAACGGTTCTGTCATCGAGTGTTGTCCAGCGGTCAAAGATCTAGGTTTACATATTGACACAAATTTAAATTGGCGCGCTCAGGTAACTAATGTTAGCCAAAAAGTCACTGGTACCCTTCGTGCTCTGTATCGCCTGAAGAACTTTTTACCATCCAAAACTAAGATAATGCTTGTGCACACCTTGATTTTCCCTGTAATCGACTATGGTGATTTGTGTTATTTCGATCTGAATGCAGACCTTCTCAATAAACTTGACCGTCTTCTAAATAACTGCATTCGATTTATTTTTAACCTTCGCAAGTATGACCATGTGTCTGCTTATCGTTCTCGTTTGAAGTGGTTACCCATTCGTCAACGCCGTAGTATGCGCGCTCTCACTACACTCTACTCTATTCTCATGTCTCCTAACACACCTTCCTATCTAACTTCTCATTTTCAATATCTGTATTCCAGTCATAATAGAACTCTACGCTCCTCTAAT
Source organism: Euclidia mi (assembly GCA_944739405.2). NCBI lineage: Eukaryota > Metazoa > Arthropoda > Insecta > Lepidoptera > Erebidae > Euclidia > Euclidia mi. The sequence goes on along the minus strand of OX123200.2, from coordinate 56,235,403 downwards.
AATCTACTCCTCCTATGTCCTTCACACAGCTCTGACTTCATTCACTCATCTTTTCCCGTGCAATCTGTTCTTCTGTGGAACGCCCTCCCTCTAGAGATCAGGACGGCCACCAACAGACACACATTCAAATCGAAAGTACGAGAGCTCTTACACTCCAAACTTGCAGGATCATCGCAGAATTGATATCTCTAGTTAATTTTATATTATATATATTTATTTATCTATATATATTCATATATAAATATTTCTCTATTTTACGTATATATGTAGGTTTATATTTTATAGTATTTACTATTGTGTATATGTATTGTATGTAATTAGTTTGTAGTTATTGATTCGTATATATAAATAATGCTATGTTAGTCCCTAACACTTCAGCTTGCACCTACTTCATATATCTCTGCATCACCCCAAGGTAGACTGTTAGAGAATGCCTCAGGCATTAAGTCCGCCGATACATGTATATTATGTGTATGAAGTCCAATAAATAAATAAATAAATAAATAAATATTGTAACTCCATACAAAGCAAACGCACGAAACTCGAGTTATACCTACGCGCCGCGAGCAGAGTACCCATTAGACTGGGCGGACTGTGCCTACAGTACCCGCAGCCGCTATCGTGCCGCAGCTCGCATGCGGCGCGTCTGGTAGGTATATAACTCACGAAGACGGCCGAGTTACAATACTGTTAGATTATATTACCGTGACTTCGTGGTTTCGGTATTTATAGAAAAAAGCGCGGGAAACGTGCCGTGCGTACACGCTGCCGGGCGTGCGGCGGCCCTCTGTCGTTTGTATCCATATGGATACACAAAATGGTAGGTATTTATCGCGCGAATTTGAGCCAGTGACGGGGGCCTGATCAAACACAGTTCAGATTTCATGTTTCTAGCTTTAGTAGTTATGGCTGTGGGTGGGTCAGAGCAATTTTTTTTATTTATATTTTAATTATTATTTATTTATTTCTACAAACAACTAAACTATTACTATTATTATAACTAATTTATTAGTAATTTATTTGTAAATATTGCCTTATTATTATTATATTGCCTACCACAAAACTATAGACCACTACTCATTCAAAACTCAATATGAACCACCCATTCATTCAATAAAATGCAATTGATAGCCAATTCACGTACGTAAAGCGATCGGTCAAAAGAAGAATTTAAATTTATTGCGGCCATTCAAACCTACGTACCTACCTACTACAATTATATTTACATCTATAATAAAGAACCGGGGATGCCGAAGTTGCGGTCAGAATATAATCTGTCTGACAGACAAGCTTCAGCCAAAACTATTAGGCGCTAGAAGCTGAAATTTGGCGTAGGGGTGCATTAAAAAGGGTTCTTCCGAAATTCCCCCTGGATCGGGGAGAAAGAGTTACCTATATAAAAAATGTTCGGGCATATCTGCGGGCTTCCTTAAGTGTACTCATATTTCGTTATATACTGTTCTAGATCGAACCAAGCTTACTCGTTTGCTGGCGGGATCGCGTCAAAGCAAGTATAATATGCTAACCACGATTGACCCTACTGCTGCGGACCGTCAAGGGACACCGCGATGGTTCTCTTCAGGAGAATCTTACACATCTCCTCCGCCAAGTCCAAAGACGAATCAAAGAGTGACGGAGAGGAATGACGAATCAAAAAGACTATCGCCTACAATACATTCAAAAACATTCACACTATAAATTCCAATTGATAATATTTACACGTAAATAAAAATGACCGGTCAATATGCATTTAAATTTCATTACGGTCATTCAAAGCTATAAATATAAATATAGTAATAAGCAAAATAGTTATCAAGAGATACGGCTACTACAAACTATAAAAAATCTGGCGGTATTTATAGCTAGATCGCTACACACAGCTACTAATACTTTGATCTCGTATTATATCAATACTAGCATTTCATCAGCAGTCTCAAAAATAAAAGTTTTACGGTAGCAGAGCCTTGCTGATTTCAGCATGAATAGGCCCGCTCGACCGGGGAGTTACTATCCTCTCACAGAAAATCGACGTAAAGTAACAGTACCTAAACTGTTGCGTTTCGCTCCTTCTCCCTCATCCCACTCCTCATCCTATCCCTTTTCCCAACCCCAAGGGGCGGCAACGCACTTGTGACTCCAGTGGTATTGCTTGTGTCCATGGGCGGTGGTAATTGCTTACCATCAGGCAATCCGTTTGCCGCCTACTACTATACAAAAAAAGCTTTATTGCTGCAAAGTTTCATCGCAAACAATTTAGTAGTTCTTGGAGTTTATCGTGAACAAAGACGAGACAAAGGCATCAGAGGACTCGCTACGACACAGATCTGTGCGCTACGAGTACTCGGTTTTGACAGTTTGCGTAATCGCAAAACTTACGTAAATAATGTAAAAATGTTCAAAGTTAAACTATATTGAAAATAAAGATAGATTATGTATGTGATGATGCAGCAACAACATATTATTTCGTTAGGTCCTAAGTATGTAACTATCATCAAATCACTGTGCTGAAGAATCAAGGGCATTGCTCAGGCAAAAAAAGTGAAATTTCTATCAATTCAATGGTATTTTATTATTAAAGGTAAATGCTATTTGCACATTTATTCAGGTTACACTACGCCTACTCAGAATGGTAGACTTCAAAAAACTTTATCCTAAATTTATTACGGGCAATTAACAAGATAGTCTTATAATTATTATAATTACCATAAACCCAAAAAAGCATCGCCACATAACTAAGAACTTCGTGTAAACCATAAAATTTTATATTAAACTCGTTTAGCAACAAAGGTTTTTAGACTGTCAAATTATAAATTCTTCTTCAGTAAGTAATTAACAATGTGCTAATTTCCTTAATTCGAAACATATGGCTAGGCAGATCCTGTTTTTTACGATCTAGGAGCGCAGATATTTTATCTCGAAGAAAAATTTAATTATGAGACAGTGACGCCTTTAGACAAAAATAGACCTTAAGTGGTAATTTTAAGGTTTAGTATTGTGTGGGTGTGAATATCGCGGGTTTCATGAATGAACGTCTCGGCTTGAATGCGGCGGATGTGACGTCAGGCGATGGCTGCGAGGCGCCAACGCGCGTACGCACCTTACAAACACTATGTATCAAACAGTAAATCAAATACAAAACGTCTTTTAAATATTTAATTGAATTTACAATGCCGTGTTCTTTATACGAATCGAGTTTGCATAGACACAGACATGACTTTTTTGTTAGTCAAACGTTGGATTGACATTTAGAATATTTACGCGCTAATTTGGTGTCTTCATTTTATAAAATCTACATTAATTACGTAATTTTGAGTACCTACGCTTTACAAGATTGCGAATTTTTGAGAATTAGCTATTTTTGATATTTGATTTAATAAGTCTGTCGTAAAAATACAATACCCAGAAAATAATAATATTATCTGCGTAAATCCGAGCTAACGTTATTGTAGGTAGGTAGTTATAGGTACCTACAAGTTATCTTTTAAGAAACAACCTTAAAATTGATCTGTTTTAAAATATGATCACGTAATGTTTAATGTTATTTTACCATGGCTATAAGATTCGCCACATAGTAAATTATATTTTTATTTGAATTAATAAATAATGTTGAGTCTATAGGTATTATTATAAATAGTGATCGGATAATCGGATGCATATTCACCTAAAGTTCATTTTTGGCTGGGATACGGAAGCGGGTTCTTAAAACATATTTTTTTTAATAAAAATCCCGGGATTCCAGAAAATTCGGGAATGTGAAACTACTCTGTAAAATGCTGAGGAAACGACGTCTTTAACATGTGATTTTTATTTAAAAAGAAACTGGTCTCCGGGATTACATAATTATTAATGTGTATTTACTTGAAGTTAATTTTAAGCTCCCCATCAATTTATGAGTATGTTGAGTGTAAGAGGAATGGTAGGCAGTGGGTGCTGTTGTATCTAAGTTAATAATTATTATGAGATTGAATGGTTTTTCTATGTACTTAATTCTTATTTATTATTCGTTTGAGATAAATGTTTTGAAAATTGAAGAAAATTAAGAGGATTTTATTATTTCTAGATCTGTCTTTTGGTACAAAATATAAAATAAGTAAATTTACCTACACCTGATTTGATTGTATAATAAAAAAACTAAATTTGTCGATTCCGTAATCCCGGGATTTTTCGATTCAAAAGTGCATTCCATAATAGCCAACACCTCAACTTTAGGTAAATATGCATCCGATTATCCGATCTCTAATTATAAATTAAGAGTCTCTACTATTATCAAATTATAAAAAAAACTGTGACTACAATGAAGAAAGAAATCTGTACTCTAAAGAAAATAACTCATATATATGTCACATTAATGTGGGCTTCTGGTCCTTTTATTTTGAACCTTAATCATATTTTTCTTAAACAATATTACTGATTAGAGTAAACTAGTTTTGAAGATGACATTCTGACTTATATGTACCGGTATAATCTCTATAAGGCAACAAGAAAAAAATCGCCCAAAGGTTTTCTGAAACGAACCCGCAAAATATGTTCTTTACATAATTCAATTTGGAAGAGTATCCATAAGGATCATCATCGAAGACATTATGAAAAATACACTATGCTGATATATGCTGTACCGAATTCCACGCCGGCAAAAGATGTATCTTACATAGGAAGTACGACACTATATTATCTTCGTTCTGCAAAATATTTTTTTCCTTCAGATTAAGTTTTCCTTTTGATTTAGCAACGTCACCATTATAAATGTTTTGGCTATTTACTATAGCTTCTGCAGTTACTACACGCACATGTATACCAAAACTGGACTTAATAACTATAGTGTCAGGCAAAACTTATCACAATTTAAATGCGTGATACGTGCTCAAAATTATAATTCACAAATGGCTTCCTTTTGCGTGCGTCGTGTACGATTTCATTGACAAGATCTGTGCAGCGATAAATTGTAAATCAGTTTGTACCATTTGAAAGTACATTGACGTTCAGTACAGCTACCGATTGACCATAAGTTGTTGAATATTAATGGACATTAGCATCGGCAGTAAGGACGAATTGATGTAACGCAAGCTGGATCCCGCAACATGCATCGCGTCGGTCAGGGACTTCGATAAGGATCATTGGGACAAGTACGAGTTAGATGTATAATGTTTTTTGCAACTGAATCCACTGTGTTGAAATACATTTTATTCTAGCTAAAGTAAAATATTAAAAATCAATCAATTGGTACCTAACAATAAATTGGTTTTTAATATTATACCGATTTTGATTTTTTAATGATATTTTGATTGTATGTAGCGTGTGGTGGCGTTATTAAAAATAGTATCAGTACGCCATCCTTAATGAAATGATTCATTTCAAAAAAAAGAAATATTTGGAAGAACTATACCTACTTCCACATTGACCCAATTAAAGTTTGACTAATGACATTTTAAGTCGGTATTCTATTACAGTTTTAATTGAAAATAATCTTTCTTACAAGGTAAGTTTACTGCAAGAATACCTTCGCCTCTTCAGCCTTCAGGAATAGGAAACGTGAGTGATGCCATCCAGGAATCATAAACGACGTTTTTTTGCAGTACTTCCGAGGTTCATCGTACCCATCAATACCGAGACCTGTAAGATGCAACTAACTTCTCTTTCGCAATCAATCGATCCGCGTAGTAGGTAAATATGCAATGAAATCTCAGCAAATAAAATTATATTACTGTACTAACTCTGTATTGTACAACCATATTGTCAACGTAACAACTTATTTACGATTCTCATTGTGTACAAATGTACTTTTTTTACTGCACCTCATGCTTGGTGAATCAGTATTTTTATGTTCATAATGAATGGAAGGCTTACTCAATTACAATAAGTATTGTTTTATATGGTAATCATTTTATAGTTGCATGGGAAATTGTTTCATTCAGCCTTTGAAACGTGGCTTGAGATTGGTTTGAACGCTTGTGTCAATTTTTGCAACAGCTTCTTAAAACATTTTAGTTCTGATCTGATTATTTATTTATGAATACTCCAAACCAGTGTTTCCCAAACATTGTTCTGCCATGGCCCGGTAATTTTCACATTGCCCCTTCGTGAGCCATTGAATACTTTTAAACCCAAGCTGGTTATTTAATTACAAGACATCCATTTAGTTAATAACATTTCTACTAATAATACACATTTATTAATAGTAGAAATGTTTTTTATTAATACAAGGTACTTAATTGTAATATTTTGGTATCGCCTATTTAGTCACAAAACTATACGTCGTCGATCAATAGTAGGTATTATTTTAAAACAAGGCGGGAATGTTGCGACCCGGTAGTTTATTTTAACGGCCCGGTACCGGGTCGCGACCCGGAAAATGGGAAACACTGCACTAAACTATTGTAACATTGAGTACATAGCATTTTTGTGAATGTATTCGGTAATATTTTTGGAAATCTAGTTTTTTCACCTCAGGACAGGTATTGCCTAGAGCAGGTACTGATTTTTTTGCTATGAAGATCATTGGTATATTAGCAAGATACACAATTTCAGATATAATGATAATCTTACCCCCTAGTTTTTTCAGTAAGTCAAAATCTATGGTGTTATATAATTTTAATTCATGCCATTTTCGAAGTTTTTGACAAAGCAAATTTATTTCCGTTGACATTGTGATCATGAAACATTTTCAAAATTTTTCGTTTTATAAGGATTCGAATAAAAAACAAAATCAATTTAGGTACGTATTTTGATTATGGAACACTTTCAAAAGTGGTTCGAAACCAAAATTAACGAAATCAAATCGCGCGGGAAACTGTATTCAATCTGTAATGGCGGCGCGCGACGTCATCTCATTGATAGAAAACTATAGTGTATTGTTTATTTTCATAGAGCAACACCTTTGACCCTGAAAGTTATCAAGTCACTATTTACCTATATAAACGTAACCTCTGACCTCGATATCTGTGTATTATTAATTATCTAAGGTTATGTTATTATTTGTACACGTTAATTACCGTGGGAGCTCTTTATACATAAGGCATATTATATACATAGTGTAGCTTCATGCTTGTATGACATTTAGGGACAGGCTGAGTTGTATACTTGCATAATTTTTCAAAGAGTATTAAGCGAGCCAGATGTGTAATACATAAGACGATCTTTAAACCTGTCGTGAGACCTATGGAGGAATAGCGTGTTTTAGTTCTATATAAGTATCTGAGTAATACCTAAATATTTAGTTTTTTACCTTTATTGTATAAATACTGAGTTATAGTAATATTTGACCTGATGACAATGTGACAATTAGGAAATAAGTTGGCTTTCTCTGTTAATTGTACAGGAATTACTTACTAACTATAGTCGTATTTTTAATTAGACGAAGCCAACTGACAGTAGCTAATGTCACTTTGTAAAATAATGTTGTCATATTTAAAGTAATAGTGATGCGTTTAGTTCTCGTTCAATCAGATGAACGAACATTGAGTGTGAATAGTTAATCATTTCAAACTATAAAATAATATTATTTCTATATTACAATAAAATTGCTCTGATATAAGTTACTAGTAGTTATGTAAGTAGTATAAATTGTTATATTTTATACATCTACAATAGTTTCAACTACATGCTGTATTGAAAATAGAACAGTCTCACAAGTTTCCTCGCAATGTTTTCCTTAACGTTTAAAACACTCAGTATTCAGTATAGGTAAATACTATAGGAACATAGTCTTCGAAAACTCGAACACCGTACCCGATATCGGCCGTTCGGCACACTAACTATTCACTAGACAATCGATGCAATTTCATTCATTCAAGAGTTTTTTCAATCATTCACTTTGTCACAACACTATTTTTATTTCATCATAAACTGACAACACAGTAAACGTCAGTTGACTTCGTCTAATAAAAAATACGACTATAGTCATCCCTGGGTTGATCTGAAAAGAGTTTGGCGATTTTATTATCTTTTTTATTAATTTTTTTGTGTCTGTGAAAAATAAATAGTTTTTCTTTCTTCTTTTTGCGTTAGACAATTTATAAATAGTAAGAACGGACCCCGGACTCCAACATTAAATTCTTGGATATCAACCTGCAAAACGCTTAGACGATGTTGATAAATCCACTCAGTTAAGGTACGATACCAAATTAGAATAATAAAATCACGGTACCACCTGTTAAACTTGAACACTTATCATAAAATTCAATTGACACAAATGACGTCATAAGCCACAACTACAAGAGCCTACTGCTAATACCAGACAATGTTCTCGAAGGTTTCACCGACCGGTTTTGAACCTTAGAAAAAGTGTAGTAAAATTAAGTACCAAAAAAAGGCAATAAAAATAAACATAACTTTTACCTAATTCACGCGAATTCAGCACGTGTAAGAAAATTCCGCGCATTAACTGAAATGCGAAATTATATGCGCGGAATTTTCTCATAAGTTATGTCATCGTAGTAGAAGCGGCGATAGCCCAGTGGTGTACGTAACGGACTGCCGAGACAATGGTCTCGGGTTCGATCCCCAGTTACCTCGGACACACCTCTGACTTTTCGAAGTTATGTGTGTATTAAGAATGTTAATCATCGCTCGCTTGTCAATGTGCCTGGTAGATGGTAATAGGCTCGCCCCCTATTACAAGCACATGGGTGTAATGCACCTCTGCCCTCCCTTGCGGGGATAAAAGGCGTGTAGTTAGTATGTTATGTCATCGTATAGGCGGCCTATTAATGAGTAGTATTTATCAAGGACAGTCTGGCTTTCATAATGAATGGCAGACAATAGTATTAGAGAGTACAGTCTGGCCGGCTCAACATGAATGGGAGGCATGTTGAATGGGAAGTAGCTGTTACGGAATATTGGTGGAGTATCGGTAGTCTTGCATTTTTCTGTAAGTATGGGGGCGGCTTAAAGTCGGTATCTATGGAAACCTATGAAGAATTCTAAAGCAGCCATACATTATTAAGGAGGCAAATTGACAGCTGGTGGTCTCAGGATTAAATTCTGAAATCTAGCTTACGGGTCGGGCTACCTGAAAAGTGGACCGACGATCTGGTCTTGATTGCGGGAAGCGGTTGAATATGTACCGGCGCAAGATCGGTCTGTTTGGAAGGCCTTAGGGGACTCTATGTAAGCAGTGGATGTCATAAGGCTGAAAGGATGATTATGATGAATGTCTGCATAGTGTGCGTAGGGTTCCCACCAAGAACTTAGGGTCCCAAGCCAACCTCACCTGCAAGTGCTGCACCTGCCGATCACCGGACGAGGCTCTGGCAAACAAAATATCCCGATAAGCGGCAATAGGCTCGCCACCTATTACGTGGGATCAAAACAGTGGCGAAAAGTGGGCGTTTAATATGCCTCTGCCTACCCCTTCGGGGAAACAGGCGTGAGTCTATGTATGTATGTATGATGAATGTCTATTTCTACACCATGTTTTCACGACGATGTTGTCGGTACTGCGAGCTGCGCCAAAAGTCGGCATAAAAAGCCAAAAAACACTTAGACGTATTTTCCTGCTAGCCAAACAGATCTGTTCAATGCTCTGAGGTAACAGGTCCTTTAATTCAGAGTAATCTACATATCAAAACTATAGACTCGTCTAGTGTTACACGTATTACGTTGCACAGTCATGGTGTACATTACACATTACATTACAATAAATCCGTCAATACCGACCGCATTCCAGCCGTGGGCCAGTCTCACAATATTTGCCCATCAAAACCAAATATTATTAGTACTTATTTGGTTTTACAATGCTGAGACAAGACAGCACGTGACATTTGTGTTTTAAATGTTTTAACATGTTAACGTTAATTTTTGGATACGTTTTACTGGTTTACTAAGAAAATAAGGTATTTTGTTGTTTTAACAATTTTTTTATACGTGTGTTCTAGCGAAATGTTCGATCATATTTCTGATTTCAATGAATATTAAGCAATTTTTAAGTATAATTTGAAATGGCGCAGTTTTCGATAATCTTTTTTAAAACTCAGTATTCGTATATATCTTAAAAATTAAGCAGTTTGAGAAATGTAAGTACTTAGACTGTTGAATCAAATGTGTCAAACATCGCACATACACAAATATTTGCGAATAATGTCTAGGGGCAAATTTAAAATAAAATTTGCATATTTTTGCAGTAACATGAAAAGTGGGCAGGTACTTAGTTGCTAAAAGTTTTTATTCGCTTTCAATTTTGTATGTGATACGAGCTGATTCCTTCATTCATAGCTAGCTTTAAATCTGCGATTTCTTTAACCATATCTGTATCCTTCCTTGGTGTGTACTTACGTCATACAAGACGACCAATGTCCTAATTTCATGTTTGTGGCTTCCGTAGTTTGGGCTCTGCGATGAAATGTAAGGCAGGACAAGTAATTTTTATCTGAATCGGATACTCCACAACAAAGACTCCGAAAAACATTAAAACATTGTCATAACCCCTTTTCTCCTTAGTATTTTCTTCTTAGTGTCCATTCAGGTAAACTTATCTCACATTTTTGTTCCTTCTCCCAGTAACAAGGTTTACACAAACTAACTGCATTAGAACCAGTTTATAAACTATTACTACAACACTATCCGAGGCCTTGGCAGACTTTGCCTCACCTAGCAACCCAAATATTCTGAATGTATTAACTCATACAAGACCTTACTACATACATTGATAAATTTATTATCAATGTTTAGATTAAGAACGATTAGCATTTTCCATATAAATATGTTGCTATACTATCTAATATTATAAAGTGAATAAAGTGGGTTTGTTCATTGACTTAAGCTAAGTTGCTGGATCGTTTTTATGTACCTAATTTGGCAATGAAGTAACTTGATACTACGGAACAGATTATAATAGTTGATTTGCCAAAAATTGTAGGTTGATACTTAGTTATTTTTAGTTTTAAAAAAAGACAACTCCTGCATTAGGAATAAATCCTGTGTCGCAGGGGACTTTACAAACATACAACCAACGGACACAATGAACACCCAGACTCGAAACAACAATTTATGGAGCACACAAAATGTTGTCTCGAGTGGGAATCGAACCCACAACACTCGGCGCAGTGTCAAGCGACGAGGCGGCCTCTTAAACCACTACACAAACCGTGCAGTCAAAATACAAAGTAGGTCTGAAAATTTCGTTTATTGTTTAACATCCCAGTAACTAAACTTTAGTAAATTATTAAATATATCTTTACCAGCGATGTACTGCGGTCTTGCTTGGTTTTCATTTATTTTGTTTGGCTTCTAAGGGTCATTATGGTGATCACAAACTTTTGTAAGTGTGACTTTTCTCACGATGCTTCAGCCCCCGTTTAGCAATTTGGTTTTACAGCTCAAAACGATTGAACCCAAGTAAACCTATAGTATAGAATTAACTTTAACCTAAAACAAAATATGGTACGAAGGCCTATTACGAAATTGAATGAGACATCTGTATGAAATTGTCAGACCAAATGGAGCCAAGCAGACAAGACTTGAATGACCATATACAATATTAATAGACATTTGATATTTACATTTGCTTAAATTATTTGATTCGACTGTTGATATAAATATTGGATATTTAAGCTTTAGTAGTAATGCCATTGTTTGCTTTGTTCCAGCCTCTGGAACAAAGCAAACAAGTAAATCTGTAGTATAATCAACTAAATGTCGGATCTGTTTTTGAGTATGGAGTTAATACTTTCGATTCGTTTCACGCCTACGCTATATGTAAAACAAATTAACAAACCGAAGGAGCACTATCTATCGTCACGATTTGTCTACTATATCTATACCTACACATAAATAAAATTGGAGTGTCTGTTTGTAATATTAAAATAATCGCTTTTTACTAAATGCATATGGATTTATACACGGTACATATAGCGAAATTACATTTTTCAAAATTCAATTCATGTCTGACTGAAATGAACAAACAGACAGACAGACAGATAGACAGATATACGTCTGTCTATCTGTCTGTCTGTCTGTTTGTTCTCGCTAATCTCTGGAACGGCTGGACCAATTTTGACGGGACTGTCACGGGCAGATAGCTGATGTACCAAGGAGTAACTTAGGTTATAAATTAACCGGGTACGCGAAGCAGTTCCCTCAGGACGCGGGTGAAACCGCGGGAAACAGCTAGTTTAACATAAGCTACATAGAAAATATGTCAAATATGTAGGTATCTCATATAACTAAGTCTATATTGGGACTGGTCGTTTTTGTATCGGTGGTTTTGTGCGACTCATAGTCGTAATGTTCAACACTTACTAGCGACCGATGATGCTATTAGTGTCAAATCGTCCTATACTCAATATATCGAAATTGTGCTCGCGATGAAGTCTTGTTAGAAGATAAAGTTAAACGAATGGATTAGAATAAGGAAGTGATCACCATTATTATCTAAAAAGTCTGATAATTTATCGACACTGCTTAACTTTCAAAATCTCTTAAGATAATTCGCGTCTACAAAACGATACTTTTGACATCTCTGAAATACCATCTGCATAGAATCAGCAGCAGCACGACGTATTATATGAGCAGTGAAACATTTCATGTGGATGATTACTTTTTTAAAAACGAATACCACTTGGGGTTTAAGACATTGTACTAGGTTTAAACAAGTTTTAAATCACACGTGGTCCCGATAAACATACGTAGTTTCGCAAATTCTAGAACAATCTTCAGGAAACAATAAACATTGGCTTACGCCCACACATGTTCAAAGGGTAGTAGTGTTACATCCACATTATAACTATACTTTAGACTTACTGAACTACGAACTGAGGCCGTAAATATTCGTGTAATCTTATATGAGAACTGCGAGGTAGACATTCAACTTGAAAGTATTTGTATTTAATGTACATAGTACATAAAATTAATATAGTTTTTTTATTTATTATAAAGCAGTTTCTTTTTAATAGGTGCGCTGGGATCGGTTAGATTTTCTCACACAATGTCAACTAAACTGAAAGCAGGTAAGACCGCTATCTAACCCTTGCTCTCGTAGTGATTTAGATAAATGGTCGCCTTGCGGCTTAATATTGCGCCAAGAGGTTTGTGTTCACTCCCCAGTTGTCGCTGTGTACAACCATGATGGCTCAGTTGCTTACTTTATACATAAAATATGGTTCGGCACAACCAGTGCTATAATATATTGGTATGGGCAACTCCTTACGCGAAACCTTGAATATGATTAGAACGGTTTTCCGTAGACCTGAATGACTACCTAAAGAATGCCAATAAGACCTTCAGTGGCATAGATCAACTATGCACATGCTTCTAAATGTATGCCTACAGAGGATAAACTGTTTGTCCTTAATATCAGCGTCATAACGGGCGAAAAACAATCTTTGAAAGACACGTAACTTCTGAAGATGCTTCTTTATAAAAAGTCATGTATATTTTCAATTGTTCTCGAAATTTCTTTGACAGCTCAATCCCACTAGGCCCCCAGCCAGCCAGTCACACAATAAACAAGGCAAACGGAAGAAGTTTACATTCCCAATTAACAAGATTACACAATTTTCCATACAATAGAATAGACACAACAACTATTACACGCAATCTACAACCCAACTTCTACAACGAACAGCAGAGTTGCAGAATGCCCCAGCCCACGGACAATTGAACACATTTCCTTATTGTAGGGTTTGCGTCATTCTCCTGTAGTCCCCCCCCATTACCTCCCCCCTCACTTGGTCCTACCGTACATCTGGAACTTCGATATGTGTGTCACGTATTTGGAAAGTTTAGCGGAATGCTATTCGGGATGTACGTATATCGTGTTGTTTATTGGGATAGTTTCTTGTTGCTAGGTGGAGTGCTGATGGATTTGATTGCTTTAATATTATTGATTTCTACATTAATAAAAGAAGCAGCGATAACTGACTGGTGAGACCGACAGACTGCTACACAGAGGGTCTCGGGTTCGAATCCACGGCACGCACCAATAACTTTTCGAAGTTAAGTGCGTATTAAATTGTTAAATTATCGCTTGCTTGTCGATGAAGGAAAACACCGTGAGGAAACCTGCATGTCTGAGAGTTCTCCAAGGCCCGTGAATAGTGGTAAGTCGCAGCAAATAATATGCTTGGTAGAGTTCAGCGTCAGAAAATTTCTAGTTTCGTTTTAAATCCTTAACGGCCCTTGTGTAAGATTGCACTCCCGCTAACTTAGACTTATGCTCAGATGCGAGTCACTTTTCTCCAGCTCCGAATGTCAGATGTAGGCCATACAGCACAATACAAGGTAGGGCAGCACTGATTAAGCTGTTAGCTTACCTGTGCGGCGATCATTCGTGTGACGGACGATTTCTAAGCGAGGCGATGGTCGGTAGATTACAACTGTACGTCTACAATTTGATAGAGATATTATTATGAAGTGATATGCATACCATCTTCATATCCGTAGCCGCGGGCATTATCTTGTTCTTTATAAAGATAAAGAACAAGAGGATGCCCGCGGCTACGTCTGCACTTTTTTAATTTTTAATTTATACACTGTTTTCCAACGATGTTACGAGTAAAAAGAAGTAGATACGTTCTAGGCGTACCAAAAGCAGGACGCTAAACATAAGCCAGTTGGCAAGTCTGACATATGTGTGTGTGACGTCGCGAGCCGGCGTCATCAGGCGTCATAGTGAAACTGACACATCGTGTCAACCGAAATTAAAATAAAATACGGAGTTATTGATGTGTGCGTTAGTGTACCGTTTCTACGGATTAATTACTACGTAGGTAACGTTTCTACGACTTTTCTAATATCATTGTTTTTTTCCCATCGCGTGGGAATTTCAAGAAATCCCTTATGCTCGGGCCACACTACAGGGATATGCCAATAATTATTGCCATTATTTCAACAACGCCTAGGTGTAACCGCGATTTATGGCCATAATTTTACAATGCCAATCAATATGGCATATGCCGGTAGGCAATAGCTCCGGCGGCGGTCTTTTTTCGCACATCAAAGATGATTACCGCAGTAATTAATGCGTTTGTGGCCACACTACCGTTTGTTCAGTGTGCAACACGAGTTCGACGACGACGCACGTATCTACCGATATGGAGTGGTCAAATTAAAAAGCGCTCGAATTTTTGGAGTTATTGCAATCCGAACCGTCTCTCTGTGATACCCGACAGAAAGCTGAAAATTTAAAAGATTCATGTTAAAATAATTGGCACTCATAAAATAACAAACAGCTGCAGCTTCATCCGCCATCTTGAAAAATGATATTTTTACCGCCTAGTTTATTGGCATATCTCGGTAAACTCTAGTGTAACCACACGACTTCACGCAGTAATTTAACGGTAATTTATTGCCATAATTATGGCGGTAACAGCCCGGTAGACGGTAAGGTAGTGTGGCCCGAGCATTAGTGCACCCTAACGGTGCCATAGGAACATACATGCCAAATTTTAGGTTCTTGCGCCTTATAGTTTTGACTGTAGCTTATCAGTCAGTCAGTAACGCAAAAAAAAATATATACAGATCAACAACACACAACGAGCTTACCCTTTCTGCCTTTCAATTACCTAAAAACCTCTTCACAGAAATTCTGCAAAGGTCTCTAGAAAACCTAAAAAACTATGGCAGAAAAACTCTTTACCTAAACACCGTACTGCGGCAAATATATTTAGTATACAGCTGCTAGAAAGCCTGGAACGTTGCCCGGTACAGACAGAAAGGGTCACAGCCTACGTAAAGCCTTAACAGCTGATGAAATGAGGCCGCCAGTTTGCTCATTGCTTTCTCTAACTTTTTCTTTTGTTACTTATTTAATATTACTTAGATGCCGATCTCTGCCTGCGTAGGTGTAAGCGACAAAAGCCTATGTGGTGTTCTGAAGTAAAAGCTATATTACAGAAAAGTTAAAAAATCTGTTCGGTCATTCTTGCATAAAAGAGTGACAACCATTGACAGTTGTATAATGCAAAATGTTGTAGTTCTACGCTCCCCACGGAATTAGGTACAATCGAACAACTTCCCGCTAGACCACCATACGGGCGAAAATCGCTTAGCAAGACATCATCGCTTCCAGTGCTACTTTACACACACATTGACACTCGTATACAAAACCAGTTTCTAGTGTGCCTCGACTCTATGACTGAGCCAAGGGATTTATTTTTCAAAATGGTCCACCGCCGACTTGTTTGGTTGTACATGCCAAGTTTCAGCTTCTTGCACCTAATAGTTGGCTGTGCGTTGTCTGTCAGTCAGGCAGGAACGCAAGAACTTTATATATAGAGATTTGGATAGGAAAAAAAACGAAGCAGCGATAGCCTAGTGATGTACGTAACGGGCTGCCGAGACGATGCATGGTCTCGGGTTCGATCCCCAGGTACTCCCGGCACACACCTCTGACTTTTCGAAGTTATGTGTGTATTCAAAATATTAATTATCGTTCGCTGAATAATGTGCCCGGTAGATGGCAATAGGCTCGCTCCCTATTACATTGGGACTGAAACATAACTGGCGAAGTGTGGGTGTGTAGTACACCTCTGCCTACCCCTTCGGGGATAAAAGGCGTGGAGTTATGTTATGTTGGATAGCACTAGATTTTTTGTAATATTATTGCAGGTATTTAAAACCGTGGGTAAGAATCGAACTCACGCGGTCTCTATGGCGAGCCTAATAAAAACATACAGACCTAATGACCTATGCGTTGTTTTGACAATCTTTTGCAACACATTTCAGCCAAAGCTGAAATCATAGATTAAAAATAACAGTGCGTACCAACACACGATCGTTCCTATGAAACATTTAATAAAGCGATAGTTTCCTGCTTATAATAACTAGTGTAATGTTTCATCGTGGAGGTCCACAGGAAGCGGTCATTCTGTACTCCATTTTTTATAACCGCCATGTTCAAATTCAATTTTTTGTTGCTAAGCTGATATTCTGCCATATCTCGCTGGTAAGCATACCTCGGGCTCCAAGGCGTGGAAGTGTTGGAGACAACTGGAATAACCCTAGGACTACAATGTTTGGTGCTATGGATTTTTTTGTAATATTAGCAAATACGTAAGTCATTGCGTTATTCTAATTACATATTATACTTTCGTTTTGGCCCTGCCATTTAACACCAATTCTAAACAGATAATTATGACAGAACAGCGGCGATAGCCTAGTGGTGTACGTAGCGGACTGCGATGGTCTCGGGTTCGATCCCCAGGTACCGCAGGCACACACCTCTGACATTTCGAAGTTATGTGTGTATTATAAATTAATTATCGCTCGCTTAATGATGTGCCCGGTAGATGGCAATAGGCTCGCCCCCTATTACATTGGGACCGAAACATAACTGGTGAAGTGTGGGTGTGTAATACACCTCTGCCTACACCTTTGGGGATAAAAAGCGTGAAGTTATGTATAGTCTCACGCCTATAACCCCGAAGAGGTAGGCAGAGGTGTATTTCTACACCCACTTTTCGCCAGATATACTTTAGTCCCACGTAATAAGGGGCGAGCCTATTGCTGTACCGGGCACATTTCCAGACTCCGTGCTGCTACTGAGAATTTCGTGACAGAAAAACCTAATAACACTGCCCGACCCAGGAATCGAACCCAGGACCTCCCGATCCCACGCGCACATTTATGCCGCGAGACCAACGAGGCAGTCGTATAGGGTTTGATGTCGAGTTTTCCGTCTCTACGCAAAGATTGTATTTGCATTGTGTTATCCCTTAGTCGCCTCTTGCGTCATCCACGGGAAGATAGGGGGTGGTGAAACTTGTATTCTATGCCGTCAACCACACGGCTGAGTTAGGTATGTATAACAGAATATCAGCACCGCAACCCAAAGGTATAGCGATATTCTGTGCCTTAGACTTGTGTTAGTATATTCAAGAGTACCTACTGACTTCCCGTAAGAACTGTTAAAAATCCTCATGATAGCCGGGACCGACGACGTGCTCTCTGAGGTACGGGCTAGAATTTTTTTTTTTATAGACTCACGCCTGTATCCCCGAAGGGGTAGGCAGAGGTGTAATATTACACCCACATTTCGGCATGAATTTTTTAGGTCCCACGTAATAGGGGGCGAGCCTATTGCCGTTACCGAGCACATCACCAGACTGCGTGCTGCTACTAAGAATTCGGCAAAACCCAGTAACACTTTTTTATATTATTAACGCATAGGTATATCTTCGAATGGTCAGTAGTGCACGCCATGAGTTCGAACCCGATTTCTCTGCATGGCAGTCTGTTGGTATCTCCACTAGGCTATCGCTGCTTAAAGAATTGAACAGTACATAGACACATAAAGTTATGTGATCATAAAATATAAATCAATACCTACATATTATTTATCAAAAGCCATATTATTGAGAGAGAAATCTGTTACTAAGCCCACCAAAATCACATAAACATTGTCATCACATATTATTAAGCATAAACCGTATTGTAATTCCGTCGTAACATTCCAATTGTTCATTTATATCGATACCATAAACTTGGGATATTCCCATCCCTATTATAAATCATAAAAAGCTCGCTTTCAATATAATATGGCGTATTTTTCGTTCATTAAATTTAGTGGGAGACTGAGAACTATACTATTTGCTATAGACCGGTGTTTCTCAAGTTGTGGGTCACGGCTGTCTGGAGGACGCGAGGCTGCGTCAAGGGGGTTGCAGAAGGATACCAAGCTTCAAAAATATTCTACCACATAATAGTAATCTTAATATATAAAATCCTTGCGTTACTTACTGACTGACAGACACGCTACAGCCTAAACTATTGGGCGCAGGAAGCTAAAATTTGGCATGTATGTTCCTCGGGAACCGTAAGAGTGCACTAAAAAGGGATTTCCTGAAATTCCTACGGGATCGGCCAAAACGGGTAAATTAAAAAAAAATATGCGTATCTGCTGGCGTCCTCTAGTCTATATATAAAACTCTAGCGTTACTGGCTTACAGAAAAGCTACAGCCAAAACTTATAGGAGCAAGAAACTGAAATCTAACATTTATGTTCTCTGGGGACCGTAGAGTTGCACTAAGATGGGTTTTCTTGAAATTTCCATTTGACACACATTCGAAAATAATGTGCGGGCGTAGCCGCAGGCATCCTCTAATATTGAATATAGAAGGAACCTATAATCTCTTACTAAGGTAACTAACTAAATCATAAGGTGACTTCCAGCCCCGCTAGGAATAATGTCGCAAAGTATTTTTTCATAGTTAAGGGGTCACGTTGTCGACAGCGTCGCGGCAAAATATTCTAACCGCCCACTAAGGGTCTCGTATACCTGCTTCGCCTGCCTTTGAGCGGCAATGAAACGGCTTAGTAGTGTTTCCACCGTTAGGATTAAAAAACAAAACGAAGGGGGTCACGTCATGAAAAACATTAAGAAAGACTGCAATAGACCAATCTCTTGATAATAGACTAAAGAGTACGGTATATCTTTATACTCGGTGACCCATCCTGTGCCTCAATGATACTCGAGGTACAATTATTTAGAGGCGATCGGTCCATTGAAGATGTTTACTGGTTTTCTGAAGGACACACTTTTGTCAAAAGACGTTGTATAAAAATGGTACTCAGTTTAATTCCTGAAAACAAACTAATAACAATAAGCCAAATTGAAGTAAATTAAAGAATCATATTATAAAGTATAGCTTAGCTCGCGTTATTTAGGGCTGCAGCACCGCACCCGTCGCTCAAAGCGTGATGTTAAAATAGGCTATAGCCTTTTTCTGTAAATAGGCTATCCAACGCAAAAATAATGATTCACATCGAATCAAAATTCGTGCCTGAGACTAGCGTGGTCAACCAAACAATCAAACTGAAAAACTACAGGGCAACACCAGCCGTGGTCACAGAAATACACGATTAAGTACTCTTTCATTCTATAAACTCCGCTACATACTGATAATAATATTAATAATTAATCAAATTAATGATACCTAGGTGCTAGGCGACAGCGTGGAAGGCCAAGACGATGATGGCGGGACGAACTGGACTCATACAGGAAGGACTGGCCTGTGCTGGCACAAAATAGAGACCTGTGGAAGACGGAGAGGGAGGTCTTTGCCCTGCAGTGGGACGCTACAGGCTGAAAATAAAAATAAGAATAAAATATATGATACCTAACACGGCACGTATCTAAAGAAAACAGCGAAAAAACGAAACATCGTCGGATAATCTCTGTTACTTCATGAACTATCAATATATTCTCCTGGCACGTCCTATAGATTTTTTCTACACTCAACGTCTCCAAAGATCATATAGAAAAGTCCAAAAAAACTAAATTTCATCTCCCGGAACAACTATATCTGACAGTTGTAAATAAAAATAAGAAGACTTTATAGTCTTCTCTATAAGTATTATATTTGCCCCTAAATTGTATCTTATGTTTCTAAAGATGGCGGCATAGCAAACTCTTCTGCATATCATTTTGGCAAATGGCTGACGAAACCATAAATAACAAAGTGAATATAGTGGAAATAACAAATTGTATGACTAGTGTAGTAGTTGAAAGTTGAACTAGCTATTAGGAAAGTATCAAACGTGTATGTATCCTACAAGTTTGATCCCATGAAAAGTAAAATGAAATACGATTTGGAGTGATCTAAAGCACAAATGCGCACCACCGTCTACTGTTTTTTTAGGGTTCCGTAGCTAAAAGGTAAAATACGGGACCCAATTACTAAGCCTCCGCTGTCTGTCTGTCTGTCTGTCACCAGGCTGTATCTCATAAACCGTGATAGCTAGAAAGCTGAAATTTTCACAAATTATGTATTTCGGTTGCCGCTATAACAACAAATACTAAAAATAAAAACAATTAAAATATTAAGGGGAGGTCCCATACAATAAACGTGATTCTTTCGTATTTTTGCTCAAAATTACTAACGGTAACAGGTAGACGTAGACGCTTAACATTTACAATAACGCTTAACTTTTAAAATAAATAATGAAATAAAAAAGTAAATAATAAAGGGGGGCTCCCATACAACAAACGTTATTTTTAAGCAATTTGTTACTCGATCTTAATAAACAGGTAGAAACTTAAAAAGTATTTAAGTATACATAGGTCACGGTAATATAATCTAACAGTATTGTAACTCGGCCGTCGTCTTCGTGAGTTATATACCTACCAGACGCGCCGCATGCGAGCTGCGGCACGATAGCGGCTGTGGGTACTGTAGGCACAGTCCGCCCAGTCTAATGGGTACTCTACTCGAGGCGCGTAGGTATAACTCGAGTTTCGTGCGTTTGTATGGAGTTACAATACTGTTAGATATTATTACCGTGCTAATGGGTACTTTGCTCGAGGCGCGTAGGTATAACTCGAGTTTCGTGCGTTTGTATCACAGACCACCTACCCCACGAGACTTGCAATAGAAGGGCACCGTTGTCTGTCACGCATTTGCACAAATGCGCCTATATCTTTGAGCACAAACCCGCGCACGTTCAGTAGCGACCAGGAAACAGATACGTAAACTGCGTTTAAACTGTATTAAAACAACATAATAACATACGTAAACAATGCCGAATTGTGCTATAAAGTTGTGTGGGAGTAACAGTCGAAATAATAACTTCAAAAAAGATAATATGACATTTCACCGATACGTACAACATTTATTTTAAAATTATTTAACAGTACTGACCAGAGTTCTAGTAATAATGGTTGATAATAAGTACTGAATCAGTGGTTGTCCTTGTCTAACACGCTATAATTACAGACTATCTCTCTCTTACAATAAGACGCCACGTGTAAGTAGAGATGCGAAAAAAACTTACCGACTGTTCGATATTTATCGATTTCTAATACTGAGATTTTTATTGATTTGAATAATACATTTCAAATCAAAAATTTTATGAATTAGACAGGTGAATTTAAATAAAATTACAGCCTACAAAAAAGAATTGTTAGGTATTTTATTATTACAAGCTTTTATTTAGGTAGTTTCACCTGTTTGTCAGAAATCAAATCTTGCAAGTTGAATTTGATGCACTTCCCGGTTACCAATTGAGCTGAAATTTAACATGCATGTGTAAATCGGATGACAATGTAAAATTATTATGACATGGAGCTGATCTGATGATGGAACCGGAAGGAATAGGAACTCGGTAATTAAACGACACAGCCCCATCGAGTTTGGGCTTGTTTCATTTGTCTTTACGAGTATTTCGGTTCTAGAACAGCCAACCAGGGTCTGATGATGGAGCTGGAAGATGACTATAGGAACCCAGTAATTAAACGACATAACCTCATCATAGAGTTTGGGCTCGTTTGATTTGTCTTAACGAGTAGTTTGGTGATAGATGGTAACCAGGGTCTGATGATGAAGCTAGAAGGTGGTTTATGTCTTCTACCGATTGAAAACGGGTGCCACGAAGTGGTAATTTGAGTTTTGGGAAAAGAAAGAAGAACAATTAAACAAGATGAACAATAAAAAACCATAAACAAATCATCCATACCCGATACTTCTTTGACTGACTACGGAATTCAATATTCGATCTATAGATAGATTTTGTAGATTTTAGATTCGTTTTTGACGTAAGCTCCATACAAAATATGTCAAACACGAATCTCGAATCTCAAAATCCATGTATAGTTCGAATATTGAAAATGGCTGTTAATGTGTATACCGCCCCCTTACCTCTCCCCAAAATCGCTGCCTTCGTTATGAATGGAAGGTATTTTAGGGAGGGGGAAGGGATTTCGGCTTCTGGTTTTCTCAACCACCAGTGAAACACAGTCGCCATTTCGCAATGGTATTTAGTGAGAGGTGGTATGTCTCCTGTCGAGCTAGCGCAAACTCGAAACAGTTGATTTTAAATTTTTATCAACTAGCTGTACCCCGTGGTTTTAAATTTGATTTTACATTTTTGAATACCTAAAGGAGCGCATTAACCATGAATGTCAACAAATTGGGAAACTGGCTACGCTCCTTTGAATAGTTGCTTGATGATATACCTATAATAGCTTATAGTCTTCCTTCAATAAACGGGCCATCTAATGCAAAAATATCTTGTTAAATCAAACAAAATCTTGAATTGTGATTTTAATTTTGATCTGTTATATCATCATTCAACTTCGTTTGTTTTGTTTGAACTATTTAAATCTGATACTATTTATATCGAATAAATAGGTACTAAGATAAGCGCTTTCAAACAAAACAAACAAATTCTTTATAATATTAGTATAAATTCATATTTCAAAATAAAAACTTTTGCTTGGATTATTGGTTTTTTTTTCTTGGCATTCTTATACCAAATGTGATTTATCGATAAACAATATCGACATGCCTACATCCCGATTACCCATCGTACGTGACGTCACCCCCGCCGCCCGCGTACGTCTCATTCCTCAAGGTTTGACAGAATAGTTCGCCTAGAAATTGGTTAAGATTACGTGTCTCGTGGGTTAGGTGGTCTGTGGTTTGTATGGAGTTACAATACTGTTAGGCGCTGGCCACATATAAAGGGCGTCGGGCGCGGACACGGCGCGGGCGGCTTCCTATTCCATGCAAATTTTATACCAAGTGCATAGAAATAAAGCGCATTTTAGGATACACGGATCATGTCATGGCGCGTCATATCTACGCCCGAGCCACGGCATTCCGTGTATCCTAAAATGCGCTTTATTTCTATGCACTTGGTATAAAATTTGCATGGAATAGGAAGCCGCCCGCGCCGTGTCCGCGCCCGCCGCCCTTTATGTGTGGCCAGCGGCAGCGCCATAGATATTATTACCGTGCATAGGTACAACAAACGTGATTTTCTTTTATAGATGATGGTACGGGACCCTTCGTGTGCGAGTCTGACTCGCACCTGCCCAATTTTTTTTTAATTAGTGCGTATTAAATTGTTTGTAACAGCTGTCACCGTGCCTTGGGGGGGCAAGTAAAGTAGTAAGTCGTCGGTCCGAGCTGTCATAAAGTTCTTTGATAGATGTTATCGGGCGTCAGTGCCATTGAACACTGGACTAAGGCAATCGAATATTGTTACCACTTTGTGTTACGGAGGTCAGACGGCAGTCGCTCTGTGGAAAAGCTAATATTCTGTTGTATCTGATTAGACTAGAAAATGGACCTCGCGCTCCAATGCCCAGGTCTTGGAGGGAATCTGGGATAACGTCAAGACAAAGTGATCAATGAATACAGATTTACATAGAAGCGCATTTCTTAAGGAGTTCGTGTGCCGATTCCAAGTGGCGAGTTGGCGACTGTCGTCAGTTTAGAACGTAGTTGGCGCCGTTGGCGGCGCTGTCGTCGTTCTCCGTCTCTCTTGCTCTCGTAGTTAAGATACACGGGAGGAACGTTCGTCTCTCTTGCACTCATAGAGACAGCTGTCACAGACTCACAGCGCGACTGCCACGCCGCCAAGCGGCAATATGGGTCACATAAAGTTTGTCTACAGAGCGCCCATAAGAAATGCGCCTCTATGTAAATATCTATGCTTTATGCTTAAACGATAATGGCGGCAGTCAGCCAATATAGGTACTCTATAATAAAAGCATTACACACGTAACGTCCGTGATGGACCAAATCATATTTAATTAAACAAAATAATATATATCTCAAATATGTTTGACAACAGATTTTCACGTACAATTCGCGCCTAAGCATACTATTGACTTGCCAATTATAAGGTGCGTGTGTATGGATTAAGATTGAACGCTAGACGGAGTTTCACGTAGGCCGGAGCTAAATAAAGCTTGTCAACGTCTAGACATGGAAATCACGCGACATGAAAATGGTGGTAATAAGTTATACGGTCAAAGAATATGCGTGTACATTATTATGTAACATTTTCCTGTGTAAATTCTTTAGCAAATAACTAGGCGGTGCCAACATTGAAAGAATAAATTAGCGTGGCCTTTTCATGCTGGTAGTCCGGGAGTAAATATCATGCGTGTTCCTTTTAAAAAGGCGTAGTACTGTTGGTAAAAAGAAAATGTTCGTTTAGGCTTTATCACGACTCCTTTTTATGGATCTATGAAGCTCTAGCTACCTTCCGATTTTTTGGAGAGTAAATGCTGCTTGTCCGTGCTAGTCCGTGTGGTGACGGATTAAGAATACGGATTGTCATCACGCCATATCATCCCATGGGTGTCGTAAGAGCCGACAGAGGGAGCATAATTATTATGTAGAGAACAGCACTGTAAGAAGAAAAACTTGATACAAACCCTATACCAACCCGTTTGGCCAGCGTGGCATAGTAGGCCAATTCCTCCTTTCAAAGGAGAGGCCTAGTCCAGCAGTGGACTGTTATAGGCTGATGATGAATGAATACTGCTGCTGCAGATATGCAAAAGTTTGTGACGATCGATGGATGTTTGTTACTCTTTCACACAAGAAGTATTGAACGGATTTTCATGAAACATTGCAATAATATGCCTTACGAAATTGGCTATATTTTGCTCTGATAACCACAAGGTGAAACAGCGATAGCCTAGTGGAGATACCAACGGACTGACATGCAGAGGGTATCAGGTTCGAATCCACGGCGAACACCAATTAACTTTTCGAAGTTAAGTGTGTATTAAATTGTTAATTATCGCTTGCCCCGTGCCTCGGAGAGCACGTTAAACCGTCGGTCTCGGCTGTCAAGAAGATCTTTGACAGTCGTTACGGGGAGTCAGTACCCTAAAATAAACTGATACTGGTCTAAACCATGGAATATCGCTATCCCTTTGGGTTGCGGAGATCAGACGGCAGTCGCTTTGTGGAAAAGTTGAAATTCTGTCATATCTGGTTAGACCAGACCAGACCTCGGGCTCCAAGGCGTGCCAGTGTTGGATGCAACTGGGATAACGCTAGGGTGATGATGATGATGATCCACAAGGTGAAACCATGCGCAAAGTTCTAGTCTTATCTACATCCTAAGCTGTAGCAAAACTGTTCTTCAAGGAAATCCTTGAGACTATTTTGGCGAACCAAATCAACCTCGGAAATCCCGAGCGAAAACTTCTACAACAAATCCATCGCATAACTGTAAGCTAAATAAAATAAACAAAAAAAACTATAACTCTAAAACCGGATGACTCAGTGCACTTCAAAAATCAAAATAAATCATTCTAACCCGGATAATTTACGCGGAATTTACATACAACGCAAAAATGCGCACATCAAGAATTATGCGGACGGATTGCGTAAATTTATTGAGAACAGTGCGAAAAAAAAATTAAACTAGCATCATCACTTTTATGTGCGTTCGCGTTATATCACGGAATTAATATTTATAAACATTGAATCATAGAATCTCGGTGAATAGGGAAGGCCAACATAATTGATGAATATACGCAAATATTAAATGGCCACGGATTATTCTTTCGAATGTACTGCCGTCATGGCTTAGAATAACACACACAGCTTATTATTATATTTATAATAATATTATTATATGTTTAGTCTTAATTGTACCTGTGTAAAATGTATTTTGCGCAGGCTATATAATGTACCTATACATATTTGTGATTCTTTTTTCTCTGCAAATCGTTGTAACAAAATATGTAGAATAAAAGTAAATACTACGTTTTATTACATTTATGACATAGGCCAAAGCTGATATTACACATCTTATAAATCACCTGAATCTTATACTAATTATATAACGCTGAAGAGTTTGTTTGGTTAAAGGCGCTAATCTCAGGAAATACTGGACCGATTAGAAAAATTATTTCATTGTTAGATAGCCCATTTATCGAGGAAGGCTATATAACATCATGTTATAAGCGACGGGAGCAGAGCACTAGCCTTAAACAACGCGGATGTAACCGAGGGCATCCTCTAGTAATCACTAAATCCCAAAATCTGTTACCATGACTTGAAAAAGCAAAAACTAGCCTCTTACAAAATATTTCGCTGCGCTAAGTTTAGTAAGCAAAAGTACCGAACACCTATTCCCCTTGAATTGCTTTCTCTCTTCTACTATATAAAAGTTATTCTCTAACTAAACACTTCTTGTCATTCTACAAAGTTGTAATTTTGTAACTCTACGTTGCAGAGTTACTTCTTATCATCTGATAGTCCGTTTGTAGGCCCTGACCGCTATACAAATACAGGGTGTAAAAAGAACCTTAACGAAAACTGAAATCCCATGTTGTATCAATCACTACGAACATTTTTTACTTGGGCGCCATACCTGGGAAATTACTGGTTCAGGAGATATTGAGGCTCAAAGTTAGTATGGAATTTTTATAATTAAGTACAAAATCGATGCATTTACCCCGCCAATATGTCCTTTAGATGCCCTATGACCCCATGGATAAGGCATGGCAGGCATTTCGATCATTGCACGCGCGCGCTTTTAATTGCGGTTTAAAAAATGCGAAAACTTAAAAAAATATCATCGTTTCCCAGGTATTCTTTTTGGTTATTATGACTTGGCATGATGTCCACAACGAGTAGAGTTCGGCTTGGTGATGGGTCTTGTTACACCCTGTATAACTACCAGCAGTACAAAATTTCGTGTTTTGTACATAGTCTTACATAGTAATCACTCCTTTCACGGCCCAATGATGTTGTCTCAGTTACTTTACGTATGGAACGTCGAAAAGACACACAACTGAAAAAATGTAGCTTGAGGACGAGGTGGGGCGATACGTTATCAATGTTTTAGACCAACAAAATAAAACCGCAGTTACGATCGATTGGTTTCAATTGTCCCTCCAATAAGGGTGCATAGGGTTCCCACCAAGAGGGTGTATAGGGTTCCCACCAAGAACTTAGGGTCCCAAGCCAACCTCACCTGCAAGTGGTGCACCTGCCGATCAACGGACGAGGCTCTGGCAAACAAAATATCCCGATAAGCGGCAATAGGCTCGTCACCTATTACGTGGGTCCAAAACACTGGCGAAAAGTGGGCGTTTAATATGCCTCTGCCTACCCCTTCGGGGAAACAGGCGTGAGTCTATGTATGTATGTATGTCCCTCCAATAATGCACCTACAAAAAGACCTAAAGTACGCGAAGCACCATCTCTCGTATATCAACTTCGATCAGTCATTCAACTATGTGTACAAAAAGACACATCCTATTGTATCCAAAATTACACCAAGCTGTCAAAAATATATCTCTATTATTGTAATAACGTCTACCAAACATTACTTCCAGACAAAAATAACCATATTCAAAGCGTTGTATGTCAATACATGTTTGCAAACAATACTTGTATTAACACAAGAGCGTACATTCGTATATGCGGTGTCTCCACATAGATATATTAGCTCTTTGTCGAGACAGGCGCGCGTAGCAACAAGCAACGTCACTGCGTAATATAATTGTTGGAAAATCCGACAATTCGCATGCCGTATACATAATTCCGCTGATATGTGAGCATGTATGTATAAATAATAGTTGAATAACCTAGTTTTGTATGAGTTAATGTAATATGTGAACGCTGAATCGAGTGTATGAAGGCGCTTGCAAAATATATGTAAATATGTAATGGGCAGATCTTTGGGAGTGATATTCGAGTAGGCTTGTAGATGTATTGTTAATGTTGTTGTGTTAGGTATATAGTCTAGCCGTTTAGAAATTGTGATTTTGGGAATAAGGACGCAGCGATCCTTTGAAAGAAATCCCTTGGGAACTAAAGCAGCCAAGTAGATAGTATTTTATCGATAAATCCACTTGTGACATTTATGATTAAAGTAAAATTTTGCTCTTTGGTATCATCTAAAGTCCATAGAAATAATAAATAATTATTAAGTACATATAGACAGCTCATTTTTATTATATAAAGGTCTTTAGAAATCTGAATTTATCCGTAGGTACGGATAAACAAAGTTACCCACCGTTGCTTATCCGGGAACGAGACTTTTGTATGAAGGCTTTTACTCCTCCACTGGGTTATCGCTGCTACGCTATATTATTATTATGTTCGCAAAATATACTGAATGAAGGCATTCGAAGGCGTGGAGCGGATATAAAAAAAACTACTATTTATAACTTTAATTGACGTTCACACGGACGGCGGCGTGCGTTCCGCGAAAAAAGTAAATGAGAATTCGATTGTGGAGTTTTTGTTGATACTTTACATAGTTAGTATAATGGTCTGGGGTCAACCGACGCCAGTCACAACAAGAAGTAACCGAGTGCTATTCACTTTTACAAGGAAAATGGATGCTAGACGCTTAGAGCGAATATCAAAAGAGAAAAGTAAGATTTATTTTGACAGACCACATAAAAAGATGGGCGACTGTTTACATTTTAAAATTAGTAACCTAAAAACACAATAAGATCTTATATCATTTCCTTTTGAAATCGAATTCAAGAGCTAACGAATAACTTACGTAAATGTTCACTTATGTCACAGTACCACCGAGGTCAACCGTTTATACAGACACAACAAAAATACATAATGATATAATTTAACGCCAATTGAAATACGTAGACAATCTTTTACGGTTGTATTGCGGTTTTTCTGGTTTTGCAACTTTTGCGATAAGAGTAGCTTATCGGGAGGATATATTTTATATAGTTCAGAAACCGAGAATTTTACACATTTGTCTGCGCGCGTAGCATCGTGGTTTATGCGGCTTACCATTGTATCGCATTACGGCGAGTGCCTTGGTTCGATCTAGAAATGGAACAACATTGTGTGACCTGAAAATTGTCTCAAGTGTTCGGATAGCATAGAGGTCATACCTGCATCAATTTTTGTGGGTTCGATTCCAAATAGAGCGAGTTTGTGTGATCAACAAATAGGTGTTTCGAATTTATCTAGGAGTTCTCTGTGTCCATTGCTTCTATAACTAGTGTTGGCATTAACCTCCATAATCGTGTGAAGTACTTCTAGGTAAACTGCTACAAAATGCTATGAAGTCCACCAACGCAAAATATCAAAAACTATTTCAACATTTTTCGACCGGGGAAGTACTACCCTCTCACAGAAAATCGACGTAAAGTAACCGTACCTAAACTGTTGCGTTTCGTTCGGTGAGTGAGAGTGCCGGAGGCCCTATCCTCTATTCCTTCTCCCTCATCCCACTCCTCCTCCTATCCCTTTTCCCTAACCCAAAGGGCGGCAACGCACTTGTGACTTCTGTGATGTTGCTTGTGTCCATGGGCGGCGGTAATTGCTTACCATCAGGCAATCCGTCTGCTCGTTTGCCGCCTATTACCATAAAAAAAAAACTTAATTGTAGGCCTTCTTCGTTTATTTATTGCCTTTACCTTTTTATATTCAACGATCTTTAAGACGTAGCAGAGATGGGCCTCCCGCAAGGTACCGACGACATTGTTATCGTAAGCAGCGGATGGATGCGGGTGGCTGAAGATTGGTCCAAGTGGAGAGACTTGGAGGAGTCCTGTGTCCAGCAGTGGACGTGTTTCATATGATGCTCTTAAAGTCTAAGCGTTTCTATATTTCCTCTCAAACAAAACATTCTTGAAAGCCCTATCCAAAACTGCACGGTTGGTGTAGTGGTTTAAGCGGCCGCCTCGCCGCTTGACACTGCGCCGGGTTTGATTCCACACGAGACAACACTTTGAGTAATCCATAAATTGTTGTTTGGATGTTAATTTTGTCCGTTGGTTGTATTTTTTACAGGAGACAGGATTTATTCCTAGAGCAGCAGTTGTCTTTAAAAAAAATGACAGGACAACAAACACATAACATAACATAACATATCTTCACGCCTTTTATCCCCGAAGGGGTAGGCAGAGGTGTATTACACACCCACACTTCGCCGGATATGTTTCGGTCCCAATGTAATAGGGGGCGAGCCTATTGCCATCTACCGGGCACATTATTAAGCGAGCGATAATTAACATTTTT
The DNA here is from genome assembly GCA_944739405.2 of Euclidia mi. Classification (NCBI taxonomy): domain Eukaryota; kingdom Metazoa; phylum Arthropoda; class Insecta; order Lepidoptera; family Erebidae; genus Euclidia; species Euclidia mi. The sequence continues at coordinate 56,204,707 of OX123200.2, read as the reverse complement.
AATACACACATAACTTCGAAAAGTCAGAGGTGTGTGCCCAAGGTACCTGAGGATCGAACCCGAGACCATCGTCTCGGCAGTCCGTTACGTACACCACTGGGCTACCGCCGCTTTTTACAACAAAATAATATCAAATTCATTGTTAGTGCCTAATATGATGATTCTCGTTGCGCGGGCGCACCGTCTTGCCGAATGTATCGCAATCACGTGATAAATAATACGGGGTTATCGCAGACTCTATTCGCGATACGGTGACCATGATCCCGACAGATATCGGACTGTTGACGAATACGACCAAATCAACTGAAATGTTTGTAAACATTAAAACATTGTGTGTTTGAATTTAAATTTAAAATATTATATGTGATATATGAATATTTTGTGCAGCGGAAATAGGGTTTTCAGGTCACGGAAGCCACAACAAAGTTGGAGCACCCAACGCTTAAAATGTTTGAAAGCATGATAAATGTGATTATGCGAATCTCTAGCACTCAGTTTAAAAATCAGTAGTCTAGTGTATGAAATTGTACAATTTCTGGTTATCTTTGGAGGATTACGATCCACACAAACCTGAATTTAAATGATATTTTGTTTTTTGTAGACTCACGCCCAAATCCCCGAAGGGGTAGGCAGAGGTGTGATATTACACCCACATTTCGCCATGAATTTTTAGGTCCCACGTAATAGGGGGCGAGCCTATTGCCGTACCGGGCACATTACCAGACTCCGTGCTGCTACTGAGAATTTCCTAACGGAAAATCCCAATAGCACTTTGCCCGACCCGGGAATCGAACTCGAGAATCCCACGCGCACATTTATGCCGCGAGACCAACGAGGCAGTCTTGTTATCTGTTAAGTGAATTAACTAGTTTATTTAACTGAAACTGGCTCTAGTACATGATTACTTAATAAATAGTACGAATTCAGATAACTATGATGTGATAGTGGAATTCGTTGCTGTAGAGTCACTTAACACTTTTATTTCTAAATTCTGGAATCTATAGCTACTGCGGAAATAAGACATCAGTTCCTAAAGTAGTCACCATAAGGATTGTTATCTGCTTCCATTCATATAATGAATATTCTGTAAGCAGTATCATGGTTAGTAAATCTCCATAGATGGTGAAAAGCTCGCTGTTTATTAATTGGGAGTATGGTAGTCCTGATGTAGGTGTTAGAAGTGATTGGCTACACTCAATATTTTAAACTGAAGTGTTTTAATACAAGTTTTCCATACACGTAGTTCTAACGTAAATTTTTATTAATTATTATTTTTTTATAGACTTACGCCTGTTCCCCGAGGGGGTAGGCAGAGGTGTAATATTACACCCACATTTCGCCATGAATTTTTAGGTCCCACGTAATAGGGGACGAGCCTATTGCCGTACCGGGCACATTACCAGACTCCGTGCTGCTACTGAGAATTTCTTAACGGAAAAACCCAATAACACTTTGCCCGACCCGGGAACCGAACCATCTTTAATATTAGCAGACATAACATGCCTAACTTTTAAAAACAGTGCCTACTTTAAACAAGTAACTTTAATTTTTCTAACGTATCGATTAAATATCAACATAACGTCTCCAACAAAAGGTACATTACTCTATATTTTTCATGCGGAAGGAACACTTTGTCAATAATAGTATTGTAATAAGCTTGACAAATATCTGAATATCACATCAGCTGTCCAAACTCTAAAATACCGACCTACTTGTGAAGACCACATCATTAATTTACAATTTTTTCCTCAAAATATGACATAACACATTAAATATATCAACAATCCACAGCTGGACGACTTCTCGAATAACACGCATAAATTAAACATCCAAAATGAATATAATGTAGTTATCGGGTACGTCACGCCAATTTAAAAATGCGTCGTACAGACGATCAATTAAATTGAGCCACATTTTCACAAGGACAACGCAGCAAATCTCATGCTATCTTTGTTATGCCTATCTAACTAGATAAAGACAGCAATAAATTTGCATCGTGAAACGAATCGTGTAACCGGGGCTCAAGCCTCAAGTGGTCCAATCCGCGAATTAATTCCGCCAACGTGGTCATCCTAGCGTCGTGTAGTAGAACCAAGGTCACCTCACTCACACATTCGCAATCGTCTACGAAATCCTTGGCGGCGGTTAAAGACCTACGGAAGTTGGAGCGGCTAGCGTAAATTGAACTGCCGCCGTTAATACACTTCCCATTCAGCCGACCGTCTACGGTCAAGGAGGGGATCTACGTCACTGGACGGTAGGCTTTATGTCATCATGTCATGCGGCCTTCAATTCCTATGTTTATATAAACCGCGTGAACAAGTTTTCGCGACGCTGTTGCTGGGGGGAAGCTTTTTTTTTCAAACAATGTCGATTTCGGTTATATGGATGTATCTGCCTTGTAAGATGAGCGTAGAGGCGGTCACTTAGCATTTGGTTTTAGAGTGACAGACATTGATGTCATGGTACGCATATAGACTCACGTCTGCAGAAACTAAAAAAGGAGAAGCAGAGGTATATTACACTAGACATTAGTCTAATTCAGACTTCACTTGAAAAACAGAACAACTCAACAGCGTGAAGCTACGACAAACGAACCCAGTATCTACTAACCTATTACATATTCAATAATGTAACGGAAAATTTATGATATATCTATAAGAATAGACTACTAAAATTATAATACTTTGTATCTCAAGTAGCAATATCACAGCCAAAAGCAGCGGTTCATATATAACCTAAACACCTAGGTATCTATCATCCTATCATTCGCCAAAATATTTCGCTAACATCAAGCAATACATGACGCAATACCTCACGAAGATGACAAACATACATAGCATATTGACCTACAGAAATTCATATCCTAAAAAGGATACACAAGTAACGAATACTCGTCTCTTTACTAATACACACCAAAACCAAAGTTATTAAACAACAGGAAACTAAAGAAATTGATGAGCCCGAACGAGATATACTCATAAAACATTAAACATAGGAAACCCACTATCTAAAGCAATAAAATGTGTATAAACTTGATTATTCGTTCAAGGTTGTCAGCTATTGAATTGGTATAAAAATTATTCGTAATTTATACAAGAAAGGGACAGTATTTACTATGTATGAACAATGAGATACGCCAGATACTTAAATTTATATTATAAAGACAGCTTTATGAACAGTTAGACACGTGTAAGTTTTGTGTATACTTATACCCAAAATTTACACGTGCCAGTTCAGAGTAATGAAGCTTTTCTGCAGCGAAAAATTTAGTGATGGCGGCTACTTTGTCAGTCGAAGACTGTTTGAAAATGGCCTCAATTACAAGGTAGGTATTATTGAATTTCTTTAAGATCAGGTTCTTGAAAAAAATGCACACGAAACACTTTTGTGGAAGACACTTTAAGCATAAAGGTTGCGACCTAAACCAGCTATAATTACACTCTTAATCCTCCAGTTCTCCGTATTTTACCACCAAAGTCAACAAAACCATCATTTACCATAAAATGTCAAATAAAAATCAAATGGAAATGAAAACACGTAGCGATTTCGCGAACGATAGTGAAAATGAAGGAAAAATATTTTAAACATATTGACGCAAATTGTCCGTTGTATGGTAATTTCGTTCGTACACCTACTTCTCCAGAACGTTCTGGTCAATGAAAGGGTAAAATCTACATATTAATTTGAATAATTACTTATTAAGTATACCTAAGTATGAAACTGTGAGTCAGAAAGGAAAAATGTCTAATTGAATCTTGCGTGATTAATTTTTGGAAGTTTTTTTTACGATAAGTTGTCGATGATATTGTAAGAATAGCACTTCACCAAATACTTTCCTAGTGTGATCTTGACTACATTCATTTAAATGTACTAGGAGTACCATGCACTGGATTAAACCATCTTACACTGAAAATAAGATTTTTCCCGTCTGTTAAAAGTATAATAAAAGGGTTAATGTTATCATCAGTAAAAATTAATAAAATCTGCATCCTATCGGCTACAATAAAATTAGAACACTCAATAACGAAATACCAAAAGGCATATCTAGCAAAAGCAACCGAGAAACGAAGACAAATCATATTTCGATAGTTGTGCAATCATGACTTCGTAATATAGTCATCCAAACCCAAGGACAAATACATTTCATTAACCATTACTCATTTCTAAGAACTTATACTGACGTGTAAAACATCAAAAAACTTGATTATCATCAGTTTCGCTATACACCTCAAAGTTTGACCGTAACACTACCATTAGAATTCAAATTTAATTACCCACAAATCGTCCCACGGTAATAATCCAAACTCACTTCACGTGATAACCGAGAAACATGTCGTACGTGGTCAGATCCTCACACCACCGACATCCAACTAACCAATTTGACCTCTATTACTACTACACAAGGTCTAAGATAACATAGCATCTGAACAAGTACCAGATTGATCAATTTGACACACTGCGTCTGAACTTTGACATTACCAGATAAAATTGATATAACATATTTTATAAAATAGATTTGCGGTTGATGTGAGTTTTATTGCAAGTAGTTAAAGGTTAAAATCGCGTAGCATAGCTAGTGGTAGGCTTGGTAATGTGTTATTGATAGTCGTCTAACGATGGTTTCATTCATAAAAACCGGTCGGCCAGTCCGCGCCGTCTACGTAGTTTTTGAATGAATAATCATGATATATGATTTATTTTTAAAACAGAGATATCGCTCAACAAATTAGAATAGTCGCTAAGTTGTAGTAAAAACTTAATTATATATGTATATTTAAATCAAGTGGAAAATTTTACAGATGGCAGTTAGCGCCGGCGCGGCGGTCCCTTGGAACTAAAGTGTTATCGAATATTAACAGATTGACGCAAGGCGGCGTATATTAATAAAATTATTGTTTTGACTAAATTATTTAAGCTCGGCATATTTATACAGACGCGTCTACATAATCTAAAGTACATTTGATTAATGAAAATGGCTGACAACTAACGACAATTAGTATTTGTAATTTGATTATTATTAATAGTCAAAACGCCTAGTTCGTTTCGTAACTTACAATAAATTATACAAACAGTTATTAGTTTAATTCGCGTACAAGCATCGGCTGCTTCCACTCTTACATAAAATATTTCGTTGTTTTACCTTTGGTAGGAAAATTGAAAATTCACAGCAGCGTTCTTGTTTTCCTATGATTAATTAACTACGTACCTATTAATAGGCTTAAAAGGTATCAAAACGAAACAAAATACTTAAACATATAAAATGTGAACAACAAAGCCCATATTTATAATCAATAAATCATTAAATGGTTATTTAGAAATTTGAAAATGAAAATAAGATTATTGGAAAGAACTTTTCTGGGTAAAGAAGTAAGAAAAAGTAACGAGAGCTAGTAAATATACTTAATAGAAGTATTTTTATCCAAATAATTATTTTAAACTTCTGAATCATAAGATATAGCAAACATCAGTTGATTCACGATACGCATGCATATGACCTTAACAACTTAAGCGTGAGGAATATTTAAAGATTCTACGAATCATGATAAAACATGAATATGTTGAACTTTCTATGTCAAGTCCAATAGCTTCTTGATAAAAGCGAAAAAGGAACGGACCACGAACATGGTGCGCTTTGAACCAAATTCGATCGTGTGGCGCACGGTCCGCCGGACATTATTATTATTAATACGTACGGTACGGCTGGTTCGGAGCGCTTACACATCGAACGCGGTGCGTTCCGAACCGATTCGATCGTGTGGACGGCGCACCGAACCAAATTTCGGTCTAGTCGCTGTTGTGCCACCGTACGCGCAACACGTCGCAACGTGTTGCGCGACAGACATGGATTCGGAGCGACGCCAAGAAGACGTCGGTAAAAGAGCTGTTGGAATTGTATACAGACTTGCCATCGAAGATATATACGAAAATCTTTATCATCGAGATCTTTAATGAGATTCATATGACTGTACTGTTGTCTGTTTCTGAGATAAAACTTTGCCCATTATTTTCTTTTTTTTCGTTGGTTTTGTAATGGCGATGTAGCAACGACAGTTGCCGCAACTAATGCAATTTTGGCCTGTTTTGATAGAATAGACGGCATGTCGAGGAGACGTGTTCACGCAATGCTAGCACAACGCGACTGGACGGTTCGGAGTCTGGTGCGCTTGTCTGTTGTGTAGACCGCACCGTACGGTTCGTGGTCCGTTCCGAACCAAGTTCGATCGTCTGTGAATACTTTTAGTACGGATTCATAAGTAGAATAAATGGTCACCTATCTAAAAGTTACCATCGGCAAGGTCACGTAGCATCTCTCATTATTTTTTTGATAATATTAGATACTAAAAGTGAAGATTACAATGATAATAATAAAATTACGATTAAGAACAGAAATGTTGTACTTACCCCTGTGTACCTTGGAATATTAGAATGACGATTATTGTTGCAGTGATTTAAGCAAAATACTACTACAACTATCTCAATCTTTAACTATTAATACCTAGATGAGAAATTCCACACAATACAATAAAACATAAAATACATTAAATCAGGCAAATTATATGTAAACACCAAAGAGTTCACACTAAGAAACAGACAAATTTATAGCAAAATACATTATCTAACTACCACTTACCTCAAAATTTTCCTTCTATTATTGACATGCAGCCGCGCAGCTATCGCAGGATCAATTGCTTTCAGTTTCGCATGGATCTCTTCATTAGTAAACTTCTTTTCATTGTCTACATCTTCTATTAACTGCTCTTTATTTACTTCAACAGTTTCTTCTTTTGCTTCTGATTCTTTACTTGTGTCAACAACTACTTCTTTTTCTTTGGCACAATCATTGTCTTTCTCTACTTCAAGTGCGTCTTCTGAAGTTGTTGCCGTTTCTTTTCCCATTTCATTGCAATCTAAAGCTTGTTTCTTTGGTTCTACTTCTTTTTCTCGTTCAAAATCATCCAAATCTCTTTTCCTTCTACTTTTCTCCCATAACAAAGCTTCACTGTCAATCATATCTTCGACAAGTATTTTGTAAACTATAGATTCAATGTAGTAGTTTGTGCCACCAACGACGATGGGCATTTTTCCTTGTTGAATCAGGTTTTCAATCTGGTTCAGAGGTTAAGGAAATATTGTCGAAGAAGGTTTTGTACACGAAAATTGAAAATATAATATTATTCTTAAATCAAAAGTATATAATCTATATTAATATTCCGCTTTATTGATTTCAGTAAGTACAGGCATCCAGCTTTTAAGTTTCGTTTTAATTTTTGAGATGAATTCTTTATTGATGCAACTGCTTATCATTGGTAGAAGGAGATACAAATACGATGTCAAAAATAGAATATACTTAGTCAGTTATTGCGTAATAAAAAGTCTTCATACCCGTTGAACCTAAAACCACTAGTTATTGTGTATATGTGGCAATTTCCTTTTTTTAATACAACTAAATTGTGAGCATTACTTCTTTTATATAGGTATAAACCGACCAATCAGTAACAGTTAAGACATCCCATGAATAAGTGATTTGCAGCAGATGAGCACCTGTCGCAAATTAATCCAAGAAAAAATAACTTGCTCATATAATCCTATTAGTAACTTCATTATTTTAAAATTAATTAATAATAAATCATTCAGCAAAAGACGCCGCAATAGCCACAACTTGAAGTTAATAGATTAAATAGGTTTTATTTCTTATGCCAAACATTTTAATTGGTTCCCTCATTTGATTGTCTGGTTAGTCATGTGCCATAGACATGATAAATAGACAACGTACCTAAACCGATGATAATCGCAGGTTCGATTCCCAAGAAGGCAAATTTTCAAAAAGAATTGACGTTCATAAGCGGTGCTTTTGTAACCTATACGACTAAATGAGTTTGAACTTGAATTATTTAAATTATTTATAGTATTGTATAAAATAAATGAAATGTAAGTTTTCTCTTTAAAATAGTCCTTTACTATTCACGGATACTATTGCGGCATTAATTTCGACTTACATGTACTTATTACAAAAATATATAATATAATTAATTATCTCTCGCTTAATGATTAGCTAAAATATATAACGATAAACGTGTAAATTGTTGTTTAATTTCAATAAATTACACGATATTCATACCAAATGATGGAGATATTTGATCTAAGCTATTATTATTTCTTAATCTGGGTGTAGGAAATTAATATTATACAGAGGAAATGAGCAAATAGTTATGTAAATTAAAATTATATTATTATGACATACGATTGCAACTTTCGAAAGAATTTCGGATAATTATGTAATTAGCAGCGCGGATATGATATTAAAATTTAGGTAGCGGGACGCGTAAATAGGTATGCATATACGCTTCCACATAGAAAAAGGCTTTTTCGATTTTTTTACGCAGAGAACTTTTAAATGAACCATCTGTATCTGAGCCTATCTATGACGATATTCATTCCAGCTAACCAAAAAAGGACAAATCAGATAAGATTTATCACGGTCTCTTGACTAAATATTATTTTGAGGAGTAGGAGTAACCTGAAAATCCTCGATTGCTTATGGTAATCATCTTTATCATCATCCTAGCGTTATCCCGGTCCCATTCAAAATCATTCGCCTTGGCGCCCGAGTGCCGCGTAGTCTAACAAAAGGCCCTAGCCAAATAGCATAAACGCTATACGAATAGAATTGAATACGATAATCAATGTATCATCATCATCATCAGCCTGCCGTAGTCCACTGCTGGATATAGGCCTCTCCAATGGCACGCCACTGAGCCCGATTTTCGGCTCTTCGTATCCAGCCGCTGCCAGCCACTTTGCGTATATCGTCACTCCACCTAGCCGGAGGGCGTCCTACACTACGTTTGCCAAGGCGCGGTCTCCACTCTAGAGCACGGCTACTCCATCGGTTATCGGTTCTGCGACAGATGTGACCAGCCCACTGCCACTTCAACGTGCTAATTCTCTGAGCTATGTCGATTACCTTGGTTCTCTGTCGGATCACTTCATTACGAATTCGATCCTTCAGAGAAACTCCGAGCATAGCCCTCTCCATAGCTCGCTGAGCGACCTTAAATTGGTGGACTAGTCGCACCGTCAGTGTCCACGTCTCGGCACCGTAAGTCATAACTGGTAGGACACACGATAATCAACGTTTGGGATTGATATAAGCTTACGACACATCCCATACATTGATTTTCGTATTCTATTCTATTTGTATAGCGTTTATGCCATTTGGGTAGGCCCTCAGATATGTCAGAATATTAGCTTTGTCTCAGGGCGACGGTATAACTTCCGCAACCCACAGCACTTATGATATTTCATGGTTTAGACTAGTGTAAGAATATCCAAGGGTACTAGTTCGCCATGACGAGTGCCAAAGATCTTCATGACAGCCGAGACCGAAAAGTTAGTGCACGTCTTATGTTTGAACTCGATACACTGCGGTCTGTTCGTATGTGCATCAGCATATTTTTTCCTTTCTTTACGCCTACATCCCTGTAGGGGTAGGCAGAGATGTAATATTACACCCACATTTCGCCATGAATTTTTAGGCCCAACGTAATAGGGGGCGAGCCTATTGCCGTTACCAGGCACGTCACCGGACTTCGTGCTGCTACTGAGAATTCGGAAAAAACCAGCAAACGCTTACGCTATCCACTGGACCACGGAGGCAGTCATCATCAGCATCAGGGTACGATTTACAGTATAGGCATTATTGTCTCAAATTATATCGTGACTACATTATGTAACCCTTTTTAAAAGTGACCATGGCATTGTCTGCCCTTTGCCAATTCAGCGGTTACTTAGTAGTGGTAACTTTTAATATTCATGAGAATTAACTTATGACGTACTTGAATATATAACTCGTGTATTTGAATATGTTCATTGATAGAAAATTATACTATTTTATTATGCTCAGTTGAATGAACGTCAATACAAATACTTACTAAAGAAATAGAACATAAAGTAACAATAATGTTTAATTTTTATCTATAGACGTGTACTTAACTGCAAAATTGCACTAAAAATAAAAGAAAACATAGGTTTATGTGCCACTGTTATAACATTACTAGAAAGATACACGTATGAGTCATACGATACACGTACGCCCGCATATTTTAATTTAACCACTTCTTCCCAATCCCGTGCAAACTTTGAGAAATCACTTCTTAGTACACCCCTACGGTCTCCAAGCAACATACGTGCCAAATTTCAGCTTCTTGCGCCCTAGATTTGGCTGCATGTGCCTGACAGTCAGTAATGCAACAATTTTATGTATACAGATCAAAGCCTAGCTGGACACGAACCTCTCCTTACTATGAAAACAGTTAAGCTGTACTCCACCACGCCGGCCATGTACCTGATTTGTCTCGCAGTTTCTGCATTAGGCTATCGATGCCAAAACCACAGTTACTATCTACTTACTATTTGGTTAGACTTCTTTGCTCTCAAAATAAAAAATACTTCATCTTCATTTTGCACACCCAAGCAATCCGTAGTACCTAACCGCAAAACGATATTTAATTGAAACGCCTCATTAACGGTAATAAAGCAATCCGTAGTACCTAACCGCAAAACGATATTTAATTGAAACGCCTCATTGACGGTAATATAAGACTCGTATAGAATATATTCGGTGTACGGTACATGTGTAAGCCACTTTGGTCATCGTAAGAGGATTAAGTGGTGAATGACCGTCGAAAGAAGGTTTCCTTTCAAATACACGCTAAAGGTGACGGGCATTTCTACGGATTGTCGAAAATTGAAGCCTAGGGCTCTCGGGAATTTAGGTTAGGCTTATTAGAGTTCTTCGTGATGTAAGTATCCGTAGTTATAGAGTAAAGATATTTACATAGAGGCGCATTTCTTATGGGCACTCTGTAGACAAACTTTCTGTGACCCAAATTTCCGCTTGGCGGCGTGGCAGTCGCGCTGTGACAACTGTCTCTATAAGTGCAAGAGAGACGAACGTTCCTCCTGTGTATCTTAACTACGAGAGCAAGAGAGGGAGAACGAAGCCAGCGTCGCCAACGGCGCCAACTACGTACTACACTGATGACACTCGCCAACTCGCCATTTGGAATCGGCACACGAAATCTTTAAGAAATGCGCTTCTATATGTTTTGGATTTCATTTGCAGCAAATTTGATGAAAAAGGCTCAGTATTGCAAGTGGCCTGCAAAAATAACTTCGGTACTGCCGGGTAAGTGGACGCGAGGACGGCGCTGAAGCGAAAACATATAGCTTGTCGTTAGCAATGAAATTATATGAGTTCAGAAACAATTGTAGAATCTCAAGGTCCTTCTATTAAAAAATTGTACGTGTTGCGATAGCATACGGGTGGCTCAAAATCAGTCTGTGTCTGGGGGAGGCCTTTGATCAGTAGTGAAAGTCTCTACGTTGAAATAATGATGTGTTGTTTGAACCACGTCTGTATTTATTTCAAAGACGGCCCTTGGATTATTTATTTTAAGGGGATAAAAAATAACATAAAGAAAAATACATAATCTTTAAGAAAACTCGAACAGCGAATACTAAACTTACTCGCAGTCAGAAGATGGAATTTTGCTTATATTGTTAAGTACATAGCAACAGTAACTTGTTTTTTTGGGTTGAAATCGTGCAACTATTTTGCACACGTACAAAGGTTATTGCAACTGCTTACTGTTATAATTTATTTATTTGCTTCTTGAGCAGTTTAAATAAAAGAATGTTTAAGCAAAAATGCGAACAAACAAATAATGTTTAAGTATATTTGAAGGCATAAATTCGACACTTGCAATATTAAATGGCAATAACCTTCTTTATAGAATCGAATATTTTTAAGATGATTTAAGATATATTACGATTATTAAATTCTTTTGACTTACATAATCAGCCTTTAACAGTCCACTGATGGACTAGACCTCTCCTTTGAAAGGAGGAATTGGCCTACTGTACCACACTGGCCAAAAGGGTTGGTATAGGGTTTGTATCAAGTTTTCCTTCTCTTACAGTGCTGTTCTCTGCATAATATGCTCCCTCTGTCGGCTCTTACGACACCCATGGGATGATATGGGGTGGTGACATTCCGTATTCTTAATCCGTCACCACACGGAAAAATTCGTTTGACTATTTAGCACATAATTATGTCTAAAACTACTAAAGTGATTTTGCTGAAATTTTGGTGGGTACCAGAATGAAACAAAGACAAGAATAGATCGTAGCACGAAAATAGTGGAGCTTTTTCACACTGCAAGCGGCAAGTCACTGTGACTTGCCTAAAGCTGTGACGGAGCGGTGACTTCAATTCGAACTCGATATTACCTCTATTTTTTTTTAGAGACAACTCCCGCACTAGGACTAAATCCTGTGTCGCGGGGCACTTTACAAACATACAACTAACGGACACAATGAACACCCAGACTCGAGACAACAATTTATGAATCACACAAAGTGTTGCCTCGTGTGGGGATCAAACCCACAACACTCGGCGCAGTGTTAAGCGGCGAGGCGGCCGCTTAAACCGCTACGCCAACCGTGCAATTGGTAACTTTTGTACGCCTTATTAAAGGGTTAGCCTATAGCCGTCCCTGGGCCCCATGGCGCGGGCCTCGGATCGCAACCAGGATGGCGCTAGGATGGTGATCAGAGGGTCAGCCTAAAACGAATTCTACATGTGTCGACTTAGACATTAAAACTCGATACATAAACTCAATGACGCTATCGTCTTTTTACTGCTGTAACAACTATAAACTTAGACACGAAGCCGAACTACACAAAAGAGTTATAACACCCATTTTTATTAATGCCTCGTTGGTCTCGCGGCATAAATGTGCGCGTGGGATTGGGAGGTCTCGAGTTCGCTTCCCGGGTCGGGCAAAGTGTTATTGGGTTTTTCCGTTAGGAAATTCTCAGTAGCAGCACGGATTCTGGTAATGTGCCCGGTACGGCAACACGCTCGCCCCCTATTACGTGGGACCAAAAAATTCATGGTGAAATGTGGGTGTAATATTACACGTCTGCCTACCCCTTCGGGGATACAGGTGTGAATCTATAAATAAATAAATTTTATTAATGGACGCTTTTACATACAAACTTGAATTATTCGACTAAAATAAAGAGTTGTAGTCATTTAATATTCCGTCCAGTCCGTGACGCATCTTCCGGGTTGATTACCCTGGATGATGGCCAAACTAAAACTAATTTATTGATACGCATACACATTATAAAACTAGTTACGCGAAACGCGATATCTTCGAGGACACAGCTCAACTAAAAATATTCTGATATCTATTACCATTTTGTGCGTGAGCGTGAATTTTCCTTTTAAACTACGTGGTAGATTCTGGGAAATGGTTTTTTACTGAGATCTAGCTGTTGGCTTTTCGAACTTGTTAATTTACTCGTACATAAGCCGATTTCAATTTAACGTCATTTTTAAAGGATACTGTATGCGCACCAACATCCTAGACGTTTGTCGAATATATAATTAGGACACATGCACCCTACAAATTAGTTTTTCTTAAGTGAATTGCCCATTGAAATTGGTTAAGCCGTCTTTCCATTAAAGCGAACAAACAGAAATACATAAATAATCAGCACATGCAGTCATCCAGTCCAAGAGAAACCATTTAAATATTTCATTATTCATGTTCGATTCCCGGGTCGGGTAAAAAAGTAACTGGGTTTTTCCGAATACTCAGTAGCAGCCCGGAGTCTGGTGATGTGCCTGGTAACGGCAATAGGCTCGCCCCCTTTTACGTGGGACCTAAAAATTCATGGCCGAATGTGGGTGTGTAATATTTAAACCTCTGCCTACCTTTTCGGGGATACAGGCGTGAGACTATAAATAAAAAAAAAACAAATAAAAAAAATATATTTAAATGGTTTCTCTGAAGACTTTAAGAATGAACAACTTATTATCAATGCCTCAAGAGTTCTAGAGGCTAAGCCAACTTACACACAGGCAAAGTTGCAGCCTCAGCGAATGAAATATCTTTTAAAGGATACAATCTTAAGCGCTCTGTTTCTGAAGTCTACCACGGTGAACATCTGATGAGGCTCCAAGATGTCTAGAAGATGGTGACGTGCCATCTCTCTCTCGCGGGCACTCGCTTTCGCAGTCACCACGTCCAAGCCCTTGTAGATCTGAAACAGCACATACAATTTTGTATTACTACCCTTATTTTATCTTATACTAATATATAAAGCTGACGAGTTTGTTTGTTTGGTTGAACGCGCTAACCTCAAGAACTACTAGTCCGATTTGAAAATTCTTTCAGTTTTTGATAGCCTATTTATCGATAAAGGCTATAGGCTATATAACATCACGCTATGAGCGACGGGAGCGGAGCAGTAGCCTTAAATAACGCGGGTGTAACCGCGAGCTCATCTAGTCAGTATATAAAAAAATCTTGAGTTACTGCCTGACTGACAGACAACGCACAGTCGGCATAACTAGTCGCAAGAAGCTGTAATTTAGCATGTACGTTCCTTAGGGGTGCAGTACGAAGGGATTTCCCGAAATGCGGAACCGAGCAAAAACGGTTAAATTAAAATAAATTGTGCGACGTAGGTGAAGGCATCCTCTAGTTTGATATAAAAAGCAGGTATAGCCTAGTGGAAAAACTGACTGACAGCTACGCAGAGTTTCTCGGGTTCTAATCCTCGCGTACCAATGACGTTGCGAAGTTAACTGCGAACTATCTATCTATCTATATCGTCACGCCTGTCTCCCATTGGGGTAGGCAGAGACTATAGAGCGCCACATGCTTCGGTTCAAACATACCTCTTTCGCTTCCTCGACATTCATTAACCTCATCATGCATGCGCGTCGGTTATGGGTACTTTTAATTTGGCCCTTTTCAGTACGTCACCTATTTGGTCGGCGTACGTCCGCCTAGGGCGTCCCCTACCGACATTTCCATTCATTCTCGCACTATACACTCCTTTCGTATTTCTTCTTTCATCCATCCGTTCCAAATGTCCATACCAACGCAACATTCCTTTTTCAATCTTTGTCACTACATCTTCTTTTAGACCACACTTCTCTCGTATCACACTGTTTTTCACTTTATCTATCAGCCTTATTCCGCACATACTCCTCAAAGCTCTTATCTCCACAGCATTGATTCTACTTTCATGCTTCTTCTGCCATACCCATGATTCACTACCATACATCAGTGTTGGCGCCAAAACTCCCTGCAGTATAGCAAGGCGAGCTTGCCTTGGGATAATACCATTGCTGATGATGGACTGTAAGGCGCCATTCACACTATTTCTTGCTTTCACTCTCCTTTCACTACACTAAATTAAACTACACTAAACAAAGTGTTAGTCACAACAAGATTTTTCTGCATACAAATGTCCAGCAAACACTCACCATTTTCATTCACTCACTCGTCACCAAATCGCACTAGAACCCTTTCACATCCATTACGAGACACACTGACACACCTACCCAGACATTAAAGTCGCCTAACATAATTATTCTTTCATTATTCTCACACCTAGCAAGCACATCTCTGACCTTGTCCCAGAATTCCTCTCTGTCATTCAATGGTTTGGACATATCCGAAGCATAAACACACACAACAAAAACTTTCATTAAGCCAAGTTTTAATCGCATCCAATGAAGCCTGGAGTTGACATATTCATATTCTTTCACACACTCATTCATTCTATCCGACAGAATCATTCCAACTCCTCGGCTAGCTCTTTCAGACTCAACAACTCCAGACCAGTATGCATGATATCGGCCATGAGTAGTTGTTGAGCAACCTTTCTTCTTAGTTTCACTCACTCCTAGTATATCAATTTTCCTTACATCCATCGTATCACACAATTCATCGATCTTACTATCCGCTCCTCCACAAACATTCACAACAAACAGGCATTAGCCCTCTTTTTACCTAGCCCTCTTTTTACCTCTGTTGGACGGGGAGACAAAACGTGACGTGTGGCAAAGCGCGTCGCCGTTCGGAATTTAGATACGATGGGGCAGTCTGAGCGACAATGCTCAGAGAGGGATTCTCCGGTAGAACCGGTACCCTCCTGGGGTACAGTAATATTTAATCCTCTTAAAGTCATTGCGCCATCTTCTTAACCTCTACTTCGGATAAGGAACGGAAGGGAAGGTTGGTGTTTGGAAAGGATGTCAAAGGTAACAAAGGATGCCGCAATCACGGAAGGGATATTGGTAGTGATTGCGACAGCTCGAGCAAGCTGCGAGCGCAAACCCGAATGCCTCTTCTCTACGATCGGACAGATCAGTAGAGCGAAAGCACACCATGACTACTTAATTGTTAATTATCGCTTGCATATCGGAGAAGGAAAACATCGTGAGGCAACTTGCATGTCTAAGACTTTTCCGTAATACTTGCAAAAGACATGTGAGGTCTGAAAACCCGCACTTGGCTAGCGTGGTGGACTATGGCCTTACTCTTCTATAGTGAGAAGAGACCCGTGCCCAGCACTGGGACAGTTTATGTATATGGCTGATGATGATGATGATCCTAATTTGATAAGGGAATAGGTATTATATCTACTGATATTATAAAGAAGGAGGATCGGTTGATTCGTGGGCGCACTGAGGTAGAGGCAAGGAGGGGCAAATGGCCTTTAGCAATAGGCGGGTCCACATAGAGCGAGCAGCATCGCGCAAAATGCCTCGCGAGGCTGCTCGGTCTATGTAGACGTGGTTCGGTCGAGAAAAGCGCATGTGCAGCCAAAATGCAGACCAAATGCCTCGCGAGGCTGCTTGCTCTGTGTGGACTCGCCTCATGCCCAAACAATAAAAAATAATATGTAAATGCCCTGCGTGTATTTTGCTACTCAATAATTTTCTTGTAAACATGTAATAAGATTAAGACTTTAATTCTTATTTCATTGTAATAAATAGGTAGGTATAAGCACTATTTCCTGAAGATTATATGCTCTATGTCATAGTGTTACGTTGGTATCCCTACTAATATTATAAATTAGAAAGTGTGTAGGTATGTATGTATGTTCCGTTTTCACGCTAAAACGGCTGAACGGATTTTGTTGAAATTTTATATAAAGATAGATTAGCAAAAAAATTACTGGGAGGGATTGTAGGGAGGGTAGAAATTAGTACAGCACAAATTTACCTCTTGGAAGTAAGAACGCATGCGCTGTAATAATAGAGTGCGCATGTGCTATCGAATATCACTGTCAGTACTGTCACATCATAAATAATGTCATATTGCGCACGGTGCTTACATTGTTCGCATATATTATTAGAAACTAATAATTACATACTACGCTTAAACGGCTGAAACGATTTTCTCAACTTATATTACAAATGCAAGAGTTTTCGTATACATATATTGGACATGTATGGAACATGGCTTTGACATTTGTCTGTATGCAAAGTGATGTTATTATGTATGTACCTTTCGGTAGATAATGTCATGAATACTTGACCGAGTTACTTTGTACCCTATATTGTTTCTGAAGTCTTTAGATTAATCAGGAGTGTCTTCACACAAATTGAGACTGAAAGTAGATTTGTGTTACCCCGAATTAAACGCGTGCGAAGCCGCGGGCAAAAGCTAGTGTTACATAAAAATCGGATGAATAGTTCCGGAGATTAACGTGTGCAAAAACGAATAGAATGACACGTGATTTTTTTAGTTTTCTTTTATTGTTGTCATTAGCAGATAAGCCAGCCGCCTGGTGGTAATCAGTAACCTTGACTTTAAGATTAAATATCTAAAAGATATGACTTCTTTGCGTTATAGCTTAGTATATGAGTGATGTGCTTGCCATATTAAAAAAGAATACATAACAGAATCCGCTGTTAAGCAACACTATGAAGCAAAGGTATTGCTCGTGGTGAAAAGGCCAATATTGACCTTAATAAAGCGCGTGTGAAAAATGTGTATCTGTTATCTTGCATCCAGACAAAAAAAAATGTAATATTTATGTAGAATAGTAAAAAGTTCTTGTGAAAAAGGAAGTTGTCATTTAAAGCCTATCACGAACGTCAAAGTATTGCAAAATAAAAAATACTTTAGCAGTACACTACATAACTATGGGTCTTATCCGAAAGCTCGGGGTCACTCAGAGGGCGAGAGAGAGAGCTATGCTCGGAGTTTCCCTGCGAGATCGAATCAGAAATTGAGGAGATCCGCAGGAGAACCAAAGTCACCGACATAGCTTTCCGAATAGCCAGGCTGAAGTGGCAATGGGCAGGGCACATAGCTCGAAGAACCGATGGCCGTTGGGGCAGGCGGGTTCTAGAGTGGCGACCACGTACCGGACGACGCAGCAGGGGTAGGCCTCCCGCAAGGTGGACCGACGATGCGGGAACCGGTTGGATGCGGGCGGCTCAAAATCGGTCTGTGTGGAGAACCTTGGGGGAGGCCTTTGTCCAGCAGTGGACGTCTCTAGGCTGACATGATAGCAGTACACTGTTGAACATATGCCTCTTTTAATTTGCGTCCCAAATAAGTCACTAGGAGTTTTGTATACCATGCTGGCCAGATAGTTTGGAACACGGTTTGATGTCGAGTTTTCGGTCTCTTCCCAAATATACCTACTATGTATTTGCGTCGTATATTTTCCCTCTTAAGACACCCACGGAATGGAATAGAGAAGTGACATATTGTATTTAATTGAGCAATCCACCCAGCTAAAAATGTTAAAACGCCACCAGGTAAGCGGTAAATGGGTACAAAAATTGCAAACACCTTCAAGTTTAAACAGATCGTGTGACAATTATGCAAATGTAAGCAAAGAGTATGAAATGTATGTAAGCGGGGCATAGACAAGATCACTGGATAATGCTTCTGGCAGCTTTCAATACCTATTAAAGAACGTTTATGGTTACTTAAATGGGCCAGCCCATATTCAGAACGGTTTAATTTTAGAACTGAACAAGGTCTGAAGAAAGTGGAAAATGCCGGGAAATCTGTTTGAATTTTGAATAGCTGTGACGTAATAGACGTAGACAAAGGTTTTTTTTGTTGTACAGTTGAGTAAGGTTAGTTTCGATTACGTGCTGGTACCTATAATAAAATTAGTTACGGGCAGTTGAAAATACTGGCCGCAATTTCCGGGTTAAAAAGTATTCAGGGCAATTAAGGGTTCCACACAATATTTTAAATGAGACTAAGGTGTTGAAAAGCTTGTCCGTTAGAAAAGGTAAAAGGCTTTCATTCTACGCTATAGTGCCTTAAACGAATGTAAGTGTTATGTTATATAACATGCCAACATCATACAGAACTTTATATCAATTTATCAGTCCAGTTCATAAAGTATCTCAAAAAACACAAAATCTATAAGGCTACGCTATAGGGCAAAAATCTTATTTCATTATGAAAGATCTTGGACTATTACAATAATACAGTTGTCCACAATGCTAGCTTATACGCCTGGTAACCCACATTCAGCCGTCGCAAGAAAGATGAGAAATCATCATCATCATCACCTGTCATAGTCCACTGCTGGATATAGGCCTCATTTTGGGCCATGCCCCTGAGCCCGATTTTCGTCTTTTCGTGTCCAGCCGTATAAGAAATAAAAAATCTGAATTCAGCAAGTAATAAGACAAGATAGGAAGTATCGCTATCTCATCTCGAAGGTCAAGCCGCATCGTCGACGCACCAAGTATAATACCTACTAAAAGATAAATAATAGCCAAAACTTCAAACTCAACTTATCAAAATAACCAGGTCATATAATATAGAGCATTTTACGCAGTTCGTTTAAATGTCACTCTCTATTGCGCAATTTCTTATCGTTTCGCAGAATCAGACGCGTAATACGCAGATTGTCTTTAACAATTGCGTTATTTTCCGTCAGTTTCAGCTGATTTGTAAAAAAATCCGCTCTTTGTACAGCGTGTTGAAAAAAAAATCGTGGTTAAAGGGCGTGTGTTTGCGATAATTTATCATGTTCATTAATAAGAAGACGTACCTAAATCTACATGAGTATTATGAATGAAAACTTGGGTAGTTTACATTATTTAATTATTATAGATACATTATGTAGTAACTATTTAGTAATCTGTGACACTACTATCGGTAAACATATTAAAGAATACATACATACCTATTACATAATACTGCAAAACGGGCATTGTCGTTAAAAGCTGTTTCTTCCAGGTAATCAGGGTTAGATAGAATTACATCGACCAGTTTTGAACATACGTTTCGAACTACAACCATTCCTAAATATTGATTTAAGAATAGTCCCTGCTACAAATTGTTCATAATTGCTGATGATTTTTTTTATCCTTCCTACGAACCAAAGTCGGAGACATTCAGATAATTTTAAGTCGAGAAACATTGCATCAAAGATTCTATAAAATTGCATAATTTAAGATCTTTGTGTAGCACACATAAAATTGTGAAAACCAGTTAGATTTTCTGCCTTTACAAGTCAAATTGTTAGCGAAAATAAAATAATAACATCCTATATTCCTTATCTACGATATCCCAATGCCATTTTTGGAGATATCTATTTTGCGTCGAATACATATAAAACGATTTGATAGCGAAATCGTTACGATAGATATAAGATAAGCTAAGTTTTAAAACATTAAACAAAATATTAAATTTCGTAACGCGTGTAAAAAACGTGAGAACTGATCTCCGACAATTTACACAAAAACGTCAACTATTTGGGTAAAACATTGTAACGAATTAAAGTAACTTATTTTTATTCTTGTTAGTTTTACAAAGAGACTAATAAAATAATCAAATTTAGGTTCCTAGCGTACCACATATTTTTATTTGTAAGTTTATTCTTCGTTAATTTTATGGGTGGTGTAGACTGTATGTTTATATTATTGTTATTATGAATGTTCTAAACATTATGCAACATCCTTAATCGCTTTTCGGTATGGGTTACATCAGTTGCGGTTACGGGACTGAGGAGGGTATAACAGATGCCGAAACATATCGGGGCAAATGAAAGTTATTAGGTAAGTGCAACGTATGAGTATAATTATGTTGTATATCTGTCACTGTTACTGGCTATAACCTAATTATCTGCTTTATTGCTAGACTTGTTTAATGATTAAACTTCTATATTGTAGCAGTTCCTAAGAATAGTGTTGTAATAATGGTTGGCGTAGTGGTTGAAGCGGCCGCCTCACCGCTTGATACTGCGCCATGTACTGTGGCTTCGATTCCCGCACAAGACACCACTTTGTGTGATCCATAAATTGTTGTTCATTGCGTTAATTAATAGTATGTTTGTTAAGTCCCCCGCAAAACAAGATCTGGAGCGGGAGTTGTCTTTTTAAATCTTAATATATAAAATCCTTGCGTTACTGACTGACTGACAGACACGCTACAGCCGAAACTATTGGGCGCAGCAAGCTGAAATTTGGCATGTATGTTCCTTGGTAACCGTAGGGGTGCACTAAGAAGGGATTTCCCGAAATTCCCACGGGATCGGCAAAAACGGGTAAATTTAAATAAAAAGCAGGCGTAGCTGCTGGCGCCCTCTAGTAAAAAATAAACAAACAATGTCCTCAAGTTTACACATTTTTCAACACAATAGATGAGTAATGTTGACGATTTAGTAATTGTGTCTCGTAAAAATAATTTGTTAAAAAACATGAGAACTTATTTCGCAAATATTTTCAATGTAACAATTATTATTGTTTAGATATGCCGTTATTCTTTTCAGTTATTTAAAATGATTTATTGTATTTACACAGACTCAGAAGACGTCAAGAGTAATTATAAACGCTTGTAACACCAGAGGTGGTAGGTATAAGCAGCCCTTTACATAAAAATATTCTTTTCTATAGACGGTGCCTACACTAGGAATGCATCCTATATTACGACCGATTTTACAAACATTGGTGGACTGACGATCTTATTGGAATCGCGGTCAGAAGATGGATGCGGGTTGGTCATGATCGATCCATGTGGTGATGCTTGGGGGATACCTATGTCCAGCATTGGACGTCTTTCGACAGATATGATGATTACAAACATTGACACAACAGACACCAATAACAAACTTGGCCGGAACAACAATTTGTGTATTACACAGTCTGAGAATCGAACTTACTATAGGTGCGATGCAAAACGCCAAGACGGCCGCTGGACCCTCTACGTCATACGAGCAATCAGAATAATTGCAAAATTCCAACTTATGTAGCTAGCTTTGTTGTTATAAGTAAGTTTTCTATTTCGGTGAAGAAAAGTTGAAGTTAGTGGAACTAACTTGGAGTAGCTCTACAGTGTCATCATCATCGTCTTCCTAGCGTTATCCCGGTTGCATCCAAGACTTACACGCCTTGGCGCCCGAGGTCCGCTTACTATTCTAACTAGATAAGACATAATATCAACTTTTACACAGAGCGACTGCAGTCTGACCTCCGCAACCCAAATGGATAGCGATATTCCATGGTTTGGACCAGTATCAGTTTTCTTTTTGAGGGTATTGACTCCCCGTAACGACTGTCAAAGAGTTTCATGACAGCAGGGACCGACGGTTTAACGTGCTCTCCGAGGCACGGAGCAAGCGATAATCTATACTAATATAATAAAGCGGAAGAGTTTGTTTGTTTGTTTGTTTGAACGCGCTAATCTCAGGAATCAGGAACTACCGGTCGGATCTGAAAAATTCTTTTTGTATACGATAGCCCAATTATTCCGGAAGGCTATATAACATAACGCTTCGACCCTTTGGGGCCGGGCAAAAGGCTAAAAAGGCTAAAAGATAATGTCAGCTAATCTCAGGAACTAGCAGTCGGATTTAAAAAATTGTTATTGCCTATGATAGCTCAATTATTCCGAAAGGCTATAGGCTATATAAAATTACGCCACAACCAGGCCTCCTTCACTCGGCCGTACCTACAGCGATAAGTGCCTACACTTTCGCGCGGCTACCACGCCGCGCCGTCACCGCTCGCGCGCAGGGCTAGCTAATAACGTGAATTTTAATAGTGAACAACAAAAATGTTCACATCACAAATCTGGTGCAAAGTATTGCTCATTTAACGGATGTGTGTCGAAAGCAACTTGAAATTTTGATTTTATTTATTTTACGAGAGCAACTTGAAAATTGTACTTTTTATTTGTTGAGATATCTCAACAATTATGGTGTCAAATTAAAGATCTAGTTCAAAAACCATTTTATCTGTTTGAATCATGTAAATCGGTCTACGCGTTTAGGAAATAACTAAGAATTAGTATAGTGAAAATGTAAACCACCAGAATTTTTGTGGTTTTCGTTCTACGAGCTCAAATAGTGGGATAGGATACTTATAGTATAAATATTTATTATTAGGTACGTGGTCAAGTAGGTAGATAGACAATGAATAAATATTATAGTAGCAGCGGCAAGTCGACAACCCTAGCGCGACAGCTAGCGCACCGCTCCGCGCCAGACAGCGACAGCGTTATGTGTTAGAAAAGAGCGGGAATAGTTAGGTCAATATCGCGTTAGGTACTGAGTGCTCATGCGAGCTGAATTGCACTTTCTTGCTTAGTAGCAAGAGTCGCAATTTCTATAAATTGGTTTGCGAAGTGGTGCTTCTGTTCGTAAGAACTATCTTTTCTGTGCCACAACTTTCAGGGGCCAGACAAAAATAATAAAATGGTCAAACGAGAAGGGGGAGGGTTGGGTCAAAGGCAATAAAAGGCTGAACGAATAGGATACAATCTATATGGGTTTTCGAGATTTTCGGGACGCTGATTAATAATATGAAATTTATTTAGTGATCCAAGATGGCGGACGGGAAATCAAAGATGGCGGATGAGAAAATTTAAAAAATCATTATGGGTATCGCCTTCGATATTTTAAGGGGTGGGGAATCCAAATACAACATCTATTTCGTGATCAAAGATGGCGGATGGGAAATCAATGATGGCGGATGGGAAAATTTAAAAAAAATCAATATTGGTATCGTCTGTGATGTTAAAAGGGATGGGGAATCCAAATACAACATCTGTTTCGTGATTCAAGATGGTAGATGGGAAATCAAAGATGGCGGATGGGAAAAAATAAAAAATCAATATGGGTATCGTCTCTGATGATTTAAGGGATGGAGAATCCAAATACAACATCCATTTCGTGATCAAAGATGGCGGATAGGAAATCAAAGATGGCGGACGGGATTTTTTTTAAAGTCGATATGGGTATCGTCTCCGATATTTTAAGGAATAGGAAATTCAAAAACACCATCTATTTCGTGATCAAAGATGGCGGATGGGAAATCAAAGATGGCGGATGGGAAAAGTAAAAAAAAACAATATTGGTATCGTCTGCGATGTTAAAAGGGATGGGGAAACCAAATTTTTTTTTTTTAATTTGTTTATTTCACAGAAAAAAACACTTAAATACTAATACAAAAACGCCAAACTGTATACACAGTTTGTTGGCGTAAGAGGCGCTCTAATGAGTTATACCTTCATACATTCCATAGCAATGTAATAGATATAATCCAGCATATTACTATTTTAAGCAAAAATTAACTAAATAAAATTGGTACAGAAAACAAACAGAAACAAAAAACAAAATGAAGTATATAAAATTTGTAGGTACATAGGTACATAATAATAATAGGTACTATCTAATATTTTATCATACAAACTTTTAACTACTTAAAATTAGACATTTTTTAACATTATCTTTTTCAGTAATCTTTTTAATGTTGTGTTGCTTACAACATTCTGATCATCTCGTAAACAGTCAAATTTATTATATAAAACTGGTGTTAAATACTGCCTAGTTCTCTTGCCATAATAGTTCCTAATTGATGGTATCGTGTATTTTCCCTGTTTGACTTGTTTGGTGTAATATTTATGCATTCGAGGTACTTTGTTTTTATTTGAGTAATATTGTTCTATAGCAATAAGATACTCCACTTTAGTGTGCACTGGGATTATGCTACAAATGATAAATAATTTTTCATAATTAGGCTTACACCGAGATATTACTTTTTTGCTAACCAGATATTTAATTAATCTCTGCTGCAGCTGTTTTATACGATCCAGTTGAGTTTTGAATGTCAGGCCGTAGCAAGTCAAACCATAGCTTATTATTGAGTCGGCAAGTGCATAATAAAGTGTGTACATAAGTTTTTTACATATAAAGCTTTTAAGATGAAAGAATTTACCTAATATTGACTGAAGTTTATTACAGACATCATCTACATGAAACTTCCAATTAAAATGACGGTCTACTAATAAACCCAGGTATCGATATTTTTCGACAATGTCCAAATTTGTGCATAAGCAGCCAGCTCGGTTGTTGTGAAGACACTCATACGTATGACCGGTTATCTTTACACTTAGCGCATCTGGTTTCATGTGTTTGCTATAGGGAGAACATATGATCATAGTCTTAGTTTTAGAGTGGTTTATGATAATGCCATTGTCATGTGCCCATTTAATTATACATTCGAAATCTGCCTGTAAGCAGGTTTGCGCGTCATACATACAACATCTGTTTCGTGATTCAAGATGGTAGATGGGAAATCAAAGATGGCGGATGGGAAAAATTAAAAAAATCAATATGGGTATCGTCTCTGATGATTTAAGGGATGGAGAATCCAAATACAACATCCATTTCGTGATCAAAGATGGCGGATAGGAAATCAAAGATGGCGGACGGGATTTTTTTTAAAGTCGATATGGGTGTCGTCTCCGATATTTTAAGGAATAGGAAATTCAAACACACCATCTATTTCGTGATCAAAGATGGCGGATGGGAAAAGTAAAAAAAAAACAATATTGGTATCGTCTGCGATGTTAAAAGGGATGGGGAATCCAAATACAACATCTGTTACGTGATTCAAGATGGTGGATGGGAAATCAAAGATGGTGGATGGGAAAAATTTAAAAATCAATATGGGTATCGTCTCTGATGACTTAAGGGATGGAGAATCCAAATACAACATCTATTTCGTGATCAAAGATGGCGGATAGGAAATCAAAGATGGCGGACGGGATTTTTTTTAAGTCGATATGGGTATCGTCTCCGATATTTTAAGGAATAGGGAATTCAAAAACACCATCTATTTCGTGGTCAAAGATGGCGGATGGGATTTTTTTTAAAAATCAATATGGGTATCGTCTCCGATGTTTAAAGGGATGGGGAATCCAAATACAACATCTGTTACGTGATTCAAGATGGCGGATGGGAAATCAAAGATGTCGGATGAGAAAAAATTAAAAAAATCAATATGGGTATCGTCTCTGATGATTTAAGGGATGGTGAATCCAAATACAACATCTACTTCGTGATCAAAGATGGCGGATAGGAAATCGAAGATGGCGGACGGGATTTTTTTTTAAAGTCGATATGGGTATCGTCTCCGATATTTTAAGGAATGGGGAATTCAAAAACACCATCTATTTCGTGGTCAAAGATGGCGGATGGGATTTTTTTTTAAAATCAATATGGGTATCGTCTCCGATGTTTAAAGGGATGAGGAATCCAAATACAACATCTGTTACGTGATTCAAGATGGCGGATGGGAAATCAAAGATGTCGGATGAGAAAAAATTAAAAAATCAATATGGGTATCGTCTCTGATGATTTAAGGGATGGTGAATCCAAATACAACATCTATTTTGTGATCAAAGATGGCGGATAGGAAATCGAAGATGGCGGACAGGATTTTTTTTTAAAGTCGATATGGGTATCGTCTCCGATATTTTAAGGAATGGGGAATTCAATATTATTATATTATACCTATAAAAATCTATGTTTGTTTGTAGACTCATTTATAGACTCTGAAATGATATAAGATTAAGCGCTAAGTCAATGGTAACTTTGGAAAAGGGGATTGGAAAAAAGGGAATTAAATAAAAACTCTTAAAAAGGCGATACGGAGTTCGCTGGGTCAGCTAGTTAACAATATAATACTCACTTAACTTCGAAAAGTCATTGGTGTGCGCCGTGGATTCGAACCCGATACCCTCTGCATGGCAGTCCGTTGGTATCTCCACTGGGCTATCGCTGCCTTAATACCTGTAGTAGCTCTACAGTATAATGTAGCTAAATAATACATTACAAACTCGAATCGAAGCTTATATGGAGTGAAAATAAGTACCCTGCTCCATTTGAATACATTTTAGACAAGGCAAAAGTATGCCCGCACATTTCTTTTTTTTAATTAAACTATTTCTGCACGGTCCTGAGGGAATTTCTGGAAATCCTTTCTTAGTACATTACCGTCGCCAAGGAATATGTTAGCTCCCTGCGCTAATAATAGTAGTTAATTATAATATGTTAATAATAGTTTCAGCTGTATTTTGTGTGTCAGTTAGTCAGTCAGGAACGCAAGGATTTTACGTTTTTTTTATGAAATCGAGACTGGTAACTATTATCTTATGACTAGGTAGGTATGTAGACACGGTTATAAGTCCACTGCTATTTCATAGTTGCATTGATTTAAGTTTTTTTTTTGCATAGAAAGACAACGCCCGCACTAGGACTAAATCCTGTGTCGCGGGGGACTTAACAAACATGCAACTAACGGACACAATGAACACCCAGACTCGAAACAACAATTTATGAATCACACAAAGTGTTGTCTCGTGTGGGGATCGAACCCACAACACTCGGCGTAGTGTCAAGCAGCGAGGCGGCCGCCTAAACCACTACGCCAACCGTGCAGACAGTACAGTAGCAGTACGATTTCATACTTATTTGCTGCGTCATAAAAACGGTACAAAAGTTAGTGTCTAGCTTGATGAGCTGTGTGTACTATTTCCGCGGAACATTAAAATAAACTCTATAGGTAAATTTAAAGTTGTTGTAAGCGTCTCCGCTTACGCCACAAGCCACTATTGGCGGGTAGAGTCCCTACAACACTTCAGTTTATTTTACAGTATTACTGCTTACTATACATTTTTCAGTCTTACTTCAGTTTATTTACTAAATGCGAAAGTGGGTTTCTTCGTCCTTATTTCAAGCTAAAACTTCTGAACGGATTTCGATGAAACTTTACATTTATATACCTAGCTTATATGTACATAAGAGTAATGGTGCAAGTCCGAGATGGGCCTGATGGGCTGCAGACAGCAACCGCAGGCGACATTGCGGCTAGCGGCTGTTCACTGTAGTATTGCCTGCGGTCGTGGTTCCTTCTATTCCCTAGATTAGTTATGTCGCTTGCCGTCTGCGGTTGCAGTTTGCGGTCTGCAGTCCATCTCGGACTTGCACCTTAACACATCATCATCATCCTAGCGCTGCGCTGTCCCGATTGCGATCCAAAACCTACGCCTTAAAGCCCGGGGTCCGCTTGCCAGCTGTATCTCTTCTCCTTCACATCAGAGTTACACATAAGCTACCTTTTCTCACGATAGCCGATTACTAAGCGGACGAAGCCGCAGGAGAAACCAGTACAATAATAACTCATTCATAATAATTTCGCGACTCATTACATAAAATAATAATGACCACAGAATCTTATCTCATTTACGCAAACGGACCAAATAAATCAGATGGAATTAAAAAAAATCTCATAATGGTCATGTCTTAGGTTATCGGCAGTTATCAGAATTACACAATGCCCTTCCGTTGCCGCCCGATCGCAAGATCAAAGTCACATTGAACTTATCACAGCTACAATGTTAATGAAAATTGTGTCAAATTTATTTTGGTAGTTATTATTTTTATATTGTAGCGACTCGGTATAAGTACCCTCTGTCTGATAATTAGATGCATCTTCTATTATTATATTATAAATAGATACGGTCGTAAATCGCAAATCCAAAGCTGAATTAAAACATAGGATATTTGACTTGGGTGGGAATCGAACCCGCGACCTTCGGCGTGGCAGTCGCTTACACTACCTCTGCGCCAACCAGTCGTCAAACGTGACGTATGTATGAATTTTTTTGAAATTGTTCTTCTCGGCGACTGGACCACTTATTTTAAGATTAGGCACAACGTGCATCATCTTACCTAACTTGGCAACAGGCGAGCGAGGCCTGATTGGTACCACTGGCACCTTACACATATCCCAGATAACAATGTAAACTTGCAGCAAATTTAAATCAAACTTGCTAGTTTCACTGTGACAAACTTGCATGAAGTTGGTTTTTCATGACCAGCTGTTGTCGGACCACCAACCTGAGCTCGTCTTCATCCGAATCCTTTGAAAAACAAACTTCATGCAAGTTTGCTGCAAGTTTGTTGCTATCCGGGATGGCTAATCATCAGGTAGCTAAGAGTACGAAGCGAATCCCAGGCTTGAAGGACGAAAGTCTTGGATATGACCGGGATAACGCTAGGGTGATAATGATGAGTCAGGAGGTAGATCGTTACAAGTTTACTGGCGTAAAATACAAAATTACAAGTATGCCCCAGCTTATCCCGCAATCTTCTCCTTGGTACCCACCACTTGATTCATCACGGACAGTATCTAACTCGGGCAAAACCCAGGGCAAATGTTAACATTTAATTAAAAAACAAAGATAAAAGGAGCCTGTGATTCAACATACTAATTCCGAGAAAATAATATAATATATGTATGTATGTACCTAATAATAATTGAGATAATGAGGGAATTGAGACGACTGTCGTCATTAAAAATTGTTTTAGAATGTCTTTCCGCTTCCGGCACATGTAGCACGTACCTACTTACGTTATTATCCCCCTAACGTTATCCCCGTTGCATCCCAGAGTCCGCTTACTAGTCTAACTAGATTTGAGTGAATTTAAAATTAGCTTTTCCACAGAGTGACTACCTGTCTGACCTCCCCAACCAAAAGAAAGAGCGATATCCCATGGTTTAGACTAGTGTCAGTTTATTGAAAGGTACTGACTCCCTCGATCGGCCGTCAGAGATCTTCGTAAGTTGATTCCCCGACGTTTCAGCATGGGTAACACCAGCCTTAGTCACGGGAGGATTCAATACATAACTATACGTACAGTCGAACAACTTCCCGTTAGACCACCATAAGGGCGAGAATCGCTCAGCAAGATATCGTCACGTCCGGTGCTACTTTACACACACATTGACTATATAGTATACAAAACCAGTTTCTAGTGTGCCTCGACTCTACGAGCGAGCCAAGGGATATTTTTTCAAACTATTCCATCGCCGACTTGTTTGATTGTACCAAAATGTAATAATTGAGATAATTTTAACCGAATATAATTAGTGAACGTATATTCTAAATGCGACCGGCGCAACTATTAGTAAAGTGTCACGGCAGAGTGGAGTGAATTAATGATTGCACTTTGGTTGCGAAATTAGCACGACCCGCTACTGAAACCTAATGTATGTATAGTGAGCTAATTGTAAAGGATTTCGTATATTCAACCTGTGCTATTATCAGATACGACCTCTTTTATATATATACTCACGCCTGTATCCCTGAACGACCTCTTCTAGAGCTAGCAAATCCCAGGTTATATTCAGCCAGTTTTATAATGTATGACTTTTTCAGAAGCCTGTACTAGTAGACACAATTTTCTTAATAAATAAGAACGACCAATGACATCGTCACCGTCATGCACCGTAAGATGCCATACCATTATTCGAGAGATTTAAAGAGTGGCATGAGTTTGTTCCAGGTTCTTCTTATAAGCCTACCTTTATTTAGAATTAGTTGCACTATCATAACGACTGTGAAACAGGTTCAGCAGATGACCGTTGAAGATAACGAGTTTTGCCACTCGTGAACTCCAAAAGTTAATCAATCTGGGAATCCACAACGAATTTGACATAACAAATCATAAACTAGGCAAAGCTTAAAACATACTCAGAAAATCACACGCGGTGAAAATGTTTTTTAATGATTATGTTCACAAAGATTTGCCCATGTAACGGATCTATATCGCGCAATTATTTGAAAATGAAGGTGAAATACCTTATGAAAAAAATCTACGACGTTTCGACATGGCTTACAGCAGCAGTGGATACGGAATGACTCTTATCATCTCGTATCCACGTTCGGTTTTGGGTTCACGTTACATAAATACTATTTCATTATACTTACCTAAAATGTGTAAAATTTGCAAAAGTGTCAATTTATTTATGTTGCACTACAGTTGTGTGATAAATACATATGTATGGTAGGTAGAATATCAAGAACATGTGCAAACTGCTAATAAAAACCGCAGAGCACCTATCACATTCACTTAAAAACGTAATTTATCCTCCTTTCCCTAACTTAGTTGAATGCCAACAAGCCGTTTCTTAGTCATATCATTATGCACATAATAATACGTACTAATACTACCTTTTGCCCGCGGCTTTGCGCACGGTTGTAAGATATAATCATCATCATCATCAGCCTTTAACAGTCCACTGCTGGACTAGGCCTCTCCTTTGAAATGAGGTATTGGCCTACTATACCACGCTGGCCAAACGGATTGGTATAGGGTTTGTATCAAGTTTTCCTTCTCTTACAGTGCTGTTCTCTGCATAATATGCTCCCTCTGTCGGCTCTTACGACAACCATGTGATGATATGGGGTGGTGACATTCCGTATTCACGGACAATGACACGGAAAGATATAATAATAAAATCATATTTGTATCTCAACTTCAGAAACGTTTCATCGCTGTAAATTACACTCCCAATTTCAAGTACGATTTTCGTAACAAAGACCATCCACCACAAATACGTAAGCTAACTGCTAAAATTCATCAAATTTACATACAACATACATACATACATCTTTTTGCATTTATAATATTATTACGGATATCAAAATGTGAAAGCCATTTTTGTTATATTTTCGTTGCAAACTGTTCGACCGTTTGTGATGAAATTGTATTTGATTGTAGTTTTTACCTAAGGAAGAGTAAAGGCAAGTTACTATACCGGTAAATTGGTAAGTTTTTCTGAAAATACTATTAAGATTTGAAAGTGATGGGACAATCGTCCATTTTTTGCTCCTGAAAGAATGAAATATGTTTTTGAAGAAGTTTTCGCAATTTACCACCCAATTGAAGAACATTATATAAATAAATAAATAAAAATTAAGTCAAATGTAATACGTAAGACTATTTGT
This sequence comes from Euclidia mi, assembly GCA_944739405.2. Lineage (NCBI taxonomy): Eukaryota > Metazoa > Arthropoda > Insecta > Lepidoptera > Erebidae > Euclidia > Euclidia mi. The sequence continues at coordinate 56,172,767 of OX123200.2, read as the reverse complement.
TGATATTGTCTGTTGCCGACATAAAGAAAATAATAAAAAAAGAAAAGCTTTTTTTATAAGATAACTTCTGCACTAACAATAAATCATCTTTAAAAACATCGAAGTTTGATAGTATGTTCAGTGGACCAATCAAAATACAACATAAATAGGTACATACATATACTCACGCTTTTTCCCCGTCGGGGTAGACAGAGATAACAGAACGCCACTTGCTCCTATCCTTACAAACCTAACGCGCTTCCTCTACACTCATTACTCTTTTCATACATGCTCGCCGGTTTCGGGTACCCCGGACGTTTCCGTTTCTTAGGATGTTCTCCAAATTGGTCAACGAATATCCGCCGAGGTCTGCCGCGACCGACTTGCCCATACACATTTGCCTTATATATCTGATTCGTCATTCTTTCTTCACTCATTCGCTCCACGTGTCCAAACCACCTAAGCATTCCTTTCTCAATCCTTGTCACCACATCTTCTTTCAGTCCACTGCTCTTTCGTATAGTTGCATTCGGGATTCTATCAATCAGTCTTACCCCACACATACTACGCAGTGATCGCATCTCAACTGCGATAATTCTACTTTCATGCTTTTTCTGCCATACCCAGCTCTCACTTCCATACATTAACGTGGGGACAAGCACTCCATTGTGAACCGCCAATCGCGCCTCTTTTGGCACCGTCTGACAGTTCATATACGTCCACAGTGCTCCATTTACACGATTTCCCGCAGTCACTCTCCTTTCAATATCTCCCTCACATCTTCCGTCCCTTGTAAATACGCTACTCAAATATACAAATTCCTTTACTTGCTCTACAATTTCAAAATACAAGTAATAAATAATGTGGCCATGTGGACCCGCGGCCCCAGGAACAAGGCGGTCCAGCTTACCAAAGACTTAGGTACCTGGGTACTCGCTGTTTAATAAACGATTTCTTAACAAACTCTATTTACATTTTTTGAAACAACATGCATAGGACGACTCTTTTCAAATTTTTGTTCGCACTTAGCCTATATATAAATACCTGTACCTGATACATATATACAGGGTGTCACAAGACCCATCACCAAGCCGAAGTCTACTCGTTGTGGACATCATACCAAGTCATACTAACCAGAAAATAATACCTGGGAAACGAACTTTTTTTTAAGTTTTCACATTTTTAAATCGCAATTAAAAGCACGTGCGTGCAATGTTCGAAATATCTACTTATCAATGGGGTTATAGAGCATCTAAAGAACATATTGGCGAGGTAAATACATCGAATTTGTACCTAATTAGAAAAATTCCATACTAACTTTGAGCCTCAATATGTCCTGAACCAGTAATTTCCCAGGTATGGTGCCGAAGTAAAAAATGTTCGTAGTGATTGGTACATGGGATTTCAGTTTTCGTTAAGGGTCTTTTTACACCCTGTATATAAGCTACTTGGCCCGTAGCTACGTCCGCACATATTATTTTAATTAAACCGTGAAAATCTCTGGAAATCCCTTCTTAGTGCGCTGCTATAGTCCCGAAGGAATATACATGTCAAGTTTCAGCTTCTTGCGCCTGAGAGTTTTGACTGTGCGTTGTCTGTCAGTCAGTCAGTAGCATAATATTTTTATTATTATTTTTTTATATTTATTTATAGACTCACGCCTGTATCCCTGAAGGGGTAGGCAGAGGTGTAATATTACACCCACATTTCGCTATGAATTTTTAGGTCTCACGTAATAGGGGGCGAGCCTATTGCCGTTACCGGGCACATCACCAGACTCCGGGCTGCTACTGAGTATTCGGAAAAAACCTCGTAACACTTTTGCCCGACCTGGGAATCGAACCCGGGACCTCCGATCAGCAGTCGCATAATTACGCTATCCACTGGACCACGGAGGCAGTCTCAGAATATTTTTATATATACAGATATTACTGCGAAGTTTTATCAAAATACGTTTAGCAGTTTTGCACAATAGAGTAACAACATCCATCGAGTGCATGGCAATTTTTTTTCCACTTCTTATCTTAATGTGCTTTTTTCTGTATTCTGATGCAATTATAATATGGAGCAAACAATCACACGGGACAACATTGTAATCTATTGTGGTAGGCCATGTCAAACGTATATCATAATCTGCACAGTCAACCATGACCTTCGACCACCAAAACTTCACACTAAAGAAGGTATCTTCGATAACTGGTCACCAAAAACCAGCTTACGAAAGAACTCAATTTTCAAAGGAAATGTTTGCTGAAAGAGCTCTTAGCAGCAATTATTTTTAATATGCATCAATTTTTGATAGGCCTTTATGTATGAGAATGTTTTGTATATTTGATTTTCAGTATCTTAATGTAAACAATATGCAATTGACGTAATCCGGACTTGATAAAAATACCATTAAAATTAATGCTTCATATTATTGAGTTTCAAATAGTAATAATTTAGTACGGGAATATTTAATTGCATCCGGGTTTAAATAATATATGTACGTACCTAATAGCTTTATGAGGCAACTAACCGATTGCTACACAGGGGGTCTCAGGTTCTATCAGTGTGCACCACTGGCTTGTTAAAGTTTTGTGCGTATTATCGCTTCTTAGTTCTACAGAAAATTTACGAAAGACTTGTGAAGTTTGCCGCAGTTTTCCACTGTGATGGATTTAGGACTAACCCTTCTCATAGTGAGAAGAGGCCCGTGCACAATAGTGGGATAGTGTGTTTCTTTTTTGTATGTAGTATGCGGCAAACAAGCATTCGAATCGCCTGATAATAAGCGATTTCCGTTGCCCATGGACCCAAGCGACACCAGAGGAGTAACAATTGCGTAACCGACTTTTTGGTTGGGAATAGGAATAGAAGGAGTGATACCTAAGGAGTAGATACCTAAGATTTTCAACACAACAAGGTAAGTTTTCACTTAAAATCCATTTTAAATCACCTTGACGGGTTCATTAATCTAATAAAAATACCAAAAATATTACACTATATGAAATCCTGCCACGCAAGTTTCCTAATCAAATACAATTTTAAATCGTTTATCAAACGCAATCGGAAAATTTTCTAAATATTAATTAGTAACCAGTCTTATAAAACAAGTTATTAAGTCATAATATACATACATTGTAAGTTTGATGGGAAATTATAACCAAGTAACATTAACTGAATGTCTGTCAATACATTTTCCAGTAATCATTCAGTGAAAGAAGATTTCTAAACTTTCGTTTTTTCGCATTTTCAATTGAGATGTCAAGATAACTTTGTATTTAAAATAATGTATGTAAATTTATTTGAATTTTATGAATATTCGCATGACAATCGACAAATTGGTTTAATTACCACCGAATGAGATAACTAAATTCCTTTGACTTTTAGTGGACGCAACAGGATTAGGTCTCCACAAGGTGAACCTAACCTATGGGGAAGCCTACGTTCAGCAGTGGACCTCTTTAGGCTGAAATTGAGATGATGATAGGTATGTATATACCTTATAATCAATATCACTATCCTTAAAAAAAATCTACCATTCTGTAGAAGGGTACAACGTTACTGTGCATGTTAACTAGAAAATTCTAGATAGAATGAACTACACCAACTTCTAAGGTTGTTTCTAGGCTATATTTATTTGAAAGGTTTCAAGAGAATAATCGACCCATATCTTTGGGTCTATTAAACTATTTATGAGGTTTAATCATAACGAAGTAACCCTCTATAGCGCTATTGTAACACAGAGTGCACTACACAACACTATTATCCCATCGGCCTTAGACGTAAACGGGTCAGAGATAATCAGTGCACACAGATAATAACAAACGTAATAGTCCACAGATAATAAATAGTTATTAATAACTAGACCAACGCTAAGCGGTTGTACATTGCTCTTAAGATCACAATAATTAGATCAAATTGTATAAACAAACTACGTCTATACAATGTACATATGTATATTCTAAAGAAGGCTCGTCAGAGCTAGGTTCATAGAAGGCTCGTGATGTAGGTATGTGTATTATGTATAGGTGCGCTACGTGGTTGGCTGCTGTCTAGAACTGCATGATACTTCCAATGTAGGCACTGAAAGTAAAGTCATTATGCTTTCCCAAATTAGGAGTGAGAATGCTGGATGCCCATTAACTTATTTTAGCCTGTTTCAAAATTTATATAAACTATAAACCTATCTCTTCTTACGTATTCTTTTGATTGATAGGTACGCAATTTTACACAGGGGTGGATCGAGGGAAGGAGTGGCCTATGATTCCCAAGAAAATATAATATGGTAGAGACTCTAAACCGAATCCTATTTAGTGTTTCCCTCAATAAAACCAAACATTTTATAGGTAGTAGAGCCTTTGTGATTTCGGGATGAATGGGCCGGCTCGACCGGGGAAGTACTACCCTCTCACAGAAAATCGACGTATAGTAACAGTACCTAAACTGTTGCGTTTCGATAGGTGAGTGAGAGTGCCGGAGGCCCCATCCCCTATTCCTCACCTCTTACCCCTTTTCCCAATCACAAGGGGCGGCAACGCACTGGTGACTCCTGTGGTGTTGCTTATGTCCATGGGCGGCGGTAATTGCTTACCATCAGGCGATCCGCCTGCTCGTTTGCCGCATAATACAGTAAAAAAAATATCTTGGGCTCGCTACTGGTTAAGATTTTATTACAGCTGTTTAAATTTTGCAGGAATAACAAAACTGGTAAAACATAAAAAAAACTCGTAATGAAAATACTAAACGCCACAATTTGAACGGTCGAATATGCCCAAACTGACGTCTAAGCCATATGATCACTAATAACCCTATGACTAAAGTTCTCATGTAATATAATATGTGAGAGGTTCAATCTGTTAAGTACTCGAGTACTAATCCATATTGGATTGCGCTAAACTGTTCTGCGGTTAGTTACTTAGCCGAAGTTTCCATCAGATTATATAACAATTTAGTCTATAAGGTGTCGATCGAGCTCAGTTTGAGACTTCTAGTCGACTAATTGACAACATGTTTAAACGGATAATACTCGAGTGGATTTTAAATGCAGCTTTTAGTTTTAAATCGTGTTTGGGGTACTACGTACCCTATTTTGACCACGATGGTTTAGAATTTGTTAAATTTAAAAACGTCTTTTCGATACATCCCGTACAGTAAACTAGCTTATATATTCTGGAGAGAAAAACCATTACCATTCTAAAAGGCATTGCTGCTGGTCCTCTGGGCATGCTGTCGATTCACAGCGGAGGAATATTGCCGCAGATTCTAGATGATTTTCTTCTTTTAATTATTTCAATCGAACTAAAACCTGTACTAAACTACCACCCAGGTCTACTACTTATTAATTTACCACTGAAATATTTCAGGCTCAATCTCCATTAATTGAATCATCAACCAGAACTTAATTATTCAATTAAGTTGTAAAGATTGACATAGCAACATAAGGAATATTTTTAAATTCGTTACTGATTATTATCAGTCATTTGGTCATCAGGATGTAGAACGAAGTAAATTTGAGCAAAACTATGACCATTGCCCTACATCCCATGACAACTTACTATGAATACTGTCACAATATCTTAATATATAAAATCCTTGCGTTACTGACTGACTGACAGACACGCTACAGCCAAAACTATTGGGCGCAGGAAGCTGAAATTTGGCATGTATGCTCCTTGTGGACAGAAGGGGTGCACTAAGAAGGGATTTCCCGAAATTCCCACGGGATCGGCCAAAACGGGTAACTTTATAAAAAATGCAGGCGTAGCTGCTGGCGTCCTCTAGTGAATGAATAAAAATTGCAATTCTGTGATTTTAAACTACCAACTTAAAGTATAAAACTGATAATGACACAAAAATAAAATAGGTACGAATTGTTAAAAGAATTTTATCAAGACAGTTACAACAGAGAATTGTTATCTAAAGTTAAACCAATGTCAAATAAGAATACTCAATGACGGGATCGCTATTATCATCAGTTACTTCATAATTACTGTTATTATAATTTAGTATGTGGAGCTTGAAAACGGATATCAATTATTTTTAGTACTTGTAACTGCCCAGAGAGATCTTTTTTGATATTTTCTGTCTGGCATAGGTGGCCAAGCTTTGCAGGTGAAATATGTATTGCTCTGGGTGTCTTTTGGCTAAAATGCTGACGATATTTAGGAGCCTCGATAAAAAATATTAAAGTTACAATTTAGATAAGTAATTTCATCGATTTATGAATGGACGAAATTACTAGACTAAAACGAAAAATTAAATCTATGTATTACAAGATTGCATTTTAGAATCTTATGTTAAAATATAAAATCCTTATATTATTTATTGTTATTTACTTTAAAACTTCAATATCGTCATCTTCTTGACATGGTACCAATTTATTCGGGGTCGACGCAGTATGTTCTTCGCTGCCATACTTCCCTGTTTCCCGCCATCCAATCACTTACCCTTTTCTCTTCCATATCCATCCTCACACAGTGTCAACCATCTTTACCTTGACCTCGATCTCCATTTTCTTCCTCAGTATCTACACCAATAAGACTACAGTCCTTCGCAGTCCACTGCTAGACTTAAAGCCTCTTTTAATATACTCCACAGTAGCTCTGCGAGTCAATAGAAATAGGGTTGTTTCCAACTAGAATGTAGAATACTTATCTATACTATAATATAATAAATAGGAAAGATTTGTATAATTGTATGTTTGTAAAGAAAGAACTAAAAAAGTACTAGACCGATTTTAAAAATTCTTGCACCATTATAATGCGACATTATCCCTGAGTGACATAGGCTATATTTATTTCTAGAAAGTGTACTTAGTTATCAATAAAATGGCAATAAAAATGTTAAATAATGTTTTAAACATTAATTGATGAATAAATTTTAAATATTATTTTGTCATGTTTTACTAGATAAAGAAACTTTTATCATTTATTTTACTAGCGGGTAACTTCCCTATTGCCACAGTGAAAGGCCTACTATACCACGCCGGCTAAACGGGTTGGTTGGGTTTATGTCGAGTTTCCATCTCTTCGCTAAGATACTTTTCAGCTTCGTGTATTTTCCTAAGCTAGTTCTAATAACACCCACGGAATGAAATAGGGTGCTGATATTTTGTAATCATAATCCGTCATTACGTGGAAAACTACATCAATAATAGCATCGCAATATACCTAATAAACTTGCAGTAGATTACAGACACATATCGATACCACATGTGCAAACTAAAAGTGAGAGCTGTTCAAAGCCACGGTCAACACTCAACATATTTATTAATATTATTACGTAATAGTATTCCAGTGAAAGAATATGAATAACTGATATCGCTATCTCTCATTCAAGAGCTCGTGCCTACTACATCCATTCATTAAATGCGTCATACAGCGAGTATTCTATACTATGCGATGGAAAATATTTAGGGCTAAACTACCTATACAAAGGTACCGTTGTCTCTGCCTACCCCTTCGGGAAACAGGCGTGAATCTATGTATGTATCTATGAATAAAGATAATTGCTTGAATTGGACTCGTGTTCATAGGAACATTAATGTGACAAATCTATTTCTGCATCTTTTTCTGCTTCTATGAAAGAGAAGAAGAGAGCAATAAACAAAATTTTGTTTAGTCGTACGCAACAGTCAAAATATTGTAAACTCCACGTTTATTATTACTTCGTAATACTTGTAAAAGCACGTTCACCTACTCAACACAGATAGGTACCCACAAGCAGTACAATTCAAATATATTATGTGAGTACGTATGTCCCACGTTAACACCTAAACGGCTGGTCGTATAACGATGAACAAGACGATTGGTTCCGGTCACGTGATCCATTGTTTTAAAAGACGTTACTGGATGTTTGGTAAGGGCAAATATGTGTTTAAAATTGTTGTTTAAATGTACCCAAATTTGACCTTAATTTGAGAATAAATTAGTAAGCAGACAATTTAAAGAGTTTAATAATACGAGATATTGAAATGTGTGTCAATATCATAAATTTGAATGTCTTTTTCCTCATTACAAGAAGAGTAAGGCCATAGTCCAACGCGATGGCCAAGTGCAGGTTGGAAGTCTTCATAAATGTCTTCGAGCACATTATGAACAACTCTTGGGTATGTAGGTTTCCTTATAATGTTTTCATTACCGCTAAGCGAGCTATAGTTAACAATTTATTACGCATTGACTTCGAAAACTCAGTGGGGCGCGCCGGCAGAAGAACTCGAGACCTTCTGCGGAGAAGCTAGTCTCTACACTCGTTTACCGATTCAAAACTTTATTCTACCCTAAAAATAACATATTATCCAAAAAAAAATACGAAACACTGAACATTAAAGGAAACGCCGCAAAAAATATTATGCGTCGTAATGTATGTGGTATAGCTGTAATAAGCACATCGATAAAGAATAAGCCATATTAGGCTTACAACAGGCACAAAATTTGTAGACAAAGTTTCCATAATATCACTCAAAACTTTCGGCTTCATAAGCTCTAACGTTTGTCTGTTTGCAACAACTTAACACCCGAATGACTAATCCAGTAACAATGAAACAAATCTCGCTGGACCAATTGTAGTTACGAAATAGAGACTACATAAACTAATTCTGTTGGTACTAAATTGGAACCTTGGGAAATAGAACCGTTTAGAAAGTGTATATGAATGGGAGGGTTGCAAATTATCTGTGAATATTAATTATTTCAATCATTTTAGGGAATAAAGTGAGGACATAATTAGGTATGTTTTTTTAAGACTGCTTTTAGTTACCCATCCTGTGTCGCAAGGGTTTGAAAAAAATATACCAAGATGGTTGTAGTAATGCAATATTTGCAGAACTCAACATTTGTATGGGTGCTCGCCTGTTGTGATGAGTTGTGTGAGTTTGAGAGCGCTACATTCAAACGATCAGTCCTAATTCTTGTCTCGGGACAAAAATCTTTCCACGTTTGGAAAGTCTACAAACTCGGACATCAGAGTTGGCAAAACCCACGAATAGAAGAACTTAGAAACACTGCACAGCCAACAAAACACCGACATTAAAATTTTAATGTAGAAGAATAAATCCAGATTCACGGTGGATTTGTCAAACATTCTCTTAACTCAGTGAAACCAATATATCGCAATAAAATCCGTAAACTGTAGATTAATTTTAACCATGTCTGATCTGATCGGTAATCTAACCTGCTACCGTCGGCAAAGTGCAAAACCGCCAGACGCCCGCTTAATACCCTACGCCAACCGTGCAGTTCTCAATATTCCCAATACAAACGTTACGTAAAGCTTCTGTTCTAAAACACGGCGACACTAGGGTACTCGGTCGCAGGGCGCCATTTCGTGACGTCTGGCTGTCATATTGCATTGTGAATGTACGGCTACACCCGATAACAGATCTAGGTTAAACAAAAAATACCATATGATTTGATCGGTAATGTAACCCACTACCCTCGACGCGGTGCAAAACCGTAAGACGCCCGCTTAAAACTCCTACTTCAACCGTGCAATCCCAACCCAATACGTCTCTACTTACAAAAATAAAAAAACAAATCTCCGAAATGTTTGTACGCGCAGAACTTCCAAAGGACTGCGCCAGTTTATATTTTATCTCAAAATGTTCTTTATTGTCAGGAGAAGGTTGTATGAAAAAAAAATAGCTATAAAATATGGCTGCACGAAGTTCGCCTTGTCAGTTAGTTTCCAATACAAACGTTACGTAAAGCTTCTGTTCTGAAACACGGCGACACTAGGGCACTCGGTCGCAGGGCGCCATTGCTGTGACGTCAGGCCGTCATATTGCATTGTGAATATACGGCTACACCCGATAACAGATCAATATCAATTGGCCACGGTTTACGTGTAGTGGGCGGTTTGCCTGTCTGTTTGTTGAACTTAAAATTTGTGTGATAAGAAATGCTGCTACGCGTCAAATGTTGTCAAGGTGAATATTCAGCTTATGTAAATATGTAAAAAAAAGTGAGTAAATATACTCAGATGGCATTAAGGACTCCAGGTTCCAGGGTCATGGATCGCAATCGACACGATCCAAGGATGATTAACTCAAATGGCATATTTTTATTGGTCGCAAAATAGAGCTATTTCCAGATCACAAAAAGGTATTATTTTGTGGGACATGATTCAGACATACATACATACATACATACATAGACTCACGCCTGTTTCCCTGAAGGGGTAGGCAGAGGCAGATTAAACGCTCACTTTTCGCCACCGTTTTGATCCCACGTAATAGGTGGCGAGCCTATTGCCGCTTATCGGGATATTTTGTTTGCCAGAGCCTCGTCCGTTGATCGGCAGGTGCACCACTTGCAGGTGAGGTTGGCTTGGGACCCTAAGTTCTTGGTGGGAACCCTATGCACCCCCATGATTCAGACCTTTATTTAAAATTTTATAGGTGTTTATAAGCAAAAGTAATGTATTTCCTAATTACTTCAATTTATACTATAATGTGTTTCATAAATATTTACAATATAGTTAATATTATAAATATTTATGAAACACATTATTTCTTAATAATAAACCTACATCACTAAATTAATTTACTAATAAATAATAATATTTGTTTTTGCACTGCCCAAAGGTTGACTGGCAAAGAATGCCTTAAGAATTACATTACATTTAACATTACATACAGAAAAGCTCTAAATAAGTAAAATAAAAGTAGTGCCCAAACATTTACAAAAGCATAGAAAACAAAAAATAAAGTTGCAAAGCAAGCAAGTCCGACACAGAAACTAGTCAATCTATCTGTTTGAATGAAACCGAGCGACGCGTCGGCGTGGGTGCGATATGCCTACAACTCCGCGATACTATCGTATTGATTGCACTAAAGGTCACCTTACTGTGTCGTGTCTGACGCAGTGACGTCACACGTAGGTGGTACGATTAACGCTCCCAATAACATTTGTTATCTGTGGATTAGAAGGACTCTATGGTAATTGTTTTGGAGTTTTATGGGATAGAATGAAAGAGCGCACTTCTGACAACGTTATGGCGCCATACGCTTTTTTTTCAAATGTAAGTAAAGGCTCGTTATCTGACTAGATTGGAGACATCCTAAAAAAGGACAGATAAAAGTACCTGCCCTAAACAGAAGAGCATACTTGAGAAATTCGATGGGAGCGAAAGAAGTAAGAGAGATATATCAAGATCATTGCAAATTACGTGCCGTAGTCTCTGCCTAGTCCTTCGGGAAACAGGCGTGAGTCGATCTATGTATGTTTGTAATAAGAGGGAAACGAGCAGACGGATCGCCTGATAGTAAGCGATTACCCACCCATCATGGACACCCGTAACTCTAGACGAGTCACAAGTTCGTTGCCGGCTTACGGGTAGGTGGAATGAAAAGGTGATGATGGAAAGGAATAGGTGATGAGCCGCCAACACTACTCTCAAACGAAACACAACAATATAGGTACTGTTCTTGTAAGGGTTGAGCACGATTGATTCCGCGGCGTGCTGACGGGTTCCCTCTCTCTTTCTCGCTCTAGTAAATGACGGTCCTAAGTGACAGAAAAGGATAGAAGCTTAGGAAAGTGCGATGCGGTGCTGATAGGTGTAGCTCAACCCTAAGTCGATATTCTATAAGAAGTATTCTATACGTTGTATGAGTGCAGGTCTGACGTTGTTGCGGTAAAGTATACGTGCAGGAATAAGGTGTGGATGTTCCTCCATCTAGAGTCTAGGTGATCGGGCCTGGACTGGTTAAAGGATCCTCCGACGAAAGACTGCAACCGACTGCAGACTGTTGCTGAGAACTTGTATCAATGAATTATATAGTCTATGGCCAAGGCCTGTGTTCAGCAGTGGATGTCTTGTGAAATAATATGACGGTTGGCTACAAGTTATTAAAAGTGGAAAATCAAGATTTTATACAAATAATAGACTCTTGCATATAGTTGGACATAAAATGTCCAAGAAAATACGGCAAACCAAAGCCTAACAACTACTATGGAGAGAGAATGACTGAATATCTAGTCCCAAAAATATTTAATGGAATAATTTTGTTAAGAGTAGAACCAAAATATAGCAAGTATGTGTTAAAAAATAAGGGGATTTTTCTTGGTGAAGGTGACCCCGCGATTGCGGGGGCTCACCAAAATCATCGATCAGTCAATTTCTAAGCTACTATCTAATTATTAGAATTTATGTTTTGTTTCCTGTTGTTGTTTACTTTTTTACTTTACTATTATGTAACATTTTATGTGGTATTTATAAATAGATGATAAGAGCGTATCTCGCCAACAAGCGAAAGAGCTTGACGAGTAAAAAAGGGTAATGTTTAAAGTGCCATTTGCATATAAATAAAAAAAACAAAGAACAGTACAAGTTAACATTTCTAGACGAGATCAAAGACGTTCTTAAAAACTACGATTGAATAAAAACATATAAATTTTTAGCACCTGTTTTTGGAAGAAGATTATTTAATAGTTGTATTAAGTATTTTATTTTTTACTTTGAGGATGTTACTTATTATTCTAATAATCCGAATGCCGATCACCCCACGGATTCATAAATTAAAAAAGCTTACCTGACGTTTAGGCGGATAATTTATGGCTATTTTATGCTACCGCAAACTAATCTAAATTATTGGTATATTAAATACTGTTTCAAAAAAATATCTAATTGAGCGGTCATTGACATTATCTGGTAGCAGCAGATCATTTAACAAGAATTGGATGACGAAAGACTGACCAAGAAGTTATATGAGTCAAGTGTGAATGGGACAGGAGGAAGGGGAAGACCTAGACGGACGTTTTCTGACCAGATTGGAGACATCCAAAAAAAAGGATAGGTTAGAAGTACCTTTACCCGAAGAGCATGCATGAGAAATTTGTTGGGAGAGAATGAAGCAAGAGAGATATGTCAGGATCGTTGCAAATGGCGTTCCGTAGTCTCTGCCTACCCCTCCGGGAAACAGGCGTGAGTCTATGTATGTATGTATGTACACGAGCTATGGATCAGAGTCACACATGCCATACGCATGGGCGCACAGTGTGGTATGGAGATGGACCACACTGTGGTAATTTCGCGTGACCCTGCTATTAAATCAAGGCGAAGACTGCAAAGGTTTTCAGTGCGCAAGCCGAAAATTTTTCTAGAGTAACACATAGTCTATCCAACAGAGTTCAAACTCAACTCTTAGTGCTGGAGGAAGGTCTGTAGCATTCTATTATCATCATCAGCCTTTAACAGTCCACACCAGTCTCTCCTTTAATAGGAGGTGTCCTACTATACCACGCATGCCAAACGGGTTGGTATAGGGTTTGTATCAAGTTTTCCTTCTCTTACAGTGCTGTTCTCTGCATAATATGCTCCCTATGTCGGCTCTTACGACACCCATGGGATGATAAGGCGGGGTGACTTTCCGTATTCCTAATCCGTCACCACACGGACATAGCATTCTATTGCGATACAAAAAACGGACATATGGAATGGATGAACTTTATTTTAACATCGGGCGAGAAGTTTCTAAGACTGGCGTATACAAAAAAACTCTTCAAATAACAGTAGATAAGTATCAAAAGTCCATAACATCGATCTGTTGGCCAACAGCTCAATTACTCGCACGTAGGTAGTCTTAGCAATATCCTGCACCTCTCATTGTGGTCTGTGCGGAGGAGGCTGTGAGGCAATGTCGATTGCACTTTCAATTGCTAGTTAACTAATCAAGAGTACACCAGATGGTCAGATCGTGAGAGACGGGTAACGTTTTCCAATATCTAATATATCCATGGATTTGGCTACTAGAAATATAACTACACATCTTATCTTAATATATAAAATCCTCGCGTTACTGACTGACTGACAGACACGCTACAGCCGAAACTATTGGGCGCAGGAAGCTGAAATTTGGCATGTATATTCCCTGGGGACCGTAGGGGTGCACTAAGAAGGGATTTCTCGAAATTCCCACGGGATCGGCCAAAACGGGTAAATTAAAAAAAATGCAGGCGTAGCTGCTGGCGTCGTCTAGTACTAATATATAAAGCTGAAGAGTTTGTTTGTTTGTTTGTTTGGTTGAACACGCTAATCTCAGGAACAACTGGTCCGATTTAAAAATTCTTTCAGTGTTAGATAGCCCATTTATTGAGGAAGGCTATAGGCTAAATAACATCGCGCTATGAGCGACAAGAGCGGAGCAGTAGCCTTAAATAACGAGGGTGTAACCGCGGGCATCCTCTATATTTGATATAAGCTCCATACAAAATATGTCACATACCTATGTATCTCTGTTTTGTATGTTTCAATATCGAAGCTATCCATAGATTTGGTTACTAGAGATACATATTTGATACAAACTCCATGTAGTAGTCTCCATTCATGGATAGATCCAATATTAAAACAGACCATAAATGATGACAATCACGGCAGTGCTGAAACTAGGGCTTTGTTAGCGGTTCCCAGGCGCAGGGTGCAGAACCTAGATTGGGGCAAAAGAGGTCCAGTTATCGATATTAATATTTTAAACCTGATGAATTTATTTGGTGGATGGCTAAACGCGCTAATCTCAGGGACTACTCGAGTTTAGAAAAATTGTTGTGTTGTTTAGTTCATTTATCGAGAATATCAACGATCTACATGACAGAGGGGACCAACAGCCTAATGTGCTCACCTAGGCACCGCACAAGCGAAAGCGGCAAGGGAGGGTAAGTGAAGAAACCCACAGTTGAAGAGGACGGCTCTAAGCTCATACCAATTATCCACGAAATCCGTTAAAAGCCGAAAATAGACATATTTAGGTAAACCATAAATTAGGTAACCCAATCAAGACCTATTAAACTAACAATACTAAAACTAATGTATGATGTGATGTGTGAGATCTGATATCTCACATAGAATCTGGAACAAAACCTACGAATCCCGGTACTTATTAAGCAGTGAACGCACAGACATTAATTATGCTAAAGCGCGTCCTATAGGTCTCGACGTAGGCGGACTTGAAAAGCCTACAAACACTGTGGACTTAGGGTTGATTATTTGTTTTAAAATAACAGGGTTTATGTTACAAAAATAATGTTAACACTTTCACGGACAGTAAACGCCTATAGGCGTGATAACAATAAAACTTCAATTGTGTCTCGTTTACTGTCCGTGAAAGTATTAATATTAGGTACCATACCCAAGGTGGTAAGATGTGGAGGAATGTAGCGTCCTGGGTTTAATTCTCATGTCAAGCAAAATTTTACGATGTTTGAAGTGTACTATCATTGGTCTATGTAGAGCTTTGGAGGAGGCCTATGTCTAACAGTGGACCTTTGGCTGAGATGATGATTCTCTCAGCAATACAGAATTTGGAAATGGAAACTTATGAAAGGAAAACACGTCGTACTAGTCCCGCGTTTATAATTCTTTTGGCTTAGAATATTACAATACTTTTTCTTCAATACAATAACTATATTAATGCTTGCCTTTAAAATCATGTCATAAAACAAAGTTGAAAAATTCAATGATAAACCGAAATCGAAGCTATTGAATCTCCATCTCCATATCTACTCGTAGGTATGTACATTTATAAGAATGTAGAGATATAGCATTACAAAGACAGTAAGTACTTAAATACACAACACACATACACACATCAACAAAGTCTAGGGATATTTTATATTTCATCAAATATCTAAAAATCTATGAAGAATTTTCTGATACAGTAAATAGAAGAATCATAGATTATTTTAAGGTCTTTAATAAAAATAAAAAACATTTCGTGTTTTTTTTTGTTTTAAATAAAAAAAATATTTTTTTTAATCATCATGGAAAATTAGTATGATAACAACAAACATTTCTTCTTAAAAAACTATTTAATTTTAATAAAAATGGAAAAAATCTTGTAAAATCTAATCATTAATAATCAGTGTTGCCACCTCTTACATTGATTACACATCGACATCGATTGTTAATACTTAAAATTAAATTGTCAATGTCTTGCTGCGGTATGAGGTCCCATGTCCTTTGCAAGTGTTCGTAAAGTTGTTGTTCAGTCGTCAAATTTGGTGGAAAATCTCTCAAAGCTTTTCGTTGTAACATGTCCCAGGCATGCTCGATAGGATTTAAGTCGGGCGACTGTGCAGGCCAATCCAAAACTTGAATATCGTGCTCTCGGAGAGCGGTCGATACCAGCCGCGCCGTATGGCAAGGAGCATTATCGTGCATGAGTAGAAATTCATGGCCTATTTGAGTTCTGTGTGGGACAATAACGGGCTCTACTACCTCCTCGTGGTATTTTTGTGCAGTCATGCTGCCTTGGATCCAAACGAGTTGGGTTCGTCCGCCAAGACGAATTCCTGCCCACACCATGATTGTCCCGCCTTGGTATGGGTGGACCTCCTGAGGGTGCCGTAGACGGCTAACTCTCCCTAGAGCTCTCCAAACGCGTGTTCTTCGTGAATCCGGGTGAAACCCAAACCGGGACTCATCGGTGAACAGCACCAAAGACCATTGTTCGTCACTCCATGGTAAATGCTCCCGAGCCCACGAAAGCCGCCGACCGCGATTGCCACGTCGCAATGCTGGAACACGCAATGGTCTTCGAGCATGAAGATCAACTTCATGTAACCTTCTTCGCACGGTTTGGTCGCTTACCAGCAGCTGGTGGTCCTCCTGGAGCCTTTGCACTAGTTGCAGTGCTGTGATATTGGGTTGTCTTCTGGCGGTCATTTGGAGAAATCGATCCTGTCTCTGCGTAGTAACACGATATCTACCTGTGTGCTGTTCGGCCACATCTCCAGTACTGCGATAACGTGACCACAACCTTGATATCACATTTTGACTGGTATGTAGGGCCTCAGCAACGACGCGTTGAATTGCACCATTTTCTAACATGCCCACGGCTCGTAACATTTCATCTCGACTCAAATGACGACGTGACATGACTTTTAAAGTTCGTACGTCACGTTAAATTAAAAAAGAAAAACAATTAAAAACCCTTTTCATTAATAATTATAATAAAACAGTTTTAACTTTCTTTAATGTAACGAATTACTAGCAAATTTGCCGCCATATTTTGTTTATTATTTTGTTTTTTTTCTTTCCATGTTCAAATTTTGAAAATAGAATAAAAGAGGTTTTAATCTGTATATAAACTTTTTGTGGAAACTAACAAGGTTCTAAACTATAAACTCGTAAATAATTTAGGATTAAGATATCCCTAGACTTTGTTGATGTGTGTATGCTAGGTCTCAAACAGATTACCCGACTGATACGAGGCTTCATCACGAACAAAATTGTCTACAGTGACAATTTTGACAGTGTAAGACACTGTCAAAATTGTCAAACCGAAGCGAAGTTGAGTTGAGCGTGGGTGGCGCCAAAATTATGAACAACTAAAGTTTTATACAAAAAGTACATAGAAATCTCGCTTTAAGGTAGTGAACTGTTCTTACGTCAGCAATCTACCTACCAATCTATAAAATTACTTGTCCTGAAGGACGTTTGGTGGCGGATAAAAAATGTAACCGGCGAGCATGTATGAAAAGAGTAATGAATGTAGAGGAGGCGCGTAAGTTTTGTAAGGATAGAAGCAAGTGGCGTTCTGTTGTCTCTGCCTACCCCAACGGGAAGAAGGCGTGAGCATATATATGTATAAAAATGTCACTACCCCGTTTCATTCCGTGGGTGTTGTAAGTGGCGACTGAGGAAAATATTCGAAGCAAATAGTATTTTGCGGTAGAGATGAAAATCTCGACATCAAACCCTGAGTGTAAGCGACTGCTTACGCCAAAGGTCGCGGGTTCGATTCCCGCTCAAGTCAAACATTTGTGTGCGTGAACATGGATGTAAAGTTAAAAACAAAATTCTTCTAAGGCAAAGGCGAGTACTTTGAAGTCTAGTTTTATATGCAAATTACTAAGTTGAATCTACGAATAGAGCCTCTTTAACTAGGTCATCTAGCCGTCTAGCGTTATGGATATTCCACTGCACATTTTCCTCTTTGTCATAGCACAAAAAAACAGAATTGAATCCTTAATCGTAATTGAACTGATAGTCAGCGAATGACGTAAAGCCTGATTATACACATAGGTAGAACTGCGGTTGGCGCCATTTTCATAAAAGAGAGCCCATTCATTCATCTTTCTTAATTTGTAAAAAAGTCTATGGAATATAGCCCAATAGATAATAGATATAAAGCCCAATAGATATTTCCGTGTGGTGACGGAATAAGAATACAGAGTGTCACCACCCCATTTCATCCCGAGGATGTTGTATGAGGCGACTAAGGGAAACACACCACGCAAAGATTATCATTGCTAAGAGAGGGAAATCTCGAAATCAAATCCTATACCAACCCGTTTGGCCAGCGTGGTATAGTAGGCGAAAACCTCCATACGAGGCTTAAGTCCAGCAGTGGGCTGCAAAAGGCTGTTGATGAAATATAAAGTGCAGCCTTCTATCAGGGTTTTTTATTGATACATATCGACAGACATACAAGTCTAAAACCGAACTGGTTAAAAGACAGCAAAATAACACTTTCTTAAATTATGTATTTCCACATCCGTTTGATCTGTCCCCGAACTGACATCAACGGGCGTATTAATGATGGGATCTTTCAAAGCACCCAGTCACCATGGCAATACCCCTTATCGTCATCGTCGGCTGTCCAGATAGGAACAACGTTATTAAGCCGCGTTCACATGTCTCAGACGTGTCGTGTCTGACGCTCTCTGTCGTAATTACTTACCGTTCACATTTGTCTGTCGCGATCTGACGCAATTATGAATCCGTTCTGTCGTGGCTCTCGGAGAGATCACACATTCGCAATGTTTTTGATGAATTATCCGATTCAGATTACGAAGATAGATAGATACGCTTTATTGTACACCAACATTGTACAGTACATAAATTGTAAAGTGACTCAAACCTACGATAATGTAAAATCGGCGGCCTTATCGCCTAGGGCGATCTCTTCCAGATATAGAGCGGTGGAAGTTATGCAATTATATCCATAAATTATTTACATAGGATTATATTATTTCGTAATTCGATTAGCTCGTCTTTGCTGTATAAGAATAATAATAAAAAAAAAAAAAGTCAATTAGTTCGTCGTCCATAGCGCACAACTGCATACGCGCGTCTGACGCTTTTCGACAGACACTGGCGCGTGCACATTTGTCTGACGTGCAGCACTGTATCGTCTGTCGCGACACGACAGACGCCGTCACGACAGATTGCATAAGATAAATGTTCACTCTCTCGTATAAAATGTATGAAACCGATTGCTCTCTGTGGCGTCACGACAGATAGCGTCAAAGAAATGTGAACGCGGCTTCACGCATTAAAAAAAATCATAAACTGAAAGAAAAAAGTCCCATTTTTTACTTTCGGGATATGATAATTATAAGTAAACACGTGGATGTCCATAGAAGTATCCATTATCACGTTTAAATACACGGAATGCAAAATCTATAGATATGAATTATGAACACTTTATTAACTGTGTTCAAAGGAAAATCATATGCAAGAGAATTGATTTAAATATATCAATAAGTTCTTTAGAATTGCTGATTTTCCAACTAATTGTAATAAAATTATTGTTTCTTATTATAGTAGGTGCTAAGAATACAAGAGAGATAAATTATAAAGAATTTCTCAATAAATCGTAGGACACCATGTAATTACTACTCACACAAGATCGTCTGATTTTAATCTAACCGAAACTTGTAAGTAGGTATAAGGGTTCTTGTACACGGTGCATGTAGCTTGAGCATGTTGAGGCACTTGCGCGGGTTATGTGCACCGTAAACATATCGTTTAAAAAATTGTGCGGGTCCAGCGACTCGAGCATGTACCAAAACGAGCCACCCGCGCAAGTAATTCGCGTGCTCTGCGGCGCGCGCGGGTCACTCGCGCATGTTACTTGTTAAAATTACATTTTAACATATGATTTCAAAAGAATTTTCGTTCGTTGAGATATTTTGACGTGATTTAAGTTATAAAGCTATCGCGCGAATAGCATGCACATGTACCTAGCTCTTGATTACAAACAAATAACTTGTACACACAGCTTGTGCAAGTAGCCCGTGTCTTTACTTGCTCCAGTTATTTGCACCACGTACAAGTACAAGCGAGTAACTTGAACAAGTAGCTTGCGCATATTACTCACGAATGTAACCCGCACCTTTACTTGCTCCAGCTACATGCACCGAGTACAAGCACCCTTATGACAAACAGATAAATGAGGCAGAATTACCAATAGAAGTTACAGTTTCATTATAAAAGGTTTACTTTCTTTCTCTTTGCTTTAGACTGCCTCGTTGGTCTCGCGGCATAAATGTGCGCGTGGGATTGGGAGGTCTCGGGTTCGATTCCCGGGTCGAGCAAAGTGTTATTGGGAAATTCTCAGTAGCAGCACGGAGTCTGGTAAAGTGCCCGGTACGGCAATAGGCTCGCCCCCTATTACGTAGGACCTAAAAATTCATGGCGAAAAGTGGGTGTAATATTACACCTCTGCCTACCCCTTCGAGGATACAGGCGTGAGTCTATAATAATAATAATAACTCTTTGCTATATTAGGTAGTAGTACAAGGTTCACGCATTATTTTATATAGTGCTAGCTAAGCGTGGCGACCTGTAATTGGCTATAGGTATGTCACGTATTTTACATAGTTATTTAATTTCTATATACTGTTGCTCGACTTAAGATTAAATAAATAAATAGTCGAATAGTAGGTTTACTATTCGAAGAAATAATAACATGAAGAAACAACTATATATTATACTTAATTTATATTATTGCGCATAAAGATTATTACGAAGCTGTATACAATTAACATGCATTTAATAATTCATATATTTATAAAATTATTTACTTATAATTCACATGCATAGGTAATTACGCTAAATGGTACTTTGGTACAACTTTGCAACTGGTCGCAGGGTGCAGGTTCGATAACTAGCTAAAGTTAATGTGAGCGGTTTCAGATTAGCGTTTATTACGCACGTGTAAGCTCGTTTTTGGAAGCGCATGTAGGCGCGTAAAGGAGCGCTTATTGGCACACGCGCAACTCGTACGAGCGTTGACACGCTTCTAAGCTCGTATAAGCGCGAGCCGTCAGAATCCATGTTGACACTGACAAGATGTCACTACCGTTTCGAGCAAACACGCCGAAATATGCCCGTTAACGCGAGTCCGGTTTTTTGAAGCGCTTAATGTCACTCGCGTGCAAGCGCGTATGCTGAAACGACCGTGTACGCGCAGAAAAATACGCTAATCTGAAACCGCCCTAAGTGTCAGTAGCGAAAATTTAGTGCAGAAGTCATACGGGCTGACAATGTTTATAGAGGCGTTGTTACAATATAAAAAAAAAATGTCTGTCTATCATCATCCTAGCCTTGTCCCGATCCAAAATCTTCGCCTTGGACCACAGGGATCCGCCAAATGTCTGTGTATCTCTCGCCTTGGAGCCCGGGGTCGGCTAAATATCTGTTTGGCTCATACATTTCACTGACTAAACTTCTGGACTGATTTTGATACAATTTGGCTGATCTTTAAAGCAAAAAAGGAACATATTGTATTTTTGTTAGTTCCACCAGCAGGATATTCATAGTTTACGCCCAGAAAATACTTCCCGTGACGGGTCGGGTTTAAAACGGGCGGAGTCGCAAAATCAGCTTGTTTTGTTATATTTTAAACCCTAAATTCTGACAACTGTAAAGTTTAATTCCAGGGAATTGAACAGCTGTCAATTTCGTTTCACGAAAATTACTTAATTATTTAATTGAAACAACTTCCAAGTACTTTACGGGGAAAGTTCACTTTGATTCCCGACTTTAGGGGTAGAATTACCAGTGGTGTACAATATCTTAGATACTTTGAACCGATTTTGTTTCCTTCATTTGTTTGGTGATTATAGGCTTCAAGTCAACTGAAGTAAACTTTGAAATCGTTTGATAATAGACTAACGGCCGGTCCCAATATCTTTCCTAGCAATGGATAGAATAGAATAGAATATTCTTGATGAACGATGTAAGCATTAAAGTTCTGTGTGGAGCAATTAAAAACATCCAGAATAAACAATATAATATACTTATAAATAAGGCATATACACATACATATAAATTCATACATACCTACTACTGTATTCAATATACCTACAGATATACAAAATTCAATATACTTACACATATACATACATACATACATAGACTCACGCCTGTTTCCCCGAAGGTGTAGACAGAGGCATATTAAACGCCCACTTTTCGCCAGTGTTTTGATCGAGCCTATTGCCGCTTATCGGGATATTTCGTTTGCCAAAATACACATATACTTTATATAAAATACATACTAGGTATAACCACATTCTATGTTTTCAAATGGATGAAAGGTAGTGCGTTTTTAACATAGCTTTAAATATTTTAAAGCATTTTGCGCTTCGAATTTCTAAAGGAAGTCCATTCCACAGGCGTACGCCTGTGTGTATGGATTTGCCCACAAGAGATATACGGTAATTATATTAAGTAATAGGCTCCAAATTAAATAGGTATGTAATATATGTATATTTTTAGAAACTAAATCTATCTATAGTTACTAGAGCTTTTCCGGCGGACCCAGTAGCACGCAAACGTGGACCTATAGTCTCATACTAACGTATATTGAAGGCGCAATTATTGAAGCTCACGCCTGGCATATAAAAGGTAGAATGGTAATCTATTAGACTATTCCTTGGGCTCACAGCAATACTACAATTTCTAAGAAAGGCGAATAAAGCGAAAAAGCAAGAGTATGTCACCCAAAACGTCTCATCACCAGCCTTTAACACTCCGCTGCTGGACTAGGCCTCTCCTTTGAAAGGAGGAATTGGCCTACTATAACACGCTGGTCAAACGGGTTGGTATAGGGTTTGTATCAAGTTTTCCTTCTCTTGTAGTGCTGTTCTCTGCATAATATGCTCCCTCTGTCGGCTCTTACGACACCCATGGGAGGATATGGGGTGGTGACATTCCGTATTCTTAATCCGTCACCACACGGACACCAAGACGTCTACCAATACGTAATACCAAAAAAGTTGATTACGCCAAGCCCTGTCTGTAGTCCAAAGTTTTCTTGGGCGTAAAGCGATGACGCCCTTTCCAGTGAGGTATCAGCACAGTATGACGTCACAGCGTGCCCAGCTAATACCTAACGCGACCTTGCTACATCATTCACGTTTCGTCCTTAATTCTTTGGAATGCTGGGCTATTTATAGAAGTGCGTACATGCGTCATACTGTGAACAAGTTGTTCTATGTGAATGACAGTATTGACAGTTCCGTGTTAAATATCGACTGTTAATTTACTGTCATATTCAGTAAATGTTTTTGTAAGGTGAGGTTCTATTATGCCTTTGTAGAATAGGATAGCAAGTAAGGGATGAATAATACATCTTCAAGAAGGTTTTATAGAACTACTAGAGAAGGCTTGCTCGCTATATTTTTATACACCATTGAAAAAGAGTAGCGTAGTAGCTCAAGCGGCTACCTTCCCGTTTGACACTGCATTTGGTATCGTTGGTTCGATTCTCACACTTAACGCGGTAAAACATGTTTGTTAAAATCCTTAGTGCAGAAGATCTATTAGACGAGTGTTCATGCTTATTACTTAAAAAAGAACACTTCTTCTTTCTCTTAGCGTTATCCCAGTTTCAATCTGGGGTCCGCTTACTAGTCTAACCGGATTTGGCTGAATATTAGCTTTCCACAGAGCGACTGCCTGTCTGACCGCCGCAACCCGAAGGGATAGCGATATTCCATGGTTTAGACTAGTGTCAGTTTATTTAGAAGGTACTGACGCCCTGTAGCGACTGTCAAAGATCATCATGACAACCGGGACCGACGGCTTAACCTGCTCTCCGAGGCACGGGACAAGCGATAATTTTATTAAAATTCACTACGCACATAACTCCGAAAAGTCATTGGTGCGCGCCGTGGATTCGAACCCGATACCCTCTGCATGGCAGTCTGTTGGTATATCCACTCGGCTATAGCTGCCTTAAAAAGAACACTAACCTTCAGAAAGTCAAAGATGTTATAAGACAGCCTTCTGTTGGATAATCTAACAGTCCCTGACTAGACTATCACGACTATAGCATATAAACTATAAAATTAAGTCATCCTATATGCAAATAGTATTGTTAATGTTCATAAATGCAAATAGTATTGCTAATGTTCAATTGTCTGGTGATCTATAAATAAACAAGAATCGTAATTTTCGTCTAGAATTATTTAGGACCTTCAAGATCTATTTTGGACCTATGGATAATATATTACCGTCCAGATATATTAAAATGGAACTATGCTTGAATTATTTTATCGGCATACAGTTTAATCACACCTTATCAGACAGTAGTGAAACAGACCCTTAATAAATTTTCTGTTTTTTTATCATGTCAAAGTGACAATTCAAAACTGTAAGATCAAATTTATTTAAATTCGTTCCATTTCCGTTAACAACCGAAAAAAAGAAAGAAAACAGGTATTCGATTCAAAACACTGGCCACAAAGACACGGCAAACATTTTTTAAATTTCGTATAAACCGTCTGAAAGACAGCGGAATATTAAATGGTGATTGAATACGGTATTCAGAGGTGCTTGGTAACAAAAATTCAATGCGTACACATTCGAGACCCCAGTAAATCACAATCGTAGGTCAGGGAATCGCAAAAACAGAACAAAGAGGCCACAACCAGTCCTCTTGACCTCCAGACAGCCGCCATCTTAGCAACGGGGTTGTCACTCACTTGTTCGAGCGCTTTTTGTGGACACCCCAATGTATCATTATACCGTCAATGTATTGTGTTTATATTAATACGGGATGTTTAAGTAGATTAATGTTGAAAGTGTTTTCTTATTCATAGATATTCCGTTGTTCAAGGGCTGCCCGATATATTTTGATGACGTTTTAAGCTTAAAATGTTAAAGTTGTATAAAGTGACAAATCCATATAGAATATCGATATACGGATTTGTAGTAATTACCTATGGAATTTTACTGTATTTTACTGTATAGTTATTAAATCCTAAGGGACGTTATGTAAATAGGTACTGACTTCATAATCAACATTCAAATAATATTTTAACAACAAAAAAACAATTTTAAATCGCGGAAAAGAAACGCACTCTTAACGTTCAAAAGCGCCCGCAAAACATTTCATACAAATGTTGTTCATTTTATAAAATAACATGAACACATTTTATAAAATGAATAAAAAGTATGAAGTAGTTAACTTCATCATCATCATCGTCAGCCTTTAACAGTCCACTGCTGGACTAGGCCTCTCCTTTGAAAGGACGAATTGGCTTACTATACCACGCTGGCCAAAAGGGTTGGTTTGTATCAAGTTTTCCTTCTCTTACAGTGCTGTTCTCCGCATAATATGCTCCCTTTGTCGGCTCTTACGACACCCATGGGATGATATGGGGTGGTGACATTCCGTATTCTTAATCCGTCACCACACGGACAAATATGAATAACTACAACAAAAAAAAACATAATATTGTAGTAGTATTAATCGAATTCACAAAGGATTGAATAGAAGAAACATTATTCTGCAAAGTCACATTAATATAAGGATCACTTCGCTTTTCGAATAAAAAACTAAGTTTGCGTTCGGCGTTGAAATAAATCTGATTTGACAAATGAGCGCTGACCTTAAGTCTTAATGGTCGCATCTGTCAAACTAATGTACGAGGTAGTAGTTCAACTTATCAGTTAATAAGTTATATTAATAGAAAATGAATATCTGGTCAGACGAAATAAAAAAAAATACCTATAAATGACTTTTACTTGCGCACCTTGTATTAGTAAACATTTTTAATAGCGTGTTCTATGTATCTTATCATGGTCTCCATCGGCTTTGTTTACACACTGACCCACTGCTGGGGATAGGCCTTATTTGATTATGAGCCACTAAGGCTTATAGCTAATAGCCTTAGTGCGCGCTGGCCAAGTCCGGTGCACATCTTTTGGGACCATTAAGTTACATTGAAACAAGCAGCGATAGCTTAATGGAGAGCCAAACGTACTTCTAAGCAGGGGGTCTCAGGTTCAAATTCACGGCTCACAATTTTTTGAAGTTATTTGAGTCTAAAATGTTAAATATGACCGCTTGCTAAACGGTGATAAAAACAAAGTGAGGAAACTAAAATGTCTGAGAGTTCTCCGAAAAGTTCTCACATGAGGTATGCCAACATAAGTTGTTTGAAATTTGTCTGATAGTTGTGTACTAACCTGCTATTAACGTGGTGGACTATGGCCTATTCATTTTTATAATGAGAAGAGGCCTGTATCTAAGGGCGGTTTCAAATTAGCGTTTTATACGCGCGTATAAGCTCGTTTTTGGGAGCGCTGTAGGCGCTTATAGGCGCGCCGTTTGGCACACGCGCAACTCGTACGAGCGTTGACACGACGAGTCGTCAGAATCCATGTTGACGCTGACAAGATTTCACTACTGTTTCGAGCGAACACGCCGAAATATGCCCGTTTACGCGAGTCCGGTTTTTTGAAGCGCTGAAACGACCGTATACGCGCAGAAGAATACGCTAATCTGAAACCGCCCTAACAGACGGACAGATTAAAAACGAGGCTGATGTAGATGACAATTAAAAAAGATCTACCTAGTTAATTTTTATGGTGTCTAGCCAAACATGTCATCACTTTCTTTTTCAATAGGAAAGAAATTTACTCAACCAACCAAATGCGGAATAATTCGGCACAAGTTCAATGTACTGAGAGTTAAATGTCAAGGCGTCTATACGTATTACACAACGCTAAAATCATTGTTTAGCTAATTCAATGTCAAAGAATACATTAACTAGCGTTAACGAATGTAACGTTTATGATTGTATACTTTTATTTTATTTATTGTAATGCTAAGTGTCTGGGTTACGTGAATATTTTAGACGTAACTTAGATTTTTACACGTGGGAACAAACTTTTGCACTGCTGTTGCCACGCCGTTTGGTGTTATGTCGAGTGTAGTGGCTTCGATTCCCACACGAGACAATACTTTGTGAGATCCACAAATTGTTGTTTTAGTCTGGGTGTTATTTGTTTCCGTTGATTGAATGTTTGTAAAGTCCCCCGCGACACAGGATTTATTCCTATCGCTGGCGTTGTTATATCTAACAAACAAAATCATAATAAGTATTTATAATTTTATTGATGTGCGTTTCTTTTTTACCTTCGTTTCTAGTACCTACGTAATCACTTCTTTACCCTCGTTCAGCAGTAACCATTGAAGAGACCGAGTTTTGTCACTCTTGTATTTGTTTTTGCAATTAGATTTAATATTTATTGGAGGAATAAGAAAGGAGTGCCTGATACAGGGAAGGCTATAGGGGCACAGATTAGTAAATAGTTACTCTAGGGGGCTCAAGTTACAAAACTCATAAATTTTCTTCCATAGCAGGATTCTTTAGTATTTCCTTAGATGGAAACTATCTCCACTAGGCAAAAGTTGCGCTATAGTCACTTATGGGAATCGAATACACAAATAAACACTGATGGCGCAGTGTTAAACGGCTAGGTGAACATTCGTATAGCGAAAAAAGTGAATTATCGCTCGCCGAATGTGCCCGGTATATCGTAATAGGCTCGCCCCCTCATTGGGACCGAAACAGAACAGGCGAAGTATGGGTGTGTAATACATCTCTGCCTACCCCTTCGCAGATAAAGGCGTGAAGTTATGTTATTATATGTTATGTGAACATTCGTGCTTGCGTCGTACTATACATACAGTAAAAAATTTTGAATGTACCGTGGCCTTATCAAATTAGTTTTATTTCTTTATTTGTTCATGAAGAAGGATAATATTTCGTTTTAATACATTTATTATTAATCTACAAGGCATGGTGTGGTTTACGATTATACAGTAGGCACGTACCTACTACCTATATTTGTAAATTCGTTATGTTATCAGAATTTTTACGTAGCGAAACTAATAACATTAGGATTATTTTATTTATTTACTAACAGTGTCCGCGGCTTCGCGCCAAAAACTACAACCATTACTTTACCGGCCGTTAGGGATGGTTGTTGGTTATATTAAAAACACATTCCTTAGTCTACGTCTCAAAAGTAACCCGCTGTACAAATTTCATGTTTACGTTCCATTTCAAACAGCAGTCACCTAAAGTGTACTGGGATGACGTTCTAAAGTATGATATGCGTGCCAATCGACTATCACCAGGGATGTCGAAGACCGTGCGAAATGGAAGAGGTGGGCAAGCGGACCTTAGGGTCCTAGCTCAAAGATCTTGGGTCGCAACCGAGATAGCGCTACAATGATGATGATGATGATATGTAAGACTTATATTGAGACTAAAGGACGCCAGCAGCTACGCCTGCATTTTTTTTCAATTTACCTGCTTTGACCCATTCCGTGGAAATTTCGGGAAATCCCTTCTTAGTGCACCCCTACGGTCCCCAAGGAACATACATGCCAAATTTCAGCTTCCTGCGCCCAATAGTTTCGGCTGTAGCGTGTCTGTCAGTCAGTCAGTAACGCAAGGATTTTATATATTAAGATTAAGATTATAATAGTGCCAAAACTCGTTAGCCAGGTTGAGCAGCAGTGATTACTAAAGGGAATTAATCACTGCTGCCGTACAGCAGCACTGTATAGTAATTAGGGGGAATACGGATCTAACAGTGCCCATAAAAATCTCATTTTTATTTGGTCTGTTGGAAATATTTTACGGGGTAATACTAAAGTTTACTAAGTGGGTAAATAGTCGGAAAAAGGATTGCACTAGTGCCCATGAATATGGTGAATTGTTGGAAATATTTGACATGGCAATACTAAAGTTTACTCTTGATATCGTCGTTGTGGAGCGAAAACTCACTAAGTAACATTATTGGTGAAAATTTGTTATTGATGTCAAGCTAGCTAAAAGTACATTATTTACCTTCTGAATTAATATTGATGGCTGTCTTTTTAATAATTTTGGAGTTATAAAAATGCGATACCTACCTAACTACTCAGTCACTGGAAACAATCTACACGAAAATTAATTTAAAAGACTTGGTTAAATCTCATATTAGATTGTTTAGGCAAACTAGTACCAATATTTTATTTGCAATGTCACTAAACGTACTTGATTACTTTTCGTTGGAACATGTTTTTGACTTGTAATTCATTAACAGCCATCAAAAAAATAACTAAATTGTATGAATAAGTAACTAAATACCAAAAAAGTATTTATTTTACTTAGGCGAAAAATCATTAATTCAAATATATTCGAATTACTAAAGCAGATGTAAAATTTATACATTTTAAATTATTTTTTTTATTTTTTTACTTATGATACATATTTTGGTCATAGACATCATCTTTCTAATCCTAACCATTTAAGAGTTATTTAAGTTCTAAGCTTCGAATTATTTTAGAAGCGATTATCTCAAAGTTTCTATTTGATAGTTAGTGAGTTTTCGCTCCATAACGACGATATATGAATAGTATCGTAATATTTTAACAAGTCATGTTTCCTCGTAAAACAATACAGTAAGTAAATATTAGTCCCGTATAACTAAATCCTTGACGTGATATATAGGTAAATACATGTGTTTCTTAGAATCATTGTATACGCCATCGTTTTGCATACTCACTGTCACGATTTCTACTAAATGGATAAACTTTATTAAATCTTTGTTAATTATATGTTACATGGACATTCTGGAAACTCTGGACAAACATCATGTCTTGCAGAATTCTGAGCTTCGTACACTGCAAATGTAAGTGCTCTATACAGAAAAAAATGTGTATGTATGATACACACAGGGTAGAACAGAAACTTCTAAGACGCGACTGAACGATCGGCGGAGCTATCGACCGAAAGACCGACCGACGACCGAAAGACATAGTGAAAGAAAGACCTATCGACTGAAAGACCGACCGAGTGACATAATCCTACACGTACAAGTATTTATTTGTTTGTCACGTGTCATATGCATACGCATTTTTGTTTATCTAGTTTCAAAATCAGTTCGAAGTTCGTTCGCGACCGAAGAGGCGGCGATAGCCGAGTGGATATAACGACAGACTGCCATGCAGAGGGTATCTTTTCGGAGTTATGTGCGTATTGAATGGTAAATTATCGCTTGTCACGTGTCTCGGAGAGCACGTTAAGCCGTACCTCCTCCCGGTTGTCATGGAGATCTTTGACAGTCGTTATAGGGCGTCAGTGCCTTCTAAATAAACTGACACTAGTCTAAACCATGGAATATCGCTATCCCTTCGGGTTGCGGAGGACAGACGGCAGTCGCTCTGTGGAAAAGCTAATGAGTATTCAGTCAAATCTGGTGAGAACAGTCAGAAGACCCCGGGATGTAATTACTGGTATAAACCCTGTCAGGATGATAAAATCCCTACGTAAATTTATTGATTATTGAAACAACAAGCTCTTTTTTCTCTTTAACCATGGAAGTAGAAGGAGCATAATATAGAATGCTCCTTCTACTTCCAGTCAGCGATAATGATTCACATAAGATACTGCCTCCGTGGTCCAGTGGATAGCGTATGCGACTGCTGATCGGAGGTCCCGGATTCGATTCCCGGGTCGGACAAAAGTGTTACCGGGTTTTTCCGAATTCTCAGTAGCAGCACGGAGTATGGTGATGTGCCCGGTAACGGCAATAGGCTCGTCCCCTATTACGTGGGACCTAAAAAAATTCAAGGCGAAATGTGGGTGTGATGTTTCTAATGTTACACCTCTGCCTAAGTGCCTACCCCTTCGGGGATACAGGCGTGCCGCGTGAGTCTATAAATAAAAAAAATATAAAATAAGATACTTCTGATGAAAGAGGAAAGATACCGTAGGGAAAGCTTACACTATTAGTGTATGTTCTTTCAATATGTCGACCCCCGGGGTCGCAGATAGATTGACAAGGCTAGACCAGTCTAGTCTACTTGCGACCATGACCGATGTAAGCCGGTCGTAACGTCGGGGTATAAACAGGTATTTATAGGTATGCACGCTGAATACGTAAATACAAACCCGATACATAGAATTCATGCATAATCATGAAAGTAGAAACGTACATCAATAAAATCATGAAAGTTTTAAATTATTCAGACATTGAATTATTTCCTAGGTAATAATTCAATGGATTCAGATAATTTATCTTATCTATACTAATATGATAAAGCGGAAGAGTTTGTTTGTTTGTTTGTTTGTTTGAACGCGCTAATCTCAGGAACTACCAGTTGGATCTGAAAAAGTCTTTTTGTATACGATAGCCCAGTTATTCCGGAAGGCTATAGGCTATATAACATAACGCTTCGTCCCTTTGGGGCCGGGCAAAAGGCTAAAAGATAATGTCGGGTAATCTCAGGAACTAGCAGTTGGATTTTAAAAATTGTTATTGCTTATGATAGCCCAATTATTCCGAAAGGCTATAGGCTATATAAAATTACGCCACAACTTTTAGGGGCCAGACAAAAATATTAAAATGGTCAAACGAGAAGAGGGGGGGTTGGGTCAAAGGCAAAAAAAGGCTAAA
Organism: Euclidia mi; assembly: GCA_944739405.2. Taxonomy (NCBI): domain Eukaryota; kingdom Metazoa; phylum Arthropoda; class Insecta; order Lepidoptera; family Erebidae; genus Euclidia; species Euclidia mi. Next base: position 56,141,330 of record OX123200.2, on the reverse strand, counting down.
CGAATAGGATACAATCTACATGGGTATCGTTTTCGAGATTTTCGGAACGCTGATTAATAATATGAAAGTTATTTAGTGATCCAAGATGGCGGATGGGAAATCAAAGATGGCGGATGAGAAAATTTTAAATATCAATATGGGTATGGCCTTCGATATTTTAAGGGGTGGAGAAGATGGCGGATGGGCAATCAAAGATGGCGGATGGGAAAATTAAAAAAAAAACAATATTGGTATCGTCTCCGATGTTTAAAGGAATGGGGAATCCAAATACAACATCTATTTCGTGATTCAAGATGGCGGATGGGAAATCAAAAATGGTGGATGGGAATTTTTTTTAAAATCAATATGTGCATCGTCTCTAATGATTTAAGGGATGGTGAATCCTCAGAACAGAAAAAACATAGAAATGGTATGCACCCAAATTACTACCGGAACCGCTGTCGCCAAACTCACACAAGTAAACCGATAATCATATATTGCACTACAAAGAAACAATTCGTTTGATTCGTAGTTTAAGTTTATTCAAAACTAGCCTATTTCACAGATTTGGAAATAAACCCTGCTGACCTACAAATAAGATTTATTTTGCTTTAGCAGTAGAACGTATTTACGATCTATAGTCATACTAGATTCGATTTACGAGTCAATTCCGCTACTCAACCATAGATGGCGGTTTTCTAAGTTGTAGCAATTATAATCTTAATTACATAAGGCATATGGTTGAAATTTGCGTGATCGGTCTGTTTCTGCTTCTACTCGGTTAGGGCCGTACCACGTAGCCCATTGGATTACTTTATCGATATCGATAGATGATGCGATATTTTGTTCATATAATAAGTGTATTTATCAATTAAATTTTATATTTAGTCAGTCAATGCTCATACACATTAATTACATGTAACACGTGTGTTGTTAAGTAGCATAACAAATATTTTGAATACTTATTGACAGTGATGAAAATAAAACATGATTACTTACTTGATAAAAAAACTTAACAATTTTCATTGATGGAAGCGCAGCAGGTTTCGTATATCTATAGCCTTTACTTGATATTATAAAATCGTCTTCTAAAAATGCTCAGAGCATATCGTGCTTGATTTGGTTGGCATCCAATTAACTCTACCTGTTGCATCTACCCATTTTTCATTGATGCTTGCATCTTTAGGAAATCTAAAAATATTTTAAATGATGTTAAGAGGACTTACTAATGCTTATTTAGTGATCAATGCAACGTTAGTTAAACATTGCATTGATCACTAAATTGATAAAATATACTTACTATTCACTACATTGATAAATTATAGTTACTATTCAAAACATAGATTATATTTTTGCAACAAAGTATCTATTAGATTGAATCTAATACACCTCTTAAAATAAATTACGTGAGTGAATAAAGCCGACCTTATACTTGGATTGTAATGTAATACTTATACTTGGATTGTAATGTAATACTAAATAATAACATATAATAATATTCGTAACATATATTATGCTACTACATACACACAACACCACCTAAGCAGAGCTTGTACTATGGGTACTAGACAATGGATAAACATACATATTATATACTTTTTTTTTAAATACGTAGGTACCTACATATTACATTGTTCATAGAAACACCCACCCAAATAAACAATTTATTAAAATAAACATTTCGTAAATGATTTATTTTCGTGTTTCGATATCAATCGATCATTTTAATATTCGACTTGACCACATCACTAAATGAGTAGCGCGGAATTTTCGAGAATGTTCTATTGAATAGAATCAATCCAAAATAAACTTTATCTTCGATGTATAAGGTGCATTTTTACTAACCTTTCTATTAAATATTATTTAATTGAAACAAATTAAGACTTTTATTGAAAACAATGAAAATTGTACTAAGCGATGGTACGAAACACCTCCATTTTTAAGATTGTTTCGCCTGCTATCATTTTTGCACTCCAAAACGGCACAAAACGGCATAGTTATAGAAATGAAACCGTGTCACGAAACGAGCAATTCGACGCGATGCAAGAACGTGACTGGGGCCAGTTAAGCGTTACAACGCTTAATTGTGACACGCGTGCCACGCCTACTTACCATTTCCAGTGTAATATTTTCTCTTCCGTGGGTGAATCCAAATACAACATCTATTTCGTGATCAAGGATGGCGGATAAGAAATCAAAGATGGCGGACGGGATTTATTTTAAAAGTCGATATGGGTATCGTCGCCGATGTTTAAAGGGATGGGGAATCCAAATACAACATCTATTTCGTGATTCAAGATGGCGGATGGGAAATCAAAAATGGCGGATGAGAAAGTTTTAAAAATCAATATGGTTATCGTCTCCGATGTTTTAAGGGATGGCAAATCTAAATACAACATCTATTTCGTGATCAAAGATGGCGGATGGGAAATCAAAGATGGCGGATGTGAAATCAATATTGGTATCGTCTGCGATGTTAAAAGGGATGGGGAATCCAAATACAACATCTGTTTCGTGATTCAAGATGGTGGATGGGAAATCAAAGATGGCGGATGGGATTTTTTTAAAGTCGATATGGGTATCGTCTCCGATATTTTAAGGAATGGGGAATTCAAAAACAGCATCTATTTCGTGATCAAAGATGGCGGATGGGTTTTTGTTTTTAAATCAATATGGGTATCGTCTTCGATGTTTAAAGGGATCATCATCAGCCTTTAACAGTCCACTGCTGGACTAGGCCTCTCCTTTGAAAGGAGGAATTGGCCTACTATACCACGCTGGCCAAACGGGTTGGTATAGGGTTTGTATCAAGTTTTCCTTCTCTTACAGTGCTGTTCTCCGCATAATATGCTCCCTCTGTCGGCTCTTACGACACCCATGGGATGATATGGGGTGTTGACAATCCGTACTCTTAATCCGTCACCACACGGAATAGTTTAAAGGGATGGGGAATCCAAATACAACATCTACTTCGTGATTCAAGATGGCGGATGGGAAATCAAAGATGGCGGATGGGAAAAATTAAAAAAATCAATATGGGTATCGTCTCTGATGATTAAAGGGATGGAGAATCCAAATACAACATCTATTTCGTGATCCAAGATGGCGGATAGGAAATCAAAGATGGCGGACGGGATTTTTTTAAAGTCGATATGGGTATCGTCTCTGATATTTTAAGGAATGGGGAATTCAAATACAACATCTATTTCGTGATTCAAGATGGCGGATGGGAAATAAAAGATGGCGGATGGGAAAAATATAAAAAATCAATATGGGTATCGTCTCTGATGTAAAAAGGGATGGAGAATCCAAATACAACATCTATTTCGTGATCAAAGATGGTGGATAGGAAATCAAAGATGGCTGACGGGATTTTTTTTTAAAGTCGATATGGTATTCGTCTCCGAGATTTTAAGGAATGGGGAATTCAATATTATATAAAAATCTATGTTTGTTTGTTCATCATTTATAGACTCTGAAATGATAAGAGATAAAGTGCTAACTCAATGGTAACTTTGCAAAAGGGGCTTGGAAAAAAGAGAATTAAATAAAAACTCTTAAAAAGGCGATACGGAGTTCGCTGGGTCAGCTAGTACTAATATATAAAGCTGAAGAGTTTGTTTGTTTGTTTGGTTGAACGCGCTAATCTCAGGAACTACTGGTCCGATTTGAAAATTATTTCACTGTTAGATAGCCCATTTATCGAGGGAGCACAATCTGAATATAACATCACGCTATGAGCGACGGGAGCGGAGCAGTAGCCTTAAATAACGCGGGTGTAACCGCGGGCATCCTCAGTTTTATATACATGTTCAGACAGATTACTTGTTTTTTTAATCGAATTTCTACTGTTGTGTCCAAAAATTCAACTATTTCACGTTTTTTTTTTAAATAATCATATCTAAATTTAAGTTTATAATATTTAATAGCGTGAGATCTTTTTGCGAGCATACGTCATTAAAGGTCATGCATATTACGCCACATCCTGTGCCCCAAATTTTTGGCAGATAACAGTGAAACCAGAGCTAAGTCACGGTCACTTTATCTATATAAACAATAAGTTAAAACACTACCTAATAATTTGACGAAGCTATACTAGTATTGTTTGTTGTTTTTTTATTTATTTATAGTCTCACGCCTGTATCCCCGAAGGGGTAGGCAGAGGTGTAAATATTACACCCACATTTCGCCATGAATTTTTAGGTCCCACGTAATAGGGGGCGAGCCTATTGCCGTTACTGGGTACATCACCAGACTCCGGGCTGCTACTGAGTATTCGAAAAAACCCAGTAACACTTTTGCCCGACCCGGGAATCGAACCCGGGACCTCCGATCAGCAGTCCCATACGCAATCCACTGGACCACGGAGGCAGTATGTTTGAACGTGATAATCTCAGGAAATACTGGTCCGATTTGAAAAATAATTTAATTGTTAGATAGTACATTTATCGAGGAAGGCTATAGCCTTCCTATATAACCTATAGGTTATATACCATCACGCTGTGAGCCGAGTGTGTGGAGCAGCAAGCCTAAATAACGGGCGCAACCGCGGGTTCAGCTAGTTTCATATAAAGCACTTTTACATACAGAGCAATATTACAATATTTTTTATATCAAAACGTTTTATATCCGATTGATAGTTTGACAAATATGCTCTTTAATTTCAAGCATTAAAGTTGATTTTGGCTTGAACGGAAGTTGTTACATAGGGTTGTCAAATATTCATATCTTAAGTAAAAAGAGCAATTACGGAATATTAGTAATTGGAGACTATAAGACATTGTTTTGTTATATTATTATGTTGTTCGGAATGTGCTTATTCGTGAAAAACAATCTTGCAACATATTTAATTAGTTTTATAGAATCAAATTTCGTTGTTTCTAGGTGAACAATGCTTTGTAAATAATTTTGTTTTAGTATCGAAAGTATTGATTTGTGTATGAAAATTTACATCGGTATTCGCAAAGGGCTAAGCAGAGGTAGCTAATTATACGTAGACAATCGCAGTCACATCTCTAAAATGTTTGGATGAAAACCTTAGAAGAAGTGTATCTTAGAGTAAGACTGGGACTAATACTGGTGGTATATTTAGTCTGTGTTATAGAACAAGACGTGATAGGTGACATCTTACTGACGAATGATACGTAACACAAACGCAATATTATGGCACCAAAATTCATACGCCCCTAGCACTAGAGGCTCTAGACCTATAAAATTACCACTTTGAGACGGGCTAGGTCTCTCTCTTTAAGTGCTAGGGTTTCTGTGTAGAGATTTCCATTACTCTCTATCAAGTGACATCTCCTTTTGTAGATACTGATACTGGTCTGTTCATTTAGCTGGTCTACCTATTTACTTCTGGCCAAATGCAAGTTGGTTGTCTTCATATGTAAGCCCGTCGTCGTGTACGCTTGAAAACTTCTATGAAGGAAGGTCAAACGCCATTCGAGAGGCCGAGTTTTGGCCCAAAACTATCTTAAGAGTTGCCATCTACACGAGAAGTAAGTAGGTACGTCTTTCAAAAAAGAATATGCAGAACTCTCAGACAAGCAGGTTACCACGGCGTTTTCCTTCACCGCCTCACACACGAAAAGTATCTATCTATCCTCACGCCTGTCTCCCATTGGGGTAGGCAGTATGGGACGCCAAATGCTCCGGTTCAAACACACCTCTTTTGCTTTCTCGACATTCAGACATTCATTAGCCTCATCATGCATGCTCGTCAGTTATGGGTAGATACTTTTAATTTGACGGAAAAGAAAAACTACAAACTTCTAAATAATAATTCCACAAGATTAAATAGGCACCGTGATATCATATCGTCCCACGTAATTCCCCGAAGGCATGGGAGTCGATTCCCGATAAAAGCAGGAAGGTTGCGGTTCTATATCGGTCCAACATTTCCGTCTTTAGCCTAAGTTATTGATAATATTAATTGGGTGTTTTGAACCACGTAACAAGTTCGTTAAAAAGCTCTATAAGACCGCTGTCGCTATCGGGTATGAGGATAATTTAAAATGTGTTGTTTGTTGCTTGATATTATGGGTATACTAGAGGACGCCAGCAGCTACGCCTGCATTTTTTTTAATTGACCCGTTTTGGCTGATCCCGTGGGAATTTCGGGAAATCCCTGCTTAGTGCACCCCTACGGTCCCCAAGGAACACACATGCCAATTTCAGCTTCCTGCGCCCAATAGTTTCGCCTGTAGCGTGTCTGTCAGTCAGTCAGTAACGCAAGGATTTTATATATTAAGATGATAAGCAGTGTACTTATACCCGTTAGTGCAAATATGAGGACGGATTGCCCGTTACATCATCATCACCATCGTCCAAGCGTAATCCCAGCCGCATCCAAGGCTTTCGCTTTGGAGACCGGGAGCCGCTTTCTAGTCAAAACAGATTTGTCAGGTTATAAACTTTTTAACAGGTTATAGACTGCCTCCGTGGTCCAGTGGATAGCGTATGCGACTGCTGTACGGAGGTCCCGAGTTCGATTCCCGTGTCGGGCAAAAGTGTTACTGGGTTTTTCCGAATTCTCAGTAGCAGCACGGAGTCTGGCAATGTGCCCGGTAACGGCAATAGGCTCGCCCCCTATTACGTGGGACTTAAAAATTCACGGCGAAATGTGGGTGTAATATTACACCTCTGCCTACCCCTTCAGGGATACAGGCATGAATCTATAAATAAAATAAAAAATAAAATAAAACTTTTAAACAGAGCGACTGCCGTCTGACCTCCGCAACTCAAAGCGAAAACGATATTCTATATATTTGAACCAGTGTCAGTTTCTTCTTTAAGGTCCTTCTGAAGTTGACGCCAAACAAGTAGGTATCTAATTCAAACAGAGATTGTATATCAATCGTCGACCGACAATACCTTCGGTTTAGTTTAATCATATTATTACATTCAGACTAAACAAAGATTAACCTGCTCTATATCGACATTTTACAATATACTAGCTGGCTCTGTGGAAGTTGTCCTCCTGCCAGCACTGCGAATAAAATTTGGTGACACACCAACTGTATTGCGACTAATTGGGTTCAATAATTGTATTTTGAAACCATTCTGGAATCCTTTGAAATACACAAAACGTCATCCATATTGGTTCAGGCCTTTTCGAGTTAGATAATAGAGGCATCATGTAGCAAGACAGTAGTATATTGAGATGAGTAAAAAAAAATTAGTATAGCCTTGCTGATTTCAACTGATGCTCTGATTTTCAGTGATTGGGCTCGATCGGGAAGTACTACCCACTCACAGAATAACGACGCAGTGACTCGACAGTGACAGACCTTTATTTATTTATTTTTTTGGCTCATGATGGAAACCACACAATTTACGGGCTAACCTAAAGGGGCCCAGGCTAGGGAGAGTGTGGGACTCCCCGACGAGAAGCGCCAGGACTACCCACTAAAACCACCATGGTGTTCCTCTATCCGATCCCATTGAATGGCGGGGTCACGGGAACTACGTTAGCATTACTGCCACGACCCCACCTGAACTAACCCGCCGAGGCGGGCCCCGTCCCTTATACGCATCCATCTGCATCCATCATACTTGCCCTCATACATCCTCTTTCATACTACGAGCGGAAAAGAACGACGTAGACTACTAACGCTACGAGAGGCGCACGCGGAACACGTGCGCCGCCTCTCGGGCCTAGCGGACGGCGGGCGGTCCAAAACAGGCCCGCCGCAATTGACCCGGAGACCTGGGTTGCAGGTGTCAATGAGAGGCGGTAACTGCTTAGCATCAGGCGATCTGGCTGGACGTTTGCCTTCTATTTCAGAAAAAATAAACAGGGCAATAAAAACTTCGATTCCGGGGTTGGGCAAAAGTTCCAAAAGAAAAAACCCAAAGGTTGGCTGGTAGAGAATGCCTTGGGCATTAAGTCCGCCTTTGTACAAATTATATTGTTTTGTGAAAGAAGTCAAATAAATAAATAAAATAAAAAATAAAAAACTTAAACTCATAAACTTAATCTATTTTGTTGTCAAACTGATGAATCAACGGCAAAAACGTATTATGTATTATTTTTATCGCTTGGGAATAAGTAATAATTTTTATTTTAGTTAATTTATAAAACTATGACAAACTCAATCCAATCGAGTAGGCAATGGTATAACAAGAAATAAACTAGATGGCCACGAAATTACTGCATACCTCAATGTTCATACCTAATATATAAGTATTAATACGGTACCTATTTATTTAAAGATATCATACACATGCCAGTTTTGTACTTTGATATATTAAATTATATTAATACTAAAAAGAGATAAAGTTTGTGGTTTTTTATTTAAAATGCACATAAATGGATTTAACATGGACTTATGATCCAATTCTGAAAATACATTTGTGATTTCGGATCCATGAGGTATAGTCAGCAGCATAAGTTTAGATTTTTAATGGCGTCCTGAACAATTATGATCCTTAATACCTTGTAAGACTTCTAAACGTAGAAAAAACACCTTAACCGTATTTAATAAAATAGAGATAAAACTTAATTGAGCTTTGATTGATAAAAGACTTACCAAAGATTTTGAAGTGCACAGCGACTTTTTTGGTGACTGTACACCCACTTGCAACATTGCCGAAATGTTGGAGACTCGGGACAGATTTGAGAGACAGAGAGACAATGTAGAAATGATGTGCGTGACCACGAAAGTTAAATTCCACAGAAAGACACTTAAGCCTAAACAATATTTTTATATAGTCTCACGCCATTTATCCCCGAAGCGGTAGTCAGAGGTGTAATATGACACCCACATTTGGCCATGAATTTTTGGGGGGCACATCACCAGACTCCGGGCTGCTACTGAGAATTCGGAAAACTCAGTAACACTTTTGCACCACCCAGGAATCGAACCCGAGACCACCGATCAGCAGTCGCATACGCTATCCACTGGACCTCGAAGGCAGTCAAGACTAAACTACACAGCAATAATTGTTTGGCCATGATTTAGAAAAAGCAAACCGGATTTTAAATAAAGTGCAAAATTCCTCCAGTGATTTTCCTTTACATTTATTATTAAAATGGCCAATTTCGCTGTACAAATTAATCCTGTGACACGGGGGACAATCATATACAGATAATACCTATAATCAATCAAAGAACACAAATTACTCCCAAACTCGAAACAACACTTTGTGAATCATACAAGTGTTGGAATTTTAACTTTCGTGGTCATTTAAACTTATTTTAAATTGTCTTTCGGGATATTTACCACGTACCTTTGTTTGGAGTAATCGATATTTCGACACTGTTGCTTAAGGTACGTGGTATTTATCTCGAAAGACAACTGAAAATAAATACAAAGTGTTGTGGCGTGTCGGGATCGAACCTACAACACTCAGTATCAACACTACTACTGCATTGTTAAACGACGAGACGGCTTCTAAAACCACTGTACCATAGGCGCAGTCTCACTCAAATATGAAGACAAATCTTAATTGTGATCTGAATACCCGCTATGCCCTACTATGCAAACTTCAGTAAACGAACCGACGCATGTAAATAAATACCTACACGCCTTTAACCACCCATTTAGGGAGAGAAAGGCATACATTACCCACTGTTTTGGAACACACAACAAAGCAAAACACAACCGCTTCCCACAAAAATAATCGTGCATTCATCGAAAAAAAACCGGCCAAAAGCAAAAAATACATACGAGAGTAGAATTTAAACATGTGTGATCAAAACAAGCCGTGTGCAGGTGGACGGCCGATGACCTAGGTATTGAGTAATATGCATACGTATTCTGTACGTGTCCACACGATCAAGTCCGAATTTTTGGCATACCGAGCGAACTGGTATTGCGACTTTGGGGACACGAAAATACTGCGGACTGTTATTGGAGTTTGTTTTGGTCCTTAGTCGGTTGCTACCAAAACATACCTGTTGACATTAGTGTATATAGGAATAGGCTTGTGTCCACTAAAAATAAATCGGTTTGATTGTAGTATCTATAGATTCATTATGATTTTAAGATGCCCATAAAGTTTATTATTCATTATAAAAAGGTAAGATTAATGTTATTTATAGGATTCTAAAACTAAAAATAATGTATTTATTCTTGTGACAGTGAACACCAATCAGAGAGCATTACGTCAAACAGTACGACCGCCATTCATGTCGTTGACTTTTTAGTAGTAACTAAATACAATTAAAACGTCAAACTGTCTACCTGTCAAATCGAATATAACAAAATAAAAGTGGGTTCATCAGACCAGACCTCATTCACGGTTTGCTTTGTTTTGGACTTTGTGATATCACTCAACTGCCATGATGGTTTACAGCGCTTTCGTGTCAAATTCAAAAAGGTTTTTAAAACGCCATAATTAGTAATGTTAATGCTGATCGATTTTTGAAGAAAAAATCAGGTATTTCAGTTTAACATCTAATAAAGGAACGAATCAATCGCTAATTACCTACATTTTAGGACACAAGCGTATTGTAGTTATTTCTACGTTTTTCGCAATTATTTATTTTTAGATCATAGGTTAGTTTGCAGTCCTTACTTATGCACGATACCTCATGTTTTAAGCCATATGAGAGTTAATTACACATTTCTAACCCCATAAACAGTGGGCCTTTCCAATTTGCTGAGTTGAATAATACTAACATCCAATCTACTCTGTATCCAATCCGTATCTCTCTTCTTATTACTCTTCATGCAGCTAAAGGCATAACAAGCCTAGCCTTCAGTGCTATTCTGCTATGAAACAACCTTACCTTACCACTCTGCTGTAGCGCCTAAATACAGATTCGCTCCTAGTTCGAAGCACTGATTGTCTCCCACAGAGCTCTGCAACGATCAGTCCTGATTCAGGGCTGTCTGTGTAATGACCACGAGCTTGTCATTGCGTACAGTGACAATGCTTTATTTTGGATCATACCTACCACGATAAAACAATGTTTTTTTTTTTATAGACTCACGCCTGTATTCCCGAAGGGGTAGGCAGAGGCGTAATGTTACACCACAGTGGTCCAGTGGATAGCATATGCAACTGCTGATCGGAGGTCCCACGTTCGATGCCTGGGTCGGACAAAAGTGTTACTGGGTTTTCTGGATTCTTAGTAGCAGCACGGAGTCTGGTGATGTGCCCAGTAACGGCAATAGGCTCACGTAATAACGTGGGACCTTAAAATTCATGGCGAAATGTGGGCGTAATAAAACAATGTGTAGCATGTATTTCCTACAATTCTATTTCATACTAACATTTTTTCTAATCTGGCAACCACGAAGCAGACCATATATGTAAATAAATCCTCCACATAAAAGATTAACAATATCAAATTAATATATTTTGCTAATATAAGCAACATGGGAAAACCAGAACTTATTGTATTGTAGGACAAAAATACCCAACTTTATCTTGCTTTCAACACAAGTAGGCGGAAAATATAACTAACGACGTGCGTGATAAGGCAATGTACAAAAACGTTAAAGATTATTATAATATGTTTATGAGAATGTTTGTTTAAGCAGGAAAAGGCTTCACCTTTGTAGTTGTTTGGAAAAAATCTTCAAAATTCTTCTTAATTCTTCTGGATATAGCATCAGATCACGTTTATCATAAAATGAGCTTCTGGGCGCTCCTATGTATTATTGTGATGCGTCAGCTATATCACTTGAAAGCTTTATCAAGATCCGTTCATTAGCTTCTGATTCTGAATAAAAGAGTAACAGACAACCATACAAAGAAAGAAAGAAGAAAGAAAAACTGTTTATTTGTCACAGACACTGGAAAGGTATAACATATAAAATAAAACATACATACATACATATAGTCACGCCTTTTTCCCGTCGGGGTAGGCAGAGACAACGGAACGCCATTTGCATCTATCCTTACAAACCTCACGCGCTTCCTCTACATTCATTACTCTGTTCATACATGCTCGCCTGTTTTAAAATAAAACATCAGAAGGCTAATCTGTGACAGATAGGTGCACACTCAGCTATATTGTTGCATTGTGGTAGTGTCCAGAATACAACGCTGTTCTACATATATCATACCTCCATACCTACATCGATCCATCCCTCCTCACGAGCTTTCACGTTTAAAATTTATAACACCTACTAAAATGTTGAATCACCGTAAATAAAACATTGAAAAGCATAATTTTTAAGCATACACGCCAAGAAAGAGAAGGATAGAAAATGTGAAAGAAAAGTAAATAAATATTCAAGGGAACTTTTACGTTTTACGTCACTGGCTGGTTGTGATACGCGGGTTTTACCTACAGCTAACTTTAATCAAGATAGAAAAGAAAATAATATGCGTCACCTTTAGCCGATTTCGTTGAAAATAGAACATTTTCTTCGGATTTCGAATTTTCCCTCGTATGACCAACCGTTTGTCTGAGTCATGCATAATATAAAATGAATTCGTGTTTGGATAACACATTGTTAGTCAACACCGGCTCCTTCAGTGGCATTTTGACCACTGCGTAGTTCCGGGTTTAATGCTCGGGTTTGATATTTAGGTACCTACCTACTATTGTTTTTTATTTCTTTTAAGAAAGTCGGACTATGAACTAAGTTAAGTAAGTGTCTTGTTTGGTCATTGTTTAGGTAGCCAGTACCTACCTAAAAAATTAACAAAACACCCACATTACGCCATATTATGGATTACAAGAGCCTATTACTGTTATCTGAAACTTTGCTAAACTCTGTGTTGTCACTGAGAAATCGGAAAAGCTCAGTAACACTTTTGCCCGACCCAGGACTCAAACCCGGGATAAGCAGACGCATACGCTATCCTCTGGCGGTTGTCTTTTCAGCACCTCGTTCCATAAACTTAGTGAATAAGTGAATAATAGTGAAAAAGCTTTTCTCAAGGCCGTCAAGGTGAAGGCCATCATGCCATAATGCTATACTGGCTCCTGGGACGATGGCCATCACTATGGGACTTCACTGACTGCTTAACATCAGGCAGCATGGAGTCAATTTGTTCGGCAGAAATAAAAAAAAAAGAATGAAATCAAGAATGAAATGCTTCGTTACGTAGGCTGCGTAATTTTCTTCCAACAGCCACTAAAATTGCGCTTGCTGAATCTTTACTCCTTCCAGTACTCGATTATGCCGATGTCAGCTATCTTGATCTCACTGAGCAGCAACTTGACAAACTTGAGCGTCTCCAGAATTTTTGTATAAGATTCATATTTGGTCTTCGCAAATATGATCATGTATCAGAATTTCGTATCAAACTCAAGTGGCTCCCAATTCGTCTTCGCAGGAATACTCATATTCTTATATTATTGTATAACTCAAAGAACGTTTTAAGTTCCTCTATGACACACATTCAAGGTTTCTGAGGTCGTCAGAGAATCTGAGACTGCACATGCCAACGCATTCAACAAACTTCTTTAGTAAATCCTTTGCTGTCCAAGCAGTGCGCTTGTGGAATGCGTTGCCATTAAAAATAAGGCAAAGTCAATAGGCATATTTAAAAAGGCTTTAAAACAACATTTCCTAGCTAGTAACTAAGCATTGTTAATAGCATGATGTAACTATAATATCTAAACTGTAATATGTATGTATGTATATTATTATGTATGTATGTATTATTATGTATTACCTATTTATATTATTATGTATATTATCACGTATATTATTATGTATTTTACTATGTATTTATGCACCGTATGTATATGTTAATTTAAGCAAGTAACTTTATTACTACACCATTGAATTATTATATTTTTCTAGTCTATTTCTGTCCATCCAAAGGTTGCCTGTAAGAAATTGCTTTTAGCGATAAGGCCGCCCATTGTGCATTTAAATTGTAAAATCAACTATCTCTCTTGTCTCTGTAAAATTTCTGTGTATGGTGTACAATAAAGCATTATCTAATCTAATCTAATCTAATCTAATCAAAATCGTTCAAAGTTTTGAATATGCACAGTAGCAGACTTTCAAGGCCTTACGTATCGAAAATCGCGAGTCGAAAACCGGAACGTATTAATGCGCGGAATAATCCAATGAGAACTCTTACAAAGCTGCGCATTCAACGAAAATGTGCTTAATTTATAGAGTAAACAGGCTTGGCAGAGTGAAAAGATAGATGAAAAAAATTACACAAAACAAAAGGTTGGTCTTCCTAAAAATATATGTGTATTACTTACCCTTCTTTAAGGTACAGAATGCGGTCTTATCCTCAAAATGCAATTTGTTCTAGGCAACCTATGATAGGCTTTCGAATGAGGATGTAAATGAGGATGTACGTACTATCCTATAAATTAAAATTGAGGTGTTCAGTGCAGGTAGTTCTACTACCACGTCTTCTATCAAACCTGATGGAATTGGGGTGGTGCCCAACCATAAAAGAACACCGCGATTTATATCTCCAGCTTATCATCACGAAGAGTCTAACGTCGTCACCAATACAAAAAGGATTGCTGGATGTTTTCTTTACAACCAGTTCTGCTGCACAGCTCCACACTTCATCATCATCGTCCTAGCGTTATCCCGGTTGCAACCAAGACTTGCAAGCCTTGGAGCCCGTGGTCCGCTTACTGGTCTAACCAGATATGACAGAATATCAACTTTTCCACAGAGCGACAGTCGTCTGACCTCCGCAACCCAAAGGGATAGCGATATTCGATGGTTTAGACCAGTATCAGTTTATTTGAGGGTACTGACTCCCCGTAACGACTGTCAAAGACAGGCGTGACCGACCGTTTAACGTGCTCTCCGAGGCACGAGGCAAGCGATAATTCACAATTTTAATACGCACTATGCACAGCTCCACACATCTCTGAACTGATGGAAGTGCAACCGGACGGTCATAATATTGGTGCCCGAGCCATTTAATCTTTATATCTGCAATTCTCTTGCTTTATTATTATTATCACCAAACAAGTTCTGTGAGGGTTAGCAGGACCACAATAGTAATCCCACAGTGTAAGATCGAGAAAGCGTGATAGTCGAATAAATTAATTGGACCAGCTTTCTAGTTAATATAATGATTGATAATTATTATGGCTTGATCCATGTCTTGGAGTGAACCTTAAAAGAGTCCCCAAACATGCGGTTGCGGTAAAACCCGTATTATAATTATTTATAGGTACTGTTCTGCACCGGTAGCTCAAAGCCTTCTTCGATAATTGGACAATCCAACACAAAACTATTTCTTAATTCGAAGCAGTAAATCCTGAGATTAGCGGGTTCAGCCAAACAAACGGACCAACTCTTGAGTTTTATTTTTTCATCATCAGCCTTTAACTGCTGGACTAGGCCTCTCCTTTGAAGGAGGAATTGGCCTACTATACCACGCTGGCCAAACGTTGGTATAGGGTTTGTATCAAGTTTTCCTTCTCTTACAGTGCTGCTCTCTGCATAATATGATCCCTCTGTCGGCTCTTACGACATCCATGGGATGATATGGGGTGGTGACAATCCGTATTCTTAATCCGTCACCACACGGACAGACACTTGAGTTTTATATTAACTATAAAAGTATTTAATTAATTTATCAATAATCGTTTTCTGAACGCTAAGTACTTATAATTCTTTTCTTTCGCTGCTAATCCTGCAGTAAACTCACACTACCGCAAAACTTGCTTCTAAACTTTATTTCTTAGCACATAAGATTCAAATTCAAATGACAATTTCAATTCAACGGCAATTTATAGACTTGTCACAGAAAATACATTTTCAATGGGAAAGTTTTAGTTCCACAATGCACGGTGTTTCCAAGATGGCAGTTAATTATTAGTTATTTGTTACTTTATGAGCAGCTGTTAGGAGGACAAACGATTTTGAAATATTTCTGTAAGTGGCATTTTGGGTTGTAGCTATTGTATTGTACATAGTAGAGACATTGTCTGGCTGACATGCGCTTTCTGGTGTGCAACTGTGTTTTAATGGGTTAAACGTTTTCTAGAAATGTACTTTCATTTCATCATCAGCCTTTAACAGGCCACTGCTGGACTAGGCCTCTCCTATGAAAGGAGGAATTGGCCTACTATACCACGCTGGCCAAACGGATTGGTATAGGATTTGTATCAAGTTTTCCTTCTCTCACAGTGCTATTCTCTGCTTAATAAGCTCCCTCTGTCGGCTCTTACGACATCCATGGGATGATATGGGGTGGTGACAATCCGTATTCTTAATCCGTCACCACACGGAAATGTACTTATAATTGTTCTAAATATGGGGCAACGATAATCTAGTGGAGATACCAAGAGACTGCCATGCCAGAGGTTATCTGGTTCGAATGGGAAATCCACGGCGCGCACCAATGACTTTTCGGAGTTGTGTGCGTATTAAATTGTTAATTATCGCTTGTCCTGTGCCTCGGAGAGCACGTTAAGCCGTCGGTCCCGGCTGTCATGCAGATCATTCAATGGTTTGTGACTGTACCTACCTCTGAAACAACTGACACAAGTCTTAACTATGGAATATGGCTATTTCTCTTGGTTGTAGAGTTCAGACAGGCAATCCCTCTGCAGAAAAGCTAGTATTTCAATCAAATCCGGTTAGACTAGTAGGCAGACCCCGGGTTGCAACTGGGAAAACGCTAGGAGGATGATGTTCTTTATATGGGACATTGAAAGTAGGATGGTGTAATGGTTAAGGGAATCGCTGCGCCGAGGGTTGTGAGTTCGATTCAAGTTCGAGTGATCTATATGTGGTCCAGAGTCAGTGTTTTAGGCTGTACTAACATGTGTAACGTCTCACGCGACAAAAAAATATAAATTCATGATCATCAGACCTTTATATAAACTGTCCCACTGCTGGGCACGGGCCTCTTCTCTACAGCCAACAAGAAGAGGCCTCTTTCCTTCAGCGTTAAACAAGCGATAATTAACATTTTTATCAAATAATCTATAATTTATAACACTTCGAAAAGTCAATGATACGCGCCGTGGATTCGAACCGTAACTCTCTGTTTATCAGTCTGTCGGTCTCTCCACTAAGCTATCGCTGATTACGTTTACATAAATAGGTCATGTAAAAGAAAGTAAGTGATAAGTACCTATCCTATATCCTTATGTATAACCCTTACAATGTGTAAACAAAGTTTGAATTTGATCGGACAGGGAGGTAGGTACATAGGTACTTCAGGCGTAAAGGGTAACAAACAAATTCACTCATAATCGTATCTATAATAACCGTAGGGATGCAAGTAGTATCTCGTAAATACGTCTGAAATAAGTGGCATTACAACACATTATTCATCATTAAAGCATTTTAAATATTAATGAAACCAGTCTACCAAACGCCGGCTCTGCCTGCCCCATCGCAGCAACTGGCCATAATATTATATCATTTCATGCATCCTAGAATCTACACGCTTTCCAAATCAAAATACCCTTTAAATAAACTACAAAAGGACGCCCCATCTAGCGTCACTAATTAAGATTTACTAGCAACGCATAAAAATATAACGTATATTTTATCATTCTCTCCAAATAGCCGCCATATTATACAAACAACAATAAAAAAGTTAAAGTTTCCCGCCAATACACACTTCACCTGCATGAAGTATGTACACACCATAAGCGTAAATTCCACATGCGATAAGTAATAAAAACACCTTATTTTTTAGAACTAATAAAACATTCCTATCGGTCGTGCCGAACGACCTATAAAACCGTTATCCTGCACTTTATAACCGAATCAAATTAAATAAATCCACACTCTGAACTACTACGTACTATGAACTACGTCTTCAACTCACTAGGATATAACTAACCCGCCAATTTGAATGCACGGTGCTTAAGTATTTATATTTATACATGGAGCCGAGACAATTCAATTTAGCCGTATTACTCGTGGGTGCGTTCTAAATGACGTCAAAGGCGCATTCCATTCGAACTTCGAAGAGGAAAATGAACGGAGCGAATTCGCCGAACGCACCGTTGCACTATTAATACATTGACAAAGTATTTACTAACGAATAAATGAGGGTCATTATAATATGATCCTTATTGCATAACAGATAAGGTTCTAGGATATTGTGGTTTTAATTTTTTTGGTGCTTGATTAAGTTGGGGAACGCTAAAGTCCGCTATGCCTAGAGTTTACGCGGGAAAACGTTTCTGACAAGAATGAGTCAACAATCGAATCTTTATTTCGAACGCGTTCGTGACTCGAGTTAGGAATTGCGGCGTGTTTGAGAGATAGTAATGTCAAGATATTTACCTTCCTGGCGGCCAGGATATCTGAGAGCCACTATTGTGTAAAATACCGTTAGTTTTAATCGCAAGAAACGGATTTTCTAATTTACTAGACGAAGCACATTACTTTTACGTTGGTTATATACCTGTATAATTAATTTTGAAAAAAGTATCTATCAATCCTTCAATTCCCAGGTTATATCTAGCTAAAATTTCCATTTGCTAACAATCTAATCTTAATATATAAAATCCTTGCGTTACTTACTGACTGACAGACACGGTACAGCCGAAACTATTGGGCGCAGGAAGCTGAAATTTGGCATGTAAGTGGGACCGTACCGGTGCACTAAGAAGGAATTTTGTGAAATTCCCACGGGATCGGCCAAAAGAGGTAAATTTTAAAAAATTGCAGGCGCAGCTGCTGCCTTCGTCTAGTTACAAATAAATATCAATTAGTTTTTACTTGACGTCCTGTCCAACTTTTCATCGCAGATTTCTTTTTTTGTTTCATTTCACATTACCTCTCTTTTTTTTACTAATCTACCGTAGACATAGTCCTGTGATCAAACAACATTGTTTGTAAGTATGTAAACAATGTATGAAGTAATAGCAATGATTCACACAATGTTCTATTAACATAGTGGAAGTCCTTTAAAGTCCTTCCTTCCGCCAGGGTCTTCCGTTCGAACTCAGCACAGTACTTAGCTCTGTATGGTTAAGGGCAGACCACACGCGAATACTCTTTAGAGATTAGATACATTACAAAAAATAAATTAAAATACATATCCCTATTTTAGCTGAACACACTGGTATTGGTCAATACAAAGAACATATTTATTCAATTAGTTTCTTGGGGTATTTCCTCATCATCATCATCATATCAGCCGACAGACGTCCACTGCTGGACATACAACAATCTGGACTACACAATTCACATAGACCGACCTTGAGCCGCCCACTTCCCGCAAAGGGTTCCCACGATCTCGACACATTATATCAGAAAGGCCTCCCGCAATGTGGAACCTTGCGGGAGTCCTACCTCTGCTGCTAATCTCTGCTTTGGATATTTAGCTAGGAGGCGCCAGTACGGGAGTAGGACCACCAGTGCCGTTCAGCTGCAGGTCTAATCATCAGAAAGCACATGACTCATCATCCTCCTAGCGTTTATCCCAGTTAGAACCCGAGGTCCACTTTCTAGTCTAACCGGATTTGACTGAATATTAGCTTTTCCACGGAGCGACTGCCTGTCTGACCTCCGCAACCCAAAGGGCTAGCTATATTCCATGGTTTAGACTAGTATCAGTTTGTTTATAGGTACTGACTCCCTATAACGACTGTCAAAGGTCTTCATAACAGGAATTGGCAGGTGATAGGTGATAGTCATGTGCTTTCTGGCGCCAGCCAATTACCAATTTCTAGTAGACAGTAGGTAGTTACTTTTACTAGGCTATAAGTACAGGCTGAGGAAACTGCACCATGTCTATTTGTGCCTTCAAAGCCCGACAAAAGTTCTGATGCTTCATGCTCTCGGCGCGATCGCTACCGTCGTTTTTAACCTCTGCATCACAAAGGGATAGCGAACAACAACAATTACCTACACCTGGTCCTGTAGCTAATGGCATTCGATTAGCTATATCGCTAATCGCTAAGCGCAAAAATGAAGACAAGTGGAACTGACAAAGGCTTTCGATATGTCACGTCGTCAACGAAGAAGGAATTGCTTATGTTGCCATGGCAACCAAGCGTTAGCGAAAGTAGAAATCAGAAGCGGATGCCATTTGGCTAGGCCCTCTGACTCGCGATGTATTGAGCGTTTTAACCCCTCGTTACGACTATTAAAGATCTTCATATAGAAAGACCGAAGACTTGATGTGCTAAGCAAAGCACAGAATAAATCTCACTTACAGAAAAATCACGTTTGCATATCAATTCGGCAAGTCTAAATTCTTAGTGCGAGCTTTAGTCCAAAATCGATACCTACCAGGTATCGGTATTGGTATCCATCCGGCTTATCGCTAAGCAATTAGTCTATTTATGTATACATTTACATAAAACCGCAGATAATAAAACCTAAAGACGTCATAGCATTATTTTATTAACATATTTTTGTACCGGAGGTAGGTCCAAAGTTTAAGGAAAACATATTTTTCCTTCTGTAGGTTTTGATAACGCGAACTAGGCTGTTAGACTTTTCCATACATAATAAGATGGAATTAATAATATGTCCTTATGCTGTAATTATAATATTTTTTATAGACGCTCGTCTGAATCCTCAAAGTGGTAGGCAGAAGATTTTTTTTTTTATTTCTGCCGAACAAATTGACTCCTTGCTGCCTGATGTTAAGCAGTAAGTGAAGTCCCCTAGTGATGGCCATCATCCCAACAGACAGCATGGCATTATGGTGTGATGGCCCTCACCTTGACAGCCTTGAGAAAAGCTTTTTCACGCCCCGCTTAAAGGACCCAGGATCATAAGTGGAGGGAAACACGTGGCCTGGCAAAGAGTTCCACATCTTAATGGTACGGCAGAGATAAGAGGCGCCGAACCGTTTGGTGCGTGACGGTATCTGTTCTACCGTGTAAGAGTGGGACCTCAACCCAGCACGTGTCGTTCGGGATAGGAAAGGAGAGGGAGGGATTAGTTGAAAGAGCTCTTCGGAGCACTCACCGTGATAGATGCGGTAGAAGACAGCCATTGAGACCACGTCTCTGCGTAATTGCAGTGACTCAAGAGTCTTAGTGGCCTCTGGATCCCCAATGATACGGACAGCACGCCGTTGCAACCTATCGAGGGCGTCCAATAAGTACTGAGCGGAGCCATTCCAAAGGTGAGAGCAGTATTCCACGCAGGAGCGAACCATATATATATATTACCAGTATAATATTACACCCACATTTGGCCACATTATTTGCAGGTCCCACGTAATGGGGGGCCAGCTTATTGCCGCTACCGGGCACTTTTCCAGGATACGTGCTGAGAATTCGGCAAAACTCAGTAACACTTTTGCCCGACCTGGGTAGCGACCCTGAATTCTGCATACAAATACAATTGTACCCCTTTTTGCCATAGTTGTATAGGAGGATCCTATTTAAGGAGTTGTAAATAGGAGTTCAGTTTTTTGCTATTTTGACTACGGAACCCTAAAAAGGCATACCAGTCGGTAATATTTTATTCTTGACGACTATAGAAGTAATCATGTCTTACTCGCAACCCTGGCTTTCTAAACAATATGTACTATATTATCTCGAACTATACGTACATATAATCCTAAATTCGCAAGTCCAACGAGACGTTATATTTATTCTTCCCCCTTTCCTCGTCAATTCTCGATAACCCAAACCGGTTTATGGTGCGACTTTTTTTTACCATGAGTCTATGGTCGGAGAGGTTATGGCAGGCATTTCCGGCGCGGACCGGAAGCCGCCGCCGTACCAAAGGTCAGTTTTAGCTGCTGTATGCAGGTGGGTAAGTTGACTATGGTACGATAGGTTTTGTTATTACGTAGTTAATTTAGGTGGACTAAGGATAAGGTAGGTTATGTTTTTAATTTGTTATGAATGTTGGGTATAAATGAAGTGCCTGTGTTTTTATTAGGAGACACATTATTTAGACACATTGTCCATATACACGCTTGAAAATTGCACCCATTTTTTTTTTTAATGTGCTTATAGGTACGTGGTAACAAAAGCTGTAAGTACAATAGAAATGTCTTAGAATCTTGCCATTAATTTTGCAAATATTTCGAAAAGTTTACATTTACAGAACTTGCATAAAGTTTGCAGATATAGGTGGGTATTGTAAGATTTTGAACAATGTCAGGATATTATTTGATGTTTCTGCCTGCGCATAATGATTGTCAAAATTGTTTATGACAGTCAGGATTCATCTACCAGGCACGGATCAAGCGATAAATACCAATTTAATATGCACATAACTAAAAAAAGTTTGGGCTTTTCAGGATGGGTTCGAACCCGACGCCATTTACGCAGGATATTGTTCTGCCACTGAGCTATCGAACTCATTAGCCGCAACAACTGACACATCGAAATGTCTGCCTATCAACAACATTTTTAACCTGTTTCATAAACGCATCGAATATCAATACCGTCAGCATTGCGCCATTTCCACTTGACTACAGCGCAAAACCTCAACATTCTTCAAACAATATTACTAAGCATATATGTTAATAAAATCATTAACATCACTACTTCTTATATGGTGGTGATACACTTGAGCGTGCACCTGTAATAAGCATTCTTGCGAATGTTACATAACAAAAAAACAGACGAGAGTGTTTTAGAGAGCATTCTTACGAGTGTTATTACATTCTAGCGAATATAAAGGTGCTTCAATCTTTTTGCTGATTAAAGCGCTCGTTAGAGCTGTTCCATTCTTCCTATAATCCCGAGTCCTTTAAGCGGGGTGTGAAAAAGCTTTGCTCTAGGCCATCAAAGAAGTGACCATCATGCCATTATTTTTAATATTTTATTGGCATGATGACTTGCTATGGGACTCCATGTATGCTTAAGATTAGGCGGCATGGAGTAAGAAAAAAAGGATCGTGAAAATGTTCTTAGCAATGTTCGGCTCTGTTTGTTGTCCAAATCGACAAAACAAAAACGGCGAATGCTCGTTGTTTTGTTACAGGTGAATGCTCTGGTGTATCAGCGCCATAACAGTTGCGAACAGGAACTGAAAATATTTTGTATTTGCATATAGCACCGGCCAGTTCCTAGGAATAATAAAATGCGTTCGGTTTTCCCCGTTACGATATGCAAAATGCATTTTCTAGGAAATCGCTGATTGATGCGGAATCGACTGCCTTGGTCTGGTGGTTAGGTTAGAGGACGTGGGTTCGATTCCCGTACGGGAGAAATCTTAGTGCGATAAGCACAATATTTTTTGCCCATCCAAAACGAATCTTTATGGATGAGCAATGATTTATGGATGGCCTATAGGTATATACTAATATATAAAGCTCAAGAGTTTGTTTGTTTGTTTGGTTTTGGTAGGTACTGGACTGATTTGAAAAATTCTTTCAGTGTTAGATAGCACCTTTATCGAGGAAGGCTATAGGCTATATAACATCAGGCTATGAGCAACGGGAGCGGAGCAGTAGCCTTAAAATAACGCGGGTGTAACCGCGGGCATCCTCTAGCATTGTATAAATAAGTATGTTTATCGGTTAAGTAGGTGCCATAGTATAAGCTCTGTATAGTTTTGATGTCATGACTAACGGGTGAGTTGCCTTATCATCATATATTTACTTTTGTATTCGAGACGATACCCGCAGCTAGGCCCATATTTTTTAACCACTTCTTCCCAATCCCGTTAGAATTTCGGGAAATTCCATCTTAGTACAATACGGTCCTAAGGTACATACATGTCAAATTTCAGCTTCTTGCGCCCAGTGGTTTTGGCTGTGGCTTTTCTGCCAGCCAGTAACGGTTACACCCGCTCCCGTGGCTCATAGCGTGATGTTATATAGCCTTCTTTGATAAATAGGCTATCTAACCCTGATATTATTTTTCAAATCGGACCAGTAGTATCTGGATTAGCGCATTCAGCAAGCAAACAAACAAGCAAACTCTTCAGCTTTATAGTATTCGATTAGATATACAGATTTGTCAAAGGACAAATTTATTCAAAAACCCTATTTCCAGTAATAAGTCCGTATGACTCACATACTGGTACTCGAAGAATGTGGAATGTGTTTTAAGAAACAATCTCTTATATCCTTAACTCGGCGCCTAGACAGGCGTCAGTGGCTGTCGAAGGTCGTTACAAGAGAATTTTAGCGCCCTTTGCTCTTTATCAATGTTTGGTTTACCACTATGCTAATATAATATTATATGCAGAATTATTTCCTAGTATGTCATGGGCCTCCCGCAAGGTGGACTGACGATCTTGTTGGGATCGCGGGTAGCGGATGGATGCGGGTGGCTCTGGATCGGTTCATTGTCGAGAGGCTTGGGGGAGGCCTATGTCCAGCTGTGGACGTCTTTCGGCTGATATGATATGATGATGTAGACATTAGGACGTCCTTTTGAACTTTATGGGTTAGGTTAAATAGTTGTTTCCCGTAGTACCTATATAACTTTTGCATAAAATGTACTAAATGACCTTTTCTGCAAATACCTCAGACATGAGATTATTAATGAGGCAGGAAAGAGTTTATTGCGACTGATTATATAGGTGACACAACCACGGTAAAGTATTGAGCTGAATTTGCGCACTGGCACAGGGGACGTAGCCAATCGCACCACTGAGACAACCTTGTACTTAATTAAAACATTAATTCTTACACTCTAATTACTTAAAAAGCAAACTTAATATATATAAAAGTATTTCATTACTGACTGACTGACAGACATCTTACAGCTGAAACTACTGAGCACAAGAATAAAAAAAAAATCGCATCTACCTATCCTCTTGGTGCCCGCCAAGAGCAGGTTTTTGAAAATTGTCGCTCCTAAAGTGGGAAAGAGGTCCCAGGGTTTATTCATACATACATACATACATAGTCTCACGCCTATATCCCCGAAGAAGTAGCCAGAGGTATAATATTGCTACACCCACTTTTCGCCAGATTTATTTTAGCCCCACGTAATAGGAGGCGAGCCTATTGCCGTACCGGGCATATAACCAGACTCCGTGCTACTACTGAGAATTTCCTATCGGAAAAACCCAATAACATTTTGCCCGACCCGGGGATTGAACCCGAGACCTCCCAACCCCACGCTCATTTATGCCTCGAGACCATTTAAAATCCTAGTTTGGTTTAAAATACAAATCAATGGTAATAAGTATAATAAACACGAATAGGTACGTAGAACGGTACTTAATGAAACTAATTAAAACCTAGTTTCCTTATTTTGAATACCTATGTATATGTGTAATAATAACAGGGAAAATATTATGACATTATACTATTTTATAATTTATCGACTTAAGGTACCAAAACATTTGATAAAACAACTACTTTTTATACCACCGATAACCTCAATGTGGTAAGAGGTTTTGCACGCGTTAATCCCACGAACCACTAAATCAATGTTAATAATGCTAATTTAAGAATAATTTTACTATTAATTAAACAATAAAGAACACCAAATTCATCGGAAAACGCATCACAAAATGTCGAACACATCATCATCACCACCGACCTCTAGCAAAATTAACACAATGATTAAGAACTGTACATATTATATTAATTATGAATGAATAATGTTAACCATTGTCCGTGTGGTGACGGATTAAGAATACGGATTGTCACCACCCCATATCATCCCATGGATGGGTGTCGTAAGAGCCCACAGAGGGAGCATATTATGCAGAGAACAGCACTGTAAGAGAAGGAAAACTTGATACAAACCCTATACCAACCCATTTGGCCAGCGTGGTGTATAGTAGGCCAATTCCTCCTTTCAAAGGAGAGGTCAGTCCTAGTCCAGCTGTGGACTGTTAAAGGCTGATGATGAATGTTAACCATAAGAAGCAGACCATTAAACCATAAAAATCTATTTTCATTGTGCAATATCGGTATGTTTCATTTATTTTCTTTTCCTCTTTACTAAACCTATGTAAAACATTAAAAGCAAGTCAAATCCAACTGCATTACAGCAAATCCAAAGACGCACCGAATACCGCATTGACGACAAGAAAAAGATTTCATTCTATTCTCATCCGAGGCAATACAATAAAAATAATAAAATCTTATTTTACAACTAATATTGTTACCCCAAACGCAATATATTTCCCCCTGGTACTGCCTGTATAATGTTATAGTAGTACTAAATTGTAACTACCCAAATGCGTATTGAGTGTGTATGAGAGTGTATTCGAATGTTCGATTTTTGAGAAGTAGTAGGCAGTTTCAACAAACAATAAGTTAAAAGTCTTGTCTAGGATACTGTTCAGTATTTTTAATTCTTGTGAATAACATTTTTGCCCTATTTGACTGTCTAGATGCGACGTAATGTTAAGGCAAAGACTAACAGCCGGCTTCGTCCAAACCAACGGCGCGAACCACTGACTTTTCGAAATTACGTGCGTATTACATTGTTAATTATCGCTTGCTAAATGGCGAAGAAAACCTGTGTGTCGCATAAAATTTTTCTTCATGAAATTCTCGAAAGACATGAAATCTGACCATCACTTGGCCAGTGTGGTTGAATACTCTACCATATGACCCTTCTTTCTCTGCTGACATTATGCTTGCTGCCTTATATTACAGACCATGTGGTAATGGATTAAGAATACAAAGTGTCACAATCCCATTTCATTCTGTGCCTTAAGAGACGACTAAGGACAACACACGAAGCAAAGTACGGTTGGTGTAGTGGTTTAAGTGGTCGCTCGCCGCTTGACACTGCGCCGAGAGTTGTGGGTTCGATTCCCACACGAGACAACACTTTGTGTGATCCATAAATTGTTGTTTCAAGTCTGGATGTCCATTGTGTCCGTTGGTTGTATGTTTATAAAGTCCCCCGCGACACAGGATTTTTGGTCTTTAAAAATATTAAAAGGAAAAAAGTATGAGAGACGAAATACTAGCCATCAAACCTTATGCCTAGCAAAAGTGGCGAATGGTATACCAAGCGATTTGCAACAATGCTCTTGTGAAGCAAATTCGCGAGACTTTTGCCTTTTGAATGTCGAAAGGCTGTATGATCAAGCCTAGTACTAAAACAAGTGATTGAGTTACAAACCTTTTTGGGAGTAACAGTAATGAACCTATGTATAACAACATTACTACTGTGTAGGAGTACAACAGATACATATGCCGTCACTAGTCATCAATTATGACGTATGCCGTATTCAAATGAATGTGTCTAGACATGAGTTGTAATTTTAACTGTCTACGGTCTGCTTACGTCATCGTTCTCGAAGACAGAGAGGAGATATTCTTGTGTTTCCGGGACGAGAAGACGTGTTTATAGTATTCGTAAATATGGCGATTTTAAAATAGCGGCACGCCAGCGGAAAATATGGCGGGAAATGAGAATAGTGTGTATAGCTTTTTTGTACATTTTGATTTCTTTGTCTTGTAGTTCATCGTCGTGCTAGCGTTATCACAGTTGCATACATGTATTGGAGAACGGGATCCCTTTACAGTTCTAACCTGATTTGGCTTTCCTTTAGAGCGACGACCGTCAAAAATCCGCAACTAAAAGGGATAGCAATATCCTGTGGCTGAAACTAGTCTCAATATATTCACGGATATTGACTCCCTGTAACAACTGTCAAAGATCTTCGTGACAGCCGGGACCGACGGTTTCACGTGCTCGCCGATACACGGAGCTGGCGATGATGATCAATTTGCTACGCACGCATCGAAAAGTTAGTGGCGCGACCGTGGATTCGAAACCAGGCCCTCTCGATGACAGTCTTATAGTATCTCCACTTAGATGCTCTGGTTCTTGTACGTTTCATATGTATGAAAGTCGGTACGTTTATTATGTAATAAACGTACCTAATACATACAATACATTTTTCTTTTATAGACTTACGCCGGTATGCCCGAAGGTGTAGGCAGTAGTGTAAGGGTCGTAGCACACATATCAACTCGGAAAAGGATCGTCACCGTATCGCCTTTCACCTCGCCGTTGTAAAGTAAACGGATCAGAAGCTCCGGCACGTCGACTCGGCTACAGCTAGGCGACGGCGACGCGGTGCTTACGGCTCGCCGACCGCTGGTTGACGGCTAGGCGGCACTACTTCAATCATTTTGAATCCGAACGCAGACCCCGGGAGGGGCGTGGACGAAGAGACGTAAGCTAGGCTACGGAGAGCCGTAAGCTAGAGTACGGAGAACCGTAAGCGCAGGAACTGCAAGTCGACCACGCACCGCACCGCGGTTCGTGAGCTTGTCCCGAGGCGAGGCGATTACGTTACGATTCCGATTAGTGTGCGTTGCAGTAGGGAGTTCCATACAAATAATACTGAACAGCTCCAGTTAAAACGGTGCCGATCCCTTTCCGAGTTGATACGTGTGCTACGACCCTAATATTACACATTTCGCCATGAATTTTTAGGTCCCACGTAATACCTAGGGGGCGAGCCACTGGTTGCTGGTCACATGACACCAGACTCCGTCCTGTTACTGAGAATCGGCATATACAGATGGGTATATAGTATTTATCTTTGCCCTAGGTTTGACAATACTTATGTATTATCTCTGGAACTATTCAATATTAAAAATAAATATAGGTGACACAAAATAGTTTACTCAAGTTAAATTATCGCAACATAAACATATCGGTTGTAAATAAATCGTAGGTGTACCGGATGTACGACTTGCAACACTATCACTGCAACTGGGCCATAGTGTCAAGTGAAAACATGTTTTTTTTATCGATAATGTTGAAATCTAGTCTATGATTAATATGTTCATAGTTTATACTCTAGATTGATTGGGTATGATTTGAAAAAGGAACGTTGAGTATTTGAATTAAATAACCGTTGAGGTTTAAATTGAAAATGGAATGAAAAAATTAAACGCCATTTCCGAATACCGGTTGATGATAAAAGAAAACAATAATCAAATATTTAAGCGATATTAGGTACTTACGAGATAAATATTGGAATACCAATAAAACTGTGCCTAAATATTTTGAGTAATCCCAAACAACTAAAATATAATTATATTGTAAACTGACGCAAAACATACCTACGCTATAATAAAGGAAATAGAAATGGAATAATTACATCAAACGTCCATGTTTAACGATACGTACGAAATCTCAGCTAGATCGTATAAACATATCCACTGACATGTACGGTTAACTACAAAAGTAGCTACACAATTCAAAATCTTTGCCGATTATTTCGTGAATAAGTACTCGATGTTCATTCGTAATTTATATATTACGTTTAAGGTTTGTCTGTTTGTCTGGAAATTAAACTGAGAAAAATCGTTAATTGGTACGATATAACCATTTTAAATCACGTAAATGTATATGGACTTATCTAGGTGACTGTACACACCAACATCACTGTTACAATGATCATATTATGATACAGTTGTATAAAGCTCATAAATCGGACATCTATGAGCTTTATACAAACAACTGTATTCCTTCCATGCAGTGGTCACCAACTACTAATATTTTGTTGGATCTGGTTGAACTAGTGAGCAACCACGGACGACCAGCACCATAGGACAATGATGATGCAATGGTCAACTAGTGATGGTAAGTGGGAACCTATCAAATGCCATACAAATCCAAACCACAGCAAATTGTTAAAACTTTTATTTTAAATACTTCGAACTGCCGTAGTCGCGGGTTTGACGCCCACCCAGTACATATTTTTGTGTGATGTTTTAATATATTACCAAAGTAGCCATTTTGGAATTAGATGACCACGCATGAGTTGCCTGCGTTATTATATTATATACGCACAAAACGTAAAATAAACGCAGTTTTAAAGAGCTGTCAAATACGTCCCATATAAACGCCAAACTGTGACAAATGAAGCAACCCTATTGGCTGAGCAAACATTTCTTGTATTACTCGCCAATACGTACACAGTACATCCCACGGTCTAATGGAATAACGCGCTAGGTTTACAAAATGAATTATACGAAACGTTCGATCAAAATATTTTCACCCACACATTTCACTTTCATGATCAGAAACCATAGATAAATCTATAGAAAGGTTACATTGTACGGAGTTTAATTGTGAACGTATCTATATACATATAAATTGAAGTATCTGTCTATGATTACAAAATAAATATGTTTTCAAAAGAGCTTAATATAGGTAGTTACTTACACGATATAATGACTTAAACATTGTTTTGGTCTATCCGTCTGTCTGACTGTTTGTTTATAATGGGTAATCTCTACATTGGTTTAACCGGCTTTAATAGCGCCTTCACTGGTATAAAGAATCGCTTATAGTGCCACATAAAGGTAGGGGATACCAGCGCGAAAACTAAAAATGTCTCAAATTTAGAATGTAATTTTTTTCTTATCTTACCCAATAACGGAAAACAACGCAAGTAAAACCACGGACAACAGCTAGCAGACAATAAATAGGCAATAAAACGGTCATAGAGCAGTTTGTTTATACGCAAACTATATTTATACTTGGATCGTAAACAGATTGTGTTTCGAAGTAGGTGGCCGAGGGTAGTACACAAAAGGTGTTACATTGGCCCTTTTAGGGCGGCGGTATAATTACTTGGTGGGAAACAACTTAATGACCGCCGTTAAATAGTGCAAGCTTTAAAACAATAATTACTGGTAGAATTACAGTTTTGAACAGTGAGCTGTCACATGTTCAGGAGGTACTTAGGTGCAACGGATTCAACAAGAAGATACAACGTCTGAAGAGGAAGGACCGTAAACCGGAAGTAAGCAGAGTACCAGCTTACATGCCGTACATAAAGGGAGTGACGGACAAAGTTGGAACAGTACTACAGAAATACTCCAAATAGACTGTATATAGTCCGCTCTCCAAGGTAGCACACAGTCTACGCACCCCGAAGGATATCATTCCTCTACAAACATTTGGCGTCTACAAGATCAACTGCAGTTGTGGTAGTTCCTATATCGGACAGACCAAACGAACCATCTCTGAAAGGGTCAAGGAACATATCGCAGCTGTAAAAAACCGGCAAATTAACAAGTCTGCCATAGCTGAGCATTTGTTGGAGTCTGGACCAAACCACTGGATCGAATTACATCAACCAAAGGTCTTATCTACCGATCGTCACTATTACTCCAGGATAGTACGTGAAGCGGTTGAAATCAAAAAGCATAAAAATTTCAACCGGGAAGATGGATACAGACTGTCTACAACTTGGAATCCAGTAATCAACAAATGTAAACCCCGCCGCAGTATGCATGTAAACACAGCTCATCAGTGTGTAGACGTCATAAGTGTTGTGTGTCAACGTACCGACAGTTCAGATAAAAATAAAAAAATAAAAAAAAAACAAGTAGGGGTAGCTGCCGCAACCCGCGCTTCACAAGGACGACGATCAGTCCTGCCGCGACCAAGGCTGTTGTAAGACGGCCGAAACGTCGGTAAAACATAGGTATTAATGCCTTAAATTAATTAAATATCGCGAATAAGACCCGTTTAAATAAAATTGTATGAATTACAGTTTATTTAGAAAGAAAGAAAGAAGAAAGAAATATATCTTTATTGCCACAGGTGAGGCAATTTACTCATTAAAATTATTTACAACGTGAGGTTTTAATCCCTTTTTTCCCGCAAAAAGTCGACGTGTGAAAATTAAGTTTTAAATAGAACTAGCAGTTGGGTTTCACTTGCTAATTGCTTATGACGCCTATTTTAATAAATTGAGGTTGGAATACTAAACTATCCTTTCTTAGTGGGTGTTTACTCACAAAAGGAACTCGCTGTTAAAAATTCACTGCTGGATGTAGACTTTCGCCAGGGTACACCAGAAGATCCACTCACCCGTTTTCACCATTCAGCTACTATGAGCTACCCTTCTCTTCTCAATTACATGCAAACATACATACATAGACTCACGCTTGTTTCCCGGAGGGGCAGGCAGAGACCATGGAACGCCATTTGCAACGATCCTGACATATCTCTCTTGCTTCATTCACTCTTATCAAATTTCTCATGCATGATCTTTGGTTAAGGGTACTCTAACCTGTCCTTTTTTAGGATGTCTCCAAACTGGTCAGAAAACGTCCGCCTAGGTCTTCCCCTTCCTCCTGTCCCATTCACACTTGCCTTATATAACTTTTAGGTCAGTCTTTCGTCATCCATCGTCTCCATGTGTCCAAACCATCTTAGCATACCTTTCTCAACTAAATGGTCCATTTGACTGGAATTTGTAAACAGGATGAATTGGAAGTCATTTAAAATTAATTTCAATCCATTATGATAAACAGCAGTAGGTTCCATTAGCTCTCCCACTGGTGATAAACAATAACACACATTTAAGTAACTGTGTATCAATTTATCCACCCACATATACCAAAATCTTATCTACAGAACTAACTGTGGGCAGGTTTCCCCTAAAATTAGCCCAAGGCATAGAAGGCAATGTAACTAGAGCAAATAAGAAATAGACTTGGCAATCTCACATTATACAAATGTACGTTTTAGACGCCGCACATGACGCAGTCATACAAACAAACAGAACATATGTGTATATTACAACTGAAAAATGCGCTAACTTCCGAATTCCCCGACAAATGACGAATTCATGCTAAATTAGAATTCAGAGGCGACATTTTTCATACGCGTTATGAATTGGAATTAGATTTGTGATGGTTTTCCAATGAATCATACAATTAATGGAGCTTTTGGACCCATATGTTGTAGCTTAGACTTTGGAACCATATGTGTAGTATTAATCATCCTTGCACTGTATTGATATATTATTATGATAACTTCCTGACATTTTGACAACATAGTATTTTCTTGAGTTTACGCGAATGTTACCTACACATTGCAATTAAACTATTGTTTACGGATTTGATCGCAAAATATTGGTTTTACTGAGATTACAATCATTTTCATCTAGAAACAACATTATTTATTATTATCAGACGTTTTGATTACACGAACCGTGGTCAAGGAAGATTTCTGACAAGAGCTTGTATCTCCCATTTGATTAACATTACGAGTCGTAATGAAGTATGTCTCTCTGTCGTAACTTACGACAGAGAGAGACATACTGGGTTCAGAGGTTACTTTAGCACGACTTTCGCAGCGATTATAGCCAGAACGATTAACACATTTACTACACGATGATGATTGATTTGATAAAAAACTTTTTCGATGTCGGTCCCTTTTCACAAGATTAAATAATCTTTTCTGAATTTGAACACTTTTTGACAGTGTTGTGTACTAAAACTCCACAACATACAGGTAGATAAATTAAAAAGGGTTGTGAGCATTGTTATAAAAAGCAAGAAATGAAATTTTTCGATATTAGGATAACCTTGGCAATTCGAAATGTACTTACATAATAAAAGTTTAAGAAAACAATTCGCGTTCCTCTAGCCTACTAAAGAAAAGAAAAGGAACTTTAGAAATATTCAAAGTAGTCCCGACAGAACTGAAAAATTATACACTCTAATTTGTGAAATATACTTTTATGAACTTTAACCACCTGAATAATCATTAAATAAAAATCGTCTCCCTCATTCTTAATTTTGCTTTGGCAACTTACAATAATGAAATTTAATTCGTTACTTTTTATAGAAAAAAAGGTTTATCTAAACTCGGTCCCGAACAAATACTTACTTTCCTTCCTTCTAACGCCTTGACTCTCGAAACATTTAAACAAAGCACGGAAACACTATCTTAATTATCATAAATAACATTTAATTTCGCTCACTAAACGACTTCTTAATACTTTCAACAAGTTCCGACAGAACCTCCTTAGCGACAGAGGTTTAATTAAAGGATAGCAGGAAAATAAAAAAAAGTAAAAAGAAAAAAACTGAAGCGATACGTTGTCTGAACCGGAACAGCAAAAGGCAATTAACCCCTCCACGATTCACGCTTGACCGAATTATTTTGCCCAATCAAAATGTTTGCGGTGTTGCCATGGCGACAGGGATACACTGCCATTTTTTTGATATGAAAAGCGTTCTCAAAACAAAATGTTTGTGCTATTGTCATGAAGACAGGTTTGAACACTGAGGTATTATTACTAACGTATAGAGAAGACAACACGTAGTAAAATTTTGCGCCACGCACTGCGGTCCATGGACCGCAGTTTGTTCAGTGTGCATCCAGCGTCAATAGATAACGCCCGTCGCAACGTTTCGTATTTTGCTTGCGAAATTGCGCTTTAAAATGCCTAATTGCGTCCTTAAAGACTGTTCCAAACACTCGAGGTCATCACATAAAAGTGATGGTGTAACATTTCATCGGTAAGTAGATGAAAATCATTTCAAACATATTTATTTTAATAGTTTTCTTTTTGTGACAACACGCGCTGCGTGCGCTCGACAATAATCATAGAGTAATAAAAATAGAAGGCACAGACACGTAATGTACATTTGTACCTACGTTTATTTTATTGTTCAGTTTGTGTATAAACTCTTTAACAGTTTAATGTAGTATTTATAATGCTTATGAATATATGAAAAACTGCAATAATAACTTGTTTTTAAAGGTTTCTACGTCCGGGTCATGAAAAAAGAGAAACCGACGGTTGACCAAAGCTTTAAAATGTGAGGAATGTATTGATAGTTTGACCACGACAGAAAAACTTCCGCATCATAAACTTATTACTATAAAAGACATGGGTGGTTTATGCTATTCCACTGTCGATGTATATAAAATTTGTTTAATGACGGAAATCGTTATACGTCGTTTAATTCGGTGCAGTGGCAATAATGGCCTGTCATCTAAATACGACTACAAATACATTACAACGAAGGCATTGAAATGTTTTGTTCAGAAAGATATATTTGCTTGTTTGCTTGATCATTCATTTGATCAACCTTCGACATTAAATCACAGAGTGCATCTGATACGTGCAATAATAAATAAATATACAACTGTTCGATTGCACCACGAGGCGAAAATAACAAATGATTGGACGAGCAAACGGCAAAAGTTTACCAAACTCATATTGTTTGAAGGAAAATAAATATATTAGATCATTAAAATCATCCTCTCGTTTTATTCCTATATTCATTTATATAATACATTCCATTTAGGTACATAGAATAAGGATCAAGTATAGTTTAGTGCTTACAACTTTTTTTTATTAAAATCTTTAGTACTTACAACATTCTTTTAATCATATATTTTTATACCTTTTTTTTCTCTGATACGTATTTAGTTTTACGAAAAATAAATACAAAGCTTAAGTACATACCATAAAGCCTATTAGGTACAATCAAAATCCAATGATATTAAATGACCGTTCTGTAGTTTGAACTAGTCATTGTTGTCACAGTAACTAGGTACATCTTAGCAGCGATCTAGCGCGGTGTGTATTGACAGTATGGTTAGACGGCCTTCAGCGCTGCAGCGGATAGTTGTGACTCGTTAACAAATTGGAGCATGATTTTTGAATACGATGACTTCTCTAGTACGTTAGTACATTATACCTCAATGGGTTTGAATGCAAAAGTAAAAGCGCCGGCCGAAAGAGTTTTTGAAGTGGGTGTTCTCAAATTAAAATGTTTTACTATTACCATGGTGCCGGGAACCCAGAGCATATTTTTTAATCCTGGTAGTATAAACATTTTTTTAAATGTGTTCTCAAATGAAAATATTAACGCTGTTGTCATGGCAACAGGTTTTGAGTGCAGTTTTTAAACGCAGTACTGGCTGACGTATTGGTTTGACACTCGCTCCAAAAAGGTTTACTTTTTGAAGTCTGTGTTCGACAATCAAAATGTTTTCGATCTTTCCATGACGACAAATCTAAGTTTACAAACCGTGACACTGGCACAAAAATACTTTTAAAAGTGGTTTTATTATGTATACCTATGATGTTAGGTAAATGAAAAAATACTTTTAAAAGTGGTTTTATTATGTATATGATGTTAGGTAAATGTAATACCTTTAATCAGTGTTCCTGGGGGACCTGTACTGCTTTACGTGAAAGACCTTTTATGCACATTGATAAGGCTTTATTGACGACGTATGAGTGCAATTCACTCTGCCCGAATGATTTAGCTAATTGTGTCTGCATATGTTACCGGTTCGATTTCTGCACGGTGTAGTACTTTGACTAACTAAAAGATTAGTCATGACAATCACTTTTTGAGTAATTGTTGTTCTGATGTTGGTGATGTTCATAAGCGTCATACGTCATAGTGACCTAAATGAATAAAGGATTTAAACTTTGACTTTAAGCACTGAACACCACCACTACGCCACTCCGTCACACAACGATTTATACAAACAACAGAATATTTTAGGGTACCAATACCCTAAATGAGTACAGTAGAAATACCATTACGTGTTGGAAGGAGGGTTGAAATCCAAGCTCGCCACTACTAAACCTTTCAAATCGATTGACTGAGGATAGGCACTCCTTAAACGAACCCTCCTTTTTAATTTCTTGACAGGTCATTGTCCGTTCTATTAGAAGTTTTGGTTAGCACGGAACTGGTTATACGGCTTAATAATGTTAGTGTTTTTGGAAATCCATACATTGCTAAATTTGTTTCGATAAAAAATGAACTTTACTAACATATACGGCAATAGGCTCACCACCTATTACGTCATCCTCCTAGCGTTATCCCAGTCTCAATCTGGGGTCCACTTTCTAGTCTAACTAACCGTAATTTCCGGAGTATTACCTTTTCCATGGAGCGACTGCCTGTCTGACCTCCGCAACCCGAAGGGATAGCGATATTCCATGGTTTAGACTAGTGTTAGTTTATTCAGAGGTACTGACTCCCTGTAACGACTGTCAAAGATCTTCATGACAGCCGGGACCGACGGATTAACGTGCTCTCCGAGGTACGAGACAAGCGATAATTTACAATTCAATTCGCACATAACTCCGAAAAGTCATTGTGTGCGCGTGGATTCGAACCCGATACCCTCTGCATGGCAGTCCGTTGGTATCTCCACTAGACTATGGCTGCCCTGGAGGGGGAGGATCACCTCCTATTACGTGGGACTTAAAATTCATAAGGTGAAAATGTGGGTGTAATATTAGACCTTTTTCTACCCACTTATTCTACCTACCCTTCAGGGATACAAAATACAGATATAAATCGTACCAATAAATATATTTATAATGAGTAGGTATTAATTTTAAGTTGTTTCCAGATTTTTAACACATACCTACCTTGAGACAACTCGAACACGATTGTCTAATTCCAGACTAGGCAGACCCTATACCATTGCAACTAGAACTTGAATGTTAGTACCTATACATATTATTTATTTCTACGTATTAATACACCCCGACAAAAGATTTTTTTGTATTATTTACGTATTTATAGTCTCACGCCTGTATCCCCGAAGGGGTAGGCAGAGGTGTAAATATTACACCCACATTTCGCCATGAATTTTTAGGACCCACGTAATAGGGGGCGAGCCTATTGCCGTTACCGGGCACGTCACCAGACTCCGGGCTGCTACTGAGTATTCGGAAAAACAAAAAAAAAACAAAAAATTATAATGCATATAAAACTTCATATTTATTCGTTAACGCGTCAATACACTTAAAGACCAATTTTAATTATACTCTTAAAAAGTAATAAAAGTTTGCTTATCAAACTAAAAGGTTTAAGACATAGGTCTTATGTCTTTAAACCTTTTAGTACCTATGTAGGCGAAACCGACCACCGACCAAGCCTTACTTAAATAGTACATACAATGTCTTTGTAAAGTTTTTAATTAGCTATAAGTTTTTTAAGTATCATACATACCTAGACTGACACCTAATTCCCAGAGTGGTAGGCAGAGACTACGGAACGCGATTTGCAACGATCCTGACATATCTCTCTTGCTTCATTCACTCCCATCAAGTTTCTTTTGCATGCTCTTCTGTTTAGGGTTAAGCTGGGTTAGGTATCATATTTTAGAAAAAGACAGAAGACCAAATACAGACTTAATATAGTAAGGATAATTGCCAACCAATTAGCAATACCGATTCCGTGTGGTGACGGATTATGAATATACGGATTCACGGATTGTCACCACCCCATATCATGCCATGGGTGTCGTAAGAGCCGACAGAGGGAGCATATTATTCAGAGAACAGCACTGTAAGAGAAGGAAAACTTGATACAAACCCTATACCAACCCGTTTGGCCAGCGTGGTATAGTAGGCCAATTCCTCCTTTCAAATGAGCGGCCTAGTCCAGCAGTGGACTGTTAAAGGCTGATGATGATGATAACAATACCAACTTGATACGACGCATTAACACCAGACTTTAACACCCTATTGCATAATAATATAAAATAAACCGTATCTTCCTAACTCAGGCCGTAATTCTTGAACCTAGGCTATCAGACACTATCTAGGCCCATTAGCAACATTTTAAAATAAATTATTTGCTTTGAAACTGATAAAAATTAATAACCTATGTCTGCGTACAGATAAAAAATAATAAGTGCCTGGAAACAGAGTGCTCCGCACAAAATGTACATGTAGGTCAGGTATTAACATAAACATAATAATCTATACTAATATTATAAAGCCGAAGAGTTCGTTTGCTTGAACGCGCTTATCTCAGGAACTACTACGCCGATTTGAATAATTCTTGTTGTGTTGGATAGCCTTCCTCGAAGGCTATAGGCTATATAACATCACGCTATGGGCCACGGCGGCAGAGCAGTAGCCGTAAATCACGCGGGTGGAACCGCGAAATCAGCTTGTGTGCTATAAGATTATAGGTAGAACGATGTTGACCTCGCAAAAAACGTGCAATTTATACTCACTATACAATGTTATACTCATACGGAGATATCGTTAGTGAATTATTGCGCGCGAATGCACACTCATTCTTGTGTGTTGGATAAATGAATGTTGGATAAAAAATGCCGACCGTCTTATTACAAAACTAGAAGATGCCCGCGTTATTTAAGGCTACTGCTCCGCCCCCGTCGCTCATAGCGTGATGTTATATAGGCTATAGCCTTTCTCGATAAATGGGCTATCTAACACTGAAATAATTTTTCAAATCGTACTAGTAGTTCCTGAGTTTAACGCGTTCAACCAAACAAACAAACTGTTCAGCTTTATATACTAGTATAAGATATGGACTTGAAGTTCGAAAAGCAGCAGCTTGATCTGGGTAAAACTAATTATACTTAAAGACACATCTTTGTAAAGCTTTTGTGTCTACAATCCGCTGTGGCTAATTCTTGTACTTAACCTACATGCCCGACCGCCCCATCGCAACGGTCAAATCTTTTTGAGTTTTATTCCTGGTAAGCAATGGCTATTATCCTAGGTTCTTCTTTAACTTATAATTCACGCCGTCCGTCATGATTACAGAAAGTCATCATATATCCTTTCGCAATCCACTGCTGATCCTATGCTACTCGTATTTTGCGACCCAATAGCGTTATGAGTACATAGGAAGGAGAATACCACGCTGGCCAGCCGGATTAGTATAGTTTGACGTCGAGCTTATCATCTCTTGCTAAATGTACTATTTGCACAAGTATTTTGCTTTGCCGCCTATTACGACACCCAATAAAATAGGGCACTGACTCTTTATATTCTTAAACATTCACTAGATTCACGTCACAGAAGTCAGAAAGTATTTCACTTTTGATTTCAAAAAATTACGCAGTTGAGGCATCACATAAAATTACTACCTAAACAAAATAATCGTAAAGTTTATAAGTATTTATACCCAGTAAAATTCAGTAACAAAAAATCAGCTTCCAACGATTTCGCCAAACAGGCCTCTCAATAGGCCCCGCAGAGATAGCATCTCTGGCTTGACCCCGCATTATCTGAACGAGAGCAAATCCGGCTGGCAACACCGGTCTGCAGTATTTTATACTGAGCTTACAGTAAATGGAATGTGAAGCTGATTTGGAAGTTACTGTACTTACTAGTCATCGATATTTATACCTAGGTCGAGTAGAATTATTAATAGTACCTACTTAATTTAAGTAAAAGTTCTAGGTTCTCTTGAAGTTTGGAAGACTTTTCATAATTTTAGGGTCATTAATGCCACTCTTTACTAACCTTTAAAAATAAAAGAGTAGTTTTTAAAATAAATAATATATGCCGAAGATTGTAATTAAAACTTTTCATTATTTCGTTTGAACGAAATGTAGTCAGTAGTATTTGAGATACATTATTACATTAGATATAAACCACAAATAGAACTGTGTTGTTAATACAGGGTGGCGCAAAAGTAATGATCCTATAGAAATGCCTTATTTTTAGGGTTCCGTAGTCCACAAGGAACCCTTATAGTTTCGTCATGTCCGTCCGTCTGTCTGTCCGTCCGCAGCCTAGCTCAAAGACGCCTGGAGCTAGAAAGCTGATATCGATCAAGTGGTTTGTTTGTCAAATATCAAGCTTTGAAGTGAAAAAAATTGTTAGACTCAAGTGTCCCCCCCCCCCTCTGCCGGCTAAACTATTAATTTGGAAGAGGTGAAAAAAATCACAAATGTAGTACATATAACGAATTTAAAAGGAAAACTATCACGGCTAAGTAGACATCACTAGTTTACGAGTAATCGTCAGTTAACTTATAAATACCTATTTCTGTGAGTTTACATTGGGAGCGCTGGCTTAATCTTAAAGATATACGTACGGCCATTATGGGCAACTACGGAACCCTACATTGCGCATGGCCCGACACGCACTTGGCCGGTTTTTTTATGACATCTCCTGTCATTCTAATATTGAAAATTTTGTAGTAATCAAATACCGGTGATAGTGGTATTTGGTTATTATGAAAATAATGGGTAGCTTAACTGGATACCTCTATCACGGAAGCATTCATGCGTAGGTCCGACTCGAAATTATGTCTAATTTGGTTGTAATATGACGTAATTACCCATATAACACCAATCATGTCCGTTTACAAGCCAAACACTTCATACTCAATAGACCTAAACTATTGAGTGAATCATTGTCACAATCAGGTCACACTTGGTCACATGAGAACTGGGCTCGTCTTAACGTAGTCGCACAATTGAAGTGCACCCGACCAATCAAAGTTTAACTAAGGTCTAATGAATATAGACTGCATGGTGTGAAAGAAAGATGTGGTCATCACATTTAGGGACTATAAACAGCAGTTTCGCACCCTGAGGGAAGCAGTGGGCCACATCAAGAGTCAGCTGGCCTTCCTCGAAGAGCTGGGGTGGCTCGAATGACGACACCATTCCCACCTGCACGCAAAATACACGCCAAGACGTGGAGTTGCGGAAACAGCCCGTGCCATCAAGTATGTGAGTACGAGTTTTAAAATTCCTCCTCAATGTACCCTGTATTAACTGTTTCAAATCTTTGTTTATAAAGAAACTAAAGTACGCTTGATGTAATTCCCCGTACAACGCAGGAGGCAAAAGTCAATAACTTTTATAAAATAAATAAAACAAAAGCTAAAGCATAAAGTAGTATAATAAATGTTTATGGCTATTATCAAGAATTTGCACAAGGCCTGACATTTCGCGTAGTGGCCTTATTAACCAATTAATGCTTATTTCTCCTCTGATACAGAGCCTCTATGATGTGAATTCTGTAATTATAGCAAAAAATATCGAGTTCCTTTACAGGCTTAATACCTCAATTAGTCTAGTTAAAGTTGTGGTAGCTTAGTGGGTGGGATTTCGGACAAGTAAGAAGAAATACTTTTATACTTTATAGTTTGTACATACATACATACATAGTCTCACGCCTATAACCCCGAAGAGGTAGGCAGAGGTGTATTTCTACACCCACTTTTCGCCAGATATACTTTAGTCCCACGTAATAAGGGGCGAGCCTAT
Source organism: Euclidia mi (assembly GCA_944739405.2). Classification (NCBI taxonomy): domain Eukaryota; kingdom Metazoa; phylum Arthropoda; class Insecta; order Lepidoptera; family Erebidae; genus Euclidia; species Euclidia mi. The sequence goes on along the minus strand of OX123200.2, from coordinate 56,099,818 downwards.
TGCCGTACCGGGCACATTTCCAGACTCCGTGCTGCTACTGAGAATTTCGTGACAGAAAAACCCAATAACACTGCCCGACCCAGGAATCGAACCCGGGACCTCCCGATCCCACGCACACATTTATGCCGCGAGACCAACGAGGCAGTCAGAGGCAATAGTTTGTACTCATACTAATATCATCATCGTCCTAGCGTTATCCCGGTTGTATCAAAGATTTTCATCTTAGAGCCTGAGGTCTGTGTTTCACTAGTAGGTATAGCCAAATTTGACATTAGCTGTCCCAATGAGCGACTATCGTCTGACCTCTGCAACCCAAAGGTACAGTCGAACAACTTCCCGCTAGACCACCATAAGGGCGAGAACTGCTCAGCAAGACATCGTCGCTTCCAGTGCTACGTTACACGCACATTGACACTCGTATACAAAACCAGTTTCTAGTGTGCCTCGACTCTATGAGCGAGCCAACGGATTTTTTTTCGAACTGGTCCAGCGCCGACTTGTTTGATTGTACCTATAGCGATATGTCTTCCTTTAGACTACTTTCAGTAAATACAAGGGTACTGATTGCACATAAAGATTGTCAAAGAACTTCATTCTTGGCAGTGAAAGCTTAGTGGATATCAACGGCGCGCACCTGATTTTTTGAAGTTATATGCAGATATTATTACCTCGGTGAGCTAGGGACCAAACCACAGAATAGATAGTTCTTACGAACAGAAGCACCACTTCGCAAACCAATTTAAAGAAATGGTGACTCTTGCTACTAAGCAAGAAAGTGCAATTCAGCTCGCATGAGCATTCAGTACCTAACGCGATATTGACCTAACTGTTCCCGCTCTTTTCTAACACATAACGCTGTCGCTGTTTGGCGCGGAGCGGTGCGCTAGGGTTGTCGACTTGCCGCTGCTACTATAATATTTATTCATCGTCTATCTACCTACTTGACCACGTACCTAATAATAAATATTTATACTATAAGTATCCTATCCCACTATTTGTGCTCGTAGAACGAAAACCACAAAAATTCTGGTGGTTTACATTTTCACTATACTAATTCTTAGTTATTTCCTAAACGCGTAGACCGATTTACATGATCCAAACAGATAAAATGGTTTTTGAACTAGATCTTTAATTTGACACCATAATCGTTGAGATATCTCAACAAATAAAAAGTACAATTTTCAAGTTGCTCTCGTAAAATAAATAAAATCAAAATTTGAAGTTGCTTCCGACACACATCCGTTAAATGAGCAATACTTTGCACCAGACTTGTGATGTGAACATTTTTATTGTTCACTATTAAAATTCACGTTATTAGCTAGCCCTGCGCGCGAGCGGTGACGACGCGGCGTGGAAGCCGCGCCAAAGTGTAGGCACTTATCGCTGTAGGTACGGCCGAGTGAAGGGGGCCTGACCAAACTTCCTTTGGTCACTTGGCCACGGTTTAAATACCGGGGCAAATAGAGAGTATGTTACTTATTTACAAATGATTTCGCGATTGAAACCCGTTACACAATACGATGTCATTGTCCTTATAACTTCAGACGTATTGTTATTACCGTTGCCAAGTATCAAGATGGATCTCATCATCATGTGCCCTGGGATTTCCAGCCACGGCCTAACCTAACTGCTCTTATTAGATCTGATAACTTAACATTTTTTTAGGCGTCGTGAAGTTATGCCAAAGTGAGTAGTTGTATTGTTGAATGTTGTATTGTGAAGTTTATAGATATCATCATCATCCTCCTAGCGTTATCCCAGTTGCACCTCGGTGTCCACTTACTGGTGTATCCAAATTTGACTGAATATTAGCTTTTCCACAGAGCGATTGCCATCTGACCTCCGCAACCCAATAATAGCAATGTTATATGGTTTAAACTAGTTTTGGTTTATTTTTTTTCTAGACAGCTAGCTCCCGCCCTATATGTAAATCCTCTGTCGCGGGAAATTTCAAACATGCAATCGGACGCAATGAACACCCAGACTTGAAACAACAATTTATGGATCACACAAAGTGTTGTCACTTGTGGGGAATCGCACACGCTACATTGCGCGCATTGTCAAGCGGCGAGGCGGCCGCTTAAACCACTACGCCAACCGTGCAGTCAATAAAACTATACATATAGTATGTAGACTATATGGTTTTATTGAGTGCACTCCATGATTTAGCAATGAACCTTACATGTTTACGTATAATGTGTTGGAAGGTCACTTCGTCACGTTCGTACATTAGTCGGGTCAATGGAATTGTCACATGCAACCGCGGCGCAGATTAAATTACATGCCGACTCATACGGACTAGAAAATTGACACGGAGTTTAGTTTCATTCCGTTGAACAGTTAGTAGAGTAAGTATGTATGCTTGAAGGCAACGGCAAAAGAGTGAACACATCTGGATGATCTGGAGGTCGTACCAGAGGCCTATTTTTACCCATCTAGAAATTGTAGCTCCAGTGTACCTCATGGTAAGCATACTCCATTGCAAGGAGCGTAGAACTATAGGAAAGACCGGGCAGTAAAACTCAAGGAAATACCCAACACATTGCAGAAAATAGTCTTAAGCCATGGCTTTAACAGCCAAAATTATTTCATAATGAATTCAAAGGTATGGACAAACATATTTATTTTGCACATCTGTAAGAGGTACCAATAGCCCTGCGCGTACATTTAAGGCTGACGTCGCGGCATGGCACAGCATGGCAAAGGATTTTATTACTGATCAAGTAATTTTCATTCTTATTTCAATGAGTTTAGAATCAATAGATACAATCATACCGCGGCACGCCGTGGCATACTGCAGGACGCCGCGGCATATTGCGGGATGTCGCGGCACGTCGTGGCATACTGCAAGACGTCGCGGTATGCCACGGCGTCCCGCAGTATGCCACGGCGTAATCATTAGGTAAATAAGTTGCTGAATTCACCGTTAGTAAATCATGTTCTCCATAAATTATGTATCCAGAATTGTTTTCTCTTTAACGTATCAGTTTGTATTTACCTTTCTTCATCTTTAGCAACAAGTGCTATTAATACAAAATCCCAGGCAATTGGACGCTTCGGTATCATGCGGCATGCCGCGGCACGTCGCAACATGCCGCGTCATGCCGAAGCGTCCTTCGGGCTAGTGAAACATGCCGTGCCCTTACCGCCTTCGCCCATACTTTCATCGAAAAAAATTTTAATTTTCATCACAAACGCGAGATATCAATATTTAGAACCGATGCGATACAAGTTTCTACGTAATATTCCCCCTCTCCCTTCGATTTCCCCTTAATTCAAGGGACAATCAATACGAAAATAATTTCTACTCATTTGCATAAAATTTAATTAGAAAATAAATTATTAAAAAAAATACACCCACGGCCTAATTATCAATATATTTTTAGAATACGCAATTTCTCCTTAATGAGAAATTGGAGACGAATTTTGCCGTCAATTTGAGGAAAACATGAAGAAAATGTGATCACAAATAAAAGTAGGCAAGAAAAAATACATCAGTTAAAAATACGTCAAAAGCTTTTACAATTCGACCTTTAGAATAACTTTGCTTGTACTTATAAATGATAATTCGATCGTGAAAAGAGGAATTTTCTTAATGTCTTTGACATTAAGAAGTTGAAATTGAACTTTTTATCTCAGCCTAAATATGTTCTCTGCAGGAGGCAGGCCTCTTCACACAGTCTGTCCTTGAGTCTCTCGTATCAAACTGCTTTCCGCGATACCCGGGAGATCGTCGCTGTACCTTTCACCACCTTCATGACGACGCAACAGGCGTAGCTCCGATGGCATATCTGTGGTTTTTCCAGGGTGGGCCACCATTGTTTGATGAAGACTTGGTCTACCCCAGTCTTCAAAGAAGCCCAGACTTCCGAATCGGTAACCAAAGTTTAGGCACGTGACGATACTGAGGTGGGCACCGATCAATGCTATGTAAGCCTATGGGTTGGTTTCTGACCCTGCTGCGTCGTCCGGTGAATAGCCGCTACTCTAGAACCTTTTTTATGTTTATTTTTATTTATTTATAGTCTCACGCCTTGTATCCCCGAAGGGGTAGGCAGAGGCGTAAATATTACACCCACATTTCGGCATGATTTTTTAGGTCCCACGTAATAGGGGGCGAGCCTATTGCCGTTACCGGGCACATAATCAAACTCCGTGCTGCTACTGAGAATTCGGAAAAAACTAGTAACACTTGCCCGACCCGGGAATCGAACCCGGGACCTCCGATCAGCAGTCGCGTACGCTATCCACTGGACCACGGAGGCAGTCTAGAACCTAATGAGTCAAAACTTGAATGGCTTACTACTAAACATTCCAGGGTTTTGAGCTCCTTCTACAGAACAGCTCAGTGGTATCATTTTATTGTATAGCCACCTTGTCTTCACACAATTGGCAAGTTTCATGATGTCATAAAAGGTAACTAGAAGCAGGTGAAGTTCTACTTCTTACATTTTACTATCGCGACAATATACCCTATATGTTATTCTGATGTATAAACTATATTACTGTTAAGTTTCAAGTTTTCATCAAAATGGGTTCAGTAGTTTTAGCGTGAAAGAAGAAAAAACAAAACACACTTTCGCATTTACCTATACACATAAATAAAATTGGAGTGTCTGTTTGTAATATTAAAATAACCGCTTTTAACTTAATGCATATGGATGTACCTATACACGGTACATAAACCCAAATTATTTTTTTTACAATTTTTGTCTGGCTGTCTGTTTATTCTCGCTAATTTCTGGAACGGCAGGACCGATTTTGACGGGACTTTCACTGGAGGATAGCTGATGTACCAAGGAGTAACTTAGGCTATAAATTAACCGGGTACGCGAAGCAGTTCTCTCAGGACGCGGTTGAAACCGCGGGAAACAGCTATAATGCTAGTAAGAATTGTAATCCTTATTAGCAGTAAAAATGCGAAAGTGTAATACTAACTATTAGTTACAGGTCGAATTAACATACTCGTTTTTAAAGAAAGGCCTAGTCATTGATCTAGGCCGCGTGTCTAAAATAATTGCCGTACTATCAATAGGCAGAAATAATAACCGAACTCATTACTGTCAATAACCGATAATTGGGCTGTTTAATATGCAAAAATCGGTAAAAAAAATCAACAGTAATCTTAATCTATAAAATCCTTGCGTTACTGACTGACTGACCGACACGCTACACCCGAAACTATTGGGCGCAGGAAGCTGAAATTTGGCATGTATGTGCGTTGGGGTGCACTAAGAATGGATTTCCCGAAATTCTCACGGGATCGGCCAAAACGGGTAAATTAAAAAAAAATTGCAGGCATAGCTGCTGGCGTCCTCTAGTATTTTATAAAACACTCGGCAACAAGAAATCATGCGGTAGTCTTTATGTACAAAAACATAAATTGGCACACCAAGCAAAGGCGTGGCCACAACCTGGCTTAAAATGCAGTGGTCAGGCGACCCGACCGTTACATTAAAGTACCTATTACACTATTAATTATTTGATAACAGGCTTTCATTATTAGATAATTAAATTTTATACCGCCTTGTTAGCTTTGGGCGTATACATATTATAAGTAGGTATAATTTGGTCCGATTTCTTTAAGTTAGGAGAGTTAAGATTCATCATCATCAACCTTTAACAGTCCACTGCTGGACTAGGCCTCTCCTTTAAAAGGAGGAATTGGCCTACTATACCACGCTGGCCAAACGGGTTGGTATAGGGTTTGTATCAAGTTTTCCTTCTCTTACAGTGCTGTTCTCTGCATAATATGCTCCCTCTGTCGGCTCTTACGACACCCATGGGATGATATGGGGTGGTGACATTCAGTATTCTTAATCCGTCACCACACGGACTATTAATATACATATATTTTTATACATCAAAAGTCGGATCTAATAAACCTCAAAATAAATATTTTTATTTCGTGGTTTCTTTATATTTATGTATTGTTATTAACTTATTATTGATATTAGTGGTTGTATATGGTTTTAATTGCGGATATCGGCCAAATATCCTTTACTTATAAATGACAAATAAATAATAATATAAATGACAACGTTTCGGCACGAGTTACCCCAGTCATGATCACTGGACAACTAATGGAAATACTTAATAAAAAAATTAAGCGAAGACAAAAAACGAATAACGAGGTCAACTACCTTGTTTTAATATAATTACGTTGTAGAGAACCGTTACCGTATTGTTAGTCTATTATTATTTATTTATTTACAGAGTAAACATAGACATTGGTAAAAAAAATAATTCAAAACAACAAAATGTAGATGCTACTCTAATTAAAAAATATGCACAATATTTACATAAAAATAAGACAATCAATAATAATTAAATTAGATTATATAAGAACTTATATTACAAAATAAAAATTAAAATAGGTAGAGTTATGAGCTATGTTTTTTCAATATTATTGTTCCTAAGATATTTTTAGCTCGAATCAAAATCTAATTGGCTTTGATGACACTATAAATAAACATTGAGACTACCTCAGTAGTCCAGCGGATAGCGTACGCGACTGCTGATCGGAGGTCCCGGGTTCGATTCCCGGGTCGGGCAAAAGTGTTACTGGGTTTTTCCAAATTCCCAGTAGCAGCACGGAGTCGATCGCCCTCTATTACGTGGGACCTAAAATTCATGGCGAAATGTGGGTGGAATATTATTCCCTACCCCGTCGAGGATGCAGGCGTGAGTCTAAAAAAAAATAAACATGGACTGGATTCAGCGGTTGCCTCGCTGTTTGGTACTGCACTGTGCGTCGTGGCTTCGATTTCCATACGAGACAACACTTCGTGTGATTCTAAAGTCTGTGATTCTTTTGGGACCACGGCTCTTGTTGATTGCGGTCCCAGTCACCGGGATTGTCAATTCTGAAGTGAGGAAGTTGGTACGAAATTATCTCAAGTAAGGCTAGCCTTGCTGTACTGCAGGGAGTTTTGGCGCCAACACTGATGTATGGTAGCGAATCATGGGTATGATGGAAGAAGCATGAAAGTAGAATCAATGCTGGTGAGATGAGAGCTTTGAGGAGTATGTTCGGAGTAAGGCTGATAGATAAAGTAAACAACAGTGTGATACGAGAGAAGTATGGTCTAACTCTAAAAGAAGATGTACTGACAATAATTGAAAAAGAAATGTTGCAATGGTTTGGACATTTGGAACGGATGTATGAAAGAAGAAATACGAAAGAAGTGTATCGTGTAAGAATGAATGGAGATGTCGGTAGGGGACGCCCAAGTAGGTAACGTACTAAAAAAGGGCCAAATTAAAAGTACCCATAACCGGCAAGTATGTATGATGAGGTTCATGAAGAGGTGCATTTGGCGTTCCATAGTCTCTGCCTACCCCAATGGGAGACGGGCGTGACGATAGATAGATAGAAGTTGGTCAAAAAATCAAAACTTACTGGTATCATCTTCTGTATATATACAATCCTTGCGTTACTGACTGACTGACATACAAGCGAGAGCCAAAACTGTTGAACGTAGAAAGCTCAAACTTGGTATGTAGGTTTGTTCCTTGGAGATCACAGGGAGGAGGACACTAAGGAAATTCCCGGAATTCCCACGTGATCAGCTAGCAACAGTTAAAGTAAAGAATTTGCTTGAACTTGTATTAGTTTAAAACAGATTTCTGAGAAACAACGTATTGTATAAATATATCCCATATACTAGGCCCGTGTAAGACCAAACACTTATGTTAGGTATCTAAAATAAATCTGTAGCAACTATTAAACCTTAAATAAATTCCTACCCATTAACCAGCAACATATAGCCTATATTTTGTCCAATACATTGGGTACGCCCACGCGCCTTATGGGCTAAAAATAACCAAAACAACGTGGGAGCTAAATATATCTTACTACCTAACCAAAAGTTATCAATAGACTACCTTTGCAGTATTTTTGGTACATACAGATTGACTGTTTTTCATTAAAGACATAAAGACATATTTATTTCTGCATTTTGGTTGTTTACAACACTTATACAAGTCAAAATCCTGTTCTAGATGATGCCAGCTTTTCTTAGCTAAATGAGAATTAAAAGCTAAATTCTTGAGAATATTGAAATACGAGCATCTCATCATCATCTCTTTCTACAGGAATGTTCATGCATAGAGCATGAACATTCCTGTAGATCTTTACATGATAATATTACATAGTTGCCATAGTCCACCACGCTGGCTAAGTGCGGGTTGGCAGACTTCACATGTCTTTCGAGAACATTATGGAGAACTCTCAGACATGCAGGTTTCCTCACGAAGTTTTCCTTCACCGTTTAGCAAGCGATAGTTAACAATTTTATACGCACATAACTCCGAAAAGTCATCGGTGCGCGCCGTGGATTCGAACCCGGACCCTCTGCGTAGCAGTCTGTCGATCTCTCCACCAGACTATCGCTGCTCATGAGTGCTCATTCATTGCCACACATCTTTCACTACATTATGTCCAAACCTTAACGGAAAACCAACCTACACCTAGAAAAACATTGCCTATACAAATAACAAAATATGTGGAACAATTAACAAATATATATTTAAAAGTGAGAATCGTTTTACATTACTTATTGTTGTATAATGTGTTTTCACAAATATTTCTGTTGACGTACCGAACGTGAACAAATCATATTACGTTCGGTGTTGTAATCGGCACGTGGCAACTATTTTGCTGTGTTCGATTTTCGAAAATTACCTGAAACAAAGAAATTTTTATGGGTTTAGTGAGGTGTCGTTAGATTTTCTTTTTTTAATCGGGCTGTATGTCTCTATGCAGGTTTTACACAAAAAGATGATATGATAATTGCTACATTTTACTCTGACTATGGCAAATCGGCAAGTACTCCTTCAGTATAGGTGGTAATAAATAGTATTCATACCGCTGTATTTATTCCACAATACAATTATTATAAAATTACACCGTCAAGTGTGAGTCAGTCCACGCTAAATATCGTGTTCCGTGATTATCCTTAGAAAACTCAAGCCAAATTATTTTGTCGTCCGCAAAATTAGTTTGAGTAAGTCTTTACAACGCGTTAACTTGTCAAGCCTACTTACTTAGGAAATGTTTAGGTAATGTTTCTTTGTCACTTCGTTATACAAACCTCTAAAGTAGTGCCTACTATAGTTTAAACGTTAGGGGGTTGTGATTAATGAAAATTGCTAAATATTTCGCAAACTGATCCTTGAATACGAAAGTTGCTTAACCTCTTGTATGCCGGAATGCCAGACACAATTAAAAAGCTATTGTGTCTCGCGTGGATATGCGTTCCGGCATTCAAAGGGGTAATGAATCTCCAATATTTTTTATTCTGAACGACTTATCTATATAAAAATATAATGTGAAAAGGTAGCGCTCATAGCGAGATTTGGCTTGACGTTCGTAACAGACTTGCAAAGTTAAGCAATGCTTTCACAGGTCACCACTTGGATGGGTGACCGTGTGGCATTTATATTGTGCTTGGGAGCGCACGTAAAACTGTCGGTCCCGGTTCTTGTCTCAGGATAAGGATCGTTAGGCCATGTCAGAGGCCTTCGGGCGGTCTGAAAACTCCGACACCAGAGTTGAGCACACACACGAAAAACAAACAAACAACATATGACAAGTGGCTTCAGGAATAGCGTAGCGTTTTAAGCGGTCACCTCGCCACATCACACTGCGTCAAATGTCCCGAGTTCGATTCTCAACGAGAGAACACTTTCTATGATCCACAAATTGTTATTTCAAGGCCAGGTTTTCTTCATGTCTGTTGATTGATTGTTGGCAAAGTTCTCCGACACAGGACTTCGAAACAGACATTTCTAGCACTATTTCTAGTGCAAGAGTTGTCTTTTTAGAAGAAGAATAATCAAAGGAATAAAAACTGCGAATAAACCTAGGACTTCACGGTTGACTGCACACATACATGCCGATTTATTCCACGTACCGTGTCCGGTCAAAAAAAAATCAATTACTTAGAAATCCTAACAAAACAGCGACTGTTCTAGAAACTTAATACCATAAGTTTCTTTAGTTACCACCAATTTTCCTAGAACCCCTAGTACTTTGAAACCGTAGTACATTTCTTTTGACAGTGTGAAGATAGTAGAGGTCTTGTGTGGTTGGATAGTGCATTTGATAGTTTCGTATTACAAAGAAGGAATTAGCCGACTTATTATCGATATGTCTACCGTATATAACTGTACTTTATAATAAATAGTTCAACAAATTTCATTCGTCGACCAAATTGGTGACGTTTTGAAAAACGGAAAGGTCCGAAGCACCCGGAACCGACGAGCATGTATGAAAAGAGTAATGAATGTAGAGGAAGCGCGTGAGGTTTGTAAGGATAAAGAGTGGCGTTCTGTTGTCACTGCCTACACCGAAGGTAAAAAGGTGTGTGTATAACAACAAACTTTCATTGTACTCTTTCTTTATATATATGCAACGAGTCTATATCGTGTAATTTACTGAAAACTAAAAGAGGCCGCGGCTATGACCGCACATTTTATTTAATAACTTAACTGGTTTTGCCTGATTCTGTGAAAATATCGACAATCCTTTCTTATTGCACCCCTTCGGGCTCCAAGGAACATGCATGCCAAATTTCAGCTTTTTGCGCCCAGTCAGCCGTCCTAGCCTAGTATAGCAAGAATTTAATATTATAATTATAGACTCACGCCTGTATCCCCGAAGGGGTAGGCAGAGGTGTCATATTACACCCACATTTCGTCATGAATTTTTATTGCTGTTACCGGGCACTTCACTAGACTCCGTGCTATTACTGAGAATTCGGGAAAACTCAGTAACACTTTACTTATACGCTAGCCACTGACCATAGAGGCAGTCTGAATTTTATATGTTAAGATTAAGGTAAAATACTTTCATTTGCCCCATCGCATCGTTCCGACATGGGTTACACCAGCCACGGAAAGACTTAGTTCAAAACGTATAATTATAAAGTAGTAATTTTATTGACTTACTATCCAAAGTTTCACACATGTTCAGAATGATATGAATAATTTCTCGTTTAATATTCACAATCAAGTGAATCAAACAAACAATTGAAACGAACACACTTTCGCATTAAATTTTAAACTCTTTGCCCTAATATTAGTGACAGGATTGTATTGCTATCATCATCAGTCATGTTAAAAACCAATCCCACTGCTGGGCACAAGCGTCTTCATTTTATGAAAGGTTATATAAAGGATTAAGAATACGGATTGTCACCACCCCATATCATCCCATGTGGGTGTCGTAAGAGCCGACAGAGGGAGCATATTATGCAGAGAACAGCACTGTAAGAGAAGGAAAACTTGATACAAACCCTATACCAACCCGTTTGGCCAGCGTGGTATAGTAGGCCAATTCTCCTTTCAGAGGAGAGGCCTAGTCCAGCAGTGGCCTGTTAAGGGTTGATAATGATGATGAACAGAGTCACATCACAACAGAATCCACGAGAAACAACAACGAATTACATAATTCTAATTCCCATTATCTCACAGTTTTCAATTTCAACTTTAAAACATAAACACTCTTTTCTAGATGGGTGTAAAAACTTAACAAAAAACGGAGTGTGATGACCGTTTGATTAATTATTATTACGAGAACGCTTGGAATATTTTAATATATTTTGGCCGGGTCTAGATTTTTTGCAAGCTGTATAGTTTTATTACAACTGGTGTGGAAGCGAGTATGGTAATACGAGTATATTTAATAATACAATCATGTAGGTGTCTACTTTCTTACTTGAATTTAGTATTCGTGTATGTTAGTGTATAGGGCAGCGATAGCCGAGTGGAGATACCAACAGACTGCCATGCAGAGGGTATCGGGTCCGAATCCACGGCGCGCACCAATGACTTTTCGGAGTTATGTGCGTATTGAATTATTAATTATCGCTTGTCCCGTGCCTCGGAGAGCACGTTAAGCCGTCGCCCCGGTTGTCATGAAGATCTTTGACAGTCGTTACAGGGCGTCAGTACCTTCTAAATAAACTGGCACTAGTCTGACCATGGAATATCGCTATCCCTTCGGGTTGCGGAGGTCAGACAGGCAGTCGCTCTGTGGAAAAGCTAATATTCAGCCAAATCCGTCGCCGAGTCTGTCTACGTTTTTATAGACACTATATAAGCCCGCGGCTACACCCGCGTTTTTTAGGGCTACATCTCCGTACCGGCTGCTCATAGCCCTCCTCGATCCATGAGCTTGCCACCATAACAATTATTATTAAAAATCTGACCAGTTGTTCCTCAGATTAGCGTGTTCCACAAAACAAACAAACTCTTCAGATTCATATATTCGTATAGAATTAGTATAAATATTATTGACGAGACCATACATACAATTTATTTTAGATCAACAACATAAATAAAATTATGAAAAATCTTGTTATTCATCCCCATCGATGTATCAAACTTAAGCAGACGAGGAAATCCTTTTTTTCTGGAGACATATTTTTGTTTTATATTACGCAGAGCACATCATAAACAGTATTTGTAAAGACATTATTTTAAGGACTTGTATTATGCTGGTAAACTTTGGCTTGCGAGTTTCAGACTGTTCTGTGGTAAAGCTAATATTCTGTCAAATTTAGTGCGCGGGCCGCGGGCTCTATATTATGATAGTTAACTAATAGTTCTACCAAATGATCAACATTAAATTTGCAGTTAATAAAAAAGTGCTAAATAAGAAATCAAATTCAGCAAAATAAAACTTTGTACCTACTTCCATTTATAGATTTTCGACAGCCAATAACATCACTCCGTAATTAGTTAATTACTAAACAGGTAGGTCAACCAATCAATCGACCATTAAGCCTATGCAGTCCACTGCTGGTTATAGGTCTCTCCTAACCTACGCCACAGCAACCGGTCCGATCAGTAGGCAGGTACTTACACGAATTTCATTTGCGGATGGAAGGATATATTCCTTCCGTCGCCTCATAGTATATTCGAGTACATAGCGGATGTAAAGAACTATGAATACCTACTTACTTAACAGTCCTTGAGAGATCTCATTGAACTTTACTTAATAGTATTTTTTTTCTAAATGAACTTAAACAGTGATCATTCACACGTAATAACGACAAATGATATTTTGATAGTAGGCGATCGTTCTTAAAGTGGTTTTTTAAATAATGGCCGACTAAATATATGTAAAGTACCTACCTACGTGAATACCTTTTCAAGGACCTTTGGTAAAGCCTACACTAATACCCACTGTATAAGTTATAAATACGCGTATTATGTTCGCAAAGGGATAGGCAGACAGGTATACAAGAGGTGTCTATTGTAAAGAGCTTTTACAATTCTGATATTAAAATAGTCGCCCAAAACTATTTGTGAATGAGGGTTGTCTCGTGTGGGATTGAACACACAACGTTTTTCGCAGTGCTAAACAAAAATGACTGTTTTAACTACTACGCCATTCGTGCAGAATGAATAAATATTACAAAGCGTTTCTCTTTCTGTTTTTTCTTTTATAATATTCTACCCCATACACACATCGCCATCTAGTCCCAAACTAAACAGAGCTTGTACTATGGGTACTAGATAATGGATAAACATACTTTTTTTTTAAATACATACATATTATACATAGAAACACCTAGACCAAGACAAACATCCATGTTCATGTACACAAATGTTTGACTTGGGCGGGAATCGAACCCGCAACCATCGGCGTAGCAGTCGCTTGCACTCCTGCTGCGCTAACCGGTCGTCAAGATTCGTCAGATTTGTCACTGCGTCTCAATTATATTGCTGATATGATATCGATTTGACTTAGACGTACCACAAGTCATGTCAATCAACTTTAACATAATCGCCTAGAAGAAACTTCAACCCTCTGGTTCTAAAGCTTACGTGTAACCTGTATTTGACTGACCTGTATTTAAACTGTCCCACTGCTGGGCCTATACTCACTATCACAAGGGTAACATCTACTAAGTGTAGCTTTGCACACAACTTACTGAACCTACCAATATATTTCAACCGAAAAAGAAACTCTTCCCAACGAGTATAAAAATTTATACTTATATAAGAACATTATAGAAAAGCAAATGTATTGAAAACATTTTCAATCCAACTGCTAAGATACTAATCAAAACACGACCACAAACCGAACCCCAGCCCTACAAAGTTACTTGTCGTCAAACCAAAACGGGAACCTGCCACACACGAAACAAGTTTAAATATAAAGACATCTCGCTACTACTCGTACATAATATATAATAACATGTATATAATTGTTTGATTTGATTCGGCATCGAGATATTCATTGCCAAGGTTTAAAGTCGCTGACCGCTCGCCACACGCGAGCAGTACGGACATTCCTTAATGCATACTTTATTACTCATATATGTTTTCGTAGTATAATTACTCAAAATATTTGTTTTTATAGACTCACGGCTGTTATCCACGAAAAGTTAGGCAGAGGTGTAATATTACACCCACATTTCGCCATATTTAGTTCCCATAGGAGGCGAGCCTACCACCGTTACCGGGTACATTGCCAGACTCCGTGCTGGTACTGAGAATTCTGAAAATTAGTAACGCTTTTACCAGACCCGGGAATCAAACCCGGGACCACCCGATCAGCAGACGCATATTTAAACGACGAAAAATAATATTAGAGGCCCTTTCGCCTAATTTGCTTTACAATAGCATTGTGAGTTTAACTTAATAGGATTAGGTCTACCACGCTAGTCAGACGGGTTGGTATACTTAAGCCCTATACCTATAGGTACTTATAGGGTTCGATGACAAGTTTTCCGTCTCTGCCCAATAGTACAAATGGCTTCGAGTATTTTCCTAGCGACACCCACGGAATTAAATGGGTTAGTGATACGTTGTATTCTTTTAATCTATCAAGAAACACAGTCGAGAAAACAGTTGTAAGCCCTCGGGGTACACATAAGGAAAGTGAAAGCAACGTACTTCATGTGTATAGGTGTTATATCCACCATGTATGACTCTTAAGTCTGGTCATCCGAAGGTACAGGAAAGAAAGCGGAATTAGATCTTCTTCTTGTCGTATCAATGGCGATTTTAGATGACAGACGACCAGATCATCTGACTACTCTCCGAAAAGTATCCTATAGAACATCGATAGTCTGGCAGCGTAGCATTCGTAGCATATTAATGCTCCAAGCTTTGGAGTCTTTTATCCACTTTTGGCTATCGCTTACGACTTTCTTACCTTTTCTCTTAAATAACCCTGTATTCTACCTGGTCTAGTTCATCATCAGCCTTTAACAGTCCACTGCTAGACTAGGCCTCTCCTTTGAAAGGAGGAATGGGCCTACCATACTACGCTGGCCAAACGGGTTGGTATAAGGTTTGTTCTCTGCATAATATACTCCCTCTGTCGGCTCTTACGAGACCCATGGGATGATATAGGGTGGTGACATTCCGTATTCTTAATCCGTCACCACACGGACAGTGCCTTAAAATAGTTAAATCCTTGTTTGGCAATCCAATATATTCAATTGGTGTATGAATAATTATTTGAGAATATAATGTGGAAATATTTTGCCGTTACATTCAGTAAGGTAACATGATTGATTTCAATTTCAACTGAACTTAAGGTCGATAAGATCGCGATGCGAATATTGATCTGCGTTAGACGATACTTCTTGCACTGACAACTTTCGCAATGATTAGTCATCAGATGCCTGAGTGTGTTTCAGCGCACTTTCTTTTTTTATCTAGCGCTCAAAATCCATGCTGTGACCTATGAAAAATCTCACAACAGCGACAAGTTTAATCCGGCTAGAAAACTGCACCTAAGGTGGAAGCAAAGGTATTAGAAAAACAATAATAAGGAAAAAACTACTGGCTTTAGCAATTACACAGCTATTAAGAGACAAAACTATAAATAAATAATAAATAAACAACAATTAAATACTTCATATTAATTATGTTTTCCCTGTAACATGAGGTATTCTATTTATTATTGACTGAGTGATGGTTTGATGAAATGACGTGGGTCACTGCAGTGGGCTGCATTAGGAATAACTCTAGTTTTCTCCCGTGAGGGAATCGAACACATAACACATGGAGCAGTGTTGAGCGGCGAGGCGAACAATTAAACTACTACGCCATGAAGTCAAAAATTTATCCAGGTAAGAGGTGCAGGCGGAGAAACTAAATCATAGCATGTAAGAAGCACTGTTTATTAAATCCTGAGGCAGATTCCCGAGTCAGACAAAGTCAGACTGAAGTCTCTACTTAAGTATCTATTAAGAAAATAGCAGTCTGTTATTGTACTGTGACAAAATTTTGAGGACGATCGGTTAAGAGCGTTTACGCCTTACGGCTTTTCATACAAAATTTCAAGTGCTTATTTTTCGAAACGAATTAACCGATTTTAATGAAACTTCATACACATAAGCAGGATACATAGGTCTAAAAAGTTAATTGAAAATATTTTCGAAATATCTTATTTAAAAAAAGATAATTGGAAATATCTGTTTCTATGGAAAATTAAAATCGGCCTAATCTAGCTGTAACACTTTTTTTTTGAAATATTTTCAATTAACTTTTTAGACCTACTCGTATGTATCCTGCTTATGTGTATGAAGCTTCATTAAAATCAGTTCATTCATTTCGAAAATTAAGGACTTGAAAGTTTGTATGAAAAGCCGTAATTATGGCGTAAACACTCTTAAAGGAAAAATTAACGAGATTTCTGGTAAAACTAAATTATAGATGCTACCTTACCTAACCAACGGACGTACGGGATCATACACTGACACCTATACTGCTTATCGAATCCAAGATTTTAAAGCAGCTTCCTACCCTAGCACATCTGAGCCACTACCGCTTTTTTTATACACCAATCTATTTCTCGGAGTTTATCGCTTAATCAGCTTTAACTTTCAAATTATTAGCGTCGATAGCGGTCCGTGGTGTCAGGCAAAAAACTCATGATGTTTCGGACCCGGATTTGAACCTGTACAATTTATGAACATAAGTAGTGTGCTATGTATAATAAACTATAGGGTTGCCAGCTATTTCTTCTAGTATGCATTGTATTATAAGCAGCGATAGCAAAGTGGAGAGACTGACAAACTGCTACGCAGCGGATCCGGGTTCGAATCGCGAATCCACGGCGCGCACCAATGACTTTTCGGAGTTATGTGCGTATTAAATTATTAATTATCGCTTGCTAAACGGTGAAGGAAAACATCGTGAGGAAACCTGCATGTCTGAGAGTTCTCCATAATGTTTTCTAAAGACATGTGAAGTCTGCCAACCCGCACTTGGCCAGCATGGTGGACTATGGCTTTACCCTTCTCATAGTGAGAAGCGATGCTCGTGCCTAGCAGTGGGACAGTATAAAAGGGCTGATGATGATGATGCATTGTATATATTATATTTATTTGATAAGTACGTATTACTTAATTTCAGAGAAAGCTGTTTTGAGAAATATAGTTTTTAATTTTTTGAGAAACCTAAACGGTGATAGATTTGATACCCATATATTGGCCAAAGTATTGGTTTAAATCTATTACTTTGGAATGGCTAGCTCCGCTCACCCATACTTTTTTTTAAGATCGCGGGAAGCGGTTGGATGCGGGCGGCTCAAGGTCGGTCTGTGTGGAGATTGGGGGAGGCCTATGTCCAGCAGTGGACGTCTCTAGGCTGACATGATGATGATCCGTTTCTACCAGTTCCTCTGGGAATTTTGGGAAATCCCATCTTAGTGCACTCCTACAGTCCCCACGGAATATACTTGCCAATATTCAGCATTTTGCGCCCGATTGTTTTGGCTGTGGATTGTTTGCCAATCAGTAAAGAAAGAATTTTAAATTTACAGACGCAGCATCTCAAAGAAGATTGTATGTGGCACAAACGGTAATAATCTCGCTTTTTGATGTACAATCAAAAAATGTATATTCAAACTTGATTACCTGTAAATTCTTAAGGGAACACAAGTTCATAAATAAACGCCTAATAGCAGGTTTCAGTGTTTGATCTTATCAGAAAAGTATCTCAAAAGTCGGTACTTAAGCGAGGGCCAGGCGATGCCGAAACGCTGTAAATTCGGACGCAGCCCTACAAGTTCTCAAGACTGAATAACGGTTAAGGAAAACATTACATGTTTGAAGCGAAAAGACGTTACTGGTGAGTAAACGTTTTAATATTAGACCGAGTATCAATTATACTAAACTTATAACTATATTATTTAATTGTAACCCGTTTTGCGGTTGAATAATTTATTTTAATGCCTCGTGAGTTAATTTCCCAAATGGTAGCTGGTATTATTAGTACAGTTATAGACGTACCTACAGTACGGATTTGAAATGTTTATTATTATATTATGACAGGTGGCGTACCAGCATTCGAGGCTTACCGTAATTGGTGAAGCTTTGTTATCCCAGAACATCGACAAGCTTGCAAAATATTATGCTTTGCTGGCAACACAGGGATATGAACAACTGCTTGGCAAAATTGCTAGATGACATAATAGAATTCAAAAAACGAATCAAACTGGTTCAAAAACCGAATCCATAAACTGTCATAACACGTTGTTTTAAAACGAATATCATTACGTCATAATTGACAAACATTCCACATTTGAATGTTGATGGCATTTGGGGAAAGCTAACGGTAAAGCGGTGCCTTGACTAGTAAGTGGTCTTAAGGTAAGGGCAGGTACACATAGTACACAGAATGCCGCTGGCACAGGCGCCGACTATCTTAAAACAAGCGTACAAGCCGAGATTTGTTTGTTTAAACAACAAAAAAGGCAGGCGTGTGACACAAGAATGGTCCCCAATTTCGACTCCGTCAATATTGAAACATGAAATGTCTAATAAAGTGTCCGAAAACAAAAGTTAAGCTTAGAAAGGTTTTACTTTTATTTTTGTTGTCGGTGGCAACAAGCCACCTGATAGAATAAGAGGTTAGCTATATACTAAATATCACTGTGTTATCATTGCAGGTACAATTCGCAGGTAACACATCAAACTCAATACGCGCCGTGACAAATTTGGTACATGTAACAGAAGTGAGATTAGAGTGTAGGTCAAGGGCTTTAGGCATCCGATAGTGATGACGAATTGCAAGAAATACCTACTCATAAAATTACCACATTGTAAAGATGTCTTGCGATCACTCGACTGTAAACCATTAGTAGTTAAATTGTCAGTAGTTACAAGTCGATACAGTGCGAGAAAGATACAGCATCTTCCTCGCTAGTTGGCAATAATCCAGGAGGTAACATGACTTGGTAATCTTGGTATCAATTAAATAAAATTATTTATAGAACAAAACGAAACTCTAAAATCAGCAGGACTTTACTACTCTTTAAACAGGCAGGTGTAGTGGCTAAAATATTGCCATTTATTCATTCATTAACAATTTACATAACATCTGAATTTTACACGTACTGAAGTAATGTAAAGGACTGATCACATTAAATTATGTACATAAATAATAAACAATTGTTATTTTTTAAATTAGCATTGTTCATGCATAATGAATTACATATCCATACATAACAGCCTGAAAGAAATAATCATTAATTATGACTGCACGGTGTAGTAGTTTTAGCGTCGGCTCGCGGTTTAAAGCTGCGCCGAGTGTTGTGGGTGCGATCTACAAATAAGACACATTTTTTGTGACCCATCTACGTCCAGATTTTGTTCTAAGATAAACCTCAACCACAGTCCAATGACAGAATGGTTCAATAACTATGTTTTAGCTCGGGAACGTGTCGACACATTTTAGATCTCAAACGGAGCTTTTGCATGCCGACTGGTGAAATATGGCTGAACTAAATTTACTTTTATAACATCTGACATAATAATATATATGTAATACCCATATTTGCAATATTAGTGATCTTTTATATTATCTTTTATTTTTTTATTTATGGAATTTTATTCTAATGTTTGTAAAGGCTATACAGGATTAATAGAAAATGGAAAGGTGTTATTCATTATCACACCCCTCTCCCATCTAGAATAAAGCACGCTGATCAGGAGGAGATGGAAGCGGACCGCTCGGGAACTGATCCTAGTGGGGCCCCATTACCAGCCAGCAGAGGACTCAGCATGCAGAGGACCAACCGCCGTGCACTTGTAGGCTATTGACCAGGCCTCTCCCAACGGAGATCAACCAGCAGGTTAGCCTAAGAGCGGCTAACCCAACGACCGGTCCTTTGTAATTAATCGTGTCGAACACCACTTTAGTAGGCCACTACGCCAAAGGGTTCGCCACTACCCCCTAGGGTGGTGGGAAGACCCCCCCGTGGGATCTCCACCTTATCGTGGTGGGGGGGCTCAGTAACCGTGGATTGGTTACCTGCGGTGAAGCTAAGAGGGATCCAGGAGGGGACGCTCCGCGTGGGCTTGACGGAGGCCTGCGCAGGATGCGTCCAAAGGGGCGGGTGCGAGGGACAGTTCTTCTGTCTCTCAGGCACTCTGTCGCAGTCGGGTGCGGTCGCGGGAGGAGAGGCGTGTCCGTGTTGCGTTGCCGCGCGCCCTATCTCCCGCGACCAAATGGGGGCGCACCATCGTTGCGTCGCGGTGGGGCCGCAGAGGAAGAGGAGATGCGGTGTTGCGTTGCCGTCCTCCCTATCCTCTGCGGCCGCTGAGTGTTTTGGCGGCGGAGCCCAACACCTTCATCCGCCGCCAAGGGGGTTTTGTTCGGGGCCCGCCCGACCATCTGGCGGGCCAATACCCGTCGGGGGGTAGCGAGGAATGCTTCAGCGATACCCGACCCTCCGACACACGGGTACGTGAGGAACACGGTATAAAAAAAAAAGGGTGGTGGGAAGAAGATCCATGATGATAGTTTGGGCAATGAGGGTGAGAATATCTTCATCTGCTTCTAACAGCCTACATTCTACCTTCCACCCAAATGTCGACAAATGCAAGTGGTACCTGGTTAGCATGACAGGCGCTAAGGTTTGGCGGCCAACCGATATCTTACTAAAAGACCTTAATAAGGTGCATTCGATCAGCGATATCGCTATTCGCTACGCGCAAAAATGTAAGAAAATAGCATAATATTCCTTCGTTATGGTCGACTAACAACGAATAGTTTATGCTGCCATGGCAACCAAACGATAGTGATATTAGAAATGGAGCGCGAATGCAACTTGTTCTGAATACAGATTTACATAGAAGCCGTGTGCCGATTCCAAGTGGGGACTGTCTCCAGTTTAGTTCGTAGTTGGCGCCGTTGGCAGCGCTGGCGTCTTTCTCCGTCTCTCTCGCTCTGGTAGTTAAGATACAATGGAGGAGGGACAGCTGCCGCAGCGCGACTGCCACGCCGCCAAGCGACAATTTGATTCGCATAAAGTTTGTCTTCAAAGTGCCCATACGAAATGTGCCTCTATGTAAATATCTGAGCTCTTTGGCTCGTATGGTAGGTACCATCTTTATTTTTAAAATAGTACTGTTTGTCGGAGTCGGAGAGTCGGAGGTATTGTACCGCAGGATGAATCGTACCACCTCCAGATTTCTTTTAAACGGTAGTATTTTTATACACTGGCAATGTTAAAATATGCGATACTACCGCCAAATGTCATAAGTAATTTTGTAATGGCGTGCGGTTGTTAATTCTTACTCCAGTCAAAAAAATCTATTTCGGTTGTCTTTGATCGAAATTTTACAGTGCAAACGTAAGGATCTATCCTTCATAAATAGTGAGTAAAAATTATCATTTATTTAATATGAATCAGTGATTTAATTTACTACAAATATCTGTGTTTGTGTTGTTGCTAACTTTGAAGTTTATTTTTCAAAAACCCTTTTTCTAGTTTGATGGCTAGTTTGTTGAATCGTACCACTAAAAGTTCTTTGTATTGTACCGGTACGATTTAAACGACAAATTTTTAAATTTCTAACATTTTTTTGCTTACAAAAATGTAATTGTTTATAGATAGATGGCTGATGAAAGAAAATATTATAAATGGACTCCAGAAGACCTCGAAAGAGCATTATTAGCATTAGAGAGAAAGTATATGAGCTTGTGAGAAATCTGTAAAACGTATGGTATACCAGATTTAATCGAGAGCGAAAAAACGCTGGCGAAACTAGGTTCTATTCTTTCAAAAACCGACATCCGGAGTTGTGTATACGACAACCAGAGGGTATTCCTTAAACGGAGTTAGAGAATTTAATCGAGCGAATGTTAATGGTTTCTATGACTAACTGGAGAAGATAATTAATGAAAATAACATGACACCAATGCAGATATTTAATGTAGATGAAAGTGGTTTTTCTACTGTGCAAAAATAAACGAATTATTAAAATAATATATTTTGATTACAATTAATTAAAATCCACCTATTTTAGACAGCATAAACAAATTCATATTTTTGTGGTCCAATTCATCATACCTATGGTACAATATACCCAACTAGTTCTCCGAATCGCACCATTTGACTGCCTGTAGAAAATCACATATTTTGGGCAAATTAATTGATACCGGGCATAAAATGCCAGTGCATATGATTAAGGACATAGGTACCTACTTACCTACATGTAATTTTGTACATTTGTAAGATTTTATAGAAAAGAGATAATCTATAAAAAACTGAAAACTGGTACAATACATCCGACTTTCCCAATCAGAAGTTTTAAATTTACTGGAAAAAGTAATGAGATTTCCCAAATTGCATAGTAAACAAGTACAAATCGTCCTTCATCGCCTGTTACATCAAAATATGTTCAACAATTTAGCCGTTAACGCGAGACAAACAGTTATAGTACATGTATAGTACTATAAAAGATTGTATAATATATTACAAATTGTGAATAAAGCAAGAAAGTTATAAAATCAAATACTGCCACGGTGATTCAATGATGGAACGAGTATGGCAAATATGGCGTAACGATCTCTTATCAGGCGTGCACGCCGTGAAACGCGCAGTTTCTATGGCGACAAGTTTTAATATCGAAATGTTATCCATACCTACAGCTATACCTACGTGAAACGTATTGAAATGAACCCTGATTTTACTCTTCGTGTGAGGAAAATCTTTATTTAATTTGAGTGTAGTTCTGTATCGTAGTGGAAAGGCAAGACTATATTATTATATGTATGCCACATGGATGGGTGACCATGTGTGGCATTTATATCTGAGCGCTACCGTGCTTCGGAGGGCACCTAAAGCCAGGGCCGAACCTTCCCTATGTGCAATGTGTGCGGCGCACACAGGCGGCGCCAGGGTGACAGGGGCGCCGCGGCGCCGAAATATGCGTTAATTATAACACTTATTTTCGAAAAAGGATGCCAAATAAGGCGCTTCACAGATTTCGCACACAGGCGCAGTGGCGTAGGAGGGGCAAATAATTTAGGCCAGAACTGTTAGGTAACGACTTAAAAAAAAAAAAAGGGTCATCCGCCCTACGCCACTGCACAGGCGCTTCATAGATTTCGCACACAGGCGCTGCATTGGGTCGGAACGGCCCTGCGTAAAGCTGTCGGTCCCGGTTCTTGTCTAAGTATAAGGATCGTTAGACCATGTTGGAAGCCTTCGGGCGGTCTCTAAACTCCGACACCAGAGTTGACCACACACTCACACAAAAAACAAACAAACAAAGTATGTCAACTTCAAATTATATTTAAGTTTCGTATTTTAATAAGAGATCCTACAGCAAGATTTTGACGTTCATATAATTTAGAATTAAACCCACTAACAACAAAGCTACCACAAACACATCTTGTTGGTACCACAACGCAACCACAGGCAGCGGCAGCGAATTCACATGTAACCACTTCTTAACCACATTGAGTCCCAACAGCGTGGTGTGGTTATAGTACGTATGAATCAAGCCTAAAACCTCGCAAAGCATTTAGTTTGCCTGAACTAGCAACGAACACCGCTTGGAAAGTCAATAAATCACTTTACAGTGTTGCCAGACGCAAAATACTAGGTCGCCCGATCACCCTTCGGTTCTCAACCGATAACAATCGTCCGACGGATTACCACTGTGCCAAACTTGAGTTATTTATTGGCAACATTGTTCGTAGATTCGCCTATGTAAGGTAGTTACAAATTGCAGTGTGCAAGAAGCAGGAGGCGGATATGACTGAAGGAATTGAGTTGTCTACGAGATTGTTCAATGGAATTTCAGAGCCTTTGGCTGTATTTTCTTTTTAAGGAAGAAGCGAGACGGATATACCATTATTCATCTATTGTCTCAATTGCGTGTTAGTTGACGTAATGTTTGTTTATGGCAGAATGTTACAACTTTTATAAACGTGAAAGTGTATGGATGTTTGTTACTCTTACACGCAAAACTACTGAACCGAATTTGATGAAACTTTGCAGTATTATATAGCTAATACTAAAGAATAGCAGAGAGTCTAAAGCTACCTTTTGTCGCTATATAAACGACCACAACGAAGACAAAACCACGGGCCGAAGCTAGTATAATTTTAAAATACTTATTGCCCGCTTTCGAAGGAAAACGTTGAAAAATCAAGTTCAACTCAAAAATATATGTACCAAATCCAATTTAAATTGGATCAGTTTATCGCCTCGTATTTTGTGGTGGTTTATTGAAATGATATTGACATTTTGATTTTATCATTTTAATCGTGCATGCAATAGACACGTCATAAAAAAATTGGGTCAGCTGTGACAGCAGCGGCTTAGAAATGGTAAGTATTTGGACATGGTTCGAAATTACATAGGTACTTTCCGAAAATAAAATTTCGTATTCAAAGTTATGAGAAAATTATTATTCTAGGTACCAATTGTCTGATAATCGAACGCTTTTTGTTCGCATTTTGGTTTGAAATTTTCTATTTCATTAGAAACATAGGTTCTACAAAGCAACTGGAATTAGGTTTTGCAAAATAGGCATATTTTCCATGTGACTTAATTACTTAATATTGGAAATTTAACTGACTGTAGAAATACTAATATTCATGTCAAAAAATCTCAATCGCGCAATTATTGAAAAAAGATGGTGTAGTGGGTGGGAAACCGGTGATCATGTATAAAAAGAGTAATGAGTGTAGAGGAAGCGCGTGAGGTTTGTAAGGATAGGAGCAAGTGGCGTTCTGTTGTCTCTGCCTACCCCGACGGGAAAAAGGCGTTAGTATATGTATGTAAATATATTTTGCTCGCGACTTCCCCACCAATGGACGTCGGTTATCACGAAACTATACCATGTGCTATACTGATGTATGACCTATACTATTGCAAAATTTCATCAAAATCTGTTCAGCAGTTGTTGCGTTGAAAAAAAATAACCTCTACATCTATAAAACACCCTTCGCCAGTTCAATTGAGCGTTGTCAAATGTGACAACATACAATGTCACATCACTATAAGTACCGGATGTGACCCGACCGGAAGCGGTTATGATACATCGATCCTCTTACGTATTCAGTGGACGTTGGTATCGCCCTTCACCTTATGTCTATAGGTGTTTATAAGCTGAAGGGTTGAATAACCTCACGTTCGATCGTTTAACGTTTAATATGGCCGCTGAAACTTTGAATTATGAATTTTTAATTAAAATTTGATGGTGTTTGTGGATAGTTTGAAAAGAATGCGCGTATTCAAAATTTAGTTAAAGTAAATCAAAGTTATTTGCATAGTCTCACGCCTATATCCCCGAAGAGGTAGGCAGAGGTATTTTGCTACACCCACTTTTCGCCAGATTTATTTTAGTCCCACGTAATAGGGGGCGAGCCTATTGCCGTACCGGGCACATTACCAGACTCCGTGCGTTACTGAGAATTTCCTAACGGAAAAACCCAATAACACTTTGCCCGACCCGGGGATCGAACTCGAGACCTCCGAATCCCACGTGCATATATATGCCGCGAAACCAACGAGGCAGCAAGTTAATAGGAAAAGCTTATATTACTTTATGGTGTGTGTGGTACTGGTGATAACTTATTTTAAACACCATCATTATAGCTCGCTGGTAGACATTTTAAACGGTTTACAAGCATTTAGTTAAAGAACTTCTAGACCCGAAACAACAATAATCTGAATGATCATCATCATTATCAGCCCTTTATACTGTCACACTGCTGGGCACGGGCCTATTCCCACTATGAGAAGGGTAAGGCCATAGTCTACCACGCTGGCCTAGTGCTGGTAGGCAGACTTCACATGTCTTTCTAGAACATTATTGAGAACTCTCAGACATGCAGGATTCCTCACGAAGTTTTCCTTCACCGTTTAGCAAGCGATAATTAACCACATAACTCCGAAAAGTCATTGGTGCGCGCCGTGGATTCGAACCCGGACCATCTGCGTAGCAGTCTGTCGGTCTCTCCACTAGGCTATCACTGCTTCAGAAGTTTGTGTGCTTGATCTGAATGATGAATCACACAAAATTCTATCCCCTGTAAATACCGAACTCGTAACACTCGGCAGTGTTAACAGCGAGGCGGCCTCTTAAACCACTATGCCATTGCCACCCATGCAGTAATTGAACGGACGTCGTAAAAATAAATGATCCCAATATTTTACAACACAACATTCGTCATTTTTGCGGTTATATCATAAACGCAAATGGTCAGTCAGTCAGTCATTATAGATTTCAAAATTATTTCTAATGATTGTAATCGGTTAGATTAAACATTAAATTATTTATTATAAAACCTCTATTAGATTAAATGTAATCAATTAATTACAGATGGGGATTTCCAATAATACCCATAATCTAAATACTTATTATTAGTCCATAGCCGCATATAAGTGTTTAAGCAGAATTGATAAATGTAATTATTACATATCCGCATTTATTCGAGCTATAATCGTGTCAAATTATATTATTTTGAGCTCAGCAGTTTAGCTACCTTACTATGCAGTATTCGAGGTATTTCCTTTTGGTTTCGTATTCCAGAATATTTACTTATTTGTTTATTTGTAATTTTTGCACGGTTGGCGTAGTGGTTTAAGCGGCTGCTTCGCCACTTGACGTTGGATTTCTTCGCGAGTATAGTGGGTTCGATACCCACGCGAGATAATACTTTGTATGATTCATATAGACTGTTATTTCGAGTCTGGGTATACTTTGGGTGCGTTGACTGCATGTTTGAAAAGTACCTCGCGACACAGAATTTATACCCAGTGCGAAAGTAGTCTTAAAAAATTAAGAAGATTGTACATACATACATACATACATAGACTCACGCCTGTTTCCCCGAAGGGGTAGGCAGAGGCATATGAAACGCCCACTTTTCGCCAGTGTTTTGATCCCAAGTAATAGGTGGCGAGCCTATAGCCGCTTATCGGGATATTTTGTTTGCCAGAGCCTCGTCCGTTGATCGGCAGGTGCACCACTAGCAGGTGAGGTTGGCTTGGGATCCTAAGTTCTTGGTGGGAACCCTATGCACCCAAGAAGATTGCTAAAAATACTAAAAATACCGAAATGCTAAAAATACTGTTGCTATGTTCAGTTCTGCTTGATATCTGCACATTACCACGGCGTAAGAAATAAACAATAACTTAACTATAGAGTCAATGACACCTTGTCAATTAAAAACCTTCCAATAAGTAGCTTACTAATCCGCTAGCTAATAAGAAAACATCCAATAAAAAAGTACAAGTACCATGTAGATACAATTGCCAATATAAAAAATTGGGCAAGTGCGAGTTGGAATCACGCTCGAAGGGTTCCGTACCATCATCTATAAAAGAAAAACACGTTCGTTGTATGTATACTTACATACTTTTTAAGTTTCTACCTGTTTATTAACATCGAGTAACAAATTGCTTAAAAATTACGTTTGTTGTATGGGAGCCCCCCTTTATTATTTACTTTTTTTATATAATTATTTATTTTGAAAGATAATATACAACTACATATTCTGTGAAAATTTAAAGTGTCTACATGTTACAGTTAGTAATTTTGAGCAAAAAATACGAAAAAAAACACGTTTTTTTATGGGACTGCCCTTAATATTTTTTTATTTTTAGTATTTGTTGTTAAAGCGGCAACCGAAATACATAATTTGTGAAAATACATAACATTTTAGCTTTCTAGCTATCACGGTTTATGCGATACAGCCTGGTGACAGACAGACAGACAGACAGCGGAGGCTTAGTAATAGGGTCCCGTTTTTTACCTTTTAGGTACGGAACCCTAAAAAGACCAAGTACTACGTTTATCAGATCCAACAGTACCTTAGGGTCAAAATACGATTACAATCGGGTCCTTAATTGAGCGTATTACAAGGTATTGTTCTCAACGATGTCCATAGCAAATAGATGGATCAATGTCACGGGCACCATACCTTAAATAAGCTGACGTGCGACATAGCACGTGTTTAAGGTGAGGTTCTGATACACATACATCTACAATAACACTAATATTATAAAGAGGAAAACTTTGTATTTTTGTTTGTAATGGATAAACTCAAAAACTACTGGACCGATTTTAAAAATTCTTTCACCATTAGAAAGCTACATTATCTGCGAGTAACATAGGCTATAATTTAGTTTAGACAAAATATTTGGGTTTTTCGGGTACGCGAAGTAGTTCCCTCAGGACGCGGGTGAAACCGCGGGAAACGGCTAGTAATATATATACGAGGGTCAAACTGAAAGTTCTTAGAACTGGCCACTTATAAACAATATAATAAAAAAAATATTCTAAAATTTGAAAATAGAACTCTTTGCCAATATTACTGAGTATATATTTCATTCATTTGTCATTTGTTTTACGATTTGGCGGCAAATTGAAAATTGTCTGTGTCACGTCAACATGAATTTAACACGAGAAAATTTTCGTACAATGATTTTTTATGACTTTCGATGTCATTTAAGTCAACAAGAAAGTTATGATAGACTACGATTGGCCTTTCACGATGAAGCCCCATCTCGTGCGACTGTTTACAACTGGTTTAATGAATTTAAACGTGGTCGCACTAATCTCACTGATGATGTACGTGAGGGACGGCCTTCTACGGCGACGACTGAAAATAACATCTGTGTTGTGCGGCGTATGATAGAGACTGACAAAAGAGTGACCTATCAGCAGATTCGGACAAGCTTAGGCATCGGTATGAGTCAAGTGCACAAAATCCTCCACGAACATTTAGCGGTCAGGAAGCTTTGCGCCCGGTGGATACCTCATAATTTGACTAAGGCTCAAAAACTCCATCGTGTGGATTGGTGCCGTAAAATGATTGAAAGATTTAACGGAGGTGACTCAAATGCTGTGTTCGACATACTAACAGGTGACGAAAGCTGGATTTACTGTTATGATCCTGAAACCAAAAGACAATCTGCTCAGTGGGTGTTTCCTTTCGAGGAGTTGCCAACTAAAGTGAAGAGAGATCGAAGTGCGGGAAAAAAAATGGTGGCCTCGTTCTTTGGAAGGATAGGTCATTTCGCAACAATTGTGTTAGAGGATCAAAAAACAGTTTCTGCAGAATGGTACACTACCAATTGTTTGCCACTTGTCTTGGAAAAAGTTCGAGAGAAACGACCTCGCAGTAGGATCCTCCTTCACCACGACAACGCCTCGTCGCACACCGCCAAGCGAACGATCGACTATTTGGCGACATCAAACGTTGAATTACTGGGTCACCCGCCGTATAGCCCCGACCTCGCGCCTTGTGATTTTTATTTATTTCCAAAAATTAAAGAAAAACTTAAAGGAAAGCGGTTTATGAATGCTGAAGAAGCGGTGGCTGCGTATCGCGATGCCATTGAAGAGACCCCTAAGGACGAGTGGGCAAAGTGCTTTTCCCAGTGGTTCCATCGCATGCAGCGGTGTATTGACGTCAATGGACAATATTTTGAAAAGATATAATAAAACTAATAACTGGCTAATGTAATCAGTTTTTGATTTTCTAAGAACTTTCAGTTTGACCCTCGTATATAGGGATATTTTGTTCACGTTATATGCAACAGATGAAACAGGAGCTAGAGATAAAATAAATAATATTTTACTGGTTTATTGTTTTTTTTAATAAACAGTGTGGCATTTAAGTAAAAATTATGGCGATATTTATGTTTTTCTAACGACTGAACACTTTTAGCAACAGCTATTTCACTGTCTTTGCTTAGCCTACCGAAACTTAGCCAGATAGGTTTGATAAGTTCCATGTAAAATTTAAATATTTTCTATAGACAGTGGTAATAGGTGCCTTTTCCCAACATACCAACATCTAAAAAAAATTCGCAACTATAGACAACCCTGATTCCTTCTCCTATCTACCTCCTAGTAAGCCGTTAAAAAGTAGTAGCCAAATGGTCTTGAGCAAAATGTTCGCGAGAATCTGAACACCTGATTCCTTGAGCCAATTTAAGCATACCTACTGACAAGTAGGCCACTGCCTCTGCTGTAGGTAGCAACAACGACACAGCCGTATCTAATCATTATTGTTCGAATTTACGACAAAAATAATATAGCAGCTTAATTCCTTAACTCTTTTATCGATCGGAGACAGATACAGATTAAGTTTATCACTCACGACACAATTACAAGATTAAAACTTTAACGAAAATTCCAATTCTTTACGACCTCGACGATTATAAACAAAAGTACCACCATTTTATGTATAAAGCACTCAAATGAAGGATTACAAAACACTTTCAGATACTTATCACGATATTATCACCGCTTTAATACAATCTAGACATCTGAAACTGCAGTTTTATAGATCATTTTCCCACCGAAGATGTTCAGATATAAACATTTTTATTCATTATCAAACCTTTACTGTCGATTTGATGACAACGACAACTTAGAATATAAAATTAATTTCAATACTAATATATTTTTATGGTCTGTTATACGCAATCGTGGTCTTAAGAGCCCGACGGACATGTTTTTTAATGTAGATTTAATTATGTTGTCATCGATATTAAAAGATTTACTTGTCTACGAATGAAGATTATAAGTCGTTCATGGTCTAGTGTTCTGATAAGATAAGTAATTGAACTACTATGGTGGGTGCATAGAGTTCCCACCAAGATCTTAGGGTCCCAAGCCAACCTCACCTGCAAGTGGTGCACCTGCCGATCAACGGACGAGGCTCTGGCAAACAAAATATCCCGGTAAGCGGCAATAGGCTCGCCACCTATTACGTGGGATCAAAACACTGGCGAAAAGTGGGCGTTTAATATGCCTCTGCCTACCCCTTCGGGGAAACAGGCGTGAGTCTATGTATGTATGTACTATGGTGGTAAAAAACAAACATTCGACTTTGCACCAGAGCGATTTGTTGAAGTATGAAAAGTCAAACAATCTTCTACTTGAAAATGATCTGTTCTTCTGTCTGTTGCTTGTCTCTAAGTGTGTTGTTTAGCCTTTTGTCTTCTTACTGTTCAATTTACCCACGCAATTAGGACGTAAGCTCATCGGCTGATGAGCTTGGCTAAGCTACAGTATCATTAATTTACACATATTTACTGTACGACCAGCAAAACCTAATGTTAACAACACGAACATATTAAAACCAACCTACAATTCGTAGGCGCAAAAAAATTTTCTACCAAGTTAATTTGTACAAATATTTTTTGTGGTACATTCACTTTTTCAAGGAACCGAATAAAATACAATTTGTCTACTCTTATTTACTTACCAGTATTAGTTGTCATACAAGCTTGTAAAAAATGCGAAAATTTGTACGTGCCGTCTGAAAACAACTTTTCATTTCGTTGCGCCCGCTTTGTGGTTCGCATTATGCTAATAGTATTGCAGCTTCCGACGGCGGGAAACAAGGGAATCCTATTTGGGTTTAGCAAAATGTTTTGTTTGTCCGCGTTATGCCAGACCTGTTTGAGATGATTGTAAAATCGACATGTCAGCGTACCTTTGTTAAGAAGCGTGCATACTGACCGCGAGCGGAGAGCCCATACGCCCCTTAGAATTCGCCCCTTCATACAAATTTGGGCAAATTTGTATGAAGGGGCGAATTTTAAGGGGCGTATGAGCTCGCACCCGAGTGTACAAGGGCTTTAGCGGTAACCGCATTCAATAGAAGAAAGAAAAGTATATGCATAATAATTTAACACGACAATTAGGGTTTTGTGACGGAAAATTTCTTTGATTTTCCTAGAACTGGCTTTCCATCTAGCTCCTAGTTGACAGTGACAAGTCAATTCATGAAGATTAAAATTAATGACAGGTTGCTATAAATTTGCGATCTATAGAAACTCTGCGGTATAGTCGTATTGCCATCCAAAATTTATCCATTTTGTGTTTGAGATATTTATTTATTAATTTCGAAGGTTGGTTTTACCATTATTCAATATAACTTTAGTATGAATTTGCAATATTACGTCAAATCAGTATAAATTTTGATTCGAGTTGGTTTAATCGCGGCGGTACAGTGTGTATGATTCTTTACATCCGATGGGTAACATGTGAACAGAATTCCGGCCGTTTTGAGATGCCTTTTACCCTTGCTATAATATCTTGGGTGTATTATTGTTAATTTGATGTGCCCTAGTTACTGTAAAGTGGGCCTGTTCCATTAATTTTAGGATCGCAGAGGACGTTCAACAAGCTATGGAAATCTAATCTTTTGTATTCAGAAAGGATAAGTATTTTTGTATCGGTAGCTTCGAATAACATTCCTAACTAAGTAAAGTTCCAACTCGGAGAGAAAAATCTCGTAGTCCTTTTAGAAACAGATCACGAAAGCGTTGATATTTCAAGTTTTTGAGAAGAACTAAAGAGAAACTATTTGTCCAGAAATGAGATGTTTTACTCATAATTAGTTTTTAATTATTTTCCTGCCGTTTTCTTGAGTTTCGAAACTCAGTCTAAGCAGGGATGGTTATACAGCCCTAGAGTACAGGTTCGTAAGGCTTTTTAACCGATTTTTTACAAACTGCAACATCGGTCTGAACAAAAATCATCATCATCACCATCATCATCCACAGCCCGATTGAGTCCACTGTTGAACATAGGCCTCTCTCTGTTCTTGCCATTTACCTCGATCTTGTGGTAATCTCGTCCAGGTTCGGCCTACGATTGCAACGATATCGTCGGCCCATCTTGCTAATGGACGGCCGACACTTCTTTTCCCCATCCGTAGTTGCCATTCTGTTACGGCCTTACTCCACCTGTTATCACCCCGTCTAGCCAGGTGTCCTGCCCAATTCCATTTTGACGTTATTATTTGAGTACCCACGTCGCGCACCTTTGTGCGTTGCCGAATTTTAATATTGGGAACTCGGTCAATCTGACGGATACCAAGCATGGAGCATGAACAAAATTACTATGGCAGAATTAAGAGCAATAATTTGCTCGGTCCAAATAATTAATAAGCCGTAACGATTAAAATCCTATATCGATCTTAATTGCTCAAGCGTATACCTATTAATAAATTAGACTTAGACACGGTTATTTTAAGCGTTTTCGATTTTTGTAATTAAATCTTCACGCATTATTCATTGACCTCTTTTCCGGAATTTTGCGAAAACTAAAGGGTATTCGAAGAGCACATGGCAGTTGCCCAGTCTCTTTAAAATAGGTACATATATCACATCATACAAATAAGGAGCCATAGCTAACAGAACAGCTTCTCTAAGAAACTTTGGCATATCTAACTACTATCTACGGAATTCAATATTCGTAATATAGATAGCTCTGTAGCTTTTAGATTCGTTTTTGACAGTTTTTGACATAAGCTCCATACAAAATATGTCAAACACGAATCTAAAATCTACAGATCTATCTATAGTTCGAATATTGAAAATGGCCATATATCAGATATTTGAAATGTATTCAGGATCAAATTTTCTTAGATTTTTGATATTTCTGATAACTTTGTAAAGTTTTGAGTAATAATATCTCATTTGACAATTATGTCTTCTTCGAGTGCAATGCGCTGAGTAGGTAGGTACTACGCTGTGAAACTCCAAACATCTTAGAATATACGGTTCTCTTACCGATTTAAGCCAGCAGTCTATACGGTGCCACTACCGATGGAACGGCCACCCGCATTTTCTTATTAATATCTTAATTTTATGAAAACGTTTCATAAAAAACTACATTAAATTTTAAGCCGATTACAAGTGTTTTAATGAGTTTTATAAAAAAATCTTTAATTATAACAGCTTATCCATGGCGGACACTAATAAAATTTTAGACTTATTGACAAGTTTCTTACGATTTCCATGATGTTTCACAATTTATTATTATTGTGTCGATAAAAATTATTTACGTTGTCATAGGGCAATAAAAACTTAGCAAGGTTGACAGTTACCTTTTAAATGCTTGTGACATATTTATAGGGTAGGTAAGTATAAAACTTTATAATCCCGGGCGGGCGACGACGCGACGTGGTAAAATGTGTTAAGCGGGCTTTGCATGACCTCTTCACCAACGGGACGCTGAGGACACCGCGGTGGTTGGGAAAGTATCGTGTGCTAAAAAAAGAAAACTGGAAAACGAAAGTTTACATAGGTATACGTAAGTGTTATACGTTTCAAAAATTCTTGCATACTCAGCTTGAGTACATGTCTATATTCTATTTTTAGCCCACCGGTGCACTAAATCGGTCTCCTTAAGCCGCTAGTACCTCCGCACGTTAGACTAATCTGTCGCCGCCAAGGAACCAAACCTTAACCACCTAGTAAGGAGTTCGCCAAAAAAGTCGCACATTCCGTCGCAATTAGATTTAATTCAGACAAGTCGTGAACCTAATCCAACACGCACTAAACGTATAAAATAGTTTTTGTAACAATTTATTGTAAAATAGCCTTCGACATTGTTATTGTTGGACATGATAGAACATTGTACTAATATCCTTTAAATAGCACCATGGTCCATGTGTAAGTGTCACTACCCTATTACATTCCATGGGTGTCGTAAGAGGCAACAAAGAAAAATGTACCTACCTACGAAGAAAAGTGTATTGGCGAAGGGACGCAAAACTAGACATCAAACTCTATACCAACGCGTCTGGCGAGCATGGTAGGTATCATCATCATCATCATCATCAGTCTTTATCAGTCCACTGCTGGACTAGGCCTCTCCTTTGAAAGGAGGAATTGGCCTACTATACCACGCTGGCCAAACGGGTTGGTATAGGGTTTGTATCAAGTTTTCCTTCTCTTACAGTGCTGTTTTCTGCATAATATGCTCCCTCTGTCGGCTCTTACTACATGGTAGGTATAGAAGATTTCTTTTTTTTACCACATTCACACATCACTATCTAGTCCCAAACTAAGCAGAAGCTTGTGCTATGGGTACTAGATAATGGATGAACATACATGCATACTTTTTTTTTGTAATTACATACATATTATACATACCAAGACCAACATACCTGTTCATGCACACAAATATTTGACTTGAGCAGGAATCTAACCCGCGACCTTCGGCGTAGCAGTCGCTTACACTACCGCTGCGCCAACCGGTCGTCATGAGTATAAATGCTCACAAGCTATTGTGGAGCACAGACGCATATTAGGAGAGGTTATGTCCAGTACCTAGTATACTGTGAAAATCTGTTATGATCCCATGAAGTATAAGTACATGACGATTAGCCACAGGTTCGATTCTCACCCATGCACAGCACGCGTGTGAGTATCTTATGCTAATATATAAAGCTGAAGAGTTTGTTTGTTTGTTTGATTGAACGCGCTAATCTCTGGAACTACTGGTCCGATTTGAAAAATTCTTTCAGTGTTAGATAGCCGATTTATTGAGGAAGGCTATAGGCTATATAGCATCGCGCTATGAGCGACGGGAGCGGAGCAGTTGCCTTAAATAACGCGGGTGTAACCGCGGGCATCCTCTAGTGAGATAATAATAATATGTGTTTCATTCGACTTAACACTAGGTATGCTGAAGAAGATGATGTGTGAAATAGAGGGAGGTAGGTATAACAGGAAAACAGTCCCTAAGCTACCAGGTGATTTTCTTAGATTGCAACTGGGAAAGTGCTAGGATGATGATGATGAACATCACACGCGTAAACCACACATATATAAAAATGCCGAACAAGGGATGCGGGTCACATGTTCTCCAATGAGAGTGCAGAGCCAATTTTATTAACCAGAAAGATCTTACTATGTTGATGAAGATAAGATATTTGGAAACTATCTTTGAATCTATTTTTCCAAGTGTCTTTCACATGCACCCTGTACACGGCATTCGGCTTAGCTTGAAGCAGAGGTTCAGCAGACTGATTTAGAAGTCTAATTTAGCATGAATGGTACCACTCAACGTAGTGTAGCATCTTGGGATATGTATTACTAGGAACAAACTTACATCAACAGCACACTGAACATCCAAAATTTGTAGATCACCCAAAATGTTGTCTCGTTTGGGGATCGAACCCATAACATTTCATAACTCTTAATAGAATAAGGTAAAAAAACTAAGTTTGCATCGGTGTTCTAAGTGTCTAGAATATTCGACCAGTTTCGACCATAAGTACCTATCTATGTTTACAAGCGAACATTAACATTTATATAGATTAATAAAAACTATACACAGGCATTTAGATGTACCTTGTGAATGTCAAACAACATCTAGGAGGTTAAAAACCTTTAAAATAGCAATATACAAACAAAAACTTTTCAAGAATTTTTACTCTTCTATTTCTGCAATCAAGGTAATAAATTCCAAGTTATCTCCTAATAATGCTTAAGTACATGATAAATTTACTTTTAGCGCATTCCTATTCGTTGCATTAATAAACCCACTGAACATTAGATCCCCACAAAAATACACATACATACATAGACTCACGCCTGTTTCCCCGAAGGGGTAGGCAGAGGCATATTAAACGCCCACTTTTCGCCAGTGTTTTGATCCCACGTAATAGGTGGCGAGCCTATTGCCGTTTATCGGGATAAATACACATACGAATATAATTAGTTAGTAATGTTGTACCTAACCCAATAAGAAATTAGACGACAGTCATTCGCCAAATACTTAAAATACCTAAGCCAAAACCAAACTAAAAGTAACCCAACCAAGCACCGGTAAACTACCATTTAAAATACGACCGTCCCAAAAACAGCGAGTCCAAAAAATTCATCCAAGCCACCTGTTCCGACAATAAAATGGCGGGAAAACATTGATATACAAACGTCAACCGGCAATACGATTGAAATTCAGAGGGTAGTCGCATGCCGCTTTTGTATTCAGTTCTACGTCTAATATGAGGATTCCAGGGAAGGAAATTCCGCCCCAAGCAATACGATTGCCGATATCGAGGTACAGATGACCCGAAAACGATATACAACTAATAGCTGGTTACGTTTTTTTGCAATAAGAAGTAGTATTATATCGTCCTTCTGAATCTGAGTGGGTTCAATGTTTGTTGTTGTAAAGTTGACATAAGAATTATAAATAGCCAGAGAGTTGTCTCTTTAAAAAACTGATCAAGTGCGGATTGGATTCGCATAAGAAGGGTTTTTGACTACTCTGAAAATACTGATCGTCGTACAAGATATTATACTGTGTACTTCTGAATCCTTATGATTGTGTTGTTATAACAGTAACAGAAATGCACACTCTGAAAATTTTGAGTTGCTGCCTTGTTCTACTCAAAAAATGATTACGGGTGTTGTATGTCAATACTGACTCAAGATTGGTAGTTCCTGCCTCTCTGGACAAAGCCAAGAACTGCAGCTCGAATGGCCTGATCTGGTCGGGAGGGTGGCACCTTTACACAAAGGATGGACATAGACAAGCAGTTTTCATACTGCAGCAACTTACGATATTTACCCATTGTCAGCATTGCGGGTAGGCATAGATAGCCATAGCCCTGAGCACATCGGGAGGATCCGTAAGCTCTCATGGTGGTGAAAAATAAACCACATGATAAATCTATCCGTCCTCAACATAAATTTATTTAGCTATACAATTCAAACAGTTGTCATTACATAATTCAACAACGATTTTACCTAAGAAGGCCCCAAAACGCGCACTATGATAATTTGACGCGAACTACATACGTAACTTTGTTTTTTTCGCATTCTCGGATCGTTGGCCGAAGAAATACATATAAGCAATAAGTAAGTACTAATAATAATATAAAAAAAACTTGACCAAACTATTGTCGGCCTTCAAATCGTGTAGATCATTCACCCACAATGTTCGCCAGTTTAGCGCGTGACGCTCTAAAGAATAGATTCTGGTTTTCTGCGAACTTGTCTACAAATGGTGGATCGTATTTTTTTTATTTAAGATTAGTCACCTGCGTGCCTTCGCTGCTTGTTTACAAATATAGCTAAATCTACGCCGGTTGTTTAATAACACGGATGCTTTGACAGCTTGCGAATAACTGCTGTAGATTCGACTGTCGAACGAGTATTTGTTATACACTTCTGGCTGTTGCGAGTACTGCCTCATTGGTTTATTATGGATACAATTTTGCGCGAAACTTCATGTTTGATTGACATGGTCGGAATAGTCCAAGGAGACTTTTTAGATACTAAGCCAGACCAATGAATACAGATTTACATAATAGAAGCGCATTTCTTAAGGATTTCGTGTGCCGATTCCAAGTGGCGAGTTGGCGGGTGTCGTCAGTTCGTCTCTCTTGCACTCATAGAGACAGCTGTCACAGCGCGACTGCCACGCCGCCAAGCGGCAATTTGGATCACAGAAAGTTTGCCTCTATATAAATATCTATGCTCTATGGCCAGACATACTTCTTTAACAGATATCTAATCATCTAACACACTCCAAAACTCGTGTACATTTAGCGGCCGTAACAATATAGTCCTTAAATATATTGACATAAAACTCAATAGCATACCTATTACTTAAACCACAGCCAAAAACATTGAACAAAATCACGAACACCCTTACAATCTTACACAATATTTTTATTCCCAAACCAAAACAAACCAGGAAAACCGACATCAATAGCAGTTTCCAGTATACCCAAGCGTTCTCCCCTCCCTTGACATAAAACCATGTGAAATGTGTCCCCCACCCCTGCCGGGAAGCAGGGGGGATACATAATTAAACGTAACGCAGACAATGCACAAATAATTGAAATTTTAATGCTAGATGAAAGCTATCGTTTGATGTGAAGGAACGGAGATTAAAAAACATAAAATAAAATTATATTCTGTACGAATCGTGAGATGAATTCGATAGTGTGCTTTCTATTAAATATTATATTGGATTGGTTGCAGTGTTTAGTGCAAGCTCTGTTGGTTTTAGATGTGTTTGTGTAAAGGACCTCGTCGACTGTTTAGTTTGTCTAAAGACAACTCATGATCTAGGTGTTGTGCTCTAAGTCCTCACAAACAACTTGCACAAAGAACACCCAGGATCGAAATAATAATTTGTTTATCAGACAAAGTATTGTCCCAAGTGGGAATCACTCTGCGCAGTGATAAGCGGCGAGCCAACCGATAAAATCACTATGTACGTACAATCTTAACTGATCCAAAGACTTAACTGAGAAAGTTACGATTTCTACTAATAGTTTATAAGTTTCGCGTTTTCATCATACGCAAACTAGCATACCAGCCTAATAAAACTATCGGTCAAGTAAACGTTTCTAACATGCGGGGGCTCTAAAATATCGATTAAAAGAGTCTAGGGTTTGATTACCGCGTCGGAATTTGAAAGAGATTTGAGATAATTTTCCTCAAACTGAGTGAGATGCCCATTAGATAGCAAACGATTTGAGGTATTAGATAAGTTTATCTAAGTCATTGTTGATCATCACTTGTTGAAATTGTGAATTCAACAGACAATTCATTCAATATTTATTCAAACCGGTTATTGAACCCGGTACCGCGATCTCACTATCTAAAATTTATATTACTTGATTACATCAAAAGTTTAACTAAATAATATTTGATGTAACAAAGTACCGCGAACTATTAATATCTACTTACGGTATTCTTTCTCTACCGGTGAAGCCATTTTCAAGGGACTTGGATTCAAATTTCATCCTTAGCATTACGAAAATTCATAATAAAAATACATAATTTACCTGAAGTACCTTATGCCCAAGCTTACTATAGTATCGTCTGTCCGGATGGAGTAGTGGTCTGAGCGCCCGCCTCACCTCTCCCAAAAATCTCCGGGACACAGGAGATATTACAAGTGCAGGTAAGCGTCGTTTTAAAGAGAAAATACATCCCAATATAAAGCGTATAATTTCCTTATTTCTTCAAATTACAATTAAAACTATCTAATATAATCTGACAATCAGCCCGTGACTGTAACTGCTATAAAACATCCAAAACGTCGAGTGAAATAAAAAATGTGACAAAAAAGTTATAAAAAATCTTGCAGTCTGAAATCAACTAACTATCAAACCGCGAAAACACCGGCAAATAGTAGTTTACTTTCAAGAAGACTTGTAATTTGTAACCCAAATTCTACTTTAAAAAACAATAGCAACTCGTGGTCCGTGGTGTCAGAGTTGTTTACAACAACAGTGTCACGTAATACACTACTAGCATCAACAACAGTTACAAAGAACAGCTGTTTACTTTCCCGCGTAAACTTTGGACTGATAAGGGGTTGACGCATGCTTTGCATTGTAGATCGTAAAGACTTATGCGCCTTATGACCTAACAACAACAACTTACCTACTGCCAACATTATTTGTATTATTTATTGAATAAAAAATTGGTTGCCTGTAAAGTCGGTATACGGGCGAAAGTTTTACGTGACAACGACTTTGAGTGGTAAAATAATTTTAATGTGAATATTCATTCGTATAGTAGGAAGAAGGATGAAAGACGCGTGCCTTTCACTTTTTATGTCTGTCTCTCTCGCTCTTAGGCGGGACGCGTGCCTCTCACTCGCTCTCATTGTGAGCGCATAACGTGAGCGGAGCGTAACGCAGTTTCTTGAAGTGTCACCCGGCAAACCAATTTATAAGACGTTGTCACGTCAAAAAAAAAAAATACATATTTTTAAGTTTCGTGTATTTTTAGGATCGTTGTTTAAAATTTTACTAGGTGTTTTTTATTATATATACTTTAGTTTATAAGGAGGGATGGATGCTATATGAATAAGTACTTATTACTTTTTCACGCAAAAACTACTGAACGGCTTTTGATGTAACTCTTAATAACAGATAACATTGCTATCTTTTGTGTAATAAATAACCCACATTCACGCGAGTGGAGCCGCAGGCGAAGGCAAAGAAGACCATGGTTTTTATCTCTTATAAAGATTAGCCTGTGTCTTTGTGTAAGATTACGCTTAATTCTGTGTTGGCAAGCATGGATTGACATTATTGATTCTGATTTCTAATAAATCACATCATTCGAAATCATCTTATATAGGGCAAATCTCAATACCCAATGAACCCGTTCTCAGGCTTAGCAGGCAGCTTCACTAACGATTAGACCAACAGACCTTTAATTGAAATGTCCTTGAAAAAAATAATTTTCACCACAGCAGCTCAAACATGCCGCTTTTGCTGCGAGACAACAGTGAACAAAACGCGATTTTAATTCGAGCGTGAGGCAAAGTAGCTTTTTAATTTTTCAATCTTCAGTGCCACGAATTGACATTGTTCAGCCACAAATTTGAAACATTCGAATTTTACTGTGCTCTGTCTCTTTCACATGCATATAAAAAGTGAGTGAAAAAACAAACCCCTTCGAATTCGAAATTCGATTTTGGAATTCGACCTCAAAGAAAACACCTACGGCAACGCAAAAAAAAAAGATATTTGTTTTTTTTTTATATGTTATTGTTTACATGTTTAATTTATTATTGGATTTTAATAAAAATAAGTCTAATTAATAGTATAAAATTAGTATTTAGGTAACCAATACATTTTTATTTAGAATTACAACAATGATACATTTGAAAAATAAACATCAGGGACGCGGTATTAAAACGCGATTTAAAAAGTAGCGGGAATAAAAATTTCGCTGATGCTGATACAGAAGGTACCTATAGCGTAACGTGTTAAATTATAATAATATATAAAATAATCTAAAAAGATGAGTGAAACTAGCGATGATGACTGTACTTTAACACCAGAAGAGTTAAATCAACAAGTGATTATGCAGAATTCAATCTATTCCTGTTCATTTCTATGTCTCCTAAGTAATATGTGTTCTCACTGCTGTGGTGAAAAGCTATGTGTGCTACACGAGAGCAAAGTTTTTTGTATCTCGTGCTGTTGAGTCCCTCACCACGCTCAGGATTCTAACTTTGATTCACTCGCTACGCTCGTGAATCAATCATATAATCCTTCGCTTGCTCGGGACTCAAAATAAGCACTCGAAACAAAAAGCAACTTTGCTCTCTTGTTGCACAAATAACTATTTCACCACAGCAGCTCAAACATGTCGCTTTTGCTGCGAGACAACAGTGAACAAAACGCGATTTTGATTCGAGCGTGAGGCAAAGTAGCTTTTTAATTTTTCCATCTTCAGTGCCACGAATTGACATTGTTCAGCCACAAATTTGAAACATTCGAATTTTACTGTGCTCTGTCTCTTTCACATGCATATAAAAACTGAGTGAAAAAACAAACCCCTTCGAATTCGAAATTCGATTTTGGAATTCGACCTCAAAGAAAACACCTACGGCAACGCAAAAAAAAAGATATTTGTTTTTTTTTTTATATGTTATTGTTTACATGTTTAATTTATTATTGGATTTTAATAAGAATAAGTCTAATTAATAGTATAAAATTAGTATTTAACCAATACATTTTTATTTAGAATTACAACAATGATACATTTGAAAAATAAACATCAGGGACGCGGTATTAAAACGCGACTTAAAAAAGTAGCGGGAATAAAAATTTCGCTGATGCTGATACAGTAGGTACCTATAGCGTAACATGTTAAATTATAATAATATATAAAATAATCTAAAAAGATGAGTGAAACTAGCGATGATGACTGTGCTTTAACACCAGAAGAGTTAAATCAACGAGTGATTATGCAGAATTTAATCTATTCCTGTTTATTTCTATGTCTCCTAAGTAATATGTGTTCTCACTGCTGTGGTGAAAAGCTATGTGTGCTACACGAGAGCAAAGTTTTTTGTATCTCGTGCTGTTGAGTCCCTCACCACGCTCAGGATTCTAACTTTGATTCACTCGCTACGCTCGTGAATCAATCATAGAATCCTTCGCTTGCTCGGGACTCAAAATAAGCACTCGAAACAAAAAACAACTTTGCTCTCTTGTTGCACAAATAACTATTTATTATGACTGCGTAACATTTGAGACAAATTAAACAAAGTACCTATAAATAGATCAACATATATTTACCTATATATGTATATTTTTTTATTTTATTTATAGTCTCACGCCTGTATTCCCAAAGGGGTAGGCAGAGGTGTAAATATTACACATTTGGCCATGAATTTTTAGGTCCTACGTAATATGGGGCGAGCCTATTGCCGTTACCGGGTACATCACCATACTCCGGGCTGCTACTGAGTATTCCGAAAAACCCAGTAACACTTTTGCCCGACCCGGGAACCGAACCCGGGACCTCCGATCAGCAGTCGCATACGCTATCCACTGGACAACGGAGGCAGTCATGTATATGTAGGTACATAAATATCGTGATAAATAGCTAGTTAGATAATGAAGGAGAGCTGACAGATAGCTACAAATTAATCATATCGGTGGATATAGTGAAATGTAGACCTTTAGATCAACAGGTACTTAGGAAGGTACATAAATCGGTAAAAAGGGAAAGTGACCGGACTCAATATCATGGAGATCGTATGTAAAAGCGACCGAATGGAATGTCAAGGCCACGTAAGGCCTACCTTTTTGTTTGTTTTTGTTACAAGGTGGAAAATTCCTTCGGATCTCAGGCTTAAGGTAATATTTGCGCGTGAGTATGTGGTGTTACCACTAAAAGACCACCCCGACTATCAACCAAAGATGGACATTTTTGGTCTTACGGAAAAGAAGACAGGGTACATGAGCTGTCCAGTCTTCCTCCCATTGAGCCAACTCGATCCAATCCCCGGTAAGGGTTGAGCTACGAGAGAGGGAACGCGTCAGCATGCCGCGGAATCGACCGTGCTGACGCGTTCCGTCTCTCTTTCTCGCTCTAGTAAATGACGGTCCTAAGTGACAGAAAAGGATAAAAGCATAGGAAAGTGCGATGCGTTGCTGATAGGTGAAGCTCAACCCTAAGGCTACATGCCCTCTCCGGCCCTTATTGGCCCTATCCCTTTAGCGACGATTGCCAGCTTATCCATAATGGTAAGGCCGCCAGCTTCCCGGAGCGACCTACTGCTACTGAATGCAACTGTCATTTAAACCTGCCTAAGTATGGAGTTCGAATGTAAGTACAATAGGCAATATAGTGCAGCAGCTGTCCCATTTGCATTCATTTTCAAAAATAAAAGCAACCAATTTTAGACAAGCATAACGATATTTTCTTACTCAACTGCGGTAACAAAAGGTTATGTTATCCCCTAATGTTATTAAA
This sequence comes from Euclidia mi, assembly GCA_944739405.2. Lineage (NCBI taxonomy): Eukaryota > Metazoa > Arthropoda > Insecta > Lepidoptera > Erebidae > Euclidia > Euclidia mi. The sequence goes on along the minus strand of OX123200.2, from coordinate 56,055,519 downwards.
TGAGTCGATTCCATAATATCAGGTGCGAAATAATCAAATTATAAACGTTGAATATTAATGGAATGCGAGTTTACTACAATTTTTTTATCAAAAGAAAATCAATTATACGGTTTGCGCTTCATGTCGACGCACGTGATAATATTGTGCATACATATACACTATTCTACACACAACGCAAAATAAACTCTATTTTTACGTCATAAAGTCTAACTTCTAATATCAAGAAAATTGTCCCCATGGGAGTATCTAAAGTTGACTTTATCTTAAGACAGTTTGAGTTGGTTTTCCGTTGCCGGTCCATTGACTTCAACAGTCTTGCTCAAGTAAAATGTCCGGTATTTTAATAATGTGTAAACTAAAGGGGAAAATGTATAAAACATGTGTAATGTACGTAGCGTTCGATTCTGTCTAATGGTGTAATGCTTTTTGCGAATCCCTATGTTATTGTGTCTTTGAACATGTAAGTACAGTTACTTCCATTTCGTTTGGTACTTTAAGTTTAGTTTTGCATGTAAAATCTTTCACTTCGAGATAGTAGAAAACCGATAAGATACGAAGTAACAGAATTATATTGGTATTCATTCGATAAGTGTAAGTTTAGAACTTATATTTTATTAGATGTGTTGGTTTATAAACAACTGGCAACTCAAACTCCCGCCTTTTTCTCTTTATAAATATATGCTGTACAGCAGTTTACTTCACAACACAGTCAAATTTGGACCACACAAAGTTGTCTCGTGTTGGGATCGCATATACAACACTAGGCGCAGTACTAATCACCAATACTATTGCTGACGCATCTAAGAATTTCACCTCAAAGGACTTCGTTAGTGAGCGACTGCAATCTGAATTTTGACCGCCGGTGCCGCAACCCAATGTACCTACATACACACATATATAGTCTCACGCCTATATCCCCGAAGAGGTAGGCAGAGGTACCTATATTGCTACACCCAGTTTTTGCCAGATTTATTTTAGTCCCACGTAATAGGGGGCGAGCCTATTGCCGTACCGGGCACATTACCAGACTCCGTGCTGCTACTGAGAATTTCCTAACGGAAAAACCCAATAACACTTTAATAATAATAATAATAATCATTTATTTTCAGGTAACAAGAACCCATAGATATATACCTTATAGACTAACATACATAAAATATCATTATAACATATTATAGCAAAACAAAACAGGTGCTGTTTACGGCTTCATGTTACGCTGAGTGGTGTTGCGTAACCTCCCATGAAAACGCCGATACACGACACCTTTCGGCCAAAACTCTTCCTTGAGGAAAGTCTCGAGATGTTGAGTCGTCACCCGCACCACGTACGACTTAAAGTTGGTGTTTTGCCCGAACTAGGAATCGAACCCGAGACCTCCCAGTTCCACGCGCACATTTATGCCGCGAGACCAACGAGGCAGTCCAATGTACCTATAGCTTTAAAAGGACAGCTGAGGCCACCGCAAGGATATACCAATAAATCAGGGACTTCTCGTAACGACCATCAATTGTCTTAGCATTTACATACTTTTCAAGACGCAATAAAAGAAACAAAAGACAAGTAGCAATACGCCCAAATTCGAGTTCAACTTCAAGTAGGTAAAAGAGAAAAGTTATTGATGCACTTCGTGCGATCGAATTCAGGACACTGTGTGGCAGCGGTTTATTGATCTTCCCATTGAGATATCGCTACTCTATTAAAAAAGCCTGTTGCTTACAGTCTTGAAGCTGTTTGTTTGTTTGGTAGAACGCCCGAATCTCAGGAACTTCTAGCTCGATTTGTACAATTATTTTTTCGCTGGATAGCTCATTTATTGAGGAATGCTATATAAAGGCTATATAACATTACGCTATGAGCCACGGGTGTCGAGCAGTGTCCCTAAATAACACTGTTGTAGCTGCGAGCCCGGCTAGTCGTTTACAAGCGCGTCGCGTCACCTCTAAAGTACAAAAATTTGAAGCAACGTTTCTTCGCATAAAACCTTTAACCCAAGGGACGATTATCAGCAGCCGTGAGAACATTCTCATTATAGCTTCTTATTCAATTATAAATAATACTCAACCTTGGCCCTTAATCAGCTAACCTTCATTTCGTCTAATTTACTACCAGTCTACCAACCCCACCAACTTTAAAAGCGGCGCTAGTGTCTTCGCGACAAGCTTGTCAATGTTCAGTCTTACTAAAGTTGCCCTTTTCCACCACCGACAGTAGATGTAGTTGTTGACATATGTCAAGGCAGTAGTTCACTGACAAACGATTATATATACTTAGCGCCGGTGACGAAACTGCATTGTCAAACAATAGTCAAAAACATCAAACAAGCGAGTTTACGCCATTGACCCTAAAACGAACGAATCATTAACATTGTATAGTAATGTAATTTCAGGAAATTTCCTTATTGTCTTTACTGAGAATTGTTGGAGTCCGTTCCCATGCGCTCAGTGGATCATATGACCATTATGACCATCTAGTTACTATGCAGGAACGAGTGTTTTATATCAATTGTGTAACGGTTTGTTTTATTGTATTTGTGGAAAGAAACAGCAAAAGTTTTTATGTATCATTTTGTTTACAAACGCATTTATTTTTGTTTGCATCATCATCATCGATTAAAATTATTCCGATTGCTACCCAAAACCCTCCCTTTCGGGGTCTGCCTTTCTGCTGTACCTCTTCCACTTCCTACGGTCTTCGGTATACCTGGTGACCAGATTATTGGCACGCATCATGCTACATATACGATGATATTATGCTTGCCTAAGGGCAACCCATAAAATCTGGCAAACTTTCGCAATTCTAACACAGGCACGTGAACACGGCTGAAGTAAACTATGCCGAAACCTCGGGCTGCAACCATACATACATACATAGACTCATGCTTGTTTCCCGGAGAGGTAGGCAGAGACTACGGAACGCCATTTGCAACGATCCTGACATACCTCTCTTGCTTCATTCACTTCCATCAAGTTCTCATGCGTGCTCTTCTGTTTAGGGTACTTCTGACATGTCCTTTTTTTAGTATGTCTCCAATCTGGTCAGAGAACGTCCGCCTAGGTCTTCCCCTTCGTCCTGTCCCATTCACATTTGCCTTATATATCTTCTTTGTCAGTCTTTCGTCATCCATCCTCTCCATGTGCCCATACCTGGTGTAACCCATACCGAAATGTCTGGGCGTACCTCCTTCACCTTTATTTTTAAGTAAATAATTGTATAAGCCCGTTACATAAAAAATTGTGTCGATAAAAGTCTACACAACACCTAACTCCAACAATAAGAGACACTCAAGACAGCCTCAAGTATTTATCGGAATCCATTCATCTACTTTATACATAAGAAAACACCTTTTACTTCAAATGCTCATATTTTCCTCATAAAACGACATAAGCAATAAAGTACGCTTTTATTTAGTATGTGTAATTGTGTTACACACACTCCATTTGTCACTAATTGTGAGTCTGCGAGGGTAGTACTACCAACACGTCAATGAGTGGGTGTACTAAGTGTCTAAACACACTGTGCCGAAGTTACGCGACCGAAGTTCCGCGGCCGATTTTACGTTGCAATGTATTCGGCTGATATAACGAACCACAAGTGCCGAACTTACGCTCGTGCTACGAACTACGCTTGTGTTCTGCTACTAGAAAAGTTGCCGCTGAATTTACGTCCGACCGAAGTTACGCTGTACGCTATAACGCAACATAATTTAGGCACAATGTGTCGTAGGTAAATAATTCGAATAGCACTGCGGGCGTAACCATGCCGAACTTCGGTCGCGTAAGTTCAGCATAGTGTGTTTAGGCCTTAAAGCTCTTTGAATACGTCAATGTAACTTGGGATGATCGCACAAAGTTAACAATTTGGTAAGGAATGGAAACCGCCGTTCTATTTTTAGGTTCTTTGATCGCCGAAAGTTTGAGAGGTGTTTTTTTTTATAAAATTTTTATAAAGGTGTGTATTAAGTTGGATGTATTTTTAAGTAAAATTGATTTTTTAAAAGGGTACTTCCCGTATTAGGACTAAAGGCAGCGATAGCCTAGTGGAGATACCAACAGACTGCCATGCAGAGAGTATCGGGTTCGAATCCACGGCGCGCACCAATGACTTTTCGGAGTTATATGCGTATTGAATTGTTAATTATCGCTTGTCCCGTGCCTCGGAGAGCACATTAAGCCGTCGGTCCCGGTTGTCATGAAGATCTTTGACAATCGTTACAGGGCGTCAGTACCTTCTAGCATAAACTGACACTAGTCTAAGCCATGGAATATCCCTATCCCTTCGGGTTGCGGAGGTCAGACAGGCAGTCGCTCTGTGGAAAAGCTAATATTCAGCCAAATCCGGTTAGACTAGTAAGCGGACCCCAGATTGAAACTGGGATAACGCTAGGAGGATGATGACTTCCCGTATTAGGACTGCCTGTATTACGACGGCTCTTTTTTAATTAAATAACGGACATGACGAAAACCAATTAGAAAAGAAATCCTTGTGGATCGCACGCAGTGATGCTGATAATCTTTAAAAAATTTTTTTATTACAAAAGTTCGGAACGCACCTACTATCATATCGACATCACCTTAGGTTGACTGTAAACAAGTGCTAGACTACACATACATGCCAAGTCAATCGATCGTATTAACGAAACTTTAGTCCCTAAAATTTATTTTTATTTCGATCTAACTATAACTCAGAACAAATTCTATCCAACCAAGGACAGTGGAATTCATTACACAACTTACAATTACGCCTGCCCTGAAGAGTTAGTCAGAGGTATATCATACGTATGTTGCCAGATGCCCAATAAGGGGCAGCAAGGGGCGTACAGACCTGACACTATTAATACCAGTTATTGTTCCACTTAGCTCACGTTGCTAAAAAGAGTCTTATTGATAAGTTGGTTTACCTGTCATACTTTGTTCTAACACATATAATAGACACTCAAACACATACATACAGGGTGTAAAAAGACCCTTACCGAAAACTGAAACCCCATATTATACCAATCATTACGAACATTTTTTACTTGGGCACCTTACCTGGGAAATTACTGGTTCAGGAGATATTGAGGCTCAAAGTTTCTATGGAATTTTTGTAATTAGGTACAAAGTCGACGTAATTACCATGCCATGGATGTCCTATGCACCCATGGATAAGTAGGTATTTCGAAAATAGTACGCGCATTATTTTAATTGCGGCTTAAAAAATGTGTTTATTTGAAATAAAAAATCATTTCCCAAGTTTTATTTTTGCTTAGTATGACTTGGTACGATGTCCAAACCAGTAGACTTCGGCTTGGTGATGGGTCTTGTGACACCCTCCATATCAACATCTAACTACGCTTAACAAAAGATTTGAGAGGCAACTATATAATACGATAACGATACGAGGCCTAGTGGAGATACCAACAGAACCCCAAGCCGAGTATTGGAGCCTAGGGTCTGCTTACTAGTCTAACCATAGATAATAGACGCTTTTAGCATAGAGCGACAGCCGTCTTAAAGCCCCAACGAATCTAACGACTTTCAAAGATCTTGATGACAGTCGGCATGGACCGCTTTACGTGCTCTCCAAAATACGGGGCCAGTGATAGTAAACAATTTAATACGCACATAACATCGAAAAGTTAGTGGTGCCCGACGTGGGTTTCAGCACAGCTCTCCAGGCTGTCTATTGGTACCTCTAATAAGCTGTCACGGCACTCCTATCAGACTCCTTCATACATACATACATAGACTCATGCCTGTTTCCCCGAAGGGGTAGGCAGAGGCACATTAAACGCCCACTTTTCGCCAGTGTTTTGATCCCACGTAATAGGAAACAGACTCAGACTCCTTCAAAGAATATTAATCCCAGACAAAGACTGTCCTGATCCCAATCACTCAAACAAATCTCACCAACATGTTCTAAGTAGCAAAACATTACTACGTAGTTAGCAGGTACTACACGACAGTGAGGCCTTATTTATCTTGCAGGTCGTTGACCCCAAGCTAGAAGCTTCTACGCGAATTACGTCACTGAGTCATACAATTGAGATGAGATAATTAATCGATGAAAAACTCACGGACTGATGACTGCATTGGAAGATCATATCATGCTTAGCAAGCGGATTAAGAATCGCAGTGATGTTTTTTTCCTGTTATGGAGTACGGGACGTGGCTTATTAATTATATTTGTCGTACTAAACTCACGCTTTAACATCTTCCAAAGCTGAGAAATATCTTGCTGGTGACCAGGGGTGGACCGGAGTGGTAAATATGATTCATTTTATTATGATTAAATAGGTACCTGATTGCTGAGGAAAAAGAATAGTAAACAAGATCGCTTGGCTGATTGGACCTCCATCGTTTTCACCAGTCGGTCGTCGGACGAACTGCAGCATTTGAAACATTCTCATTAGCCTTGTTTATCTCTCACTCCCACGCCACTGCTGGGCACAGGACTCTTCTCATTACGAGAAAGTTTAGGTCACAGTCCACCACGCTGGCCCAGTGGCAGACTTCACATGTCTTTCGATAACATTATGGAGAACTCTCATACATGCAGCTTTCCACACGATATTTTCCTGCATCGTTTCAGCAAGCAATAATTAACAACTTAATGCCCCTATAACTTCGAAAACTTATTGGTGCGCCCCATGGATTTAAAACCCGAAACCCTCTGCGTAGCAGTCTTCTCCACCTATCGCTGCTATTAAAAAGGCTTTTTATGCCAAAATGATAGAGTAAAAATACTCCATGCTAGTCCTAAAATCGCCACCCGAAAGGAATACGGTTTTGGTAAACTCCACAGTTTGGCCAAATTATGAATAAGTTAACACTTGTAAATCATGTAACTGTATTACACTTTAAATCAGTTACGTGAAACATACACGAACACGTCATATCAATCGATGCTACCTAACAATAAAAGCATGCACGTGTGAATTCGCGATGTATAAGCACAGACCTTCGACTGCGGTCCCATTAGAGATGAACGGAAAGCTGAGAGGTACATCACAAAAAAAACGATACCACTTGTTGAGCAAGGCAAGGAAAATAGACACACCTGCCCTTCAGTTTATAAGCTGTCCTTCTCTATGAGAAGGGTTAGGTAATATTCCACCTGATGCAATCGGTTTGAAGCCTTCTCGTCTTTTGAGAACATCATGAAAAACTGTCAGATATGAAGATTTCTACACGATGTTACCCTTACCCGCTAAGCAAGTGATTTAATACGCAGATAACTTCAAAAGGTAGCTCGACGGGATTCGAAAACACTCTGCGTAGCCATCTTCTGGTCTATCAGTAGGCAATCGCTGCTAAAGGAAGATAGAGAGCCACAGTTTGTGTATGTTTCTTTCGCTCAGCTTTCAAACATATCTCTCCTGAATACTGAGACTCATTTGCGTACTGTACAATATTCGCGTGGGAAGTCTGACGAACCGTTTCAACACAAGGTTTCGAGTAGCCTGTTAACTTTCCTGTCGCACGTACTTACCTGTGACAGGAATTGTTCAATGTCGCACTGAAATGACAGCTTTGAAGGGTACACGATCAATATATGGAAGCGTAGGTGTTACGATATCATACGGTACAGCCATGCGAATAAATTGCGCAGCAGGCATACATATACTGAAGTAAAGACTTTAAAACACAATCATACGCCAATTAACCAATCGTATTGTTAGGTATTCGCGCACCGTTTGCGACCTCTGATATTTATCCCCTGAAGTCTTGGACAGAAATAAAAACGTCTACATAACCGCCTTCAAAGTTAATGTTTAATTATTCTGCGATATACGTACCACTACATTCGAATTCAGATCGAATAGTAGGTACACTCAGAACTAATAGTTCATTGAAAAGTTAAATTTGGGGTTGCATTTATCAGAAGGCGCAATTTTATTTTACATATGTGTAGGGAGGACTAGTTAAGGCTTGATCCAAAGGAGAATGGCAGGTCTGGACCCATATTAACGAAGCGGCATCGGTCGGCGGTTAAAGACTTATACCATATTGCACTAGTATATACTTATACCATATTGCACTAGTATAGTTAGGATGTGCGAATTGAATATATTCACGAGCCTTGAGTTTATATATGTAGATATATCTCGGCCACATCGTTTCCTTTCTACTTGAAAGACGAGATAAAGCGCAAAGCGCACCGAAATACCTGAATAGAGCTTTTGGCAATGACAGCATGAAACTCTCTGTAGGTATGTTGGAAACGCGAAGAAGCGGAATACCGAGGACGAGAAAACGAGTCCAGTTGGATGCCTTTAATCAATCGACATTGATAACAAATGACAAGAGATCAGGTGAAACGTAATTAGTCAGATTGCGACGGTACACAGCAGTGTCACGGAGTCATTAGGCTCACATTGATAAAAACAACACGAGTAAATGTTTTAAGACATTGATTAAAAACCCCAATTTCTTAAATTTTACGTTGGTTCCAATAGACCAGTGCAGATACGTTAGAAAACAGTAAAAAGTAAAATAAAATTGCAGTAGGATGAATCCCATTGGAGAAGGAAGAGAATATAGCGATCATTAAAGGAAAAATAAATTACGGGCGATATGAGGTCATAATTTATTTGAATTTTTCACATAAATTATGACGTTGTGTGAATAAAGTGTAAATACAAAAGTTGTAGATCTTTTTATTACCTACAACTTTGCCATTGACGTTCTTCCCGTAGGACTTGTAGTTTTGCTGGTAGGTAATCGAGATAAACCCTTTTTACCCTTAAAATCGCAACCCCATCCACTTCCCGACCTCAGATCGCCCGTAATTTATTTTTCCTTAAATTTTTGCTATATTCTCTTTCTTTTCCAATGGGTTTCATCCTACTATAATTTTCTATCGTTTCAAAAATTATCTACCCTGGTCTACAAAGAGAAAATGAAACATCAATCGTTATAAATGTGAACACCTTCAAACTGTAAAGTTAGATTAATTAGGAAATTTTGTTGTTGACCTTACGAGTGCACTGTGTTTAGAGTTAGACCACCGTAGATAGACTATATACCGGTGTGTACCAGCATAGTGTGAACGCGCGCGCGGTCGAACTAACCCGTCAAAATCACCATAAGCGCGAGCTGGATTGACTGCGACATAGCCAATTAATCTTGCTACATCAAAGATAGATTGACTGCAGATGATCGCGGCCCAAGGGCCTATCACAGTTGATGGTGCAGATACAGGTAGCGTGTATGAATCTACTTTACTGCAGACAAGCTGAGTAACAGAACTTTCACAGCTCCAAATAAAGTTGCATCTCCGTTGCATAAAGTAATTCCCTGGATAAAATATAAAACACGTCATGTAATTAATGTTTTGACGAAGCTTCAGAAGCTATAAGCTAATAACTTATCGGTGTTACACTGTGATCCGCTCAACTTTTATGTTAAAAGTAAAGTGCTATAACCAAATTGATATAACTCTAACTGTAGCTGAATTACGTATATACTTCAAGCCGATTAAAAAAGGTCAGAAATGGCACCATAAACTTGTCTTTTCCGAGAACCTTTATTATATTTGAGTCACAAGTTAATCCGTGTCTGATAACGACTCTCGCGATTACTGACGGGACCGATGCTTCCGCGATCACAGCAGACATATAGCAGCGTTAATTGCCAACATTCACGTATATTTTTATTAAACGCACACAAACAAAAATGACCCTTTAAATATTTGCAAAAAAACGCCTATACTTTGCAGTAACAGATTCTAATTTAGCCAACCTTCAATTAAACTTGAACTTTATTTTATATGCGGGTAGAAGCATTTTTGAATGGATGGGGTAGTTGCTAAAACACATTACTTTTTATACCAGGAAAAAATAATCATGTTGGAGTTTAGAATATTATCGTAACTGGTTCCCTTTTTGAAGGGGTTTTGAATGCGCCTTATTTCCTGGGTGTTAAGGGTGCTATGCGTAATCGTAAACATGCAAACTTTGTTCGACCGCTAGGGTCAATAATGCGGTTTGTAAACGGAAGGGTTACGGGAGGTTCCGTAGGGTACGAAAAAAATATTTTGGAGTATAAAAATTCATTATTTAAGTAGAAATTTGGGGTAAGGTTGTTGACACTTGACTTTACCCATGTAGCGAACGGACTGGAGATGTTTATAGCCTGTGTTGATATGTAGTACACATCTGCTTGAGTTTGAATAATTAATGCAGGTGTCATTCCATCTTTATGAGGAAGCTATATTTTTAGATTGCGAGCGTCTAATATTACTTGTAAATCTTGTGTGTATCGTTCAACATCTTAATCGGATCAATGTCAAGTTTGCAACTTTTTTTGGCTACGCTTAACAAGATGCCAATTAGGATTTCCACACTTATTTAATAAAGCTTTGGCGTTTGGTTCTTTCAACACACTTATCTCAGAAAGTAGATACCAATCGCATATGATGTTTTTTTATTAGGGTGCAATGAGCAAAGATCCAGCATCAATACAATCAGTAGTGGACTCGTCGGGCTGATGATGACGATAATGATTAGGGATTAAGGAATGTTAAACATCACGCTTCGACCCTAGGAGATGAACAAACATAACAAGAAGGATTGGCGGGCGGAAGTGTGGGCAAAGTTAATAAATAAGAAATTCTTTGACAAATATTATGCGTTCCCACATGTACAACTTGTAATGATCTGCCTGCCTCTGTGGTCCAGTGGTATACTACCACTGGACTACAGAGGCGGGCAGATCGAGAAACAACTGCGAGAGCGGATCATGGACTATCAGACTCTATTCCCAGGTCCAACAAAGTGACATTGGGTATTTCTGTTAATAATTATCCAGTATCCTGCCCAGTTCGCAAGTCCCATTGGGACTGGCCGCTGATAAACATGATGCAGAGGAATTCTACGATGCCTATACCTTGTTAACACTTAAAACTATTTTTATTACATAATTTGATTGCTGACATAATATGTAGGTATAGTTTATTTTGATAATTCAGCCATAAAATTAAAAGGGGTTTAAATATAATGACCACCATAAAATGCTTCGATACCCTTAGTTCTTGAACCAAAAATATATACTTAACACCAAAAAAATAAAGTCTAAAATTACAATAATATTAGCTATTTTAGTCACGACTGCACTTCAAATTGTATTCGAACACCAAATATAGTAAATGATCACCAAATAAATAGGTTATGTTAGGTTCTCTTGTGACCCTTAATCCAAAAATAGGAGCCCTGCGAAGCAGGGCTCCGTCAACTTAGTTTATTAAAGTAGGTGCTGTAACCAAATCCAATTTATGTGTTGGTATTCCATCAACTAACAAAAAAACTTTGGTTATAATTTTACATTAAAATGCTGGTTTAGTTTTGGTGATCATTTACTACTTTTGGGTTAACAATGATTTATTTGGAGTAATTTTGTTTAAATAGAATAGCGAAATGTTAAAACTTTGATTATAATTTTACATTAAAATGCGGGTTTCATTTCGGTGATCATTTACTATTTTTGTCTGTTATATTTTACTATATCTGGTGATAAGTTAAACATAAGCCAAATTAAAACAATAATTTAAATAAGTCATATTCCTTGAGAAAATAATAATTAAATAACATTAAATAAATTGTTCCTAGTGCTTAATACTTCAAAATATAGTAAGAAGTTATTTAATTCGTCATCATAATCACTTCAGGCAAAAGACTTCCACTAAGTACTGAACTTAATACCTGAGGCCCAATTCTCCTAAATAAATTTGTTCAAAATGCAGTTTCGATCTAATGTCAATGCCATACTTATGTCGCAAATGGTATTCTCCTAAATAAACTGATATTTGAATGATATCGCGACTAGATCGTAAATTGAAAAATGTGTCAAAATATGTGTCAACCACGAACTATTTAAGTCAAATTCAGTCAAATTAGACAATAATGTCATTATGTTAGCAGAATACCAATTGTGAGTAAATTCAAAATACAATCTCATTCCGTTCAAAATATAGTTTCGATGTCAGATAAAAATTTGCAAAGTTTCAAAAACTAGAACTAGAATACAATTTATCGCGAACACGTCAGTTTATCATACCGTTGACATGAGGTCTAAGATACTGCAAACTCACAATACGAAAACTATTAACGAAAAGTTCACCACTACTTACAAACAAGCCAGTACACCCTCGAAAACTAAATCATAGTCACATATTTCACATAAACCTTCGTACACCATAAACACGCGATGTTCGTTCTGTACAAGGGTTTTCCCGCTACCCGTCGTAGGGAGCTCTAATTTACGACAGCCAATCCGCGGCCGCCGTTCCGTTTCATATGTTCCGCGCTTGTTCCGGATATTGTAATATAACTGTGTAGTGTGTATATTGGATTAATTCTACATGATATGTGGTGTCCCTTAAGGAACTGTCCTTACGATACGTTGTATAGGTTGTTTTATATTGTGAGTTACCATGTTTCATTCTTGGACCGAGCAATTCTTTATTAGGATTACTACCGTTGGGAAATGCATTTGGTAGACGATATTTATGTGTAATGTGGTGCCTAAATATAGCTGATAAATGTGTAATACTATATAGGTACCTTCGTTATGTATATCCTACATATGTATTTGACTGCACTATTTGTTTGTTACGTTTTTATGTGAGTGGTGTGTCTGAGTTCTAAAGGGAAGCTGTCTACGCGCTGAAACCTCGAACAAAAATAATAAATGTTATAAAAAGTTGCGTTAATTTATAGGTACGGAATCTCTGATTTATGCCACAATACCAGCAAGAAACTTTTAGCAACTAATTAGCAATGATTGATAAAAAACCTTATATCATTAAGTACAATTAAAACAACATCATTAATCAGGTCTATTTATAAAATAAAGATATAAATAGAAGCAACCATGTTGAAACACAATTAATGTTAAAAACCAGTAACGATCAGCTTTTGAACGCAAAAAGATCGCCAACGGTTGAATATACAGAATATAAGTAAATGTTCACAATAAAACGCCTTTTTATGAAAATAAACAAGTTATTTCGAATTAGACACGCATACTAAAGTATATATTATACTAAAACTGTAATAAAATCTATGCGAATATGCGTTTAGAATAATTATGGTACTAGGAGATAAAGTTTAACTATCACAAAATTGCCGTGAAATGGCGGTATTTTAAAGTCTTATATTTATTTTCATATAAAATGGTAGTTTCATTCTTATTTTCTTTTTCTTTAGAAGACGACTCCCGTACTAGGATTAAATCCTGTGTCGCGGGGACTTTACAAACATACAACCAACGGACACAATGAACAGAACCCAGAACCGAAACAACAATTTATGGATCACACAAAGTGTTGTCTCGTGTGGGCATCGAACCCACAAAACTCGGCGCAGTGTCAAGCGGCGAGGCGGCCGCTTAAACCACTACGCCAACCGTGCATTATTTAAAATAATATAGATTATAAATTATTAAGCTTTCATGGTCACTGAAAAACATTTATATTTAACTAGACTTTGCCCACGGCTATTCCCACGTGAATTAGACACCTAAACCTTAATTAGAAACAGCACTATCTATTGTTGAAAACTGTTCACTAGTGCTTTCGGTAGTTCTTGAGTTTATTGACTTCTTCCAAGCAGATATGGAGGAAAGGACACTTCTGATCATAACATGTATAAATATCAAGTGGTCTGGCTGCTAAGGTACATTGGTCGTTTGCTGGACAAAAAATGTCCATCATACATACATATGCTCACGCCTTTTATCCTTCGTAGGCAGAGACAACAAAACGCCACTCGCTTTTATCCTTACAAACCTCACGCGCTTCCTCTACATGCATTAGTAATTACATTAATTCTACATCAGTGTTTTAAAAACCGCCTCATACAGGTATTATTCGGGACACTATAGAATCTAAGTATAGTGTCCACGATCTATAGTATAGATCGTTGCGTTTATCAAATAATGCGACTGTTGTTTAGATAAAATGTTAATGTAAATTTTGCTAATGCTTGACCCGACAATCAAACTACAAATCTCATAATCAACAAGATATATTATCCGCTACCAATCATATTTAGGTACTTCATTATTCCAAGTCTCTTCATTCAAGTAGTTCCCTATCGTTCAAAATAGGCTTATATTTTTTCGCCACATGCCATCACGATTCATACAGTACATTCCTTCACTCTTGGTTTCACCAAAACCGTCACATGTCGACCTTGGTATTCTTCTTTGTTACCATAAAGGCTATTAACCTAGTCGGCTACAGTTTCCGGGGTGGTGACCTCCAGACAGAACCAGCGAAAAGCGAACCTGCGAAACCAGAACAACCGAGGTTGTTCTAAACACGGAAAATGTTATCGCAACGTTTTTCGACGGGAGTCAATAACAAGGACAAAAAAAAACCGGCAAAGTGCGAGTCGGACTCGCGCACCGAGGGTTCCGTACGCAAAAATATTTTCATTATATGATGTAACTAAACATTAACGGTTTTCGCAATTTTTCTTTTAGCTGTTCTATAAGACGTTGCTTCGTCACACATTTCAAGATTCTGACTTCACGAGAAGTACCCTGTAGGTTTTGATTCCCTTGTGAGTTTCGAAAATTTGCGAAAATTTGCGGCATAAACGGCTGTATCATTTGATTGCGTTGGCTTAGAAGTTTGATGTTTACACAGCTCCAAGGGACAGTAGACTTGAGTATTGGGTATAAATTTCAATTTGATACCTCCACGCATTCCTGAGAAAAAGGGGCTTGACTCTCTTGACCGACGCACGGACGAACAACAAAGTGATCTATAAAGGTTCCGTTTTCTCCTTCCTATCTACGGTACCCTAAAAAGTATTAGCTATTCTAATATGCTGCTTAGCAACACGCTTAAGATAAACATTGACTTCTAAATATATTGCAAATAATGTTTATAAATAAAGGAAATAAACCTTGACGGGTCGTGGTATAAGTTTGGTTATTTGCGGCTAACCGTGATGACTCGAGTTACTGAGTTTAGTTTGGAAATTCTAGCAAGAAGGCTGGCTATATATCTGGATGGCCTGCAATGGACTCACCCAGTATTACATAAGGCAATAAATTCCTGCTTGTAGCTATATTTTTAAAGGCATCTGCCGCACTAGTAAATCCTATGTCGTATGGGGATTTAAAAACCATTCAATCGACAGATATATGAACCCTGTCTCGAAACAACAATTTTGATCAGAATCGAATCCACAACACTAAGCGCAGTTCTATACGGCGAGACTACTGTTTATACCATAACGCCATGATACGTGCAGTTAACTACTATCTTATCTTATACTAATGTATAAAGCTGAACAGTTTGTTTGTTTGTTTGGTTGAACGCGCTAATCTCAGAAACTAATGGTCTGATTTGAAAAATTATTTCAGTGTTAGATAGCCCATTTGCCGAGGAAGGCTATAGGCTATGTAACATCACGCTATCAGCCACGGGAGCGGAGCAGTAGCCTTAAATAACGTGGGTGTAACCGCGGGCTCATCTAGTACTAATATATAAAGCTGAAGAGTTTGTTTGTTTGTTTGTTTGAACGCGCTAATCTAACGAACTACTGGTCCGATTTGAAAAATTATGTCACTGTTAGCTAGTCCATTTATCGAGGAAGGCTATGGCTATATAACATCACGCTATGAGCCACGGGAGCGGAGCAGTAGTCTTAAATAACGCGGGTGTAACCGCGGGCATCGTCTAATTCAGTAATAAAGGATTTTCGACTATAAAATGTTATTGTCACAATTGTAATTACCAAATAGTGCTGTAAAACAGACTTCTACTTTTGTTTGCACAAATGATGTAGTGGTTTGGCCCCGCCCTTCAGTTTGTTGTTCTGGGTTCTTACTGACTGAGACAACAGTTTGTGAATGAATCAGAAATTGTTTTAGCCAGTCTGGGTGTTATTTCCGTCTGTGAATTGAAGATTTGTAAATTGTTGTGTATGTTTAAAAAAAATTGAGAATTATTTTTTTAAGTCTCATCGACGACTATGAATGAGAACTTATGAGACAAACGAAGGTTTCAAACAGCATTGCAAGAATTAACACTCATTTAGAAAAAAGTGACAATAAAGTT
Source organism: Euclidia mi (assembly GCA_944739405.2). Lineage (NCBI taxonomy): Eukaryota > Metazoa > Arthropoda > Insecta > Lepidoptera > Erebidae > Euclidia > Euclidia mi. Next base: position 56,039,466 of record OX123200.2, on the reverse strand, counting down.
ACTAAAGTTTGTTACAAGTGTCCTTCTAGAATTTAAACCCCGAGATTCTCGGTTGCAAGCTGCAAGCATAAATTGATGGATTGAGATGAAACTTGCCAATCTACCGGCTTTTGATGTACAATCACGACCCTGCTTGAATGTAGACCGACAAAATGAACTCCGTCAACTTTTATTTATTTATTTATAGACTCACGCCTGTATACCCGAAGGGGTAGGCAGAGGTGTAAAATTACACCCACATTTCGCCATGAATTTTTAGGTCCCACGTAATAGGGGGCGAGCCTATTGCCGTTACCGGGCATATCACCAGACTCCGGGCTGCTACTAAGAATTCGGAAAACCCAACTTTTATACTTTCAAAGAAACCGAGTTATCCGTGTGGTGACGGATAATGCATACAAACTGTCATTATACCATTTCATTCCGTGGGTGTCATAACAGGCGACTAAGGAAAATACACAAACCAAATATTATAATCTCTGCCAAATGACTGCCTCCGTGGTCCAGTGGATAGCGTATGCGACTGATGATCGGACGTCCCGGGTTCGATTCCCGCGTCGGGCAAAGTGTTATGGGGGTTTTCCTTAAGGAAATTCTCAGTAACAGCACGGAGTCTGGTGATGTGCCCCGTAACGGCAATAGGCTCGCCCCTTTTACGTGGGACC